>OX359290.1:91751375-93153041 GCA_947179395.2 Pulicaria dysenterica | reverse complement strand
GGAGGACCCCTTACATAATTTTATAGCTTTCGATTTTGAACCTTTCCTTACATAATTTCTTTGAAGTTATTATTCTCTTCCCTCCTAAGCCCATTAATCCCTACCACCCATTTATTGTTTGAAATAACCCTTACTTGTCTGCTACTCTCGAAAATTCCAGCTGTTTCCTCTTCAGTCTTCTCCCAAGAATGATTTAATTGTATCCACCTCTTTGACTTTATCTGATGATATCCTTCCATTGTACTTTAAATCAGAGTTTTCATTAAATTGGGTAGACAAGTCTTCCTTCCTTCCCACGTCGCCTACGTTGATTTCCGAATGGAGCTCCGGCGCCGGAGATTTATCTCCGTTAATGTTTCCGTCACCCAGATCTTCTTCCTCGTAACCTTGAAAGGCAGCTTCTGAGTTTTCTTCTTCCGTGACTTCGCCCTCCTCATCAATGGAATCCACCCAGCCCATCTTCTCTAAGGGTTATGTATCCATGGCACTTAATGATGTACTTGTCCAGCAATGGGAACTCATAAGAACAACAACTAGAGAGTTTGAGTTTTTCCAAGACCCGTTTTCAATCAATATAGGATCTCCCCATCTTTTTGCTATATTCTTGAAATTTTCTTCGGTCCAAAGATCCAGTGGAACACCATGAATTTTTACCCAAGCTAATCTATAAACTCCATTTGAATAATCACTTGACCATTGACAGATATCTTCACACCGTTTCCACATTTCACCTTGTTTATCGTTGACCACATTCAGAGCCATCTCCTTTGAACTACAAATTATGAGGATTTCTCTACCACCCAAGAACTTCCATCCTTCGATATTGACACAAATTATTTTAAGAATTTCTGTCAAATCCTCTAGCATATCGGCTTTCTTCACTTTTGCAACTATACTCCCCTTCAATACCTCATTTATACTATCATCTTTTTCTACTTCTTTGATGTGCCCCCAAGTGGGTATAAATGACTTGTTATTCACCAACTTGTCTCCTTTTGTAGAAGATACTTCTTTTTCTTTACTCCCATTAATTCCTTTGACATAGGACCTACCATCAGATTTTCCACCTGTTCCTTTAATGCCTTGAAATCATAATATTTGACCTTCTATCAATTGCTTTAAAACATCTTAACTTGAATGAACCAATCCAAGCACCATTCAATTTGATCAGTAACTGTTCTATATCTAGCTTATCTCCGAATCTTACAAAACCGAACCTTTGACCGTTCCTTAGTTTTCTTCTTGAAACAAAGAGATCTACCACCTTCCCATATAATTTAAATAGCTCCCAAAGTTTGACTGTTTTTGTTTCCTCAGGAAAGTTGTAGAAAAAAATTGATTTAATTGAGTTGTTTGATCCCCTGCCATCTGTAGCTTGCCAATTCCACCTTGTCCTTGAAGTTCCATGCACCTCTCCACGCCTCTCTCTCACACACTCTCTCTCTAACATCTTTTGGTCTTAATCATAACTAACATAACTGTAATAGATTAATATATATAGTGTGAGATAGAAAATTAAAAAGAGTCTAAATAGTAACGCCATTCTTTTTAAATATAACTACTTTAGTTGTACATCTAATCCTAGATAATTAAATTAGTAGTTCAATGCCCTAATTAAGCTGAAAAGTGTACGTGCATACATGCTCTTAAACGGTCTCCTAATTCTTATTTTAGTCGAATCTTATCATAAAATATTATTTTCTAAACTGTTACTATTTATACTCTTTTTTTTTCAACCAAAGTTTTTTTTTTCAAAAGCAAGTTTGTTTTCTTACTGTTGGAATATATCACTTTCTAGATTTTAAATTTTTACTATTTGTCTTTTTCTCTAAGGAACTGTGTACATTAAAAGGCTGTCCGTAGCAGGGAACCCGAAGGGATTCGGGTGAGATTGCGTTGCATGCCTTTGGCTCCATCGGGAACATCAATACCCCCCCCCCCCCAATTTGGGTTGAGGCTCGGCTTTCCCTGCCCGTCCACACTCGATTGCTTTCTTTTTTCTATTTTTTTGTTGTATAACAGAGAGTAGTAGAGAGAAATATTTGAATTGACTGACTTATGTGTTAGTTAGGTTTAGGGTAAAAAATAAAAAAATGATATGATAAGTGATAACTGATTTCATTTGGGTTGTGTTTTTATTTAAAAAGACCACTACTCATGTCTCATGGTCTAATGTAGAGAGAAAGAGAGTAAACAAATATATCTTTATCTTATCAACGTCCAATCATAGCCAGCCTTGTAAAATAACTCATCAACCAATCACTATTTAATTGCAAACTTTCTAATAATAGACCAAATTTACATTATTGAGCAAAAATCACGTTTTAAATTAGGATAATAGAAATGGTCACTTTCTAATACGTCATAATGTCAGATTTTCTATTATCCATCTAATATCAACAAACTAAATTTTAAAAACTAAGAAATAAATAGCCTACCCTAAAAGGGAGGTGATCCTTACACAACAATTTTGGCCATACACAACAATGTTATGCATCATCAACTTATACCATATGTAATAACTGCTTGCACCCTGTTGTGTATGGCTAAAATCTGTTGTGTACGAATCAGCTCCCACCCTAAATACACACCACGCACACTTCGTTTTTGTGACAATCTTCACGGCTAAACCACCTTCACTCCAATCTCTTATGAAATGAACGAATTTCAACTACGACCTTTTTCTTGTTTTAGAATTAATTTACATAGTCACCAAAACTAGTGAATGATGGAGAAATACATACAGGCATCTCTAATCTACATTACACTTCATTTATATAGTCACCAAACCATACCAATATTCGCAAGTGATATTTAAATTTTAAAAGAATGATGATATTAATTTGATTCCTATAGTTTGGATAAAGTTATAGTTTGCTTGATTTATTTTAATATCGGCATATTTAGATATATTCTAATTAAGGAATATGTGTTTTTTTAGCATGTTATTGTTCTTAAATAAGTCAAAAGATACTTAATATATTTAATTATTAGATTTCAGGTTAAAAATGCGGGTTATAGAAAGTTTTGAGGAAAAACGGAAGAAACTGGAGAAATTAGAAAAGTTGTCTGATTCAACACACCTCAATTGTTTCGATCATATCTCACTCATACGAACTCGGATTTGGGTGATCAAAAGGCCAGGGAAACTAGACTCTGAGGGCAACAATCTCAATTTTATGTCTAAATTGTGAAAATACAAGAACGCGGCGCGATGATGCGGATTAGAGCCGGATTCAAAATTTCAAAAAAAAAGAATTTGAATTACGCGAGGACTCTACAGACCGTGACGCACGCCACTGATAAAGCTAATCTATTTAAACAAGATTATGATCTGTTGGGGAGGTTAAAACCCGACTTCTTTCACAATTATACTTCTAAAAATGTTTCAGAGGAGGCTTGAAGCAGTTTGGAAGTATTGGGTTGAAGATTGAAGCTTAATTGTGAAGATCAAGGATTGCTTCATTAGAGCAATGTTCAATATAGTCCATACTTAATCCATAGTCCTGATGGACTAATTTTAGCCTTTGGATTAGCCCCATCATAGTCCAGATTGAATTTTAAAATGTTGGACGGAGTGACATTTTCGTAATTCACATGTGATGTTTTTACAATCACATGTGATTGAATATTAAAATTTCAGAACTATGTTTTTTATATAGACTTTATTGAATACAACTCTGCTCCATCATTCTTTTTATTGGTTTTTCATTCTTATCTTTATTCTTAATGTTTATGATTGATTTCCAGTGTTCTAGGATGATCTTGCTAATTATTAGTCATTAATTTTTTTATATAAATTATATAACTTAAAACTTAGGTGGTGTTTGGTTTGCATAATGTTTTTGAAAAAATTGGAATTTGGGAAGGAATTGGAATCTCTTAGAAATGTGAATTTGAATCTGTGATCTGTTTGGTTGACATGAAATGGAAATGGAATTTCGTTTTAGTAATGTTAAATGACAGAATTGTCAATTGCGCTTCTTTTTTTATTTTTAGTTTTTTATAACTTTTATGTAAGAATATATTATATAAATTATAAAAATATTAAAATTTCATTTTATTGAATGAGTATTCATAGCAATAAATTATGAAAATCACACTAATAAGCATCAAAAGTTAAAAATAATTACAATACATATCCGCATAAATTCAAGTATCATCAGTCTCAAATTATCGCATTCTCAAATCATCAGTTTCACGGAGCGTAGGAGTGGAGGGTCTAGACGAGGCGTCGAAGGAAGGCGGTGGCGTACGGTCTCGAGGCGGCGACGGAAGAAGAAAGATGATTGCCCCTTTGATATAATTGATTTGTTGATATAAAATGGAAGTTATTTTTTTTTAAATCATGTCTTCTTTTAAGCACTTATGTAATTCTACATGTGATTCCAGTAGGGACGTCTCGTGAATCCTTTAGGCCCTGAGCGAAAACTATATATGGGGGGCCCTTTTTTGTAAACACACATAGAGACAGACCAATGCTTGGTCTGGCTGTGACTCGGGGAACCAGTCAATTTTACAGACTAAGTGAAACTTTTCAATGTTTTCGAGCCGCTACTAACAATTAGAAATTTGGGTGCCCCCAACGAGTTTTTAATGCTACCAAAATCTAATGAAAAATGAAATTTAAGAAATATGATTAAATATAATTCAATATTCGATATATGCCTTTAAAATACTTTAGGAACCCTAAAAGTATATTATGTTTTTGTTTTAGATTTTGATCCTAAAATACTGGAACAACATCTGAAACCTCGTTAACTTGACTGAATTAACTAAAAACCCGAAGAAAAAAACTCAGACAACAACCTCAGTCTTGACGAATTTTATTTGTGTCATTGTATGGTACCACCAGTAAAAAATCCTGAGCTCCCCCCTACACACATATGACTAAGTTACATGAATCATTAAGTTCTCATAGTATTATTAAAAGCAAAGTTATATCAATTTTTCATAATCAATACTCTCCGGTATATGATTTTAATTAGCTATCATTATTAATATATTAAGTTTCTCTTGTGATAGTCTGGACTATAAGTAAAACTTCAACATTTAAGTTTTGAGGAACTTATTTATTCAGATGTCAACATTATTGTAATAGTCAACAAGACACTATATACAATAATTGCAACGTTAGTTTGATTGATTCACATACGTGTAAAGCAGCTTTAACTCCATATAAAATTAATTTGTATAAAGACCATTATACTTAAGTACGACTTTAACATTGACTACTATTACGACTTAAAATTTTTGTCATCAAATCCATAATATATACTTTTGGGCTTATTTAATAATGATTTCAAATATGTGTTTCCTACTATTTCTATTTTATTATGTGGATTTTGAAAAATTATAACATTATACATATATATCATATAGTATACAAAATATGGACTCCCTCTGAAACGTGGACCATGTGCAGTAGCACCCACTCCACTTCCTCAAAGACACCCCTGATTCCAATTAGGTATTCTGTCAAATTTACTAAATTATGATGACTAGATTGTGCAAAACACAACAACAATCCAACTGTAGAATATGAAAGAGCTTCGATTGCCTTTGTATGGATTTTGCCTTTAAGAAGTGTGTATCAGTGTATGTATACACCTAAGACAAAAAAGAACTAAGCATTCCTATATGCAATTAATTTAAACTTTTCCGTAAATGCTGCTCTCTATAAACTTTGGAAATCTTCTGTACAAGATCTAGTCTCGACTGAAGTAAGGCAATGTTTTATTTGGCCGCTTTAAGTGTGGTTCAACATGTTGTGTTATAAAACTAATGGAAGAGTTGGATAGACAAACCGTTTGATTTTGAAAACTAAGCGTAAAAGTGGCTTTCTACTATTGAATCTCGTTTACCTTATTTTAGGCTTAATTCTTTGTTGGTGCAGATATCATCTGTTTAGGGATGAAGACATTTTGGGAACTCTGCGCGACTAATTCTTCTTTTTCTGTAAGAGGTTTTGGTTTGTGTTTCCTAAGATTATTTCTAGAAAGTAGACCATTTGAGGATTTACATGGCATGCTAAATGAAAGGCGATGAAAAATGTTTAGTTGAACCATTTATTGTTCTTACCCGAGTTTGATGTCCATGGTGAAATGATACATCTGCTCTACTTTTATATAATCTGACTGAGCATGTTTGGATCATTGTTTGTCGTTATGAAATGTGTGTGATCGTTATATTCTGGTTAAACTTTTATGACTTAGTAATGTGATCTTTAGTAGCGAGTTGCCGAATTTAAAAAGATGTATTGGGCGATAGAAAAAGTTGAAGTAACAATGTTTGGAATCCATACTTCTAACAAGACGAACCTTGTTTTCATTAAGTATGAAAAAATGTTAATATAATCGGAAGCGGACTGGGAAATTAGATATTATATATACTACTGAACCTATTGATTTAAGGTTATTAAGATCCTGATATTACACATAATTGTTTTCTTTTTTGTAAGAATGGGATGCTATTAAAACATTATAATCTCATACACTTCAACTAACTGATCAATTGTGGAAATTGGTACAAGGTAATTGAATTTGATAGTCGCAAAGTAGCACACAAAGCCTTTAGGTGGCGTTTGGTTCACAAAATGTTTTTGAAGGAATTGGAATCTGAAAAGGAATTAGGGTCTGTTTGGTTGGTGGTATTTGGGAGGAATTCATGGGAATAGGATTTCAAATCCTCTCAAATGATGTGTTTGGTTTGCAAATGTAAGAGAGGATTCAAAATCCCAGGAATCCTTAAAATCCATGAATGAAGCATTTGGAAATCCTTCCACCCCCCATGGTATTTTGAAATCCCTCCAATGAGGCATTCTCTCCGGTGACCATCCAGCAACCTCCGGCGAATATTCCGGCGACCATCCTCCCTGTCCTCCCACCGCCGCCGTCACCTTCGCCGTTCCAGAAAACCCTAGCCGCCGTCGCCTTATCTGTTCGAACAAACCCTATCCGCCGTCGTTCAGAAAACCCCAACCCCTAGCCGTCGCAGATCGTCGCCTTCACGAAGAAAACCCTAGCCGTTTGTCGATCTCTGTCAACCTTCACGAAGAAAACCCTAGATCTTCGCCGTCGTTCGCAGAGAAGGGTTCGACAGAAACCCTAGCCGCCTTCCATCTTCGTCTGTCATCCCCTTCACCCATTCGTCTTCGTCCGTTCCAACAGAAACCGTTCCATCATCGTTCGTCTTCGTCCGTTCCATCATCGTTCTAACGGAATCCGTTCCAACAGAAACCGTTCCAACAGAGGGGTCGAGAGAGAAGACGGTGAACGGCGGAGAGAAGAGGGTGAACGGCGGAGATCTGTGGTAGGGTGGCGGCTCCGGCGAGATGATTTGCCGGCGGTGAGGTGGTGGCCGGCGAGATGGTGGTTGGTGTCATGGATGATTTCTGTGGTTGTGTTGGTGAACCAAACAAAGGATTGAAATTTAAATCCTCCCAAATGCATTCCCCCCAAATGCAATTCCCATCCATAAATCTCATTCCCCTCAAAATCAAATAATGAACCAAACACCCCCTTAATTTCTCTCGGAATTTGAATATGAATTTGTGATTTGTTTGGTTGGCAAGAAATGAAATTAATTGGAAATTGGTTTCAATAATGTAAAATGACAGAATTATTCTTCTAGTTTTTTAAAACTTATTTTTAGTAACTTTTATGTAAAAATATATTATATAAATTATAAAAATATTATAATTTTTTTTTATTGAATGAGTATTCATAGCAATAAATTATGAAAATCACGGTAATAAATATCATAAGTTAAAAATAATTACAATACATATCCGCATAAATTTAAGTATCATCGGTCTCAAATCATCGCCTTCTCAAATCATTAGTTTCACGGCGGCGTAGGAAGACTGCGGTGGAGGGTCCGGATGAGGCGTGGGAGGCGCCGGCATACGGTCTCGAGGCGGCGGCGGGGGAGGAAGGGTGCGGCAGACGGTCTGGTGGCGGCGGCCGAGGAAGGCTGCGGCCGACGGTCTGGTGGCGACGGCGGCTGAGGAAGGCTGTGGCTGAGGTCTAGACACGGTGGCTGAGGAAGACTGCGACGGAGGGTCTGAAGGCGGCGACGGAGGAAGGTTGCTGCGGAGGATCATTAGGCGGCGCCGGAGGAAGGCTACGGCGGAAGGTCTGGAGCGGCGGCAAAGGGTCTAGAGGTGGCGGCGGAGGAAGGTAGTGGCGAAGGGTCTCGAGGCGTCAACGGAGGAAAAAGTCTCGGTGTGTGGAGGGTAGAGTCGGCTCACGTGTTATGTCGATAGAATGAGATAGATATACTAGGGCTATAGAGATGTTTAAGGATAACAAGGTAATATTTCACATTCTCTCATTCAAAAAATTTTGAAATCCCTCAATTTAGTGATGGAATTCACTTTCCCTCATTTGAAATAATTTCAATTCTTTTAAATTCCTCATTAAAGTGAACCAAATACAGAATCATCAGGAATTGGATTCCATTTCTTCATAATCCTAAGGATTCTTGCGACCTAAACGCTACCTTAATGTTTTTATATTTTAGAATGATGAAATTAACGTTTAACACCTTCACAAATGAAAAGGCACACCATCACCACCCCTAATTTTAACAAATGAAACATTTACCACCCACAACCTTCACTTCAACCATCGTTCTCGAGTTTAAGAAATAGAGAAGATAAAAAAATTATTTGTTTAAAAAATCATCATTCTATCACTTAAAAAATAGTCACTTAATTCTCCACTCTAAATTTTTCGTTTTTTCATTTTCATTGTTTAACGGATCTCAAAAAATAAATTATTTTCTTTCCTTACAAAATGATAAATGAAACATTACTCTTTTTCTCCTGAAGTTGTCGGATTATAAACTTTAAACTTAATGTTTTTATATTTTAAATAGATAAAAATTAACGTTTATCACCTGAAAAGCCACACCATCACCACCCCTAATTCTAACAAATGAAACATTTACCGTCCACAATCTTCATTTCCACCATCGAGTGATAGAGAAGATACAAAAAAGTTATTGTTTTAGAAAATGTATCATTCTATCACTTAATTTTCCACTCTAAATTCTTCATTTTTTTCATTTTCATTGTTTAACGAATTTAAAAAATATATTTTCTAATTTCTTAAAAAAATGATATAGTTTTTAAAGTACTGTTTTATTTCAAAACTTCTAACAGTTTGTTAGGCTGCATTGTATGTGACAATATGATATATTTTCTGATAGAATGATATAATCATCATAATAAATAATGCAAAAATACTTGAGTTGGTGATGATTTTTTCTTTTCATATTAATAAATAAATATGTAATTTTACACTTGTACCCTCAGAAATTCATCGGTTAAAAGATTATCAAACAAACGGTCATGTTATTTAGTTTGGAAAGATTATTATGAACATTAATTAATTAAGTAATTGTGTATGATTCTCATTAATTGTCAAACGAATATTCGGTGTAACGGATAAAATAAAAGATCTGTGCGAGGAGATCAAAGATACGGCTTCAATTCCCGCCCTCTATATCACTACAAACCCTTCTTCACAATTTCACATCACGCACCGCCCTATTTCATTACATAATCAACCACTCCTCTGTTTTCCCCTTTGCGATTGAATTGCTTTTCAGCGATTTCTTCTCTTCGTTTTCTGGATTCTTTTACAGATTGGAAGAGGTTTTTTTTTGGTAATTTTATTTAATTCATCTCTTCGATTTCTTCTTCACAGTAACAATCTTCACTGTTCGTTTCATTGGGTCTTCCAGATACTGTAGAAGGTTTCTTGGAAATTTGGCACTACATGCGCTTGACGGTAAATGTAAGTTTATTATATTTTTTGTCTCAAATTCTTCTACAAGATCGATCAAGAATCATATTCTTTCTGTCTTAAATTGCTTCTTCATCAGTTTTCTTTGATGTTTTATTTTTTCTGATGGTCAGTGACATACTGACATCAATGTCACGCTTTATTCATGAAACACTTTTACTACAATATAATGTTTGGTTTCTTTTATAATTTTGTTTTATTATATTGCATTGATTGATTATAACTTCAAGGAATACTGTCTGCGATGGAAGAAAATGTTGTAAAGACTAATCTGAGTTTACAACTTTAGCCACAATTGTCATGGTTGGTATATAAAAGAGTAAGTCGATCTATATTTACAATTTTATGTCATGTTTAGCAGGTTTTGTGTCTGTCTACTTTTTTTTGTTCACTACCAAATTGTGTATCTTGATCTGGATATCTACTAAATTGTGTATGATGTCTCCTTATCTACTTTTTTGGTGTTAACAATTCCTAATTTTATTGTTTATGAGAATGGTCAGTAGGTTATAAAGTATAAACGTAATCTTTTATTTTTATTTTTTATTTTTAGTGGAATCGTTTTGGTCATCGGAACCTCTGAATGTTGTATCTTTGGCAAAATGGAGAATCTTAAACAGACTACATGACAGGAATGAGACCTTATATTATTAGCAGTTAGCTACCTTAATTTATGAAACCATCAATCAATTTATTATTATTTTTTATTTTTGTAATCTGACTTTGCTTCTCTAAAGGTACTTATTAATAACATCCAAAGATTTCGCTCCTATAATATACACGCCAACTGTGGGTGTGTCAAAACTATTCAGGATTGTTTAGACGTCCACACGGAATGTACTTCAGTGCAAAAGATAAGGGAGAGATGATGTCCATGATTTATAACTGGCTAGCTAAGCAGGTTTTATTATGCTAAAACAGTCATATCTTGTAACATCAAGCTTTTACCGTAAGTAAAAATCTAACAGATAATTCCAAATTTTAGGTAGAAATGATAGTTCTTACAGACGGAAGCCGTATTCTCGGTCTAGGTGATCTTGGAGTTCAGTGAATGGCAATACCTATTGGGAAATTTGATATGTATGTTGCTGCTGCTGGTATTAATCGTCAAAGAGTACGTTCTTCTGTTGTCAAACTGTATCTGATGTGCCGTACTACTTGCTCAAACAAGATTTTTTTTTCTTCCTAATCATGCATTTAAATGAACTGTATGATGTTTACTCTCTATGCTTGCTCACACTCTTTGCTTACAATGCAGATCCTCCCTATTATGCTTGATGTTGGAACTAACAACCAGCAGCTACTAGAAAATCTCCCTTGTAATCAAATAGGTGAACAAACTCATAGCAGTCTTTAATTGGTTGAGAATCATCATGGATTTGAAAACATCATATGAATTGGTAATATGCCAACAATTATCTGATGTGTTGTTGATCTTTCTTTATTTAAAGTCTGCCCATATTCATGCTTAATTATCTTCTTCTTTGCAGGGAACTGCTGGTGTTGCATTAGCTGGATTACTAGGTACTGTTAGAGCACAAGGTCGCCCATTATCAGACTATGCAAACCAAATAATTGTTGTTGTTGGAGCTGGAAGGTAATTAAATATGTAAGTTAATTTAATTATTGTCTCATATTGTTCTACAATTACATTTGTCATGTTTGAATTTCTACCTCATAGATTTTGTTAGCAATGATGTCTTGTTTTTGGTCCTCCTTTGATGAAAAACATGGTGAAAACTATTGTGCACTGTAATTTTAATCGAAAACACCGCGTTTACGGGAAAATTATGAGCTGGCCTTTTGGCTCTCTGATTGTCAGGGTATGTAATTTTAATGGTTCCTAGTAATATCAAATTTATATGAAATGTATTTTCTTTGTCTGTTTTACAGCCTGAAGAGACTTGTTATCAGCAAAGATCCAAACTTTGTTTCTAACCATCCTCATAAACATTTGTTGTTGTACAGGAGAGGCTCAATTCGTCTCTAACCATCTTCATAAACAAGTAAGATGTTTGTCTTCACTTGAAACATATAAACGACAGTGAATCATGAATTAATTATATCTCAACTCTTAAACATGTTCTCATTATAATATCTACAGTTGAGGGACTTCCATAAAGTGTGATCAACATTAATTAGACTTGATCTGGTTCGAATATCTTGTTTGTTGCCCTTTTTTGCAGGCCATATGTTTTCTTTTTTAAATGCGCATCATGCTTAATTAAGGAACTTTTGGTGAGCCTTCACGCCTCCGCACATCTGAGTCAGTTAATCAATGTGTATTGCATATTGCATGTTATTCATCCAAAGATAATTTTTCCTATTTAAAATTTTGATATATCCTTTCACTTGAAGAATAATTTGATTGTGTAACTTTGAAGGTGTTAAGGTGTGATGATTAGCATACCTATAAAAGTGATTTTATTCTGTTTTATTATGTATGAGTGATGCTGATTCTATTTTGTCTCTTAGTCTTATTTACAGGGAGCCTGGAATAGCTATCTATCAGCAAGTGTAATAGAGTGAATGAGATAATTTCAAAGATTCACAACTGTTGATGATGGGGTAAAGATCCAGAGAAGATTTTATTTTTGCTAATGATGATGGGGCTAAAGATTCACAACTTTTGGGCTCCAAGGATGCTACTTTTAAAGGAAAACGTTAAGTTTCTATGATAACATATAATTTCAGATTCTCTTTAGTATAATTCTTCTTATATGATTGATGGTGAACTTGCGTCTGGCTCTAGTTTGCAACGTCCTTGCTTCATAGTTCAGGTGGGGGTCTCTGTTGTTCCAAATAAAAGTTTGAAATATGTTAATGGAGGCAGCTACTATAGTAATGTAAGTATACCTACCACCACCATCCAACCACAGCGGTCTGTGTGGCCTTGTCAGTAATAATAATAATACCTGAAGCGCTACAACATTGTCACTGGCAACAGGTATTTGATAATCTTTTCTATGCCATTTGCACAACTTGTGGCCAAAAATTTCTAGATACCATAAAAGTAGTTATGTGTTTCATCACACAAATATAAATGTGAATCTTTTTTCTCTGGTAGGAGGATTGGATAATCCACAAACCACATGTAGAGGGTCTGATGTCTTAGAATGGTGATGTTACTTAAGTTTTGATGATAGATCATGATATGTTTTCAATTACTCTTCGATCTCGCCTTACATAGCTCGAGGTAGGTTTAGTTTATTCATCGAGTATTTCACTACCTTCGAATTCTGCCAATGGTTTATCTTTCTGATTCTTGTCCATGTTTTTCATTGGTCAATCAATTATGTTGATCTTTTGAAGCTTGACAGGCTGCTGAAATTTGTCGTTGGAGAAGCCGGAAGCAGCTATGTTATTTAATATTTTCTTTTTGGCATGTCCTTTCTTATGGATTTTGATGTTTATACAAAAAGCTCCAGTTATTGGTCATCACAATCTGATAAGATTATACTGTACCAGATGATGAGGTATGCTTGGCTTCATTTTTGTGATGAATTTTAGAACCAATTTGATTTTCTTAGATAAGGGGTCGGTCTGTCAATCACATATATGGTTACTAAGAATGATATATGGCAAGTATATCAATTAATACCTTATTCGCAGCAACAGATTTGGCATCAACAGAATTTTAGAACCTATCATGTGTATGTAGATCTACAGTTGGAATTGTCTTCACAATACAGACTCTAGTTTGCAACGTGCTGGGGTCTCTGTTGATTCAAACAAAGGATTGAAGACTGAGAATGGAGGTAGCTATTATAGTAATGCGGTGTGTGTTGATAAAAAATGAGTTAGTGGGTTATAATTGATGTTTTAACCGATTCTCTTTCTCTCTTATCTTTGTTTTTGCAGTGGCAGTTGTGAATGGAAGAATATCTGCAGTTGGTCTTGTTAAGAATTTTGTAAAAAGAGAGGCTCAAGTTATTTAGTTACAAATGGATGAATGTCACAAACCAACTCAGCTGCTGCTCAGACACAATAATAATGTAAGTATAGGTACCACCACCATCCAACCACGTCCTCTTGAGTGTCGCCTTGTCAACAATAGTAACACCTAAAGCGCTACATCACCACTGCCAGCAGGTACATGATATACTCTTTATATGCCTTGTGCACAACTTGTGGGTAAAATTCCCAGATACCATTAAATAAGTTATCTTGAAACACAAACCACAAGGAGAGGGTCTGATTTCTAAGAATGATGATGATGGCGTTGCTCAAGTTTTGATGATAGATCATGATTTGGTTATAACTACTCTATGATCTTGCCTTAAAACGTCCCAGGTAGCTTTAATCTATTCATTGAGTAATTCATTCAATGCCTTCGACTTCTGATGATGGTTTATCTTCTGATGATGGTTTATTGTTCTGACTTCTGATTCTTGTCCATGTATTTCATTTGTCAACGAATTGTCTAGACCTTTTGAAGCTTGACATATATACAAAAAGCTCTAGTTATTGTTTATCATTCTAGTCATTACCTCTTTTAACCAACAAAAAGCTTGAGTGGCCTCCTCGTTTCAATGGGGAATTGTCTTTTTAAGCAGATAGCGGCCTTGTGATTTTCCAATAACCTTTTACAAACTTGCGATAATATCCCCTAAAAACCCGTAGCTCCTCTAGGTTCTTAGGAATCGACCACTCAGTCATTGCTTAATTTTAGGGTGTGTTTGGCGAAAATGGCTGGGGCTGGCACTGATTAATTGATAATCACAAGCCCCCATTCATAAAGCTACTTGGAAAGGCTTTTATTTTGGGGGATTATGAGAGAGTATGTTTTTAATAATCCCCTCAGGATTTGAACACCCGAAGAAGGCTAGAGGGCCGCAGATTATGAAAACTAGAATCCCAAACCCCTATAATCCCCTATAAACCCGTTGCCGAACACACCCTTAGTTTGGTCAGCAATTACAGAGACTCCCAAATTGTTCTAAGAACCAGTTTAATATGTCAAAGAATCTGTTATTTATTTATTTTTTGGCATGTGTGAGTAATCTGCATCATAGGTTTTTGTTAGCAACGATGTCTTGTTTTTGGCTGTCTTTTGATGAAGTTGTACAATGAACGTCTGCTTTAGGGAAAAAAACATGGTGAAAGCTATTGTGCATGGGGTGATGGGAAAGTAGTGAATGGTCTTTTTGGCTCTCCATCTGTTTTACAGGCTTGAGACTTGTTATCAGCAAAGATTCGAACTTCGTTTCTAGCCATCTCCATAAACATTTGTTGTACAGGAGAGGCTCAATTCGATAGGTGTGTTCACACAGAAGTCAGATGTTCAGCTTCACTTGAAACCTGTAAAGAATAAATCATGAATTAATTATACGTCAACTCTTAGACATTATCTCATTCTAATATCATCTACAGTTGAAGGACTTCCACAAAGTATGATCAACATTAAATAGACTTGATCTGGTTTCGATATATTCTTATGTTACCCTTTCTTCCAGGCCTTATCTTTTCTTGTTGAATGTCCAGCATGCTTAATTAAGGAGCTTTTGGTGAGCCTTCACGCCTCCACATTTGAGTCAGTTCACAGATATGTGTATTTCTCAGCTATACACAAGGTGCAATGCATATTGCATGTCATCCATTTAAAGATAATTTTTTCATTTGTAATTTGATATGTCACTTCAGGTTGAATAATTTGATTGTGTGGCTTGGTTTATGTATGATCTCATGATTTGAAGGAAAATACGTGACAGTGAAGTGATTTTATTTTGTTTTACTATGTATGAGTGATGGTGGTTCTATTTTGTTTTTTAACCAAAGCCGATGTATGACTCAGCAAATTAAATTAACTATGGAATATGTACCAATCAGCAAGTGTTGAAGAGTGGATGAGATACAGCTACAGCTTCAGCTACAAATATCCAGAAGAGTCTTGTTTTTGCTGATGATGGCGGGGCTAAAGATCACAAATGTTGGTCTCCAAGGATACTACTTTTAGAGGAAAATGTTAAGTTTCTGTGATGACATCTTAGGTGATCTGCTATTTATAGTTGGATAACATATGATTTCAGATTCTTTTAGTATAATTTATGATAATGCTAAACTTGCGTCTGACTTGTATCTTCTAAACATTTTGCAGCTAGTGCATATATGTGACTCTAGTTTGCAACGTGCTGGCTTCATAGTTCAGGGCAAACAAATGTTGAAATCTGTTAATGCAGGTAGTTATTATTAGTAATGTAAGTGTACCTACCACCACTATCCAGCCACGGCCTCATTTGTGTGGCCTTGTCAATAATAAATAATACCATCAAAGTAGTTCTTTGTTTCACCACACAAATAGCTAGTATAAAACGGATCGTTTTTCTTTGGTAGGAGTATTGGATAATCCCCAAACCACACGGAGAGGGTCTGATGTCTAAGAATGATAATGATGTTGCTTATTTTATATGATAGATCATGATTTGTTTTAATTACTCTTCGATCTTTCTGCCAATAGTTTATCTTTCTGATTTTTGTCCATGTTTTTCATTAGTCAGTCAATTATGTTGATCTTTTGAAGCTTGACACATTTTCAGGCCGCTGAAATTTGTAGCTGGAGAAGCTGAAATCAGCTATGGTATTTTCTTTCTGGTATGTCATTTCTTATGGATTTTAATGTTTATACAAAAAGCTCTAGTTATTGGTCATTAGAATCTAATAATATTATACTGTATGAGATAATAAGTTATGCTTGGCTTCATTCTTGTGCTTAATGTTAGGACCTGTTTTATTATGCTAAAACAGTCATATCTTGTAACATCAAGCTTTTACCCTAAGTAAAAATCTAACAGATAATTCCAAATATTAGGTAGAAATGAGATAATAATCCTCAAAGTTGTTACAGATGGAAGCCGTATTCTCGGTCTCGGTGATCTTGGAGTTCAGGGAATGGCAATACCTATTGGGAAACTTGATATGTATGTTGCTGCTGCTGGTATTAATCCTCAAAGAGTACGTTCTTCTGTTGTCAAACTGTATCTGATGTGCCGTACTACTTGCTCAAACAAGATTTTTTTTTTCTTCCTAATCATGCATTTAAATGAACTGTAAAATGTTTACTCTCTATGCTTGCTCACACTCTTTGCTTACAATGCAGATCCTCCCTATTATGCTTGATGTTGGAACTAACAACCAGCAGCTACTAGAAAATCTCCCTTGTAATCAGATAGGTGAACAAACTCATAGCAGTCTTTAATTGGTTGAGAATCATCATGGATTTGAAAACATCATATGAATTGGTAATATGCCAACAATTATCTGATGTGTTGTTGATCTTTCTTTATTTAAAGTCTGCCCATATTCATGCTTAATTATCTTCTTCTTTGCAGGGAACTGCTGGTGTTGCATTAGCTGAATTACTAAGTACTGTTAGAGCACAAGGTCGCCCATTATCAGACTATGCAAACCAAATAATTGTTGTTGTTGGAGCTGGAAGGTAATTAAATATGTAAGTTAATTTAATTATTGTCTCATATTATTCTACAATTACATTTGTCATGTTTGAATTTCTACCTCATAGATTTTTTTAGCAATGATGTCTTGTTTTTGGTCCTCCTTTGATGAAAAACATGGTGAAAACTATTGTGCACTGTAATTTTAATCGAAAACACCGCGTTTACGGGAAAATTATGAGCTGGCCTTTTGGCTCTCTGATTGTCAGGGTATGTAATTTTAATGGTTCCTAGTAATATCAAATTTATATGAAATGTATTTTCTTTGTCTGTTTTACAGCCTGAAGAGACTTGTTATCAGCAAAGATCCAAACTTTGTTTCTAACCATCCTCATAAACATTTGTTGTTGTACAGGAGAGGCTCAATTCGTCTCTAACCATCTTCATAAACAAGTAAGATGTTTGTCTTCACTTGAAACATATAAACGACAGTGAATCATGAATTAATTATATCTCAACTCTTAAACATGTTCTCATTATAATATCTACAGTTGAGGGACTTCCATAAAGTATTGATCAAAATTAATTGGACTTGATCTGGTTCCAATATCTTGTTTGTTGCCCTTTTTTGCAGGCCATATGTTTTCTTTTTCAATGCCCATCATGCTTAATTAAGGAACTTTTGGCGAGCCTTCAAGCCACCGCACATCTGAGTCAGTTCATCAATGTGTAATGCATATTGCATGTTATTCATCCCAAGATAATTTTTACAATTTAAAATTTTGATATATCACTTTCACTTGAGGAATAATTTGATTGTGTAACTTTGTTATAGTATGATTTGATGAGGTAAAGGAAAGATTTGAAGGTGTGATGATTAGCATACCTATAAAAGTGATTTTGTTCTGTTTTAATATGTATGAGTGATGGTGATTCTATTTTGTCTCTTAGTCTTATTTTCAGGGAGCCTGGAATAGGTATCTATGAGCAAGTGTAATAGAGTGGATGAGACACTTTTAAAGATTCACAACTGTTGATGATGGGGCTAAAGATTCACAACTGTTGGGCTCCAAGGATACTACTTTAAAAAGAAAATGTTAAAGTTTCTGTGGTGTCAGCTAGGTGATCTGCTAGTGTAACGTCCTGGCTTCATAGTTCAGGTGGGGTCTCTTTTCTTCCAAACAAAGATTGAAATCTGTTAATGAAGGTAGCTACTACAGTAATGTAAGTATACCTAGCACCACCATCCAACTATGGTGGTCTGTGTGGCCTTGTCAGTAATAATAATAATAATACCTGAAGCGCTACAACATCACACTGCCAGCAGGTATTCGATAAAACTTTTCTATGCCTTGTGCACAAATTATGGCCTATAATATCTGGATACCATAAAAGTTGTTATGTGTTTCACCACACAAATAGCTAGTATAAAATGAATCTTTTTTCTTTGGTAGGAGGATTGGATAATTCACAAGCCACAGGGGAGAGGGTCTGATGTCTTAGAATGGTGATGTTACTTAAGTTTGGATGATAGATCATAGTATGTTTTTAACTCGTGGCCAAAAATTTCTAGATACCATCAAAGTAGTTACGTGTTTCACCATGCAAATAGCTAGTATAAAATATACTCTTTTTTTTCTCTGGTTGGAGTATTGGATAATCCTTAAATTAATCACAGGGAGAGGGTCTGATGTCTTAGAATGATGATGTTACTTAAGTTTTGATGATAGATCATGATATGTTTTTAAATACTCTTCGATCTCGCCTTACATAGTTCGAGGTAGGTTTAGTTTATTCATCGAGTATATCACTACCTTCGGATCTGCTGATGGTTTATCTTTCTGATTCTTGTCCATTTTTTTCATTGGTCAATCAATTATGTTGCTCTTTTGAAGCTTGACAGGCTGCTGAAATTTGTTGCTGGACCGGAATCAGCTATGTTATTTAATATTTTCTTTTTGGCATGTCCTTTTTTATGGATTTTGATGTTTATACAAAAAGTTCTAGTTATTGGTCATCACAATCTGATAAGATTATACTGTACCAGATGATGAGTTATGCTTGGCTTCATTCTTGTGATTAATTTTAGAACCTATTTGATTCTCTTAGATAAGGGGTCGGTCTGTCAATTACATATATGGTTACTAAGAATAATATATAGCAAGTATATCAATTAATACCTTATTGGCATCAGCAGATTTGACATATGTAATGTATTCCATAAAACTTTAATGAGGTCTTTTTTTACCCTTTTACACTTCAGATCATGTGTATGTAGGTTCAACTAAACTCTTATCATGAACATACAGAATGGCTCATCTACAGTTGGAAATATCTTCACCATACAGTGATACAGATCACACTACAACAAATTGGACATTTAGTAACTGAGGGTTTTAGTGATGGAAAATGTGTACAGTAGGTAGATTGTTTTTTATACTTTTACCTACTGAAATTAGAAGTGATAAAATCTTAATAAAAGAAACTGATAGAAAAATATAATTAAAAAACAATCGTCTCAGAGAGTCCCTTTTACACCGCCCCTTCACTAACGTAGGTCCATCGTGAATCGTCCCCTTCGAGATCTCGTGTCGCCGGCTATCCGCACGTCGCCTAACCTCCTTTTCCGGCTGAGTCATCTGCATCGTTGACAGCCGTGCAGTCTTCTTCTCAGCGTTCTGACTTAGGGTTCGGCGAATCTACTTTAGTCAATTATGTATGTTCTTCAACAATTTTCAGTCTCTCTCCCTATGTCTACTGTTTTTAGTCAACTTAGTTGCTACATTTGATATTTCCACGATTGTAAAACTCACCGATGGTTTTGATTTAGGGTTCATCTGCTTCTTCTTCGACAATCACCGTGGGTTTGCTTGACTGCTTCTAGGTTTGTTCTTCAACTCTCACTTTATCTCCCTCTCTCTACTGATTTTAATCAAATTATTTGCTACATTTGATATTTCGTGACTAATTGATGACCAATTGATCACATTCATAACATGATTATCACCTTGAGTAATGGAATACAATTTATTCATTCAAATTCTCTGTTATCTCAATTCTATTTTATCTTCTTTCATCTGGATATTATATCATGTAATTCATTTTAATGATCTTGTGGTTTCATGGATGGGATTACCATGGGTGGAGGGGCTGGAATTTCAATTCCAGCAACTTTCAGGGTTTTGACTGATAATCGTATGCATATTCCTATGATGCTTGATGTTTTCTTTTTCATTTTTAATATTAGCTCTTATAATATGCAGTATTTTTCTAATGCCCATACTTCATTGCAGGCTTTTGCTACACCTGAAACATTATATAAGTGATCACATGATTACATGCTTCAAGTCTACATCCTAGGTTGCCACTTGCCAAGGAGTTTTTCAACTTTCAAGGTTCTCACTTCCTATTGAGCTCACAAAGGTGTCAAAACCCTTATGGCCTTGATGACTCAACTCAGATGAAGGTATGATGGTTTATATAGACTAGTATAGATTACAGGAATCATGTTAGTATGTTACCATCTCCTATAGATATTTCATATGGGCAATTGAATATTAACAGAGTTTGAACATTTTGTAAGTTACCACTTACCAGGAATGTGATGTGAAGCTCTAGTGTCACAAATTCGTCGGAACAAAAGAAATCAAAACACATGATCTTTAGTCATTTGATTGTTATAGATGTTAGTATAGTAAAGAGAAACGGATAGAGAAAAGTATGTTGTTTTATTCGCTATTCAGAGCTTTATTGTGAGAAACTATGAGAGTAAGGAATTCTATCAAACAATGCAACAAGAGTAATTCAAGATAAATGTCAAGATAAAATAAAATTAGAAGATATTTGGTAACTGCTTGGAAACTTTTAATCCGCCATTTTTGAACTATCTGTTAGCTTGAAATGACACATTGCCTGTCTACTGGAAAGTGAATCGTTCATCTCATTTTATGTTTATTCTTGTTCAGATGTGTGGCAATGGAGTTCGTTGTTTTGCAAAATTTATTGCAGACCTGAATAACTTAAATGGAAGGCAAAGGTATATTTTGTTTTGATTTCTTCTCTCTAGGGAGTTTTGTGCACCATGCGCTTTGGCAGGCTGTTCTGTGTCTTTGAATTAAGTTATTATACATATCCATGTTATATATATACTAGTAAAGGCTTTAGGCTGTGCTTAGCACAACCCTCGACGTTTTATATTGATTTTTAAAGCACAAATACGTAATTACGTAAACAAAATATCCAATGTGTGACACTTGTAAATTCAAGAATAAGAGCTTACATCAAATAGACAATAATACGGCTATTTGATGTTTTGAGAACAAGAATACGTACAAATGAACAAGAATGCATACAAATTAACACTTATCTAGGTAGAATGAGCGTCATAAATACAATATTAATATTATATCAACTATTGGATTTAAGAATTATATATCTTGCAAATGACATGAAGTTAAACATAATAAATTTGAAAAACAATTAATTTCATATAAATATCAATAATTATTGTTAATATTAATTTATAAACCAACACGGAAAATATTGAACGAGTATTGAATTGAACATATATCCATTTTTGGCTTTTTCACTGGTCATTTCTTTTTTCAAAATATATCAATTTCAACACATACACTTCATCCATAAAATGTCACATCTTATGATAAGAGGTACTTAGCCTTTAAACACTACAAGATACCATAAAAAGATTTATAAATTGTCTAAATGAATTTTATAATACTAAATGATAAGAAAATATATAATTATGATTCAACCCCCACATCTTGTATGTCTATTGTTCCATACACATTGTTTAAGTAATTAAGTGTAATAGATGAAGGGTTTTGAACCTGACCAAACCACCATGTGACTCAAACTAGTCAAACCTGGGTTTGATTCCGCTGGTTCAATCCTAAAAGCGGAACTGGATTGAACACAACCCTCTAAACCCCAAAAGGGTTAGGATCTTTAAAACTTTTACATGATCAACATAGTTTCTTAACAAACAATCCATAGATAAGGTTACAAGAAATATACCTGATCAGACTTGGGATTGCTAAAGTAGTCCACCACTACTGCACCTCCGATTGAACTGGCTGCTAGACCGCTCCTGGATCACCAAGGCTTCAAAGAACTCGAAAGCTTGAGCCTACGTGTGTGTGTCCTTGCGTCGATCAGCAAACCGAGAGATACCCTCTCGGTGTCCTTCTTGTTCGACGATAGAGAGAGAGCCGAGAGAGAGAGAGCGACGGTCGATGGTGAGGTCGACCGAGAGAGGGAGTTGCGACGAGGGAGAGGGAAGAGTGGCGGCTAGGGTTTCAATCCTTATCTTATGTTATGTTATTATATCTAATCCTTAAGGCTTAAGGATTATATATAAGGATTAGATTGGACCTAAGCCCGTTTAATTAAAAGCCCAATGGTTTTAATTAAACTTTCAATCTCTTTACTTTGACCCCCTGGACTTTACTAGTTAATTAATTAAATATTAATTAACTTAGTCCGTTAAATATTAAAACTTAATATTTAATTTCCCTTTAAATAATAAATAACTATTTATTATTTATTCCTTTCTAATAATTAATCCGAACTGGATAATTATTTATATCTCTCTTTTCAATAATTAATTCTGACTGATTAATTATTTACTTTTCTCTTTAATTAATCTAACTGATTAATTACTTCCTTTTTCTCTTTAATAATTAATCTAACTGATTAATTATTTCCACACAGATTATGGTGTGATCCAACTGTTCTGAATTGGGTGTGTAGCAGTGTGACCCTTTAGTCTCTTATAACATTGGATACAATATGTCCATTAATTATCTCTGCACATAATCTAACAATAGATATAAAGTTGTTAGTTTTAACAACATATATATATAAAAGAAAGAAAATTTCCTTGAAAATAATATTATTAGTATAATAAATAATAAATTAGAAAGGGGTAATAGTGTGAAACTATTATTAGGGTATGTTTGGTGAAACGGGCTGGAGCTGGAGCTGGGGCTGGGGCTTATTAATTGATAATCCCAAGCCCCAAGTCATAAGCTACTTGAAAAGGCTTTTATTTTAGGGGCTTATAGGAGCTGATGGGGGCTTATGTTTTTAATAATCCCCACACCCAAACGAGACTTGAGGGTTGGGGATTATAAAAATTAGAATCTCAAACCCCTATAATCACCTATAAGCCCGCCACCAAACATACCCTTAGTGTTAGAAAATTTCCTTGAAAATAATATTATTAGTATATAATAAATAATAAATTAGAAAGGGGTAATAGTATGAAACTATTAGTGTTAGAAAATTTCCTTGAAAATAATATTATTAGTATATAATAGATAATAAATTTGAAAGGGGTAATAGTATGAAACTATTAGTGGGACACTTGTTAACTAAAGGGCTAATAGTATATGGTTACTATATTCTTTAGTTACATGCCTTAAAATCTTGCTGATTTAAGATTGTTGTTACTTCAGGTGAAAGTTGACATGGGTGAGCCGGTGTTGAGGGCCTCGGATGTTCCTACTAAAATACCACCAAATAAAGATCAACAAAGATTCAAACTTCGTTTCTAGCTGTATCTCTCATCCACTGACCACCGTTTAAAACTTGCTAATTGACAACTATCCATATTTCATTTGATTAGCTTCAGGTTATACGTGTTGGTATTTTCCCACTAACACACGTAGACCGGTATCACTGCTGATGAAGTGCGAGCATATTGGGTCACACGCCAAGTTTCAATCACAACAGCCCAAGGTTAGAGGAGTAGGTCAAAAGGGTCAAAATTGGTTTGACCTGGGCTCACGTTCGTGAAGGATGCCCCACTGGTCATGAAGCCTAACTCGCGAATCCTAAATGGGCGGCACGGGTTGTGATACCTTTGGGCTACACGGCTCGTGAAGCGCCCGTGGGGGGCCATGAAGGACGAATATTGAGTGTCACTTAATTTTTATTGGACCACTTGATGGTCCATTAAAAGAGGGTGCCTTGGCCAACCCACGGGAAGCCCGGAGACTCTTTGGGGTCTTTATTAAGGCATCTCTTGTTCACTCTTTCAATTCTAGGCCAATTCTTGCTAGATTAGTGCATCACCCTTCTCATACAAAAGTGTAGTGAGTTTGTGAGTGTGTTGCTCAGTTTCACAAGGATAAAGGGGTGGTTCCAGGTCCTTCTACCAAGTGTTTGAGATCAACTTGGAGTGCTAGCACATTGGGAGAGATCCTTGCTTAGTGTGGACTTGCTAATAGGAGTTGGAGGCCACTTGTCTCAACAACGTCCCACACTTGTTTCCAGACGATTTTAGGAGTTCAAGAAGGTATAACTTTCTTCCCCTTTGTGTTCTTTTCTTGTTGCATGTGTTTTATGAAGTAATTAACCTCCATTGGAGTGCATATGGTTCTTGTTTTATGCTTTATTTTCCTTCCTTTGCGTGTTTGTTCTTATATGTACTGCAACAGTAGTATCAGAGCCACCTTTGCAAAATACATGCACTTGTTTGGCCTGACAAACCGAATTTTGAAAAATGAAAATTCTGTTCAGAAGGTCTTCACGACGAGTGAAGCAATCGTAAAGCGGTCATGAAGGCGTTAGGGAAGGCCATACGACCAGTCTTGTTCGGTGTTGGTCGTGGAACGTTTTAAATTTGGTTTTTGGCATTATGATTTTGGTTTTTTCCAAAGCCTGTTTTTGGTCATATAGGCCTTAGAAAAGCCTTATATGTGTCCTAGTTCATATATGTGTATGTATCATGTTGTTTTGGCATGAAATGCATATGTGCATACACTTATATTGTGTATATATGAATATGTGTTTACAAAATGATTGGAAACCCTAACGCATATGTACAAGAATTGTTTCAATTTATGCCTTGAGTGTTTAGATAGGATTTTGGGAAAAATTCTAATTATAATATATTTTCTATGGTTTAGTGTGGCGCACCATGCATTTGTCAATTTATTGTGAGCCCATTTGACCTATGTGATGTGTGTTTGGTTGCTTGATTATTTATTCATTCATTTAGTGGTTTGTACCACAAATTGGTTTGTAATAATTAATTTATTCGGTTTCTAAAATTTTAAGTTATTATGGCTTGCATGCCATTGTTATTCTTTGTAATTGTAAAATTAGTTAGAATAGTATTTCGTGGCTTGCATGCCATTTCTTTTCAAATTTGTATGTATTTATGAAAAGAAGACCGGAGGTAACAATCGGGAGTCATGGGGAGGACGTCTTGATGATCACAAATTCTTTTATTAATGTTTCTTCGGATGAATTATAATATTACGAGAATTGAGATGGAGTTCACAAAAATTGTTATTATATGACAATATATGTCTGCCAAAGATGGGCTTGAGGAAAGTTCACAAAACTAATTATCGAACGAGTTTTTGACACCCGCGCGTTGTGGCGGAAACAAAAATCGAAACTAACTTTAAACATAATATGGTGAAATTTATTTTAAGAAAAGTGATAGTGCTTTAACATTATTTG
Source organism: Pulicaria dysenterica (assembly GCA_947179395.2). Classification (NCBI taxonomy): domain Eukaryota; kingdom Viridiplantae; phylum Streptophyta; class Magnoliopsida; order Asterales; family Asteraceae; genus Pulicaria; species Pulicaria dysenterica. Next base: position 93,127,345 of record OX359290.1, on the reverse strand, counting down.
AGTCGACATATTCTGGGTTAGTCGATTTTTAAACCATATAGGTAAAATGTAACAAAATTTTAACTTTTAGCTTAGTTTTCTTTACTAAAAATAAAAGAAATAAGAAAAGAAAAGACATTAAGGGAAAAAAACTATATGAAAAGAAGAAAAACAAAATAAGAAATGCAACACCAAACAAAATAAAAATTGCAACTTATAAAGATGAATATTCAATTCTAAAAAACAAAAAAAGAATATGGAAAGAAAGAAAAAGCAACGCAATAAAAGTAAAAAAAAAAGTTAATTGTCCAAATGGTCCTTTAACTTAGGGGTTTCTGCCATTTTCGTCCTTTAACTTTAAAAGTGGTACAAAGCGTCCTTAAACTGCCATTTTCATGCCGTTTTGGTCCTTATTAACGTTTGCCGTTAGTTTGGTCTGTTAAGTCAGGGACATTTTTGTCTTTTTACGATTTTTTTTCTTTTTTAATAATAAAAAACCATCATATTCTTTTTTCTTTCCTTTTTACACACACTCTCTCTCTTCTCTCTCCACACTCCCCTCTCTCTCTGACAGAAGCATCAAATCCCTGACATCAACTCACTCTCTGCCTCTCTCACTCTGTGTGGTCTTCCTTGAGAAGCGCCGTCCCACCTCCACCTCGAGCGCCACCACCGCCAACGGCCACCACCACCGCCGGACATCACCACCGCCGGACACCACCCCACCACTACGTGTATGTATCGCTCTCTCTCTCTCTCCAAGGACACCACCCCACCGCTACACTCCTCACTAACCAAGAACTCTGTGTCTAGTCAAGATCAGGACAAGATGAAATTGATACCATATGCCTCGGCAGTTGGTTCAATTATGTATGTCATGCTATGTACTAGACCCGATGTTGCCTATTCTATCAGTGTCACGAGTAGATATCAGCAAAATCCTGGTGAAGCTCATTGGGTGGCCGTCAAGAATATTCTCAAGTATCTGAGAAGGACGAAAGACATATTTCTAGTATATGGAGGTTCGATGGATGAGCTCAGTTTAACTGGTTACACTGATGCTAGTTTCCAGACCGACAGAGACGACTTCAGGTCGCAGTCAGGATTTGTCTTTACCCTAAACGGAGGAGCCATATCTTGGAAGAGTCAAAAGCAAGATACAATAGCAGATTCTACTACAGAGGCAGAGTACATTGCGGCAAGTGATGCGGCAAAGGAAGTTGTCTGACTGAAGAATTTTATCTCGGATCTTAGAGTTGTTGCCAGTATCTCTAGACCGATCGATATATTCTGTGACAACTCAGGGGCTGTAGCGCAAGCTAAAGAGCCTAGAGATCATCAACGGACAAGGCACGTACTCAGAAAATATCACCTCATCCGAGAGATCATTGGAAGAGATGATATTAGACTGCAAAAGATACCGACGGATGACAACGTTGCTGACCCGTTGACGAAGCCACTAGCTAGGGCTAAGCATGAGAGGCATGCGAGTTCTATAGGAATGCAGTACTTGGAACATAGCAGCTAGTTCGTGTTTTTGATTATTACTATGGATGTAACTTGAAACCTTTTATTATGTATTTACATTTCATGGGATTGAAATAGGAGGTATTTACATAATGTTTCGTAGTTGTCCATTTTTAGCATGTTTAACCTATCCTTGACAAGTCAAGTTATGAATTGTCTAAATGCCCGTAGCTACTTAATGTAGTGGGAGCTACATTAGGGAGGTAACGCTATTATGAATATTTGATTATTTATTCGAGTATGAATAAAAGCACAAGGTTGTGACCAAATATTCATAGATATTTATCAGGGGATAAATATTGGGGTGATCCACATCGAGTTTACTTCATGGAGCGTTAACATAAGTAAACTTGATAGGTTGTCTTTAGACCTGAGATATTTGGTTTGGGGCATGGTAACTTCTGTACTTTAGCATGTTCTAACGTCACGCCGTAACAGGGTGATCATAAGGGGCTTGTCTAGGTGCAGCGGAAGCCGTGTGCTCAAATTGCAAATAGTCAAGATGGGATTTGCACCTCTTTTTTAGGAGAGATATTTTCTGAGCTCCTCGAAGATTAAGACTACTGAAAATGCGTGGCCGCACTCGGTTAGAATGATAGTTATTCATTCGGGGAAACCGTAACTGCAGAGTGTCGAAATCAGAGTCGAGAAAATCTGAGTATTAGATGAGATCCCTGCTCCATGTCAAATACTCACATTACGAAATATCGCGATGCAAAAGGAAAAGCCTAGATAATCCAAGGTATGGATTATATCTCTAGATATAAGAGATCTCATAGTCTGGTTAACCTAAGTGTCTGGCTAGGGACCTCCTTAGGCCAATGATGTACAAGGAGTGTTACCTAACCAAATTTAGAAAGTTAACCTAACCTAAGGTATGGATTTATTGTTTTTTTTGTTTGAAATTTAGAAAAAAATCAGTTGAGGAAGTTAACCCATCATCAGAAAGTTAACCTAACCAAATTAGAAACTGAAAATTTTCTATGTGTGTGTCTTCCATGAACAGAGACTGGTGGTGGTGGGTTTTGGTGGCAACGAAGACTTTGACTGCGTGTGTTTTAGGAGTTGTTTGTGATGGTGGTAGGTGGTGGGTGAATTACGGTGGTGGAATTGGTTGGTGGTTTCCGGTGGTTTCCGGTGAGGGTATGAGAGAGATAAAGACAGAAGTCAGAGAGAGACTTGTAGAGAGAGAGACTTGTGGAGAGAGAGGACAGATGGAGAGATGTGGAGAGAGAGAGAGAGAGTGTGGACACGTGGAGAGAGAGGAGACACTTTGACTTTGACTCTTAATTATTAATTAATTTATAAAATGAGTAAAAATAAAAAGGAAAACAATAAAATATAAATACAAGGGTAAAATGGTCATTTTATCTATTTTAAAGAAAAAAGTTAACGGAATCTGTTAATAAGGACCAAAACGACATGAAAATGGCAGTTTAAGGACGCTTTGTACCACTTTTAAAGTTAAAGGACGAAAATGCCAGAAACCCTTAGGGTGTGTTTGGTAGGGGGAAATGGGGGTAGGGAAATGGAAATGGAAAGGAAATACCCTGTTTGGTTACCTCTGAGAATAAGGAAAGGAGAAATATTTCAATTCCTTTTCTCTGTTTTGGTTTCTCTGCAACAAGAGGAGAAATGGGGGGAATTACTATATCAATTCTCTGGTGAAAAAAAAAATCACGACACATCTCCTCCAACCCATCGCCTTCTTCTTTAGCACCTCCTTCACGGCAGCACCGGTGACTTACCGATTCCAACGGCGACGAATAATCTCTGTGTTACCAAACAGGAGATTCAATTCTCATTCTCTAGACTAATTCCATTTCTCTGTAATTCCATTCTCTGCAATCATTTCTCTGCAATTTCATTCTCTGTACCAAACGCACCCTTAAGTTAAAGGACCATTTGGACAATTAACTCTAAAAAAAACACAAAAAGAAGGAAACATGAAAGATGAATAGCACATGAATTGAACTTGGTCACTCATCTCATTGCATGGTGTCTTACCATTGAGCCTTCAAAGCCATAGTGTATTTTTGTTGAATAAAAAACATTTAACCACTAATTATTAAGTTACTGTAAAATGTTATATTATATAATATAACTAGTTTATTGTCCCGTGCACGTACGGGTATTTCGAAAGTGTATTTGAGATATTAAAATTTTCAAATAAAAATAATGCAATAAATGAAATAACACCGTAAATTTACATATGTCATAATCCTTAACAAAAAAATAACTAAATTTTTTGAAGTACTTTTTTGTAGACCATATTGTTAGTTTGTTTGTAACATTACAACTGTTATTACAAATTAAAACTTTTAATCTTTTTTCACTTTTAACACGTAAAACGACAACATACAATTGACCATATTTAAACATAAGTTGCCTGAGGAATAAACCAACTTTTGAAAGTGACTATCCTTGACTTTTGTTAATCGTCATACCAAAACACATCATCAGAAGAAATTGTCTTCTTTAGCTAACTACCTACACTAATAATATAGTTTTATGACCATCAAGAACACATATCTTTACATATCTGAATTTAAATTTTTAAATATATAATATATAATCTTTTAATGATACATCTTATTTTGAACCATATTTATAAAAAATTTCATACATCTTTCTAATAAGATTGAAAATACGTCAAAATCAATAACTAAACACTTTGAATAACATATTTAAGTTGACCACTCAACTCATCACTATAATTCCAACAAATCCACTCAACTCACTACTATTAATGGATAACAAAACATTAAGAATATACTAATTTAAAAAAAGTGTCATCTTACAATAAAATTTATACCAAAATGTAGATAAAAATGAGACGATCGTAAATATATAATTATTTTTTCTCTAAACAAAATATATGAAAAGTTACTAACAATAATTTATAAAAAGCTTATAATTAATTACATTAATATACAATTTTTATATAACCCCCTCATATTTTCTTAAAAACCCCTCACATGTTTTATAAAAGTCTCTCATAATTTTCATTCAGCCCCCTCCTAATTGATTTCAAAATTTTCTAAAATTGTTTTGAGAATTGATTAATTTTGAAATTGAAAATTGTGATTGGTTGATTGAGACTCAATTTATATGGTTATTTTTAGAAAATTTGCATGCCTTATATATATATATATATATATAGGGTAAGGATATTGTAAAAAGAAATTTAGGGTACAAAGGATAAGGAGAAATCCTAGCCACACAATTTAGATCAAAAGTCAACAAAAAAATCTAAAAAACAAGAATTCATAACTGCCAATTAAGGGCAATTAAGGGCAAAACAGTAAATGCCAAAAAAAAAATTGAGCGGGATTTCTGGTTTCTTTGATTCATCGATTATTTACATCCATTTCAACAACCGGATTCAACATTCAGATGCACGAATTTCACAAAATAAAGTCACAAAAAACCAGAATCAACAAGAAATGCACAAAATTAATAAATGAATTCAATGATGGATATCAATAATCAACAAGAAACTTGATTCACAAGAACTTGATTCATAATCAGTCTACCGATCTGATTCGAAATGCCAGTTACAAATCTTGATGAACCAAGAATTTGATGAATAATATTCTTAAAAAAGAAAGATGCACAGTAAAACGAGATTGGGAAAAGAATTACCAAAAATATAGTGTCTAACACTCTTAACATTTCCGAGCACCACCATAAAATTCAGAATCAGAGATGATGGATGCACGGCAGTTGCAGACGGTTGTTAGGTCTTCGATGCATAAAAAAGGGGGCTGTGGAGGACAGCGGCAGCGGTGGCCATCGATGCGGCAGAGACAGGTATCGTCTGTGTGGGAGAGAAGGCAGTCGTCATGTGTTAAATACGGCGGGTTGCACAGACGGGTTGTGGTGCACAAGCGGTGGTGATGCATCGGTGATGGTGGTGCATAGGATGGAAGCGGCGCACAGGCGGCGGTGACGCTAGAGATACGTAGTGCACAGGCGGCGATGGTGCTGGAGGTAGTCAACGATTGCTGCTGTCGAGAGGGTGAGCGGCGCAGGAACGTTTGTTGATGTCGAGAGGATGAGCAGTCCTCGACGGCGGTGACTCCACTAGGGCATCGAAGGTGTAGCGGCGACTGATGGGTAGTCTGCAACGATTAGGGTTTTGGGTAGGGAATGGGCGGCGTTTGGGTATCAGATGGTATAATACGTGGGGTTAGTAGGGGAGAGAGAGAATTTTTATTTTTTCTAAACTTCCTGTTTTACCCTTTTATTAGTTTTTATTAGTTATGACACGTGTCAATACCATATTTCTTCCTACACTTTTTACTCTAATTCTATTTTTATTTGATCCTGATTCTATATATATATATATATATGGGAGGGTTCCATTGAGAACCGAATTTATTGCGAGAACCGCGAGAACCAATCTTAGCCGTTGATTTGATAAGTGGAATTCATGGATGGGGAGCGTGGAGGAATCAAGTGTGGCAGGGTGTATGTGAGGAATTCATGGGTAGGCAATGACATTGAAAGAGGGGGAATTTGACGGCTCAGATTGGTGATATATATATATATATATATATATATATATATATATATATATAAGATTCGGTTTACTTGAATTCATAATTTGATTTGGTTTTTCGCATTTTGGTTTGGTTGGGTATTTTGTTAGGAACTACCATGGCATCCTAACCACCATGGCAATTACCGAACCAAATCTCTCTCTTTATTATTTCATTTCTCACTCTCATCCCTCTCTCATTCTCAATTTCTTACCTTCACCTACCTCTCTCTCTCTCTCTCTCTCTCACTCCGCCGAAGACACCATCATCATCGCCAATAACCTTTGAAAATTTAAAATATAGACTAAAAGTGCTGGACGGTTGGGGGCTTTTGGTTCCCCTAGAAAATTGACCACCATGAGGCACAACATCATCACCAACACCTTCAGAACCGTCACCACCACTTGCCAACAGTTGTAGGGTTTTCACAACACCCCATTTGCGCATTTCTTCATCTAAAAACAGATAGTCTTTATTTATTATTTAGTGTTCCTTTTTTGTTTAATGTTTTGGATCTGACCTTCAAGGAAGGCTGTGGGTGTCTTTACAGATGACAGATCCATATATAGATTAACAAACAAAAAAATGGGTGTGGGTTGTATCACATTCATAAGATACTTAGTTGTTTAGAGATCAAACCGTAAAAATAAAAAGTTAAAAACTAAAATAAAAAATCATCAAAACACATGGACCAAAAATACAATTAACTTTTTTATTTATGATTACAGTTTATTACATGAAAATATTACAACGGAAGATCGAAGACCAAGTTTTACAAACAAAAGCGATCAACGTACACACTCAAAATCAATTATTTAGTGACAAATACGGTTTGATTTCGATTTCGATTTCGGTTTCGGTTTAGATGTTGAGATGGTGAGTTTCTATGTCTTTGGTGACCTTCTTATAGAATTCCATAAGCGTGTCTGGATCAGGAACATTAGGGCTCACTTTCTCATACTCGACAGTCCACGTGACTAGATTGTTTACACCATGTGTTTCCACATGAACATGTATAACAAAGGTCTTGTATAGTTCTAGAAGATCGCCTTCGAGTATCTCAAAGGTGACCAACTTTTTGTCCTCATTTATATCCTTGATCAGGGTTTTCGCGACACGATCTTTTCCATCTGGAACAACATGCATACATCATCCAAGACTTAATTTGATTTCAACTGACCGATGTAAACAAATCGATATATAAAGAAAGACGCGCGTAAGAGTTATGTGTGTATGTGTAGTTTAGTTACCATGAAAATAGTTCCAGAAGAGGATCGAGCCCGTGGTTCCAACTTCACCATGATGGGTTTGACAGTTCTGGATGGTGGTCGGGGTTATGCTCGGAACTTGGTGTGGGTTGGCTTTCCATAACTCGTGAAAAACGTCACCTTTTGACTTGATCTCAATCTGAGCAACTCTTTTACCACTCAATGTCATCTTGATCTCGAACTCCAGTGATAGATCACTACAAGTTGTACACAAGCTCTCTAGCTGGCTTCGTTGATATTTATAGATGTCAATTAGTTAGCTTTCTCATTGAATTGTAATGCCTAATTGAATTATTGTATATGCTCGTGTTTAAAACATACATAAAAGAAAAATGTACATTATTGGTCTCATTGGTGTATATATGTTTATATATAGTTGCTTAACTAGACACTTCAAATGCATGTTTAAAGAGATGAATATATATATATATATATATATATATATATATATATATATATATATATATATATATATATATATATATATATGAAAAAGTTCTTGCGAGAACCATTTTAGTATGAGAACCGCGAGAATCAATCTGAGCCGTCCAATTCCCCCTCCTTCAATGTCATTACCCACCCATAAATTCCTCACATGCACCATGTCACACTCTATCCCTCCACGCTCACCATCCATGAAACTTCCCATATCCAAGGAACGGCCGAGATTGGTTCTCGCGGTTCTCACACTAACAATGGTTCTCGCATGAACCCTCCCATATATATATATATATATATAGGGGAGGGTTCATGCGAGAACCGTTGTTAGTGCGAGAACCGCGAGAACCAATCTCAGCCGTTCCTTGGATATGAGAAGTATCATAGATGGAGAGCGTGGAGGGATAGGGTGTGGCAGGGTGCATGTGAGGAATTCATGGGTGGGCAATGACATTGAATGAGGGGGAATTGGACGGCTTAGATTGGTTCTCGCGCTAACAACAGTTCTCGCATTAACTTTTTCCTATATATATATATATATATATATATATATATATATATATATATATATATATATATATATATATATATATAGAGAGAGAGAGAGAGAGAGAGAGAGAGAGAGAGAGAGAGAAAAGTTTATTCCCGAACCTTTGTTAGTGCGAGAACTGTGAAAACCAAACCGAGTCGTTCAATTCCCTACTTCAATATCATTGTCCATACATGAATTCCTCACATGCACGCTGCCACACTATATCCCTCCATGCTCTCCATCCATGATCTTTCCATATCCAAGGAACGGCTGAGATTGGTTCTCGCGTTAACAACGGTTCTCGAATGAACCCTCCCTATATATATATATATATATATATATATATATATATATATATATATATATATACACACACACACACACAATTATATAAACCATTTAACACTTTCTCTCCTTCTAACTTTTAAGAACTTCTTAAAATTATGTCAATCTCTAATCTTCACAATTTTTTTTATCTAAATTAATCTCATCCACTCAATTTTTAACAATTTTTCTCTCTTAATAAAAATTAACCTTTTTTATTTAAAATATATTCTTCCACTAACACACTCTCTTACACAAACACTATTATCCATTCACATCAATATATTTTTTAAAATCTTATTAATTTCTCTCTCCTTATTTCATAAATATATCTTTTTAATTTTTTTAAAATTTTTTAGAATTTATTTTTTAAAAATAATAAAATAGCCAATACAAATATAAGAAAAATTGAAGAAAAAACAGACATGTTGCTGAAATCTTTTTCGTGATATTGAATTACGTGGTACATCCTTGAAAACGGTATGTTGTAAAACTCAAACTATTTACCGTTGCAACATTGGGAGAGTACAGTACTAGTATATATGGAAAGAACGAGAGAAAGGGAGGTTAATGCGAAAAGATTGATTTTTGCGAGAAGTACGAGAAATTCTCGATTATTGGATGATAAAATTAATTGTTAAGATTGGTTTTGTCATTTTGGTAATAATTAAACCTTAGAGAATAAATAAATTGGTTAAGGGTAAAATGACATTATCATCTAGATCCCCTCCTAAAATATCTCATTCTCTCTATTTTTTCGATTTAACTTGAGTTAATTCGCTTATTTATTCCAACCTTTTATTCACATTATTCTCTCTCTTTGTGGAGTCCATTTTCATCGATCTCCTAATTCTCATGCAAACCATAAAACTACAAAAATTAGTGATTTGTTTTTTTACTCTTCCATCACCAGCAACATAATCTGCCACTGTGCTAGCAAGTCTGTCTTTGATTTGGTTTTAATATTCAAATACATACTTGGAATATGCATGGTCAGCAACAGCAAATCGGTCATGAATGTCTTGATAAAATCCTTGTTTTAGTTATCATTTTCTTTTGATTTTTTTTAATACAAATCCAGATTGGGTCCTCTATGCAATGAATAAAAAAAAATTATTTTGGAGTTCAGTTTATGTTCGTCGTTGCCATGGAAACATTAATTTTTCTAAGTTCTTCAATTAGCATATGAACATAAACAATTTATGTTTTCTCGGTTCATAGATGTATGAACATATGATATCTAAACTATAATAAGCTACGGACAACCCGTCGCCGACCATGCATCACGACTGCCATCACATGCACCGCCTATAGGCCCTATACCCACCAGCTACACATTACGCGACTCATGTATCCACCATCATCACTACGACCTAGCAGCCACCTGATCTGTTACCGAACAAGAAGAAGGTAGGTCATTCCTATCTCTTTGAGAATCTTTTTCTGGTGCAACAACAATGGCGATGGGGGAGTGTGTATAGTGGCTGAACAAACGACATGGGGGTTCGATAGAAGTCCTCAAACTCATTACTTTAACGTAGTATGTACTGAGGTCTTTTAATCTGTTTCTAGTAGATTTGTAATTAAAATTTCTTATTTGTTAATATTGTTCGTTTTTTTTTGTAGTAAATGTGGTTTTGTTGTGTTGTTCATAGCTAATGAACTTTTTTATTGTTTTTATTTTTTAAACATGTTTACAGGTTTCTATTTGTAAAAACTTCATCTAAGGATAATCACATTATTACACATTATTTATTTTGGTTTTTTAGAGTTCTTTTTATAGTGTTTATACATCATCGATTCTAATTTCTATGTTTTGTTTATGATTTTAAATTTATTAATCAATATATATTATCAAAATGATACAATAGTGACTTTTGAAGTGTTCATTAGTGAATATATACTATAATCATTGGGTAGATGAAAGTGAAGTTTCTTTTTTTTTTTTTTTTTTTTTTTTGAACGGCAAGATTTTATAACTTGATAAAACAAGTACACAATAACACACATGATACACGATTACTCACAATCTCACGCACATGATACAATCTCACATCGCTACCACACAAGCTAAAAACCGTGTATCAACATCACATTCTCAGCACATGCGTGTACTCACCCAAAGAAACTCACCAAGACCGACAAAAAGCCACACTTAAGTCACCCGCAACGCAACGGGATCTCGACCCAGCAGATCAGAATCACCATCAGCACTTGAGCACGTAACAGGCCTAAACAACACCACCTCCTTGTAACACACACAAACACACTTGAGAGGCGGCGGCGACTTAGACACCCTACCGGCGGCGACGGCGAAATTGGATCAAAACCCATGGCAGCAGCGACTCCCGACTGGCAGCACCACATACAAACTCACTCACCAAGGCCCACAAAAGAGCCACACACATAAGCCCCCAACACGCATCAGGACCTCGACCCAGATCAGAAACGCCCTCGACACTTGAGCCGTAACAGGCCTAGACACCACCACCTCCTTGTAACACACATAAACCCACTTGAGAGGCGGCGGCGGCGGCATAGACACCCTACCGGCGGCGACGGCGAATTTGGATCTAAACCCATGGCGGCGGCGACTCCCCACTGGCAGCACCACATACAAACTCACACAAAAGAAACTCACCAAGGCCCACAAAAAGCCACACACATAAGCCTCCAACACACAACAGGACTCGACCCAGATCAGAAACGTCATCGGCACTTGAGCCGTAACAGGCCTAGACACCACCACCACCATGTAACACACATAATCACATATTAGTGGCGTTGGCAACGTAGACACCCTACCGGCGGCGACGGCGAAGCTGGATCTAAACCCCACGGCGGCGGCGACCGCCTGGCGGCCAAACCTTGCAGAACCGAGAACCCACCAAACATCATAGCCGAACAAAAGAAAAACCAAACCACCGGCTAGTCCAATGGCCGGAGTTTAGGGGAAAACAAGCAACAAAATAGATCTTCATCATGAAACAATAGCAGATCTCGATCAAAAGCAACAGATCTAGAAACACACAGCAACCACAACACCGGCACCCGTGTTGCCGGCGGCGAAAAGAAAGCAGCGGCAGCCGGTGACAAACACGAACTAAACTCGGATCTCGAAAAGAGCAACTAACGGCCGGCGAAGGGAGCAACTAACGGCCGGCGAAGGGAGCAACTAAAGGCCGGCGAAGAGAGCAGCAGCGGCGGGCTACGAATGGTTCAGATCTGAAAGCTCGATCTCGAATAGAGCAGCTCAGCAGCGGCGGCGGACGACGAAGATCTACCTTGAACCACCGGCACCGGCGCCGCGAGAGAACTCAACCCGTAACCAATAAAATCCGCCGGCCATAGGAAAATGAAGGGAGAGGAGGGGTCCCCCGGACCGCCGGCTAACGCCGACGGCCGGAGAAAGAGCGGCGCACAGAGAGAGCTTTATAGGGTTTTTTCAAAAGTTTTTAGCTTGGTTAGCCTTTTTAAAGTTATTCTATCTTTTTAAAGTTTTTAGCGGCCGGACCCCCGGACCGCCGGCTAACGCCGACGGCCGGAGAAAGTGAAGTTTCTAACATAAATTCACTAGTGAGCCACACAATATTAATTTGAAGGATAAATTATAATCATTAAACACAAAATATATTAACATGTTCACTAATGAATTTATAATATTGGACCAAGTGTTAATTGCTCGGTCAAGGAAAATGAAAATTTCGAATTACTAGATCTGTGTTCTCTCTTATTTTGTTTATGTGTAAACATAAGTTGTATGATGTGGACACGTGTTTTACTTGTTTGTTTACAAGTGATATAATAATCTAATCAACATTTATTATCGTAATTCAGTAGTGAACAATAACAGTTTGTTAGTTATAAGAGCGCAACCTCCTTCATAATGTTAAAATAAAATATCCACTACTGAACAAGCGGAGAAATATATTTATTTGGATCATTTTGTTAATTTAAATTGATCATTTTGATAGGACATACATGAGTATATGATATGTATTACATATAAATATAAAATATAACTACTTTAGTAGTACATCTAATCCTAGACAATTAAATTAAGTAGTACAATACTACAATGCCCTAATTAAGCTGAAAAGTCTACGTGCATGCATTCTGTTAGACGGTCTCCTTATTCTCATTTTAATTAGTCGGATCTTATAAAAAAAATATCATCTTCTAAATTGTTACTGTTTATAGTATTTTTTTTAACCAAAGTTTGTTTTATTTACTGTTGAAAAATATCACTTTCTAGATTTAGAATTTTTACAAATATAATATTTTGTTTTAAACATAAAGATTTGGGAAATCATAAAATATCTTATTTTATAAACGTACAGTGATTGTGGGCCAGTGAAAATGACTCATCTACCAATCACTATTTATTTGCAAACTTACACTTCTAAAATAATAGACCAAATTTCACATTTTTAATAGACCAAATTTCAATTATTGAGCAAAATCACATTTTTAATTAGAATGCTAGAAGTGGTCATTAGGGGCAGTTTTTTCTTTAATCACTCACTTCTAAAATAATTACTTTTTATTATATTACATTATATTACTCACCTAATATCAACTAACCAATATTTAAAAATAAGAAATAAGAAACGATATCCACTCCAATCTTTTATAAAATGAACGAATTTCAACTACGACCTTTTTCTTGTTTTAAAATTAATTAATTAATGAACATAATAAAAGAACATTTACATTGTCACCAAAACTAGTGAATTATGGAGAAATATTGTATAGGCATCTCTAATAATAACTCACGTTTCAGAGAAAAAAAGAAAAATATAGTTAATGTAAATATATAAAAATAAAGTTGCTTTAATGTCTTGATTATACCCTTGTTAATACCATCTTTTGGCTTTTGCCCTCATGCTTTGTCTTGGTAGTTTTTATGGTTTTGATTTCTAACTTAATGACTTTATGTTTTTAGTCTTCAAATAATGAAACTTTTTATGAATCTAGTTTTTGACCAAACTTAAATAACTAAATTGTCCTTGATTTCATATTTTTTTCATTTTCTTAAATTTTATTTTATTTTAAAATTTATAAAGATAAAAAAATGCACCCGCACCCCCTCTCTCTCTCTCTCTCACCCTTGTTTAAAATACACGCCCTCGGTCTTTCTCTCTTTTGAACTGAAACACATAAAAGACTCAACCAGACACCACCGCCGACCATCCTCTCCCTCTTTTAAACCACTGCGGACCACTCTTTTCTCTTTATCTCTCACACAAACTCTCCACCATCCCCTTCCACCACCGCCAACACCATTCCTGTATCTATTTTCTCTTTTTTCACCCCAATCACCACCAAATCCGTCACAACCGTCATCGCCTTGATGTTGTATATCCCATCTAAACTCGTCGTGATCAACAATGTCCCCAAAACCACCGTTTCCCCACCTAAAAAACTGATCATTAATTATAGATTATAACAATTTGGAGGAAAAGTGAACAATAACTCTTCTTTAAATGTTATACTTAATATCACCGAAAACTTATATATGTCAGAATTCTTAACATTTTTTTAAACACTTCTTTGTAGACTATATTTGTTGTTTTATTTGTAACATTACCACTGTTGTCACAAATCAAAACATTTAATCCTTTTTTACTGTTAACATGTGAAACACCAACATACAATTGACCATGTATAAACACAAGTTTTCTGGAGAATTAACCAACTTCTGAAAGTACCTGTTCTTGACTTTTGTTAATCGTCATAGCAAAACACATCATCAGAGGAAATTGTCTTCTTTTGATAACTACGTACACTAATAATATAGTTTCAGGACCATCAAGAAAAACTATCTTTACAACTCTGAATTTAGATTTCTAAATATATAATATATCATTTTTTTAATGATACATCTTATTTTAAACCATATTTTATGAAAGGTTTCATACATCATTTTAATAAGATTGAAAATGTTTTAAAATCAATAACTAAACACTTTGAATAGCATATTCAAGTTGACCACTCAACTCATCACCATAATCCAAAAAAAACCACTCAGCTAAACAAAAAATTACTTATCTACTACTATTAGTGGATAACAAAAAATTAAGAATATACTAATTCCAAAAAAGTGTCATATTACAATTAAATTTATATCAAAACGTAGATAAAAATGAGACGGTCGTAAATATATAATTATTTTTTCTCTAAGCAAAATATATAACTAGTTACTAAACATAATTGATAAACATCTTATTATTAATTACATTAATATACAATTTTTATAAAACCCCTCACATTTTTTTAAAAGCCTCTCACATGTTTTATAAAACTCCATCGTAATTTTCATCTAGCCCCTCCCAAATCCAAAATCGAATTCAAATTACCGTGTATAATCTTTTCAAAATTGTTTTTAAGAATGAAATGATTTTAAAATTGAAGCTTGTGATTGGTTAATTGAAGTTCAATTTATAGTTATTTTAAAAAAAATTGTATGCCCTTTATATATAGATATAGATAGGTAGATATTTTATGTAGTAATCTATAACCTAAAATCCACATTGGCGGATTGGTAAGTGAGCTACATTGAAATAATAATGGACTTGGGTTCCATTCCCAAGCTGACCAGTTTTTTTCTTCAAAAGGCTATTGGCTATTGTCAATTTGTCATGCTTTTATTTTTTACGCGTAGTTATTTTATTTAAAGAATTGATTTTATGTTTTTTTGAGTTTTATATTATAACTTTTAAGATCAAAGCGTAAGTATAAATATAAATATATATTTGTGATCGATTTATTTTTATCTATAATTTTATATAAATTTTATCGTAAAATGGTATTTATCTAATAGATGTATTTTCCGTGATGTAATACTATAAAGTATATTTCATTCAATAACTATTATATTACGTTATTATTTATATGAAAAAATATAAGAAAATTACTCAATATAAAATAAATATTTAAAGGGCGAGTCAGAACTACGTTAGATGATTAAATCCTCGCCGCAATGCGCCAGAAAAATCAATCTCTTTATCCCTATAAAGAAGGAAGAGAAAGGGTGGTGGTGGTGTGTAAAGACCCCAAAAAAAATTAAACTCTTAATAATACTTATTAACAATTGTTAACATCATACTCAGATCTTTTGACAAAAAGCTTATCTGTTTTTACATATCGTTAATTAAGGAAAACATTGGATGATGATCTACAAAAGATCGTCGGAACTATTGCTCTTTCACAATAGCTTTTTCGCAATCTGTACCGGAAAAGGAAGAAATCAACCCAATTAAGCACTAGGTTTAGTCAGTACACATCTTCAAATTATAACACCAGCTTATACCACTAAAATCACTGACAACAAAATAATCTTCAACTTTGATAACATAAATGTCAGATAAATTCTTTGTTTGCCACTCAGGCTATCATTTAAATGCTCAGGCTGTTATGTAAAACTCTCTTTGTAATGCGCACTCAAGCTATTATAGTGTCACTCAGTTTACAGTAACTTCACTCAGGCTAATATAATGCTACGTAGGCCAATAAATAATTTATTCACATCACAACAAATAAAGTATGAAATCATATAAACACTTCAATTTTTAGTACGGATTGTGTTATTCACCTTATTTGTAGCAATTTTTAACACCCAATTTTTGAAAAAATATTTAGTAATAAAAGAAGTAGAGTATCAAGATATAAAGTGTTGAGGGTTTATCATTTAGGTCAAATTAATGAAAATCAGATAAAGGAGACAAAATTGAAGACACTAAAAATAGCTAGTACATTAATGGATAAGGGGAATTAGTACGAGTACATATAAGCTTCTTATATATATGACAATTTTACCTAAAACACACACTATTGTGTTGGAAAATGTATGTGTGTGTGAAGGTTAGAGAGACAGTAGAAAGAAACATTAATTCTAAAGAAAGAAAGGAGTGGTTAACCAAGTTAAGCTAGATTAAGCTTAAATTCAAGATCAAAATCAAGATTTTTGAGGCCATTTAGCATCATCTACAGATATGAAATTTCACACACTAAGTATGTGTACTTTGAGTATGAGAATATAGAGAGAGAAAATGCACATTCGAGGTTAATCAAGTATTTGAAGTTTACAAATGAAGATTATCATCAAATTACAATATTTTCAGCTTCACTTAGCAAGATAACAAGTGCTTATCATCTGAAACCGAGGTTAGAACTTCATCTTGCTCTTATATTCATTTCTAGAGAGAGAAAGCTTGGATTTGAGTTGCATGAAGTGTGTTATGACCGAATGGGTGATATTAACATTAGAGGAACATAGATGAACCATTGTATGGAGTTAATTCGAGCTTAAAGGATGAAATTTGGATATTTTAGTAGTTTAAAGAAGCTTTTATCGACCTAATTAAGTGGCGTGACGCGCCATGAAGTATTGTATGAATGAATTGGTGATATTAACATTACAAGAACATAGATTAACCATTGCATGGAATTCATTTGATCTCAAATGATGAAATTTGGATATTTTTAGTAGCTAAAACAACCTTTGGTCGATCTGCTTAAGCGTCGCGACACGACCGACACAGAGTCACAGTCTTGTTTATTTTGCGTGGATTAATGTAGATTATATTTATAGGTTAAAATACGGATAACAGGGATTTATTAGACGATAATTTTATATTTTTGTACCTCATATTAATACCTCAAAAATGTTACTTGTGGGAGTAAGTTAACTAATTGCATGCTAGACTATGTTGAAGTTTATTGAAGTATTTAGTATGAAAGTTTGAGAATTGTTTATATGAGTATTGCATTGAAATTTGGGCATATTTTATGAATTATGGTGTTTTTAGATTTATGAATAATTGATGATAAGAAAAAATGTTTCTTTAAATCAATTTGAAACTATTGATTATATGATCAATTTAATAAACTTATTGTTAAATTATGTGCAGAGATAATTAATGGGTACATTGTATCCAATGTTATAAGAGACTAAAGAGTCACACTGCTACACACCCAATTAGAACAGTTTGGAATTTACCAATATCTGTGTGGAAATAATTAATCAGTGGAATTAGTTATTTGAGAGAGAAATAAATAATAAATAGTTATTTATTATTTAAAGGGAAATTAAATTTTAAGTTTAATATTTAACGGCCCAGTTAATCAATAGTTAATTAATTAACTAGTAAATTCCAGGGGGTCTAAGTGCAAGAAATGAAACTTTAATTAAAGTCATGGGTATTTAATTGAATGGACTTGGGCTTGGATAATGTTTAAAAGTATTTAGACCTAGAAATGGCTCATTATCCATAAGTGATTTAATCCTGAATAAAGAAAAACTCTGGCCTCCTCCCTCCCTCTTCTCTGCGTCGATCTCAACACAACACCCGAGGGTGTTCGGTTTGTTTCTGCGTCGACGGCAACAAGAAGGCAAAAGCCTTTCGGCTTTTGCGATTTGCGCAATACACACACGCACGTTTTTGCGTGTAGGTCGGTTAATTCCAGTAGCGGTCTAGCAGCTAGTTCGTTGGTGGTGCAGTAGTGGTGGACTAACTTTAGCAATCCCAAGATTCAAAGAGGTATTGTTTTTCTTAACCTTTTATCTGGATTGAAGATAAGAAACGGATATGATCATTAGAAAGATCCTAACCCTTTTAGGGTTTAGGGGGTTGTGTTCAATCCAGTTCCGCTTTAGGATTGAACTAGTAGTATCAAACCAGGTTTGACCAGTTTGTGTCTTAGGGTGGTTTGGTCAGATCAAAACCCTTCAGTTATAAATACATGTTTATGAATTATGATTATAGGTTATTCGAGTTTTTGAGGTTTACTTAGATACATTTTTCGATACTTGCGTTAAAATATTTATAACATGACAAAATAGGTTCGGTATGCAAATAATTTTTAATAATTAAGTTAATTTGACTTGATAATTTAATAGTGAAAGGGTTCGGCCCAGGTGGGTCCCGGCCTAAGTGGGATCCGGCCTAGGTGTTTTTCGTCTCAAGTCGGTCTCGGCCCAAGTAGGTTTCGGCCCAGGTGGGTCTCGGCCCAAGTGGGATCCGGCCCAGGAGGGTACTCGGCCCTAAAACAGTTTTTCCGATTAAGTACAAAGTTGTTAATTTTAAGCGTTAAAATTAATAAGTGTTTTATATAAACTAGTAATTTTATATATTTTAATTAGTTTAGTTAAAATATATAATTTTTGGATGTTTGTTTATCATGGTCAGTTGAGACATTATAAATAAACTCTAAAAGGGTAAGTTTACATAAAAGGATTGAAACAAGATGTTGTTATTTAAATAATGATCAAATTTTGTCGTGTTTGGTTTTTGGTAAAACTAGTACGAACTCGACATAAGGTTTATTCAAGTTTTGAGTAAAGTTATGTTTTTCAAAGTTTGTTGAAAAACTATTTTGGTCAAGCTAATTTAAATAACTTAGATGATTATAATTCTCATTTTTTGATTAATAGTTATTAGTCAAAAAGGGTAAATGAGAATAGTTAAATGAATCAGGTTTTGTGTTTATCGTTTTTATATCGTTTATATTTATAACTGTGTGGTTGTTATATATATATATATATATATATATATATATATATATATATATATATATATATATATATATATATATATACACTGCATGGTTGTGATACGTAACTATAGTTTTGCCGACTTAGGACTCGTTTATTTTCCTTCTTTTCCTTCTTCTTTTTGGTTTTGGGAAGGCCTGCGTGCCAATTACAATCTCTTTTTCTTTTGTAATATTGTACTGGTTCGTGGAGGCCTGCGTGCCACTTACAACCCCTTTTATTATTGTAATCGTAATAGTAGTAGTTGTAGTTTTGTCCCATTATCAAGATGGAGTTCAAGGAGATGTTCAAGATGATGGCTTGCACAGTGCTCGAGTATTTCGGAGGAGATGTCAAGGCGAGTGGGAGCAATGCATTATGAAGGCGAATCGAGTTCCTTTTATCCTTAGGATTGACCTTAGGATTAGTTAGCAAAACTATAGGTTTTTATCTGCGTGGTTGTGTTTATTTTAATGCTTACTCATATATGTGTGTGATGCTAAATAAACAAGTTTAATAATAGGCAATTATTAAACAGAGAAAAAACCACGGTTTATGACAAACTAGAATACGACTTCAGTTTGTTAGTCGTATTAGTTAAATTTTTATAAATTTAAAGTTTTGTCAAGGTTATTAGTTTGGAACTTATAAAGCCGTTTTGTGCACCTAGTATAGGTACACATGTAAATCGTATTTTTTAAAACAGATGGTTTTTAAATGGTTTTTCAAAAACTGGAAAGTTAAGTTTTTCTTTTAAACTTAATTATAAAACCCAAGAAAATATTAGATCAGTGTGCTACCCATCTAATGGTACACCTTTGCTGTTAAACGGTACTCGGGTGTCGGAAATGCCCAAACCTTGGGCATCCGGGTTCAAACCATTGCGGCAAAGGGTATGAAAGATTTTTGCGATAATCAGGAGTCCCGGCCAGAATTCATACTGTCTTAGGTGGTGCGATCTATTTTGGTGATAATCGGAAGTCCCGGCCCAAAATGCACTAGAGTAGAGTTAAACATACGAGACATGGTAAAGGGAACGTCGTTCAGTACCCATGTCATGAAAATGAAAGGGTATATGGACCACCTAGAGAGACTTGGGCACCCAGTACCGTTGCAGCTAGCAACGGATACGATACCCAATTCATTGTCAGACGACTATAAGCCTTTTATAGTCAACTACAACATGAACAACATGGAGAAATCCATGGCGGAGCTTAATTCTATGCTTAAGACCACGGAGCAGAGTATCGGGACCAAGTCTAAGGACGTTCTCATGATGGGCAATGGTGGTAATAAGAAGAGGAAGGGGCGCAACGGAAAGGGAAAGGGTAGGACCCAGCCCAGCCAGAATGCACCCAGGGCTAGTGATAACAACAAGGGCAAGAAGCCAAAGCCGAACAAGGTAAGAATCGAGAATCGATGCTTCAGGTGCGATGAGACCGGACACTGGAAGAGAGATTGTCCGAAGGCTCACGAAGCAGGAGGCAAGTCTGACTCCTCAGGTATCGTGTGACTAGCTTCTTTGTCACTTTCCACTTGTAAAGTTTTTACGAGCATTCTAATATCTTGCAATTGTTTATTGCAGGAGGTGATGGAAAGTGAAGCGGCCCAGCATTCAAGATCCTACGTGCTTTTTTTTCCGGATATTTAATAATTCCTTTTCTAGTTATTAAACTTTTTATTCAAAAGTTTTGGATTTAATTGGTTTGTTGCAAACTATTGGTTGACTTTTTGGTTTTAGTTTTTGAAATTTAAATTATTCGATTGATATTCGTGCACGTATGTTTTTAAATGAATCAAGTTAGTCCAGTTGCGACTAAAGGTTACTAATAAGTTAAGTTTTGACTTAATAGGTGATTCATAGTGATCTTATGCAGTAATTGTTGTAATCACATTGATCTCACTAGATAAATACTTAGATAAACAAGTTGTGCTTATGAAATTAGAAAGTCTTTCTAATTTACAAGTATTTAAGGATTTTTATGAAAATTGAATGTTCAAAACATTGAACATGATAGATAAGAAATAATAGTTATTATTTCTAGATGTAAGTTTTTGGATAAAACATTTAAGGAAGTATAAGGTGATTATAATGGTTATTATGATCAAGGTTGTTTTATACTAAATGTTATAAGCAAAGAAATTTAAAATACATTTACAAGTGTTTCATACTTGTAATCGTGTTTTGGGTTTAATGAAACTGCTTTCCGTAATTGGAAAGGTGGATATATGAGATATCCAAGTTCTGGTTTCATAAAACGATTAAATTTCTTACAAAAACTGGTTTTAAGAGCAAGTGTTTAAAACACAAGTTTTAGGCATGATTAGTCAAAGATTGACTGAGTCTAAAAGGGTGTTTTAAGGTAATGCACTTTTTCATAAAAGATAGTGGGAGCACCTGACTAGTGTATTTATCAAGTTATCAAGGTTGATCTAACTAGTATGATAAATACAAGTATGAACTTTTAAAGTATATAATTGTCGGATGATTTTAGAAGTGGTCTAAAATAAAAGGTTATTGAAAAGTAAATAATCCGAGGAACGCATGACTTATTGAAAAATTCTCAATAAGGATGTCATTGCAAGTTTTTTAAGTCAAGTTATGACTTAAATAGAATTATATATGATTAAAAAGGGTTCAAAAGTCAAAATAATTAATGTTGGTAGTTGATTAACGTTAGAGATGATAAAATATGATATTTTTCGATATCCTTAGTAATGAAATTAGATAATTGTTAGTGTACATTGGGGATCTAATCTCAAGTTTACAAGTATGTGTAAATGAATTTATCGTTTCAAAAGGGTATGAATCTAGTGAGATTTAATACATCTACAAATGTAATTAAAGTTTTAATTACAAAGGGATTATTTTATAAACTTAGAAACTTTGGAGTTATTTCCGGTTCTCCAAGTTTAAGGAATTTATAAAATAAGTAAGACTAGAATTGTTTTAGGTTGCAAAACGACTTCTAGCAAAACCAAGAAAGAGTACTTCGAGATACTAGTATTAAGTTTTTAGGTTTATAGGCATATTATTTTCTTTGTAATCCGTGATAAGTTACAATGTAAAATAATAATTAATTCAGATAAACACTGTGAATTGAGTCAATGAAATGGTAGAAATTATGCATCTTTATTCCAGGGTGGAATATGGAGGGTGCAGAAATTAGTTTCATTGTTTTTCACCATTTTATATGTTTTAGTTCATCCATGAATAAACTTGGTTTATTCAAAACATTATCCGTGACTACTTATCTTGGTGGGAACCTTGATAGGGTTGTAAAGTCATCGTAATTTTGGGGTAGATTCGAAGGTATATCGAATATAGCTGCAAAGGTTTTTGCGGACCAAAATTGACGGATATTCATTAGGGTTACGAATATTGGATTGACCCACCGTGAAAGATACTTCGTGGATTCGTGTCAAAAGTATTTATCACATAGGTTATCCTTAAACCTGAGGTATTTGGTTTGGAATGCGGTAACTATTGTCTCCTTAGTGCGTCCTAACGCCACGCTGTAATAGGGTGGCTATAAGGGGCGTATCTAGATTCAGTGGGAGCCGTATTGCCAAATGCAAATATGCAAGAATGTATTTGCACCTCCTTTTTAGGAGAGATATTTCTGGGCCCCTTGACTGACTAAAAGCTGGTAAGTGCACGGCCGTGCCCAAACGAACTGATCTGTTCTTTGTCGTTTATCACGCAGTTTTTGAAATCAAGTATGTCATGAAATAATTCTTGAGATTTTGAGTTGACACTCTCCATACTCATGCTCAAAATTGAAATATCGTGTTGCAAGAGACAAACCTAATAACCGTACCCATCCATAAACAGGTAGTTTATGATAGTTAGTTTATGAACAGTTAGTTTATGATAGATTGCTCATAAACAGTTGTTTTATGAGAGTTTACTTTATCACACATTACTTTGGGGTATAAGAGTTCTTATAACCTGGTTATCCTAAGTGTCTAGCTAGGGACCTCCTTAGGCTAACAATGTACAGTAACTATTACTTATCTTGCACAAGTGGGAGTCTGTTAGATTATGTGCAGAGATAATTAATGGGTACATTGTATCCAATGTTTTAAGAGACTAAAGAGTCACACTGCTACACACCCAATTAGAACAGTTTGAAATTTACCAATATCTGTGTGGAAATAATTAATCAATAGAATTAATTATTTGAGAGGGAAATAAATAATAAATAGTTATTTATTATTTAAAGGGAAATTAAATATTAAGTTTAATATTTAACGGACCAGTTAATTAATAGTTAATTAATTAACTAGTAAAATCCAGGGGGTCAAAGTGCAAGGAATGAAAGTTTAATTAAAGTCATGGGTTTTTAATTGAATGGGCTTGGGCTTGGATAATGTTTAAAAGTATTTAAACCTAGAAATGGCTCATTATCTATAAGTGATTTAATCCTGAATCAAGAAAAACCCTGGCCTCCTCCCTCCCTCTTCTCTGCGCCGATCTCAACACAACACCCAAAGGTGCTCGGTTTGTTTCTGCGTCGACGACAACAAGAAAGCAAAAGCCTTTCGGCTTTTGCGATTTGCGCAATACACACACGCACGTTTTTGCGTGTAGGTCGGTTAATTCCAGTAGCGGTCTAGCAGCTAGTTCGTTGGTGGTGCAGTAGTGGTGGACTAATGTAACATCCTCTCAATGGGCCTGGTAGTTTACGCGTATATGGTAAACTATTTGTGTATAATTTATATTTAATTGTTTTTATTAATTGATTATTAATTTATATTTATTCGATATGATAGGATAATTTTAATTGAAACGCGAGATAAAAAGGTGAAACATTAATTTTAATGTTTTTATGTAATATTGATATCATATGATTTGGTTTTACACAAGGGTTCTAAATAATACCTCGTTGCAGGCTATTGACTTGAAAAGGACCGCTTTAATTAGGTTCCTGTATCTCAGAAATCAGTATTTGCACTATGTAGTGTAAATCTTATATGTTTTAACCCTTTATATAGTCTTTGTTCATGTGCCTTGTTTTCTTTTCGATTCTGGCCGAATTGGAGAAGAGGAAAAGCCTCAATTGTGCACATACGCCCATATACTTATACTTGATTCTGTTTTCGAGCTTAAAACGAGAGTTAACGTCTGGATTTCGATCAAGATATAGATTATGTAGCAAGAGGTGAGGCTGTGTTGTGTATGTTGAGTTTTGGTTAAGAAGTTCTTGAAAAGTTGAGTTTTAGCCGTGCGAAGTGAAGTCCATTCCGTGCGTAGTGGCTCCACTTCGTACGAAGTGCATGATGAAGAAGATGAAGCCGTTGAGTTTTGGTCGCACGTAGTGTGGTCCACTCCGTGCGTACCAGTGTCCTTTGCATGCGTAGTGTGTGAAACATGTTAAGTGTATTTGAGTTCTCTACGTGCGTAGTTTGTCCAGCCCGTGCGTAGTGCGTTCAGCACGTGCGCAGTGAATCCACCTCGTGCGTAGTGACTCGGATGTTAATTCAGTTTGTTGTTGTATGATGTTGAGATATTCATGCATGATTTAGGATATATATGAATGATTTAGATGATGAAACATGTTCTGTTAAGAATTGTATGTTGCTTATGATCTGTGTGATTAACTTAAATGAGTTAAGTTCTGATTATATGGTATATATGAGAGGGTTTACTAATGATGTTTCAAGATTGGATTCTATATGCTAATTGCATGCTTAATTCGTGAAATGATGTAAGATAGTCTGAGTTTATGATCCGTTGATTTCTATATGTCTCATATGATTTATGAAGCACTCCTAAATGGTATTTGATATGTTTCAAGCTGGTTTGGTATTATGAAGTCTAACGGGTTGGGTTTTTGACCCATTTGCGGAATAATTGGAAATAGTTGACACTTATGAATATTTCGTTGACTGCTACATACTGCTTATGACTTACATGGATATTCTAAATGAATAAGCTTTGACTTGGTGGTGAATTGGTTTGACTTTTGGAGTTAACTATGATTTGAGTTATTGACTTGTTTATATTGTGTTCTCAGGGAACTCAAAGACTCAGTGATATGAGACAACTGAGTGTGGATCTTGGATTGGCAAGGACGCAGGTGAGTGGACTTTTAACTCACGAATTTGTGCTAGTTGTAACGGTTACGGTTGCAATGTTTTATGCCAGATTCTATGAGCAGAATGTTCAGCACGATAATTTGATGATTCTTGATATATGATAGTAATCGTTGAATTATGTTTTGAGAATATGAATTGATCTGTATACGTGCTTTGTAATCGGGGACAACTGTGATGTTGGACACTTTGAGTTGTTTGAAGGAGGTCAGCCGCGACAGTTTTGTAGGCTGGGCGCTTGTTTGCTATCAAATTCAGTTAAAGGTTTCTAATGTGTTTAGAAATGATTAACTGATCTGAGTAGTATTACGCTATCGGTAAACCTATGCTAGGCCGGCATTTGGTTGAAGGTGTTGCAACACCGCCGGTCCTCTGGATATCCCTGATTGCATGACCTGGGTGATAATTGGTTGATGACAATTATGTGATCTGATTGTATGTCGTTACTTGTTGTAACTGCTGTTGTTCGTTTGTTAAATCTCCATCACTTAGCTTTATGCTAATCCCCCACATAAACCCTCCCTTTGCAGGTTGCGGTAAGTTTGGGCTGTTGGCCGGATGTTGTGTTTGCTTTTGGGAATGTTTGAACTGCACTCTGATATTTTGTGTCGGTCGAGCCTGTTGTAAATTATGTAACGCCGAGTTTGGGATACAAATATTTTGGTATCAGTTTAATTACTTAATATTTATACTACCTATGTGAATAGGTTTGTAGTTGTTTGTATTCGCTTCCGCATGGTTAAAAAAAATAGCGGTGTTATAACTAACTTTAGCAATCCCAAGATTCAAAGAGGTATTGTTTTTCTTAACCTTTTATCTGGATTGAAGATAAGAAACGTATATGATCATTAGAAAGATCCTAACCATTTTAGGGTTTAGGGGGTTGTGTTCAATCTAGTTCCGCTTTAGGATTGAACCAGTAGTATCAAACCAGGTTTGACCAGTTTGTGTCTTAGGGTGGTTTGGTCAGATCAAAACCCTTCAGTTATAAATACATGTTTATGAATTATGATTATAGGTTATTCGAGTTTTTGAGGTTTACTTAGATACATTTTTCGATACTTGCATTAAAATATTTATAACATGACAAAATAGGTTCGGTATGAAAATAATTTTTAATAATTAAGTTAATTTGACTTGATAATTTAATAATGAAAGATTTAGTTATTAAAATAGAATATAAGAATCTTATTAACACTATTTAATAGTTACTTTATTTAAGTTTCCATTTAATGTATATGAAAGACAATTTAGTAATTTTAAAATACTTAAAATTTAAAATTTCAAGCAAAAGAATATAAGATTTAGTTATTAACATCTAGTTCATCCATTTCCTTTATCTTCCAGATTTTGGCTTTGAATTGCTGGTTCTAAGTGATCTTCCTCAACTCTTGATGCTTCCAATACACACACAAGCACTTAGAACTTAATTTTGACTAATTTTCCTTACATATGCCTATGTTTGGGTGATTGATTAGAAGACACCCCTCAAGTTTTCTAATTTAGATTTTAGCCACATGTCTTAATTACAAGTTCAATAATCATCTTTAATTCAATTAGTAAACAAATTTAGACTTCTTTACTTATTTCCATAAACTCATGAAGAATTATTTATTTCATTAATAATTAGTAAAATAATTTAAAAAATAACTTACAAATTTTAGGGTGTTACATGATGGATCCAACGGTGGTGGTAGTAAAGACAATAGTTATTATAGGGGTCATAGTGGAGACGGTGGTGGTTGTGGAGGAGTTGGTGGTGGTCATAAGGATCTAGGTGGCGGTCATATGAAGGTCGGTTCACGGTCATGTTTAATGGTGGTGGTGGTGGCGGTGCACATGTTAGATAAATGTGCACAGTCAGCATACTAGTGATATTGCTTCCAACGTCATATGACACTCAAGAGTCACATATGTGAGTGTCTGTAATTCGAATAATATTGCAACCACACTAGGAAAGTGAATTAATAATAGTTATTATAAATTCATGTAGTAAGTTCAATTTACTTACGCGAAAGAGAGTATTGTTAACCAAAGTTTTAATTAGAAAGTAAAGATATATACTTATTAATCAATAAATATGTCTAGTATTAATTAAAGTATGCCAAATAGTTTAAGGTTTTTTTATCTAAATCATTTCGTTTTTCTAAATCGTTTTGTTTATTAGGTACCCGAATTATACATATGTTTATATGTATATATATGGTACACACTTAATGCGACGGTATCGAATAATTTCTACTCAATAATTTGTCTGTTTTCGATACTCACGTAATACAATGATAATGAATAATTTTTCTTTGATAGTATCTCTATTTTCTTTATCTATTTTATTATTTCCTTTATTTTTATGTTCTCAATCAACTCCTTTATTATTTTTCAAATAAATTTTGAGAACACTTAAATAAGAAATAAAATGTTTCTACTTATAAAGTCTGATAAAATTTATGAAAATAAAGTGTGTAAATTAGTAATTTAAAGCTATTTAAAATTAAGTAATTAAGAAAATAGAGTAAAGTCAGTAAACCAATTTGAAACTATTTTAATAAAATTATATACATGTTTATGAACTATGATTATAGGTTATTCGAGTTTTTGAGGTTTACTTAGACACATTTTTCGATACTTGCGTTAAAATATTTATTACATGACAAAATAGGTTTGGTATGAAAATATTTTTTTAATAATTAAGTTAATTTCACTTGATAATTTAATAATAGAAGATTTAGTTATTAAAATAAAATATATGAATCTCATTAACATTATTTAATAGTTACTTCATTTAAGTTTTCATTTAGTTTATATGAGGGACACTTTTTTTTAAGTAATTTTAAAATACCTAAAAATATAAAAATTTAAACAAAAGACTTAAATTCTTTATAATATAGTATAGATTTCAGAGTATATAATATATAAAATCGGATATTAACAAATAAGAAGTTAAAGATTTGAAACTTAGGGGATAGGTTGAATCCTTTACATGGTAAGTTGTTCCGATCTTAATTTAGACGGGTATCTAAATTAATAGAAATAGATTGCTAATCTTATCATTTAAGGATTAATTTTTCAACATAAATTATCTTATCATTAGGTTTCAAGCCCGTGTAAACACAGGCTAGCGTGCAAGATTTTTGATATGATTTTATATTTCTATGTAGGGGAAAACATGTTTCCATACACAAGTCTGTTTATGTAAAACATGTTGCCTATGTGTTTGAGTGTCCGTGTATACATCATATTGCCTGTGTGTGTGTGTGTGTGTGTGTGTGTGTATACATCATGTTGTCTACCATATTGTTCCTTTGTCATGCAAATATTAGATCAAACTCCCATAAACTTCAAATGAGTTTCATGGAGGAGAGCATATGTGATATGTATACATGATCTTCATTAAATGCTGAAAAATAGAGAGAATTCAAGCTAAACATACTCGAACACTGTAACAAAAAACAAAAAGTTAAACTTACAGCGTTCCCACACTTCTCCTGCATAATCCTGCCCCTTCTTTGTCGCATCAGCAGCCTTTCCCCATTTCCCAAGCACATCCTTCATTAAATCAATTGTTTCTAATGTATCACATAACATACATCACACAATCACTATAAACAATCATGTTCAAATTGTTTGAAAAGTTGAAGGCTTTCAACCTTGAAGGATGAAGGATTCACCCACGATTTCAATCGAAGAAGGTATTAACTGCTCGATTTCAATTTGAAGACTGCACAACAAATCAACAAATGATTTCACGCCTTCGACGATTTAGGATTTCAAGATTTTAACAGTCAAGATCTGTTTCGGTGAATCGAGAGCTTGGAAACATGGGAATCAAACTAACCTTAATTCCCGGTTTGGTGCTTCGATTTCAGCCCTACATGGCCCTCGTTGCTAAGCCTGTTGTCAATCATCACTTCTAGCCTCTCTCTCGCTTTCGAATTTACAGGTGCTAACGATGGTGCTTCCAAAACGACAGAGTGCAACGCCTAATTGAATGTTTGAATCTTGAAATCACCATAAACCTGAAAATAGGTAACATTGTCTTTTATATTATATTTCACCCATATATATTTTATTTTGAAGTAGCAATTAGAAATACAATATAAACTTAACAAAACCTTTTTTGGATAAAAAGGGTCAATATTATTCGTCTTAAATGAACGAAATAAACATCAAAATGGGATACTGTATTATGTAATAGAATAGTAATGTGAAGAAAACGTATCACCGATGAATCAAATTACAAACATATCAACTTTTATCTATCTTATAAAAGATACTTTTAAGGCCATGACTACATAAGGCTATAATTTAACATATTTAACTATATAATATTCAATTTATGGACAAATTAAAAATACTCGGTAGCAGCTAAGTTGATTCCAGGCTTTCTTCAACAGGGAGTGTTGCAATATAATCCCATTCATAAGTAAATGGAGTGAGACTGCACCTTCGATCACCTAAACCAAGATGACCAAACTAAAGAAGGAAATTAAATAAATAAATGACACACAACATGAATTTTTTTTTTTTGAATACTTAATGGGAACCTAAACCAAAATACTTGGTATAATAGGTACATGACATCTTTGCAATATATATGGGAAATAGGTTCAATGACATCATTCAAATAATAAAATGATGAGGATATTCATGTAGCACATTTCAAAGAATGATTTTCTTAAAACCTTAGTTGTTTCTTTGTATAAGCTTTTAGTAGAAATTTCAAAAAATACTCGTGTTATGAAGGGAAAAACCGTCAAGATTAATCAAATAGTTATATGTGGAAGCAAATTAAATGATACTAAGCAAACCTCCTTCGAATGGTTGAACATAGGTTCTATCATATAACTCAAAAACTGTTGCTTGTATTTCCATAAAGACCTTCAATATTCGAAGCACTCTGCCACAAATAAACTTTTAAAAAGATAAAAAAATCAATCAACACAGTAATTAAAAACAATATCATTTTTCATTTTGACATTTTATCAAAGGGTTGATTTGCATAAACCCACATAAGATGGAGAGACTATTACTACTCCACCGACATATCTCCCTCATCAAAAATTAGTAATATACTTATTAGTAATTATGTATCTAGATGGGTCTATGATTATTAGTAAATTGGCATGTAGATGAATAATTAATTATTAGAGTTATTTTAAGGAGGGGAAGAAAGGGTTGGGAGGGAGAATCATGTTGTTGAGTTTTTTTTTTTTTTTTGAGGGGAAGGAAAGGGTTAGAAGGGGCAATTTCATTACTTGTCAGTAAAAACTCCCCCCCCCCCCCCCCCAACTTTTGGGATAATTGGGAGGGGAAGTTTTTATACCCTTCCCTTTCCTTTCCATCCTTTCATTAAAAAAAACTCGAGAACGGGCCGTAACTTCACAAGAAGTACAATTCCAGTAAGACTTACCAAACAACTTCATCGATTGTTAATCTGTTTGCAACAAATCATTTTCCGCTGGTATATGATAATGAATTAACTTCAGAAGAAATTTGATGTATAAAAAATCGATTATACATATGTGTCAATAAAAAATCAATAGAACAAATACCTAAAACTCTTATGAAATGTTTGGCAAGTTTTTGTAGAATTAACAAAGAAGATTGATGATAGATCGTGTATAGCAAGACTGCTTGTTTTTCTGGTTATAAAATCTTGGGACACAACCTCGTTTTAAATTTATAAAAACGATGTTACTAAGCAGATACTACACACGACTCAGGCAAGTATAACCTGGTCAATAGTAGTATAGACTCGGTAAGACCGGATGTCGTTCCACCAGGACAGGAAGCTACCAATACTTAAGTCTCATTGTTGTTTGATCAGCAGGATTAATTAAAGCAAGTAACCAAATTAACTAAATTAAACAGGAAATACAGCAACTAAAACAGATTAACACTGAAGGCAAACAGACAGGATAACAGATTCACTCAGGCTTTCGAATCATCGAGACTAGTCATGGCAATGACACAATACAAAACATAATATGAAGACTTGAATAGTTTAAGTGCATAGCATGCTGTTCTAATACTTGACAAAACCATATTATCATGCACAAATCTTCACTCGAGTTATCAAGACTCAGATTCAACACTTAAACATAATTAAGCAAGTAACGGCATATCAGAATTCAACTACAGATCCACCGGATCGCGTCCAAATCAGACTACAAAGACAAACATCTTTTCAAATGATTTGTCCAGTAGTCCTCAGAACCCAAAAATGTGTCAAAGCAGTTAATTAAGTTAAAACAAGCAAAAACAGCACACTGGTGGTGAAAATGGCTCCTACGGCCGTAGTAAGTATCTACTACGGTCGTAGCATCCTGGACAGTCCTACGGCTGTAGGGATTTCTTCCTACGGCCGTAGGGACCCATCCGACAGAACATTCAAATCTAACATAAAGGCATTCAACAACAAATTACAATCTAGACTTTAATCTCAGATCATAAACACATGTAATGTAACCCCCAAAACTTTCATATAATAAATTAAAAACATTATTCATAATTAAGATTAAGAAGTTCCCAAAATTCGAAAGAATAAACCAATAATGGCAACCACGTTTTCATGAGTCCAAATGGAGAGATCTCAAAAGAGAAAAATAATGCTAAAAGTAAAATCTTTTTTTTAAAAAAAAAATATAAACAATGTCTATACGCGGAAGAACAAAAGGTCCCAACAGTTAAGACCAGCCGTGTATCATCAGTGCTCCTGTCAGTCCTTTGCCTCCTTGATCTTAATACCTGAAAATGTTAAGGGAAACCGTAAGCACAAAGCTTAGTGAATTCAAACACAACACAATCCCAATATGCGTAATCACCAGACCTAAGTTTAATCTCTTTAATATCCAGTAAATATAAGCTAAGAACAAATCAAAGCTTACAAGGAGGACTAGTAGGCTACCCGCATCCCACATAACTGGAGAGTATTGAGTTAATATTACCCTCACCTCACATCCTCCGGAGGATTTTGGAGTAATTATACCTAACCATGCGCACCGGATAAAATCCGGATAATTGCTATGGTTCCTCATACAAGTTATTATAACATACAGTGCACATGTACGATTAAATAAAATTAACAAATAATAACTAATAAGTAAGCATGCTTTAACCATTATCAACCGCTAAGGTCAAGTATCACACACGTGCTACCTAGCAATCATGAATACTGAAACAATGGTGTGAGAGAACTCACCTCGGATGAGTGAATAGAAGGGATTACAACTCAAGTAGCTACCACTTCTGGGCAAAAGCCAAAACTTCACCTAATATAAACTAAGAGTTAGAAAAGACCTCAAAAAGGTGAAGCTAGAGGGTAACTTCAAATCTGGACAGCAAGGTCTTAAAACTGACCCGCTGTTCAAGATGGGTTTACTCAATTTTCCAAAACATTACTATACCATTATTAAATTTTTCTAAGTAAATATAGCCTCTTCCCTACCCGGAACAGTAAAGAACATCCCCTAACTCTAAAGTATGGATTTATTATGATTTTTATAAAAAGACGTTGCAGAACTGTCAAATTTAGACTAACCGGTAGTGTTGGCCATTTCTTCCCACTTTGTGGGTAAGCATTGTCCAACCCAAAAATCACAGTGAATCTAGACACCAAAAAAACAAGTTTGAGAGTTGGAATCACCTTAAAAGGGTACCCCAAACTCCAGATACAAAAATCACAAGTTGACCCAAATCAGGACTAGACAAATCTGGCAACAAATTTTGGTATGGAGTGTAGGTCTAATTTCACCAAGAATCACTTAGAGATAAATTCTCATCTTTTCCAGATCATAAATTCAGGACATAAGACACATGTGGGAACTTGGAATCAACCTAGATCATTTCCCAAGCCCCATTTATGACCAAAAACATTTTATGTAACACTGCAGACCCGAACTGACTCAGTTTCAAAGATTCGGTCCAAGCCTTTAGATAAACTCGAAATGAGTAAAAGTACAAAACTAAACAGAGTTGAACCACTCAAAATGTGAACTTTTGGCACTGGTCCTACGTCCATTGGAGTTTTACAACTCGAGATATGAATTTTCTAATAAAACCTAATTTCTGATGAGAATCACAAATCCAGATTTGATACCTTTCCCACATAAAATCATAACCACCCTAGTTCTACAATGTTTTCATGGAGTTTTATAGAAGAAAATCATTACCTAGGCTTGGTCACCAAGCCAAGAAGTGAAGGTGGAGAGGAAGGAGGCCCGATGATGATGATAATCCGGTTGGAATGGTGGCCGATGAAGGTGGCTGTCGTGAGAGAGAGGGCTGCCGTGAGGTAGAGATATCGAGAGGGAGGGGGCTGCCGAGAGAGGGTGTCGAGAGAAAGAGATAGGTGAGGTAGGTTACAAATTTTAAATAAAAAGGGTTTATCCCCTAATGGGCTTTGTTCAAGTGGGCTTCTAACTTTCTTCTAATTAGCCCATTGATGTCAAAACCATCTTCCAAGCCCAAAAACATAATTAAAATTTTGATTAATTAATTGAGCCCACCATTTAAATTAATAAATAATGAAATTAAATAAATAAATACGTACCGGAAAACCGGGCGTTACAACTCTCCCCCCCTAAGAAGGGACTTCGGCCTCGAAGTCTGTCCCTACGAATAACTCGGGATAATGCGTCCTCATCTCGTCTTCTGGTTCCCATGTGCACTCGGATCCTTTCCTATGCTGCCATTGAACCTTAACAGAATAAACAGTCTTGCCGCTCCGGAGGGTCTTTGACTTCCGATCAATAATCGCGACCGGTTTCTCAATATAGTTGAGTCGTTCATCAATCTGGATGTCTTCCAGGGGTACTATTGCGGTGTCATCAACAATACACTTTCTCAACTGGGATACGTGGAAAGTGTTATGAATCGAACTGAGCTCGTCGGGCAACTCCAACCGGTAGGCTACCTTACCAACACGAGCTACGACCTTATAAGGCCCAATGAATCGGGGTCCCAACTTCCCACGCTTGCGGAACCTAATCACACCCTTCCAGGGGGAGACTTTTAGTAAAACATGATCACCAACCTGAAACTCAAGATCTGAGCGTCGCTTATCTGCATAACTCTTCTGACGACTCCTAGCTGTGACCAAACGATCCCTGATCATTTTAATTTTCTCCGTGGTCTGCAAAACAATATCAGTGCTCCCGAGCACCCTCTGACCGACCTCGTCCCAACATACTGGAGTTCTACACTTCCTGCCATACAACGCTTCGTACGGAGCCCTTTCAATACTTGAATGGTAGCTGTTGTTATAAGAAAACTCAGCCAAATGAAGATGATCATCCCAACAACCACCAAAGTCAATGGCACACGCCCGAAGCATATCCTCCAAAGTCTGTATCGTCCGCTCACTCTGCCCGTCAGTTTGTGGATGGAAAGCAGTACTGAAATGTAATCGAGTACCCAATTCTTCCTGGAATTTCTTCCAAAATCGAGAAGTGAATCGGGTATCTCGATCGGAGACAATAGATACGGGCACCCCGTGCAAAGAAACTATCTTCCGAACAAAAATCTCGGCCAATTTCTCAGCAGATGAGCTTTCCTTAATGGCCAGAAAATGAGCACTCTTCGTCAGTCGGTCTACTACTACCCATATCGTATCCGCTCCCCTCGCAGTCTTAGGTAGTTTAGTGATAAAATCCATGGTTAAGTGCTCCCATTTCCATTCAGGAATCTCTAGAGGTTGCAATTTCCCATGAGGTTTCTGATGTTCCGCCTTGACCTTTCGGCAGGTCATGCACTCTTCCACGTATCGGGCCACATCGTTTTTCATCCCGTGCCACCAAAAACTCTCACGAAGATCTCGGTACATTTTTGTAGCACCAGGATGAATAGAAAACTTGGACTTATGAGCTTCCTCCATAAGAGTTTTTCGGTTACCGCCAGTATATGGAACCCAAATTCTACCATAACGAGTTAGTAATCCACGCCCATCTCGCTCCATCTTAGGTAACTCGTTCACAACCCTTTCACGGCTAATGTTTCCCTCCTGAGTTGCCACCTCTTGAGCTTTACGAATCATACTCAAGAGTGACGTTTCCAAGGTCATTCGGAGACATTTAACTCTAATTGGTTCCACAGGTTGCTTACGACTGAGTGCGTCCGCTACCACATTAGCTTTACCGGGGTGGTAATGAATCTCGCAGTCGTAATCTTTCACTACATCTAACCATCTGATCTGCCTCATGTTTAAATCTCGCTGATCAAAAATGTATTTTAAACTCTTATGATCGGTGTAAATGATAAACTTGACCCCATAAAGATAGTGCCTCCAAATTTTGAGAGCAAAAACAACAGCTCCCAATTCCAAATCATGAGTGGGGTAGTTTCTTTCATGAGATTTTAGCTGTCGGGAAGCATAAGCTATCACCTTCCCCCGTTGCATCAATACCGCACCAAATCCCTGGAGAGACGCGTCACAATATACTACCATGTCTTCTACCCCCTCTGGCAAAGTCAACACCGGTGCATTACACAAACGCGTCCTAAGATCTTCAAATGCAAACTGCTGTTCCGGGCCCCATATAAATTTTTCTGATTTCTTGGTCAAACGAGTAAGTGGCAAGGCAATCCTTGAAAAATTTTCAATAAACCTCCGATAATAACCAGCTAAACCCAAGAAACTGCGGATCTCTGAAGGCGATTTAGGAGTCTCCCATTGCTTAACCGCATCAATCTTGGCCGGATCGACCTTGATACCTTCCTTCTTTATCACATGACCCAGGAATTGGACCTCTTCTAACCAAAATTCACACTTAGAGAATTTAGCATAAAGCTTTTCTCTCCTAAGTGTCTCTAGAAGCTCCCGAAGATGTCTTTCATGCTCTTCTTTGGTCTTAGAATAGACTAGAATATCATCAATAAACACGATGACCGAACGATCGAGCATTGGACTACACACCCGATTCATAAGATCCATGAAGGCAGCGGGTGCATTCGTGAGTCCAAAAGGCATCACCACAAATTCAAAATGTCCGTATCGCGTTCGAAACGCAGTCTTCTCGATGTCCTCTTCACGGACCCGCATCTGGTGATAACCGGAACGCAAATCAATTTTGGAGAACCAGGATGCTCCCTCAAGTTGATCGAAAAGGTCGTCAATACGAGGTAAGGGATATCTATTCTTTATCGTAAGTTTGTTCAGCTCCCGGTAGTCAATACACATCCTTTGCGAACCATCTTTCTTTTTCACAAAAAGGATCGGAGCACCCCACGGCGAGAAACTTGGACGAATAAAACCCTTATCCTTAAGCTCCTGCAACTGATCTTGAAGCTCTTTCATCTCAGGTGGTGCCAAACGATAAGGAGACTTGGCTATTGGTACAGCACCCGGTATCAAATCAATGCGAAACTCCACTTGCCGAATAGGTGGCAAACCCGGGAGTTCCTCAGGGAAAACATCACCAAAATCAGAAACAATAGCAACCCCATCAAGTGCTACAGCCGAGGCACAAGAGGCTATAGCCGAACAGGGAATATCTCCCTGAATAATAAGTTCTCCACCCCTAGGGTTTTGAACACGAACTTGCTTCTTCCTACAGAGAATCTCCGCGTCGAAAGCATCGAGCCAATCCATACCGACAATTACGCAAAGTTCCCTCATAGAGATAGGGATGAGATCAATGGGAAATTCAACTCCCGAAAATTCAAGGGTGCAACCTTTGTAAATATCAGTGACGAAAATGGTACGATTGTCGGCAACCTCTATGACCATGGGACGAGTTAGTTTCCCAATACCACGCCCCAAACGATTCATAAAGGTGTGGGACACGAAAGAATGGGTAGCACCCGAATCAAACATGACAGCGGCAGGGTGAGAATCTAACAGATAAGTGCCTGATTCATAATAATTGAACATATAAACAGTTGTAAGCAATAGCATAGCATAATAACGTAAGATAAAGGAAAAGTTGTTTACCTGATACAGACGTAGGCTTAGCAAGCTCCTCCCCCGTTAGCTGATGGACACGTCCCCGTGTCACCATAGTATGTCCATTGGAGGACGAAACACCATTAGGATTTGGATTACCACTCTTCTTCAACTTCGGGCAATCCGGTCTCTTATGACCCAACTCATTGCAATTATAACAAACCGGAACGGTGGCAGCAGTGGTAGTAGCCGGAGGGGCTGTATTTGCTTTTGGAGCCTTGCAGTTCCTCCAATGATGTCCTTCCTTCTTGCAGTTGAAACACACCAAAGGCTTTCGTTCCCCCTGTTTTGTGGCTGGCTTGTACTCATACCTTGGTTGATCACTGGATTTGAACTTCTTTTGTGCCTCCCCAGAAGTCTTGGAGAAAGTACTATCCGCTTTCCTCTTAGACTGAGTTTGCAGCTCAATCTCCCTCTTCCTGGCTGCCCTCATGACTTCATCCAGTGTTGCAAACTCCTGCATGCTGACAAATTCCCTAATCTCGGTACGTAAAACGGAGGTGTAACGACTGACTAGCCAAGCCTCATCCCCAGCAAAGTTAGGACAGAAAGAAAGCATCTCCATGAATTTGGCGTTCAGATCACTGATAGACTCGGAGGTCTGCTGTAGCGTCATGAATTCCTGCATCACTCGCTCTTGTTCAACCCTGGGCACGTAGCGAATCTCGAACCACTGAACAAACTGGTTCCACGTAATCGCCTTTATTGCCTCTTCATTCATCGTCTTGGTAGTAGTACTCCACCAAGTCTTCCCTCTCTTCCGTAATTGATCCTTCGCAATCAGTGCTTTAAATTGATCCGGGCATCCAATCGTCATAAAGATACTCTGAATATCAGCTAACCAGTGTTTAGCTGCAACTGGATCATCCTCTCCGTCAAAGTGTGGAGGTCGGCATTTTCCGAATTTCTCGTAGTAGTACATGAGGTCACGAACGGGAGCAGGAGGAAGAACAGGAACAGGAACAGGAGCCCCTCCGCCCGGAGTTGCAGCAAGGCGTTCGTCGAACAGGGCACGAACTTGATTGATGATATTATCAGTAACAGCAGGGATGACATCATTAAAAGCATTAT
Organism: Pulicaria dysenterica; assembly: GCA_947179395.2. Taxonomy (NCBI): domain Eukaryota; kingdom Viridiplantae; phylum Streptophyta; class Magnoliopsida; order Asterales; family Asteraceae; genus Pulicaria; species Pulicaria dysenterica. The sequence goes on along the minus strand of OX359290.1, from coordinate 93,089,088 downwards.
TGAATTCTTCAGCAAAGAGGTCGACTACTTGAGCTAACTGTGTTGCATTAAGACGAGTAGGCGGGGCCATCTATAATTGATAAGAAAGGAGTGTTAAGAGCAGTTCAACCTAAATATGTCTAAGAACGAAACACTCAGCTTGCTGAAAATTTTTCAACCTTGCCCCGTCCCCAAAACTGGCTCCAATATATTGAATAATAGGGGCCCTTCTAGTATTCAATATATAAGATCCAATTTTGGTTTCGGGTCTAGTTTCAAAATTCAAAGCTTGCTCTTAGCCGAAAAGGTTTTAAGTAACTCGTATAGCATCTCTAAAAAAAATCCTCACATGGTAGTTCTAAAGACATGCATTTGTCAAATCATAGCACAAAAGGCATAATATCTAAGTGGTAGCACTAAGGCATATATTTATCATCCTAGGTTAGGCTTTGTGGATATAACATAATGGAGCATATTATTGTTTAAATAGATACATAAATACAACTTACTTGGCAGGCTGACCGGTGCACTGTGACATCTTCACTGCTAGTCTTAATGATGTATTATATATATGTATATATAATAAAGAAATTACGTTTGTTTTTAAAAAAAAAAAAATTTATTTGAGTCTAGACCTCCTGTAGAAAGCTAGTTCACTCAAATGAAAAGCTCTGATACCAACTTGTAACCCCCAAAACTTTCATATAATAAATTAAAAACATTATTCATAATTAAGATTAAGAAGTTCCCAAAATTCGAAAGAATAAACCAATAATGGCAACCACGTTTTCATGAGTCCAAATGGAGAGATCTCAAAAGAGAAAAATAATGCTAAAAGTAAAATCTTTTTTTTTAAAAAAAAATATAAACAATGTCTATACGCGGAAGAACAAAAGGTCCCAACAGTTAAGACCAGCCGTGTATCATCAGTGCTCCTGTCAGTCCTTTGCCTCCTTGATCTTAATACCTGAAAATGTTAAGGGAAACCGTAAGCACAAAGCTTAGTGAATTCAAACACAACACAATCCCAATATGCGTAATCACCAGACCTAAGTTTAATCTCTTTAATATCCAGTAAATATAAGCTAAGAACAAATCAAAGCTTACAAGGAGGACTAGTAGGCTACCCGCATCCCACATAACTGGAGAGTATTGAGTTAATATTACCCTCACCTCACATCCTCCGGAGGATTTTGGAGTAATTATACCTAACCATGCGCACCGGATAAAATCCGGATAATTGCTATGGTTCCTCATACAAGTTATTATAACATACAGTGCACATGTACGATTAAATAAAATTAACAAATAATAACTAATAAGTAAGCATGCTTTAACCATTATCAACCGCTAAGGTCAAGTATCACACACGTGCTACCTAGCAATCATGAATACTGAAACAATGGTGTGAGAGAACTCACCTCGGATGAGTGAATAGAAGGGATTACAACTCAAGTAGCTACCACTTCTGGGCAAAAGCCAAAACTTCACCTAATATAAACTAAGAGTTAGAAAAGACCTCAAAAAGGTGAAGCTAGAGGGTAACTTCAAATCTGGACAGCAAGGTCTTAAAACTGACCCGCTGTTCAAGATGGGTTTACTCAATTTTCCAAAACATTACTATACCATTATTAAATTTTTCTAAGTAAATATAGCCTCTTCCCTACCCGGAACAGTAAAGAACATCCCCTAACTCTAAAGTATGGATTTATTATGATTTTTATAAAAAGACGTTGCAGAACTGTCAAATTTAGACTAACCGGTAGTGTTGGCCATTTCTTCCCACTTTGTGGGTAAGCATTGTCCAACCCAAAAATCACAGTGAATCTAGACACCAAAAAAACAAGTTTGAGAGTTGGAATCACCTTAAAAGGGTACCCCAAACTCCAGATACAAAAATCACAAGTTGACCCAAATCAGGACTAGACAAATCTGGCAACAAATTTTGGTATGGAGTGTAGGTCTAATTTCACCAAGAATCACTTAGAGATAAATTCTCATCTTTTCCAGATCATAAATTCAGGACATAAGACACATGTGGGAACTTGGAATCAACCTAGATCATTTCCCAAGCCCCATTTATGACCAAAAACATTTTATGTAACACTGCAGACCCGAACTGACTCAGTTTCAAAGATTCGGTCCAAGCCTTTAGATAAACTCGAAATGAGTAAAAGTACAAAACTAAACAGAGTTGAACCACTCAAAATGTGAACTTTTGGCACTGGTCCTACGTCCATTGGAGTTTTACAACTCGAGATATGAATTTTCTAATAAAACCTAATTTCTGATGAGAATCACAAATCCAGATTTGATACCTTTCCCACATAAAATCATAACCACCCTAGTTCTACAATGTTTTCATGGAGTTTTATAGAAGAAAATCATTACCTAGGCTTGGTCACCAAGCCAAGAAGTGAAGGTGGAGAGGAAGGAGGCCCGATGATGATGATAATCCGGTTGGAATGGTGGCCGATGAAGGTGGCTGTCGTGAGAGAGAGGGCTGCCGTGAGGTAGAGATATCGAGAGGGAGGGGGCTGCCGAGAGAGGGTGTCGAGAGAAAGAGATAGGTGAGGTAGGTTACAAATTTTAAATAAAAAGGGTTTATCCCCTAATGGGCTTTGTTCAAGTGGGCTTCTAACTTTCTTCTAATTAGCCCATTGATGTCAAAACCATCTTCCAAGCCCAAAAACATAATTAAAATTTTGATTAATTAATTGAGCCCACCATTTAAATTAATAAATAATGAAATTAAATAAATAAATACGTACCGGAAAACCGGGCGTTACATGTAAACTGGTACAATGGGGTCATAAACTCATCTAAACTCAAACCTCACAATTAAGGGATTCTTAATGTTTAGTCACATGATTTCTAAAGATATGAACATGTTAAACCTACCATTTCTAGTATAGCCAACACTTCTTAAAACATGAATCATGTGATATGCACATTGAACACTAAGACAAGCATAACAAAGGCATACATGTGAGTTCATTTCACCATCTAAACATACCAATAAACATCCTTGTGAACCCTTTAATTATTTGTAGCATGTTTAACCCATAAATACACCAAATAACAAGATTTTCATCTATAATCATAAGGCATGCATAAAACCAACATATGATTAACATAACCAATAATGGATGAACCTGAAATGATTCAAATCATATTCCAAAAATGACATCTAATGACAACCATGCAAGATGTATCATTTCTAATAACAAACTCAACATGGAATTAATAAAATCAACCATCATTCTTGAATATTCATATGTTAAAACATGAATGAGTTATCATATACACATTATCACACATGAACATGGTTAGATTAAACATACTAAGTTGATAAAATACATTTGTATTCAAGATTAAACATGCATATATGAATCAAGTCATTATAAAAGTCAAATATATTGCCATAACTTAGCCAAGAATCATCTTGGCCCAAGTGAAATGAGTTTAGTTATCCATATACAAAAATAGTAACATTACAACATCTGGAACACATGGGTACATGATTGATATAATGAATGGAAAGAGTATACCCAAGCTAGCAATGATATAACTAATGAATCCAAGCTCCAAATGTTGTTCCAAGCCTTCAAGATCCAAGCTCTCCTCCTTAGAATCACCAAGAGAAGACCCCTGGAGTGTTAGGATATTTAGAGAGGGTCTATGGAAGTGTTTTTTCGGAGTGGAGGTGAAAATGGTAACCCTTTGCAAAATGGCAGAATTCTGAATTTAATCTGCTGTAAGTGGGCTTCCTACGGCCGTAGAAATAAGCTACTACGGCCGTAGGAAATCATGACTGGATTTTCTACACACGCAACGTTAAACCATTTGTCCGGGACATGCAAGATCTGGCAGGCAATGATGGATTCTAGAAGATGGCTTCCTACGGCCGTAGGATATAATCCCTACGGCCGTAGTGATCATTTTTTCACTATTCTTCTATTTTCTTCAATTCTTTCCTTGTTTTGCCCATTTATCTTGCTTAAAGCTCCTTGTAACCTGCATGGTGAATGTTAAACATATTAGATCCATATTAGAAGTATTCACCTTGTATTTGGGCTAAGTACGGGGTATTCTAACATGTAAAACATGTATAAAAACGCATATATCAATAGACCTGCAATCTGTTTGTTTGGTTTTTGTGTCTTAACTGCCAAGTGAAGTAAAGTGAATTATTATTGGAAATAAATGTAACACCGTGTTTCACGAGCTTAAAATTAGCGTCAATTTAAACTTTTACAACTTATTTATCAAAGCTGGCAGCGGATAAAACCATCATTTACAAATAACAGGTGTTACCATAACTAACAACCGACCATCGGATCACATATCATAAATCTAACACTTAGTGTTCCATAATTATAAACACTACAATTACCCACGAGTAACCTCAGCTCGCCAGGCCATCAGTCACTAACCTGCGAAAAAGGAAAAACTAGCACCATTAGCTACAACTAGCTAGTGAGCACCAATTTACACATAAGCATCAATAAGCATGCTATCACATCACAATAAGTCACACAGAGCTAAGCTATCACATAGCGGTGTGCCGACATGTCAGCGGAATCATATCTTGCGAGGTAGCTAGCCTGGTTCAACGATCCAAGCTGGGGAATCAGTCACAACCATCCGCATCGGTGGGGGAGCGAAGAGCAGCCCACCATCACGTTTGAGCCACTAGGACTCCGTTTGGATCTGATCATAGACCAAGATCCTCACTGTATGTCGAGGAACGGCGGCCTGCATAACCTTTACCCCAGAAAATCACTCGTGGGAACCGCTAATCCCTGAATAACACTCAAGGGACCCAGCCGCATCCGCGACTGACCTCAACCACTGCATCTGTCCGGACAGGAATCATAAACACATTTTGACCCATAGGGTCCATAGTACGCATGCGTATCACATATCACATTTTATATCACATGGCATCACATATATCACTGTATCACTATATCACATTAACTTCTGCTCATTCTTGATGAGCAGAATACAAATTACACTTAAAACATCGCATACAGTTGTCACATAAGTCATAACCCTACTTGGGTCTATCTCGTATCACTTCACTTATCTATCGTCACTACTATAGTCACATTACACGTGTTATATCACAACACGTCACTATCACTTATCTATCGTCACTATCATAATCACATTACACGGGTTATATCACAGCACGTCACTATCACTATCACATTACACGTGTTATATCACAACACGTCACTATCACTATAGCACGTTTCAACACACTACAAATAGCCCTACTTATTGAGTCTCATGGGAAAACAGGTACTCACCTGGAGTCCTCACTAAGCAGATACGCCACTCGAGTCTTCCGGTTCCACAGCTACACCTAACACATCGCATACACGCTTGGTTATCACTTACACATAGCACACATGGGTTAAAACACAAGTTTAACAAGCTGACAGGGCTGGACCACTGCTTGCTATCGCAAGCACTATCCTTATGGTCACAAAGGCCCTCAAACAGTATCCCTTACGATCGCAAGGTACTCCTTGAGATTGCAAGGGGCCTTCTATCACAAACACATGTTTCCAATCTTAAGGGAAGTCCCTTACAACCGCAAACATGGTTCTAGTGTTGGTTACGATCGTAAGTTATGTACCTACGCTCGCAAACCTTATTTCCATCGCCCGTAGGCGGTAAACTCCATAAAACAGACCCTTACGGTCGCATGTACCACTACATACGGCCGCATGGACTCTAAACAAGGCATACGGTCGCAACATATATACCGTACGGCCGCAACAAACCAAAATAAGGCTTACGGCCGTAAAGCCCATGTCTTACGGCCGTAAAGGCTTCCTCAACAGCTTACGCCCATAAGTCCTTTCGCTTACGGGCGTAGGCACTAAACACCACCCTTACGCCCGTAAGCAACACTCCTTACGGCCGTAAGGACCCTCGACGCAGTGTTCTTCGTCCCTGCTTTCTACACAGCTCCAAGAATCCCGTTTTTGACACCAAATCGATTTAGAACTCAATTTTAATTGCTTATATACTTTACTAGGCATCCATTGAAGCTTACAAACACATTAAACTCACAAATTAACACTTAGAACACAATATACACCATCAAAGTGGTGTATTTTTCCCAAAACATAAACACTAGGTTTCTTCATGGAAATTACTTACCAAGAAGGAGAAGAACAGCAGATTAAACACTCTTTTGGCTACTGGAATCCCTTGCTACAACTAGCTTCTTGATTTGCTTCTTCAAATCTCCAAGATTGAAGTGTGTGTGTAAAACCATATACTTGTGTGTGTGTTAGTATGTGTTTGGGTGAAGGCAGGGGATAAGATCCCTTACAACCGCCTTTGGTCACCTTTAATTAAACACGGGGTATTTTGTTCCCCTTTTCAACTTACAACTTGACACACGCTATCCCGTTTCAACTAACGGGGATATCTACGGAATCATAACGCGAAACCGTTTAACACCACATCACTTTTAAACACATTTGACACTTTTCACATAACCACTCTAATCAACGCATAACACGCGTTATCGACTTAAAACACACTAATTTAAATTACTTAAAACCGTTATACAATTATTTAAGCACTATGTACTACTAGGCCCATTTTCAGGATGTTACATAAAAGGTGCTTTGATTAGGGGGTGTTTGATTGCCTATATATGTTAAAGGTGCCTATTGCTTTAAAAAGAAGCTGTTTCCAAAAATAAAAGCTTATTTGCTCTTATTTAAGCATATAAGCAGGCATCCAAAGAGGGTTTGGGATTGCATATCTGCTTTAAGCAAACTGCAATTAGCAGATAAAACACTTATATAAAAGTTTCTGCTTGTATTTCCACCTGGCATGGATTAATTTTATTATCAATAGTATGTGACAGGACAAATGGCGTAACTTGAGTTAGGGCTGTCAATGGGTTGGATCGGATCGGATCGGTTAAATATCTGATCTGACCCGCTGATCCATTTAATTGGATTTGGATCTGATCCAATAAGAATGAGATCCATTTAGTCGGATTTGGATCGGATTAATAATTAATGGATCATGACCCGAAGCGACCCATTTAATATTATTAATTTAATTTTATTTATATAATAAATATATCAAATAACTCTTCCACCCCCACCCCACACCACCCAACCTCACCCCACCCGACCCCCACCCCACCCCACCCCACCCCACCCTACCCCACCCTACCATACCTTACCCTACCCCACCCTACCCCTACCTCACCCCCACCCCACCCCACCCTACCCCACCCCACCCCACCCCACCCACCCCTAACCACCCTACCCCCACCCACCCTACCCTACCCCTACCCTACCCTACCCTACCCCACCCCACTCTACCCACCCTTACCCAACCCCACCCACCCTACCCTACCCTACCCCACCCCTCGCCACCCCACCCTACCCTACCCTACGCTACTCTACCCTATCCGATCCCACCCTACCCTACCCTACACTACCCCACCCTATCCGTCGGCGGCGATGGTGGCGGTCGGCGGCGGCAACGGCGGTGGCGGTGGCGGTGGCGGCCGGCGGCGGCTGTGGCGGTCGGCGGCATTGGCGGCGGTCGGCGGCGATGGTGGTCGGCGGCGGCTTTGGCGGTGGTCGGCGGCGGTGGTCGGCAACGGTGGTGGCGGTTGACGGCGGTCGGTGGCGGTGGCGGCGGCGGCGGTGGTCGGCGGCGACGGTGGTGGTTGGCGGCGGTGGGGGCGGTGGTAGTCGGCGGCGGGGTTCGGCGGCTGTGGCGGTGGTCAGCGGCGGTGGTGGCGGCGGCGGTGGTGGCGGTGGTCGGCGGCGGTAGTCGGCGGCGGTGGTGGCGGCGGCGTTGGTGGCGGCGGCGGTGGTCGGCGGCGTTGGTGGCGGCGGCGGTGGCGGTGGTCGGAGGCGGTGGTGGCGGTGGTGGTGGTCGGTGGCGGCGGTGGTTGGCGGCGGCGGTGGTCGGCGGCGGCGGTGGTCGGCAGCCGTGGTGGCGGTGGTCGGCGACGGTGGTGGTCGGCGGCGGTGGTGGCGGTGGTCGGCGGCGGTGGTGGTCGGCGGTGGTGGTGACGGTGGTGGCGGATTTTTTGATATTAAATGGATCGACCCAGACAGATCTTGGATCGATCCATGTAGTGATCTATTTAAATGGATCGGCACATTGGATCTCTTATTGGATCAATGGATCAGATTTTTTGATCCGTTGGATCATTTAAATGGAGCAGATCGGATCGGATCTAGATCATGATCCGATCCATTAACGGCCCTAACTTAAGTAGTGGAGGTGATGGTGGATCAAGCAGCAGGAGGAATATTGGAACTCGCTCCTAGGATAGAATTTAAGACTAACCCGCCCTTAACTTATCTGGAAGCTCCTAGAAGCTCAATACGAAGAGCCCCGCCCATCGTTTGTTTCCTTTTAATTTCTTCTTCAAACTTTAGATGACTGTAATATGTTATAAATTGCTGTCACGTTACTTTTATAAATTTAACAATGCCTATGGCGTCACCTTTTTTTGAGTTAATTGGTGAGTGTATGTTTCTATTATATATAGCTTAATGAGTGTTTTCTAATGTGATGGCTTTTTTATCAGGTACAAAGCAATTATATCAGTACAATGATTGACTATATTGAGGTCAGAATATATCCTTTTAAGATGTATAGTTTTCAAGTTGTTTGTACAGAGGTTTGTAGTTCCAAGGACTAAAGTCACATTGGGGATAAAGTTAGAACCTCTAATGAATGAATCAAAATGTTATGCTGCACTCACTGTTTATAATTTGTTTTTGATTTCTCTGAGGTTGACTGGAACCCCACTCCAAGTATAAACTTTAAAATAAGCAGATAAAACACTTGTGTGTTTGATACAAGCAGAAATTTTAAAATAAGCATATAGAACCCTTATGTGTGCATAGCCACCAAGTATTCAAAAGGCAACAGTGAGACACTAAAGCCATCTTCACATCTTTACAATCTATTCGAGCATCAATTAAAGCTTGTGCCACATATAGAGTTGTGTAATGACATAAACTAGTAGTTAGCTACCTGCGCTTCGCCGTCGGGGATTAATTACTTTTTAATCGAGTTTTATTAGATTATTCATCTACTACTATTTAACAAAAAACCAAGTCTTTTTAAACTACCTACGCAAGAATGGTAAATTAAATTTGAATATGAAGCTTAAAACAATTGACTCGCTTGAATGTCCTGAATTTACTGGAAAAAAATCAACTATAGATGGATTGCTAAAAATGTTTCTAAGTATATAGTATATTTGTGATTTTACTACTCCAAATGTGGATAGGCTTTAATTATTACTGGCATTTTTGTCCAACATATTTGGCTAGAATTGGCATAAACAAATCAAATTAATACTTTGCTCACCTTAATAATGCTTCTATGTTGGATCCTGGCCATAAGCATTGTGACTAACAGTTTACGGAAGCAAGGCAAAAGTAAGTGAATAGGCGAATAGCATCCAACAGCAAGTGTAAAAATAAGAATATAGATGTTAAAGCACTAATCATATTAAAAGGTAACCAACTTCGATCCAGTTCCTAATTTGAGTACTTCATTTTTATTGCCCTAAATCACAACCCAATGACAACTCAAATAAAAAGCCTCAAAATTTTAAGCAAAAGTACTAAGGGGGCGTTTGGTTCAAGTATTGATTTTGAAAGGAATGAGATTTATAGTGGGATTGGAATTTGGGGGGATTTGCATTTGAGGGGATTTACCATCCAATCCTTTGTTTGGTTCAAACTTCTTGTGTGGGATTTCCACCACCTCCAACATGCACATCTGCCCACCACCTCCAATAACCACATCTGCCCACCACCTGCAACATCCACGTCGCCGGCGAACCACGAGCAGCCGGCGATCCACGAGCAGCTAGGGTTTCTGTCAGTATGCAAACCACGAGCAGCCGGCGAACCACGAGCAGCTAGGGTTTTCTGACGCGAACGACGGCTAGGGTTTCTGTTGCAGCGAAGGGGTGAAGACGGGGCGAAGGGGTGACGGCGGCGGCGAACGGTGACGGCGTCGACGAAGGGGCGACGATGGCGGCAGTTTTTGTCGACTAGTCGCCAGAGCGTCGCCGGAGGAAAACCTTCACCTGTGGGATTTCAAAATACCATGGGGGTGAAGGGATTGAAAAATCCTTTAGCCAAGGGATTTTAAAGATTCCTGGGATTTTGATTCCTCCCTCATATTTACAAATCAAACATGGTATTTGGGAGGACTTCAAATCTCATTCCCATGAAATCCCACGAAATACTACGAACCAAACGCCCCCTAAAGTTAACCAACTATATGCCTTATACCATCCGTAGCACACCCACAGAACACACTGAACTCTGCTGCTACATCTGTGCCACATTAGCTTTTCTCTCTCATACCTTTTTTTTAGCTCAAACCGAACCCAATCCTCTAATTTCGGTTTTAGGATTTTTAAACCCAATGGTTTCGGTTTCTATCGGTTTCGGTTTTAGCGGATTCTGGTTATTAACGGTTTGGTTTCGGTTTTAGAACCGAACCCACTTGGTTTTCAATATTAATATCAAATTTCTTGTACTAACCTTCATATTTATAACATTATATACAAATTTCAGCCACAATATCTAACTTCTAGCATTAAATATAATGTCTAATAACATACTTCAACACTAAATACAATTTTCAACTTAAATATTCAAAATATAAAACTATTTTGTATTATATAATCATAATATAAAGTATAAACGTTGGTCTAAAAGAGGTAAACGACAAAGAGAATGAAAAGTTATTGACCCTAATAAAGGGACCTTGAAAATTTTAACGAGCTTCATTGACTTCTATTTAAAAACTATAAAAATAAAAAATATATATATGATATATTAAATATTAATGGGGCGGTTTCTTAGTGGGGTGGTTTCTAGTTAAAACCCGAAACCAAACCGAACCCATCGGTTTCTACAAAATTGAAAACTGAACTGTCGGTTTTGAAATGGTTTCGGTTTTATCGGTTCGGTTTTGTCGGTTTTAACGGATTGGTTTCGGTTTTTCGGTTTCTATGCACACCCCTAATTACATTAATACCTCAAGCTTCAAACCAAACTTTGAGTACAATATAAGGTGCATAACTTACAAGTGGCCATTGCACCAACCTAACTCCTTGTTGACTTTAAAGAGAACCACAAATCTGAACTCCTTGTTTGCACCAGACTTCCCAGTTCCCACTTGCTCCTCTCAAAACTTTACCTTGTTATTGATACCTCCAAATTTCTGCATTCAATCTTCAGATTCCATCCCATACGAGTTGTTGTATGAGGTGCGTAAACTTGATCTCAACATTTGATCTTCATTTGTCACACTAGCACCTATTGGATTCTTCACATACGATGTTCACTTCATCCAAAACCTCTTAATAACAATCTCCCTCTTCATAGCTATATTAGTGAGACTAAATCCGTCATTGTTTGTGTCTCCTAGAACTGGTGTGATGTCTAAATTCTCTTTAAATTTCTTCTTTGTATCATTCCAGTCTGCTCTATTCAGTTCTTTTCTTGCACATGGAGGGAGCTGGAACCCACTTTCTTTTCTAGAAAAGTTTAGATATTTTCTAGAATACAGAATAAACCACACGTCACAACGTACAGTCAGCCCAATGTTCTTTGACCAGCTATTTTGATAATTGTAAGAACAAAAACTATTTTGAGAATTGTAAAAAGAAAGAACCGTGGGCAAGTCATGGGTATAATCCCAGGCTAATTTACAACCAGCTCAGTCAAAATATCACCTTCCTACTGCATAACCTTAAATGTGCCATCATATATATCCTTATAGCTCCCGACTGTAGTGTAGACAAAAAACATAAGGCTATGCATGCTTTCGATCCTCACTCCTTGCAAGGCCGGAGGTCCTTTTCTACATTTAGTAGAACTGGAAGCATCCTCTCTATCATAGGTAGAGGTATGGGTGTGTACATCTCAACCTCCCCCATACACCGTGCAAATGGTATTGGGACCCGGAAAACGGTATTGGGTGTTACTTTACTTTACTTTTTTATGCTTTCTACCCACCTTCCCCTTATTACTCCAAATTTAAGAAATGAGATAGAATACTTGAATACCACCCAATCCATTGCCCACCCTTTCCTTAACAGCTAAATAAATAAACACAACTACCACTCAAGACTCGACAGCGATAACATGAAATTTCAAGTCTCAGAGAAAGACCTGCGAGACATGAACCAAAAAGACCACGCAGGTTATGGTTGACCAACCTTATTTCACCAGCCTCACAAAAGCATTCCCTGCTTAGAGAAAAAACCCATCCTAAATTGCATAACCAACCTAGAAGTTCTAGAAACGAGAAAAATGTGTGTGTGTGTATAGTCTATTCAGTAAGCCTTATCACTCCCTTGATTAGCGAAACAAAAGAAAAGAAGTTATGCAATCATGCTACCCCTCACCCCCTTATACCTTCAACCCTAATGATCACCACGCTTATACCCTACCCTCAAGTGGAGTACCACACCCCATCTAACCCTAACCTTTTCTACTTTTTTTTAATTCTTTTTGTTTAATTCTTTTTTTTAAATACATTTAATAATATAACAAAATAAAATATTTTTATATTGATTAAAAATTAAAACAATACAAATAATAATTAAAAAAATCCTAACATTACTAAAAATCAATATTAGGACTTTTGTATACCGCCTCCCATGTTCTTTCGTAAATGAATTCCCGTTATTTTCTGCTCGATAACGTTGGTGTGCAATTTTTATAAGGTCCGCATCACTTAGACCATTTTTTCTTGTATTTTGCAAGTTGTTATAGATGCCGGTAAAAGACGTTATCATAAGGTATGGGTCACGTCCGAGACGTGAGTAAAAAAGCGTTTCTACTCTCTTCCAAAAGCAATCTACATAATAAATAATAATAGTAATAATAAATAATAATAGTAATAATAAATAATAAATAAATTGTACATAATAATATATATTAATAAATAGTTAAGTGTAGAAAGTAAAAAAAAAAAAGGAAATGGGTGTGGGTTCATCGGGTGTGAGAAACCGGAGGGGAAGCCGCAGGGTTGAACCCCCTTAGGGCGTAGCGGTGTTTGCCCCAAACTGCTGGGCAACCGCATGGAGCCCTGAGGGACGCTACGGATGGTGTTATAACAACCTCATAACTTCAATAAAAAGCCTTAAACTTTAAAATTCGAATAAACCCCTGAAACTTTCATAAATAAAAATGCTTGAAGCCTTGAAGAAAACAATGTTAATTTTTTAAAAGCGCTGATGAAGCAAGTAGATATAGGTCACCTACTGCCAGAATCAATTATGTTGAAAGCTTGAGGGCTTTTATGTTACCAATCGGTTACCTTATTACACATTTTTGTCCTTTAGAAAAACAAATACAACCCATTATACAAAACAGACCTTGAGAATGTCCTGCTCTCTTTCCTGAGGGCGCTGACAAGTGACCTTAAGAAGTGCTGTAATTTGTCTCTCATTTAGCTTATTTGAATACCTCTGACCCTCTACAATCTTGCAAACCTGAAAATTGTGAAATAATTCAGAACAAAAGGCAAGTGAAACTATCACATGTGGAAAATGAAAAGTAATGTTAAGACCTCCATAGGTAAATAATTTGGCCTCTGCGTATTCCCAACTTGCAGGCATGGCCATTGAACATGTTGAATAGAGAACCCATAAGTTTCTCGAAAGTATTCAACCACATATTTCAATGAACCTCTATCATCAACTTGGAAACTAATGCATGAAAAAGAAAAAGAAATTTACATGTTATGATATGGTGAAGAAAAGTCAATAAACGAAAACTACGATTGTAAAATAAGTTTGGTTCTCACTTTAGATCTCGTGTTGCTTGAGATGTTAGGCCAGGCAAATCAAACATCACAATAACAAAGTTCACTAATCTCAAAAAAGAACTGGAAATCAAACATAGGGAGAAACATTTAAAAGAGAATTTACCTTAAAATTCAAGAACCAGAAGAACAAAGATATGATAACTAATCATATAAGTCTGGAAACAAACCTGATTATAACTACTCTTTATTTTGCGAATGGGTGTCTCTCAATCCTGTTATTCTCACCTCTCACATCCGTTAACACACCCCCCATTTCTGATCCCTACAATTCCACAAGTTTCTTCACCAAATCCTCTTCCAACATCGCGTCAATGGCCTCCTTTCGACCGTAATACCCAATCTCCAACACACAGTCCATTGCCATTGCTAGAATTGAGAAGTCATCGGAGGCTAAGAAGCTTATGATCTTCCGGGATTTCGCCATTCGATTCGATTTCATCTATGACTGAGCTTTTGATCGATTTAATTAGAATGCAGAGGATTGGAATCGATGGAGCTGATGATAATGATATCAACGCACGTACGGTTTTCCGTTTCTCCACCGCTTTGGTTTCTTCCCTGCCACACTAATTTAAATTTTGTTATTGGTTGACACGTCAGATTCTAAGGATGCTTATTTGGGCTTGATTCAAAATGTGAAGATCAAACACAAGTGCATATAGGACACAATAGTTCTTCAATTAGAATAAATATAGATATAGATTTAAGGGTTAATTTTTCAATATAAATTACACAAAAACTACAATCCTCTCTCCTTTTTGTTTTTGCGTCGGCCGAACACCAAAAAAAGGTGTGTGCGGTGATCATTGTATAACACACACATACATATCGTGTTGGTTGCATCCGGTTAAAAGGATCTCGGCTTGCAAATTTCAAGCGGATAAATCTTGAACAATCCTAAAGGATATGTTCTATACATTCTTGTCAGATTACTTGTTCGATTAAAGTTTCAGGATTAACAAAGATCTTAACTTTGAGGTTATAATGTTCGTATCTTTTTAGTTTATGTAAATCGTTCTGCTATCTCTTTTTTCAAGCTACTTTTTAGAAAAGGATCAAGTTTTGTTTAGAACTCGTCTAAGCCAGTCTTAGGTTCGAAACAATGTTTTGACGGTTAAAACCCAACAGTATACACCCACTAACCTACTCATAAAGCTCCGTTTGGTTTGCACAATGAAATCAAAGAAATAGGAAGTTGACTAAATAATTGCAATTAGTTGAAATTGGAATGCGTAAGAATTGCTATCTCTAAAACCTTTACTTTGTTTGGTTAGTAAACAATGAATTGGAATCTATAACAAAATATCAAAATCCAATCCATTGAAACCAAAAAATCGAACCATACAATTTGTTATCGATAATTAAACTATATATTCATTAATCATAGAACATAAACAATTTATAATTTGATGACAAAATCAAAAAATCAAAATGTGGAAAAAAAATTCGGTTCACATACATTTTAATAGAAGAACCAACACCAAGAAATCTAAAACCAAATATTTTGTTGTAATAAAAGCCCTATTGAAAAGAACAAGAATAAAAGAAGTCACCATAAAATCAAATATATTGTCGTTGTTTTCGGAGGTTGTAGTTGAAGATAATTGGTTGAACATTGTTGTCGGTCGTCATAATGATGTCGCCGTTGAGACTGGGGCGGTTGCAAATGGCATAATCGAACCTTAGATAGTGTAAACATACTCAAATTGTCTGTCCGTCGTTGACTACTACTTTAGATGGCATCTTCAAGCAAAGCAAAATCACCACCATCAACATATATTTATGGATTTTCGTTGAATAGGAAAAACTTGGTACAAGTAACTTCATGGATTCACACAGATAGCTTAGGATTGTCCTACGCCATGAATGGAAGCTTCAAACCATTAAGGAGGCCCTACTCAATCCCCTACGAGCAACGCAAGTAGGGATACTCAAGAGGCATATGAAAAACGCCTTAAAGACATTAAGGAGGTAACATGCCTTATGTTGAGCACTATGAGTTCTAATCTGCAAAATCAGATGGAGTATCTAGTACCTTCGACTTAATCGTGCAGTTGTATGACATGTTCCAACAACATGCGAGGCAAGAGATGTATGAGTGCCTCTCTTAGGCGTTGTTAACGAACCCTAGACGGTGGTTGGGTTTGCCGGAGAATCAAGCCGAGCGGGCAGAATCAACTCCAGCCCACCCCCACCCCCGCTGACAACCGCCCACCGCCGTCGCCCGTTACCCATCCCACCACCACCGTCACCACGACAACCATCGTCACCGCCATCACCGACCGCCGCCAAGTTTGCCGACCACCACCCACTATCGTCGCCGCTCGTTACCGCTCCCACCACTGGTCGCCGCCGCCACCACATCAACCATCGCCGCCAACACCGCCGGCTGCCGCCGCCGCCACCATCATCATGTCCGTCATCGCCGCCACCGTCATTGCCCGTTACCAAAGTTTAAAATTATGGATTTACCGGCTAAGCCGGTTACAAGTTAAAAAATGAGAATAATAATACGTTTTTAACAAGTTTAATGATCATATAAGTAAAAAAAACTTTAAGTACCATATTGAAACATTGAGACAAGTTTCATGTTATTAAGCAACTTTAACCCTTAAAAAATTGATTCAAGAAATTGACTAGAATTTGCAAATTCTATTCCATCAATTTTGTTAAAAATCATGCTTTATAATTTAGGAATTTCGGTTCTAATTTAATCTCATCCCTACGAATCAAACACCTTCTTAAACTCAAGACTGTGATGCCCAACCGGCTTTAATTTTGATCATTCATCGATGATGACTCACTCCCTCCATCCGATCAGTGTAACAATTGAAGTAGCTTTAAACTATAATTCAAATCAATTCGAAACCAGTCACAAAATTAACAATTTTAACAATAGTTCCTTCAAATAAACAAACATCAGCATCCAAATCAGTTCAAATTCGGCATTCAAACACGCAATTATGCACACGGAGCGTAATCCGTGGTTGGTCGGCGCTAGTCAACTGTGGAAATGTGCAACGACGATGTCCTAAATGGAGTTCGTCAATAGTCCCAACACATCGCCGCTCTTTAGGGTTTATTAAACGACATTCCATCCATAGTCAACGCATTCGTACGATTCGATGATCAATAGCAATTAGAATACTGTTAATTAGGGATGTCAAACTACTGCTGCCATTGATCACAGGTTTGGATCTAATCTGTTTATCCTTATCCGCACCGACAACATTAAGAATTAAGATGAAAAAATCTATTCTCTGATCACGTATGCGTGTCAGTGGAGATAAGATTGGGCGCACAATTTAAGACGATGATGGCATCGGTTCCTTTTTTTACTCGTAAAATTGATGAAAACTTTATCAAAAGGCAAGCTGTATGCTAATTTTTTAGAATATATCTCCCTAGATGTATGGACTACGCGTATGTGGCTGACGAACCACCGTCAGAAATCGCCGTTGGATTCTCAATGGACGGTGAGATTTGCGATTAGATATTGATGGTTCGCTCCATACATTTGACTTTTTGTAAATAATTATTTGACATGAATTGAGTGGACAATTTCAAATGTGCCATTTTCCCTGGTCCAACATTATTGAGCACATATATATTTGTGAGTTTCACTGTTGTTCTGTTCTTGGCTTTTGTGGCTGCTGTTCTTTGCTGAATCAGACGCGTTTTGAGAGGAGGAAGATCAAATCATTTTTCTAGGGTTTTTCCACCTTCGGAGAAGAATTACTTGCTAAGCACACCTTCAAGGTTCATTCTTAACTCTTTCTCTTTTCTTAGACTTTGTTAGATCTTACTGCTTAATTGGTACGCTTCGATGAATTAGGGAAACTTTTTAAATTTCTGATTCTAAGCTTGTTGGATTTTGATCTTTAAGTTGGATTTTGTTTTTCCCAATTTCTCAGATCTTGATTTATAAATGTGCGTGTGAAATACCACTTGAAAGTTATATATTGACTAGTTCATGGATTTAAAAAAATGAAGTTAGGGTTTCTATAGATATAACTTATGATATGTGGTCTTTTTATTTAAAAAGACTCAGAATCAAATCATGCTTGGCAAGGAATTTTTCACCGAGTATGGTGAAGCAAGTTTGTATGAGATTCAAGAAGTTGTGGGGAAGGGAAGTTATGGTGTTGTTGCAGCAGCAGTTGATACCCACACTGGGGAGAAGGTTGCTATAAAAAAGATAAATGATGTTTTCGAGCACGTTTCTGATGCCACTCGAATTCTTCGAGAAATCAAGCTCCTTCGGTTGCTTAAACACCCGGACATTGTTGAAATAAAGCATATTATGCTTCCTCCTTGTAGAAGAGAGTTCAAAGATATATATGTGGTGTTTGAGTTGATGGAATCTGACCTTGATGAAGTAATCAAGGTTAATGATGATCTTACTCCTGAACATCATCAATTTTTCTTGTATCAGCTTCTTAGAGCTTTGAAATACATACACACAGGTTTGTTTTTCATCTTCTTATCATCTCTCTTCAGATTTAATATTCTTGATTTCACTATTAACCCTCTGTAAATTGTATACTTTTTTGCAGCACATGTGTTCCATAGAGATTTGAAACCCAAAAACATCCTTGCTAATGCAGACTGTAAATTGAAGATCTGTGATTTTGGTCTAGCTCGTGCATCGTTTGATGATACCCCGTCAGCAATTTTTTGGACTGTATGTCACTGATGCTTCAGTTCTTTTTGTAGAATTTGAGTAGAAGTGCCAAATTGGGTGGGCGGGATGACCATTAAAAAGGGGTTCAGGTCAATATGCGTAGTTTTTTTATGTGTCAGGACAAATTTTTTAGGTTATTGGTACTTTGAATATGATTACATGGAATATGTTATTTCAGTAATATGCTAGCAATTGTTTTGGATATAATAATTTCGGAGGTTATCTTTATATAATATACTTTTTAGGAGACTTTCAAGTTTCAACCCTTTTGATTAGTTGACCTGTGTAATTTTCTAGGATAAAATGGTTTCAGATGTTATCTTTATATAACATACAATTTGGGAGACTTTCAACCCTTTTGATCATTTGACCTGTTTCCTTAAGTTGATTTCTTTTGCTTTACCCGTTTGGCCCGTTAGAGGTTACTAGGTTTGACATAACCCAAATCAACCATTCATAAGCAAATGGATCGAAATTGCCATCTCTAAGTTATAGCATAATCCTTTTTTTGGCAACTTGCTGATGTTTTTCTGTGATTCTCTCCAGGACTATGTGGCTACTAGATGGTATCGTGCCCCTGAACTTTGTGGCTCTTTTTTCTCTAAAGTAAGCTCACACACACGAATATATTAGTTATAATTTGATATCCGAAACATTAATTATTAATTACACAAAACTTGAATGATTCCAGTATACTCCTGCCATTGATATTTGGAGCATAGGATGTATATTTGCCGAGATGCTAACAGGAAAGCCACTGTTTCCTGGGAGAAACGTTGTGCACCAATTGGATCTTGTCACTGATTTGCTTGGTTCTCCTTCGGCTGAAACCATTGCAAGGGTTTGTCTAATTGTTCCCTTTTTAAACTTGAATTTGAGATTTCTTGCATATTTAGCGTTTGGATAACAATAGGTTATTGAACATCTACAGATACGAAATGATAAGGCCAGAAGATATCTAAATGGCATGCCAAAGAAAACCCCTATTCCATTTTCACAAAAATTCCCCAATGCTGATCCATTGGCACTCCGTTTGCTTGAAAGATTAATTGCATTTGATCCTGCAGACCGGATATCTGCTGAAGAGATAAGCTTTAGTAAAACTTTATGCTTTTCTTGTAAATGAACTTGTTAATAGCATCGTGTTATTATTGCTATTTATTGATATTGTTAATTATTTATATTTGCAGGCATTAGCTGATCCGTACTTTTGTGGTTTAGCGAATTTGGAAACTGAACCATCTAAACAGCCGATTTCAAAACTTGAATTCGAGTTTGAAAGGCGTAGACTGACAAAGAATGACGTTAGAGAGCTGATTTACAGGGAGGTATTGTTTTTTTTCTATGATCATTATTTATCTGATTTTATAACATATCTGTTTATCATGCACTACTTAATGCTTTTATCATTTTCTTAATTATACAGATCCTAGAGTATCACCCACAAATGCTGCAAGAGTACCTTCATGGTGAAGAACATATTAGCTTCATGTATCCAAGGTCAGGATTTAGAGATTTTTATTTGAAATTTCAATTGTTGGGAAATTGTTACCTATTTTTAATTACCTAAAATATCTTTCTTTTATGTTTTCTTCAGTGGAATTGATCGATTTAAGCAGCAATTCGCTGATCTCGAGGAGCAGGAAGGCAATGGAGGAAGAAACTCTCCACTTCGAAGGCAGTACACGTCACTGCCGAGGTAAGTTTTCCTACATAAAACCAACCACCCTCCTAGAAAAAAAAAGAGTACAAAAACACATAACCCAAGCCTTTGGAAAAGGGAAGGTAATTATTATAGTATATTGTGATAATTATTGTGCTCTTTTTTCAAAGAGAGCGGATCTGTGTACCCATAGAAGAAGCTGTTGATGAAATCAACGACTTTGAAAGGCGTACAAATGCTTCAATTGCCACTTCTCTTCGAAGCCCACCAAGATCAGAAAGGTGTAGTGAATCGAAAACACATAAGAAAAATTCTAATAGTATCCCAAACAGCAATAAAAATCCAGACTTGTCAAGAAGTTCTAGCATTTGTACACCCAAATATGTAGGAGCCAGCAACAGGAGTTGCAAGGTAAGTTTTCTGCACCTTTGTTGCAGGCTACTGATTTAAAGAAATGCATGCACTGCAAATGAACCAAAAATCTTTACATTTTTCCAAATTTTGAGTTTTCTGACAGAAATGTATATTTTCCAGGAGCAAGGTGATGACGTGAGTGGCGTTCTGTCACAGAAGCTAGCAGCGTTAAGTTCTTGATTTGGGAATCAAGGCTTCAACTCTTAAAATTTGATGGAGTCTTGATATAAAATTCAAATGTCTAATATTTACTGATGTAAACAATGGTATTTCTACATGCCTGCATATATATGCTATGTGTTACTTACTGAGTTGAAGCTTTGTTATTGTGAACACTGCTACGTCAAGTTCCATTGGAGTTCTCTAATAGTTATTGGTGATGCGCAAAAAGATCTTGCTGTTGACTAGTTGAATTTGTGTAATAAACACGTTGTAAACGTGTAACTCATTGACAGATTATCTGGTTGCCTAGTGAATAAGTGATAATGTATTCAAGTTTCTCTATACCATACTACAACAATAAACCTTCTGAGAGTTAAGTTCTTGATGATAAACCAGCCCTCAGGTTGTGGAATGAATGGCAACTATGAGTCATGCTTGCAATGTGTTCTTTAGGATGGCCCCCTGTTTATGGGATTTTTCCTAAAATTCGAGAATTGTAGAAAATTTTCCACTTTTGGCTGTTTTCTTTCTTTTTCTTTTTTGTTTTGCCTTTTGGAACTACTTGTATCATGGTTTTAAATGGTGAGACGTGACATGAGAAAATAATGTGTCCTGGTGTGCTATGACTGACATGTGAAATCATTGAACCTCACTTGTATGACAAAAGGACTTATAGTCTAGCGGTATCAGTTGTTTAGGTGTCTCATAAAATTGTGCGTTGAAGTCCTAGTATAGATTTAGAATTAGGTTACAAGATGTATCCATTTATGCATTAGAATCGACATTATTATTTGCTATCTAATCATTGATGCATGTGAACGACAAATGGTTGCATAATAAATTTTGGGTAATTTTATTGAGTCCCCCTTGATAGTTTAGATGACCCCTTGATGTGACATATATGAGGGTATGACATGTACTGAAATTTGTAAATGAGTGATTTAATAGGTGTGGTATGTAAAAGAAGGGAGGCTAAATAGTAGCACTCTAAATTTTTGTTTTTCATCACTTTCATGTGTGGAGTCTTGTTTATTATTAGTAGTCAGTTAGTCACGAGAAACCTAACAGATGCATTGCATGTAGGGAACGGAAGTCAGAGTGTTTGTTTATTTGAATCATAATACTTTTAAATTTACTGACTAAAAAAAATAGAAAAGAATAAAAGACTTGTTTACTATGTATTTAATTTACCTATTAATTTAAATAGAGAATATCATACATGATGTTCTTAACTTGTAAAATATCATATATATACCTAAAGCATAATACAATAGTCTTAAAACATGCTTTGGGTATATATGTAAAATTGATCTCAACCCCGTCTACTTTTTCCCTAGATCATTACTAACTAATCACGCTTAACTCGTACTCCATTATACAACCACATCCTCCTAAATTCTAAATTAACGAATAGAAAAACAACGATGGTAAAACACCATCGACATAGACAAAAAACCCAAATCATAAAGTTGATTACTATCCTCTCCCACCAAACAAGTAACCTAAAATTGGAACATAATCAAGTGTTGAAACATAACTTTTTTAAAAACGGCTAATGGAAACAATGATGAAGATGATGCCGGAATCCATTAATAAAGAGTTATCGATGTATGATTGAAACATCAATGGTGAAAAGAAAAACTCATCAATGAAGATTATTGAAGCAATCGATTAAAAAATGGTTTACGCCGTCACAAGAACCTGTTGCTCTTTCATAAAGAACTCATGATGAAGAAAACTGAAAAAAAGAAAATATATTGGCTACTCACCAGAATTCACCCCAAGGTAGGTTGCTCATGCTAGCTACTCATGTAGTCATGTTGATGACAGATTAGGTTCATGGCGTGAATTGGACCTCTCCAGCTTTATGCTGGCCACGACTCCATCGCCGATAAGTGCTACTAGTATGCTACAAAAAGCATGATTTACTAGTTCTATTTGGGGAAATAGTTGGTATTTGTAGCAAAAAAACAATTATACTGTTAGCGATCTAGCAATTACTAAAAACTAACTTACTTCAAAGAAAATATAAACAAAACAACCAACCAAAACACAAAATACAAACACCATTACGCTACCACCTTTGCTCGTGGATTAGTACACCAGTTAATCCAACGTCGTGTCTTTTTAAGCCTTCTTCTAGTATTTAGCCAAAAAAATGTGAGAAGATTTGGATCGATCCAAAGTCTAAAGACCCTGGGAGAATTTGCCTAGCTTGCCGATAGAGTATTTAACTTCATTCATTGGATTCCATATATAATAGCCAAACAAAAGTAAAAACCCGACTCCACCTTCTTCTCTTCTTAACCCAATGTGATTCCCCAATGAAGCAGTTGAAGCAACAACCAATATGAACCAAAGGAAGGCCTCAACCATGTTTCAATTTCATGTAGGAATGATTTTCACTGGATTATATCAATTATCTCTTTTTAAATAATCTTGCTTTTTAAAATAAACCTAAACTTTCGACTTGGAATCTTTTCATTTCTTCCTTTGCTTAAAAAACTCATAAGAGGGCGAAAAAGAGGAGGGTCCATATGCTTTCGCATTCAGCTTTCTCCGTCTGCAATGTCATCACTTATCACCACTCACCTTTACAATATGACAAGCCGATCAATTCTGACTCGTACATCTCTTGTCAATGGACTCAACGCCCTTCATGCTCCTTCTCTTCCTCACCATCCTCGGCCGCCTGCAGCCGCCGTCAGCTGCCTCTACACTCCCCAAAGAAGCACTTCCCACAAAATCCGGCTACCTTCCGGTCAATTCCACCACCGGTTCCGCCATCTTCTATGCATTTTATGAAGCTCTAAATCTCGGAAACACTTCGATCTCTGAAACCCCACTTGTCATTTGGCTTCAAGGGGGACCTGGTTGCTCCTCCATGACCGGAAATTTCTATGAACTCGGTCCATGGAGAGTGACACCTTCTGTGAAGCAAAACGTCGAACACCTTGTGCTCGAACCTAATCCGGGTTCTTGGAACCGAATATTCGGTCTTCTTTTTCTTGATAATCCGATTGGAACCGGTTTTAGTATCGCTTCGACACCCGAAGAGATCCCAACAGACCAATATGCTGTAGCAAAGCATCTATTCACTGCGATCAGGAAGTTTATTGCTTTAGACCCGTTGTTTAAATCTCGTCCGATTTATATTACTGGTGAAAGTTATGCTGGAAAATATGTGCCATCAATTGGGTATTACATTCTCAAAAGAAACCCCCTTTTACCCATTTCGAAACGGGTCAATTTATATGGATTGGCTATTGGAAATGGGTTGACCGATCCTGCAGTTCAAGTAGCCACTCATGCTTTGCATAATTACAATCTTGGTTTAATTGATTTAAAACAAAAAACCCAAATGCAGAAGCTTCAAAATGAAGCAATTGAGTTAACACAAGCTGGTAACTGGAGTGCTGCCACAGATGCAAGAAACGAAGTGTTGAATTATCTTCAAACCGTCACAGGTTTAGCAACTTTGTATGATTTCAGAAGGCAGAGTGCTTATCATACTGACTGGGTAGAAGAGTTCTTGAAGGATCCTGCGGTTAAAAAGGCGTTGAAAGTGAACGAATCGATGGTGTTTGAAGGGTGTAGTGATGTGGTTGGAGCAGCACTGCATGCAGATGTGATGAAAAGTGTGAAGTACATGGTGGAGTATGCTGTTAGAAACACAAAGGTACTGTTGTATCAGGGTCAGTGTGATTTGAGAGATGGAGTGGTGTCTGTTGAAGCTTGGGTGAGGAAGATGAACTGGGAAGGGCTTGGGAAGTTTTTAAATGCAGAAAGAAATGTATGGAAAGTGAATGATGTGCTTGCAGGTTATGTGCAAAAATCAGATAATTTGAGCCATGTTGTGGTGTTAGGGGCTGGTCATTTTGTGCCAACTGACCAGGCTATTAATTCTCAAGCCATGATTGAGGATTGGGTTCTTGATAGAGGTTTGTTTGCTAATAGGCAAATCCAAAGTCTGTCTCGTGATCTTTGAAGAACAACCGCTAAATGACACGTCACTAGCCGGAGGTCTTTTAAAAAACGGTATCTCTAACCATAAATAAAATATGATTGTCTACCTCCTAAGTTCTTGATGATAAGCCAGCCGTCTGGTTGTGGAACGAATGGCAACTATGAGTCATGCTTGCAATGTGTTCTTTAGGATGCCCCCCTTGTTTATGGAAAATTCTTCAATTGTAGAAAATTTCCACTTTTGGCTGTTTTTTTTCCTTCTTTTTTCTTGCTGTCTTCTGAAACTACTTGTATCATGGTTTTCAATGGTGAGACGTGACATGAGAAAAACAATGTGTCCAGGTTTGCTATGACCGGCATGTAAAATCTTTGAACCTTACTCTTATGACAAAGATCTTATAGCCTAGTGGTATCAGCTGTTTAAGTGTCTTACAAGATTGCGTGTTCAAATAATGTTATGAAAAAAAATTGTGTAGATTTAGAATTATGTTACAAGGTGTATCCATTTATGCATTAGAGGTCATCGACCTTACTATTCACTATCTAATCATTGATGCATGTGAACGACAAAAGGGTGTACAATAAATTCTTGTTTTTCATCACTTTCATGCGTGGAGTCTTGACGTCTTGTTTATGGGAGCTGATCCTCACACAACAAATTTTAGTCATGCACAACAATGTTATGCAGTATCAACATGTACTATGTGTAGTAACTGCTTGTACATTGTTGTGCATGACTAAAATTTGTTGTGTGAGGATCACCTCCCCTTGTTTATTAGAAGTCAGTTAGTCACGAGAAACCTAATGGATGCGTTGCACGTAGGAAACCGAAGTCATGAAAGAATGTTTCGCATGAAACTTTACACATATAAAAGAAAGCAATATATGTATAACACTAATTTATTATACACACAAACAAAGTGTGTTATTTGAATCATAATACTTTTAAACATACTGATTTAAAAATAGATAACAATAAAAGTCTTGTTTACTATGTTATTAATTTACCTCTCAATTTAAAGAGAGAATAGCATATATGTTCCTCTTAACTTGTAAAATATCATATATACCTAAAGCACAAGTTTTTGTGCATAAAATATAATGGTCTTAAAACATGTTTTGTGTATATATGATATTTTGCAAGTTGACAAAGACATAAATGTTCCTCTTAACTTGTAAAATATCATATATACCTAAAGCACAAGTTTTTTATGCATAAAATATAATGGTCTTAAGAGCATCTCCAACCCAACATTCTATATTTGACACTCTATCTTTAAATTTTGTGGGCCCGTTCACTCTAAATAATCTTTCAACTCCAATCCAACACTCTATTTAATACTTCAAAAGTGGGTCCCATGTATTTCATTGTTATATTTTATTAAATACTTACAAAAATTTAAGATAACATTTTATTTAATTTATTTTACATTTCAATTTAAATATTTTACATTAGAAAAGAAAATACATTAATTTAAAAGACATAAATTAAAAAACATAATAATTAAAATACACTAATTTTCCAAATTAGAATATCCATCCCATAAATGATCAATTAATGCATTTCGATTGTCCTAAGTTCTCAGATGTCACTCCAACACCGGTTTATGAACGACATAGTCCTTATCAATCACATTCGCCTGGTCTTGGTTCTTCATCAGGGACAGATACTGGTATACCCTCGTTGACTATTAACGATGATGAAGGTAATACTACTTTCACTGAAAGACCAACGGGTGTTAAAAAATCAAAATCAAACCTTAAATCCGAAAAACAACTAGAGGGCCTAGTCAAAGCTAGTAAAAAAATGAGCAAAGCTATAAACAAAAACTCTGAAGCTCTTATTAGAAGGAATGAAATTCAAGCCGAGAGACTAGCCTTTGATAAAAGGGCGGCCGAGGATAAAATTTTATACACAGATCTAAATAGTATCTCAGATCCTGCATTTTATACGTATATGGCAAATGAAAAAGATAAAATATTAAAAAGCAGGGCACAAGAAGGTCATGATCAAGCCGGAGGATCCCAAAACGCACCAAGAAGCTTTAGCCAATATATGGATGGTGGGAACTCGTTCTTTTGATCGTTAATGTCTAATCTATAAGTTTACCGTTTAGGAAATTATGTTTGTTATATTTTATGTCTAATGTAATTTATAGGTTATGTAATTATAAGTTTATGTATTTGTAAGTTTATGTATTTTTAAGTTAATGTACGCTTGTTTTATAAATAAATATTTATTATCGACCTATTGTTAATTTTAATATATGCATTTTTATATCAAATATATACAAGATAAAAAATTAAATACAATTATTAAAAATAAATACATTAATAGATTAATAGATAGGAGAAAGGAAATTAAATAGAAAGTAATTAAATTTAGTGGGTCCCAGGTTTTGACACTTCAAATATAGAGTTTGTTTTTTCAACACTTCAAAATAGACGGATGGATAGAGTGTGGTTGGAATGGCCAAACACTCTATTTTGAGGGGATAAAGTATGGGTTGGAGATGCACTAAAACATGTTTTGTGTATATATGATATTTTGCAAGTTAACAAAGACATAAATGTTCCTCTTAACTTGTAAAATATCATATATATACCTAAAGCACAAATTTTTTATGCATAAAATATAATGGTCTTAAAACATGTTTTGTGTATATGTAATATTTTGCAAGTTAACAAAGACATAAAGTTGATCTCAGCCTCTTTTAATTTTCCCTAGATTTTTCGTACTCCATTATACAACCACACCCTCCTAAATTCTTTAACAAATAAAAAAACAACGATGACAAAAAACCATCGACATAGACAAAAAAAATCGCAAAGTTGATTACTGTCCTCTCCCACCAAACAAGTAACCCAAAATTGGAACATAATCAAATGTTGAAATATAACTTTTTAAGAAACGGCTAATGGAAATCAATGATGAAGATCATTGATGAGTTTCTATTTTTCACCATTCGATGTTTTAATCAATTAATCGATGATACTTTATTAGTGTCTTCTACGGTCATAAAAACATCTTCCTCTTTTACAAAGAAACCATAAAGAAAAAAAAGAAAATATATTGTCTGCTCACCATGATTCACCCCAAAGTAGGCTACTAATGGTGGCTACTCATGTAGTCATGTTGATGCTAGATTAGGTTAATGGCATGAGTTGGACCTCTCGAGCTTCACGCCGGCCATGACTCCATCACCGCTAAGTGCTACTAGTATGCTATAAAAACATGATATACTAGTTTCTATTTGGGGAAATAGTTGGTATTTTGTAGCAAATAAACAATTATACTGTTAGCGATCTAGCAATATACTAAAAACTAACTTACTTTAAAAAAATATATATATAAACATAACAACCAACCAAAACACAAAATACAAACACCATTATGCTACCACCTTTGCTTGTGGATTAGTACACCAGTTAATGAACCAAAGGAAGGCCTCAAGTCCTCAACCATGTTTCAATTTCTAGTAGAATTATATCAATTATTTCTTTTCAAATTCTATAGTTTAAAAAAAAATAATAATAAGTTTTAAATAATAATAAGCATAAAATTTTCCTTTTGAATTCTCTCCCTTTGCTTAAAAAACTTATTAAGGCCATCCCCAATCCATACAACTCTACTAGAGTTTAATGAACTGCAACATCAGCATTCTATTATTCATACAACTTTATCTATTAACCTTCCCACTCCATTTAACTCTATATATATTTAAATATGGTCTCCACCACTTGTTTACTTCCATATTCTTTATATTATATACATTTAAAAAATAAAGGTGGACTTGTATGATCATACAACTCCCTCCCCATTCAACTCATCCCACAATCCATTCAATCCTTATACAACTCTTATTCAACTTCTATAATCCATGCATTGTAGATGCTCTAAGGCCAAACGTATGGCCATCGTCTCTTCCTCAACATTACAAAATGACAAACCCATCAATTCTAACACGTACATCTCTCGTCAATGGACTCAACGCCCTTCAAGCTCCTTCTCTTCCTCACCATCCTCGGCCGCCTGCAGCCGCCGTCAGCTGCCTCTACACTCCCCAAAGAAGCACTTCCCACAAAATCCGGCTACCTTCCGGTCAATTCCACCACCGGTTCCGCCATCTTCTATGCATTTTACGAAGCTCTAAATCTCGGAAACACTTCGATCTCTGAAACCCCACTTGTCATTTGGCTTCAAGGGGGACCTGGTTGCTCCTCCATGACCGGAAATTTCTATGAACTCGGTCCATGGCGAGTGACACCTTCTGTGAAGCAAAACGTCGAACAACTTGTGCTCGAACCTAATCCGGGTTCTTGGAACCGGATATTCGGTCTTCTTTTTCTTGATAATCCGATTGGAACCGGTTTTAGTATCGCTTCGACACCCGAAGAGATCCCAAGAGACCAACATGGTGTAGCAAAGCATCTATTCACTGCGATCAGGAAGTTTATTGCTTTAGACCCATTGTTTAAATCTCGTCCGATTTATATTACTGGTGAAAGTTATGCTGGAAAATATGTTCCATCAATTGGGTATTACATTCTCAAAAGAAACCCCCTTTTACCCGTTTCAAAACGGGTCAATTTGTATGGATTGGCAATTGGAAATGGGTTGACCGATCCTGCAGTTCAAGCAGGCACTCATGCTCTGCATAATTACAATCTTGGTTTAATTGATTTAAAACAGAAAACCCAAATGGAGAAGCTTCAAACTGAATCCATTGAGTTAACACAAGCTGGTAACTGGAGTGCTGCCACAGATGCAAGACACGAAATGTGGAATTTTCTTCAAACCGTCACAGGTTTAGCAACTCTGTATGATTTCAGGAGGCAGAGTCCTTATCATTCTGACTGGGTAGAAGAGTTCTTGAAGGATCCTGCGGTTAAAAAGGCGTTGAAAGTGAACGAATCCATGGTTTTTGAAGAGTGTAGTGATGTGGTTGCAGCAGCACTGCATGCAGATGTGATGAAAAGTGTGAGGTACATGGTGGAGTATGTTGTTAAAAGCACAAAGGTATTGTTGTATCAGGGTCAGTGTGATTTGAGAGATGGAGTGGTGTCTGTTGAAGCTTGGGTGAGGAAGATGAACTGGGAAGGGCTTGGGAAGTTTTTAAATGCAGAAAGAAATGTATGGAAAGTGAATGATGTGCTTGCAGGTTATGTGCAAAAATCAGATAATTTGAGCCATGTTGTGGTGTTAGGGGCTGGTCATTTTGTGCCAACTGATCAGGCTATCAATTCTCAAGCCATGATTGAGGATTGGGTTCTTGATAGAGGTTTGTTTGCTAATAGCCAAAGGTCTATTAAAAAGCGGTATCTCTAACCATGAATAAAATATGACCGTCTACATCTTACATCCTTGTATTCCGATCAAATGGGATTGCTTATTATTATTATCGTCGTCCCTTACTCGAAGTGAATGGCAATACCTCTCATGACTCCAAGGCATGGTCTTGAGTCTTGCACACTCCTAACCCACAAACATCACATGTTTGATTTTGAGAATTGTTGTGATTGTTGTACTTTAAATGATTGATTGTGTTATAGTTGTAAACTTTCATGATTATATCAAACATCACATAATAATAAAACAAACGTTAAATATATTTAGAACAGTTTTTTTATATCTTATAGTTTTTTCTTATTATTTATATATAATGTTTGGTGTAGTGTAAATAGATGTACATATTTAAATTCGTCTTATTTTTATCTATATTATTATATAAATGTTATTGTAATATAATATTTATCTAAAAATATACTTTTTATATCCTAATTCAAAAAAATTTATTTAATATGGTCTAAATATCTAATGTTTATCTATATTTTGATACTAACCTTATCATAATAGAATATTAATCTAAAATGTATTTTTTGTAATCTTAATTTATATTAATATATAATACATTTAACAACCTCTTTCGTTAAAGTCTTAATCTCTTAAATTTAAATACCAAATATTTATGCATCTAGTAGACACAATTACAACATATTAGGAAATTATGAAAAGTTAAAAAATTATGGACATCAGAATTGAAATGTTGAAACAAATAAACAAAGAAGAAAAATGGTCGGAAAATTGAAACAGATCTTTAAGATGAATATGTTTAATATGTACAAAATTTTTTAGTTCTTCTTAGTCTTATCTTTGTTATTTTGTGTTTAGTTTTGTTCGGCTGTAAAACTCTTTGTATATCCTGTTTGTAATTCTAGTTTGATGTTTTGATCATGGAATACTTCGCAATTGTAAGTATAGATGAATCTTAGCGATAGCTAATTTAGTATAAAAATAGAAACTCAAAAAATCCTTAAAAGAAGATAAAAAGAACAGAAACTGGAACAAGAATGAAGCACAAAGAAAATTCTGGACCCTTCATTGATAATATATATGACCCCTCATTTGACCTATTACAAGTCAAATGTCCAAAGTGCCTCAAAGTTTCTTTTATAATTACTCAAATATTTTGACCGGCAAATTAATGGGGACACTTCCCCGTCTCGCCAGTGTGAGTTCGAATTGTTTGGTGGCGGATTTTCAACCACCTCTCGTTATTTGGCTTTAACCAAGGGAAAAACCCCCAATCCACTGCATGCAGCAGGATTTGATCCCCGACCTCTTGCGAGGAAGGAGGTGCCTTACCAAATGGGCTAAACCTCATTGGGTACAATTACTCAATAAATAACTCATGAGTGTATTAAAAGCTTGAACCCTTTTTTTAAGTCATATCTTTTAAATAATACTATCCAACTTTAGTCACTTGTACATCATGCAATAAACGTTGTATCCAAATTTTTATCACTAGATCATATATAAATTGACTAAAATCCACCATAGAGCAATTAACATATTTACCAAATATATTAGTTAAATCTTTTCTTAGACCCAACTACCAACTCTAATAAGTAAGGAGCTCACCTCATTAGTACAAAAGTTAAAAGTTTAAAATACCTATATTACATTGGACATTGTGAAGGATGGTACATATGTTCCTTCGTCCATACTAAGTGTTGATGCTAAATCAGGAGATCAAAACTCTTGTGTTGATAGGTTCATCATCAAACTTGTTCATAAATAGTCGGATGAAGATGAGAGAATGGTAAACTTGGAAGTCAAAGTTAAATCCACCATTGTCTATGCTCTCCCTAATAAAATTTATCTTCAAGTACTTAATTGTACTTCTGCGGAGGAGAAGACAAGGGAATGGTAAACTTGGATGTCAAAGCTAAATCTGCCATTGTCTCTGCTCTGCCCAACAAAATCTATCATCAAGTACTTAACAGTACTTTTACTAAGGTTATGACAGGTACTTTGATCGTGGCCTATAAAGGTACTGAAGAGGTGAAGGAGAACAAGAATCTCATTCTTAACCGAGGATATTAAGTTTTTCTTGATTAGAAAGGTGAAAGTCTTACTCACACCTATACCAGGTTCAATTGTTTAGTCAATGATCTCAAAAGGGCAGAGTTGAACAAGAGCAACTTTGCTTTGGTCAACAAGTTCTTGGACTCTCTCCCAGAAACTTGGGATCACTGTGTCACTGTATTAAGACATAGTGAAAGAACTAAAGTTATGTCTCTTGTTGCACTCTATGGTAAAATCATTATTATATACTCGTATTATATTAAGATATCAACACCATGCCCTATATATGCGGGATGGCGATAACTTATTTGTAAAATGGTGAAAAGATATTTATATAAGTTTGTGGGGTTCCGAGTAAAAACTAATTGGCTATTAGTGTACTAGCCAAAAACTAATTGGCTATTACTCAACGTGCCTCCTCACACGTGGTGTTCTTTTTTTCGTGCATAATATGCAGATACTTATGGGTTATGTGGAGTCCATGTGACCTTTGACCAACCATAGGTGAAACTTGTTTTGATACCATGTAAGTTTATGGGGTTTCAACTCAAAACCAATTAGTTATTAGTAGAGTAGCACAAGACTCTTACTAAACACATTACAAAGTTTTTTTTGTCCGATATGGGACATTACTCAACACTATGCTGCTATCAACACTTAACTTAGGTGATGTTGCACTTAAAAACTACCTAAATCATTGCAATGATAAGTAATGTGAATACCATTCATTTAAATAGTTTATGGGTAAATGATACATACAATTATCACAACCTAACTTAGGTATTGCTTTACTCACAACTCACTTAAATCACTAAATAATCAAATGACACAAGTACCCTTCATTAAAATAGGTTGCGAGCTCAGATAGATGTTGCTAGCTACTAAATAACTTGAATACCTACATTAAGAGTTGCTAGTTGTATGAATAATTAACATAATATAGCTTACTAGTGTTAAGCACCGCTAGCGTACATTGTTTGCCTTTGTAAAATACTAAAAGCACCCACAAAATAAAATTGAAAGCAGTAAAAATTAAAACGTCAAAAACACCGGTAAAAGTAGTAAGGGATGTGGTGGACAAGCCGCTTGGGTGTGAGTATGGTGTCACACAATAGAGGTGTAATGAGAGAGATGAAGTGGTATTTACCACTTGAGTGGTAAAGATGTGATTGTTATAGACTTACAGCAGGACCGTTTATTTATCTATTTTAATTTTAATTGGTTAGTGAGTAATATATTAGTTTCAAAATTCAGTGTGAGTAAAGATTATTAATCATGGGCATAATATGCATTACTCGCCAAGTGGTGGTGGAAATTTAGATTAGAAACCAGATCCTTATGGAACTTAGTCATTCAATCTCTCCATGGGACACTTGTGATGCAATTAAATACAAAAAAACATGGGAAATTCCCTGGGGTTTAGAGGAATATTATGAGAATCGGGGCTGATTCAGAGGCGGTCATAATACCTCTTACTGAGTTGTTTCAAAGAAAGGTGAGTCATTGTTTAACATTGCGTTTTTGGAAGGATCGATCTCCGCTCAAAGACCTTTTTCCCAACTTGTTCACAATTGAATCTATTAAGAACTGTGTGGTGGCAGATAAACTCGTGGTCGACAACAATAATGCTGTTACGGGGTTGAACGGAAACTGGTATCGTTCTCCGACTTCACCGGTGGAGTCACAACAATTTAATGCTTTACTTTCGTTGTGCAGGTCTTTCAAGTCGTGTGGACGTTCTGACCAATGGGCATGGGCTTATGATCCATCAAATGGATTACTACCAAGGCGTGGGCTTATGATCCATCGAATGGATTACTACCAAGTCGCTACGATTGGCTTTTGAAGACCTTTCTAACTCAAACGCACAGGCTCTGGCATTCCATTAGGTTAACAAAGTTCCCAACAAAGTCAACATTCATGCGTGGCGAGTCTCCCTGAAACGTCTTCCAACTGCCGTCAATCTAGCCAAACGGGGAGTCTCTATAATCTCGGACCTATGTCCACTGTGCAACACTGAAATTGAATCAGAAAAGCATGTTTTTGTTTTATGTAGTTCTCTCGACAATTCCTTCTTGATATTGCGAAGTGGTGGGCAATAATCTTTCCCGTTTTCTTGGGGTGATCTATACTTATCTTTGGTCCATATGGAAACATAGGAACTGGGTCAAATTTCGAAAAGAGGTGGGTGATAGTAGGAGAATTTTTCCCTATTTAATCCAGTCGCATGTTTTTTTGGCTCAAACACAGGGAGAAAAATAAAGTACCTCTAGATTGGTACTCTTGGTGTAATAATCCTCTTTACTTGTACTTGAACCCGTTGTAATCTAGCACCACACTAGTTATATTAACGGAGATTTTAGGCCTCTAGGAGAAGGTGATGATCGAGGCTCTCCTCCTTCTGGCCTTGAATAAGGGGGTTTTTGGCTAAGCTTATTTTAGGGGCTTATTAGCTTTTTAGCTTTTTTTTAGGCTTATTAATATTTTAGTGTTTGGCTTAACTTAAGAGCTTAAGTTTTTTGGCTTATTTTTCATGAAAATAAGCCATTTTTAATAAGTCACCATGAACCAACTTTTTTTCTACCTCATTAGCTTATTTTCATACATTGACCAATTTACCCTCTTTATAACAACCTTTCTTCTTTTCCGGTAATATCTCTTCCCCAAATCTGAAATATATTTTCCTCATAACTGTAACCTTCTTCCCCAAAACTGAAACCTTCTTCCCCAAATATCACCTCTCTTCCCCAAATATCATCCACCTAAACTTTTTCCCCATAAATCCCTTTCTATGGCTTCCAAAATTGACGCACCAAACATCATCCAAATTGACGCACAATGCTTCAAAGTCAAATTGTTCAACTGTATCATATCTTTTTTTTTGTTCGACTGCACGTCTGCACTGCTTCGAAATTGCAGATTAGGGTTCAACCAAATCAATTGTTTCAGCTTAATCGACTCCACTGTTTCAGCTGAGCTCGATTCACTATCCCTATTTGACCTGCTTACTGCTTCGCTGCCTTTATTCGTTGTTGTTTGCTGTGTGTTGTTTTTTCGCTGCGAAATTGGGTGTTGTTTTCGCTGATATGCAACTGTTTTTGCTGCATTATGTTGTTGTTTTTAGAGTAGATATGGTTAAGTTTTATGTGGTTTCACTGATATACTACTATTTTGCTGCATTACGCTGCATTGTGTGTAACTTAACTAGTTTTTAAGTGAATGAAAGTAATTTTATTGGCTGTTAAAACTTAAAAGTGTTCTGTTTAGACTTCTACTTCTGTTTAGACTTCTACTTCTACTATCTAGCAACATAAACATATTTGTATAGGCCCATCTGGAACTAGTGCTAATAACCATAATACTACATAAGACATGAACATGTGAACACTTAGTTTCCTGTGAAACTAATTACTACAATAGATAAAAAAGCGTGGCTGCATATGACTTTGTGCCCGGATCCGGGTTTGGGTCAGAACCGGGTCTGGGCCGGATTGTGTTATTGGACTGTTTTTTTTTAATTCGGTTTTGGGCCATACGTAAATCAGAGAGAGTTGAGAGCAGAGAGAGAGAGAGTTTGGTGGAGAAAAGCTAGATCCGACGTGGTGGGTGGGGAAAACCCTAGATCCCACGGTCCTTTGCCGGCGACTACCGCCAAAGCCGCCCTCGCCGCCGCCGCAACCATCCTTCTCCATCACCGAGTCTGCCGCTTGTGCAGCTGCGCGCTTCCTTCTCCACCATCCTTCTCCCTCGCCACCGCCGGCGACCACCGCCGCCTCGATCCTCTCTCAGGTTTGTTGTTCTTGACATCGCAACCATCTCAATCCTCCCCCTCTGTCTAGAAACCCTAAGCGAAAAAAAAAAGAATCGAAACCCACTCTTCCGTCTCCACCATTCTTTGTTCTTGATCTAGAGTAGTTACAGATGTGTGTGTGTGTGTGTGACGGGGATCGAGGGGTTTGTTACAGATCTACACAGAATTTGGTTTGTTTTGACTTCCGATGATGGCGGCGGTGACGTGGTATTGTGAACGATGGTGTTGGTTATGGAAAACCCTAGATCCGATGAGATGGTGGTTTAGATCGGTGTCGGTTCCTTTTTACGGTGGCGGCGGCTAGGGTTTTCTATGGTGGCTTGGGTTTTCTTGCTGATGGCTGAAAGAGTCGATGCCTCGGAGGCGATGGCGACGGGCTGTAGGCCATGGTGGTGGGCACGGTGGCGGTAAACGACAGTGGCTTTAGGCGACGTGGATGTGAGCGACGTGGATGTGAACGACGTGGTAGTGGTTGTAGGCGACGATGGCGGCGACGGTTTATGTGTCTCCGGCGGCGGCGGTTTATGTGTCTCCGGCTCCGGCGAAGTATTTTTAAGAGAGAGAGAGTACCGATTTAGAGAGGGAGAGAGAGAATGGGAGTGGTAGTGGTGGGAGAGAGAATGAGAGTGGTGATGGAGAAATAGAAAATTAAATGGGTTTTTGGGAATTTGAATAGGCGTTTTTTATTTAATTAATAAGTTGTTAATAATAAAGATATTATTTTATTAGTATATAATATAAAGTAACAATATTCATTCCTTTTAAGCCATAATTTATTCTTTTAACCCATATATTAACTAAAATTAAATTCTACATCTCTATGGAATTTAGACGAATCTATAATTCTATATTACTTGCTAAATAATTATAATATAAAAAGTCAAATCTCTTCTAAACTGAAAACGTAAAACTATTTTTTTGGTCGAGATAAAAACTATTAAATTGTGTATGAAATTAATAATCAAATTCTTGAACTAATTAGAGTTTACGTTTGCAATTTTTCCAATTCATCCCATTTAACTTTTATTCAACCACTCACCTACTTTTTTGAGAACTACAAACATAATTACCTACTTTCTTGAGAATACAAAACATGATTAAAAGTTTAGACTCTAGACTGTCTCCTCATATACTTCATTTTTTTTCTTTTAAAACACAAAGAAAACAAAACCAAAGGTTAATACTCACCGAATTTAGTGATGAATATAATATGTTTATTAAAAAATACTTATTTTAAAAACTATAATAATATATTATTTATTTGAAATAAAAACATAGAAATAAAAAAAAATAACAAAAAGTGATAGTCAAGGATGATTTCTCAAGAAAAGGGAGAGAGTGAGAGTGACTAAGTAGAGGGAGAGAGTGAATGTGAAAATAGGAATTTGAAATGTTGTTTTCTTTATTAATTTTTTTGTATTATTTATAACAAATTTAATTTTATTATTAATATGTTTTAAAGTGTGCAGATTTATGTGTTTTTGTTTTTTTTGTTTTAATTTGGTTTTTGGCTAGACATATATTGGGTTAAAACTTTTTGAAGCCGATCCAATTGTTTTTTTTTTTTTTGAAATAATTTTATATTTTGGGCACCTCGGTTACGGTGGTCGGTTACGGGTTTGGGTTTTGAATTATATTTTTTTTATTGTGCTCTTGTGGGACCGGGTCGGTTTTTAATTTTTTTTTCTGGATTAGATAAGAGCCGGGTTTAGAATGGGTAGGGTCGGTCAACTCAAGACCACACCCGTGCGGAGCACGGGCTCAAACTAGTTTAGTTTAATTAGTGATTGAATAATCAGTTTACTGTTAGTGGACAATTTATTTAATTATGTTAACAGTTTGTTTAAATGTTTGTTATAGATAAATATTATCTTGTTGATGCCGGATATCCAAATACTCGAGGTTATCTTGCTCCATATAAGGGAACTAACATTCGTTACCATTTACCGGATTTTCGTCGTGGACAAACTGCTGCTGTGCGTGCTCCCAAAGGAGCGAAGGAGACATTTAACTACTATCATTCATCGTTGAGAAATGTCATTGAACGAACTTTTGGAGTATGGAAGGCTAGATGGGCAATTTTAAAAGACATGCACGTTAATTTACCTTATGAAACACAAGTGAAAATCATGGTAGCATCTATGGCGATTCATAATTATATTAGAATGAAAGATAATAATGATGACGGATTTGGTAGAGCGCAACAAGAATCTTACAATCCAAACAAAGATTTTGAAGCTCAAGCATCTTCTAACAAACTAGATGAATATGCAAGTTCAAGTCGTAGAGATGATGATTTATATATGAGCGCAGTAAGAGATATGATTGCGGGAGATATAATGCGATATAAGTGACAATTATATATTTATTGTATTATGAAATTATGTATTTTGATGATTTATATAATTGGTCTCTTAATGGTGATTAAAAAAAAAAAGAGTTTTGTCTATTTTTTTGAACTAATGGTGCATAAAAAAATAATGGTGATTTTACACTAATGTAAGGATGCCCTTTTTGATCATTTTACACTAATAAGTTAAGCCAAACACTTTAACAAAAAAAGCTTATTAGCTTATAAGCTATAAGCTAATCTAAACACTTTTTCCCCTCCTAAATTTATAAGCTAAAAATCTAAAAGGTTATAATCCAAAAAAAATAAGCTTAGCCAAACACCCCTTAACAAAAAAAAAGTAACGTGATTACCGCTACTTGCTCCTGTCATTCCAAGATTCCAAGGGTTGGTTGCGTAAACAGGGTAATAACTTGACGTGGAAAAGTAATACTACTGCTGCGTCCGCTTCTCACCACCACTGACTCCATCCACATCATCAATTAGTGTTCATGGCAGCAGTTACATTGCCATCCGCCACTGCCTCAAGCCGCCGTCCTTCCTCCCTCTATTTCATTCTCGCTCTCCACTTTGAATCTCGTTTTTAGTTTTCTGTACCTCTTTGGTTGCAGATTTATCAGGTTAAGTTTTGAATCTCGTTTTCAGATTTGGTTTTTGAATCTTGTTTTTGGTTTGGAATCTCAGTTCCATACAAGTTTTGGTTTCTGTTTTGAATCTCTGCTTTTATGGGGCTATGATTTCCATATTTTGGGGCTGGTGAATGATGGTTGGTGGCGGCGGGTTGTTCTTTTTAGTGGTTGCCTGATCTGAAGTTTCAGACTTGATTTTAACAATGTCATCATCGGACAATTGCAATTCTCGCAGCTTTTCATGGATAATGAAATCATGTTTCCCAGACCCACGACCAAACCCCACTCTCCATTATTCTCCGCCGCCGGCCACCACTTTATTCCACCGTCCCACCACCATATCTTCCCTTCCCGACGACCTTCTTCTTGATATTCTTTCTCGCGTGGCTCAATCATCCCTACCATCAGTTTCCCCTGTCTGCCGCCGTTGGTCACAATTAATCGATTCTTTCGAGTTCTATGGCCTCCGCCGCCGCCGTGGTCTTCTTCATTTTGCTGTATTTGCCATCTCCTTCTCTGATTCCGGCTTGTTCGCCGCTAATTACGAAGTGGGTAACGACAATCATTGGAGGACAACTTCCTTCTTGTCTAATAACCACGATGACATTGTTTCACCAGCGGCATGGTACAGCGCTTTGTCTTCACATGCCCGGCTGGCAGCAGTAGGCCGCTGGATCTACATTATCGGGAAAACCACAATGCTCCGGTGTGACACCTGGACTGGGACTGTGACCCACAGATCGAAAATGTCTGTTTTGAGGAAGAAGTTTGCAGTTGCAGTCATTTCTGGGAAAGTTTATGTTGCAGGTGGGTCTACTCGGACAGCAGCAGTAGAGGAATACGATCCAAAGAGGAACTCATGGAGAGTAGTTTGTCACGCTCCAAGGATGAGATACGGGTGTCTTGGTGCAGCTGTGGACAGTGTTTTATACGTGATAGGTGGATTAAAGATTGGTGGCACCACTAATGATGGAAGCCGCTCCACTGCTGGTAATGGTGCACATGTCTATGCGAGCTCCATGGATTTGTATGATGTGGAGGCACGCAGGTGGTTAAGAAGCCGGGCTATTCCTGGTGGCGGATGTGTGGTGGCCGCCTGTTCTTCCGGCGACCATGTCTACATTCTTGCTAGCCATGCTGTGGAGCTATCTTTTTGGAGGTTCCATGGAAGTAGGCATGCGGGTTTTGGAGAGTGGTGTCGATTGAAGAGTCCGCCTCTTCCGACACAAGTCCGACTTGATGGCACTGTGAGGTTCAGCTGTGTTGGGGTGGGGGAAAAGGTGGTGTTGATACAAATAATGGGTTGTATTGATGATTTGTTAAGGAGGAGTGGTCGGAGCACCAGAGGTGTGAAAGAAGCATTGGTGTTGGTTTATGATTGTAGTGCCGGAGAATGGAGTAGAGGGGCGGATTTGCCAGATGTGGTTCGACGTGCCGCCTGCGTTTGTGTGGAGTGGTGATCACTAGGAAACATTACTTTTGCTTCCTTCTACATATTATGTAAGCACATTCTTCTTTTTTCCTTGATGATCTTGTAATTTAGTTTGGGATTTCTGTTTGGTAGTGTCTTTGTCAGTTAGTTCTTGATCACAGTGGTTATGATGTGCAAATTATTCATTTTTTTATTTTATTCTATAGTTCTATTTCTTGCTAATCATACTAATTGTTGTGATCTTCATTGATTTGCACATGTTTTCTTCTCCATTAGTCTGCAGCAATTGATTTGTGATGTTAACTAATATCCATGATTATAGGTTGAAGCTTTAGCTTCAGTGGACTCAGAGGCAGGGAGGCTTGGTTTAACAAATAGGCTGAGGTTAAAAAGCTTGCATTTTTTTTGCAGCAGGTTTGTGATACTTCGCAACAGTTTGATTAATTTTCGGTTTCTTCTAGACTTTCTTTTTTTAAATATAAGGAGATGCACTTACTATCTTAGCTAAGCCAGTTGAGCGCTTATATACATCAATGTCATTTGAGGCTACACAACTTGTTAATGACACATTCTAAGAGCTCCCCCCCCCCCCCCCCAAAAAAAAAAAAATCGTTATCCAACTGTAATACAATCAAAGAACTGAAGAAGTAGCATTAGTATAAGAACAAGCTCTGTAGAGTTGATGTATAGTCTAATAATAAAGTTTAAGGCTACTTGTTATAAATGATAAGCTGAGAAGGAGCATATAATTTACAAAGTGGATCGTGAAACCATTAAAAAGTAGAAATAACAAGATGAAGAAAGCAAAAGAGAATTAGAAGTAGCTGACTTAGAAGATCTTTTAGTCATTTAATACATGGAAGATAAATTTATAATCCGCAGGGGATTGTAGACACCAAAAATATAGCTTCAAAATGATTTAATAATACTTAAAAGTGGAAGTTAAACAAAAAGTTTTCTACTTTTGGCATGTTCTGGTGTCTAATTTGAAATAGGCATGAAATTTTATCTTGACACAATATTATGCAATTAGATAGAGAGTGTCTAATTAACAGCCACATTTCCAACAATAGAGTTATTATTTTATACAAAATTCACCAAAATCGTGAGTGTGTGATGTGATACATCAATAGGTATTGTACAAATTTACTTTGTCGTTTATTAAATCTCATTAGTAGAGAGGATACTATAATAAGTTATGTTCTAAGATTTTGATCTGATCCTTAAAGGTGGTTCACTTTCAGTAGGTATATATATAGGGGAAGGTTCATTTGAGAACCAATTTTAGTGGAGTACCGCGAGAACCAATCTTAGACGTTGATTTAATAAGTGGAATTTATGGATATTAAGCGATGGAGGATCAAGTGTGGCAAGGTGCATGCTGGGCAGTCAAATTTGGTGGGATACAGGTTATCGGTCTTAGGATAAATAGCGGTTTCAAATAGCGGTCGGAAATATCGGAGGCGCTATTATCGCCGCTATTTCCGATATCCCGGCGCTATTTGAGGCAAAATAGCGGTCAAATAGCGGTGGGATAGCGGTTTTCACATTTTTTTATTTTTTTTTATTTTTTTTTGCAGATTATACTTGTTTTCGGTTTACATTCCATGGTCGATTCCCGTATTACTCTTTACTATATTAGTGTACTAAGTTTTATACAATGAATTTAATCAATGTTTTATGATTTTAATTATATATATACATATATAAATATATATTCTACGTAATATTAAAAACCGCTATCCCACCGCGATAACCGCTATCCCAAATCAAGGACCTTGACCGCTATTTGATTTCCCACCGCGATAACTGCATAGGGTGCATGTGAGGAATTCATGGGTGGGTGATGATATTGAAGGAGGGGGAATTGGACGGCTCAGATTGGTTCTCGTGGTTCTCGCATTTAAAATGGTTCTCAAATGAACTTTTGCCTATATACACACACACAGAATATTGAAGCTCATGCAAATATATACCAACAGGTACGACCAAAACTGAGATTCAGATGTAAACAAGAATAATAACGTTGAAATCGACGTGATCAGATGATATCATAATATACATTCTCAATCCACATCAATGCCATCAATTGATCTATACATTTTGAGGTGTTACTGTATATGAAAACTGTATATTTAGAATGAACAATCTATATTAGTAGATACAAATTTTGATTTGAACTATTACTACTTTACGAAAATAGTTACATTTATGTAGGAAGGACCTAATTTTATCTTTAATTGGAATCTAAGGAGAGAAGTATTCTAGAATGGAGGTAATGTAGTATCAAAGTCCAGATTTTTGAACATTAGATATTGGATTTGAGTCTTACCCGAGATCACAAAGATTAATATGTAGTACTTGTGCTTTACGTTATAGATCTTTCTATTCGGGAATGTTTGAAAGAAGCCTATAAATCTTATTTTTTTGCCGTGAGTGTGCATCAATGTGTACACTGCTACTGTTATTTCTTTTGTGTGCGTGTTTGGAGTGGGTGATGCCATTTGGTACGTAGTATGACTTATGGTAACCTAAGTTTGATTGTGTAAAACTTGCCAAGTTTGGGATGAAGTAATGATCTAAAGTAAGGAGTAAAACCTGAAATAGTAAAAATGAGATAATTTGACAACAGCTGTAGTTTTATGTGATGTGGCTGTCACTCTATCATGCATATTAAATTACCAATTTATTACACCCACTAGCTATGCGGTTGTCGCGGTCAAAAATCAAATATGGGTGAAGGACCGAGATTTAAAATCGCGGTTATTGTAGTGGGATAGCAGTGAGATATCAGGTTTTTATATTATGTAGAATATATATACTGGTTTGCAAGCCACAAACTATTTTAGAACCACATAGCCACTAAAAAACAAAACATTAGGCTATTCGAACCTTACGATCATATCCTATTTTTTTTCAATTGTCCCAATGTCTTAAGCAAGTCATACAGCTTGTGAAAAACAATTGACTCTTTCGAACTTGTGATATGGAATTTCAATCTATTTTAGTCGTAGTGTATCGAATACGTGGTTTATTATCAATATAATATTTCACAATCAACATGTAAAGTAAAATAACAAACCAAGTAATAATTAGTAACTTGGTTCCACCCTGACAAAATCAATGTTTGTCTTCTTTTTCTATGATTGCTGGCTGTCAAACTAAAGTTGGGCCATGTCTTGTAATAGATAAAATAAGCAATTGAATAAACCCATATTAATTTTTATACATAAATACATAATACAATAAG
Organism: Pulicaria dysenterica; assembly: GCA_947179395.2. Lineage (NCBI taxonomy): Eukaryota > Viridiplantae > Streptophyta > Magnoliopsida > Asterales > Asteraceae > Pulicaria > Pulicaria dysenterica. The sequence goes on along the minus strand of OX359290.1, from coordinate 93,045,495 downwards.
AAAATAATCAAGAATGAGTGAAACACAAATTCCAATTATTGGTGACAAACATCATCTTAGAAACTTAATCATAGATTTCAAAAAATAAATCTAAAACATTCATAAATGAAATGAACAATCAAGAATGCTGAAAACAGATTTCAAGTTAGATAACCTCTTATCATTGATACTTGATGACAAACATCATCTTGAAAACCAAATCATAGCCCTAAATTGTTCCCTAAATATATCTAAATAGCTGATAGAGAATGTCCTTGATAAGGCTTCCTAAAGATCTCTTTTTGAACAACTACTATTGTACTTCTAATAAGTGAGCATTAATACATGTCTAAAATATCAACCTAAGAATATGCCTACTCTGTTTAGTGCTTGCTACATGGTTTAGACATTTTCACCCTGATTTTACCTTTGATAGTGCCATGTGTCTCCATTTCTCTCTTTTAGACATCATGTGGTTGGATTTGTGCTTTCATAATCCCAGATAAGCCAAGTAAGAGAGTGCTTATACTGATTCATGGGAGGCCAAAACTAAAGATTATGGAAGTTTCGCTGAGAAACCCTTCTCTTTTATATGAAGGATAGTGTTTCCTAGTAACTTCTCCATACATTTATTTTATAAGCCAGCTCTTTTTAGGCATGTGGAATTGTATAGAAAATGTGTTATTGTTGAGAAAATGACTAAAGCGTCTAATCGGGCTGTGGATAACCTTATTTTTGTAGATGCGAAGATAGGTGGTCATGCAGGAATCAATCGTAAATAGCAAATATCATATCCTTGGTGTCTCGCGTCTCTTAAATACAGAGATAATCTTTGTTTTTTTTATCTTTAATCAATTTAAACGGTATTGCCTTTTTTTTCTTTTAGTTTGAGAATATTACCGGGAAATTGTTTTTATGTTGTTGCATTGTATACAGACGGGTCTTTCCGTTTTTAAAATTGGTTATTTATCTATGCTCCAATGATTCCGAAAAACAGGTCTTCCTTCACTTCTGACTTTTCCACCTGGATGTAAAACTTCAGATTGAGTTATTAGGTGTGTTTTCTTTTCCATTACTCTATAAGTAATAATAGCAATATTTTAGTGCTAAGTTATGCAAAGGGGTTTCCAAGTATCTCTTTGATATTAGCATGTCACACTCTCTAGGTACACTGGAGAATAATAGAAGGATGTCATGAAATCAACAACCATCTTAAGCTTGGCTTGTAGTATTATATGCACAGCGATCTTAAAGGTTTACTTTTTGTGTGACATCTATTATAAGCAGATTGGTTTGGTTTTGGTCTATATTATATGCATCTTCATCTGTTCATTTGAACAGAAATTCGATTCATCCATGAAGAATTGGAGCTATGGATATTAAAATAAAACCCAGTCCATGATTAAATGGTAGAAGGAAATCATGAAATCAACTATTCCAACACCATTACTTGCTTTCTAGATTTTTGGCACAGGAGAAAACCAAATTTGAGGAACTTTTACCAGCAGACCCTATGAGATAAGAGAAGCATGTGGAAGTGCTTTTGTGGGTTATAGTATATAATCCTCATCAGCTCTAACATGAAGCATTTGCAAGATGCATACATATGTTGTACTCTGTAACATGAAGCATCTTGTACAATTGTGAAGAATATAACAGATGTTATAATGTATTTACAATTAGGGAAAGTTAGTGGTGGTATAGTCATTTCAGTATATATTAAAAATTGATAGAAAATAACAATTTGGGTAAATATGATATTTTAAAAGGTTAGTAAGGGTATGTCATATATGATGATTAGGCCGGATAATATAATAATTTGAGTTTCAATGAAGGTATATATGAAAATCACCCTTGATGACTAGAGTAAATTCTCGTGTGGTATATTGTTAGCTCTAAGAAAAATAAATATTAAAAAATAAAAATATTAAATGATTATAAAATGAAAAAGAATGAAAATTTAAAAAATAGCAATAGACGAGGTCAACACCTAGACCTACGGTGAAGGCATAGACGAGAGAGAGAGAGATGTCTGACATGACGGAAAAAACATGATATACAAAGACATGATTATGTTTCTTGAACAAATAATGGAGCATTATTTCTCTCTAATAATTTTGATTTAAATTAAAGCTTATATGTTAATTTTTTTTAAATAGATGGTTTAATAATTAGTTTTTTTATGATAAATAAATTACTAAAGTTGTTCAATAGGTTTTTTAAGCATGTGAGTGTTTTATATCTATATTACTGTTAAAGGATATCTAACGGGCTAAAATTTGTGTCAACCATCAACACATCTTTTAAATTCCCCAACAGTTTATATACAAGTATGGACTTTAAAGGGTAAACAGTGTTCCACTTATTTTCCTAATTTCGAATGATGCAGATTTGTATCGTACTTCAATTATATACCAGTTAACCTCGTAAATACAAAAATGGCTTGTTTTATGAAGAGGTGCATAGACACTTTTGGTCTGTCTGTTTGACCAGTCTCTTTTTTAACCGAACTGTTTTGACTCCGAGAATGTTCATGGATGAAAAAAAGACATTCCCTTGTCGGTTAAGGCAGACTTGGATACCTATTCCGATGCGGAGGGAAGGAAAAGAAAATTCACTTATCTCTTATCCGCGGCAATCAAATCTGTTGGCAATCAAGGTTCATGTTTTGTTTATAAGTTATATATTCAACAACTATGACATATCTGGCCTCTATTAGTTTCTTTTTCCTGGCTTGCTGTCCTTAGAAAAGAACACCTAACTAATCTCACTTTCCAGCTTACTTTACTAATGCTGAAAGAACTGGCTGATGCTCTTTGTGCTAATTTACCGTACTACGAGGGAGCTTGCTCGTTCGTGTTTGTTGATTGCATACTGTTTTGCTCCTCGCATACCGCCGGACTCTAAGTGTACCGATTCCAACCTGGCTCTCATCAAGCTGTTTTCCAAGGTCGTTCAACCTTTAATAGATTGGTTAATTTATAGTAGAGGAAGGAGTGAGAGAGTACTATGGGGTGTGGTGGACAACCATTTGGATGGTGAGTATGGTACCACACCATAGAGGTGTGGTGGGAGAGGGGATGTGCCGACTCTCACTTGGGTCGTAGTGATGTAGTGGGTGTGTGAGACTATTTACTTATTTATTTTAATTTTGATTGGTTAGTGAGGTAATATATGGGTCCCAAAATTTGGTGTGGTCGAAAGTAACCACTACGATACTGAGTGGTGGGTTGAGTGGTGAAAGAAAAAACTAATGCGGAATTGCGGTGGGAGTGGAAGGACGTGGCATTGTAGTGGTTACCCCCTATCACGGTAACTTTTTCCTCCCATCACTCAACCTAGTAGTGGTCACTTTTTACCACACCAAATTTTAAGACTCACTAAACGAAAACTATATACAGAGACATTGGACCCACAAAAAGTGACCACTTAGCCACCCCTTGAGTGGTATTCACCCCCCAAACTCCACCACCGCCCATAGAGTGGCAACCCTTCCCACCACTCAAATGGTAATACCATATACTCTTTAACCCCCTCCCACTCCTACTACTCTTAGAAGTGTGGTAAGAAGGCAGCTCAAGCATCATTCGACCGCCAAAATTGGGCTCTCATTTGCTTTGGGATTTGAATAAAAAAGCCTTTGAAAAGAATTACCATTTAATTTGTTTTGCAAAACATGTATTGGGTGTCAGTAATTGTTAGAACAGATACTATGTATATAAAAGTTACATAAAATACAAGATCCATTATCAACTACCATTACCAACAAATGTGATTCAAGATGAGCTACCCCTTTGAGTTGATCGATCTACTTCGCACTCAATCATGGCATACATGTCAGAAAGAAAGAGTAATAGACTTTTAGGCAAATGTGGAGGAGTTTAACAAGGAAAAGGTAATCAAGTTAAAGCAAGCAAATATGCATAACTTGTAATGCCTGGCCCCTGATTCATAGCATGCCAAACAACTTACTCAACCCATGATTTTTGTTTGATAAGTAGCTAAAATACATACTTCACTAATAAGCTAGTGTTACTAACGAACATATATTCATGTGTCGAACACTGCTTTATAAAGGAGGTGGTGTCGATCTCTACAAACTTGGGCCAACAAATATGTGTGTTGATAGCAATGAGTTGCCATCAATGCGGTATGTGCATCTTTCAGCTGGTTTTTGTATTAGCTTGCATATAAAAGGGGAGCCAACCAAGTGTAACTGAGCTGTTTGCATGTCGTTAGTTTATGGCTTCACTGAGTCCATCGGTTGTCTTTCATCTGTGCTGAATCCTTCCAAGCAGTTCCCTGCTCTTTGACGCGCCGATCGACCAACAAGGTTCATTCAACAGAGTCGAAGACAATGTTAAAGATAAATAGGTATATGATTGTACAAACTTTAAAAAAAAAAACCCTACTTTCTACCTAAAGTTATCATAATTCATAAGTACTCAATTATTTTACATATCTATTTATGAGTTATGACCCAAGTTTAGGTATCTTGAATATGGCTTCCTTCCCCTTCCCTCCTTTTCCTTCCAAAAAATAACTCGAGAGGCCCATGTAGTTTTTGTAATAGCAAAATGCCAACATCACATAAACGAACTCTATTTCTCTTCATATGTGAATGGTTGTAAACTGAAAGATTTTGGTATACAAAAGGGTAAATGAACAGTACAGCAATCACATGCCTGTGACAATAACAAAACCAAGCTAAGAGTTACAAAGTGTGTAAAGAATGAAAATCAACCTGAGTAGGGTATATACTATCCCAAACAAACTACCAAGAGCTGCATTCTAATTAAACTGAATAAAGGATTAAAGGAATATAAGAAAATCTGCATGCACCTGTAGATTTAAGAATTAGCCTGTAACATTGGTTGCAACTTTTCAAGAAAAGCCTGGAGGTCCATAAATTCTTCAGTTTCTGAGAACTTCAAAGCAGCCTGTTTGATAGTGCTCTTGAGGTGCATCTCGGCCGCATAAAGCTCTTTACGCCCACCATTACGTGAACTGATTTCCATGTAAACTTTACATAGCTCCAACGAAGCATGTGCAAATTTCACAAACCTATCTTTATCCTTCCACAACTCGGATCCTTGATATGATCTAACTTGCTTTAATAAAGCTTCCGAGCACATTGTGAGATCCCCTTTAAGTTTATGCCATCTTGCAAATAATCCCCAAATCTCGCCACCTCCTCCACTTTTAGCAATTTGCTGCAAGATTTTACCAATCATATCTTTTAGCTGCTCGGTTTCTCGACCTCCTTCTAGCCCTAACTCACCAACACCATTTACAATAGATATCCCTTCTATTTCCAGCATTACCTTATCTAATAAGTTAACATCGATTCTTTTATTGTTAGTCATACCCAACACTTTCTGAGTTGCTTCCAAAGCCAGACCAAAATTGCCATTATCTACTGCAACCTGACTGTAGTTCTCCCACATTTGCCAGCTATCTCGTTTGAACTTTAATGCTTCCTTAAATGCAATGAGAGCCTCTTTGTTTCTCTTTTTGGTCATATGCAAACAAGCAATATTATTCCATGCCTCCCCATTGTCAGGATCAAGCTGAACCGCACGTGTAAAAGCATCTAATGCTTTCTCAAAATCCCGAGCCTTCAAGGCCGCTGCACCAAGTGCAAACCACCCATTTGGGTACAAAGAATTTATCGCCATAGCAGATTCCCACAAAAGTTTCGATTTTTCATATTCCCCTCTGCTGTATGCACTGCGCGCAAGAGACCGTTTTGCCCTTACAGACTTATTTTCAGAAACTTCCAAGGCTTTCTCGTAACACGAATCTTTGTTAGTAACATCACCCAATGAACACCATAATCTTGGGTCATTGGGTTGTACCAAAAGGCGGGTGTTAATTAGTTCTACAGCGGCTGCCTTCTTTTCCAATAAACGGTAACAAAAGATCACATTATCCCATAGCTCAAGATCCTCATAAATTTTCACAGCTTCCCCAATCAACCCACAACTAACCAAAAGATCTGCATATTCCTTGCGAAGAGCTGGTATAGTAGGTAAATCGACACCAAAACAACAACATATTCTGACTGCAACTCTAGGAGAAGACTCATAGACACTTTGGACTACTTTATCCATCATTAAAATAGCACGCTCTTTTGTTCTGCTTCGGGTTTTCTCCCATCTTATACGTAACAAGTCACAGAAACATCTAATAATGAACAATGATGATGGCTGAGAATCAACTGCTTCTATATATGGAGCCATATCCCACCGCTGCATTTCATCATGAGGAGTGTTCTTCTCTATTAAAAGACATTGTGCCAAAACAAGGGCTTGGTGGACTGGCTTCAAACTGCTAGAAGCTTCATTCTTGTGTTCTACAAATTTAGGAGTCAACAACACATCAGATGCTTCATGAACCTGATGATCGTGCTGCAAGAATCGATCTTTGCTAACTACAGAACCGTTAACATCAGAAACACCGTTTCTAGAACTTGAATTATCAGCTAAGAGGCGAAGCTGTGCTTTTGGATCTACTTGATGCACAGTTCGAAATCCCATTGCACCACTAACAGAAAGTGAAAGCCCAGATGCTTTTTCAGCCAATTCAAAACGCAACTTTGAAGAATCAACACGCCCATATCTAAAATCGATAATCCCCAATTCTAAGTGAACCATAGACACAATATCACTCAAAGTTCCTTCTTCTGTCCCCTCCCAATACATTGATACTTTCTTTAGATCACCCAGATGAGCTAATGTTTCAGCAGTTACCTCTTGCAGTTTCTCAAAAAGAACTGATGAATGCCCATCAAGAAGCTTCTGTTGAATCAGTAATACCCTAGCTAACCACAATGGAACTGTTGGGAAAACGAAACTGTTCTCGTTTTCTTGCAAATGATCTTTAATTCTCAAAAGAGCCATCTTAGAGAAAACTAAATATTCCAGATTAGAAAACTTCCCTAACAGATCAGAGCCTGCAGACATCACTTCATTACGCCCCCAAACTTCCAAATCCTCTTTAGCTGTATTCGCGAACAACGGAGGCAGCTTTTCTGGAGGGCCAGTAACATTAGACTGAACGAAAGCTAAAAAGGCTGAAACTGCTACAGAAACCACGAGAAATGTCCTTAAAGAGATATCATCTTGGTCTTCTTCAATTAAAAACGAATTGATACAATTTGTGATTGAAGCAGAGTAGGAAGAAGATGGATTATTAAGTTTGAGAATAAAGGCGGCGAAGTCGGAAGCCAGGGATTCGGAGTAGTGCCCTGATTCGATTGATTGGAGAAGGGTTTCTATGGAGGTTTGGAGAGGATTGGAAATGGTTGAGAGTTGAGTAGTGTTTGGAGTTTGATCATGTGAAAGTGAACAACGAAGAAGACGAAGCTCGTAGCTGCGAAGAGTTCGTTGAAACGCGTGTAGTCCTTCCGCCATTGATGAGAATGTTGAGGTAGGGTTTGGACTTTGGTAGCATAGGGTTTTAACTTTCAACTCTCCTGTACATGGCACCGATTTCTTGGCGGCCAAACGTAGTGCATTTTTGTCTCTTTTTTCCGGTGGTTTTTTGGGTTAAGAATTCTTTTTTTAAAGAACATTAAATTTATATTATATACAATTTTTTTTTATTGTTTAAAAAAAGTTAATTAGCACGTTGGCTCATTCTCGCGAACACGAGCTGAAATATGACAATGAGCCCTCAGCAATGATGGTAACGAGGAGGGTTGTTCGTTTTTAGTTTATTCATTATCCCTCTAACAAAGGTGATAACGAGTACTCTAACTGTATTATATGTAACAATTCTGATCGTTGGATTTAAAACAATTTCAGTCTATTTTAAAACATACTTATTGAGTTATTTCACTTCTAGTTAATTAGTTCATCCAAACTTGAATGTAACAATGTTTCTCATTAGATTATTTTTTAATTCTTAATTGATTTTATATTATTTAATAATATTTAAATAATGATTCATTTTCCATTAATAATTAAGTTATTTTTTAAATTTCATATTCCCACCTCCTGCTAGCATCCACACTCCTATCACTTTCTCCGTACAATCACAATCAGTGTAACCTATATTCTTTCTCTTGTCATCCCTAAACATCTCTGACCACTTTCACAAACACACACCTTTCTAATCTAAAAATGTGCACACAAAACGTGTACATGCAGACATTCTAAAACACACCTCCGGCCAAATCGAACCCAACAAATAGAAATTAAACCTAAATCGACAAACAAACAAATAACATAAAATTGTTTGCATAAGACCTAACCAAGCAGATAGAAATCACATTCTAAAACCTAACAAAAAATTTGAAATGTGAAACACGTACACTCCAATAGAACTACAAATCGAAACTTAACGTACCACATAATAATCCATGTTCAAAACCAAACCGTTCCAGCAAAAACTTTCCTATGATTATCTCTAGTTTTCTTTGAAACAACAACATACATTGGACTATCTATCTCTTTTTCTGAATTAGGAGCCATAGGGGATACTTCTTTGAGCCACGTACACACACGCACATTGTTAACCTTGCCGGTAGTCGGCGGTGTCCGTTGCACGATTAATTTGTGGATCTTATATGAGCAGGCTATTGTAACAGTACGTAACTACTGTGGAGTGAACATCCAAGCTGCGGTCATGATGCTATTGAGGAATTTAATTTGGAAATTAAGTAGAACTCCTTAATTCCTTTAATTTGGTGAAGAAATAAAATATAATGACCTGAAGTACGTACGTACGTAAAAAAATACTACTAATATTGCAGCTTAATTGAGTAGCTAGAGAAACATAATTACATTCATTCATTCATTCATTTGAAATCCCCTTCACCTTAATTTGAGGTTTTTTTTTTTACTAAAGTTAAACAATATTATTGCAGCTACATATAAATTAAGCTTAATCCATCTTCAACTAATTACTAGCTACTAGCAACTTAAGGTGCGTTGTCTTGATATATTGTTCCTAGCTCGCTCGGTCATTTTAATTAGATATCTAGCCTTTCAAAATATATATATAATCCTAAATAGTTCTTTCCATTCTCTCGATCGATCAGTTCTTGAGTTGGAGTAGGATGTGGTAGCATATAGTTATAGGCACCGTTATCAGCATTCCAAATATAACCCTGCAGAAATATATAACAAACTAATTAATTAAATTCCATATATACGACTCACCGACTCTTGTTAATAATAAACAATTAAACATATCAATTAATTAAACCTCCAAAAAAGAAAATTTACTGCTTACGAAGTACTAAGAATTGTTGGATGAACATTGTATTCCTTAGCAAAAACAAACGGAACGATCCCAACCGATAGTGCAGCCTATTTTTTAATCAACATATATACATATTAATTAAACAAACAAATATATAGTATTAATAATTAGATCAAAACATTCTATTCTAAACTAAACAAATTAAACTAAATATTAATTTCTATCAACCAAAATTAGACGCAGACATGATACTAGTGTTTAATTAACTACTTGATGATGCGTAATTAATTAACATGATTTAATTACCTGAACAATAGAAATACGAAGGAGTGTACCATGAAGGTGAACTATGACCGCTGACACCCACATTACCACCGGTCCTAACAGAAACTTCACTGCCATAGCTAACAAAGCTTTTGATCTCCCACATGCTATTAATTTTGGTTGAAGCGCCATAAACAAACCTTAATTTATTAAAAACATGCAAATTAACATAAATTCATGATTTTATTTAACTATAAGATTGTTTAATTGGAGCATAATTGAACAAGAAATAATTTAATTTACTATAACATGACCAAAAAAAATAAAGAGATTCTTCCAAAAAAATAAATAAATAAACTATGAGTTGTAATTGTATTGTAGAAAAATGTTTTTTTCTTCGACTATCTTATCATCTTACCCACTAAATAATAAAAATTATAACTCGCTAGTATTTTTTTCATAAATCGTCTATTAATTTTGATACTTATTTATATCCAATTGATCTCTTTATACTATGTTCATGCGCCCATTAGATTTTTTTCAATTAGATCTTGATTTACCTCTTCAAAAAAACACACAACACATAATGATGCTAAAGCTTAAGACTGACTATTTTAAGGCCGGCACGAAAAAAGTGACATGAACCCTAAAAATGTCAAAAGCGGGTCAACACAAAAACAAATTGATCGGGAATTAGGGTCAACCCGAAATTAAGTGACCCTTTAAAGAGAGTAAAACTGTAACATTATAACATTTTATACTTGAAATTTAAATTTTGAAAGGAAGTTCAAATTATAGAGTGACACCTTAGTGCAAGAAAACCCGTAAAAAAAAAGTACAAAACTCTTAAATGTTAAAAACTTAAAGACATAATAAAAGGTTTACAATTTAAACAATAATATATCATTTTGATATTTATAGGGTTTAGTTTACCAAAATGTATTCAATTTGTCATATTTTTTTATACTTTTTTTTTTACTTATCCAAAATACATACAATAGCAACAATTGAAATTTAATACACACAATATAAACTTTTAGATTGAGTGAACTAAACTTTTGTTATTTTGACTATATGATTTTGGTATTTTGACGTTTATTTATTTGATAGGTGGTACTTTAGTATTTTAAAAACGATTCATAAATCTATTTAATGGTGATATATTTAAATTAGGCGGTTGTTTAATGAAATTATTTATTGGTACTTGATAAATTAGTAATACATCACATTATTATTTATCATATTTATTATATAAATTGAATAAAAAATTCAAATTCAAATTCAAATCAAAACAAATACCAAATATAAATTGCAAATACAATCAAAATAAATATTAAATATTGAAGTTAGAATATAAACAAAAGTTATTTTCTAGATTCTTACCAAAAATTGAAAAATAAATATGAAATCGTGTTGAAAATCAGAAAAATACTTGCTGATCGCATTTGAACAAAAAACAAACAACAATTTGGATCGACATAAAATTAACCCAGACATAACCGGAATCGAGAGTTCTGAGTAAATTAAATCACTAAATCTATTGGCGAAGGCATTTACATTGATGACGTAAAACGTACAAAAATTTAAGGGACAACCTCGACAGTCTTGTTGCTAAAATAACAGACAACATTTAATTAGTTTGTAGACTTTTGTGTCATTATATATGTTACTTCTTTTTTTGTAACTTACAACCAAAACCATAATATACGATACCAAAGAAAGGAGTTTCATGTTCTTAGTCACCAAGACATATAAAACTTCAAGAAGCCGTGTCATGACGATATCATGACTTCTTTGAGCATATAGGATTGTTGCTGTTGTTTAATTTTGTCTTACCAACAACTAATTTTCTTGATAAATATTTAAGAGCGTAGGGAGTATAATAAAGCATGGTCTCGGTATGCTTATTTGGAAATTGGTACCCAACATGAACACTATCCCCCATGTTTCGATACTGAGCCGATCTATGGGTTCTCGATATTTCACTGTAGAAAGAGAAAGATGAGAGAGAGAGGGGGGGGGGGGGGTGGGGGGAAGAAAGAGAGAATAAAGGAGAGAGGAGATCGAAATATTTTTTTAAAGTTTAAGGTATATAATTGAAGTGGGTACTTTTTGAGTTTAAGCATAAAGAAGTAAAAAATGATGTTACTGATATGACACTAATATAGCAGGTAAAGTATGAAACATGAAGTATATGCTGCTTTCAGAAATTAATAGGAATACACGTGTCCCTACGTATTATAAATCTAAGATAAAATAGAAATAATTAAAGTACGTACCCTTGTTTTGTTGTTCGGAAAAGAAAATTTAAAAATGTATTTATGTAACCTTATTCAGATTCATAAGTACTGGCAAATAAACCATGACATATGAAATGCTCTTGAAATGTTGTGTTCAGCTTAAATAGATTAAAGTGTAAATATATACAAACCTTAATTACGTACCTAGGCTAAACATGGCCATACCAAGTCCAGCATTCGATATTAACGAGATTGACTGTGCTATTATTTTTGGCATCTTCATATCCCACCTGTATTAATATATATACAAGAGATTTTATAAATATTTAAATTAAAAAAATTAATTAAAATAACTTAGAAGGATAATAACTATAACTATTAATGACCACCTGTTGATAAAAATAAAAAAGGTAATATTAATTGTTTTTAAAATTTTAATCATAATTCGTGTCTTTATAATTAACTTTCCATACTTTTAATAGCTAACTAGTTTATCACCTCGTGTATGAACACATGGACGTTTAAAGTAAATAATTAAATTTGATGGTGTGAATTGTAAGAGGTATAGTAAAATAACTGTAAAACATATATAGGAAGTATTTATCACCCGTCTTTCTTCTTTTTTGTTAAAAGTTGTTCAAACGAAGGTCTCTTTAAAGATGATGAAAAATGTTATTTATTCTCCATAATTGATATAGGTTGAAATATTGTTTCCATACAAATAAAATCATCTAAAACTTAAAAATATGAAAATAAACCATGGAAATAAAAATAAGATTGAAAATTAACATTGAAAATAAAATATGAAAATAAACTCACGAAAGTTAAATTGTAAATTCTAATTTTAATTAAATTACTAAAATTAAGTAATTAAAAAAAAGAATAATGACATCATAATTCTATTCTTTTAATATATATTATAATAATTAAAGACTAAAGATTAAAAATTTAAGATTAGTTTTTAAAAATGGTAATATTTAGTTCACTAAATATTACCATTTTTAAAAACCGATGTAAAACAAGATACCATTTTTAAAAACTAAATATTACCTTGTTTTATTCTCAAAATATATTAAATTTCTATATTCTAATTTAATTAGTTTAATAACAAAATTAATCTCGATCGGCGCATATGTAATTTCTTTAACTAGTTCCTCTGTACGTGAATTATTGTGATAAAAAGTTTATATATGCATGATGGTAAAAGAAATACAAAAATCGATATTTAATTAGTTAACTATAACTATATTAAATATACATTAATTCTTAAAACACCAAATTATTTATTTATTAACAACTAGATTACATGTTCATTTGGAATACGAGTTATGTTTTAAAAACTTAAAAATAAGTTCATAACATGAAAGAAGTGTGAGTTTAAAAAATGTGACAAACGAGTCAACACACAAACAAAAGGTGGAAGTGTAAACGTAAAGGTAGGGCGGACGTAATGACAAAACGTGATATATATTAATATAAGTTTTCAATCATTATTTGTTACAAATAAAAACAATAAACTAACATTTATTGGCTGTGATTAAAACTAAATTGATTATAAGATATTTTAAAATAATTAAGCTAAGACTCTGGTTAAATTGGTATGAATAGTAAAATATGATATTTATAAATTATGATAAACAAGTACAATTTCTTAATACTTATAAAAAAACGTATATAATTATATTTTTAATAATTCTGATTAAAAATTTTAAACAACAGATTTAATCTTACAAAAACTATTATTTAATATTACAAAAACTATTAATTAATTAAGGTTTTACCTGAAGGATACAAGAGCCCAAACAAGACCTATGATGCTGGCATACGTGTTTGGGTTCCTAACCAGTTTCCGCCACACCATCATCACTATCAAACGGCTCATCACTCTCGCTGCCGGTAACTGTTTTCCAGATCCTTCATCAGCCGGAACTGCCACCGTGTTACCCTGCTGCTCCGCCACAGAGTCTATCCTCGCTCTGATCCTCTCCTTATCTCCGCCTATCTGGTTTCTAAATTCTCCCGTATCTGCACCCAAATAAATCGGAATTCAACAGTTTTCCAAAATGCAATAAGGCAAAACTAATACGCAGCCATGCAGTGCACAAAGCAAACTATTCTTTTGTTCTTTACTAAAATATATTTATGAATGAAATTTGATAGTTACCTCCGTTGCCTCGGTTGGCGCCATATTGATCTGATCGAAAAGATTGTTCAGTCGTTGGCCGGAGATCGGAACGGAGTCGACTGTTTTTGGCGATTATCGACGTACTAGAACTCCTAATAAACATGTTTTTGTCATGGTTGGCTTTGTGTTGAAGATGTGTCTTTGAATTTACCAGCATTTGTGGTAATTGTTTGCCTTTAGTAACGCCTGGATTTATTTCCGAGTTTACGGGCTGAAAATATGGCGTCATGTTGAGAGCTGTCGGAGCTGGATCATCTTCAAAATTCGATAGTCTCGGAGTCCCACCCCTTGACCAATGAACGGAATATAAATCCGCCGCCGGACCAAAGTTCGATAACCGACCGCCAGGAAACCCTATAGAGTAAAAATCCGATTGATTGAAATCGGAACATCTCGGAGTTGGGAGCGCCGATGAACTTAAGCTATAAATTTCCGCCTCCGACAGCGAACCAATTCCGATCAACTTTCTAGACGCATTTGATCTCCTAACCGTGACGTGAAGTTTTCCGTCATCCCCAACATCCGCCTCCGTTTCAAGCAAATCCTGGCCGTCAAGCGAAACGACGTCGGAATCAACCTTGAAAGAAACAATATCCGCTCCGGTTTCAGGAAACTGTTCCATAATCAGCTTCTTTGCGCCACGAAATTCGAAAAAGAAAAGAAGAAGAGTATACCAAATGATGCATTGTAAGACCACCACTTGAACCATGAGTGATGCTGAAGAATCACCGTACATGGCGGTTAATAACGGGATTCCGATCACGAGCGTGTTGGGAAGGGTGGCGAGTGAAAAGATGGTGATGAACCATTCAAAATTGCCGGTTTTGGTGAACTTAGCCCAGATGGCGAGGACGAAGAGCGTGATGATTTTTTGAAGCGTATCGGCTGTAAGGAAACGGAAGTTCATGGTGTAAGGATTGTTCATGGAGATGAAGTGAAACGACAGGAAAGGGACGGCGAAGATGGCGACAAAACGATTAATGCCGGAGCACTGGTCTGGGGTGAAAATCCTCCACCATTTGACGCTGCCGTAGGCTAGAAACATGGCGACGTATAAGGGCACCATCGCCGTCACGATGGCATAAAGATCATGCCCGTTGATCATCTCGATCTATTCACCTGAGACAGAGCGTGTGTGTGAGAGAGAGAATGTTTGATAGTGTGTATGTATACTCGTGTGTGATCGATCGCAATATATAGATGCATATGGAGACATCATATCTGAGAAATTGACCGAGTGTTTGACTATTTATAGAAGACGTATGGGTTTTGTTGACTGAGGTTTTGACTATTTATAGAAGTAAGTATTTAATAATTAATAGTGCAATATTTTTATTTTTTTATTCGTAAATAAATACTCTTTAAACCTACTCCTAAATATCTATTTCACTGTTCACGCTGCGATTTAAACCCACAATCTCTTAGGAGGGACACCACCTTACAACACCACATATCACTTTTGGTTGCATTACTTTTATTGAAAATCATATATCCTCTTACTTTATTATTTTATGATTCTATCTTTCACAAAGTTACATGTCGACCGTGAAGTGTACTAATTGAATTTTCTTACATTCTCTGTTCATTTTGATACATGTTTTGATCTTGCGAGTAGGATAATATATCATATTTCTACTTTTTTAGCGATACTTCTTTATATTCTTCTGATAAATATTTCCATTTATCTTTTTATTCACTGCATCATTATATATATATATATATATATATATATATATATATATATATATATATATATATATATATATATATATATATATATAGGGTATGGTTAAACAAAGAACCTCCCTTAAACATAAAACCTAAAGAACCTCCCTGGTGATAACATGGCACATTGTTTAGGGGCAAAAGTGAAAAATTGAAAAAAATAAAAAACTCACGTTCTCCTTCCGCCATAAGACCTGGGTATTTAAAAAAAACCCATTTACTTTAAATGATCATAACTCGTTCGTTTTTAAGAATTTTAACAAAAAAATTATACCGTTAGATTCAGTTTTTCGTCCTCTTTCAAACAAGACCGGGCTTGATATATTTCAGAAACTTTTTTTTTTGAAATGCAAATTTTGCATTTTGAGGTGGGTTCATTCAAACCCAAAATGCAAAATCCGTAGTTTGCATTTTGAGCTGGGTTCATTCAAGCCCAAAATGCAAAATTCCTAGATGCTTGGTTCATTCAAACCTAAATGCAAAATGCAAAATCCGTAGTTTGCATTTTGAGCTGTGTTCATTCAAACCTAAATGCAAAATGCAAAAAGTCGCAAAATATAGATGCGAAGAAGAACAGGAAGATGTAATTCATGCGACAATCAAATGCAGGAAGACAAAAAGAATCTGGATGGAAATCTATAAATGATGGGTTTAGACTACAAAGAAGATTCAAGTTTAAAAGCAGCTTGTAATAGAAAGCTGGATTCATGGTCACGAAATCAATGTTTAGTTTGGAGTGCAACGGTAAAAACAGCGGCATACGGTATGGAAAAACAGGAATGAATTAGTGTTCAAAGGAAAAGGGAGTTGGCTTGAAAATATTATATTTGAAACACAATTGGCGCTATATCAGAAAATAAAATAGGTGGTAAAAAAATCAGCAGTGATAACTTGGGAAGGCTGGATAATGGATCCAGAACAAGTGGCTGCAAATATGTAATATGGTCAGATGGTTATGGTAGTGAGGTGCAGAATAATGTCAAGAGGATATATAAATGGGCAAAATAATTCTTGCAGTGAGTAAGTGGAGTATGGTTTCAACAAAAGCAACAATGGCAGTTCTGTAATTTCTTCATTGCTGTTAGGTGGTCATGGCAAATGGTTGATAGTTGACTGTATAAGGTAGTAAGTTTTGTGGTTTGTTTGTAAGATATGATACAGCGCACTGTACCTGAAAGTGTTCCATTACTTGTGGAAACCTTCTCATTTTATTTAATAAAATTCGGTTTTCAAAAAAAAAAAAAAACATGCATGTCATTCAGATGCTTCCAAAATGTAAAATTATAAAAATGCAATATGCAAACCCAACATGATTCAATAAAAGTGCAGATCAAAATGCAAAATTACATATTCAAACCCAAAATGCAAAATTCGCACAACACTATATTCTACTCAAAATGCAAACAAAATTTGCATTTTTTAAAAAAATATGGAAATAGTGGTCTTGTTTGAAAGAGGATTTAAAAACTAAAAGATTGGTATAATTTTTTTTGTTTAAATTCACAAAACTTAAAAAGTTATGACAATTTAAAGTTTTTGGGGTATTTTTAATAAAATCATGGGTTTGTTGAGAGGGGGATTTTCCATGTTTGCCCTTTTCTTCCAATTTGAATACATAATAATTATAGTTTTTGTTGGTGTACCCTATGTTTGGGCCTTGGGTAAGCCCAAACATATGGTATACCCAATGGGATTGGCCCCATTTTACCCTAGACACCTCCCTATATAAAGGGGAGGGCACCAAGGTTTAGACTCTCTCCCTTTTCCTGTCAACACCCACATATGGAGATCTCTCCATACGCATATGCTTCCTCTATCTTCTTACAAAGGACCATGGAGTCCATATAATCATCATCATGCTCTTCATCTCTTTCCTATGACCATGGGTTCATAAACCACGAGATCCTCATGTCACCCCCGCTATGGACACCGTTTCCTCGCCCGGGGTTAGCCACCGCAATGGGAGACTAAACATCCAATCTTCCTTCACTCCAATTTGCTGCTCTTCATGTACTTGTGCGTTCTTACGTACAAACAATTGGCGCCATCCGTGGGACCTGGACAAAAATTCACGAGAAGAACTCCATGAGTTCGTGTTCTTGGTTTCTTGCCCAAAGGTTCATGTTTCCTTTATCAAAATTTAAGGTCAGGCCTTCCAATTTTATTTATGAACTTAATGTTTGGATGAACAATCATAAATGAGGTTTGTCTTCTACAAACCATGATGTTTTGTTGTTCACCCCTCATGAAGGTATGAATAAACACACATATTCCAGGCCTCAGAATCGCCACTCCAGGCCTCTAGATTCACCATTCCAGGCCTAGAAAAATATTTATTCTGATGTTAATATATGTATTATGATGTTTCAAATAAAAAAGGAAAAGAAAAGGGGGGACAAGAGTACAATAAAGGACATGACAGCTTTATTAAAGCAAGACATGACAACTCACTAGCACATGACAAGACATGACACCTTTATTAAAGTGAAATTGTACTAGACCAATGAGAGGGCAACACGCAACCTACTTTTTCAGCCTTTCCATCTACTTTTTCAGAAGGCCTTATTCTTGACAGCCCCTACACATGGATACAAAGCCTGAACCAGGCCGGTAAATGTACAAGTATTATCATAGGCCTGGAGTGACCTGCCTTAGCCCCTGAGCGACCTGCCTTGGTCCATGAGCGACCTGCCCAGGCCTGACCTGTCCTGCAGTCACCTGGAGTGACCTGCCTTGGTCCATGAGCGACCTGCCCAGGCATGACCTGGCCTGCAGTCACCTGGAGTGACCTGTCTTAGTCCATGAGCGACCTGCCCAGGCCTGACCTGGCCTGCAGTCACCTGGAGTGACCTGTGGTCACCTGCCCTGCCCTGGAGCCGCCTGCCTCAGGAGTTACGATATTTTGCGTAACAATATTGCCGAACTTGAAAACCCCATAACTTGAGATTCCTCAGGAGTTACGAGGCCCATAACCAGTCGACGGAAAGCTCTCGACGAAACGAACCCCTTGACCAGTTAAGAATAGTTAACTGGCCTGAGCTTCAGGCCCAAATTCGACCATTTAAGAGCTCAATTTCACTTTTCCCCCAATTTGTCCATTTTTTAAGCATCATTTGCTCATCGTTCTTGATACAAATCATGTATTTTGGGGGATTCTTTGAGTTTACTTCATGTATAGTATTGTTAATTTCAGTTTTGTGCCATCAATTTCAATTTTCGAAAATCTCGAAAAAACGGCCCAAAATGGAAACTTTCCAAAAAAGGAAAACTTTATAAACCCTCACAAGGTACAATACTTAAGTATGGCACATGCCTTACCCTACCATAGGAGAAATTCACATGGGTATACATGATGTACTAACCAGTGACGCAACACAATATGAAATTCATGTGTCTGCTACTCATAGAGCTTACTCCTTCGCGGCCAGGCCACACAGTCATTACTATAATTGTCATATGGTCGACAAAGCACAATACTTATGCCATCACTCACCTAATAACCATATCCATGCTGAATGGCAGACCGCGCGCCCATACAGGCTTTCAAACGACAAAATAGCCTACAAACAAATGGCGCTGTTAATCTATGAAAGCCGGGCATTGTCACCCGCCATTACTTTATTAAGAAATCAAGTATTATTTGGCTGACTCTTTCTTTATTGTAACATCCTCAAAAAGGGCCTAGTCGTATATACTCTTGGTGCCTTAGAATCTCAGGTTTATTAATAAATATTAGAATTATATTAAATATTAGAGTTATTATTAAAATAATTAAGAAATCATGATAATAAATATAATAAAGAAAATAGATAAATTAAATAAAATATTAAACGGTTTTGAATAAGGATTCCGGAAATATCCCCGTTAGTTGAAACGGGTAAACGGGTATTAAGTTGTAAGTTGAGAAGGGGAACAAAATACCCCGTGTGGATATTATTGAGACCTTAAGTCGGTCTCTTTTCTTTCCTTTTCACAGATACGCACACACACACTACACACACACTTCTCATTTTTCCTTGTTCTTGAGCCCTGAAGAAGAAATCAAAAGAGAAGTCATCAAGATCAATTTCAGTTGCTAATCCAAGCTAATATCAGTTCTTTATCATAATCTTCATCATCTCCTTCTACCTTGTAAGTCTATCATCTCCCTCATGCTTCTTTGTTCTTGAGTTCTTGAATTAGGTCAAACTTAGTCAAACCCGAATTTGGAATCAAGAAATGATTCTAAATATTCCAATCTGTTTCTAAATCAATTCTAAGTGATTAGAATCCAAGTTCATGAATTAAAATGGTGATTTGAATTAAATTTCATGAAAAGCTTGAAATGGGTCAAAATGGAAGAATTTGATCCTATACCTTCAATCTTTGGTTTGATGTTGTTGTATGTATGTTTTTGGATTCATTTGGATGTCTAAAATCATATGGAAACACTGGAAATTGGATTGGGATTGCTGGAATTGGGTTTGGATTGCAAATGGACTGAACAGGGGGCTGTTTCTCGCACACTGACTGTAAATTGGTTACTACGGCCGTAGTAAGTTTTCCCTACGGCCGTAGGAGGATGTTTTATAAAAATGGTCCTACGGCCGTAGGACATTTTTACTACGACCGTAGGGACTGTCTGTTATGAATAGTGCACTGTTGTGCTGTTTTTCAACGTTTTGTCGTACGGGATGCTCGTTTAGGATTCTATTTAGTCTAATGGCATCATTAGGAGTATCATATTAGTTTATTAGTTAATGTACTTGTGTGAAGTGACTAAACACGAGTATTATCTTATAGGTAAGCTGTACGACCCGGAAGAAGAGCGCGACGATCACGATTATTGTTTGCTTTAGTCTCTAGCCTCACAGGTGAGTATAGGATAACATAAGAATTAATATAACCGTGTTACATGTTACCTATATGTGTTAGTAATTCCATGAAATGTAATAAATCTTGATGTATGCTATGTTTATGCATAACACACATAACAATTGAACCATGATTTATGATATGATTATGATTATGCAAGAAGCATGTATGAATTGAACCATGAATATTATATGGTTATGATATGCACGCTATGAGGCCCGGAATGGGTCAGATTTGTCTTTGTGATCGGATCCGAGATAGGGGGGCTGGTTATAGTCCTTGAACGAGGCCAGCACGAGGTCTGGGGCGTTTTGAGACCTGCGGGTCGATGATAGCGTCAACTACCTGGGGTTGCAAACCCAGCGTTCCTCGAGACGTATGGGGATGACTTATTGTTGTACTCCATGAAGGCTGTGGCCTGAAACGCAACGGTGGACCGCTACCCGCTCACCCACCCGCGCGGTTGATGTGTCTGGTTTCCCCAGTTAGGAGTGTTGAGCCGGGCTCGCTACCCTGCAAGATTATGCTTCCTTCTGGCTGTGTCAGCTCATCGCGAGATGCTAGGATAGCATTATCTGATGATTGATATATGATATGTGATATGTTTATGTTAATGATTATGCTATCTTATGCTCACTAGCTTTAATTAGCTAACAGATACTCTCCCCATGACTGCAGGTGGCACTTAGATATGTGAGCTTGGGTACCTGCTTGTGGTTACTAATCTTTTGGAGGAACACTTATCTATATTACTTTTAGTTACTGTTTATGTTGTATAAACATGTATATGTGGTCGGTGAACAATTTCCGTAACACCAACAAATCTTTTGTATACCGTGGCTTCTTTTGATTGTATTATCGCCACTTTTATAGCTTTCGCTGTAATTATTATGCTTTGAAAAACAGTTTTGATATAATTAAAGTTGCAGACGGATCCACGCAGTATGGATTCTTGATTTATTATTATTAAAATGAAAAATCTGGTTTTCAAAATTCGGGGTGTTACATTTATGATGTCGCATTTATCTATTTTAAGCCAGGCTAAATGACCTGCCATTACATTTAAAAAAGCCGAGCACTGTTACTCGTCATTACTTACCTATTCAAGCCAGATACAATACCGGCTACACACTCATGTCTTTATGGTAGTTTAACGCTACTAACTAGTCACTAGCATTAAACTGGGGGAATATATACTATGGGAATCACCATCATGTGCCACTACAACTACCCCACCTGCTGTAGCTTATATAAAGCTGCGAACACAAACCTAACCTACACAAACCAAACCCCACCTATAATCTAATGATTTAATTCTTAAGTACAAGGCGATACAGGGTACATGTATCGACGTTACCCTAGTATCAGGAAACTAACCGAAGCCCTAGCAATTACTCTATGTCCTTAATGGTTCTACAGTCATCACGTATAAACGGCTTCTTACAGCCTGGATGTTCATTGTTACATGAGCATAATTATGTATCTAACATGATTTACTATAAGTTTATTGTTATTTGAGATACAAACTTCTAAGTTTATTACTACTACTAGTAGTTCACTAACAATGAACTGGGGATTGGAACTACGAGACGGTATGACGTCCGTCCCTAGTAATTACATTTCTATGCATTAGTGCAGGTACACCCTCATGCAAGACAAGACTCATACGCCTCCAAGAAAAGGCTCTTAAGCCTGCAAGACAAGGCTCATACGCCTCCAAGAAAAGGCTCTTAAGCCTGCAAGACAAGGCTCATACGCCTCCAAGAAAAGGCTCTTAAGCCTGCAAGACAAGGCTCATACGCCTACAAGAAAAGGCTCTTAAGCCTGCAAGACAAGGCTCATACGCCTGCACACGGCTCATACGCCTGCAAGGCTCATACGCCTGCACGGCTCATACGGCACGGCTCATACGCCTGCACGGCTCATACGCCTGCACGGATCATACGCCCGCACGGCTCATACGCCCGCACGGCTCATACGCCCGCATGGCTCATACTCCCGCACGGCTCCTACCCCTGCAAAAACAAGGCTCTTACGCCTGGCTGTGATCAAAGCTCTAACATCTGCAATCAGGTTCTTATTACATATATCATGCTGCATATATTACACCCTTGCATGCCATCATACATTGCATATACTACAGTCCGGTAGGGCGGAGTCATCGGCTCCCCTGAAGGCGCAGGTATGATCATTGGCCATCACTAGCTCGGGACTATAAACTAGGGCATTGCCTTACATATCACCGATAACAGGTTTAAATAACCTTAGCGAAAGATAAAAATAAGGGGGGACTTCCCTTATTCATTTCATGTAAACTAGGGCGTTGCCCGTTACATACATACATACATACATACATACATACATACATACATCATAACCACACAGTCTGGTAGGGCGGAGTCATTGGCTCCCCCAAAGGCGCAGGTATGGTCATCGGCCATCACTAATGACTACAAACCACCACGTACACGTACATATTCAAAAATGAAACACAACTGCAGGTTATCAGCACGCAACCTAGTAAAGTGGAGCCATACATTCCCTAAACGATATAGTCGTTGGTTATTACTCGTTCTGGACTACAAGCATAGCCATCATCCGAACACTTAACAATGGCGTAAATGTGAAATCTGTCAAATACCATCCTGATCAAATTATCAGGGCAACACTAACATTGATCTAGCACTAGCACCGAATATGTGTTCATGCACAAATCACAAAACAAAGTATACTCCAACACCTGTTGGTATGTCTCGAATTTGATTGGATGTCATAAAGGATCTCTGGTTCGACCCACTTGAATGAAATAGTTTGCCACGACATGTATTGTACAGTCGCACCAAACTGGGGGGACTTGTTGGTGTACCCTATGTTTGGGCCTTGGGTAAGCCCAAACATATGGTATACCCAATGGGCTTGGCCCCATTTTACCCTAGACACCTCCCTATATAAAGGGGAGGGCACCAAGGTTTAGACTCTCTCCCTTTCCTGTCAACACCCACATATGGAGATCTCTCCATACGCATATGCTTCCTCTATCTTCTTACAAAGGACCATGGAGTCCATATAATCATCATCATGCTCTTCATCTCTTTCCTATGACCATGGGTTCATAAACCACGAGATCCTCATGTCACCCCCGCTATGGACACCGTTTCCTCGCCCGGGGTTAGCCACCGCAATGGGAGACTAAACATCCAATCTTCCTTCACTCCAATTTTTTTGTTTAAATTCACAAAACTTAAAAAGTTATGACAATTTAAAGTTTTTGGGGTATTTTTAATAAAATCATGGGTTTGTTGAGAGGGAGATTTTCCATGTTTGCCCTTTTCTTCCAATTTGAATACATAATAATTACAGTTTTGCCATCATTAAATCTCATCCATTGATTTTGATGATCTAATGGTCCAAATTGGTTCCTTGGGTTCTTTGTTTAACACATGGTTCTTTATTGATACAATTTTTATATATATATATATATATATATATATATATATATATATATATATATATTAAAATTAGGACTAGAGAATTAGTAAATTTTATATACTATTATAAACGAGTAGAATAATAAAGTTAAAGATTTGATAAAAGAAAATATATTTTTTTCCTAAATAAACAGAATTCTTACCATTAGTTATGTGATTCGGATTTAAAAGCAAACACGCATAGTATAACTTTCATGTTTCATGCCTTGATTCAGTGCGATTCCAATCTAAAACCTTAACTGCAAATTCTTTTAGAAATTCACAGAATTTTTTATATTAAACTAGAACTTGGAATGGATCCAACTGTTTTTAGTGATCTTGTTTGAACACCATGGAGTTCCGATGGTACCATATTAAGTAACAACCAAATTAAGATTCTTTGCACGGTGACAAAGATGTCTTTCTGAAGGAAAAATCCGTTAGAACGGTGTTTTCCGGTGAAATATGGCCACCAGAAAAGGACCCTCGCTAAATGGTTTCTAGCGGATTTTTAAGTGAAATTTTTTATGGTCATAATTTCCAACTGTTGTAATTGCGATGGATTTCTGATGAACATTATTTTTGACGGCCCTATTTCAGACGGATTTCAAACTGACCCAAAAAAGATGGATCTCCGATGGATTTATAAGAATATATGTTAAGATATGCAAAATTGATCATAACTCTTAAAATATATGAAAATAGAAAAATCCATTTGAAATCCGTTGGAAATTTCCGACGGATTTGCAACAAATTTTAGAAGCGCTTCTTTAAAATCATTTATCATTAGTTTACGATGTATATAAGCACACATATACACACTTATGTGTTCCATATTAAGTCCAGTGTCGTAAATTCATATATACGTATGTAAGTATGTATCTTTATACTTGTACATATATATCTACATAAAAACATAGATAAAGTTACGTATATGTTTATTGTCATAATAGAAATAAAAACAAATACATACATATACTTATTTAGGTATTTTAGAATAAAGTAGGAGAGATAAAAAGAAAATACTTAACAGTCAATATCGTCCATCAATCGTTCAAAGTAATATTTAATATTTGTCTAAATAAGAAAAAGCTTCTTTTATCATTAATAACTCTCCAAATATCCTATTCTTGCCCCAAAATATTAAATAGAAACATCGAATTGTTGCGTGCTTAAATGTCTATGAAGTCCTCTTTTAATTCTTTTTTTTTTTTAATTTTGAAACAGTTGATAACATCTTATATCATTATTAAAAGAAAAGGATGCTTACATCATTATTTTCCTTCCCTAAAAAATCTTCACCAATCATAGCCCTTCATTTTGAAAAAAAAAATTAAAAAAACGAAAAATAAAATCATTATGACATCACATGGCTTCAAAGGCTTAAGTCATCGATTTTTTTTACATAATTACAAGGGGTTGAATGTAAATTGTTAAGGGGGTAGTATGAAATATGTGAAGGGGTTTTAAGAAAATTGTATATTAATGTAATTAATTATAAGTTGTTTGAAAATTATGTTTAATAACTTCAAATATAATTTGTTTTGAGAAAAAATAATTATATATTTGTAATCGTCTCATTTTTATCTACGTTTTGATAAAAAATTTATTGGAATATGAGGTTTTTTAAAAAATTAGTATAATTTAATTGTTTTATCAACATTTAAGTAGTTATTGTATATTTTATTCGTCTTTTATAGTTATTCCATCTACATAATGTAGTCGATATAATCACTGATTTCTAGGTATTTCAATAAAAAGAATCAAAAGTATACTATAACTAATGGTTAGTGGCATAAAGTTGTTTACAAAACTACCACTACCGTTAGAGCTTTTTAAAATTAATTGTTAGTTGTGAGTAAATAACCCTCCAGAAACTAGAACTCTATATAATTACTGGGTAGTGAAACAACTGTCTTGATAATAAGTTTTGTAACTACACATACAACTTGAAATTTTATATAAAAAATTTAATTGTCTAAGTTTTCTTATTTTTTAACTAATAACTTGATACATAAAAAAAGTTATTATTACATGGATATTTGAATTCAGTAAGATCTCGTGTTTTCAATTATATTTAATTGAATACTAAATTACACTTAAGTGATTTACGTATGTATAGACATAATATATCTCATGTTAGAATCTTATTTTTATGCGATCTAATTTGCGTATACTTATATGGATGTCATCGTTATTTAACTTTTAATAAATTTAGTTTACAATTTTAAATATTCAAATATATAATTGGCTAATAAAAATGTATTTAAAGCACTTGATATTATAACATCGACAATAATATTATAGTTATGTCTTTACAATGTCAGGATAAAGCTCCATCACGAAAAACACATTAATATTATATTAAAAACTTTTAGACGTGTAATGTAACTATATATTTTCTAAAAAGAGTATTTATAAAAAGTATTAAAAATACACGTTTTTACTCATTGATAGTTATATGTGATGGTTTCTCGAGTGAAGAGTAAGGATTGGTTAAAAGTTTTAATTTGCGATGAAGGAAACTATACTAATAAAACCATGAATGTTGTTTATATAGAGGTTTTACAGAAAATTTAATGATAATCTTATGTATGGATTTTAAAATTCTGTAATTGTTATTCATTTCTTATTTTTTTACGAGATTTTATTTTCCTATCTATATTTTGTAATTATTTTTACTATACGTGTTATGACTCTTTAAACTTATATAAATTTAAAATTGACTTATATAATCCCGTGTTGATACACGGGTCGCTTAGCTAGTTTTTAATAATACAAATATGATCGTAAATAGGTTTTTTACAAACCTTTAATAACAAACTATATTTTAAAAGCACGTATGTACTTTCTCATCTAACTAGATCACATCCATGTGTAATAAGTGAGTTGTTCTAAGAAAAATATTAAATACTTAACATTAATAAAAAAATCAACTAATTATATAACATGAGAAACATAATTATATTAAAAAATTGTGACAAACACCGTTAAAACCCAGACCAACAATGGAAGGACAAAGCGAGGTTGAAGATAGATATGACTGTATAAACGTGATATCGTCATACAAAGATACATGATTGTATTTGTTATAGAAGTCAATGACCAGTAGTATTACCATAAGGACAACAAGATCAAGTCTTTAATGGTTAATAAAATAAAAATGATTATAAAATATTTTAAAATGATAAAATTAATAATTTAGTTTAATATGATTTTTTGATATTTTAGAAAGCGTGAATAAGATATTTGTAAATTAGAATACTCAAATATGATATTTTAAAATTTAAATAAAGCATATATGAAACTCGTATAATAATTTTGATTCAACTTTTTATCAAGAATATTTAAAATAGAACTCAATATTTGATTATATGAATAATGAATATTGAGTTATTAAACTTATTTTACTAAAAATGTCATCTAAGAAATTTAATACAAGTTTGTCCTTTATTTATGCTAGAAGGTATATAGCATAAATCTTTAATAGCCAAGAACTTTAAATAATAACATTTTTGGCTAAATATATGTTTGTTTATTCAAGTCCATGAATAATTACTAATCTAAAAAGTAAAACATATTTTATATATCTTAGAAATATTTAAATGTAAAAATATGATTTTTAAAGAAGGCCTGGGCTTAATAAAACTACCCCCAATTCCCCAAACCAAACCAGCAAGGCACATGGGCCTTAATTATGTCCTGTTTTAGAAAATGTAATAAGCCCTGATCTGTATATATAGCCCACCAGGCCACCACTCCCTCTTTTATTTTATACCACAAAATAAAGTTTAAACCCTTTTTTATCTTAAATATATCTAGCCTCACTATTATTTATAAATCACCTCTCTTTTAGGCTCGTCTAATGGTAGTACATGAGTGGGTAAATTATATGAAAATACAAGAAATTTAGCTTAGTTACCATTTGATACAACTTTATTTTTAAAATAACACAATCAACTTTCATAACTCTTTCATCGCATGCAAGTTGTTGAATATAATGGTAAGTAAAAATCAGACGTAGAAATAAGTTATTTGCATATAATAAAAGGATTATAAAAGTTGATTGTATTGTTAAAAAATAATATTTGTTATATAAAAATGGTTACTAATACAATGTTTATTGTATTTTTTTATACAATATGCCCTAAATAAATATAATATTTACCTTGACATTATTACATCTTATTTGTAATAGAAAATTTTTTGTTAAAAAACAACAATTAACTTCCATCTTATCTGTAAAAAAACATCTTTCTTAGCCGGAGTTTTTTAAGAAGTGATCTCATTATATTTAGGTAAATGTATAACTATTTACAGCTTTATCATTTTCATAAGCACTTCTTTTATGTTGTTTTTTTAACAGCAATTATATTGTTTTGTTGCTGTAACTTGACATCATTGCAAGAGGAGAACAAATATCAACGTCAGTAACAATAATAATAAATTAATAATAAAGAATATTTGTATAAGTTAGATAGATAGACGTAGAGTGCTTGTGGGGATGATAATGCCATAAATACCATTTATTAAGCTAGCTAGCCAGCCATATATTGAGAAGTCCACATGCGTGATCGACTTATAATAATAAAAATAATAATGCCGCTTAAGTTATGCGACGTAAATGATTTATGAAGTAGATGCATATATGTCCTTTCTCTGATCATTTAAAACATTATATCAACTAAATGCTAGCTTATTTTTTTAATTAAATGTTTTAACCATTAAATACTATTTCGTTGCCCTAAAATGTTAGTAATTAATTATGATTATATTATCAACTATCGTTTTCATGACCAAAGAAAAATTAAGCATTATTATAATTATAATGATCTAGCTTTATGTAAATATAAATAGATAAATAACTATGAGTATAAATGGCCAGTAAATTTATGAGGTTTCAACTCAAAACGAATTGACTATAATTGTACAGTCCAAGACCTTTATTAAGTAAATTTTACGAGACATCATTCAACAAGTCATCGTCAAACTTCATCTATCATGCGTCTAGCTTAATTCTTGTCCCTTGTTATACTTGTTAGTGATATCTCACATCTAACATGCATGCAAATATGCAATTAGCGATGTAAATGAGCCGGATAGTTAACGAGCCAGAAGCTTAAGCTCGAGTTCGGCTCGTTTAGAGCTTGTGATGTTGAGCTCGAGCTCTGCTCGTTTAAGATTTATGAAGCTTGAGCTCGGCTTGTTTAGGCTCGTTTAAGTTTGGCTCGTTTAGGCTCGAGTATTATACTAATATTTTTATGATGTGTTAAAAGCGTACCATGTTTTAAATTTATAAATCCGTATTATTTATGTACGACTATGACACAAAATAGGCAAGTGAACCTAATCGTATCGTAGTATAGAAAATAAGTACGAGTGTCGAGCTCTCGGGAACGAGTACGATTTGATAAAATTATAATGATTTAAATATTAAACTAAACTAAACTACGAAAGCAAATAAATCTAAACTATGGAGAAGAAAATAAATAAAGCAATTAGGGGGGGGGGATTTATGGTAAAAGTGATTACTTCAACCAACTTATGTCACTAACAACTCTAAAATACCACTAAAACATGCAAAAGAGACAAGAAAGCAGTTAACTCGGAGAATTAAATATATATATGAAGATGTTCCCTCCCTAGATTCAATTTCACTCTTTTCATGTCAATTAATTCATGGCAATATGAGCTAAAGACACTTTGAACATTCATGCATCGATTTCTAAATTAGTTAAAACCTTGGTCTAGTTATAACCGTCTAATTACACCAATTAATAACCTTTATGGTCAAAAGCGCGATTATAAGGGATAATTAGCCAATTGATTCGATTACCAAGTAAAGACTTAACCTTTAATGTTTCATATGATCAACAAAACATCATTAACACATAAAGGGTCATTATATGTTTAATCACATGTAAAATAATATATTTAAAGTTGCTTAACACTAGGATTTGATCAATCACTATCTCTTTAATCATCTATTGGTCCTAGACAATCAAGATCAAAGCTTTATGACTTAAATGGTCTTTTAAAACACAAAACTCAGATTATAAACAACCAAAACAAATTACTAAGCATGGATGAACTAAGATTAAGCTAAACTTGAATTACAACATGAATTAAAGTATCAAAGCCATGAATTAAATAACCATTACATGAGTTTCATCTCCTCTAGGGAGGAAAACAGAAGATCTAGCCAAGATTAATCATTCTAAACTTCTGGAAATTCATAAGAAATAAGAACATGATGAACAAGAATGACAAAACCGTAAAAATCCGAATGATTAAGCCTTGAATCTTCACTTTTGAGCTCCAATCCTCCAAATTATTACTCCAAGCTTCCTCTGCTCTTTAATGGTGGTTTGGGGGTGGAAAAATCGGATGGAAGTGATCAATCCCGAATGTAGCAAAAAAATCAATTTATAGAGCTGCCTGCAAGGACTTTGCGTCGCGACCACGGCTTTCGCGCCGCAACGGTCGCTGAGTTCGCGACGCGACGCGTCAGGATCGGGCAGATTTTGACTTTTTTCAAATCTTGATGTTTATCTCGTTTTTATCCATTTTTCTTCATATTTATCACCATATATCCGAATTTAAACCTGGAAAATAATTATTAAACATATTAAACACATTTTAAACATATTTTCCATATTTTTCATTAAAAACAATTAAATATCGCGTTAAAAATATATATAAAAACCGCGATATCATTTTACTAAAATGATATATATAGATATTAAAATTTAAACATATAAAATATATTTGTATTATATATTGAGCTCGTTTAGGCTCGCCAACTTAAACGAGCCTCATCTTTAGAGCTCGAGCTCGGCTCGTTTATTAAATAAGCTTTAATCTAGTCTCGAGCTCGAACTTGTTTCGATCTTTTAACGATCCAAACTTGAATAGTTCACGAGTACCTCGACTCGTTTACAATCTACCTACAATAATATAATAATAATGCGTACTTGGGTGCACATAATTAGGGTTAATGAAGGAATTAATCATGTGAATGTTTAAGAGAGTTTGAGGTTGTGAAAATTGAAAAGATCTCAAAATGATCAATGCTTTTGATCCATTTGTGAATGTGTGAAATTAGGTCTAAAAATTTTCAACTAAAAGGAAAACAAGTTGGAAAAAATGATACCATCACAATACTCTAATCTTAGTTACTCAATAAACTTAAAAAATGATACCATCATAATTCAACCCGATCTAGCCCCTTTCACTTCCTAAAAAATCAACCCTCTTTCTTATATGTTACACAACCCATTACATCCACTATTTTATAGAGGGGAACCGAGTATTTTTGTTTACTTGTGGCACCATATAATAATAAAAATAAAATTAATTAAAATTGATCCAGTTAAGTGGATCAGATTAACAAGGTTTCAGTTGTTATTCTGGTATTTTAGGGGCAAAATGTGAACGCAATTTATATAAAGTCATGTTAATTAAAATTGTTTTATTTAAGGCAAACTAAAGTATTATAAAGGTATAAATCGAAGATAAAAAAATCACTGGTGGCACCCCAAAATTTGACTGTGACACCGGCTCGAAAACGTTAAAATTTTCCATTCCGCCGACAAGATTGACTGGTGGCCCGTGCCACCACCAAGTCGTACCTAGGTTTGCCTATGATTTTACAATCTAAATAGCTAAACTACAGTCTACATACACTCACTAACTAAAGAGTTATGTGTATAAAGAAGGGTTTGTTATTCATTGACCTGGTCTATTCGAAGTAATGTTTTTTGGATCTAAATGAGTCTAGAAACAAAGGCGATTTGTCCATTATGGGTTAACGAGGTAACTGCACCGCGCGTTGCAGCGGGGGTTTAAAATATATATGTGACGCGTAGCAATAACCTAATTCGAAATATATAAACAAAGTGATTTCATACGTTACAACAAAAAGAAATTCATGAATTATTTCGTTTTTATCTGAACATAACACAGTACTATGAAATATAAATATTCTTTCAAGAAAAAAACATTAAGAATATATATTACGATATAATAGATTATTTCGTTTTTATCTGAACATAACACAGTACTATGAAATATAAATATTCTTTCAAGAAAAAACATTAAGAATATATATTACGAAATAATAGATTAGCTTTTACATTGAACAAAAATAAATAAATTAAAATTAAAATAAAACAAAGAAAAGTTCACCAACGAATAAAAGGAAAAAAGAATTATTTTTTGAAAAAAAAAAGTAAAATCCATTAACATAAAAGCTATAATTAAAAGAAGCAAAAAACAATAAATCCTAAAATATGTCAAAGAAATAGTATAAACATAACAAAGACCTCATAAAGGTATTTTTGTAATTTAATACACATAAAAAGAAAGAATAAAAATTAAGTGATATGTTGAACGCATGGATCGAACTTGAGCCTTGTAATCCAAAAAGGACCACTCTAACCATCTCCTCTAAAGCACCATATAGGATTTGAGGTGTTTTAAAGTATATATAATATTTAAATTGCACTACATGACAAATTATGCACTGTTCATTTCCTTCCTGATTAATGTTATATATATATAATTACTGGTTGTCTTATATCGGAGAAAGAAAAAAGAAAGATGATTTTGAATTTTTCATTTGATTTTGTTCTATTAAGTGCACCCGTGATGGGCATGTTTTAGCCCGATATCAAGCTCACTTTTTGCTTACAACGAGATTTTACTCGCCAAATATTCAACCGATAAAGTTTTTTTACCAATAAAATTTGAGCTATATCTCATTTAAGAAAAACAACAAACAATCCAACAAAAATAAAAAGATAGCAAATATAGGCAGAAGAAAGCTTAGCACAAATCTGAAGGAGTCTAGACATTATGTTCGAAGTGGTAATGACCTATCTGGTAGGCCAAACCTTCATAAGTAGAAAGGTGGTACTCGATTTAGCCTGTGAGGTTCTCAATAAAGAGGGATTCTTGATTTGACGGTTTAGGTTCTCGAGTAAGAGGGATAATCGATTTAGTGAGTAACGTTACAAGTAAGGGTGACCAATGATGGTGGAGGGGCCTTATCAACGATGGAGATATGGTGATTGACAATTGATGATCCACAATAGAGAAGGGGTTGTTTAATTTTGATTGCTGAGAGAGGAGACAGGCCTAGGAAAATAGTCCGAAGACATGAAAAGAGGAGAGAGACGAATACCTTTTTTAATATTCCTTGTAGACCCCTATACTCACAAAGAAACATAAAAAAGTGGCTTATCATTTACCATTGGATTAAATACACTTAAGCCCCGAAAGTGTTCCCTTTTTTATGAAACAAATAAGTGTTCTTCACTATACACAAGCGCATGCACATACATACACATATACACCTTTTGAATATAGCCGTTGCATGATTCAATTTTTATAGTCATTAAGAATCATAACATGAGGTGCCATGCTCGTTACCACCACGACGAGGTCGACCTTAACGAGCATATGGCAATGGTGAATAACGGGGCTACAACAAATGACCAAAATATCCCTTTCGCACGAAAAACAATCATCGTTTAAAACTTTTCCCTATTTTCGTATATCTAAATCTCTCTAATAATGGAATCATTCAATTTGATTGCCATTTCGTCCAATGATGAAAGATTTGGAGTCGTGGTGCTATGTACCCAAATATTGATGTAAGGCGAGACCTGAAATTCAAGACAAAGAAAAACATGTCATATGCATAAAGTGATCTCACCGAGCATATTTGACAACTTTTGATTCATAACCAAGATTGATTAAGTTTTAAAAATTATGAATCTAGGTTTTAGTGTATACTTTAAATATTTAATAGAACATTAAGAAGAAGTGTAGTATTTAAACTCCAAGGGTCTGTTTCGTTGACATGAATTCATGGGATTCTGTGGAAATTGGAATCCAATTCCTTAGAAATCTCATGTTTGGTTCAACTTAGCCATATGAATTGGATTTCTAAATATAATTCAGATTCCTTCATATGAGGAATTTCAGAATCTTTCCAAGTTTGGATGGATTTCAAATTCCTTCCATCTCACACATACCCCACCTACACCCACCTCACCCCCACCCACCCTACCCTACCCTCTCCACACCCTACCATTACTGTACCCCCACCCTACCCCTACCCCACCTCATCCCCATTCCACACAACCTCACCCCACCCCTACCCCTACCCCTACCCTACCTACACCCTACCCCTACCCCTACCCTAACCCCTACCCTACCCCACCCTACCCCTAACCCCCTACCCTACCCCTACCTCTAACCAACCTACCC
The DNA here is from genome assembly GCA_947179395.2 of Pulicaria dysenterica. Classification (NCBI taxonomy): domain Eukaryota; kingdom Viridiplantae; phylum Streptophyta; class Magnoliopsida; order Asterales; family Asteraceae; genus Pulicaria; species Pulicaria dysenterica. Next base: position 93,011,296 of record OX359290.1, on the reverse strand, counting down.
TATCATACCCTACATACACCTTACCCCTAACAACCCCTACCCTACCCTACCTACACCCCCACCCTACCCCACCCATACCCATACCCCTACCACCCTACCCCTACCCTACCTCTACATACATCACCTTACCCACCCTATCCCACCCCCACCCTACCCTACCCATACCTTATCCCATCCTACCAAACACCTCCTAATGGTATTTTACTTATTTTGTTTTATTTATAGTTAATTTAAAAATATTAATCCAGTACTTATTTAATAAATAATATATGTCTTCTTAGAAAAGTCGAAATATAAAAAAATTGATACCAACGTGATGGTTAGTGATGCTAGTTATTACTATACGTAGTTAGTGATACTAACTTGCTAGTTAGTGGTGACAGTGTTAAGAGCGATCACTATGAATACTCCTATCCTATGTAGTTTTGCATCTTTGGTGATTATATTTAAAGCTTTGTAATAATATTCTTTGTCTTTAAAAGAAAAAAACAAACATGAATTAACATGTTGATATGAATAGCAACCCCTAGAAAAGAAGCATGTGGAATCACATACAACATTTATATATGGGCATCACATGGGTGGCCGGGTCATACACATGTTATGGCCTTCATAAAAATGGCTTCTCCCGCCAAGGTACAAAAGCATGTCGCTAGCTTAATTAATCCTTTTTCGCCACTTAAATTTTGATAAACATTTAATTTATACTACTAATCTAAAACAATAGCATGGAGTGTTTAATTATATTTATTAATTTTGATTGCTTATATGATCTTTGTGACACTTTTGTTTAACTCAAAGATTGTGTTTTTTTTTCTACAGGATTGAAATCGATGTATGATAACAAGGTCTAGATATATTATTCAAATGTTGTGGTATCATTATATGTATTGTAATTCATCTAAAAATATTATTTTGTTGACGAAGTCATATAATAAACATGATAGTAACAATGTAATACAACTAATAAAATCAAGATGACAAAATACGGTATTATGAATTTAGATAGTTTCATAGTGTTTACTGAATTCACTGTTATCGACCACTTAGCTATAGAATTTGTTTACATTATTAATTTCAATCAAAAGTTAGCCAAACACAACTTACAAATACACTAATTCAACTTTAAGATTGGATCAGCTATGGATTTTCAGACCACATTAACATCTTAATGATATATATAGTCACATGCCTAACACATAAGAAATTTTTTTTTTTTTGAGAGTGAAATGGATTAATATAAATAAAAAGAAGAGGCGAGTAATAGATAGCTAGATTGGATTCCATGAATGAACATGAAGTCAACCGTTCCACAAGTGATGTGCCACTCTCACCAAACATGATGTTTCTTGTCTCCAAGTGGGGTGGGTAGGACCCCTATTATCAAACTTATAATATTTTCCTGCAAATATACTAAATCTCCATTAATTTAAGTCTTTATCTAATAATTTCTTCTAACCAATATTCCAAGTCACTAGATTTATTTAATCATTAACATTTATTTTTAGAGGCGGTGGCATAATATGGAAGATGATATTTTTATTTGTAAAATTAATTTAATGTTTTACTTAAAGAAAAATATGTGTTTATTATTTTGTAATATAGTTTTAAGAGTGTTGTATATTCCGTGAATAAATCATATAAATGAAAGATTAAATCCTTTATCTAATCTTGTAAATTTTAAATTTGTAATGAAAAAGGAAGGTCATGTGAAGGCACCAGGAAATGTGTGTATGAGATAAATATAAAAGCATTGGGGGTGTGGGTTTATAGGATCAGTGAGGATGAGGTGGACGTTGGTAGCGACGTGGAACACCATCCAGGTACCCTCTGTACCGAAACATTTTTCTTCACATCGACATTTAAATGTTGATCTTACTGAGACCATTTAATCATCCTATCTCCTCTCCAACGGTCATTTGACAATTTTAATCATAAAAAAATCACCCACTATTATATAAACTTCACTTTTATTCATTTTACACCACAAACTTCTACCCATTTTCTCTTTAAACTTTAAATATCTTCTACTTTTTCTACATTTTCACTTCGTATGAAATCCTCTTTAAACATCCCAATCTCATCTCCATCAAAAAACCATCAACCAACTCCGTAGTTTAACGGAAGATCAATTGGTCAAGGAGTTAACCAATTATTCAAGGATTTCGGTGGCTTACGAAGTTCAATAGAAAAGTACAACACGAAGCTTGTTGAGCATAAAGAACGGAAGCTGCGTTAGAAGAAGGAAAGAATTCCGAGTAACGTTACAATTTTAAAACAATTCGATGAAGGTTTGGAAGGAGATGATCTCGATATTGTTCAACGGACAAAAGACGCTATTATAGAAAAATATGGATTAAAAAATATATCATTGATGTTTTTTATTAGTTGTAATTTTTGATGTACTCTTTTTTATTTTAATAAAAATTAGTTATTAATCTTATCTTTTTTTTTCGCAATAAATATAAATGTAGAATCTAATATTATAATTTTATATTATATTTTGTAACAATAAATAATAAATAAAATAATATATAATTAATTTAAAATAAAAAAACGTTTGAAGAGTGCGGAGCATATGTAGTACGTACTGGTGTGTTTAAGCATAGCTGAAGTAGAAGCATGGAGTAGATTGTGCCGATGTAACACTAACGTGACACGAAACATGAACACTCCATGCTCTAATTTGAACAGATTTAATTACTTTTCCCTTTAAATTATATTATTTAATTAATCATTAACAATTATTTTTAATGGCTGTGAAGTCATTTATGCCCTGCTTTCGTTTATTTGGTTTCATTTGTGTTTCTACTTTTTATTAAATTATTTTATGCTTGTATAAACATTAATTAAATTGTAATATAATTTAGTCCGATTATCTATTTCATAACCATTCTATCAACCCAATTTGAATAACTTGCAATTCATAGAAACCTAAACAACACATCTAAATCTTAGTTTTATTTGTATTGTTATATGATGTTATCGGTCATCATAAATTATGAATTCCCCCTTGCATATATACACACATATAAAATTTAGAGGAAAATTGACTGAATAATAACTATGTTTGAAAAATGTTTCATTAAGGTCACTCACTATTTATTTCACATTGTAAAACTTCTAATGGGTGGGCAAATTAAGTCTCGCATTTAATGACGGTCTACTCGGACGTAATTCACGGTTCAAGAAAATGTATAGATGACCAAAATACCCATATTAATGAGAAATCGCATCATATGAAGATTATTAAGTACGTGTTTCGGAAATTGATTAGAAGGAAAAGACAGAAAATTTGGTCATACAAACCCTTTTAAGTTAGGTAATACAAATGTACACTTCATATATCTTAACTAGAATCATTTGAGCATAACTTAAAAATCTCTTTAGTACTGGAGTAAATCATTACATAAAATACAATAATTTAATTAAGACTTGAGATCGTTTGGCTGTTCAAACAAGATATGCATGACTAACATACGATTATCATAAGTTACGATACGTAAAGTATGGGCCATCTTTATTTAGAGGTATATCTTGAACTTCAATTCTACCTTAAAACCAATGTATACAAAATATGTATACAAACAACTCTAACATTTTAATACCTTTTAATGATTCTGATTAAGATGTATTAAGACATATTTCAAAAAAATAAATGACACATTAATTTTTAAAATTTCAGTACTTGAAGATTATCAATATACTCTCAGTAAACTCCATTTCTTGTTTTTTTTTAACCTCAAACTTCATAGTATTATCAGAGCTCAAAATGTGCACAACATCAAAGCATGATGCCTTGAAACCAGAAAATAACACACCAAATAAACTCATGAGCAGTAAGTGAGACAATTACACCCTAAAACTCATTACAACACACAGAGATAAGAACCCATAGCAACAATGCATGACTGCAGATTATACGATGGCGCCGCAAACAGGCACCAGGCGTCTCCACATCAGGCTTTCAACCAGCTTATGTCTAGCATAGTACGACAGCCATCGATCCATTTCAGTGAGTGCATAGGAGAGTAAAGAAATAAGACACTCAGCAAATCGTTCACCCACCCCTTCATTTGTGCAGCGCCTTCAAACCCATAGTTGTCCTTCAGTCCAACACGCGATGTACATATCAGCAGAGCACATCTAAATAGTATTCCATCATCATTACCGTACCAGCAAGATGTCAGTGTTATATATTCAAATCACACATTAAAGCGGGGAAATAAGCAACAAGCTGACCAATAGACTCTAAGGCTCAATAGGGTATCCTATATATAAAGAAGGAAAAGCAAGAAAATCTTCCCCAACTCTCAAAGCTGATAATTGGACACCATCTTCCTGATTAATCTAAATTGAAAAGAAAACACAGTGGCTCAAAGGTTAAATAGGGCAATAGAGACCCAACAATCACCTACCGAACCTCCTAACCTCCGTACACCATATACACACCATTGCACCCCGCTTATGACTCCAACACCCTATTATGCCCCCCCCCCCTATGACCCCTTTACGCCATCCCACCCTAGCCCACCCTTATTATGCATTAGTACGCATTTTGACGCCATCTGATACTTATTCACAAAAAAGAACAAATACATTCACACGATTTTTGGGGCCTAAAAGAAAAGTTACTCCATTTCTAATTATTAATCTGTAAAGATACCGTGATTTAAATATACCAGTTTTATTATATATAAAAATAAAATATTATACAAAAATCATATTCTATATGGGTGATACTATTTGACCCTCTCCTCTCACATGCAATACCCATCAAATCCATCAATTTTAAGTTTCAATGCATGTCACACATCAAGGGGCCAACTAGATTTTCAAATGGGTTATATAGAATCACTCATTCCACAGCAATGTTTAAAAGAACATCATTGCAAATCTTATAAAACAATTCACGTCAGCCATTCAAAGAGCATACTTTATGTTCTTTTTGCTTGCACGATACTTTTTGGGAGACTTATGATTCCTCAATCATTACTTAAATGATTATAAGCAAGTCTTGTATTCATTTCCTTAAAACTCAAAGATGTAAAAAGCAAGACATTTCTTATTTTTTTCTTTTTATAGACGCAATTTTAGTGATGAAAAATCCAGTAATTTGTTAGCGTATAAAATAAATAGATAAAAAAATGGACCAAAAACATCCCGTAGGATTATGACATCAATTCATCCAACGATTTGCCAAGTTTAGATTTCTAATTAATGTTTAATATAGTTCATACTTAATTCATAATTCTAAGTGACTAATTTCAGTCTTTGGATCAATGATATCAATGGTCCAGATTGCATTTTAAAATTTTAGGCGAAGTGACTATGAAAATGTGGTTCGATCGTCAGGGTTAAATAGAACACTAGCTACGATATATAGAATAAACAACTAGAATCCCTAATTTTACTAGTAGACTTGCCGCACGAACAAACGTCAAAATACACACGACTCACAATTTGGTGTTCCATGACGTGCACAAATTGCATCATGCCATGCAACACATGCACATGTCGTGAAACATATTTGAATTCCATGCCATTTAATTCACTAAGAAATTAAAACCGATAATTTACACCACCTTCGTACTTTCCATTAAGTTAGATTCTAGTCACAATTGTGCCACTAATTCCAAGATAAAACCTAGCAAATCTCCCCTTGACTTGAATTCTTTTCAACCGTCAATGAGACCTAACAATCTTCCTCTTGACTTGAATTCTCTTTAACCGTCAACCCAGATCACTAAAGAACCATCTCTTTCCTGCCAACCTTCCCAAATTGACCACCTCCTTGTACGATCCACGAAGTTCGAAATCCCATTACGTGATTTTCCAGGAGACCAACTCCATCCGTGATGTTTTGACATCGTCTGATCAATATTCCGCTCTAAGAACAGTAGTGCAAACCTTCGATCTGACATTTGGAGGAACAGACGTTGCCTCTGATAAAGCTTTTCATCCAACCATTTCTCTGATAGACCAACAACGCTTGTTTGATCCACATACCCGTACAAAACCTCATTAGTCAAACACAGCAAAACCGCATTGTAAGAACCTTTCACTTTCCATTATCCTACATATCCCTTGGAAGTTTATCTTCTCCTTCTAATACTGTCGCGTAACCCTGCTATACCAGAAGAACCGACATCCAACAAAACCGAAAAACATACTTTTGCCTGAGATCTTCAATCAACAATACGTAATATATGATCAAATCATCACTTATAAGGATCAAATCAGCACTTATAAGCTCGTGTTCACATCTTTTAACACAACACCTTGATCAATTCATTTGGACACACTGTCACATAAAAAAATTAGAGATAATTCGATATATTTCACCATCATCCTTAATGTTGCAAATTAGACTTTACAATTTTCAATAGAAAAAGAAAGAAGTGAATTTACTCTTAATTGCTAAATTTCAGATTTAACGTTATATTTCTAAATGTATTTCACTTTTGAATTTTGTAGACGTAATGATAATATATGCATGTTTGTGGTATCAATTTAAGATCTTGACTCGTTAAGGAAACTTTGCAAAAATGTTGATTTGGATTAGTACGGAAACTTGACAAATTATGAAAGGATGATGATAGGAAGAAGATGAAAAGGCGGAGGGATTGAGGGGGAGGGGCCACATTTTAACATCTGACCAAAAAGGTCAAATTATAATTCAATTACATCCATCAAAACACACACACACACACACCCACCGAAAACACACACAACACACACATATGATGATTATGCACTTCTCTCTTCACTCCTAGTTAATACACAACAACAACCGAACACCATTCTCTCCCTCTCTCTCTCTCTCTCTCTCTCTCTCTCACACACACACACACACACACACACACACACTCAGCGTTGAAGCAAAGAGTGATTCCGGTTCAGCAATCACACGCAGATACTTGTCGTGAGTCTATCGTCTACTCCACTTTAATCGTGAGTGATCTGTACAAATCAATGCTTTATCATGTAATTTTGTTTTTATCTTAAACACGCAAACACATCATGTGTTGATTTGCAGGTTGATACAGTGAAGTATTTTGTTGACGAATGCTATTTTATTTCAATCCTTTTTAGGGTTTTTTGTTGAATCTTACCGGTATGATGCTCTGAAGTGGTTGTAGTAAATGACAGGGGAAATCGAAGAACCGTTTCGTATGAATTTTCAGGTAATTTCTTTTTATTTTCTGTAACTATTTTCACTAGATCTGATTTATCATGACTTGGATTGGATTCAGAAAAAAACAATTGCCGTTTTTGGATGACGTGTCTTTCATTATGTAGGTTTTGTGTTAATTACCTACCATTGTTTACGATTTGTAACAACATTTCTCGCAGATCATATTCAATGACTGTTAACTGCTCCTGTGTTGGTTTTCATAAAAACAAATCGTTATAAATATAAATCTTTTTGATTAAATTTACTTTTAGTATAGGTTTGTCTTCGTACCAGTGAATCAAAGGGAGGCATGGGCTTATATTCAATTTTGATGTTTCTAAGACAGATTTAGTCTGTTTAAAGCAACCAAGCTTGTCATCATGCTGCGATCTCTGTTGTAGTAGTGTATATAAGAGGCAGGAAGTTAAATTGATGACCACCTGACGATCATTGTGTGTTTGCAAAGGAATTTGCATGTGTACTTCCTTAAAGGGAGGCATAGGCTTAGTGTTGTTGTAAGAATTTGTAAAATTAAGTTGAACAATTTACTCATATCAGGATGGATTAATCTGAAGAATTAAAGGTTACACAGTTTTTGGAATTTTGACAATTCATCAATCATCATATTGTAAAGTAACAAGCCATGTGATAAAAGTGTGGAGTAACTTGTGATCAGGACCTACAGTTTTGGTTTTAGTTGTCTAATGATAATATTAATTACCACACTAGATTAATATCCATCGAAGACAATACCTTTTGTAATGTTTTTGGAATTTTACTGATTTATCATTCTTCATATATATAGTTTACCATAAATCAAATGATAAATATGGTGAAACTTGGTATCAGAACATTGGGCTTGGTTTTAAGTCAATGACCGTTATTATTGGTAAGCAACAGTGATGTATGTATAAGACACCGCAGAGCAGTTTAGACTTGTTTGGCAACCATCTATAAAACATATTTCGTTAGTTTTTCTAGTGATACATATTTAGCAAAACATCCTCGTCTTTCTTAAATTTGTCAGTTTCCTCGTTGTTACATGTCTAAAGTTTTTGATATATGCTTTCTTAAATTGGACAGGCTGACCTCTTGCACTCTGGTTCTATCTCCTTTGGAAGATTCGAATCTGAATCATTATCTTGGGAAAGAAGATCAATTTTTTCACACAATAGATACCTCGAAGAGGTTGAGAGATACTCAAAACCAGGTTCAGTTACAGAGAAGAAAGCTTATTTTGAGGCTGAGTTTAGAAGGAAAGCCCTTCTGAAGCAACGAGCTTTAGAAAGCCAAGATGGGGGAGAGTTCCCTACAAGTCTAAATAATGACCTGCATGATTTAGAAGGATCTGGCAATTTTAATCCTTCCGAGTCCAATGGAGAAATTAAAAGTCAACATCATGAAAAAGGAGATGCTGAAGCTTTATATGAAAATGACAATACGAACACGAATATCGCATTCTTTGACGAGAGCTCCCATTATTCAGGATATGATGAAGATACTATAAGTCCAAAATGCGAAAACCAAAATTTTGTTAATCTTCCAGTTGCATCTCAGGACGAGCCTCTTAATTATACGATGGATTTTTGTGTCAGTGTTCCCACACATTTCAAGCTTGATGAAGCACAACAAAGTAAAACTGAGAGTCTAGTTGGAATTAGTGAACAAACTACTGGGGTTACCATCATTGACAAGGTAATACAGGGGGATGTTACATTAGAAGCCAATGATTCATCGCATGCTTGTCAAACACCTGAGAAAGACCATGATAGAACCTGTTCCGCACCTCGGACAACATTTTCTCCCAAGGTAAATTGTTTTGACATTGTTCACTTATTTCTAGGATTCCTTAATAGTAGCTTCTGATAGGTAGGATAGTATACAAATGCAACCGTTGCCTTGAATAGAAAATTATATTTCTTAATTAAAAAGTGGTGATTAGATATGTTCTTTTATAGATCACGTGTGTTTACAATGGTCAACTCTACTTCTTTTAGGTAAAGCCTGCATCAGAAAAGAAACATACAAGGGCCACATTAAAGACTCAGGCCAATGTTGACCGGTTTCACAAACAACTTTCTAATGAATCATCCAAAGGTTTGATGAAACCTAGAGCAAGTGAAAGCAAAGTTTCACTAGTAAAGAAACCAGAAAAGAAGTCAACCCAACCTGCTAGTCCCTTCACTCGTTCAGGGGTAAAAACATCGAAACCAGAGGTGAATCAACTATCTTTAAATTAAATTTCCAACTGTACTATCTTGTTATTTATTGCCTGTGGCACAATCTTAATTGTAGACATACACTTGTGTACATGTGTTTTACTTCATTCTGTCATCCATGATCATATACAATATAACAATTGTCGTACTCTCCTTTGTGATATACGAATTACTGAACATTATTGTGAACTTAGGATGCTACGAGGAATAATGAAAAAGAAGTCCGTCTTAAGAAGAGGTACTTTTTTATGCTATTTAAGCTTATTGAAGGCCTTCTGTAGGTTGCAAGTCTTCTCCTTACATGATTTATCTTATGCAGCATTGTTAAGGATCCAAGACCAGAAAAGGCAGTTAAAACTCAGCTTCTAGCATCAGATAAGTCTCTTCTACCAGTACGTCCGACTGTTAATAGGTTGGTAGCAATTCACTACAAAGTTTCCTTATGTAAATTATTGAACTCTTGAGTGTACATTCAACTTCCTTCTCCATCTTTTGTTGGCTTCTTTTTTTCCCAGGTCAAAACAGACTGCTAATTCAAGCAATACACAGAGTGCTGCTGGTTTCAGTTTTAAGACTAATCAACGAGCGGAAAATAGAAAAGAGGTATGAAACGTGAATTGTTGTTGGTTGGTTTATGACATTTTTTTTTCTTGAAAATGAATGGCCAAATCTGATATGTTGATCCCCATGTATCACAGTTTTATATGAAAATCACGGAGAAAATGCAGGCTAAGGAGGCTGAGATTAGCCGAGCTGAAGCAAAAACACTGGTATGAATTATGCAAGTGACAACAATATTCCATTCCCACGTCAACACTGGCTTGTAGTTGTTTGTTAATATTTAATTTTTGCAGGAAAAAGCTGACCAATTCCGAAGAAGTCTCAACTTCAAAGCAAAACCGATGCCTTCGTTTTACAATGAATCTGCTCGTGGTTCAGATCAACAACACAAGGTACTTCAATATTTCCTTTAATTTATCATGATGATCTGTTTTAATTTCTTTTCAGCATGTCAGTTAATATCATTGCCTCTTCTTTTGTTAAATGATTGACTATTTGTAAGAAGCAGTAACATGATATACAACGCAAATGGCAGGTTACACCCATGAGCAAGACACTAAACCAACCACGACCCAGTTCCCAATCAATGGCTACTCGCCGTGACAAGAATCCATTCATGTCTAGTGCTCCATCAAACATCAGAAGACCGAGCTCTTCAACCTCATCAACCAACAGGAACCGTCTTTCTGAAAGCGTCAAGAGAAATAATGTTCTTGAATCTGCTCGTGGTTCAGATCAACACAAGGTACTTCAATATTTCATTTTCATTTATCATGTTCTAGTTTAATTTTTTTTTATAAATTCTTATGTCAGTTTATATCATTGTCTCTTCTTTTTTTAAAATATTGACTATTTGTAAGAAGCAGTAACATATGAGATATATATACAATGCAAATGGCAGGTTACTCCAATGAATAAGACACAAAACCTACAACGACCCAGTTCCCAATCAATGGCTACTCGCCGTGACAAGAATCAATTCATGTCTTGTGTTCCATCAAATGTCAGAAGACCGAGCTCTTCTAGTTCACCAGCCAACAGGAACCGTCTTTCAGAAAGTGTCAGGATAAATCATGTTCCTGAAAAGACCGCGGATGAGAAGAAAAAAGATACAAATTTAAAGAAACAAAAAGAGACAACCAGGACTTGGAGGTAGAGACATGATGAAAAACTACGCATCTTGAAGGAATGGCGGAGTGTTGGCATTCTTTCCTGTGTATTTTTATAGATGTTGTAGCAAGGTAGAGAATAAAAATGTGCATTTTGTAACAAGCTGTGACTAAATTGACAGATTTATATGGAGTAAGAATGGTCAAATTCAGAGCAATCAATGAGTTGTGCCTTATGTATGTAATGATTCAGATTGCTTTGGATTTGCCCATTTTATCTCAGGAGAAGACCTGATCCTTGAAAATATGCATGGCTGTAGACTACGGGAGTGTTTGTTTAGGTTTACTATGGGTTTATAAATTTGGTTAATTTAAGCTTATTTCTTTCGATTTACTTTTCATTAGCTAAGCTATTTATTTATTTTAAGTTACTATAAGCTCGTATGTTAAAAGACAAGCCAAAAAAAGGCTTGTGAAAAAAAAAATAACTTTTAAGCCTATAAGAGCATGCATAATGGTAAAGCATGTTCAAAATACCATCTCAGTATCGTATCATTTTCTTTACAATGCCTAGTGGTTTAAGTCTAACTAGACCAACTTTTAATTTCTTTTTTACTTTTTTTAAATACACAAGTTACCCAAATAAACTTTATAACTAATATCAAATAAATCTTTTAGAAATATATATCCGTTTTACTAAAAAAACAATGTAACGTAAAGGATTGTGGAAGGATCCATGAAAGCAGATGTCGGATGGGGGTGTACTCATGGCGCCGGAGATGCCGGCCAACTCGGACACACATGGCTCATCATTTAATGTCACTTCACTTTTGCTCTTCTTTTTCTTTCAAACTCAGATATCTAGTATAATCTAACCCAAACTTAATCCTTTTTTCATTTTTTTAATTTATTGTTATTATTATAAATTTTATTTTTAAACAAAATAAATGTTTATAAAATTATAAAAATAATCGATGAGTATCATGCATAACATGGTGAAGTGTTTGTTCTGAAAGATCACGATATGAAAAGGTAACAAGTATATGATGATCTAGAACAAGCTGAATTATTGACAATAAGTACTAGTGCTATACCCGTCCGTTGGCCGGGTCAGTTTTGCTAATACATATATATATATATATATATATATATATATATGAGTATACGTGTGTTGGTTTTGCTAATACACACACACACACACACACACATATATATATATATATATATCTATGTGCGTAAATTTTTCTTAGCTATTTAAAAACACATTTAATATAGTTACACCAAACCCTAACATCTCTCCATAACCCTAAAATTTAAAACTCAATTGTTAACGTTTTGTGTGAATTAAGAGCTGGAATAATTATGTTGGTTCGAGTTTCAAACCTCTAATATTTATTTTAAAATACTTACCTCGGAAGCAATTTTTGGAAAAAATAAAAAACGAAAGAAAAACATTATATTGAGTATTTACACACATGTTTACTTTGATAAGTATTTTTCGTTATAAATAATTGTATGATGTATATAATATTAATCTTTTTGTAACATCATTGGTTACTTTTCTTATTTTAACAGTCTCTTTATCACAAAAATTGTAGCCGTTGATTATTTGAACCACGTGCTACTCATAAAAAACCTTAGCATTTCGTCTTATGTATCGAATTCTTATTCATCATCCTATGGTTCTTCATCTCAATATGCCGCGCTTATTCAAAACTCTTCATAGTCAAATCAATCACATATGAAACTTTTTGTATTCTATTTTGATCATAAGTTACAACATGTTCAATAATTTGTATATTGAAACATTCTTCATGCTATAAGTTTATAAAATCTAAATTAATTTATAAAGTGATTAAATTACATAATTAATTTAATAAATAAGGTATATATAATAAACATATAATATTTCTAAGAAATTATATTATATAATTAATTTCTAAAAGATTAGGGTTTTACTAACCTTATAAAGTTACTATATATAATTACATATAACTTTGTACTTTTGTAAATATTATTAAAAATAAGCCCAATTTCTTACCTCTCATACACCATTATCTATAGTTCTATACTTATTAAAAAGCCCATTAGTCCAATATAGTCCATTCAAAACCCTACTATTGAAGGCCCGTGAACCCTAACCTTACTAACACATTCCGCCCCCACCGCCATCGGTATCCAACTTCGTTCCCACCGCCCACTATTGGCTCTCCCTTCTTCGTCGCAACCGGACACCACCGACCACTCCTCCTCCGCTCCTTCCTCCCATAGCCCACTGTCGGACCGCCTCTCACTTCATCGCACCTTTTAACAATGGCCACCATCGCGACCACCGAGCATGTCCACCGCAACAGTAGGATAAGTTGTGTCTGTCGATTTTTCTCCATCCAGATCGACTATAGAAGCTACAACCCTAGCTGTTATTACACATCAGAGGTTATCTTGCTAACTTTATTTCGTGCATGTAGTATTTTGTATTAGATATAAGTTTTAGCTCGTGTTTAATAGTATTTTCTTATAGATCTTGTATCTAGGGTGATTTTAAATACAGTGGAAGGAGGATGCCGCCTCAGTGGAAGAAGCAGCTTCAAACCCTTAAGAATGCTTATAGATTGGTACAACCCTAATACTCCTTTTAAATTCCACTTATATATATAATTTAATTTTAGTGATTATGGGGTTTAAAGGTTATAAAATCAGTAGTTATTGTCTAGTTACTAAATTTTGCTTCTTGTTACTGTTTTTCTATTCATTGTTATACTGTAGCATCTTGAGTTCTTGTTTTATAGAAGTGAGCTAGTTATTTTATTTTTTAGCAAGGAATATGGAAAGATGCATGAAAAGGGGTTAATCCATTTTTATAGAGAACTTCTGAACCCTAATGTATGTTTTGTGCCCAAATGTTGAATTGCTTGGCATCTTCTTGTATGGTTCTAGTTTTTACAAATGTTCTCGATTTGTTAGTTGTTAAATGATAATGGTGCTCTAACTTATTGTTGAATTAGTGAACTTTTAAATTGTTAATTAATTTAGCTTAGCTAGTTAAGGTTTTAGTTAAACCTTGTTTGACAAGCTAATGTAGATACTTCAGTGAGCTTGAAACAGATTAGTCTTAGTATAGTGTTTGAAAATTTATTGAGTTTTTTTGGCGCTTGATTTACATGTTAGGTTATGCGATTTTGCTTGAATTTGATGTTAGTGGTGAATTGATGACGAGGTTTACCCTTTTGAGTCTGTCAAACAAATTTTATAGCATGCATATGTGTTGTTAAACTGATGATTGTCAATACATTCGTATTTTAATTTTCAATCAATTATTATATATATATATATATATATATATATATATATATATATATATGTTGTGAAGGATTTGTATTTCAAATATAGATTTACGGCAGCAAGTATCTTTTGATAATTATATAGTATCTTTTAGGTTCGTAAAAATATCATCTGCGTGGGTGGGTTATGTTTTGGGTCAGGTTGAGATGACCGAAACTACTTTTCTTGAAAATTATTAACTTCTCTAGATAATTAGTGTCAAATTTTATTAGAAAGATTTAATTATTTCAATTATAGTCTGTTGACTAAGTTGATTTGAAGTGGACTTGTGCTTCAGAAATAAAACATAAACCAAAATGATCTGTTCATAAGTTGATGTGCCGGGATTGATTCCATTTTCTTATTGTGCATGCAGGATATGTTGGAGATAAAAAAGACTGAAAGGTAAAGTTTACTTGAGCAAGGAAAGCATAAAGAATTGGAGATAAAAAAGACTGAAAGGTAAAGTTTACTTTTAAATTGTGTGAATGCCTTATATTTGCGATATCTCGAAGTGTGTTTGTCTTGCCGGTTAATTAAAAGATAAGATTATTTATAATATGTTTTAACAATTAACTGAAATTTTGGTCTATGTAGGGAACGGTGACAATAGAAAATGCAATGGTTATACCCATATCTACCTATGATGATCTGAGAAGTATTAACTTACAACATACCCTTAAATGAACGATCTTTTTTGAAGTTAAATGAACGATTCTTTAAAGGCAAGTTCATCTGTTCACATGGAATAATTCACCTATGACGCCACCTTACTCATATATAATTAACATATTAATATTTCCAATCTCATGCCTTTCAAAAAATTTTTTTTTTTTCCAATCTCAGCCCTTTTTTTAATCTAAGTGCTCATAAGTGCTTTTTTAAATCTTTTTTTGTTTTAAAATTGGTTTAATGGGTTCGGTTCAAAATGATTTGACCTGATATCAAATTATTATTATAACTATTTCAATATTCCTTTATGTCTTCGATATCTTGTTGATTTAAATGACCATGTTCACTCATTAGGTTTTTTGTGTTGTGCTCTCACCTCAGCTTACACCAGCAACGTTCTATCTTCTGAAATGATGCATGAGGAATGTTGCTCGCTTGGCCTCTAATGTAAGAAAACATCTAACGTACTATTTTCATGTAGCTTTTTTTAATTAAATTGTTTTTTGGTGGCTTAGAAGCCTGTAGGACTTAGTAACCTAGTTATATAATCAATTGTGAATCATATCATTCTTTCTCAACTGCATTTAGTATTATTTTTTCAAAGCTAACATTAACTGGGAATTGCTTCTTTCTTTTTTAATCTCCATTAACTATATTGAACATTCATGATGTAATAAATTATTTTGACATTTTCAAATTAATACATGTACCACAAGAAAAATGATTAATAACAGAATCAATACAATATCTTCAATTCCTATTTTGTCAGCCTAGCCAAAAGATGGATTCTGTCGTAATTTTCAAGCTGGTATTTTACCTTTACTTATAAATGAGTTTTGTTTTATCTCTAAAAGATCAAAAGGTTTGGCTAATACTTGAAATGGGCAAAGTTGAAATTTGTGAGAATTGTACTTTTAACACATACAACCTTGACTTTTTTCTAGTTATATTAATTTGTGTTTACTATTTAGTATATTTATAAACTATTATGATCTAAACTCTCGATGATTCTGTGGCCAGGTAAAGAATGATAATTTGGCCAAGCTATAATTTTGTCTAAAAGTTTCAAAATTTTGGATAATTAATGTGTGGAATACGAGTATAATTATTATATTCAATAATGATATAAAAACTAATTCATTAATGTTCCTATTTCAATGTTAAGAGGTAAAACTCAACCCACAATTGTTATCTCTAATGTAAAGTTTTCAATTTTCATATGGTTGTAGGTTAGAGTGAATATCCCAAATGGTGATCTGGTGCGGCATACCGTGACATTGAGGCTATAATTGTGGCTTCCAAAGCTGTTGATCAGGCTGTTAAGGTACTAAACTATGTGACCCAAGCAATGATAGATACAACTGTTTATTAATGCACAATGACACAACTGTTTATCATTGTGACTGTTACAACACATTTGGAACTATCATTTTGACTGTTACAACACATTTAAAACTCAATGTTTTCGTAACTGTTACAACACTTATGAACCTCTGTGTTTAGATTCTGTACAAAAACATACCTTGTTGCTGGATATACTCTGATTTGATCATATGCATGCATAATTTTGCTTGTATGTGTTGCAGATAAACTTCTATTTCAATGGTATTGATGTGTTCCCACAGAAATCATGAGCAAAGAAGAAGAGAAGAGATGTTCATTGATCAAAAGTGATGATATAGAAATGAAGTTTCAAGTTCCACCAGCTTTTATGAGCTCATCTGTGATGCATATTTATCTTTTTTGTTTGGAATTTTATAAAGTGTAGTAACCGTGCATAATATTTGAATTTTTGTTTACTGGAATTTAGTTGAGCAGTTTTTAAAGCCCTATTATATAGCTGTTTCACAACAGTTTTAGAGCAGATTTATAGCAGTTTGTTAACCAAATTTATAGCAGTTCTTTAAGCAGATAATTCTGGGCAGTTTTATAGCAGTTAAAGTGTGCCATGTCACCATTCCAGGTCATCAATGACGTGGATTTTAGCTGCTGACAGCAGATTTTCTCTCTGCTCTGTCAACAATATATATATTAAATTTGATTAGAAAGGACAACTAAAATATTTTTAAGCAACAGTTTAAAGTGTGAAAGTGAAAGCAAGAATTAACATTTCGACCCATGCTGGCCCATGGCCATGGTGATGAGGCCCATTCAAATGAGGCCCAATAACTTTGGCCTGTACTCTGTAGGATAGAGAGAAAGCGGAGCAGTGTATTTTGGCGAATAAATTTTTTTTTTTTTTTTAAAAGCTTCCCTTGACCTTCCCTTTCCTTCCCATCCTTCATTAAAAAAACTCGAGAACGGGGCGTGAGAGATTCACGAGCCCTCAAATCAAGAACAACGAACAAGCCCTTGAAGGTGCTGATCAAGAATGTTCAAGAACAGGTAATCATGTGAAAACCGAAACATAAATTAACCTCCGATCTAACAAGAAACCAATTGCGGTTTCAACTAATTCAACAAGAAATCAAAGAACTCGACCAAAATCAAACTTGAATTCATAACAGATTGAGTTCTTGATCTTCATATTTTACTGAATTGAGATGTGATAAGGTTATAGACGAATCTGATTGATGAACAAATTCGTGATAATTGCAGTTAATTAAACTTTTAATGCAACATGAGATAAATAGAAAACTGAACTTGGTAGAACAATTATCAAATTTAGTAATTAGTCCGTTAATTTTCTTATTAATCAAATCAATGCTGGAATACCGTAAAAAATAGAGAGAGAAAGTAGAAAGAGAAAATTGTTGTTATGTGTTTGTTTTCTTTGAATCTTACAACACAAGAGAGCATTTATATTTTTTGAATGAAAAGAATACAAAGGCATTTTCTGTACATAACGATATGCCGGCCATTAGAAGGAAGAACCACCAAGTAAAAAAAGTAATTAATGTTCACATGTCAAATAATAAATATAAATTTTTTAAAAATATTTATCAGAAATATATATTATTAAGCATCATAAACATCTCGGAAGAATAATTACAAAAAAGTCATCTACATGCATTTTCTAACAAAAGAAGATAAAAAAGCAGTAACTAAAAACTTCATTGCCTGTATATATGCTAGCTACCTTAACAAGGGCTGGAACACAAGAACATGAATAATCAAGAAAACCACAACCATGAATCCGCCACATCGCAGCTCACCCGCCGAAGATTTACGAGGGTTACGTGGCGGATCCTTGTAGTAAAACGGGAACCATGGAACTATCGGGTCGGGAGGTGGTGGTGTGCCGCCGTAGTATGTAGGAGTTGGAGGGTTATAAGGAATAACAGTTGATGGTGGTGGGTAAACAGCTGTCGGTGGAGGGTTATTCCCCGTTTGAGAAGGCGGAGGAAACGATATACCCGGTGGCGGCATGGTTGCGGTTGGTGGTGGTAAGCATGGGTAGGTGCACTGAGCCACCATGGATGGCAGATAATCGAGGGTTGTGTAGAGGAGGATGAGGAGGAGGGTGGAGAGAAGTTGTTTTAATGCCATAATAATTTTTGTTGAAAATGCTGATGGAAGTTGAAGACTTAGTTTGATGAAAATAGGAAAATTGGGTTTGATGTCATTTTCTTTTTTGGTGGGGCGAATTTAATTGTATTTGTTTTTTGGTGATGAAGAGACCAGACATATCTGTGTATACGATTTTTATGAGTGAGTTATACTGTACTAGCTAGTATTGGGAAGATCTGAGTCATGACTTGGTCAAACTCAGTTGGTTGTTGTGTAAATTAAAATTAGGGCCGGGAGTGAAATAATTCGACATATTATCATCTTTATTTGATATACCTATTGTGAGAAGTGTTACATCTTGTTACTCATAAGATCAACACAAATATGAATTTTAATGAAGAAAATGAGAAAAGAGAATTAGTAAATTACACATATTATCTTGTGATAATTAAGAGGATAAAGTAGAAAGAAATAGTAGAAAAATATATCTATCTATATCCTATATAACTTAGGATGTTTGGAATCCCATGTGGCATTGTTCATTGAGCCACAACAATTGAACCTTTGAAGATTATATCTTCTTCATTTCTGACCATTTCTGACGTGGCATCTATTGTGAGAATTGGGCCTGTGAATGTTAGGAGTGGGTTGTTCTACATCGGTTGGGCTTAGGCTATTGAAGGCGTTTTTGACCGGCATTCAATGAGGCCCTTCGGTGGTAGTCCAATAATTAAAGTTGACGCCATTTATGATCTTGAAGCGTTTTCTGTTATTAATCCTACATCCTTAACGTTACTATTCCGTTTCTCGATCTTCAATTTACAATCCCTTCGCCTACTCATTCGTTTTGTTTATAGAGCGATCTTTATTCCTGAACAACAAACGTGGGGATTGGGTTGTTTGCTTGGTTTGGTGAAAAGTGTCAATTGGTACTCTTCTCTTTCGATTCTGATGACTGCTACACATACATCGAGTGCAGACTGTTTGGGGATTCCATATAAGCTAAGAGGAGGATGAAGCCGTTTTTTCTTCAAGCAAATCAATGGTGTTTTTCTTTAAGCAAATCAATGGTGAATTTCTTCCTGTGATTACACATATATAGTGGCTAATCTTGACTGAAAATTACAATTAAAAGCCAAAAGCTTTTTGTTTTTCATCTTACTTCCTTTCACAGAATTATCAACAAAATGTAAGCAAAGCTGTTTAATTTGAAGTTTTTCTTTAATGCATGTATAATGTTCGACGATGTGTCTGACTGGTTTTACTTATGGGCATTGGGTGTTTCATGTTGTGAATATTTGACAGGGAGAATGGGTTGAATCTGAAGGCAATGGATGCAGAGCAACTAAGAGAAAATGTCCAGAAAATGGTAGATTTCATTGCTGATTACTACAAGAACATCGAAACTTTCCCTGTTCTAGCCAAGTTGAGGTATGACAGTACCCATTATTTCTTGAATCATTAGCACAGTTTTCAATTCATGATACGGCTTTCATTAAACGTAATATAGCCATGAGGCATTTGCAAGTTGCACACATTTTTGAGTCTGTTCTTGCAGGCATTTGCAAGTTGCAACTTGCAAATGTGTTGTGTACTGTAATTTTTTATGTTTGGTTTTGAGTATTGCTTTCAGAAAAAGATCTGCCAGGTGTTTGAAATGTCAAAGAAAGACAAGAATGGTGTTTATCAAGTGAATTTAGTAAGCCATATATGTCTCTTGCTCTCATGCGATTTTCTCAATGCTTAATCATATCTTTTTTGTATGCATCTTGACATTCGATTGTTGTTGTTTTCTTTACCATTTGTAATTTTGTAATTTTCTCAATGGTTCATCATATTGAATTTTATGCATCTGGATATTTGATTGTTATGATTTTGTTTTGTTAAGATAAGGTTGCTGGTGCAATTTGTAATATTTTTTTATAAACTTCAGTTGCTTCTGTTTTAAACTATTTTGCATGCCACGTGTTTATTGAAATGTCAAAGAAAGACCATAATGGTGTTAATCAAGTAAACTTAGTAAGTCATATACGTCTCTTGCTCTCATGAGTCCTATATTTTGTTGAAATACAAGAGATCTTTAAGATCTAAGTGATAATCTTAGATGTAAAGTTGAAGAGTTCTTTATAGCTTTACCTTTAAACTCTCTCACGGAATTCAAAATTGTATCTGACATTAGGCATTAGTCTTCTTCACAAAAACTGTGAATATTCAGGTATTCTTTCAGTAGCTATTTGTTGATGGTTAGTAAGAAAGTCTTGTACCACGTATCGATGATTTGGAGGTGCACTTATCTGTTCTAATGTTTATAATTGCCTTTGAAGTATCAATTCCCATCTACTTGATATGAAGCTTCTCTATAAATGTAGTTCTTTCTAAAAAGATGGAAATGCCCTGGATGTTTGCGTTATTCTCAATTTGATTGCATAAATTACTTGAACTGTTTTTCAAATACAGTTGCATTGATTTAGTGGGGAGACCAAAACGACTACTTCATTTACATTATCGATGCTGCTGTGTGTCTGTTCTATGATCTCACAACCCTTATAGTAATAGTAATTTTTTCCAATGCATGCGGGTGATGCTGTGGGTACTCTGCAACACATTCTTGTGTATTTGTAAGGGTTCATGCTCTTCTGTTTCTTCATAGATATGGTGGTGCAGTGAGTTTATTATGTTACTTATCATAATGTATTAATTAGATTTTGTTATGTTACACATTCTAATCTCGAACCGTAATGTATTAACTATATTTTGTTGAGTTACTCATTTTAATATTCATAATCAGCTAGAGGTTGATTTCATGGACTTAGTATTATGTTGTACACTGTATAAGAGCAAACTTGTAACTCTGCAGTATTTGTTTATAAATTTTTATTTTTTAGCTATATTTTCTACATATCAGAAGAAAAGGGTTCAAACTCAAACAAGCAAAGAAAGACCTCCAACTCAAAAGAAAAGATATCCAATTTTTCATTGCCTTCACCTTCCTGTGGACCAAATAGACCAATATATGGATATAATCCAGCCAACGATATTGCTGTAAGTAAATTATTGTTATTTTAATGATTTCTTTTTCTTCGGTGTTTTCTATATTATGATCCTAGTTAAATGAAACCTGTTTTTATATTTAGCAAACCGAGCACATATAATGAATGAATTTGTGACATTTGATCATGACAGTTAGATCAGCATCAGTGCCGATGTTTGGGGCGTGGGATGAAAAGGATGAAAAATCTGCAGAAGGATTTACGGTCATCTTCCAAAAAGTCAAAGAGGAAAAACAAATTGCAGCAGTCTGTTTTAATGAATCATGATGCTAAACTTATTCTTGTATACCTCTATTTCATATAATAAGGTACACAGTTTGACTTTGTCAGTCAAACAGACTGTTTTTGAATTTAAAAAAGTTAGTGAAACTGTGTCATTTTTTGGTGAAATTTCAATACTTAGTAATGAATATCCATACACACATTGAGAAGAAGAGTAATACTGGGGCTGAATTTATTGGAAAATAAGTTTATACCAGAGTTGAAAATTGGTCAATTTGACATGGTTCAAAGGTTGACTAAACTGTAAGCAAGTAAGATAGTAACAGCAATTGCTCTACCCTTTAGACTGCTTTTCACCCTTTTAACTCTAACCTTCTAAATTAATTTTTTTACATATTTGATATGTTAGCACCTTCCATGAGGGTGACTAGGTAACAAGTGATTTATCTTGAAGTTTAAATTGAGGCTTCAATTACACGCAACCAGGCGCATTCATCGGTTTGCTCTCAGTTGCAAATAGACAAATATTATACGAAAATTACTCACCCTAATCTCTATCCTAGCCCTAATTTTCACTTAATTTATCAAGTTTTGTTAGATTATATAAATGGTCGCTCTTTAAATTTTTAATGCAAAGTAATGGATGCTCAAGCATAGAAGAAGGCACTTGAACGTGCTAAACTGAAAGCGCAAAAGCAGGAGAAACGTATTGATTCTCCTTTAGTTAGGTATACATTCTTTTCCTTAGTATAAGTGACTTTGAGTAATCTAATCTTCATATACTTGGACAATCATATTGATTGATGATTAGCAAGTGGACAATGGGATATAGACAATAATTTGAGGGGGTGTTTGGGATTGCTTATTTTTATATTATAGCTCATGAAGTACATATCTAATTGCTTTAAAAATGTGATTTTTTCTTGCTAAGCAGTTTTTAAATCACATACTAAGAAGTGGTTTTTAGCTTTCAGAAAACGCAATGAGCTATAGCCTATAGAAAGTTCAAAATAAGCAATCCCAAACACCCACTGAGTAGCTATCTTTTGTATTGATTTATTCATATTCTTTTCGGAGCAATCACAAATAAGCAATCCCAAACACCGTTTGATGATGGAGTGGTAAGTGCCTTTTTATTTGGCAAGGTTGCATGAAACCATACCATGTCCAGGTATATACATATGCACAATGATAAATCTGCTTATGCACGATGGTCATATCGGGTTATTAGCATTTCTTATTCTGAAACTATATGTATTGAACTGTGTAGAATGCAACTCTTACATAATGTTCGTGGCATATTCTGAAGTGAATCTGTATCTATTATGGGTGAACATGAAATATTGTGTTCTTTTCACTTGTATATTTGAAGTTCTGCTAATTTGCAATGAGATGGTCCAGTCATTGATTTTAAATTTGTATCTTTATTAGTTTTGAATCTGCAGCAAATGTTCCCTAACTAATTAGTAATTTTCATTCTCAAATAATGTAAATTCATGTGTAGGATGCAACTCAGAGGTAATGGGTATTCGGTTGGATGTATGTTCTCATGGTCGAGGGAATAATGTGTTATGATCATATGTTGCTTGAAACAAAATGAAAGGGGATATGGATGAATATAATCGAATAAATGTGCAAAGAAACTCAGGGAAACAATCATCATGCCCGGTTTTAAAGTTCGTATTATCTGGTAAATCAACGCCTCGAGGCTCTCTGTCATTTAGAAGATTACTTGATCGGCTATCAATTTTGTTTGTTGACATGTAAGTCTTTAGAGAAATCAAAGCTCCGTCAATTACATACCAATCATATCATAGTTATCACCTGCTGATACAACCACTCATGTGCAGGGCTGAATGGATGAAAAAAATCACCCGGGCAGTACTTCTGTGAGGAGGTATTATTGTTGTTGTGCCACCTCTGTGTTTTAATCACAGTTACAAGATTTCTGATTATTGGTATTCTTGGCCTTACAGAAACTTTGCAAGTGGTTACTCAAATATTATTGGCAGTTGAATATCTGCATTCGAATTATGTTCTACACAGGGACTTGAAAGTATGTAATAATATACTCTGGATGCTTAAGTTTCTTTTACTTTTAATGCATTATACCGACTTACCTCATTGTATCTTCAGTGTTCTAACATCTTCCTTACCAAAGATCAAGATGTTCGTCTTGGTGAGCTTGTAACTGTTATTTTATTTTATTTATTTCAACTTCTATTGTCAGAGGTTGATTTAACTATTATCTTTTGTTTTAGGTGACTTTGGACTTGCTAAGACTTTGAAGGTTGATGACCTGGCTTCTTCGGTATGTTATCTATATTCATATTTGTATGTTTTTACCATTGTTCATTTTTATGTAACAGAAGTACCTATATATGACATGGAAAATGGTAATTCAAGTTTTATGGCTCTTGTGTATGTATATCTAGACATGTCTGCCTTAGTCCCACATCAGATGCATGATTCCATTTACAGTTTTACATACTGTTAAACAAGTTTTCTGATTTGTAGAATATATAAAATACCAATTAATGCTTGTGAAAGTTGTTTAAATTTTTATTTGAATAATAATATGGCAGGAGTATGATTTATAGTTACTGATGGAGTGGTAAGTGCCTTTTCCTTTGCAAGGTTGCATGAAACCATACCATGTCAATTGAACTAAGAAACGCTAAAGAAGTAACATATATCGTTCTTATTATTATGATCATGTATAGTGTTAGTGAATAAGCTGAATATTTGATCGGTCATCTTCACACTGCAGGTTATAATTGCAATGAGGTCTAAACCAGTATAAGATTTTATAGAGGCTTCATTAGGGGCCCATTTTCCTGGATTTCACATGGATGGGATGCAGGCAAGAAATTTAAAGGTGGGGCAGGCAACAACTTCGGTGAATGATAATGTGCACAAGCAGCCTTTTATCATTGGTATGTAATGCATCAAAAACACATCCTGATGCACTTGATTACTTGTATAAGTTTGTCGGCGACAGGAATGCTATGTTATTATATTACTTTGTATAGTAAATTCATGTTCATTATGATTTGTATACCATAAAAATTGGTAGTTGTAGCAACAATTGTAGATGTCATTAACACCTTCACCATCTTTCTCAAGAAAGTTTGGCCGATCGTTTCAGAATAATTCCTAAAGGCAATGTATATATACAAGCTTTAATATAGGGAAATCAATTTCTTATGCTAAACAATATTGTCATTCACTTGCAGCTTAAGTGGTTATTAGGTGTCATCCTTAGTGTTTTGTTGATTTAGTTATGAGCATTTTATTTAATTACTTTGAATTTCTATCCTTGTATATATCAAGTAATGTACGTGTTTGTTGACCATGTGTAGTGGACTACCTCAATAACCTCTTATGTTTTTGTTTCTGCCCAATGTTTTTAAAAGTGGTTCATGAATCTATTTTATATTGGTTCTAAAGCAGACTAGCTCACTAGCAGGTTATTTTTTCGTTTGTGTTTAATGTTTTTAAAGTTGGTTCATATTTTAATTTAGGGTTTTTGCATATCGACTCCAAAGTATTATGTTATGTGTTTATGAAGGTTTTAGTAAACCTATTGTATGTTATATTATGTTATGTGTTTATTAGGTTTTAGTAAACCTATTGAACAGACCTTATAAACTTTCTTTTATAATTTCTATACAAAATAAAACATAAATTGAAATACTTTTAAACAATATCATAGATACAGGCCCGCGTTTACGCGGGCTTGAAAGCTAGTATATATATATAACCGGCAAAAGTAGCATGTTGAGTTAGATAGGGAGATTCCCCTCCTCATCAGATTGCAACAGGTTGGAGCCTTGGAGGGCGATGATGTGGGCTGTTGGGCTCACCAATAGTTAGATTCACTTTCTCCGGTAGAGATGGGCAAAATCGGTCCTGGACCACAGCCGGTCCGGTCCGGTCTGGACCTAGTCGGTCCCGGGCTGGTCCGGTCCTCGGCGGACCGGTATTCGCGTAAGACCATTTCGATAAATTCGGTCTTCAGGCGGTCCTAGACCACTTCCGGACCGGTCCAAATCCGGACCAGTCCGACTTCGGTCCTGGACCGGTCCGTTTTTCATTCGGGTATTTTCCGGTTCGGTTTAGACATTTTCGGGTTTTTTTTAGTTTCGGTTTAAAATTTTCCGGTTTTCGGTTCATTTTTTTGTTTGAAAAAAAAAGTAACTTGTTAATTTAAAAACAATTGCAAGTTATAAACTATAAAGTATAAACATATATAATTGCAAGTTAATAAAAACATATAAATAACATTGCGATTCAAATGGGGGTATTTATAGGGAAAAATTGAAAAAAAAAATCGAAAACTAGCCGTTGGGACCGGTTTGGACCGGTTTGGACCTGTTTATAGCCGTTATTTTTCAAAAATGGACCGTTGAAACTTGGACCGGTTTGGACCGAGTTTGGACCGGCTCGGTTCGGACAGATTCGTGGACCGTTTTGGACCAGTTTGGTCGTTGGACCGGTTCTGGACCGGTTCGGGCCGTTTCTCTCTCCCGTGGTCTTGGACCGGCTCGGTTCATTCGGTTTTCGTTGGACCGGTCCGGTCGGTCCTAAAAGCCCATATCTATTCTCCGGTACTGATTCTAACCAAATAGTTTTGAGTGCTCAGTTGTTTGCTAATAACTAATAAGGAGGCAACTATCACAACCATAAGAGAGGATACGGACAAAACTCTCGAGTTGTTTAAGAGTGATAGTAACCCTCACTTTCCACCATATTCATAACATTACCATCTCAGTTTTTTTCTCTCATCACTCGATTGTATAGTGGACACTTCCCTATACCCTAAATTCTGGAAATCACCTATGCTCAATTATTCAACTACAAATAAAAAAAGGAAGAGAGAGAGGGGGGAGAAGATATGCGTATATGGGTCCCACTAATTCTCATCTCAACCACACTCAACCACCCTATGTTGTTTTCACCCTATTCTCTCTTCCACCCTATCAAATTTAAGAGTGATAAGAGTGATATGGAATATGTGTAGGGTGGAAGTCACCACCCAAATGGTGAATAAGGGTGTAACACGAGGGTGAGTACCACATGGGGGTGGACAAAATTGTGGTGGGTTGTGGACAATTTTCTCTCTCTCTCTCTCTAAGTGAGTCTCAAAATTTGGAATGGTGAGTAGTGACCATTACAAGGCTGAGTGATGATTTAAGTGATCAGAGAGCAACGCTAACGTGAGAGTAATGTGAATATGGTAAGATGTGAAGGTTACAAATACTCTAACACCATTATGCATACTCTTACACCTAACACCATTTCTTTTCCTACTCTAAATAGTCGTGTTGCGAAATTTCTTTAAAGTTTAAGACTTAAGATCCACATTTAGTTTAGTTAAAGATTTAATGGTAACACATATGAACCTCAACTATCTGGTTTTTTATAAAGTAGAGGATCTATTCGAGTTCTACTTTTATACAACCCTTAATAATGAATATTACAACCCATATGATGATATGTTTGTTAGCCTCCATAAAGTAACTTTCTCCAACTATCTCCTCCACTGCCACTTTGATAAAATAGCCAGATTTATAGCCTTTAAACTATTAACACAAATACCACCTAAGTCCATGTGTGCAGAAAATTTGCAACTAAAGCTTTCTAGCTGCTTCAAAACTAGATGAAGAGCCTTGAACAAAGAGAAACAGTAAGCATCTAATGATCCAAATTAAAGTTGATTGGCACAAAAGAAGTCGACCCGCAAGAGGACCCTTTCCATGGCGGCATATTGGAATTCAACTTTTAAATTATTGGAAGCCAATTGGGGGGTGTATTCATTGAAACACCCAAGAAATCCGACATGACCCTTGTATTTTAGTTAGGATTTAGATAAGATTTATTAACTATATGTTTATTATTTAGTTATTATATTCAAATATGGTTTATTTTAGATAAGAATTAGTAATTAGAGTTATTTCAGGAGTAAATTTTTTATCTTTGACTAATATGACACTAGGGTTGTAATATTCATCATGCAAAAATTGATTGATACTTTCTTATCATTGTAGTGTTGGTTTATCTCTCGAAATTAAACTATAGAAGAGTCGATCGACCTCTTAAAACTCAATTATTCTATCTTTTCATCTTTCTTTTTTATTTCCAGTTTGGTTCGTATCAAATTGGTATCAAAGCATAGGAGAGCTGATTGACCTCTTGAAAGTTGATTATTCTATCTTTTCAGTTTTCATCTTTCTTTCTGAATTCTAGTTTGGTTCGTATCAAATGGCCCATTTTGTAAACTAACGATGGATGCATGACATGATGACCTTGCTTGACAGTCATGGGATATATCATGACGTAGCCTACAAGACAAAGATAATTATATATGAGATCCTGAAATTTGGTTCAATCTTAGCAACACCTTGAGGACAAGGTATTTTTGGAGACCAGAGTAATGATATGATCCGGATAGTTTAGTTAAGGTTTATTTTAGAAAAAGTTTATTACTTAAGTATGTTTTAAATATTTTATATGTTTATTTATTGACTATTATATTTAGATAGGATTTATTTTAGATAATGGTTAGTATTTAGAGTTATTTTATAAGTAGCCTTTTATAGCACCAAAACACTATGCATGGAAAATTGTTTTATTGCAGACCGTTTATAGCACTAAAACATTAGTTTTAGATAGACCATATATCTTTAGCCCTAAAGTTCATTTACCATGACCGAGCATAAATAACACCAATTTAAAGTGTCAATGAGCCTTTGAAAAATCACCCTCATTTTGTTTTTTTACATGTATATCCCGCTCTATATAACTTCATTATACTATATAACATTAAAAGGAATATAAACAGTAATTATTTTTATAATCTTTTTATAATTTAAAACAATCACAATAATCGAACTCTCAATTTGTTCCGGTGGTAAAACGCAGAAACTTTACTCCTTACATCATGAGTTCGAATTGTAGTTGGGTCATATTGTTATTATTTATGTTGGGCCTTTTTTTTTGTGCCATCTAAAATGTTCTTAGGCCCACCAGGAATTTACAAATATCAATTGTTTGATGTTACTATTATATTATAATAATTAATTAATTTTATATAATCATTTGTTTTCTTCTCCAACCTACAAATATAAACCAATATTTATATTATACTTTTATATAATATTTATATTAATAAATTTAAAATAAACCAATATGTTTTTCTTCTCCATTTCTTCATTTATGTTTTTTTCCATGACTTCATTTTTTACTTCATTTGTTTTTTATATTATATTTTTAAAATAATAAATTTTATATATAGACATTTGCAAGACGGCCTACATGTTGACTTCGTATGTCGTCATTTTTTTAAATATTCATATCATTCGTGTTTTATAATCAATTACTATCTTTTTATTAATGTTTACTTTTTTAAACCAACCCGTATATCATACATAATCTAATCTTTATTTTTTTTTCCGCTGCAACGCACATGTCACTTCTAACTTGTTTATTATTAAAAGACAGTTCATCATATATACTTCTCCCTTTTATATAAGTGAATTGCTTGTTCTTTCTACACCAAAAATTCATAACTTGCTTTAATATGTTTGCTGACAGTTTTGCTATAATTATGTAAGTTTAACCCATCAAACTTATTGGCCTGAATTCAGCCATATAGGTTGGGTCGTTGATAATCGGGTTTACAGATATAAACATGAGTTTAAACACTTTTTGTTGCCTCAATAGTTGTTTAAGAACCGGGTCTAAAAAATGTTATACAAAAGCAAACGAAAAAAACATTAGTACGGCCTTGTGTTTTGTCTCCATCACACTCTCACACGGCTGCTTTAATTTCAGTGTCCAAGAAGTTTTCTTCCAGTTCCAGAGTGTGTGGAGGGAAGTAATCTTAGCTTTAATTATGTTTATTTGATTGACTTAAGCCGGATTTATCCTCCATCGTAATACCTCCATCACTTTTATACTCTTATTAGATTAATAAAGGTTTTCATATACAAGTAAATTACCCAAATCTATTGGTTACCAGCATTTACTTATCCATTATGTTAGAACCTAGAGGGGGTGAATAGGTTCTTTAACTTAGTTTACCAATTTTTACATTTATAAAATTTGTAAGTTGTGTTAAAAATATTTTTCTTGAAGTTTATAACACAACAAATATATATACTTGAAATAAAGAGAGTAAGGGTAGAGAGATATCACCAATTAGTAGACAAGAGATTTATAGTGGTTCATGCAAGTGTTAACAAACTTGCACTACATCCACTCCTTGGCCTCACCCACCAAGAGTTTGCTCCACTAGCTTCTCTCTTTGAAGGTAGAGATAAACCTTTTACACTTCTCTTTTTCACTTGCAAGAATTAACACTTCAAACTTGCAAGTAAGGTAAAGATAACCTTGCTTCACTCTAATTCTATAGGCTAGAGTTGATCCTTACTTCTCTTTAATTCTAAAGGCTAGAGATGATCCTTACTTCACTCTAATTTAAAAGGCTAGAGTTGATCCTTACACTATTACAAAATATATAGAAACATGATGTAGTGTTTAAGCTTTGAAAGCTTTGCTCTTGCTTGATTCTTGATCTTAAATGATAGATGAATTATCAAAAAATATGAGCTCACAAGATAAGAATATATGTTATGTGTTTTTGCTTGAGCAAGAGATACTAAAAAATGAGGTTTGAGTTGGTTTAAATAAGGAAAAAGGTGAAAGTCCAAAAGCTGTCCAGAACCCTCATGGTCAATCCACGGTCGACCGTGGCTAAAACCGTGAGACACCTGAACTTTCTTGTTCTTTGCAATATAGACGTTGGACTTTATTTAAAACCACACTCAACTCATTTTTACCATAAAAATCAACTGAAAAGTATATGTTCAAAAGGTTGGTTGATCCCATACTCTTAAAGTTTGAATTTAAACACATATATGGAAGTTTGAAAACCAATACACAAAGCATGTTGGAATTTTACCTCTTTGGGAGATTCCTTTTCCAAATATGGTTGTGTATTGTTTCAAATTAGAATTGTGTTTGGTATTTGCTAAAATGGAAAGCTCTTAGATTTAATCAACCAACACCAATAAGTTTATAAAAAATTTATCCATTTTTATAAAAGTTTTTATAAAAATAATTTTATAAAAACTTAAACTTATTTAATTATTTTATTTGTAAGCTCATATAATTCGAACTCTTGTTTGTAGATATCTTCGTCATCGGCTTTGAAGATGTCATCTTCACTTGTTGAGTACGAGTTCGGTTGACTTGAAGAAGAACAACATTTAAGAGTTGTGAGCTGAGCAGCGACGGTTGATTCACGGTCGACCGTGGTATCGACCGTGAATGTTGATTTATCTTGATTTCTTCTTTTCTTGTTGAATCGAAGTCTTCAATTTTCTTTGCTATCGACCATTTGCTATAATTATGCTAATGATAGGAAGGGAGGGTGTGAATATATATGAAATTTTCTTTTTGGTTGGTGACTCCCCCTTAAAATGTGCATATTATGTTAGGGACAACCAAAATCCACAATCCTAATCTTAAGTTAAGTATCAAAAATTTCTTAGCTCTAGATTGTGGAGATTATCTCAATATTAGTCTATTCATTTCTAATTGATATTTATTCATATACATTATGTAGCAAATGGATGATTTAATCAAGTAAGTGACCAATGTGTGCACTAAATTGACAATTATTTTGATTTTATGTATGAAGCACATGATGTCATTTATGTATAATATCTTGATCTTCAAAGAATAATTCATTGGGTACGTAGATCAACATATTATGACACATTTGATATAGAATTGAACTTTTCAAGATTACAATCAACATCGATATGTATATTTCTTAAGTATTACATATTTTAAGTTAATTCTATACCTACGTATACACACAAAAATATACTCACATTATTATAACAACACAAAAGTTTTCTAATTTCAAGCAAGTCAAACAAAGATTTAGTAATTACATGTTTGGTTCATGATAACTTAAGTTTATCTTCTTTTGATAGATAAAATAGGCTTAAGTATAAGTTTACTTGTTCTTTTATCTTGTATTCAAATTTGCTTTTTATTTATGTGTATTTAATATTCAATAAGATTAGGATGATTTGAGAAAAGTGTTCTCATGAGTACAAAGCATGCAATACCAATGCTCCAATCATTATTTATGCATGTATGCCACATAGTTTCATGTGTCAAGTGATAATCAAATTAAGTATGTGACACATGAGATTAGTCATTTAAGTATATAGGCATACTCAAGCATATATGAAGATGAAAAATAACATGATTTCTTATATGAGGCATAACTTGTCATCTATTTTAACTATCTTGATTACAAAGAGTAATTTATTAAGTACCATGACAAGAGAGTAAGAGAGAACCACTTGCAACAATTAATATGTTAATTTATATTTCTTCACCATGTAATCATCTTCATAATAATTATTCAACACTTGATGAGCATGAATGACATATCATAATGTTACATATGTTTAGTGATATTTCATGTAAGAATCACATATATAATTTGATAACATTAAGAACAAGGATATGTCAAACATGAACCAAAGTATTATCATTTAGCGTGTATTGTTATTTTGGTAACATATCTTGTTGATGTAAATAGGATATATATCATGAGCATCACATATAAGTTGCATACAATCATTTTACCTTTTCAAACCATGTAAGATATAGAATTTAGGCATAAGGTTTGTGTAAATTATTTTTATTTCTCCATGTATGCAATTACTTAATGAGCTCTTATAAAAGTAACACATGAAATGTTTGACTAACATGGTTTTTCAAACTCTTATATCATAACTCAACTTTTAGTTTGTGATTACTTTGAATTGTGAAGTGTATAAGATATAAGCAAGTTCTTATTTATTTAATGTAATCTTATCTTAACTTCATAATAATCATTTTATGACTTTGCAAGTTTAATTAGTTTATCACTTTTACTAATAGTCTTAACTTTTTGAATTAAGTTCTTAAAATTTGAGCCCAAGACAAGATATTCAAACTTTAACATCATAGGGAGTTGCATGTTAGCATATTGTTGCACTAAACCAAGGTAATATAATTTATTTAATGCACAAAGGTTTAGGCATAGCATTTTAGTACCATAAACATGCTTTTATTCATTTGTTTACGATGTTGTTCAAAAAGTTTGTATAAGTTCTCAAAGTAATAGGTGATGAAGTGATGATGATTCATTTTATTTGAAACACATATGTGAATGTAAACTTAACATGTATGTGTATACCAATTTGGTTCATGTATCCTAAATGTTTTAAGATTTCGGAAGACAATTGAATCACTTATGTTGCATTGATGTATGATTAGTATTAAGCAAGAGTAAACCTATGTATAATGTGTGCATAAATAGTGTGTGTGTGTGTCCTAAATGTGAGATATTGTTGAAAATGATGAATCAAGTGTATACTAATGTTATTTAGCATATTAGAATAAATGTGAAAGTGAATTTTGAAATTAAAAGTCAAAATTAAAAAAAATAAAAAATTTGATAAAATTCCAGAGGTTTCACGGTCGATACACGGTATCGACCGTGGTTCGACCGTGAAGAGGCTGGATTGTTCTTCAAATGTGTGTTATATATCGACGGTCGATATACGGTCGACCGTAGTTCGACCGTACGGGAGCTGGGCAGTTTTTGTAAAATTTTGTCCTTTGTGTACTTTGTGACAAGATATGTAATATTTTAATCCCATTGTTTCAGCACACAAATCACTTTTATACTTAACCCAACAAGTTTCATATCAGTTGTATATCACACATATTTCATAAGATTTGCTCAATACTCATGAAGAAAAAAAATGTTAGTTTCAAAAATAATTTTCAGAAAAAATAATTGTTACCTTAAGCTTTGCTTTGAAACAATTTCTGTTTTTTTTTTCATCAAAAATTTTCGAAAAATTTGCCAAAAAAAAAATTAAAGATTTTCAAAAAAATTCAAGCAAGAAGATAATATACACTTTCATGAGATTCATATAATTTTTAGTGCATAAATCGAGGCCTAAGGGGAGAGACAAGATAAGCTTAAAGAAATTATACCTTGCAAGATGAAGAACACGTGAGGAGATGCCAAAAACCGAGAAAAAATTCGAGAAAAATCAAGCTCCAACCGAGGATCTTTCGTGGAAAGATGCGTGATGTCGACCGGATCTTCGACCGTAAGGTAATCCTTGATTTTGTAGTGATTTAAACGGTTAAAAATCGTGATTTATGTGATTTTTGAGCTTGAAATCGTTAATGGAGGATGGGGGCGGCTAGGGTTTTGAGAGAGAAGAGGAGAGAAGATAAAGTGAAGGAGAGAAAAAGAAAAGTGGCCTCCTAGGGTTAAAACTCGTTTTTGTTCCTACGGTCGATACACGGTCGACTGTATGTCGACCGCGTGTTCCTTTATCAATTTTGTACATTATGGACAGTAAGCCCACGGTTGATACACGGTTTCGACCGTGATTCGACCGTGAACCCTCTGGGCACCAATTTTGAATTTTTCACATAATCATGCATATTCTTCTAAGGCATATGCTCCATCATTCCTAAACCAAATCTTATTGCATTACTTACTTCTTTCTTAAGTGGTTTAGTATTTATGTCCGCAACTATGATTTATCAAAGTAAGTTGTCTTAATTTTTGATATGATATCTTTTCAATTCTAAGACAATATTACTTATGATAAAATCTAATTTTGTTCTTTAATCACTTAAACCCAATCAAAGTATATGACAATGAAATTCATGGGTTTGAAGCAAGCCATCAATTTTTGACAAATAATTTATTATTTAATTATACATTTCAATATATATAGAAATATATACCATATATTTCCATATCATTTAGATACACTTAGCCAAAACATGATTTGTGAGAAATTTAAACATTTGCATATGATTACTTAGGTAATATGATGAACATATACATGGTATATCAAAGTCCAAAAACTGTCCAGAGCCCTCACGGTCGATCCACGGTCGACCGTGGCTAAAACCGTGAGACACCTGAACTTTCTTGTTCTTTGCAATATAGACGTTGGACTTTATTTAAAACCACACTCAACTCATTTTTACCATAAAAATCAACTGAAAAGTATATGTTCAAAAGGTTGGTTGATCCCATACCCTTAAAGTTTGAATTTAAACACATATATGGAAGTTTGGAAACCAATACACAAAGCATGTTGGAATTTTACCTCTTTGGGAGATTCCTTTTCCAAATATGGTTGTGTATTGTTTCAAATTAGAATTGTGTTTGGTATTTGCTAAAATGGAAAGCTCTTAGATTTAATCAACCAACACCAATAAGTTTATACAAAATTTATCCATTTTTATAAAAGTTTTTATAAAAATAATTTTATAAAAACTTAAACTTATTTAATTATTTTATTTGTAAGCTCATATAATTCGAACTCTTGTTTGTAGATATCTTCGTCATCGGCTTTGAAGATGTCATCTTCACTTGTTGAGTACGAGTTCGGTTGACTTGAAGAAGAACAACATTTAAGAGTTGTGAGCTGAGCAGCGACGGTTGATTCACGGTCGACCGTGGTATCGACCGTGAATGTTGATTTATCTTGATTTCTTCTTTTCTTGTTGAATCGAAGTCTTCAATTATTTGTTCTTCACTTGATCATTAATTTTAGGTTTGTTGATCTTTAAAGAATGTAGCATATGAACATATGAATAAATTTGATAAGCAATAATATTACTTGTTCATATTTTTATCATCATCAAAATAAGGAGTGCATTTCTTAATGTGTGACCATGTATGCACTAACACATTAAATAAAAACTGCAAAAATATTTCGACTTATAAATAATATGTTACAGAAATTATATAGCCAAAGTAATATCCCTTCTACATATATATGTTTTTTTAGGAACCTTTAAATATATATTCCACCAATTCTTTTTTTTAATCTTTTTTCTTGATTTTAACATATGTTATAATCTAATTCTAATGAATAGGATTATTAGTGATAAGAAGATTTAGTAGGTTAATATAGAAGCTATATTTACATATATTAACTCAAAAGAAGATGGTTTTTTTACTTATAAAATTGATTCGTTCAATGAATACATATACTTTGTTAACTTGCAATATAACTTCAAAATTGTTATACCTTATATGGATTAAACAATTTTATATATGAAAGAATTATATTGGAAAGGTAGTATATATCTCGCAAAGGTCTTGTCTGTAACTCTCTTCTTGTTTGTTCTATATATTATTATTAAAACTATATATGTTGAGCATGTGACGCGTACATGATTGAAATAATGGGACATAAGAAATTTGATAGTGAACGCTTCAACTTGGCTTCCTCTCACGATATTATTAAGTCATTCAATTATTGTCGCATCAAATTAAACAACTAATTAACATTATTGTATGAAATTTTGTTTGACCAAAACTGCATAAGTCAAACGAATATAAAATTGCGAAAGATAATTTATAGCGGTTTAATTTTATCTTATTCTTCTTAGTAAGTATCAACTATGTTACATAATCATTTACATTTGTTTTCATTAATTTATGATTAGTAATTCATGTTAACTGCATATATAGATGTCTCCGTATATTCAAGTCAAATGTTACACATTTTAGGATATGTTTGGTTAGACAGAAAGGAATCACAAATGGATGAAATGAATAAAAGAATAGAATGGATGAGGTAGTGGAATGAGTCATTGACATGTTTAGTTGTTTTGTTAGAACGAAATGAATCATTAATATATGATATTGTTTGATAGATAGAAGACATTGGAATGAGATATTTAATAAAATATTTTGAGGTAAAAAAATATTAAATTGTACTAATTCATCCAATTTTCTGAAAGAATAAGAAAAAAACATCCCTCCTCCAAGGAATGGATATTCTTAAAACAGAGAGAATCGCATTCCGTACATATTAACTCATTTCATTCCTATATAACTAACAAACATCTACTGACAAATGAATGGAATGATGATTTTCTTTCCCTTCTCTTTCCATCATAATAATACAA
Organism: Pulicaria dysenterica; assembly: GCA_947179395.2. Taxonomy (NCBI): domain Eukaryota; kingdom Viridiplantae; phylum Streptophyta; class Magnoliopsida; order Asterales; family Asteraceae; genus Pulicaria; species Pulicaria dysenterica. The sequence continues at coordinate 92,974,479 of OX359290.1, read as the reverse complement.
ACTTATATTATCTTAAAAAAAATACAAATTTTAAGTTGATATAAGTGTTTTTACACTCTATTTAAATTTATAGTATACCTTACTCTATCAAAAAAATCTAACCAATTAAATCATCTTTATACAATTTAAATAATAATGATAAAATCTTAACCAATAAAAACTATAAAAAAGAATAGCTGCAACAAAGGGCTTAGCAGCTACAACTCTGTAGGGTCACGCAACCCCGGTTAAAGTTTAATTTTTTATATATATAGGAGGGTTCATGTGAAAAGTGTTTTATTGCGAAAAGTGTGAGAAACAATTTTAACCATTTGTTTTTGATCATGTGATTCACAGTAATCATACAATTCAAAACGGTAAATTAGTAAACACTAATATTTTCTATCTACTAAATCTAATCAATTTTTCTCTATTTCCAATCTATTGAAATTTTTTCTCATGTTTCTCTTTCCAAATTTTTAATTACAAAAATAAATTAAAAATAATTTTATAATATTTTATTAATTTTACGGTGTGCACTTGTGAACATAATCAAGTGTTTGCTAGTGTTTTTATTATCAATGTTATGTTCAGCGGTGAACACAGTCAAACACAAATTAATTTAACCATTGAAAAAACAAACAATATCGTGATCATCATTAAACACGGTCATCGATGCTACGTTCGTCGGTGAAGACAATCAAAGACAAATTATTTACAATTTCAGTTCAATAAGCTATATAACATATATACCTTCACTAGTGACAACAAATACCTAATTTTTTCATGTAATCATATATGATTATTATTGAAAGACATACAAATAAAATGAGGAGTACAATTATATTTATATGTACACATCTGCATAACATAAAATTTCATCGCAAATCTTTAAACAAACATGTTCATTACTTAACATACAACAAATCATAATTTGTGTTACATAACCAAAAGCACAATCACATAGTTAAGAAAATTAGAAACAACCAAAATTTTCATCAGTTATGAACAAACACACTACATTATATTTTCCTTCCATGTTCATTCAATAAACCAACGAGACTTTCAAGGGTAATTATTAAAAACAGGCATATGCTTCAATTGCCATCCGAAACGAATTTTGGATTATAATTCCACAAGAAACGAAATAAAAAAACCTAACTAGATCGGTGGATACCCCACCTATTGAAGCCCAACATGATTGCTTAAAAAAACCTACCTTTTTGTCTGAACACACAACTGAAGATAGAAATCAGTGGTGAAGACAAATCATAAAAAAGGCGACGGATGGTGGTTGATGGGTGTCGATCAAGACCCATTAGTTGTGGTGCTCAGTGAAGGTGCCCGGTGGTAGCATGCTAATCTCTGATATGCGATTGGTGCTTGGTGAAAGGGTGTTGGCAGCGGTAGATAGTAGGGTGCTAGTGACGGTGATTGGTGGAGGTCTATAGAGGCCAACGTAAGAGAGAGGAGAAATCGTTGGGTTCCCTGTTGGGCGGTGGTCGGGGTAGGTAGAGGGGTGTTCAGTATTCGGGTCATAACCGTTTAAACCGAAAACCGAACCGATTAAAAAACCGAAAAAACCGAACCGAATTGGAATACGGTTTTCGGTTCGGTTCATGAACCGAAACCGATTATGGTAATCGGTCTTTGGTTCGGTTACGGTTTTGAAAATTACTAAACCGAAAAAACCGAATTACATAAAACTAATTTTTATATTTATATTACTATCCTAAGTTCATATATGTAGATATATTTATGTATACCATGCTAGAATCCGAAATAATACTCATTAATCTTTGTGACTAACCATGATCGTATCATCATTATAACCATGTTAACTTGTTTTCAAGAAACATCAAAACTTAAAAGTTAGCTTTCATAATCATTTAATTATCAATAGTTTATTTGATGAGCGTGAAATCGAGTAGACAACCGACCACACAAGTGAAAAATATTGTATATCGGTTTCCATTCTTAATAAGTTTGTATGTATAATCTTGTGAATAGCAAGTTATTAATGAATAAATTAAAAAATATGATTATGTAAAATGATAAAATGAATTAAACCGAACCGAATAAACAGAACAAACCGAAAACCGAACCGTTGAACACCTTGAAACATGCCATTAAGTTTTATTCCGTTTATCGGTTAAAACCGAAAACCGAACCGAATTCATAAACGGTTTTCGGTTCGGTTTTGGTATTACTTAAACGGTTTTCGGTTCGGTTACGGTTTTACCTAAAAAAATTCAAAAACCGAATAAACCGAACCGAAAAACCCGAAAACCGAACCGTTGAACACCCCTAGGGGTAGGTCAGAGCACATGGTGGTGATTGGAAGTTACAGAGGAGAGGCTGCATTGGAGCTGGTGGCCATAACTAGAGAAGACGTACATGCAAGGGTCACAAGCGCCGTGATCATACGAGGTCACAAATATGGAGGGTAGCGTACTGCTTCGTGCGGTATTAGACTACCTACGGCAATTAGCCTTGTGGGACAATGCCAAGATGTTGCAGTATTGTATCCGTGGATGATGATGCCTAAGTGGCACATGCCATCCCGGTGGAAATCGGGTAACTTGTGTGATATTATTGCTGAGATGGCCTTATGTGACTGATATGTGGTACATTGCGGCAGAGTACAATTATTTGTTAATTATTATCAATTAAGTATTTTGTAGAGTTGATCACTGGGCTCTAGCTCATACTCATTGTTTATCCTTTTTCAGGTTTTCTTGTAAACGAGGCCTCCACGTTAATCACTAGGCTTCTAGCTCATAACTCTTGTCTTACTCATATAAGTAAAAAAATTTAAAAATTAAAATATGTTTTTTTTAAGAAAAATGATCTATCTTTATATATTTTTGTTTTTACTTATTCTTCTACTTAATCAAAACACGTATCATCAATTAAGATATTAAAAAAATAGAATTAGTACATTGCCAGTATTAGGCTATGAGTAGCACCTTTTGAACTCAAATCAACTTAAATGTCACATCAGTTCTTCTTAACTTTTGTATCACAACCCAAACTTAACACAAAACTCAAATAACACCCAAATCAACTCAAGTAGCTCTCATTTTGGAGGACCTGTAGCAGTACCTACTTGTAACACCGGTTTTCACGCGCTTAAAATTAGGGAAAATTTTAGCTTTTTAAACTTATATAACAAAAGCCAACAGCGGAAGTAACCACGTTTTACAAAAGATAATATTGTTTATCTGACTTGGTAATATAAAAGTAAAACACCAAAAACCAAGTCCCAAAAATACTACCGCGTGTTACCCAACTAACCGACACATACCGACCATCGGATCACAAAATTTACAACAAGCAGTGTTCCGCAAAAGATATGTACAACAACTACCAACAAGTCCCGCCTCACCAGGCCAACTACTTCGCATCTGCAAAAAGGTAAATTTAGGCACCGTTAGCTACAACTAGCTAGTGAGTACAGATTAACACATAAGCATCAATAAGCAGGTTATCCCAACTACGGGACAGCACACAAGGCTATCCTAACATACAGTGTCGCGCCAACGAGTCAGTAGGAATCATATCTTGCAGGGAAGGGAACCCCGCTCAACGATTCAAACTGGGGACCATCAGCAACAACTAACCGCTATGGTGGGGGAGCGAAGAGCAGTCCACCAAACGCGTTACGAAGCTCGAAGCTCAACATCTTGGATCTCAACTGAAGTTAAGATCCCAACTCACGTTAAGGAGCGGCGGTTTGCAAGACCACCCCGGCATGCTGCACACCGGGTACCGTTAATCCCCGTTATTCCATCAAAGGGATCCAGCCTTCGGGAAGAAAGCTGACCTTAACCATGCCACATCGGTCCGGACCAGTACCACATATACAACTACTACTTGTAATGGGTTCAACTATACGCATGCGATTCATAACCAACGTATAAAGCAACTTAGCATGGCAACAACGTATAACAACATGTATAACATACCTCATACGCACGTGTGCGACATCGACAACATATTTCAACAAACAATAGACAACGTTACTTACCGAGACTCATGGGAAAACCGGTACTCACCTCGAAATTAGAGGAGACAGATACAAAAGAATACGTAGCTCCAGAATCAAACATAAAGCAGCATAAAAATATATTATTTATTATTTCTTTAAGGTAAACCATGGATCGTATTCGTGGGCCAAAAGAGTTGTGAAGTTCAAGGTAGATTTTCTGCTCACCTTTCTGACAATAACCTCTGACACCCACCCATAATTTCTACGCTTTTTTTAAGAATTTTTCGACCATCAGTTTTCTTTACAAGAATCACATAGAAATTATATTAAAAATAATATATTCTATTACTTTTTCTTCTTACTTATTTTCCCCACTTATTACAACATGCTATGTATTTATGTAAATTCCACTAATTTTATTTCTTAATTTCATATATCAATTTTAACACTTGTAATAATCTTGCAAGTATGAGCATAAATTAAGATGATATATCATCTCTCAATTTATATATTATCGTATTAAAATTTTTACTTTAATTATATATAATTCTACTTATTATATCATAACATATGATTCAGTAAATCTTTATTTTTTTACCTTCTTTCTTGAGTAGGCCACTTGTTTACAATCATATTTATTCCAAGAATATGGTTAAAACGAGGTATTTAGTACCCCGCGCGTTGCAGCAGGGTATGAAACATATGCAGTATGTGTAGTAAAATCTATACTTTTAACTTGTATAAGTAACGTGACGGGAAACCAAAGATAAGAATGAACAAAATCTAAAAACGTAAACATAAACAAAAATGTTTAAAACTTAAGTGGAAAAGAGTTATGAGGGAAATAAATGATATTTATATACTACTTTAGATAAAAATGAGACGATTACAAATATAAATCTATATTTGTATCAAATCATATATATCGAAAGTTAATAAAGAAAAAAACATATAAAAATAATTATTTATCTATAATAAATAACAAATTCAAATACGGGCTGCTTTTGTAAATGGAAATAAAGTAAAATGGAGAAATGAGCTCAATCGGAAAAAAAAAGAAATGAGCTAAATGGCAAAAGAAAAAACAGCTATTGGGCTTCGAAACCAGGACATACCTATTTTGCCACCAGGCTAGAAGCATAGATGATAAATTAATGCCAATTTTAAGTATATAATATTTACCAGGAAAGTTACTATTCACTTCCTGGTAAATGTTATATATTATAATGGGAAAATTTTATTTATTAAATGATCTTGTTTATGAAAAAATTACATGTGAATTTTAATATCTTCTTTATCATATCTTTTACTAATATTAGTATTTCTTTTTTTATATAATAAATAAAATGATTTTATAAAAGATATAATAAAACTGTAAAAGTAGTTTTCACACAAAAATGATTGTGAATGTATCCATCAATGTTTATTTAATAAAATTCAGTATTCTAGAAACGCATTTGTAGGTAAAAATGTCATACTATCTATGACTTTAACATTTGATAAGTTTTTGTAGTCAACATTGCGACACTACTCCCATCTACATACACCAACACCACTAATTCTTGATTATATCCACTTCTAATATTATTTAATTAATTCATTATATATAACATTTAAAATTAATTTTTATACATCATTTTTGGTAAATTAATTCTTCATCTTCTTAGTTTACAACTGACAACTACAACTCATGTTTTTTATTTTTATAAATTACATTCTTACTTTTTAATTGTATTTTAACTTTTTATATATAAAAAAAGGTTAGCATTTTTAAAAACTAATAACATATATTTTTTAACTCTTATTTATAACTTTAAAAGTTGTGGTTATCATTTTCTATTACTTTTTATGCATACATGTTTGTTTCTAATTCAAATTGACTTGACTTTAAGAAATTAGAGTGATAACTTCTTTTTCACATAAAGAGCTATCTTAATTTGACGTCACATAACTCAAGTAATTTAACTAGAAATTCTATCATACCCTTTCTATTTGTTGGTGATCTGATTTGATGATGGCCCCGAAAAGTTATTACAACGTAATAACATTTCGTCATATCATTCTTTCTGTTTTACGTCAAAGTCATAACAGGATATAGTCGTATAGAAATCCTTTTAATTAGAAAAGAAAGCAACTTATGTAGAATAATTTATTATTGTAAAGATGACCCATCCTATATAACTTTAAATAAAAGCTTATAATATCTTGTAATATATCGCTATCTAATAAAAAGTTAAGTGGAAATAAAGTTGTAAATTTGTATGAGGATAGAATGAAGTAATGTCAAGGTCTTGAATTTCCGTGCTTCACCCGTTCACTTGACGTGGGTCACGATCTACGGCTCTCCCTTAATAACTCACACCTTCCAAAACAATCTATTTCTACTTTATTTTTTTATTTTTTAAATTAATGTTTTGGATTATATAGTTAAATTTTGGTTAATTATAAAACAAATACTATTACTAATTACCGCTGTCAATAGATGTTGCATCATATTTTAATAAAAAAATATTTTATTAATTTTAAATTTTATTATTAAGTATGCGAATGATATAAGTATTGTTAGAATTATACAAATTTTTTGTTGACTTGTATATTAATAAGCTTGCCTTTTCTTTCAAAAAATGTTGTGTAGTTTAACTGCTCCCTTAATACCTAATTAAACAATATATAACATGGACTACTATAGGTCGATCTATAGTACATAATCTATTATAATTATACAAAATACATATAAATAATTCACAAATTTTATGTGAAAGCAACCAAAAGGTCCAAAACTAATGACATCGATAGAGATAAGACACGTATTGAGACATTTGAGGTGGGTCGGCTGTGGAAACACTAGTTGTCATCTTTTCTTTAATTTTTCATTTTATTTGTATACTCCTAATTTCCCAAATTATTAATTATTAATTTTATCTTTCCTCCTTCGAATATAATTAATTTAACTATCAAATATTAATTAGCATATATCAATAATCCTATCCAATTATATACTTCAATTATGCATAGAACAGAGAAGAAGACAGAAGAACAAAGAAGATTAAGATGACCGCTGGCTTGGACTCTTTATACATACACACGCATATATATACATATATAATTAATTTTTTTATAATATTTAATGCTATTAACGACTACAAGGAAAAAAAGGAATTAAAAAGATTTTTATTTAAGGATTTAATCGATATTATATTGTAATAATAAAAAAAAATTGTAAAAACGCTACAACCGTTTTTTATCACAAAAGATTGCTTTTTCCTCCACAGAATCTGATTCTAATTCCGACCCATGAATTGAATTCCAACCTTTTTTTAACACAAACTCTGTAATTGATTCTATGAAATTCACCAACAGTAAGCTATCATACCAAGTAATCCAGTAAACACAAGAATCGGCGGCGCCACCGTGAAGCTCCGACCGGCAGCAGACACAGATTGGACGACGGGGTATAAATCTCCAGGTGGACCAGTTATGTAATTATAATTGGGGGTAGCGTGCCCACCTCCACCTCCACCGCCACCACCACCGCCTGAGGGTGGTGGAGGGCAATTCGCACCGGGAGTGGGCGACGGCTTCTTGGGTGGTGGTGGTGGTGACGGGGGCGGTGGTGACGGTGATGGTGGTGGAGGACTGCTATAGCAAGTCGTACCGCAAGGACAGCTACCACACTTCATTTCATCATTTGGTGATCCTGATCCGGCAGGGTTTCCGGTGGCCGGAGTGGTGTCTTGGAGCCTTCGTGGGTTTAATGCTTTAATCGGTGGCGTAACAACAGCCGCCGCCAGGAGCATAAACACCATAATTCGAAACGATATCGACATGTTTCACCACCGGAAAGTTTCAAAAACCGAAATCGGATATTAATTGGGGGAATAAATTTGACAACCAGAAGTGATCGAGTATAATTGGGTGGCGTTTTTTGGAGTATGTGGTGGCGGTAGTGGTGGTGGAGGGTAGATGGTGATTTGATCAAGTAAGTATGAAGCGAAGCGTCCTTAAAGTCTTGGAGTTGGAGGAGTCTAATAAGTTGGTGGGTTGGCTTAATCTACAAGTCACATACACCAATTCTTATTGCATATTGCATGTGGAATGACCTAATGCTTGGGCCCCATTATGTGCACAACATCAATTTCTCTTTAAATTATTATAAACTAAAACCCCAATTACCCAACTAATAATTTAAGATTTGTTGGAAATTGTTTTATTTGAGTATTATACATTCTAAATACAGAAAGATTTAAAAAAAATCAAGTTTAAAGGTTAAACTGGTTAGTTTAAACAATAAAAGACGTTTATTTCAATTGTCATAGTTTCCAGTGTTTCGATAAAGATATATAAAAGAGAAAATAAGGTTGTGATAGTAACACACCAGTCAACGGGCTCCACATCGACTACCTCCAGTAACATAAAGATTAAACCGTTTATGGACGTTAAGAAAATCGGATAAGGACGTTGTCGACCTTGTTGATTAGGATTTGTGGTCATCAATCCAAAACCCTTTACATAAAAATTGAAAGTGATGAATAAAATTTCTTGCTTATTGCATGCAAATATGCTCTCAATGATTGTACCTTTATTACAAAATAATACTCTAAAAAATGTTCCCACCGGCCATTTAATACAAATAAACATGTGAAATATTGTATTTTATTGATATTGGTAGAGTGTACCTAAAGATGTGCATGTGAATAAGGTCATCCCAACCTTAAAGTTAGGCTTGACATCATATTGATATTATTATTATTATCTCGCGTTTTAGGGTAGAAATATATTGGACCATGTTCAATGGCCTTACATACATAGCTCTATAATTGAGCAACATAACAAATCAAAAAGCAATTTTGGTTTATTGTTTGGGAAATTGGTCGACGGATTTGATATGAAAGGAAATAGATGTTTACGTGTCAGCAACTTTTGTTAACTATATGAAGATATGACGGAAGGCTTATCTTATTTTTTACACTGTCTATAAATTGAGCTTTGATCCACCAATCAATATCCATAATTCATAAATTTTGGCTTTTTGGAAAATAATTTGGCAAAGATACGTTTTTAACGATTCATCTGATTTTCATAAACCGTTTTCGTTTGCTTTCTTCCTTCGCTTCTAACAAAATTCACGATACCTAAACCTAAACAAACTCATCAATATCGTTCCTCGTAGCAGATACAAGCTAACTGCATACTGGACCGTTTTATAGATTGTTGGCCAAGTAATGATTTTGGTTTTTGAATCTCCATTCCTCAAGTTTTTACAACAGCAAATAAACAGAATCCTGTAGCACAATGGGTATATTACTAGATTTTTTATGGGTATAATACTAAACTTTTAATAATCAAAACGTTAAATTTAAAGTTTATTCTAGAATTTCGAGAACAAATAACGACCTTGTAATAAATTTAGACTTATGCTGGACCGTTCGAATTCGATTTAAATTAAGTAGTTTTGGGGTTTTTTTTGTTAAAAATAAACTTAAAAGTCCTCTGTATTTTGACTAGAATTAGTAAGCACAAGTACGACACTAGTTAAAACTTAAAATTGGTTGTCATCAACAACCGTTATTTCATGGTACGACACCCTAATTTTTATTTTTTTATCAGCTTCTAAATCTATACTATTTTGTCCTTAACGAGACTTGAACCAATGACCTTTGATCAATGGGGCACCACACCAAAGCACTTAATGCTTACCACTATGCTACAACCTAAGTGGCGACACTCTCATTGTTGGCCTCCCAGGATCTTCAAACCCAGCTTCATCGACCTTGAAATTCAATTCTAGTGGCTTGCAAGTCTGAATTTAACGGGAACTTGCTTGCTAGGTCATGTTGCATACAATATACAATAATAATTCTAATTTAAACAAAGTTTTGTTATATTTTATATTTTTTAACCCTGTAAATATATGATCATTGGATCATTTTTGAGGTGGATCCCCTTATAATTACACATAAGAATTAGATTGAATTTGAATGCAAATCGAACAAGGAACTAATCAATTAAGTCGACAAATTAATTTGATTTAATTACCCTAATGGCCCACTAATCAAAGGATGGAGAAAAGATAAAAAGAACTGATGAAGGTTTATTTATGAGAAATTATCATGAAGACTTCTTATTTTAAACATACTCTTAAACTATGAGTTGTGTTCAATATAATCCATAAAAAACATAGTCCTAAAATTTTAATATCCAATCATATGTAATTTAGTATACAATCACATGTTGATTGAAACATCATCACATGTGAATTACGAAAATGTCACTCCGTCCAAATTTTTAAATTTCAATCTGGGTCATTGATGGGGCTGATCCAATGGCTAAAATTAGTCCATCGGGACTATATATTAAGTATGGACTATATTGAACATTTATCCTTAAACTATATCTATTTATATCGAAACTTGAACTTGTAACTACATAGAAAATATTTTTAATACCTTACTATTGCTAGGGTAATGTATTTATTAAAATTTCAATTTACTTACTATTATATACATGTTAATCAATTGGCAATATTTTAGACAAAAAGAATGTGTTACATTCTACTAAAACGTAAGAATTTAAAAAAAATGGAAGGCATAGTAAGTAGGGGTGTTTATTGATCGGATAAAACTGAATTACTGAACCGAAAATTTTGGATCGGACTATTTGGTTCGGATATTTCGGATTTTTGGATCGGATTGGATCAAAACTGAATAATTAATATGGATTCCGGTTTGGTTCTGGTTAATATAACAAACCGAATAAGAACTTTATACATACATACATGATTATGTTTATTTACAACTTATTATTTTTAATTATATATTTATAAAGCCACTAGTCTCACCAGTTATTGTAATTTGGACAATTATATTTTAATCTTAATAGTATATGTATTGAATCTAATTTTTAAAATATCTTAAGACTATTTAAGCATGCATTTATGTAAGAATAAAAACCGAATTGTAAAAACCGATCCAACTGAATAGTAATCTGGATGGTTTGGTTCGGATCTTAAGATTGTTTGGATGGATTGGATCCCACTTTTAAAAACTGAAATCCAACTGGATTTACTCAATCGGATCGGATTAAACCGATCCATCCGAACATACACCCCTAATCTTCAGAAATTTTTCAACTGATTTATAAATGTTGAATTTCTCTAGCACAATTAATGGTTAGCTTAGTTTGAGATGTCTTGGAATTAACCGGTTTTGACATTATTTTCCGGCTTAACTGGTCCAAGTGAACCCCACCGATCACCCATGTTTATCAGACGGTGATATTTCCACATAGCCTATTTACTCTTCCACTGAAATGTATGTAAATGGACTTTTATACCCTTTATGTTGTTGATGGTGTGTAATGCTCGTGTGAGTGAAGAGAGAGAACAAAAAAACTCTCACCGTGATTCTGTATCTCCCCCACTCTTTACTCTCCCCAGATTTCTCACATCCACCTTCATCTCTTTTAACCCAACAGTTTGGAGTTGGAGGGTGCGAAGCTGGCAATGGCAGGAAGACGGTGGCGGCGGCAAGTGGGGATGGGGGTGTGGGGGAGAATGGCGAGTTGACGGCGGTGGAGGCTTCTCCTAGAAGTTGGAGATGAAGGATGCGAAGCAAGCGATGATGGGAAGTCGGTGGTAGCTGCGAGTGAGGATTGGGGTGTGGCTTTGAATGGCAAGTGGCCGATGGAGGCGGTGAAGACCGTGGTGAAGGTCAACCAGACGTGGTAAGGACGACAGTGGCCGACGGTGGTGGGAAGACGGTAGTGGCAACGTGTGGGGATGGGGGTATGGATTTGGACGGCGAGTGGGCAGTGATTGCGGTGGGGACCAACCCGACGCAGTGGTGGCGGTGAGTGTGGATGGGGTGTTAGGACCACTATGTTTTATCTATTTTTCGTAGCTATTAGATTATTTTTCCAAAGGCTTAAATCTATTTCTCTTTAAAAGAAACATTTTTTTCTTGATAGTGCATATGTACACGCAACCCATCTTTTAATGATACAACCAACCAGGCTCATAAGTACATCTCCGATGGTAGTTAAATAAGAGTTGTATGGTTGTGGTATAAGAGTGGTATGGAGTGTTAAGTGTAGAATAAGTTGAATGAATGAGAAGTTGTATGAAAATTGAGCGAATACCTCTTATTTATTTAATTATTCTTTTAGAAAATAATTAAAAGTTTTATAAATAAATAATTTTAATACAAAATCTAATTTCTATATACTTATTTAATAGCTTATAAATTTAGTTAAATAAACTTTTTAATTTAATAAAAATTTGATGTATGTATATTTATAATATTTTCTAATTAATTATTAGGTGTTTAAGTATTTTATTTTCTAGGTTTCTTATTTTTTTAATTAGTGTATTTAGTCTCATAGTTTTATTTAATTTAACTTTACTTTCATATTTTATTTATTTCATGTAGTATTTCTTTTATTTTATTTTTTGAAGTTTTAAAATATTTTTGTAAAATTATATATGATGTTGATGTGTAAATATATTGAATTTTGTATAATTTGATGGACTGTGAAGGTTAAAGAATAAAGTTGTATGAATTGATTGTTTAAATTTATATGTATTGAAGATGCTCTAAGTAAAATGAGAGAGGTCATTAATAAATATACAGATAATAGAGATAAGATTTAGATCAAAGTCCAACGACTCTGTATTAAACTACATGACTCTCAGCCATTAAGCCACATCACCATTCACCAAGCATCTTGTTTGGACTACCTACAGTTTATTGTTGTAGGGTCGAATTAAAGAAATTTGCCAAATTAGCTTTATATGGCTCAAATAGGTGAAACTATCAAAAGTGGGCAATGTTTATTCAAAATGCATGAATCCTCACTTTCCCAAACAATTATAATGTACTTGTAACAATATAATTGTTTTAAATCATGTTCACACTTTTTGATCTTACAACTTTTTATAAAAAAATGGTAAAAAAAATGCTTCATCTCATCAACCCATGTAATCACACATGTGCTAAAAATAATAATAACTAGCATAATACACATATATTGCTCAGACATACGATTATATGAAAAATAATATTCATAGTTTAAAAAACATGTATTAAATATCATAAAATTCGAAAACATGGATTATTTCACATTTTCACCTTCATACCAATATGTCATAAGCTTTACATTATTGTACATCTAATAGTAACTCAACCTTAAAGAGTTAAAGTGTAATTTACTAGACATATGCCCATTTGATTACCCAAGGCTTTTAGCCCAATAGTATTGGGATAGTTCAGTTTTTATGGGTTTGAAATTTTGAATCTGGACAAAATTTTAGGATAGATTTAGGAGTTAGAAAAAATTTCCGTTTGCTTGCTACAGAACATCTGAATCTATTTGGTGAAGAAAATATACTTTCTTTATAATAAACTAACTGATCCAAGTGACCTTTGATGAAGAAAAACTTTAGGATCCTAGGAGAAAAAGACTAAAAGCCAACCTACTTGTATCAATACATCTCTACACCTTTCATCTCCTTCACTTGGTCCACAGAGTGTGGATTAGAAACACCTCAAACAGGGTGTCTCTGATATGAGGATGTGATGGGCAATGCAAACAGTTGTTTTTTTTCTAATTCTGCATATACAAATGTTGTATTTATTAATCTATGTCAAAGTAACATATGAAAAATGACCTTTGGTACCTGAAGTAATGCATACTTTGAGAGGAAAGCCAAATTCTCACTTGGGACCTCTACAATTTAAATTGTTAACCTGCATAAAACACTAATATTCTTCGCTCGTGTGCTACAATTAATTGGCAATTTCAGAGTACATGACAAAGTAAAAGTAAAATGATTCCACAACATAAGTTTTTCGGAGACAAAAACTATCATGACCTCATGGGAGTGTGGCAGCTTCCACGGCAATCTTTTTATCATTCTGTATATTCGGAAGTGGTGGAACATATATTTTTTCCTCTGCTATTGACGGAGCTGGTGAGGCAGGAGGAGTTTCTTTCTCTGCTATTGGCGGAGATGGTGAGGCCATCTTTTCACTTTCCTTGGTTTCTGGCTCTAGTAACCCGACCTTTTCTCTTAGAATCTTGAGTTTTTCCAATATCATCTTCTTCATTTCAGCTTTACTAATACGTGCTTCAGCGGGTTTGGGTGATGATAGAGTTACAGCACTGAAAGATGCAGCGGTTAAAAACAATGCTAAATCTCTTCGTGAGATGTTCACAGATGTTGTTATCTCATGTGCTTCTAACTTCTCAAGTTTTTTAACCCTACCCTGCTTCATCAATCAAAAATAAAGATAAACTTTAATGCAATAACTATTTTTGGCATGAAGATAAAAGATTTAAGGATATGAGTTTTTGAAAGAGTAGAGAATGGATATAATAATGGAAAAGAGAAGGGGGGTCATTTAGCATCTAGAAATGGTGGTCCTTCGAAGGGGTAACTAAGAGGGTTTTCGGGATTGCTTAATAAGTGCTAATCTGTTTATCACCGTTCTTCTAAGCAGATAAGCAATCTTAAACACTCCCTATGTACCTGCTTATCTACTTCAGAGTAAATCAGCATTCAAAAATAAGCAGATTGCTACCCGCTAATTTTCAAGCAGATAAGCATTTTTAGGTTTGCAATCCCAAACACCGGTTACACCCCCCAAAGATGATCTATGTAGCTAATTTTAATAAGAAGGAATCAAATGATACTTTTCACATATTGGTGAAGGGTGCCTAAGAATTTGATGTATATATTTTTTAGCATAATCTGAATCCCAAATAAGCAGGTAAGGGCATAAGGCTTTGTTACTGAGCAACAATCACCAACTGTTGTAATTTTGCTAGAAAGTAATCTACTAGTGGTAGAAAGAAGTTCTAGTGAAAAACTATAATGTTGCAAAAGAAAAAATCATTCTCGTTGGTATAGATCAAGCACAAGACGTAAAAATGGCTATATATATTCGATTGTAAGAATGAGGATTATATATATGATTCTATTAACAAACACAATACTGAGTAAAGATTACTGAGATAAATTTCCTACCATCAAATGATCAAACTTAATACTATATGTTTCCACAAAGGTTAAAAAAAGAAGAAAAAGAAAAGTCATCATTTGACACATGAGTGTCAGAAGCTATTCTTTACTTCAAACTAGCAAGAAGTACCCAATGGATAATTAGAGTGACTAACTCTAACACCATTTGTGAATTCCACATCCGCCATGGATAGGAGAGATGTTAGGTTATTAAGTAAACCTTGACTTTACCACAAACAATTTGTTTTTTGCCCACAAGCACGACAGATCTCACAATAACTCAAATTTGTGCGTGGGTTGTTATACTGCAAAGTGCAAACAGTAGCACCTTCACTTGATACTTTTCAAACGTTTCAAATGCTTAATTGACCCATATAATAATCTTTAGTACTTGTCAGAGACTATACAGTTGACGGCAATAAATAATGAAAAACTAAAACTCCAAATGAAGCTTGAAATCAATCCTTTTGACATCCAAATGAAGCTTCATTCTTAAAATGGATGTATCATGATCACTTTAACCAGCCATTGGAAACGATTAACCAGGTATCAGCACCGTTTTGCAAAACCACTCACAGAATATCGAGATCAACAAGAAGTAAAAAGAAATTGATCAAACGAAGAAAACTAACATGAAAACGTAATTGGTTAGCTGTATTTTAGATCATTGAGCTTAGAGTTTTTTGAGACATAAAACCTGAAGCGGAAGAGTAGGTCGTTTAGCAGAAGCAGCAGCTGAACCTTGGAAATTAGATCCGGTCACCGGCGGCAAGGATCCGGACATCATTTTAACGGTGAAGGAAGACATTTTAGTTGCCGGAGAAGAAAGTTGTAGTTATGATTAGCTGATCTAACTGTGAATTTGAAGTGGGTAAGTGTGATTTTACTTGGGACTCTGAAAATTGGAATCCAAATCAAAAGGTAGGAGGTAGGTGTTCTAATTTCAAAACATGTTCCATTTAGCTAAATGGACCTTCAGGTTTCATCTTTTTTCATAAGTGGTCATCTAACATAACTTCCAACTACAATTCTGACTATAACTGAACTAACCAAAATAACCGAATCAAATGATCAGTTAAAGTCTTAAGCTACAAGGTGTCAAAAAGAATATGTTACAAGGAGTTATTTACTCATTTTTATGGGGTTTTTGGGGAGCAAGGAACGGTAACCAAACCATCTTTTTGCGTCAGCATATTCCCAGTTATATTCGGGTAATTTCTTTCTTTTGGATCAAGCATAGGAAACATAAGAAAGTTACGTTTTAATTAGAATGATTGGTGTGTGTTTGATTTGAGGTATGGTCAAGATTTGTTATTTCTGTATATTTACCAAATTCACGTTTAAAATCAAGGTTTGTTTTACAGATTTGTTTATATAGATCTTGTTTTGATTTGTTACAGATCTCCTTAGAGCTTTGTAGATGGGTTAAAACTTTCTATTCCTTTTTTAAATCTTCGTATAAGAGGTGGTGGAGCTTTGTAGATGGGTTAAAACGCTTCTTATTAGTTAAAGTTCAACGACATCAATCACCGACAAGAAGGATTCAACTACATCAATCTTCATTTAAATCTCAACCATCCATTTACACTGAAAATTTATTTTAATTTTGAAAGTTAGAGTTGTTCTTAGTTATGTAAATCTTTATCCACATTGTAAAAATATGACTCTTTATATTTGATAAATAATTTTATAATATATATACATCCGTCATCATTTTTTTATATTCTTATTTAGTTTGTGTTCTATAAACTTTAATATTTATTATTTATTATATTTAAATCGATCAGCTCGTGTATGATATAGTTGGAATAATATATAGTCCAATATCAAGGATATCGTCTCGGATACACCATTATTTTTGTGATCCGTACTTGAATTAATTTTTAAATGGCAAGTACATAAATAAGTAATTTGCAAAAGCTTATAAAAATTATACAATGTGATATACTTTGTCATTTGAAGGGACAAAAGATATTTACATGTTATTGGTAATATACCCATCAAAAAGTTTGAAGAAACCAGAGATATATCTGGTTACATAATCTCGAACAAGAGGAATCAAACAGTCTTTCTTTGGTTGTAAGAGATCATGATGTGGATAATTAAGCTTCTATCCTTTCGGTTGTTGAAATATAGCTAGGATTAAGAAATGGAAGCATGTATCATGGGCTAACTGGCTATCGGATCATCGAGCAAGTATTGCAGGTCAAGTGTTCTAAAATCTTAAAGTCAATAGTAATATATTTGAAACAAAACTGTAATAAAGTCTATACTGTAATCGCTTTTTTCAAGATTTTGTAGCTTCAAGTGGAGGATTCTAAATTACGGATTAATGAATTACTTGCCTTCAAAAAGAGGGTATATAAGTTTTTAAAAAATTGAGCAAATCGCATATTTTAGCAATTCCCCTCGAATGAATTAAACAAACAAAAAAATTTAATAACTTGTAATATGTATAATACGCAAATTAATTCGTGTTTTTTCTTTTACTTGTTACTAGATTAATTATTTTGCCGTATTAATTTGTTACATGGTATTCACCAATTTGATGAGTTATTTTTTACTTTTTTATTTTATAAACTAGCTTAGCAATCCTTATATAAACATGATAATGGTTAAAATAAATTTTAAATATTTATAGTGTTAAAAAGTATTAAATATATATACTTTTTTCTTTCAAAATAAAAAACAAAGTTAAAAAAAAAAAAAAAAAAAAAAAACACACGGTTACATCATCACAACTAAGAAAAGGTTTTTTCACCATAGAAGTCTAGAAAAACAAAAATTTTAAAAGCACAAGCTGTGCATCAAACATTCCTTTTCTACATCAGTAATAATGTTATAATACAATTTAATATCTAGGGTATTCCATGGACCCTAATATACTAATACCCTATAATATCATGAATACATGATCATTTAAAATCAAGTCAACTGCATTTGAAACTTAAAAAAGTCAAAATACCCACCATGATAAATTACACAAGTATAGATTAGGGTGTTTATGCACTATCGGTCAGGGTGTATGACTCATCACACTATATCTATATCCTACTCGTCGAATATAAATACAAAAAAGAAAGATTAAAAAAACTGATTTTGAAACTCTATAAAGTTTTACAGCCTCCTCTTCTTTAGCTTGAGCAAGAAGCTATCAAGTGTCTCTTCGTCTCGCAATTCTTGTACACAGCCATATTTTTTAGTAGGGTTTTTCTTTGGTCTTCTGGAATAGACTTTAAGTGGCTTAACATTCATTTGTGCATCTGCTGTTGATCTGCTCATAAAATATGTTGGATCAATTATGATGATGCTGCTTTCATCAGCCATCTTTTCTTTATCTGAAATTCTATCCATCTCCTCCTCATCTGGCCATGCTGTGAGTCCCTCACTTCTGTTCTCAAGACCATCTACGGTTAACCTCGATTCTTTTTCAGTACAAATAGCACTCCTAGTTCTGCAATTTGACACAAAAGCTCACAATTTATAATAATTTCCACAACAATTACAACACCTTTTTGGCTGAGAAAAACATTTCTAGCTCAATTTGCTTTGCGTTTGCAACTACAATGGTGTTTTATAAACTAAAATCAGCAAATGTTTTCCTAACTTCGTGTGTGTGTGTGTGTGGGCATGACAAGTATGATATTTAAAAGTATTTCCCTCTTAAAAAATCCCAAATCTTAAATCTCCTTAAGTTCTGATTTCTTGTGTTTCTTTTTTCTTTCTCCCCTAGTAGCCCCTTTTGATAAGTGGCAAAATTTTACCAATTAGCTTGTAAGAGGATTGAATTTGGTTATGTACTATCAAAACTAAAGTTAAAAAGATATGGGTTTAATAGGTCAAGAAAATTGAAATTTATCCTAAGTTTTTTTTTTTCAATTGCAAATAATAAGATTTATCAATAACAGTCTTTGTACCAACTATTTATATAAAAAAGTTGAACAAAAGAAAGCTCTGGTTCAACCCAGCCCGTACTATAAAGTAGCCATTTTGATCTGTTACCTAACCCGCCGACACACTCAAGTCACTCATTTTGACTCTTCTATTTTCGTCATACCTTTGCTTCCGTTTCCGCTTTCCGATGACTTTCTTTTTAATCTCACAAGTTTCCCCCTCAATTCTTCTGCTTCCTTCACAATTGTTTTGATCCAAAACTCCTATGACGTCAGCATGACCATCATTGTCCTCTACATCATCTTCATCGATTAATCTCAATACTTTTTCAGTATGAGTAACCTGTCTAGCCCTCCTAGATCTAATTTTAAAAGAATGCCTGCAAATTGACAGTGTGGTTCACAATCAAAGATACTTCCCACAAGTATAAAACGGAAATCCTATTTGGTCATGAAAAAATGCAAATAAAAATAAACACAAAATGCAAGGGTACTAGCCAAATGATGCAGCATGCAGAACCACCAGATTTCCCACAAAAAGTGCATCAGTTTGGTTGTTTGTGTACCAATTAGACATATGCTTATCCACTAAGATAATCAGTTTTGATGCAGATAATTTGAAACGCATTAGGCAACACTTATTATTTGGCCCCTAAATACTAGGAAGCAAAATATATTAATCCAAACATTAAAAAAGTTTATCATGACCACGAGTTTTGCAAACGTTCACGATTTGCCTGTGCAAGTTTTAGTGTTTTACGAAATATAATGAACAGTAGTAATTGGCGCTTTTTTAATCACAGACACAAATATTTTTTTGATATTTTAATTCGTGATTTCTATAGCAAACTATTGGAATCATACCTTTCCTTCCTCTTCAACTTCCCTGTGGATTTCTTTCTAATATTGGAATTGTTGTTCCCATCAAATGTTGTGGGTTCCTCACCATTTGTTGTGATGTCAGCATGACCATCACACTCAGCAACATCATCTTCTTCAGTTAATTCAGTTACTTTTTCAGTATGAATAACCTTTCTAGCCCTCCTAGATCTCATTTTACAAACATTTCTGCAATTTGACAGAAAAGTTGATAAGCAGAAAATAATTTCAACAAGAAGAATCCTCTAGATGAAAATAAATATAAACGAACTTCTTATGATACAAGGATATAAAGACAAATAAGTTATTTTGCTAGAAATTTCGCCCAAAAAAAAGAGATTGGCATGTAATATGAGAAATCTGGAAATGATGTTTTGCAGCTTCCATGAGAAAACCCTATCGGGTAACGATGGAATATTAAGAGGTCTTTTACCTCTAATGTGAACGTCTAAAAAATTAAAATTAAAAATTAGCTTATTAGAAAATGAAAAAACTGAGTCAAATTGGTTGAAAGTTGACGAACGTGTGCTTTTAATGCATAAATCTTCCTCAATCATTGTATATTTGTATTCAATAAAATTAATAATTACTGATGCAAGAGTTGTAACCATAATAATTGACAAACACAACTGTTCTTAAGAAATTCACCCCAAAAATGACCCCCCCCCCCCAAAAAAAATAAAAGTATTCATGTGCACCTTTGCTTTTTATTCTTTGAGTTTGTATGATCTTCATTGGCTTTAACATCCAACTCAAGTAGCAAAGGAGGTGTGAATAAATCTTTGACAGCGAGATCGGGACGCTCCTCCTCCCGATCTACAAAATTGGATATAAACGCAGACTTTCTCATCTGTCTAGCTACCTGCAGCATAGGAACTTCATGCGGAAGAAGCACCTTCCATCTCCTGCCACCCCAAAAAAAGTAACCTCTTAAAAATTAATAGAAGTGGAAATATTGGCATTTGGGCAGGCCAGATGAGTTGGGTAATGGGTAAGAAGGCATTCCCAAGTCGAAACGGGCAACTTTTATGTTCTACGTCATGGGGTTTGGACCGACCAACCAAAGCCTATTTGTCCTTTTTAACTCGTGTACATGATTTATGTATAAGATATGATATTAAACCTATCTTGTAAAATATTTATTCCTCAATTAATAAAAAAAACCTTTTTTGTGAATAAAAAAATGTTTCAGTACCTGCGACATTGACTGTCAGTGCGTGGAGGAATACAGGCAGCTATTCGAGACCAGCAATACCCATGTTCCTCGATTGCTGCTTTCAATTTCAAATCCTCCTCTTCAGTCCACTCATTCATGTTAAGTGAAGGATCTAAGCAATTGACCCATCTGTCACAGAAATTAGAAAAATTACAAAAAAAGAAACTTTCTTTATATATTCTACGTAGATTAAACTAAAATGAGAAATTATGTATAAAGCACATCCATATATTGAGTACCTTTCTCGACATTGTACTTGTGTCCTGCCAGGCACAAATTTAGCGATTTTATTCCAGTTTTTGGCCTCAAACAGCCTAACGGCTATTTTAAGACGCTTGTCCTCATCTGGGTCCCACTTTCCAACTCTTTCCCTGAGTGGGTTTAGTGACTTCTTCCATCTGAACACAATTCAAGCAAATGTAGCAAAGAATCAAAATCCTATCCCAATAAAGATACAGCATATAAGTTTCTAATTTTCATCCTTTTTTATAATGATAAAGCAAATAGACTTTGAAATGGCTACAGTTCCACGTAAGGAATCAACGAAAGATGACTAGAGGTAGCAAAACAGCTCACAAATTATATGAAAAAACAAATAAAGTTATAATGCTAACTGACCTATTGGAACACTGGGTCCCAGTACGTCCTTCAAGTGTAGAAGCAACAAGCTGCCAGTTAGTATCACCATACTCTGCTACAGCTTTACGAAGCTCCTCGTCTTCATGTGGGGTCCACTCATTTTTAATTATAGATGCATTAAGACTCCTCTGATAACGGGACAAACATTGAAAAGGCGTCCTATCTGTTTCAAGTTCCTTAGCAATCTCAATCCAGCTACGCAAACCACGTTTCTGAACAATTTGCAAAAGTTTCTTATCTTCATTTATACTCCATGACTGACGGTTAATTAAAGGATCCTCACAATTCCTCCATCTGACTCAATTAAATTCAAGGATATAAAATACAAGTTCTATATAAATAACAAAATGATTGTGTTAAAAAAACAGTTACCTTGATTCACATTCAGGACCTGATCGGCTTGAGACATACATAGAAGCTAGTTGTTCCCAATGAACCTTAGGAAGGAATGACCTGATTTCTTTGGGAGTTATTTCATGATCTCTGATGTTTGCAATCATGCTATCCAGATAACAAGAATCTGCATCTACTTCGCTGTCAAGAATAGCACAACAAAACTTCACAATTTCATAATAGCATAAATGAACCAAGAATACGACAAGTTTTCAAGATAAACAACTCATAATACTACAAAGCCATCTTTTAAGTCTATTTTTGAAACTGGACTATGAAACTCTTTAGTGATTATATGTTTATATGAATTATTCAAGGGAAAATGCATACAATCAATGGGGCACCTTAGTTACATGGTCAGTTACACACTTTAGTAGGATGATGTGTACAAATGCTTTTTTAAGTGTGTCTTGTTATGAATAATAAATAATCAACAAAGGATTCTACCCAAAAAATCATTCAATCGGCTATTTTTCATTCTATATATAAAACAATACACAATTAATATTAATCAATAAAGATAGTGCTATTATGATTTTAGAAGACAAGCATTTTACCAGCGCGATGCTGCAAGAAACAATATGTATATTTTTATAAGATGTCAATTTTATCTGTCGCTTTTGAACTAACTTGAAGTGAAAAGAGTGTGGTTATTGATAAAATGTAGGATTTATACGCATTTAAAATTAATTGAACACTTAAGTTTGACGAACAACATCATTTTTTTGCTTATATGATTACATTTTGGTTTCTACTTTAATTACTTTATTTTACTAATTACTGCTCAGTTTCTTCGATAATACATACTATAAATTTCTATAGTTGAGTCTAGTATATAAATACACTAAAGATATATATGTCATAAGATTTAGTGAATTCTTTAAGTTTAGTTAGAATTACTTACGTATAAGAGTATTAAAAAAATTACTTACACACACACATATATATATATATATATATATATAGAAAGAATCAACGTAGAACCACGTCTTATACATAGAACCTAAAGAACTATTTTAGGCCCTTAGATATGTGATCCAAGGGCTCAGATTTAACAATAATAAAAAATAATAAAATGTTTAATATTGCCATATATATCAGCATCAAGGGCAGTTTTGGAACATAAAAAACATCTGGGTTTACTCTTTTCTCTCTCTAAACTATCGCACCCCCACCTTCAAATCGCCGATGAAGAATCTCTTCATCAATGGCTGCAGCTTCAATCAAAACAGCCTGTTAAGGACTCCACATCCTTTGTACGCACCTCACAAACACCTCAATTCTTCACCAAAACGAAGCAGGTCGCCGGCGCCGGTGCCGTAAGGGCGGTGATCAAGGATCAAGACGTGATACCCATAAAAAGCAATGATGATGAAGGAAACGATTTTTAGTTGATTAGTGAGTTTTGTGATGACGGTAATGACGGCTTTTGAAGGTGGGTTCTCGTCGGCGACCTGCTTCGTTGATTGGTGGGATGTAAGTTCCTTGATTTACATAATTCTATTATTTAATCTTCAATTTCTTAATTTTGTATAGAGGTATCATTTGATTTTGGGCAAAACAAGTATAAAATTTGCTAAATCTACCTGCTCTTGTATATGGATGAATCTTCAATTGCAATGAAGATTTATGTCTTAATTTTGAATTTTTTTTGTATTCGTTTATGAAATCCAACAGAGGTTATTGTCTTTTGCTTTTCTATTTGATAAATTTTTGGTATTGGTTTATTGAATTTGATGTTGAATCTCTTCATTAATTGTAAGGTATTATCATTTGTATTTTTATTTGTAGTGTTATTTTTCATTTTGCATTTTCTGGGAATTTTGCATTGTAGTGTTTGTATAGATTTTTGCATTTTTGGATTGAATAAGTAATTTTGCATTTTTTGAATATGTAATTTGCATTTTGCATCATTGAATCAGACTGTTGAAATGCAAATAACAGTGTGGATTTGCATTTTCATTTTCAAAATTTGCATTTTGGAAGCATATACATTACTTGCATCTTCGATTTTTGCATTTTCGTTTTATTTTTTTTTTGCATTTTCAAATGAAACCCAAATGAAAATGTAAATTGCATTGCCTGGAGTTTGAAGGGGAATGCAAATAACAGAGTGGGTTTTTTTTTTTTAAATTGCATTACCTGGAGTTTGAAGGGGAGGCGCGTGGAAAAAGTTTGAGTTTATTTTCCAGTTTTGCCCTTATTCATTTTGCCACGTGTCATCGCCTGAGGTGGTTCTTTAGTTTCTATGTATAAGGGTGGTTCTATGTGTAACCTTACCTTATATATATATATATATATATATATATATATATATATATATATATATATATATATATATATATATATATATATATATATATATATATATATATATATGCATATTAAATTCTATTAGTAATTAAAATATTGAGCGTTCCTAATTTTTGGTTTAAATCTTTTGTAACTGACTTGTGTAATTTATTGCATATTAAATTCAGCCTAAATTTTGTTTAAATTGCTTTAAAGTATTGTAAAAGATACTCTAGTAGTTGTACTAATTAACTTAAAATGGTCTTAAAAGGAGGAGCTAAAAGCTTTATATAGTAGTAGAGATAGAGATAATTCAGACCATGTTCATGATCTCTTAAATAAATACTGAAGAACAATATACCTGAAAACGTTTTGCATTAACATCTCTTGAAATTGCTGTTTAATTCCCTTCAAGAGTTTCTCGTTCTCCTCTCTTGACCAAGGCTCCCTACTCAAAGAGAAAGGATATCTTGACATTGCAACTCTATAATGTGAAACTTGGGGATTTTCAGCAGGGCCTTGATAGATTGCATGGGTGCTTTTATCTTTAGCCTGTAATTCCAATAGTGTAAAATTTAAAAATGACAAAATTATACAACAGGTAGTTACAATCAAATATTTTTTATAGAAAACAGTAAGTCATTCAATGTTTGCTTTTTTTTCCAATGATAACAAACAGCTTACTACATCACACACGTACTATAATCAAAAAACATAATGTTGGCGGCCACAAAGACTAAGGCACTAAGCTACCTCACCAAATAACAAAAATAACTAAATAGTCCTAATGCTATTACCAGCAAAAACTTCTTCAAAGCGAACCAACCACCCTAATCAAAGCAGAATCTGTAATCAAAACTTGAGGAATGATAAGACCCTTGAATAAACAATAAAAACAAACTGAAAAAATAGAATAAACGAATAAAATTAATATATTCGGCCTTCAAGAAGTTGACTGGCTGGCACCAAATCTCTCAATGATATCAACTTACTTCATGAAATTAAAATATAAAACATAAATGAAATTACAACCCTAGAGCCTAGTTTATACCACAAGATATCCTAACCCTTAAACCATACCATTGAAATAATAAAGCATGTCTAAGAATATAACTTTTGAACATGTCCTAATAAAACCCAAAGATTGATTTTGCAGAACATTGTAACAAGAACATATCGTGCTAAGTGGCATAAAAGGAAAAAGATACAGATGAATATATAAAGTTCACATCAGCATTTTCAACAAGATCAACTGAGTAGAGACTTAACCTTAGAAGCATTGGCTCTCTGCTTTGGAATTGAAATTAGCTGCATACGTGCATCCTTTTTTTGAGACAATGCTCGGGATGTTCTTTTTCTACAAGCCATCTGAAAATCTTTTAAAATTTTAACACGCTCTCTCAATTTTCTAGTTTCTTCCATCCTGGCTTCAACTTCGATTAATTTATTACGTATAAACTTTTGGCAAGTCCTGTTTTTCTTAATTGCTTCAACAAATGCCTGTGCAGATCTTGGAAAACCACCAACTGAGACTGGAACAAGTTCAGAACCAGGTTCATGCTGTTCGCTGACATTTGCATAAAAATTTTCAGGAGAAATGTTGGGAATATCCAAATTCTGATCAGTGGCTCTTCCATCTACACAATCTGGAAATCCTTGTCCATTATTATTACTCTTTACAAAAAAATTAGGAGAAGATTCCTTTCCCAAGTCTATGTTATGAGTTGAACCAACCTGCTCTAATCTCTGTAAGGAACTCTCCGTGAAATTGTTCATGTTGTCTGTGGCTCAAAAACAAAGCAACACGAAGATTGTGTTAGATGAAAAATTATAAAAGATACTAAGGTAAAAACAAGACCAAGTGAAAACAATGAAGAAGGCGACAAAAAAATGATGGATGGCATTTCGACCTTTGCCCTCATAACTTCTTATACCAGTTTTTTTGTATTCTTGTATGTACAGGTGTTAAAAGAGCCACAATTGACATGAGTAGTTCCAAATTCATGAATCTGCTAATAGCAGTATTTGATAATAAAAGCTCTTTCCAACCTCGTCATATGAGCTCAATCCTTTAAAAGAGCAAAACAACAAAAAGCCATTCATAGTTTTGCTCTAAAGTCTAATCAACCACCTAAATGGTGAAAATTTGAAGGCTTGAAGCTTCTGAGTTGTTATTGTCACATGGAAAATAACTATTGGAAAACATGGTGCTGCATCTATACCAACACCGATCAGAACAAGCATACGATATCACAAGTGAAATCCGGTCCTAGCGAGCAGATGACGTGTTTGATTATTCACCAAGGATGTTAGGACTATGCCAAAAAAAACCTAAACAACGAAACCATAATAGCAAAAACGAAATACATAATTAAACCACAATTTACCGTTGTACTGTGAGAACCGCCGTTGAATGGCACGGAGAGTTTCAAAATCGTCCCCATAATCATCGTTGTCATCGGATAAACCCGAGGGAAGTATGGTATTTAATGGTTTCATGGAGATGGTCTGATTTTCAATGTCTGTGTCACTGGGAGGAACAGAAAATCGTTGTTGTATGCTACGCAACAACTCTATGTCTTCATCATCAGACTCACCAGAAGCATCACAATCACCATCGGTGGTGGACATATTAGGAAAATCATCGACACCAGCAACAGTGCAGGCCCTTCTTAGTTCTTGCATGTCTTCGGCAAAATCGGAATCGATGTCGCTCCCTGAGGATTCTTCTTCATTGTATGACATTTCAGATGTTAATCTGATGAGATGACAGGGCTTGGATCCAACTTAGGCCTCTGGTAACAAGAAAATATGCCAAATAAATATAACAGGTTGAACATTTTGAAACGGATGCAGAAGATGTCAGGCGGGTTTTAAGTACTTCAACTAACAGGAAAACAAGTCAAGTAAACATAACAGGCCAAAATTGTTGAAATTAAATAAAAATGTATTCAACTACATAAAACAGCCCAATTCCAAATAATTACATGCAAAGTGCACCTACTTCCCTTCGGTCCAATCTATCGAATAGAAAAAACCGTTAAGAACAAAACTAATTATTAGCTCACCTAATCATATAGTTATGTGTTTTGTCGATCTTACTCTAGCCTAAAATCGATATTACTTACTCTCACCTAGATTTCCAAGTTACACATCTCCATTTAGTACTTATCTAATTATAAATTGATATCGCTTTATTTAGATATATATTATACGCGATGTATGTTTATTTATAGTCTGATATTGCACAAAAATGGGGCAAAAGCCGTACTTATTATCTTTTTTGTGTTTGAATGTAAGGTTGGAAAAGGTAAATGGTGAGAAGTTTAACCGAAAAAGAAAAGAGAAACTCAAGTTTCAAAAGAAAAGTCAAGAAGCCTATAATTTATGGACGCAACACGTCAGAATGGTGCAATGCGACATGTCAGAGGAATCCTAGTCAAAGAAAACGGGCGAAGATCAAGGAATGCGACACGTCCAAGAGAGTAACGTGATGCGTCGGCAGATAAGTCACAACTATATTTAACACTTATTCTAACTGAAGAAAAGACTTCAAAAACACTTTAGCCGACCCTAGAGTTTCTAGAGACACAAATTCGAAGATCAAGACGAATTCTTGGCTTTGGACTTGAAGATCAAGCTTTGGAAGTGAAGATTTAAAGAATACACCATTGTTCTACATCCAGTGTGCTATTTTAATCATGTTAAGCTTACAAATTTTAAATTTCAGTTGCTGTTTTTTTCATATTATGGGCTAAAAACCTTGTAATCTCTGCTTAAATAAGATGAACCTTTGAGTTTTAGTTTATATTTCAATTATTTAAATTATATGAAGTCATATATTTGTTATGCTTAGCTTTTTCAAAGATACATTTATGTTACCTATTGCTGAGTTTTCATAGGTTAGATGATCATTCTATCTATGATTGTTTGTATCATGACTTGCTATGGCCATTACCCTGTGTTCCCAACTTTAAAAAAGTAAGTAACATTAATGTGTTTGTCAATTGCATACAATCGCCATTCGATGTTAATTGATTGAATTTGTTACCAATACAAATCAATAGATTAAGTCTAGCATAATACGAATTAATTCACTAATTATAGGGATAATAAATGACATGACCATTGGGCATTGGGTTAATGTTTCAATAATTATAGGGCTAGTGAGTCGGACCAAGAGATCTAACCAACTTTGGAATAGGTATATGATAACATATTAATCCATGGCACTTTCCTTAAAATCTGCTAAAGTAAACAGGGAAATCAAGTCTAAGTAGAGGTTTTTCACATTCAGATAGTTTAATCCGAAAAAGGTCTAAAGTTAGCTAATTAGTTTGATTTAGTTTGATAATATAAAAATAAAAATAATCCCCATTTAATTGCTTTTAATTATTTTAATCGTAATTCGTAAATTAGTTTAATTATATCTAAAATCATACTCGTTCCTGCTGTGTTCGACACTCGGTCTTGCCAATACTATACTATAATACGATTAGGTTCTATTGCCTATTTGTGTTAAAGTTGGTACCTAGGTAATTCCCTTTTATAAATTTAAAGCCGGTATGTAAAACGCACATCATAAATCTAGTATTTTAGTAAGGCTAAACTATGAAACTAAATGATTAAACTCCATTGATAACATCTAGGTCATCTCCCATGGTAAAATATTTATTTACTTCCTCTTTTACATGCACCTACATGAATTGGTTGCTAACCCATGCTTTTACCCTACTATTTAACAATAATAAAACACAATACTAATTATTTCCTATCATATTACTGATGCACATTACGTGTTTACATGTTTTATGTGATTAAAAAGAATCTTAAAAATCATTAAACTTCCTAGCTTTTCTATCTTTATAATCAAATGCATATGAATCGCCTTAACTATTTATATAAACAAGGCATCATTTGTACATCCTAACTCTGCTCATGGAAGTATGCCAGCAATAAATTAACTCCAGACCTGATTTGTATGTCAACCAACCTACTTAGTTCATCAATCCGAATCAAACCATGAACATGTGAGAAATCAGTGGGCTGATTTTTAGTTTCTAAGAGTTGATTCAAGACAAGAAAGATCGATTCAAACCCCTCTTTGCTCACAACAGACAAGGAAACAGAAAATATGCTTCGACACTAACCTTAAATCGCTGCTACAATGGCTCTCGTGAGTGTGTGGCGCCAACGACTGAGACTAACATTAAACGCTGTTGAAGTTCGTCTACTCTTCCTCCTATGGCTGCTACAAGTCTCGAGAAAGCCTCTTTCAGCCTGACTGCTGCTATCGCCGGACCTCGCCGTCTCGCACCCCCTCTGCTTATAGGTTAGGGTAATTGCGAAATGCGAAGGCCTAACAATGAAAATCAAAATATGAAGCAGCGAGGCAGCAAAAAGGTACGAGTACGGGCTAGGTTTGGGTCATTGCAAGGGAGTTTTTTTTCCCCAAAGTGGTGGTTTTTTAAAACATATAGTTATAAACATATTTATTAAATAGGGGTTCTTTTTTGTTTTTACTGTTTTTTAATTGTTTTTTACTGCTTTTAACTGTTTTTTTATACAGCTTTTAACTGCTTTTTTTACAGTTTTTTTTAAGTGTTATTTATAACTTCTTTTACTGTTTTTAATTTTTTTTACTGCTGCTTTTTTACAGCTTCTTTTTATACTGTTTTTTCACTGTTTTAACTATTTTTTACTGTTTTTACAGCTTCTTTTAACTGTTTTTTACTGTTTTAACTATTTTTTACAGCATCTTTTTTACTTTTTTTAGTGTATCTTCACAGCTTTTTTTACTGCTACATTACTGTTTTTTATATAGATTTTTGCTTTTTATTTACTGTTTTTTTATCTATCTTATATTATAATCGAAACAATTGTTTGATGCATTTTATCACAATCATAAGAATTGTTTAAACAATACTAACGATGATAAACTAAAACCAATATCCATCATCGCAAGTATAATGTTTTTACGTATTAAACCAACAATGGCTTCTTACAAAAATGAAAAGACCAAAAAAAAAATTTCAAATATCTTCCGAATACGTTGAGCCGATTACCAATCTTTACTTACAAAAAAATCAAAGAAATGAGAGATATCGTCATACCAAATATTCGATTATTTGGTATGACGATATCTCTCATTTCTTTGATTTTTTTGTAGGTAAAAATTGGTTATCGGCTCAACGTATTTGAAAGATATTTGGAAATGTTTTTTTTTGGTCTTTTTCATTTTTGTAAGAAGTCATTGTTGGTTTAATACGTAAAAACATTATACTTGTGATGATGGATGTTGGTTTTAGTTTATCATCGTTAGTATTGTTTAAACAATTCTTATGATTGTGATAAAATGCATCAAACAATTATTTCGATTATAATATAAGATAGATAAAAAATATTAAATAAACAGCAAAAAACAGTATAAAAAACAGCAAAAAAACAGTAATGTAGCAGTAAAAAAAGTTGTGAAGATACACTAAAAAACAGTAAAAAAGATGCTGTAAAAAAACAGTAAAAAACAGCTAAAAGAAGCTGTAAAAAAGTAAAAATAGTTAAAACAGTTTAAAAAACAGTTAAAACAGTGTAAAAAACAATATAAAAAGAAGCTGTAAAAAGGCAGCAGTAAAAAAAAGTTAAAAACAGTAGAAAAAGGTATAAAAACAGTTAAAAGCTGTAAAAAACAGTTAAAAGCAGTAAAAACAATTAAAAAACAGTAAAAACCAAAAAGAACACCTATTTGTTAAATATGTTTATAACTACACCTATTTGGTAAATATGTTTTAAAAAAACACCTCTTTGGTAAAAAACTCAATTGGAAGGAGGGGAAATTGGGGCGGGTGTATTTGAGTCTGCAACATATTATTTTTATATTTTATATTAGTTTTATATTAATATTATGTAACTTATGTTGGAGTAGGATCTTCTCTCTTTCCCGGACATTTTACTTTTTAAGAAAAAATATTTTTAAAAATAACGTCTTCTTCCTTCATTTTCTTTTCCTTCCTCCTTTAAATAAAACTCAAAAACACATTAATTTAATTGTTTCATTTTTTTCCCCTTTCTTTCCTTCAAAAAATAACTAGAAAACAAGGTATTAGTATTTAGTTATTAAATAAATACGTAAGTATAGCAACACCTAAGTGCTAACACCTGCTGCTAATAACATGTATCCTTGACCTTATTTGTTTACATAAATGGGGTAGTTTACCCAAATTCAAACGATATAACATAATATTCTGGTTCAATCTTACATATTTGGTCTAGTTCGGTTTTTTGCCTAGTTGACTCTCAATCAACTACTACTTTATCTAAATAAAGGATCTTAATTTAAATTTATGAAAATATCCATTGTTGTTATCTAATATTTATTATATATATATATTACCCACGGTGAGTGGGTAGAGAGAGAAAATAAATATGCATTTTTAACCATTGGATCATCACAACTTTCAATCCTAGCCGTATTAATTCATGCTTGAAAAAGTCAAACACAAAAATCGCAGGCAGCAAATACTTTTACACACGTTTTAATATAAAATTTATACTATTTAATCACATGTTTTCTAAATATGTGGTATTCTTCAGCCTGGATATCTCCGGAACTCTTCAACAATCTTCAACAACCTGAGATTTTTAATGGGGATTAAATAATAATGAAAATAAACAATTCTGCATTAAATTACAGTCAAATCAATTTTGAATATCAAATTGATGTTAAATATAGGCGGGAAATAATTCACGGACTGCCTATAAAAGGCAACAGTAGGCAAGCCTATAAAATTAAAAAAATAACAGCAACATACATACAACATCAAAGAACAATTGCGATAGAAGTAAAGAAGATGATTCCTATGCAAAGGGATGCATACATTTTCTTATTATTTTGCAGGAAGATTGTATTGAAGAAGATGCAAACTCAATTGAGGTAAGAGTAAATTGCTTCAAGCACCTTAAAACTTACTATTTCATAAATACATTTATATATATATATATATACATATGTATATATATATCTGTGTGAAATGGGTGTATTAGCTTCACAAGTGGGAAATGGACAAAAAACGAAAGCTCAATCTCTTAAGTTGGAAATGGGATGAAACAATTGTTGTCGACGGGACAGATGATGAAAAAGATGAACCATGTGTGGAGGTAATTGCTCAGAAAAATAATATACTATTACGAATATATAACATGTCAGATAATTTTTGTTAATTATTCTGTGTATGTAATTCTTTTTCCTTACATGTACAGGAAATGTCTATTGCTAACAATTTCCTACTACCATTTGAGGAACCTGCACATGCAGGAATCCCATCAGATGAAGAAAACGAGGTTCTTAATTTGTTTCAAGTACATATGTGAATTTAGATGTTCTTATTTGGTAATCTCATACATAATATTATTATTCATGAATTACTAGATGAAGTTCTATCAATGAAAAGAATAAAAAGATCAAAAAACGAACAAATCAGGATTCGTTGCCGGAACCGACCATTTCTACTAAGAGATGAATCCGATGATGAAGAAGAAGATATATAAATCATTCTAGCAACAATGAATTTTATGATTGTTCATTTCAGTATTTTTAGTTTTTAGAATAGTTCATTTCAATAAGTAGTCTAATTAGTTCCTTTATTATTAGTTGAAAACTTTTCAATTTTTATCTACCATTGCTTTTTGATAATATTAATAAAACCATCATTGTTGCAAATATTATTTGGATCATGATACTCTTATTATATTATATTGATAAATTAATATATATTCCTTCTATATACGCAGAACTATATAAAAGCTGAGATGTCACTAACATTATCAATTTAAATTTGAATGTTTATTAATATGAAACTCACTATTCATATACGTTTTTTTAGCATATATAAAACGTTTTGAACTTTTAAAAACAACTCAAATATTCTATATTTGTTGAATTTAATAAAATACCAAAAAGTATAACAAAAACGTATCCAACTTTTAAAAACTCAAATATTCTATATTTGTTGAATTTCATAAAATACCAAAAAGTTCTTTAAACCTTTTTGACCCTTCTGTCACAAAGTTTTGATAAATATAAACATCACTTGCATTTTACAATGTCTTTAATATATTATATTAATTATAATATATTTATATTCTTCACTTACGTAAATATAATCTCCAATACGTGGAAACAAACTTTGAATAACAAAAGGACCTTACCAACAAATCCAACTGGATAGGTTTTAATTATTCAAAACAATATTAAGTTTAAAATTTTCAATTAGTTTGAAACCTGCGGGTAAATTGTTAAATATCACTTTGGATTTTGCGCCAGTATATAGGCCTTATTTAGAGTTAATTAACATGAAATCTAAAAAAGAATTATATTTATATATTATGTTTATCATATTTATTATTTTTTATAAAATAATACAAATCAAGAATTATAATACAATAACTTCAAAAACATTTAAATTAAAAATGTATCTAACTTTTAATAAGTAAACTGTTATTTTTGTTGTAGGATAATATTTTATATTATGTTTTATTTTCTAAGTCTATTTTATATTATATTGTAGGGTTAATATATTATAAGTTTATTTTATAATATGTTTTAATCATATTTTTTAAACATATTGTATTAATATAATAGTCACATTTCTTTAATATATTATATTAAAATACAGCCACATTTCTTTAATATATTATATTAATTATAATATCGTGGAAACTAACTTTGAATAACAGAAGGACCTTATCAACAAACCCAAATGGATAGGTTTTAATTATTCAAATCAATATTAATAATATATATGATTAATAATACGGACATCTTCAACACTAATTAATTTTAAAGTATATTAATAACTAACATTATGAAATTTCTAAAATGCTAAAAAACATAAAATTTTAAAATGTTGATTTTTTTTGTTGTTATGTGGTTTTAGGATTGGATTTCAGTGAGAAGTAACACAACAATATATTAGCAATATATCATACATGTTTTTTAGATCTGTGAACACATCAATTTGTTATTTAATATGGTTGATGGTTCCACAAATAATATAAACCAATATCAATAACATATAAATGCATCAGTCTTGATTAACGTTTAGATTAAGGTCATAATACGACATATCCCACCAAGAAACTAAAAATCAAAATAAAAGAATTTTAGCACGAAAAAATAGTTCAGAGAATACCATATTTGGGTTGACTTTTGAGTAGGGAAAACCAGATCTGAATGTTGGGGCTTAGAAGAGTAGCGAAAGAGTGTTAAGGGTTTCGGATTCGGGCGGGAAATCTCGATCTGGTTGTTGATGGTTAGGGTTTTGTGGTGGGGAACCCGTATCGGTGACGTTTGAGTAGGGGAAACCCAGATCTGAATGTTACGGCTTAGTAGAGTAGCGAAAGAGTGTTAAGAGTTTCGGATTCGATGACCTCTCAGTGGGGAAATCTCGATCTGGTTGTTGATGGTTAGGGTTTTGTGGTAGGGGATCTCGTCGGTGGTTATTGCGGTGGTATTGACGGTGGTAGTTTTGGTTACTGGTTGTTAGGGTTTTGTGGTGGAGAATCTCGCCGACTCTCTGTCTCGCTGTGGTGACGGAGTAGTGGTGGTGTGCATGCGACGTTGATGGCGGTGGTCGGCATTTAAGTGGGGAAATCTCGATCTGGTTGTTGATGGTTAGGGATTTCTGCTGGGGGATCTCATCGGTGGTGATTCTTGCGAAGGTAGTGACTGTTAGGTTTTCTAGGAGGGGATCTCGTCGGTGGTGAATAGGATGGCGTTGGTGACGGAGTAGTGTTGGTTGCTGATGATTAGGGTTTTGTTGTAGGGGATCTCAGATAATGCGTTGATGGCGGTGGTAGGCAAAAGAGATGGCGGTGGTAGGCAAAAGAGATGGCGGTGGTCGGCGAGCAGCGTCTTTGATGGGGTGAGCGGAGATGGCGGTGGTTGGTTGATCCAGCGATTCACCGGAGATAGGCTCGAGAGATAGTGAGAGGGAGATTGCCAGATCTATTGGCTCAATAGTGAGAGATTGTGTCGTAATGCATGTAAATGGATTAAGAGAGAGAGAAGGCAGTAAATGACTTGAGAGAGAGAAGTAGTGAGGAAGATAATGTTTAGATGTGTAATGCATGTAATAATTACTCTCTTTTAAAAATTATTTCAACTTCTACGAGACATGCATACTTATTATAATTAAATAATTACTCTCTTTTAAAGATTATGTACTAACAATACATTTTACTTATAAAAGTTTTTGAAACCTACCCGGGCATCGCACGGGTATTAAACTAGTTTTTGTTGACACCAATGGATATAAATTATTGGCGAATATCTCAACAAATATTATTCTAATCTTATTTCTAGGGTATTAGACTCTCGAAAGTTAATATTTAGGTATGTTTGGTGAAAATGACTGGGGCTAGGGCTAAGGCTTATTAATTGATAATCTCAAACCCCTCACTTAAACGAGGCTAGGCGGCTGCGGATTATAAAAACTAGAATCTTAAGTTCCTATAATCCCTATAAAACCGTCGCCAAACACACCCTTAATGTATCCAATCTAGTATAGCAAGTCATTTAATTACATGGTATATGTTTTGATGATGTGGCATCTTACTTTGATGCTAACGTATAATTTATTTGTTTGTCAATAATTGGAAATATAGTAAATATAATAATAATAATAATAATAATAACAATAATAACAATAATAATAATAATAACATGACAGATCTGGATTGTTTGCATACTATCTCCATTGATCGTTCGTATGCTTTTAAAGACTAAATAATAAAAACGAAAATTAAATGATTATTAGACTAAATGGGTTGGTTTAAAAGTTAATAAATATTAAACATTAATAAAAACGTGTTAAATAGTAATAAAACGGGAATTAAATGAGAATTACAAAAATGACGATGTACGTCATCAAGACTCTAACCAGCGGTGAAAACATCGCCGCGAGCGGGATGTCAGATTTGACGGCAGAATCATAGTAGTATGATACGAAGAGATGTGATTGTATTACATATATAAATCGTCAATCATTATTTTTACAATTAAAATTTAAAAGTAATATAGTTAAACGTTATTGGTTAAAATTAAAATGGAATAAATATGATTATAAAATATTTTAGAATGATAAAACTAAGAATTTGGTTAAATATGATATTTGTAAATTAAGTTAGTCAAATACGATTTTATATGACTGAATAAGAGCATATATGAAATTATCTATAATAAATTTGACTCAAAAAGTCAAAATTGATTTTTTTATTTTAATTGAATGAATGGTCAAGATTAAATATTTTTTAAATAAATAGTTTAGACTATCTAATAAATTTTATCAAATTAGTCGTTTATATATATTAAAAGATATTTTTCACGTCTTTTAATTTTTTATTAATACGAGAGTTAAAACTTTTACAAGAATATAATTTTAAAAGTTTAAAAAAATACATGCATACTTAGGAGAGCATGGGGAGTACCCCAAACTCTGCATACCATGATTCAGGATACATCAACGTCATATCAGCATTACCCTTCACATGCTTATGCCATGCTTTAAGGCAAGAAATACCCATGCTTCATGCATGCTTCAAATTTTGTTTTTTTTAATTTTTTATTAATTGTATACAAATAATTATTTTTGTTTAAATATTATAAAAATAATTAACTTAGATTAAATTTTGTTAAAAAATTCGAATAAACAAAAAAATTAAAATTAACAACAAATTTTTCAAAGTCCGAATTCTTCCTTAAGCTCGGCTTTTGTCTACCTCACGAACTCAAGATCTTCCCCTTTAAGTCCCTCTTCGCTTGATTTTAAAAATTGTGCGACCTTCCTCTTCCCTTTTAATTCCTTTAAACGAAGCTTACGTTCGTTTTGTTCCAACTGTTTTTTGTTGTATTCTTTTAGGTCAAAATTCGTTGTCAGCGACTTGAGTTGGAAAGTTTGGTGAAACTTGAGGAGACGGTTGATTGTAACCCATTTGGTAACCGCGAGGACTAAGATCGTTGAAAGCTAGTTGCAGTTGTGCAAACATCGGGTTCAGCATGTAGATGGGTGGTGGCGTATCCATCCGGAAAGGGTTAACACTCGTATTCGGTTGACGAGATTTGGATTTTGAAGACTTCGTTGTTTTAGAATAACCCTTCATTGTGAGAAATTGTAAAAAATATAAAGAGAATATTGTAGAGAGAATGTATGTAAAAGGAGGAATAATTTGAAGGATATATATATAGGTTTTAAATAGGTAAAAAAATAAAGAAAGATGTTTTTTTAAAATTAAACGGTCAAATGACCGTTGAAGCCCCAACGGTCCAACCCAACGTTCGAATGATACTCGGTATAACTCCACCGAGTTTTTCAAAATTCTCGGCATACCGAGATAGCGGTTTGGTGTTCAAACTCGGTATGCCAAGTCCAAGTGAACATACCGAGTGTATCACCGAGGTACTCCGAAGGCTCGGAGTGATTGAATCATATAGGGTTGAGTCGATTGGTATCCGACTATCCGAGTCGTATTCGGGTCCATGCCCGACCCTGCAAATCAAATAGGGTTCTTCCCTATTTTTGGCGCGGTGGATTGCGTGTTGTTTGACCTAGAAGAGATCTTTGAAGTTTTGCAGAGTAATTAAAAAAAATATAGAAGATGGAAGACGACCCTTTCGATTTTGAGTCTGATGTTCTACTTGCCACCTCACCCGTTGTCGCCCCAAAACGAAGGTAACATTTACCCCCCTTTTGTTGCCTTTTCAATTGTCAGACTTTAATATCCTATCTGCTTCTGTCTTACTTGCATCCTTTCATCTGTATGAACTTGTAAAAACTGGAAATTTAGGGTTTAATTCACCTAATTGTTACTCTTTGACCTCGTTTGAAAAGTTGGGTTGCTAGGGTTTTGGTTTATGATTTTTATTTGCTTCTACTAAAAGTCTATGTCGTTATATTTTTTGGTTTTCGGTGTCAAATAAAGCAAGTTCCAAACCTGCTTTGAATAATAGATTTTTGGGTAAATACTGACGATTAGGTCAATCAATACACACAATAGAACCAGATTTTGACTATTTTAGTTGTGTTATTCTTCTACCTTTAAACTTTATATGGATTTTGGGCTGTTCTAGAACACCATACATATTAATACTGCATTTTAGTATGTTGCTCGAAAGTCAAACTGTGTTTTTATGTGTTGCTTGAAAATTAAACAGTTAAGATGCTAGCGTGTTATTATGTGATTTTACAGGAAAAAAGTGTTTGGTCTTGATGATTTACTATCGGATCACTACAATGAGCAGAAGAGGGTAATTGAGAGGGAATCAAAACTGTCAAAGACTA
Source organism: Pulicaria dysenterica (assembly GCA_947179395.2). Lineage (NCBI taxonomy): Eukaryota > Viridiplantae > Streptophyta > Magnoliopsida > Asterales > Asteraceae > Pulicaria > Pulicaria dysenterica. Next base: position 92,935,847 of record OX359290.1, on the reverse strand, counting down.
AAAAGACCTATGACTCAGACAATGAAGAAGATGGCCGAGTTGCTAAATTGTCTAAATATGTTGACGAATGTCACGAAAAGGCACACGTCTTGCTCTCATTTTTATTTGACGATTTAAGAACTTTTTTTGTCTTTTCATTGATATCAGTCATACAAATAATGAGCTCTATGTTGTAGATGACTCAACTAAGTGATGAGGATGATGTTTCCATTTGGGGTCTGCAAGTTTTTGGAAACCAGGTTTACATGCTTTAACCAACCATCCTTTAATACAGCTCGTGTTTATAAACACACATCATAACTGATGGCTTCACTTGCAATTTACAGAAGTCCGTGCCATCATTTGTATTTAGTGATCTTCAAAGTTGCTCACTTTTCTGTTCCTTTGTGAACCATGAAGCGAATTCACTGGTTGAGCTTAATACCGAATCAGGTCTTTATTTAGAGAAGTAGTTATTCCTGTTGCATCCTTTCGGCATTTAGAGTAATTTTTTTGCAGCCTATTATATAACCGTTGGTGGTTTATAAAAGTGTCCCTCATTGCTTATTAAATTGGTTTATTGAATTGCAGTCATTTAAATCTTTTTTTGCAGGAGAAACATTCTTTGAAGGTTTATTGACTGATGGCTGGCTATTCAAATTGGTCTGCGAATGCGGTGAAGTAGAGAAATTCATAGCAAAATGGACTTTTCACTTGAGTATGTCATCCATCTCAATCGTTAAATTATGATTTGAAATTTTTGCTGATTTTATGGTATCTGGTTTTACAGTGCTATACTCATCAAAAGAAGTGCTTAGAAGCGCTGCAGTTGACTTTTGGTGTGATATTCTACTGCTGAAAAACAAGGTGAGTAGGTGACTGTGATTAAAAATTGTTTTTTCGTGTGTCTTAACTACTCATATATGATTGTTGCTATCTTAAGAATATTTTAATGGCTTAATCAGGGCGATACACTGTCTTTAAAGATAGATTGGCTACCGAGCTATTCGGAACTCGAAGGTGCTCTTAAAACTTATGGGTTCTTACTGCATTCACCTACTAAAGATTCTTCTGATACTGAAATGGTCCTTGGAGGTAATTCTACCAATATGCTTGAATCAATGCTATATGATATATTTGGGTGATTACTTAAATCCTTGATACTAGTTCCAGATTCTGAGTTCATGGGCCCACCTCAAAATATTAGGGCTTGGATCAAGTATGTATCTGCTTGTAGCCAAGCAAGGTTTGTTCAAATGGCATATACCAATTCCTAATTTTTTAAGTTTCTTGCATCTTGCTCAATTTAATCCTTTTTAATGTGTTCTATCTTAGGAATGTTCATTCTATCTTCTCTACATCAGAGGCAGAAGAACTGGTGGTGAATGTAATCTGTCTCTTGTTAGATCGACAACTACTAGGCCTGTCTGTGGAATTGAATAAATGTATGATAGCTCTAGTTAACTTCTTCACGGATGAGGAATGGAGTTCCAGCTGTATCAAAGTAGCCGAATCAGTTGCCACGAGGTTTTCATTCAAAGTTTCTTTTGTTTTTTTATTCATCTTTTTTGGGAGGGAGTTGGGGTTGTAGCAGTCTAAATTTTTTTAATGTTATATAAATGTCTTGGTTGTCTGAAATCAGGGTTCCTATGGACATCAATAGCCTGAGGGCTGTTGAGAGTATCCCAGCAGTTTGTGGGCACACGAAGCTTCTACGAAGGGCAGTTACCTTCCGAATTCTTCGTGGTTATTTTGACAAGGTATGTTCTGCATTTCATCGGTGAGTGTATATGCCATAATGACAAATTACTGATTAGTTAATACCCCCCCCCCCCCCCCCCCCCCCAAACAAAAAAAAAACTATTCTTTTTTATCCTTATGCATTAAAGTGCGAATTTTGAGCCATTTATCTTCTAACAGGCCAATTTGGGTAGTGGGTTATCTTCTAATGGGCCGAACATGTAAAATAAAAATGATTCGCTAAAAAGGAAAATCAGTTGGGTGGCTGAGTGGCTCAAAGCGTGTCTATACTTATATGGCCCCCTAATATATTTAATTTAAAGAATTAGATTATTGTTAAATATCTAACATGCTTGGACAAAAAGTAAATTAGGGTCAACCTGACCAGACTCAAACAATCTGCCAGTTTTGTCATCTTTAATTATGTAGCACATGGGAATTCCATTTATTCTAACAACACGATTGAACGACTTTTCGAAGTTTATACTTGACGTTCCATTGCAAACCAACTATTAAAGAAAATGCAAATTAAAACCTATGTTTCGCATATATATGTCAGCTAGACAAAAGATGCAAATTTTCTGGTTTTAGTTTTGGCACTTGTATCTTCATAATTTGTCTACAATCAGTAGTTCTTGTATACTATGTTTAATTTATTTTGTAGAGGTGGCAAATGGTGGCCTGGACAAAACGAGTTTTAGTCAAAATCAGCAATGTTTTGTATTGGTCAAAACAGCTCGGGTTGACCAACGCCAGTTTTGTTCAACACTTTTTTTTGATAGATAAATAAATAAATAACATTAGCGTGTCAAGTATGATAAAAAAATATGTTATTTTAATATTAATGTACTTTCTAGAATAGAAGGATTTAAAAGTTGTATGCATGGTTTTTTAACAAAAATAAGGTAACATGCATTAAAAATAGGGAAATTTACATTAATTATCAATTATATTTACATCAATTTCCAGTTTCTACAACCCTTTTTATAATAATACTAATCTATATACTCAATTTGTGCAGTTGACTGCACAATTGGTGCATTTATCTTGACACACATTTTTCCAATTTGTGCCTTCTTTTTTATAGTAATCATAAAGGAATGCATAGTAACTAAGCTGATTAGAAAAATTACAAATTGGAAATCGATGCAAAAATAATTGCACTTTCACGTGATTTTCTCTCAAAAATACACATTGATCCAAGCTTTGACCAATTTGCATGTTTTCTTTTTAGCTTTGACTTGTTAAAGATAAAATATAATCCGACATAAGAAATTGATCGGATTGGTCACCTTTTTTTACTGGCATTATAGAAAGAATGGTTATTTGCAGTTTTGTTATGATGGTCTAAATAGCCATTCATTTTTAACAATTGATACTCACCTTGTCATCATAGGTAGAAGATGAAGACGAAGAGGTCATAAGGCAACTGACCTTGATCAATTTGAAAGACAAAAGTTGTGATCTTTTTAAAGTTTATATATATTTGGTGTTGGCTGAAAACTGGTTTTTATACAACCCGGTACCAAAAGACAAACCATTATTGAATGAAATGTGGGGCCTGTATCTACGTAATTGTTCTTGCCAGATCAGCATCACAGACACGAGGTCTTATGCTTCGAAGGTGTGTACATTACTCTCTTACTTACTAGTTATTGCTAAGAAAATACACGGGTCACAGGTTGCAGGCTCGGTAATAATAAATCAAACCAGACCAGGTCGGGCTGGCAGTGACTTTTCTCAAAAAATAAAAAAAAGAACACCTTTTATTATCAAGTAGTGTGTTGGATCTACAAAAAAAAAAATTGTTATCTCAATATCAATCTACTTTTTTTAGTTAATAGAATTATCACACATACGGCTCTACTCTTCATGGCGGTAGCTTGTGCTTTTATAACTAAATATAAAAAAAATTCCTATATAACAATGCAGGTTCGCAGTAAAGCTTCTTATCTTCTTCAAGGCGCCACTGATAGATTATTGTAGTATTAGTGATGGTAATTGTGTTTTGGTGAATCTATTGAAGTGGGTTTAGGGTCAGATTTGTTTGCATCAGTTTTTGCAGTATGTAGTAAAGAATGGTTTGGGCCTAGTTGTCTCTTGATTGAAAAGTGGTATACTAATTAAGAGATTATTTATGCAAAGTATTTAAAAGCTTTCATTAAGGCCACACAAACATTCTAATAACTTTTTATAGGTCACTTTAAGTGTTAACTTGGTTCCATTTATAGCAATTTTGGTACAAAAACAAGAAGATTTTCCTGACAAATTGCAAATGATAAAATAGTTCTAACTTTAAACCTTTTGTCACATTTTGAAGTGATAAAATAATAACACTGCTCTTGAATGTACTTAAAATTGTGGGCGAGTTGTAATTATTTAAGTCAAGTAACTTATAAGTGGTCTATGAGAAAATAATATGTGATGCTAATAGCTCCTATAGCAGTCACCCGATGTGAATATGATTATAACATCTTCTAACTTCTATATTGTTAGCATCACAAATTATTTAAGTTAAATACTGTTTGTTAGCATCATATATTATATTCTTGATTGATGACCTTAATAAACTTTTTTGAGTACTTAATTGATATATTGATGCCTTATCTCTTTCAAATTCATCACAGCAAAACTATATATCTTCAAATACGTGGGGGATAACATATCCACTTTTGCAACAACAAAATGCTTATATTCCTGTTCTTGAAACATTAATTATAGATTTTAATGGATGTATCTAATGTCCGAGAATATAGAGGAGTTGGTAGATCGCATTTAACCATTTAAGTGTTAAAATCTTTGAAGATAGACTCTAGAAATTACTGTGTAATCGAGTTGTTAATTGAAGAAGTTCAATCATACTACCTACACTTGGACGAAACTACATCTACTTTTATACATCCGAAATGCGGAATATGTCAAATTAAATGTCACTATACAATTGGTGTTGTAAAGCACTATAACAAAACTTAACCTATGTCAAAAACGATTTTACACAAGTTAAACCCTCATGAAATCAATCCATAATAACAATTTTAACTAAAACTTTATGTATATTTATAAACATATTTTTATATATTATATAAAGCCCGATAAGTGCTCAAGCTCAGCTTATTATATATTTCGAGTTTGCTTTTGAAATAAAGTTCAAGCTCAAACTCAATAAAAGCTCGACTCAAATGTGTTCAAGCTCAAGTCAAGCTCAGATAACTCAATAAAACCTAGGTAAGGTTAAAATGTGGATGTGTGTGTATGAAAAATAACGGTAACATTTCCAACAGTTCACACAAACGCTCACATTTTCAAAATGGCAAACCAAATTATTAGCGGGTCGAGATGTCAATAGGGCTGGAATTATGAAGGTTGAGTGGTTGACGAAGTGGAGGACGGTGTAGCCAGTGGCACTAGTGCAAAAGTCCACTCCCGCCACCCATGGCTAGTTTATTCCTTAAGTTAACATGCATCATAATTTCTAACACCATAAGAAAACAGTAACGTATGATATTCATTAACCTAGTTAACTGAAATTAATTTATGGGTGTGAACATAGGAAAATTAAAATAGGAGGCCATGCAAATTGAAACTTACATGCTATAATTAAGAGACATTGCATAAAAAATAAAGAATTTTGGGCCGTATGAACTAACATATTAAACCTTACAATTGAAGCAATTAATCACTACACCTATGTGAACAACTAAACATCGCAGAATATCACTCCAGTTACTTTGAGGAAAATCAAAATAACACTTGCGAAACATGTCAATTTCAAGCCTAAATTTGAAAATTTTCAAAACATGTTTTACCAACCAAATTTGCCAAAACCAATTAAAAATTCATTGAAGTTTTCGCAAGCGTTTTACTCTTTCAGTAAAAGATATCTTAAAAGTACGATCTAAGTTAACTATTTTACTTTTCAATTAAAATTCGGTGTTACAATAATTAACTTACAACTATGAACAAGTAAAACCAACTAAATTCAAACACATGACGCATCTCACAACGCACAACTCTACACTAAGCTCTACTAATAGTCTCATATCCCATCGTATACGCATCACATACTTGTTGCTTGTGTGGTATTCACCCCATACCCCATCCACCACTCACTTATAGAGTGACAAAAAACCCCACAACTCTAAATTACCTCCCATTCCATATACTCTAAAACAAGAACACCAATCATAAGTTAGATGAAAACTTGCCAAACATTATGAAGAAAACACATTAGCTTCAACAGAAGCTAGTAAGTCCAAAGAATAATAGATATCACACACATACAATCTCAAAAGTACCAACAAGGCATCACTCTTCGGTTACATCCAAACATTGCACATGATCCCTAATCCACTCATATCAACCAACCCACAATTCAGATATGCTTTGTTGAACAATATCCCACATCGAATGAAAAGTAACTTTGTAATGTGATTAATAAGGGTCTTAAACTACTCCACTCATAACCAATTGGTTTTGAGTTGGAAACCCATAACCTTACATGCATCACAAAAATTATTTCTTTAACCTTTACTAACAATACTCAACATCACAAAGAAATCATCTACTTAAGTCACCCGTCATACTAAACTATATCATAAACCAAGAACAGCATCAAATACATCAACAATATAATAAACACAAAAGTTAACCCTATATTAAACCTTTACAACCACAACTTCAAATTCATCCACAAAATCATAAACACAAAAATTAACCTTAGCAAACTTTTAGAACCAAAATTTAACCTAAAATCAAACTATACCTACCAAAATCAAGACTCACAGAATGTCGGAATTTATAAGAGTTGATTACATAAATGGTCCACATGCTTGTCACGGAATTTCATATTTAATAATTTAATATAAAAAATTATGAAAATAGTCACTAAAAACTATAGTTGTCAAAGAATCAATAACTGTTTATAAAATTAAAAGACTGAAAAATGAAAATTCATTATAACCACAAACCAAACTACAGTAACATAGTAATTTCATTATAACGATTTCTAACAAGGCATGCAAGAAAATGACACTTCTAACTATATATGTCGCTATTCTATTTATATTTAATTAATTTATTCAACAAAATACCACTGCCTTTCCATTTATTGTTTTTAGTTAATTATACAAAAATTTCCATGAGAACTGCCATGCGACCAACACATTCGAATTTTATATGAATTTTTAAATCCGCTAAAATTGAACATTGATTTATTTAAGAATTGATTTAAAAAACATTTTCATACATGAATTTTGATCATCAATATACATTGAGACATGATCGATCAAGAAGGACACACTAAAAAAAATCAGATAATAAACAAAATCAATATATTTACAAAACATCTATTCCAAATTTATAATCTAAGATTATAAGTGTTTTTAAATAAACTTGCACGTACCCGAATAGTAAATTAATTAAGAAAATTAACTCCATCGAAATAGCAAAAAATATATCTATATATAATATAGTTAAAAAGAAGGAAGAGATAAAAAAAACATGGAAATAATTAGCAATCGCATGGATGATCATGGACAATAGCTTGGATCTTGATTAGATACAAACTCTGATTGTTTGTAGAGATCAATGGCGTTATGGCATAGAGATGGACCAGAAGGTGGCACCGGCCCTCGTGGGAGTTTACTGTGTAACAATCGTTCATAATTGTCTAACCAGTTATCTTCCTCGAGCACTCTTGTTGCATTTCCAATTGTTAACCATGAAAAACAAATTAATACCACCATCATAATAATAACAACCACCTCTACACGCCTCAAAACCATCCTCCACCCGCCTCCTGCTTGATCGATCTCTCTATGTATTCCTCCGATCGTATCGATCAACTGATCAGTCTCTTCGGCATGCCCGTACTCTCTCTCTCTCTCTACTGTATAGAAACAAAATATTTGCGGTCGTTCATTCCAGCCTCTATTTATGCGTGTATTTTTATGGATCTAATTAAGAGTGGTTGGACTTAATATGTATATATATATAATATATATATATATGTATATATATAATATATATATATATATATATATATATATATATATATATATATATATATAGAGAGAGAGAGAGAGAGAGAGAGAGAAAGAAAGAGAGAGAGAGAGAGAGAGAGAGGGGAATGTTGGTTGTATATGTAAATGCAAATATGGGTAATTGTTGAATTTGAACGCCGGTCAAATTTAGTTGTGTGTGTGTGTGTTCTTTAATTGACTTTGAAAGAAGAGTTAATATGGTGAATTGACTTGTGGTAGGGGCAACCCAAGTTGGACAAAGAGAATTGTAAGAATATTAATGTTATATATATACGGTTAAAATAATAACTGTTTTTCATAGGAGTATTGTGAGAATCAATTATTGTTATTGATTAAAATTAATAATCTTTTAATATTGTTATCATTTACATTTCTAAGTATACGGAAATTAATATACACTTTTGTACGATCGGTCGATTCCTTCGTTCGTACAAAACAATCATTTATTTAACTAAGTGATTTTTATATAAATGATTATGTCTCTATCCGTATATTTATACGGACATTTAAACTAGTAATAATAATAAAGTACATGCATGTCGGTTGTTGAGCATGAATCTTGACCAAACTACCAAATTCATTAATTGCAAATATATTCTGGTCCACCTCAAATCGTGACCCTGTCATTCCATAAGTAATGCAACTAAAGGAATGAAATTAAGGATCCACAAACTTTGAAGCAGTCGTACGTACGTGGTATAATTAAACCCTAGCTAGCTAAACTACATATCAAAGTCGAAACAAAACTTCAAAGACGTTATTTGCAGTATGCTGATACTTACGGAGTTGATGATGTGGATTTTCAAGTTTTACTTTATTAAATTATGTAGATGGATTTGATTACAAACTCTAAGACCACTAACTTGTATGTACTAGCTCGTCATCCCCATGGATGACAAGCTCGTTTTGCCGTTGTCACCTCATCAATCGACTAGGGCGGTGCTTGTCAAGGTTTCTCATTGAGTTGCTCACTTGCTCCTGTCATAGTTTTGACAAGCTATAATGGACTCTTTTGTTTTTTTCGTTCTTATTGCAACGGTAGAAAATAGGATAACAATGTGCAGGTTAGTATGTATGTTATCATAAGTAAGTCTGTTTAGTTATGACTATATCATAGAGTGAAAACCTGATGTGATATATTTAGTTATTACAATCATGTATACCATGACTATGACTATGGATGGTTTAATAGAATTAAGTAAGGAAAAACCTCAATTCATGCTCTTAATTAGATTATCTAAATATGTATAGGGAATGTTCAAATGAGAATGAAAAATTAAATTAGAATGTGAGAATCAATCTCAGTCATTCATTTTGTAAGTGGAATTTATGGATGGAGAGCGTGGGGGAATATAGTGTGGCAGGGTGCATGCGATGAATTCGTGGGTGAGCAATGACATTGAAGGAGGAGAAATTGGACGGCTGTGATTGAGTCTCCCATTCTCATTTAATTTAAGGTTCTCATTTGAACCATATATATATATAATCAGGATCAAATAAAAAGAGTTTTAAGGTAAAAAGAGTAAGGAGAAAACCAGAAGACGACACGTGTCCTTTTAATTTAAAAAAATTAAAAAGGGTATAATTGGAAGTTTAAACAAAAATCTCTCTCCTAATAACCCACTACCCCCATTTTTTCGCCTCCACCCCAATACGTACGTACGTATCCCACAGATCGTCCCTCCCAAACCCTAAATATCATACATATCGTTTCCTGCCCTCTCCACCGTTGCTGCCCCTTCCGCCGTCGCTGCCCCCTCCACCGATCGATGCTCCCTCCGCCGACCGATGCTCCCTCCGCTGTTGTTCACCGTCGCTGCCCCTTCCGCCGACTGTGTGCATCATCGGCATCGTAAACCCTAACCGACGTCGGTGATGTTAAGAGCACCGGATACCGAGTCGCCTCCGCTCGACGTCGCTGCTGTTACGCCCAGATCTGAAGGTTCGTTGATCCACACAGTCGCCCCCGTCCACCACCGCATCTGCACACCATCGCCGCCGCTGACCACCGTCGCATCTGTGTTGTGCATCCATAATCAATTTTGGTTTGTATATTTTCTCGATTCTCTTGTCTCCGTGAGGTGCATTATGTGAATCAAAGAGGTCTGTGAATCAAAAAGAGGTTTGTATTTGAAATTTTTGTTGTATTTCTGTGAATCAAAAGGAGGTTTGTATTGAAAATTTTGTTGTATTTTCTGTGAATCAAAACTGTTTTTGTGCATCTGTGTATATGTTTATCATCTATTAAAAGTGGTTCTGAAATTATATTTTTGTGCATCTGTGTATCTGTTGATGAAGCCTGATTGTTATTCTGAAACTGGTTTGAATTGTTTTTCATTGGCGTTGATTGTAAACAGTTGATTGTTGTTTACTGAATTGTAGGGGATGGTAAACAAAAAGACTACTATGCCCTTTCTGTAATTTTTTTTAATTAAAATAAAAAGAAAAAAGCCAATTTTATAGGAGCGGTTACAGGAAAAATGATTGGCTGAGATTTCTCCTTACTCTTTGTAGAATAAATTTTTTTTTAGCGGATCTCCTCCCTATATATATATATATATATATATATATATATATATAGGGGAGGGTTAATGCAAGAACCGTTGTTAGTGCGATAACCGCGAGAACCCAATCTCAGCCGTTCCTTGAATATGGGAAGTTAAACGGATTGAGAGCGTGGAGGGATAGAGTGTGGCAGGGTGCATGTGAGGAATTCATTGGTGGGCAATGACATAGGAGGGGGAATTTGACGGCTCAGATTGGTTCTCGCGGTTCTCGCACTAAGAATGGTTCTCGTATGAACTTTTTCATATATATATATATATATATATATATATATATATATATGCAAAAGTTCAAACGAGAACTATTTTTCGTACGAGAACCGCGAGAACCAATCTGAGCCGTCCAATTCCCCCTCCTTAAATGTCATTGCCCACCCATGAATTCCTCACATGCACCCTGTCACACTTGATCCCCCACGCTCCACAACCATGAGTTCCACTTTATCAAATCAACGGCTAAGATTGGTTATCGCAATTCTCGTACGAAAAACAGTTCTCGTTTGAACCGTCCCCTATATATATATATATATATATATATATATATATGGAGGTTCAAATAAGAACTACAAATTAAATGAGAATAAGAGACTCAATATGAGCCGTTCAATTCCCTCTCCTTCAATGTCATTACCCACCTATGAATTCCTCACATGCACCCTGTCACAATCTATCACCTCAACTCTCCATCCATGAATTCCACTTACAAAATAAACATATAAGATTTAGTCTCCTATTCTCATTTAATTTTCCATTCTCATTTAAACCTTCTCATATATATATATATATATATATATATATATATATATATATATATATATATATATATATATATATATATATAAATAGGGGATGGTTCATGCAAGAACCGTTGTTAGTGCAAGAACCGCGAGAACAATCTCAGTCGTTCCTTGGATATGAGAAGTATCATGGATGGAGAGCGTGGAGGGATAGAGTGTGGCAGAGTGTATGTGAAGAATTCATGGGTGGGCAATGACATTGAAGGAGGGAGAATTGGACGGCTTAGATTGGTTCTCGCGGTTCTCGCGCTAATAACGGTTCTCACATGAACTTTTCTCTCTCTCTCTCTCTCTCTATATATATATATATATATATATATATATATATATATATAGGAAAAAGTTCATTTGAGAACCATTTTTAGTGCGAAAACCAATCTAAGTCGTCAAAATTTTCCTCCTTTAATGTCATTGCACACCCATGAATTCCTTACATGCATCCTGCCACACTTTATCGCTCCGCGCTCTCCATCCATTAACTTCCGATAGATATTCAAAGAACGGCTGAGATTGGTTCTCTCGGTTCTCACACTAACAACGGTTCTCGAATGAACCCTCCCATATATATATATATATATATATATATATATATATATATATATATATATATATATATATATATATATATATATATATATATATATATATATATATATATATATATATATATATATATATATATAGGGGAGGGTTCATGCGAGAACCGTTGTTAGTGCGAGAACCGCGAGAACCAATCTTAGCCGTTCCTTGGATATGGGAAGTATCATGGATGGAGAGCGTGGAGGGATAGAGTGTGGCTGGGTGTATGTGAAGAATTCATGGGTGGGCAATGACATTGAAGGAGGGGGAATTGGACGGCTTAGATTGGTTCTCGCGGTTCTCGCGCTAATAACGGTTCTCGCATGAACTTTTCTCTCTCTCTCTCTCTCTCTCTATATATATATATATATATATATATATATATATATATATATATATATATATATATATATATATATATATATATATATATATATATATATATATATATATATAGGAAAAAGTTCATTTGAGAACCATTTTTAGTGTGAAAACCAATCTAAGTCGTTAAAATTTTCCTCCTTTAATGTCATTGCACACCCATGAATTCCTTACATGCATCCTGCCACACTTTATCGCTCCGCGCTCTCCATCCATTAACTTCCGATAGATATTCAAAAAACGGCTGAGATTGGTTCTCTCGGTTCTCACACTAACAACGGTTCTCGAATGAACCCTCCCATATATATATATATAGGGGAGGGTTCATGCGAGAACCGTTGTTAGTGCGAGAACCGCAAGAACCAATCTCAGCCGTTCCTTGGATATGGGAAGTTAAACGGATGGAGAGCGTGGAGGGATAGAGTGTGGCAGGGTGCATGTGAGGAATTCATGAGTGGGCAATGACATTGAAGGAGGGGGAATTGGACGGCTTAGATTGGTTCTCGCGGTTCTCGTGCTAACAACGGTTCTCGCATGAACTTTTTCATATATATATATATATATATATATATATATATAGAGAGAGAGAGAGAGAGAGAGTAACTGTAAGTAGGTAGCTAGTCTTGTGAAATGTGACGTAGCTGTTAACGAACCCGAACTCACAAGCTTAATAAAATGAGGCGATTAGATATAAATCTATGTGCTAAGTTTGACTATTGAAGCCAAACTCAAAACCTAGCTATATGTTTGACTAATATATTATATATGGCTTGGTCTTAACCTACAATTATAAAGAAATTGATGAAATATAACAAGTTGATCTTTAATTTCCTTTTTTTTAACAATGAAATTTTTATTAATTTATAAATGTTTGGACTTTGGACACCCACCCTTTATCCAAGGGGAAGATTACTACCACTAATACTTAGAGTCATAACGTGACACAAACAAACTCAACTACCACAAAATTTAAAAAGTATAGCCACTTGAATTTTATCAGAACGTGGTTTATTTATTAAAGATAGTTTATTTTTTACGGAATTAATTTTAACCTTTTTATTTTTATGTTAATACAAATCAATTAAGCATATATTGCCGGGATACATAAATACTTGGTTACATATAAATGGTTGAGTTTTAAAAGTTATTACATTACAAAATCTAAATTTCGATACTGTTCGACATCAAATTATCAACATTTCATGGATTAAGTGAAGATTCAAAGCATAGCTCATCTTTTATAAAGCTATTAGTCATCTTCTCTGGTTACTATATATGCACATAATAAGTGTGTGTGTCATTAAGCTAGGTTGGGCAGTCTTAAATGATTAACATTTTATAGAGCTCTTTATTTGTTTCGGTACATTTTCTGTAACTTTAAAATAATTCTTCAATAAAATATTATGGTTTAAAAAACATCAAAACATAAGTTTTTATACATTTATTAGAAAAATATAACTAATTAGATACATTTAACAATATTTACCTTATCAGCTAATGGAAGGCACAACGTAACATCAGTCATTTTATTATCTTACAACTATTTTTAATTAAACAAATTAGCTTTTCAGAAGTAAATATAATATAGATAGGTAATCAATTTGAAATAAAATAATATATATTATTTAACTCTGTTTCTAACAGAAGATCTATCATTTATGGGATTGTTGTATATAATTGGTCTTGTTTATAGTGAGGCTAATATTTAATTTCAAAAAAGGTATTTTTGTGTGTATTATTATATTATTATAATATTTCTCGTGGGTTTCGTGGCATGATAACTTAAAAGCTTCTAGGTGGCTATGTTATTATTGAACTTTGATCATCGACCGATGGCTTCTATTTTCAAGTTTTATATCTCAACACAAGCGTGCATGTAAATTAACATGCAAAGGATTTAGAAGTTTGGCGTTATTAAAAAACTTTAAAGTTAAAAGGGAATCTAGTCCAACATTTGAAGTATTGTCGAAGCTGGGCTGGCCTTGAAATGCGTGAAATGGTTGGTAGCATTAGTTTAAAAAAAAGAAAATTACACTATAAAATGGTAGCACCGCCTAAAACATTCAAAATTTACATTACGCAGATAAATTTAACTGGTGTCTCGTATCCGCGCCGACTTATCCACAAGTCCGCCCATAGATTGAAAGCCCATTGTAAATAATTAAGGTGATTAAAGTTGCTAAATAGTAGTAATTCTGTTTTTTTTAATAATTAATTATTACGCACCAATGTTTTGATACATAACAAGTATTTCATTTCCCCAAGCGATGCGCCGGATTAAAAGCAAATTAATACGTTAACTCATAATACGAGTCTAATTTGTTATTGATATATTAAAAATCGTTATTAAACTTCAAAAAATGTCAGCTTTATTCGTCCATTACCACCGCACATCATTTTCCAACATTCATTGCCACCTTTTAAAAAATAAATTTTTTTAGAAGCACAAACCTATATACACAATATTTATAACAAAGGTGACATTTAAAATAAATCATGTGATATGTCAGGATGAGAGTAAAGTTATATTATTTGTTTACGTCTATACATAGTTTTTAAAAGATCATCTTATTAAATGGTAACCAATTTCAAATAGTTACACTTTTATTAAATATTACTTTATAACTTATATAGAAGATAAGAAAAAAAATAATTTATTCTTTAATGTTGTGATAATTTAATTAATTAAGAGATTAATAGAGATAAAGCAAAGTTTTGATTGTAGTAAGAGAAATTAATTTCTCACCATCTTTCAAATTCTCATAATTTATTGGCAAAATACCAAAAACCCTTGAATATCTCATGAGATTATACCAATACACTTTCTCAATTGATATATAGTATAATGACACTAAACTCACAAAGATAAATGTTTACTTTGTTGATTTTAAGTATGTTACAGCTGATAATCTTTCTTCTATCTTCTTCATCACTAACACTCACAAAATGAAGACTTTAAACTCAAATTTATTCATGAATACTTGATAAAAAGTAATATTTTTTATGTTTATAAAAAGATAATCAGTTGTCTAATGAAAAAATGAATAAAATGAGTTTAAAATGTTTTGAATTATCAATAAACAGTAAGAGTGATAAATAAGTTCGGTATAAGATATACCCGACTTTAAGCAGTGATCTATTGGTCTACAATTAATATGATGCTTTTTATAAAATAAAAAAGATTATCTACTATAAACATTTAAAAAATAGGTAAAACAATAAAAAATTAAGCAAAAAAGGTCATTATTTACTTCCCTGTTTTTGAAATGCTTGCACTAAGTTTTGCAACACTAAAATTCAAAGTTCCTCATGAATGCTTAATGAAAAATTACGATTCTTGGATAAAAAAAAAGTTTACCATCTAATACAAAATGAAAAAAAAAAAGTTAAAAATGACTTGAATTATCAAAAAAACAAGAAGAGGATGTTGAATTGTAGGGTTTAAGTTATACCCGACTTTAATTAGTGTTTTTTTGGTCTGAGCTAGATGAAAATTTTTGAACTTAGTGTTTTTGAAAAATAAAGTAATTATCTGTAAAGATATATAACCAATCAAGTAAAATTTATTAAAACTACGACAACTATTACCCAAATATGCAAAACATAAATAAGCCATTAATACAACTTTTTTTTTGGTCCAATCAGTGTATCATAAACCAAAACAAATAAAAAATGATAGTAAAAGAGTATTTTTTAGCCTAAATGGGTTAAAGGTTAATTGTATTAAAAATATGTTTTCAAATCATTTTTTTAATAAATGGGTTTGAAAAATTATATATTTTTGTAACCCTCTCTTAAAATATGCGTCCTGTGTGATCAACTGATCATCCACCTTTAGAGGCGCTCATGTTGATAAGTTTGTTTTCTAAAAAAGACTGTTTCGATTTTATGTCATAATTTGTTTTGTATAAATTTAGCAGTTCAAGTTGAGTTCAAGTTACTGGGTTCGTGTCGCTCGTGTTTGTGTCAATCGTGTCGACCCATTTATTTTGATATCAGGTTTAAGTTGTGTCAGTTTTTTTGTGTCGAATCTGGTTGTGTTTCGCCTCAACCCATTTCAGCCAAATGTGTTCACCGTGTATTTTTATAGTTTTTGTTTGAACTCCTAGTTTGGTCAATATATGATTTTTGTTTCTTTGTGACTCGACTTCGAATTCAATGTTCATTTCAACTTGATACGAATTTGAGTTTACTTTTTGATTTAGTTCTCGCGGTTCTCACACTAAGAATGGTTCTCAAATAAAATTCTATATATATATAATTGAATATAATAAACAATATGATATTTACCAAATATTAATAAATAATGTCATTAAACAACAAAACAATATAGTCTAAATAACATATATTAAAAGGATGTAATATTTTTTTATTACTTATAATTTTTTATCGTTTTAGTTTATACTTTATGATTTTACTTACGCAGGTCATATTCAAATTGTTGGATTGTAGTCAACCCAACCTTACTTTTTTCCTGTAAAGTCTCTTCTTACCCATTTTAAATCCATATCATTTTTTCGTATAAGTTTACATTGTGTATTGTGTTAGGTCATAAATTATTATCCTTAGTTTTCTGGTTGCAAATAAACTCGATTTAAAAGGCATTGTCTTGTATTGTTGTTTTGTGATTAAAAAGTTCCCTCTAGAAGGCGTTTTGTTCTTTTTAAATAGAATAGTTTGTGAAAATTTTTATTTTTTTTTATTTTATCTTCTTACTCACTATAAAATATTATTATAATCTATTAATTTTTTATTACATACTTTAATGATTTTAACACTGATCTTATAAGAAGATGTATAAATAAAAACAATTTATAGAAAGATATAAAATCTTTCAAAATTATTTTCTCTTTCTCAAGTTAAACCTTTTCTTCAAAATAACTAGGCAACTTAGATATAAGTTAAAAACGATATATAAGTATTTTAATAAAAAAAATACTTTTGTCACATCAAAATAATTATAAGTTTTTTATATAAAAAGGTGGCTAATTATTTATGTAACATCGTTTTAATGAATATAAAATTAGGAAATACTAATCATAGTCATTACGATATAGTTTTCTTAACAGCAACTATATATATATATATATATATATAGAGAGAGAGAGAGAGAGAGAGAGATATCCATTTAGCAAGATGCTTAATCAATGGCAAAAAATAGCTTATAATCACCACAAAGAAAAGTAGATAAAAGTGATCAAAGCTATATAAAATTCTCTCTTAAAGAATTAACACAGCAATCGTATCAATTAAAATACTTTTTCGACTTCTCTCTCGAGTTAAACTAAAAGAATTAAAGAATGAGTAGCTTTAATTGGAACTTTTAACGTGCAAAGCTACACTAATTTCCCTAATTAAATTCTTTGTTAATTCTTTATACTCTTTTTTTTAATGTCATTTTACTTTGGTTTAATTTCCGAAAATTTATCAAAATTATCATCTTTTGTTATTTCAAACATATTAATGTTTTAAAAGCTACTATATGTTGTATTCAACAGTTCAACCTATTATAGCAAGTTTAAAGATGGTGACACCGGATTTAATGATGTGACAGGTTACGTATCAAATTTAAAAAAAAATCAAAAAAGATTAGTATTTGTTTTTAATAATAAATAATAAATAATATAATATGGTTTCATTTGGCTTTGGTCCTTGATTTTGATTGAAGGCTCAAACCACCACTGGAAGAAACCGAAAGATTTGAGCTTCTACTTTGGTCCTCGTTTTTGAGCTCGTTTTTTATATCGATTTAGAGTTCATATACAACTCGTCCGATTCATTGCCTGACCACAATACAACTTTTAGATACAATAATACCACAATCCCGCCAACATAGTGTATGCAAAAGATAAGATATAGACAATCATACAATAGAAAGAAAGACCTCCAGCAGAAAATGAGGACACCGGATTTCTAGATGTGTTATCAAGATAATCGCTACCATTCAAATATTCAGTTATATCATGTCTAATTTCAGAATAATTTTTTTTTTCCTAACGTGTACACCCAAATGTCTTAATGCGTCGGTGCTGTTAGTTATGGAATTGACTAAAACTGAATAAACCAACCAAATCCAAAACAGCTAGATCAGTTTAGTAGATATTAGATAACTAGACAATCATGATATACAATGGCACATCACTTGATATTAAATTCACATCTTTAGAAAAATATAAATGTCAACAAGAATAAATGAACTTTGTAGACTATTAATAACCAAGAAGAAAGCACAAGTCAATAATTACTAAAAAAATTGAAAGGATAAAACCAATTCCTGTAAAAAATTAAGAATGAGATGAATTAAGTACCATAAAGAAGTTAGTTAATGCGTTTGAATTGAGACCTTTGAAGATGCCTCAACAACAAGTTAGCCTTTCTTTTAGCCCGTTCTGTGCCATTCTTGGCAAGCTCAATCAATGGTTCCAAGACCTCTTGTTTGCTTATAAAGCCAAGATTCTTGTCGTCTCTTTTGCACAACGAAAGCAAAATCGAAATAGCATTTTCTTTGGTTATTGAATTCCCAACGGTCACATGATGGATTATATTAGGAAGAATGCAAGCTCTCACCATAGCTGCTATAGCTTCTTCGTGGTTGGCAAAAATCGAGAGAATAGTCAAAGCTTCATCAACCATGGAAACACTCAAATCAGTAAGCAATATCAGTAATACTTCAATGATCCCCGCCCTAACCGCCCTCCCCTGATTTCCTTGATAAAGACACAACTTAAACAAAGCCGATGCAGCATCTTTCTTGCCTCTTCTGCTCCCGTTTTCAAGAAGATGAACCAAAGCTGGAATTGCTCCAGATGCACCAATTATAATCTTATTTTCATCAGCTTGTGATAAGCAAAAAAGGGCAGCTGCTGCATTTTCTCTTGTTTCCATGTCCCCAGATTTAAGGACTTGTACAATAGAAGGTACAGCATTTGCAAGCATTACGAGGTCCCTGTTGTTTTCGTATATTGAGAGATTGAGAATTGAAGTCACCGCGTGTAGTTGTGTAATATTATCTTCAGAAGCTAATAAACCGACAAGGATAGGAATAACTCCCGCTTCAGCAATGAGTATCCTGTTGTCTGTGCTTCTTTTTGATAAAGATCGTATTTCAGAGACGGCTGTTCTTTGTTCTTCAATGGACTGACTCGAGAGCTTATGGACGATTGCTTTGATGATATCGATGTCTTGGCTTACATCACGAAATGATCCGTCACTTGTTCTTAATCTTCTGTTTGTTAGTAAAATTGGGCGGTCAACATTGAGATTTGTACACCATTGAGCGATCAAACTTCTCAAGACAAAGTTAGGAGTAAGAGTGAGATTTTGAAGTTTCTGCCCAGTCTTTGGGCATGTTGTATTACCCAAATCCATCCATCTTTGTATGTATGATCTCTCATAAGTCTGCAAATAATACCAATATTGAAAGCAAGATTGTTCAAAGCAGGTAAAATAGGCAGTTTCGTGGTTTATTAACTTGCATATCTATACTATATTATAAAACATTTAACTTTTTCTCTCTTAAAAATTTTAAGACTACTTAAATTTAAGTAGTACAAGTTTTTTTGCTTAAGATACAAACACTTAAAGCAATAGCCTAACCACTCATTCCCTTGATTATCTCAACTAATTTTAGGCAATTATTACTTTAATAAATCATTAAACATCACAAAAATTATTTAATATATCTCATTATGGCTAAATTACTTACATCAATACAATTTTAAGGCTATAATATCTTTTTCTCTAATTATTCAATAATAATATTTTTTTGTTGTTTTTCAAAAACTATTTTAACAACTAATAAATTAAATGGTTGATTGTAAAAAAATGTAAAGAAATCAGAAAAGGTAGAATATAAATGGATAGGTTGACTAACATCGCATTTCACATACCATAGCCTATTTTTTAAATCAAACATGTTATCAAACACAAACTATTGTCATCGCCGCTGCATTGCGCGGGTGCAATGCTAGTAACCTTTAATCTGTTCTTCAATTTGGATATAAGTAGGACGAAAACAATTTACCTGGTATGGCAATGTAATACCTAAAAATAGTTGGGGCACTTATCTAATTGGCCTTACACACTAAAAGCTTTATCCATTCAAGCATAGAGTCAATTTTTTTCGGCAATTTTAATGGATTACAAGCGATATATAAAGGGAGAACCAAGATTCTTCAACTTGACATACCTGTCCTGTGGACACAATAACAGGATTCTTCATGAGCTCTAGTGAAATCGGGCAACGGAATTCATCTGGAATCACAGGAGAATCAGGATTCTTGTTCTCCTCTAAGCTGTTCGCTGCATCAGCTGGTTTTGATAGCCGCGAGGCTTCAGATGAAACAGTTGCAGAGGAAGTCCTCAACCCATGAAATGAATAAATCATTTCATTTAGAAGGCTTTTGTTTGAAATATCTCCTGCTTTTGATTCAACTTCATGATGATAAAAGTCGACTGCGTGAAGAGAATCAGACTCTATCCCCAATGACTCTGAAAAGCCAGAAGAAAGATTGATCAAATCTTGTGATCTACCATATCCTTCTATTGCTCTCTTTAACTGGCTTCTCGCTAAATCAACCTATAAAACCAGATGCACAGAGAACAAAATTTCAAGAAGATAAGCACATAAATATTAAATCAAGTAATTGTGTCTTACTTGTTCTTTCACTTCCTCTGATATGTCAAAATGATCATATGGCAAGTTAGCTAAAGCCTTTTCCAATTTACATGTAACGAACTGGAACTGCAATGCGATTTTCTGGGCTGCTCCATCCTTTCATTAAAAGCAATAGAATATAAGTGAAAAATGTTATAGAATTTAAGCTAATACAATTGTTAGTTTGCAAAGAAGGTTCAGCCATGATAACTTGAGACCTAATTCACTCGCCAAGTATGATGATTACTAATAGATGCAGATAATAAAAGATGATATATCATTTTCTTTATGAACGGCATAGATCAGTTAGTATGGGGTTTATACTTCGAATTGAAAATTCTAGAAGATATTAAATGATATCTTGTCAGATTTAACAAGATTTTGCAGTTTTATTTCCGTACCAAACATTGATAAGAATGCACACTTGATTGTAATGGTGTTACGAGATACGACATTGAGAATCTATTATTGAAAATTTCTCAAAAGAACATAATAATCAATTCACTAGTTGACAATATTAGGGATGTACGTACAGGGGAGGTATTATGATTGAAGCTTCCTGCAGATATAATCAGTCTTTTAGCAGCATTAAGAGCAGCTGTGAGTTCACATAAGGAAGACGAACACGATGAGCAGGAACGAAACGACTCCAACGGCCGGAAATCGCCTACGAAATCCCTAATTTCTTCCAACAAATTCAACAACAATGCTACTCTTCTAGAAAGGTCTGTACACTCCTTCTTAAAGTCTCCGGTGAATCCGGCAGCGGAGCTCGGCGCAACGTCGCGGGCTAGGCAGAGGAGAGACTGAATTACAGCCACAACGGCGGTGGATTCGTCGCCGGCCATTGGTGGTGGTTGAATACTGTATATTCTCCTGAGTGAAGCAGCAACAATGCGAGGAGTAACACTGATGAATTGGCTCCCTAGGGTTTGTAGATCTCATGGTGAAATTTTTGTAGGAGAGAATGCGTGTTTTCTGGTGCGAGGGGCGAGGAAGACGGTTGGGGGAGAATAGAAATATTCGAAAGTTTGTTGGTTGATCATATTGCATAAAACATACTGTAACGTTTTATATTCAAATTAAAGTATATATACTTAATCGAATGTTGTTTTATAAGATAATGTATTTTCTTTTAATAAAAAGATAAAACATATTTTTATAAGTATCCGGGCTGTCTCTTGAATATGAGGATTTCGATGAAGCTGTGTCGTAGTTGTAAAGTAAGAAACCTAAAACCTAAAAAGCGTGTTGAAAGAGTTTATCAATGTGTTTAACGTTTTTTATCATTTATTTATAAACTAGTTTAGTTGTCCATATAAACACTAAGTATTCTATAGTTATTTATATAAAAATTATTTTATATTCATTTAGCTAAAAATAAATAATTATTCTGAATAAAAAAAATAGTTTAATTTGAGTTTTTCTTAAAAATAAAGAATTATTATTAATTTTAATCGATCAAGAAAAACAAATAATGTTAACTTTAAGAATGATGTAAAATTAATTACGGTAAGATTTGTGGTATATATAATAAACATAAATAAGGACAATTTTTTAAGTATGTATAATATTCTATTATAGATGTAGCCTAAGTAATAGGTTTATTCTAAACTAATGTTGTGGATAAGAAATTTTTAGAAAAATAATTTAACGCATATTAAGTCGATTTAAAGTTATAATTGATTTTAAATTTTGACCAATATGTATACTTAGAATTTTAACAATGATTAAATGAAAGGTTAAGATTTTCTAATTAAGTGAATAAAGGTTAGTAGGAGGATATATAATTATTTTATGAATATTAATAAGAATTTATTAAAACTACTTTTGTATGTAAATAAACAATTTAATTATAATAGAAGAAAATATTACAAACTTCAAAAACTAAATAGCTATTAACAAGTGATTATTGAATGATTAGGATTTAATTTTGATTATATAAATGGTTATGATTTTCTAATTAAGTTATTGAAGATTAGTCTTTTATTTATATTAGAAGATCATCGTGTTTATGGTTTAAAAATTATAAACAATAGATATATTCTATCTTCTGATATAAATAAAAGACTAATCTATATCAAAGTTATTAGACGATTTTGACTATTAATTTAATGAAATAAATATAATGACTTAATTTTAATCATCTATTTAATTAAAACTAGAAATCTAATTTTGACTTTTCTTAGTCAAAATTAAATTAAAGTTATTGAAAGAATTGCATATATGCCCTTAATGAACATTAAAATATCGTATATGTATACCCTGATTAAAAAAATATCGTATCTACTTTTTATAACGTTTAAAATTATTATATTTAACTGAAGTTTGAATCAAAATTGTTAGAGAGAATCTCATATATACCCTTATTAAACCTTAGAATATCGAATATGTTCACCCTAATTTATAAATATCATATTTACTGTTTATTACATTTCAAAATAACATACTTAACTAAATTCTCAGATTATCATTTTAAAATGTTTTATAACCGTTTTAGATTCTTTTTAATTATAATGAATAAAACTTGATCTTATTTCCTTAATTGTAACAAAAACGGTAGATAATTTGTACAATAAATGCAATCACATATATTCGTATCATAAAATCACGTTTCTACCATCACATCTCCCCCCTCTTCATGGTGACACTGTCACCATTGGTGTGGGTGTGAGTGTTAACGCCGTCTACCATGAACTCGTGATTTGTTTTAAATCCTCATTTCTTACGTGTTTTATCACTATTTAATATCTTTTTCTTAATGTTTAATATTCATTATTTTTAAACTAACCCGTGTATTAAATATATATTTAATCTAGTTTTTAAGATAGATTAACTCGTAATGTTTCAATAACCCCAAAATAATAATATTCATATTTCATGTATCTGCTGGCACACAGTTTGGGGTTATTAAAGGAGTACAAACCTTTAAGAATGATCTTCAAAAACCTTTCTAAATTTTGTTTTAATTTGGTCAAAATTCTTCTCTTCTTGTTCTCCTTTCTCTTTTCTCTATTTCTTTTATTTCTTTTAGAAACACCACAAGAATATGAATTTTGATCTAAACATCTATTTATACTACTGATACTTTGAGCATTTGCCAACTTCACCTTTTAAGATTCCATCTTCTTATTAAAACCACAACATTAACTTTTCGTCATTTAATAATTTGAAAATATGCAACTTTAGTCTCAAATAAATTCTAACAACAATACATGACAACCATAATAGCGATATTTAATACCTCTTGTTTAAATAAACTTGTAATGTAGAAAACAAACTAATGTGTATGTATATATATATATATATACACACACACATACATACATATATGAGAGGGTTCAAACGAGAACTGTTTTTCGTATGAGAACTGCGAGAACCAATCTTAGCCGTTGATTTGATAAAGTGGAACTCATGGATGTGGAGCGTTGGGGGATCAAGTGTGGCAGAGTGCATGTGATGAATTCATGGGTGGGCAATGACATTGAAGGAGGGAGAATTGGACGGCTCAGATTAGTTCTCACTTGAGGTTTAGGCAATTTATATAGCGGTATGTGTGTGTGTGTGTATATATATATATATATATATATATACAATCTTTGTTTTGTGTCTATATATATATAAAATAATATATTGTTTTATATGTATGAATAATTTTTGACGTGTATTATTGTTATATGTGACAGATTCACAAGAATGCAAGCAAACGAAGAAATAAGCCGCTTCCTCTTTATGAACATTTGTCTCGTTTTCGAAAAGGATATAACACAAGGAAATTGAACTCGAGACTTTGTTGAGATGCAACATGATGCAGAAACGGAAGATCAATTAATACTAATGAAGAGGTTGGTGAAATTGCAAAAAAGTGAGGAAGTCTTGAGTGCACGTACTAGAAAACACAAAAGCAGGTCTCTTGTATCATTTGTAATCTATAAATAGTTGGAATACAATATACTCACGGAGTTTTTATTATTTTACATGGTATCAGAGCCTTACGCTGTGTTCTCGAGTTATTTTTTGAAAGAAAAGGGAGGGGAAGAGAAAGAAACTATTAGTGTTGTGTATTCTGAGTTTTTTAATAAGAGAAAGAGAAGGAAATGGAGGGGAAGAAGAGGTTACTTGGTTAAAAAACCATCCTCCAAAAAAATGGGATGATTTGGAAGGAAAATGTTTCACTCTTTCATTTTCCTTCCAACTCAAGAAAACAACTATATCATTTATTTTCTTTTCTTTCATTTTCTTCCCCTCCCCTATCCTTCTATATAAAATTCGAGAACGGAGTGTTAGTGTTTTGGCCTATCTCTCCTTCTCTTACTTTCGTTGCCTCTCTCTCACTTCCGCCACCAAACTACAGTTTGCCGTTGCCGCCTTTCCTCCCTGTCGTCCCCATTAAGTGACGAGTTATTTTTCATTTATTTACATTCTCATCTTGCCCATTGTAAATAAAAATATATAAGTTTTCTCCCTCATACCTATCCATACAACTGAACAGATTCATCATATATTAAACCCTAATCTATATTTAGTATGAGAGTGTCCATCTATGTTTGGCTTTATAATTTTATTACCTTTGTTAATTTCCATCGCTGCTGGCTTTTCTAATTACCGGTCAACTAAAAATCTGCTCTTGTGTGCATCGCTGTTTCTCGTCCATGGCTCTTAATTCACCCTTAATTTTTTTCTTCAAATAATTTATGCTTGAGTTTTACTTGTTTCTTTCTGGTCATTGATAATTTGATGTTCGTTTTTAGTTTTCTAATGGGAAGTGATCCGTACACAAGTACACAACAAGTATATGCATAATCAACTTGTAAGATGGTATTAGTTGCTTTATCTTGTGATGTATAACTAAAGACGGTTGTGTACGGACCAACTCCCTTTTTTTATATATGCTTAATTGGTTTCTGGTCATTGAATCATCGATATAATAACACATTAATTTATGATCAATTTTTTAATACAAATACAAATATATACAAATGATTAATAAAATGCAAGTTTTGATTGGTCCTAGAGGTGTAATCAAGGCAAGTCGAGTTGAGGTAGTGCCAAATTTGAGCCCAACTTAATTAGAAAACTCGAATTCCATCGAGCCTTTATTTTAACCACGAGCTCCATGAGCTAACTGACATTGACTCGAATAGAATTCTAAAATTAATATATTAACTAATAATTTTAATTATTCTATTATTACTTACTCGACTCGACTCAAATAGAGTCTATGATTATTATTTATATATAAATATAAAAATAGTAGAAATGTAAAATGAGGATGCAATGTAAAGATAAAAAATGGTAGAAATGTAAATTTAAGGGACGTGATAACAATAAAAATGACGATATTATTTATTTTATTTATTTTATCTGAATTATTTATTTTTATGCTTCTTCTTCTCATTATCTTACTTTCAAAAAAAAAATACTATATTAAATTTCAATTTTTAATGTCATGATTGTCATTATAAAAAGTAAAATTTATTATATTATTAAAATATCAGAGATATATGTTATAAAAAATCAATCAAGAGTAATATATAGTACTAATCAAAATCATTAAATGGATCGAACGGTCATCAATCAAATTCAAAAAGGAAAGTAAGGGGGTGTTTGCTTTGGCTAGCGCTTACTTTCCGGGTTTATTATTTATAAAATAAAATTATAAGCTAGTTTTTTTCGGTTTATATTCTGATTTTTGAGTTTATTATGAGTTACAAGAAAAAAAATTAACTGGACTTGTAAAAAATAATCTAGAAAAAACAAACTTATAAAAATATGAGATGATCCTTACATAACAAAAATGACCATACACAACAACTTTATACATCATTAATTTGTATATTGTACATTAACTATTGGTACTTTTTTTTTGTGTATAATTAAAAACCGTTGTTTACGAATCAATTCTCATAAAAATAAGTTTGAAAAAAATTCCAGATAAGCTAAAACAAACACCTCGTAAGTTTTGGAAAAGATACATTAGTTAGTTATTTCATTAAAAGATTAAAACGGTGAACAAGATCCGGGAGATACGATACGATCTCCGTCCGTCGTCTACCTCTAGGCTACTACGTCCTCTGTATATATCTATATATACTTCTTCCTAAACCCTTCCGATTATTAGAGTTTTACGTTACTCCGACCACCGTCAAAGTTAACACCACCACCACCACCACCACCACCGCCGCCGCCATTCCTATCCATTTTAAACCACCAGCAACGTACGACGTCAAACCTTCCAAACCACCTAACATTATCTCAACTACCAATCACGCCTTACATGCCACCGGGCGCTGAGCCGCTGATCACTCGCTAAACCATCATCAACGCTTCATCTCTCTCCTCTACCGCCGGCTGACATGCCATCTACGTACCGCTGTTCATCTTTCTCTGGCCTCTACTATTTGAAATCACCGATAAGGTTCGATCAAAAGTTACTTCTAGCCTCGGTTCACTCTATATATACATAAAAAGACGTACGTACGGTACCATGATTTTGGTTCAATCTGTTAAATTGATGTTCTAGTTTCTATTTAATTGTTATAGGAACTCTGATCGAGTTATTTCGTTTTGATAATCGAACGATTTTGATAACAGTACCGTTAGTCTCAAGCGTTTCATCGCGTACTCCCCTGTTTCTCTTGAATATCTTTAACTAGGGTTTTTATCGAGATTATTATTTATCTCTAAATGGGTTCTATCGCTAATTCCATCATATGATTCTTGATTAACGTCGTCATTTTCAATTTCTACAGCGATGATCGACTGACTGGGCTGTTTCTTTTTTTACCTTGTACTTGCGGTAATCACCAAACTCTTTTTCTTTACAGATATTTCACATTATTAATTAACTGTTCTTAAGTAGTTGATATCTCGATCAAGCGTACTCCCCTGTTTCTGTTGATTGCTTCTAAACTATGGTTTAATCTATCGAGATTATTGATGGATGTCTTATTCAAATACATGGGTTATCTGTTTGTTTAGTCTTTTAATCGAGTTTTGCAATTCACATCTGGATTCAATTGGTTTTTGAGTTTCAGACTTTGCATCTCAGATAACAGTTTTTGATTGTATTTGTGGTAGTCACAAAATTCAACTATAATTAAGGTTGTCTTTGTTGTGATTATAGTAGTACATTATAATGTTTTTTTGTCTTTTGATTTATACATGTTCTATGGTTTTGTCCTTTCTTTTCGTGTTCAAACTTTTGTTCGTATTTTCTTATGCCTAATTTTCGTGGCTTAATATGCTTTTCTTGGATATCTAAGCTACACAATATAAAATTAATGAATTATGTGTTTGAATCTTTTGAGTTTTTGATCTTCTGCATTGTTTTCTTCCACAGGTTAAATTGAATTAGCGAATTAGACAGACAAACAATTATCTTCTCAGATACTATGTTAGTATGTTGCCAAGAAACCCAGATTTTTGTATCCCTGTGCTTTGCATTCAAGTTCAAGGTATTCATCTCATCTGATTGATTTTTTCTAATGAGAAATCAACTATGCTACACACGCCCTCTCAGGTAAGCTCTCTATTTTCATTTATGGCTTTGATGAACAAGTTAAGATGTAATTACATTTATACGAAACTTCTAGACAGTAAGATGGGATATTAACAAATTATACAGTCCATAGTAAGCTAAAACTAAGAAACGATTAATGACAAACATTAAATGCCTTTAAAACAACTTCACCACAATGCATTTAAAAAATGAATTTCATCATTCCTCATGTCTTCGAAAAATCTCTACTTTATAACAAGAACTCAAGTACATTCATGCAATTTGAAATAAGAACTTCACCATGATGCTTTAAAAAGACAGGAATGTCCCCTCCTCTAAAAGATCTCTACTTTAAATTTAATACGAACTCAAATGTGTCCCTGCACTTTGTAATAAGAACTTTACCATAACACCTTTAAAAATGGAAATGTCTTCGCTCCTCATGTTTTCAGAAGATCTCTACTCTATAACAGGAACTCATGTGTTACAATGCACTTTCTTATAAGAACTTTACTATAATGCCTTTAAAAGGTAGGAATGTCCTCGTTTCTCATGTCTATAATATATCTCTACTCTAAATTAAATAAAAACTTAAATGTGCCGCTGCAATTTGTAATAAGAACTTCACCATAATGTCTTTAAAAAGAGAATGTTCTTATTCCTTGTGTCTTCAAAATATTTCTACTCTACAATAAGAACTCGAGTGTGTCCTTGCACCTCCTAATAAGAACTTCACCATAATATTGATAAAAATAGGAAATGTCCTTCCCCAAAAATTCAAAAGATATCCATTCAACAAGAAATTAAGTGTGTCTTTACACTTTCTAATAAATTCTTGAGAATGCCTTTAGAAAACGGAATTTCCTCGTTTCCAATGTCTTCAACTCTACAATAAGAAAGCAAGTGTACCTACACTTCCTAATATCTTTAAAAAAAGTTAAAAAAAAAGGGAACGTCCTTGTTTCCCGTATCACTAAAATATTAGGACCGAGACCCCTAAAACAAGCATTAGAATATTACAAAAATGGAAAATAAACAAATACGAGATTTAACGTGGTTCGTCAAAACACGTCTTACGTCCACAGGCAAGAACATAAACTTTTTTATTATGACTCAAAAGATTATCTGATGTATATTTTGACTTGACCCTAGTCTTGATATTTATACTTTATAGGCAACAAACTAGAATCATAATACATGAGATAAGACCATGTGCGTCGGCTACTCTGGTTGGAGAGGGTTGTCTCTACCAGAGCTAGCACACCATAATTGAAGAAATGGTAGGAGAGAGAACTGGTTTAGCAACAAGTGGAGACACCCGCCTCCTGCACACACACACACACTTTTTTTTCTTTTTTATCTCTCTCTATCTCTCTCATACATATTATTTTATAATAAAATATTATAAGGGTTTGATGTGAGGATTTGAGAGTTAGAGAGGGTTGAAGATGTAGATGATATAGATGCTGATGTGACAATAGATTTAAGAGAGTAAGTATGAATTAGATACACATGATCTAAGCATCAACCAGATCGTAAGAGTAAGTATGAATTAGATACACATGGTCTAAGCATCAACCAGGCCGTACATATTATAAGCTCAAACTTGAAATACAAACACAAGATAATATAATAGATAAATATAGATCCCCTTTTGAAAATAATCCCACGCCATGCACTTTCTTTGCACCGGTGTGCGTGAAAGAAAACCAAAACCATTTAAATCCATATTTCATGCAAGATTTAATTTTCGATTGTGCACAAGTCGTGCACAAGACTCCCTCGAGGTGCGCTTGTGGCAGAAACATTTCAAGCACCAAATCGTTTATCACCAGACTAGGTTAGTGACCCGTGTATAACACGGGTTGATGAAATAAAAATATTGACAATAAAGTTTCAATAAAATAATATCTTCCAAGAATAATAAACTTTATATAATACATATCTTTTTTTAAAAAGAGATACTATACTAATAGGATAACATGTCTTCATTATTGCATTTCAAGCTATTAACTTCGAATTCCTACAGAAACTAATTCAACTGTACATTACACATTATACCCATGTGCCAATTTATATCTACATGGTCAAAACTTTCCATTATGAAATTGGCACGTATATTTCACATAGACTGAACCAGTCTATAAGTATTGGAACAATGAAGCATTCATATTAACATGAAATGCAGGTTTATTAAGACCGACCCGATATAAAGAAAGCAATAAAAGTCACAGGAGGTGCACCACTACTGCCCTGCTGCTGCTGTGACGGGTAAACATGTAATCTGTGTCCTGTTCTGATGCCATACACTCATACAGTCTAACGTTTCATCATCTGATCCGGTTACAGATCTATGTCTATCCCGGAAGAACTTTACATAATTAACAGCCCCCTCGTGACCATGAAACGTTCTTACTGCTCGATTTGCAACACGAGTGTCGCAAAGGCGTGCCAATGCATCACAAGACCCAGATACAAATATTCTTGAGTTTGACCCGTTAATTGAAACACTGATATAGCAAAAGAGGTCAACATAAAACAATACAGCAAGAGTAAGTCGAATAAAAGATTAACTTGTATAGCAGATCTTGAAGGCAATTTTATCCATGTATTTCTTGCTTGTTGAATGGGAGATGGTTAAAAATAGAAAAGGAAATCTGGGCTAATAAGTGACATACTGACATCAAAAACAGCAGCAAACTATGGAAAAAATAACCTTGAACTTATGACAACACCTTCACCATAGGTAGATATAAGTTGTATTGCGTTCACATTTGTGTTCAAATATACGTGAATTAAAAAGTTGAGAATACTGTTCCTATGTAACAGTCTAATAACAACATATTAGATTGCTGCAAAATGCTATTGAACAATATAAGTTTCTTGTTCTCGTAACTATATATATTCGCACCCACATTCACCATTTCCAATAGATCAGGTTGCTGCACAATACTATTATCAATGTTTAGAAGGTAATCATATGACAGTCCCTAAACTTTGTTATACTCTGTTGGATCAAGAATTAGTTACAGAAATGAATGAAATATGTTTTCGATGAACCTAAGCCCACATGGGTTCTTAAAGGACTGTGCATACCCGTGATCCAAACTACCAAAACCTTTCATTTGTTATCTCTAATAATCAGGGAAGTTGAATAAGGAGACCTTGTATTCTCGTGGCACTAACCTCGAGTCATCTACTTCCTAATGGTTTCGCTAAAAATAATGGGTTGTAGCCACCATACACAAGCTACATTTAATTTTGTTGAAATGAAACAAAATAGGGAAACAAAGTTTTTGTTCTAAGTAGCATTTCATCGAACATATGGAGAGCACATTTAGATTTCTGTAATCATGTAATTAACAAACCAGACAATAGCCTCCAAATCGTTAAAATAGAACTTAGCCGTATATAACAATCAGAAAAAACAAACAATTTACTCCTAAAATTGCAGCCACATAACCATTGATACAATCAAACATAGACAATTAAAACATACGAGTTGTACATCTTGCAGAGCCTTATTTGATATCGTATCAACCGGGAAAAAAAATAAGACAATAGACCCATAAAATTACAGCGCTGGCCAGTAACCATTGGTACAATCGAACTTACATAATCAAAGCAGATGAGTTGGAGAACCTTACTTGAAATAATGAAATGCAGGAATGCAATGAGTAACGTGCGTGAATCGTTGCCGGATATTGAGACGGGGAAGAGGAGACTGGAGATAGTAATCAAAAACCCTAATCGCGTGCCGCCACAGGGAATAGGGTGAAGAAAAAGGACACGTGGCAGGTGTAGGAGAGGAAGTAATTAGCGGGAAATCAAAACTGAGGAATGCTAGAAAAGTGACACGTTGCCAAATATTTACTCTTTTATTAGAATTAGAAGATACACCGAGCATCTGTTTTAATTTTCGCGCCGAGTATCTGTTCTAATTTTAAATACATTTCTTTTAGTCAAGTCACATCCAACATAAAAGATCTCTACTCTAAATAAGAAATCAATTGTGTGCACTTTCTAATAATTAAGAACTTTAACACAACTATTTGGAAAAAAGAAGAATGTCCTTGTCCTCTTATGTTTAAAAGATCTCTTCTCTACAATAATAAACCAAATATGACCATATTTGTATTAAAAGGCGACTATTAATATAAATTTTGTTATAATTTTAACAATTTTAGCTTAAGATTAACGATGAACAAAACAATCTTAGAACTTTGAGAGAATGGAAGTAGGAGAAGAAGTAGAAATGTATAACTTATAAAAGTTCATACAAGAGGTGCATTTTCTTTATTACAAGATGAGGTATTTATACTACAAAATACACTATTGATTTACCAACTTCCATTAATTAAGAGACAATGAGTTGATGGTAATGTTGACAATATAGAGCTTGTGTTGAAAATGTGTTCATCCATGTATTGTTATCTATATATATTTATACAATCTTATATATATATTTACAACACTCCCCCTTGGATGACACATTATCAAATCAGAGTTCAACTTTGAAGTACCGCCTCATTAAAAACCTTGCTAAAGAAAAACCCAGTGGGATAAAAACTTTAGAGAAGGGAAAAAGAGTGCAGTGTATAGTTGACTCCCCCTCATGTAGACAACCATCACATCTGATGAAGATGACGCATTCCAATATTGTGAACATGTTTTCTGAATATTGCAGTAGTGAGTGACTTTGTGAAAAGATCTACTGAATTATTACTGGATTGAACATATTTCATTTCAATCTGATTGTCCTTTATCAAGTCTTGAGTATATGAGAAAAATCTTGGTGGTATATGCTTTGTTCTATCAGTCTTTATATACCCTTCTTTCATTTGTGTAACACAAGCCGCGTTATCTTCATGAATTACAGTCGGATTTTTCTCCTCCTCTAGTCCACATGAAGTCAGAATGTGTTTTGTCATGGATCTTAGCCACATACATTCTCTGCTGGCTTCATGTAGTGCAATGACTTCAGCATGATTTGAAGATGTTGCAACAAGCGTTTGCTTTTGAGATCGCCATGAAATAGCTGTGCCTCCATGCATGAAAACGTATCCCATTTGAGACCTAGCTTTATGAGGATCAGAGAGATAACCTGCATCTGTATAACCAACCAACTCTTGTTTCGAGTTAGAATAGAATAGACCTAAATCAACAGTTCCCCGAAGGTATCGAAAAATGTGTTTGATCCCGTTCCAATGTCGTTTTGTAGGAGCTGAACTAAATCTTGCTAACAGATTAACTACAAAAGAAATACGGGGTCTAGTACAGTTAGTAAGATACATTAGAGCTCCAATTGCATTAAGATATGACACTTCTTGACCAAGAACCTCTTCATTTTCTTCACGAGGTCGAAATGGATTATTGTCAACCTTGAGTGATCGAACTACCATTGGAGTGCTTAATGAATTTTCTTTGTCTATGTTGAAACGTTTCAAAAAAATTTCTGTATAATTTGATTGATGGATAAGTATTCCATTATTCATATGCACAATTTATAAACCAAGACAGTATTTTGTTTTTCCAAGATCTTTCATTTCAAATTCCTTCTTTAAAAGCATAGCGGATTCATTAATTTCTTTATATGTTCTGATAATGTTCAAATCATCAATATAAACGGCTATGATCACAAATCCAGATGTTGTTTTCTTAATAAAGACGCATGGACAAATTGTATTATTTGTTTAGCCTTTACTTACCAAGTAATCACTCAAACGTTTATACCACATGCGTCCAGATTGTTTCAACCCATATAAAGATCTTTGTAATTTGACCGAATACATCTCTTTGGGTTTAGCACTCAATGCTTTGGGCATTTTAAATCCTTCAGGAATTTTCATATAGATATCACTATCAAGTGATCCATATAGATAAGCTGTAACAACATCCATAAGGCGCATCTCTAAATTTTTAGATACCACAAGACTGATTAAGTATCTAAAAGTTATTGCATCCATAACCGGGGAATACGTTTCCTCGTAATCAATTCCTGGTCTTTGAGAAAAACATTGAGCTACAATTCTAGCTTTGTATCTTATAATTTCGTCTTTCTCATTTCGTTTTCGTACGAAAACCCATTTATAACCCACAGGTTTCACATTTTTCGGTGTAATGGCAACGCGTCCAAAAACATTACGCTTATTCAACGAATTTAATTCAGCTTGCATGGATTCTTTCCATTTACCCCAGTCATGTCTATTTTGACATTCAATGATGGACTTTGGTTCAGGATCATCATTCATGATTTCACACGCAATAGCATAAGAAAATATTTCATCAATATTTTCTAGTTTATTTCGGTTCCATAATATATTTGTTTGACCATAATTGATGGAAACCTCATTGTTAACATCATTCATTTCCTCTTTTGAAGGAGTTCCAATATCTTGTGTTTCTTTAGAAACACTTTCTTTATGGTTATTTGCATTTTCTGCATTCTTTATTTTTCGAAAATTCTTATCCTTGGTACCAATTGGTCTTCCACGCTTTAAACGTGTTTTAGACTCTTGAGTGACTTTATCACCAGATTTTTGATTTGCTATTTCAATCCGGGCTGGAGCATTAACAGCCGGTATATGTGATTTTGTCACTCTTTTCATATCAGTAAATGCATCAGGCAATCGATTTGCAATTTCTTGCAAATGCATTATTTTTTGAATTTCCTTTTCACATTGTCTAGTTCGAGGATCAAGATATAGTAATGATGGCTCAGACCATGTTACATCCTTTTCTTTGTTTTTCTTTTCTTCTCCCAATATTGGAAATATTGATTCATCGAAGTGGCAATCTGCAAAGCGTGCTGTAAAAATATCACCTGTTAAAGGTTCAAGATATCTTATGATGGAACTTGTTTCATACCCAACATATATACCCAACCTTCTTTGAGGTCCCATTTTTGTACGTTGTGGTGGTGCAATAGGAGCATATACTGCACAACCAAAAACTCTAAGGTGTGAGATGTTTGGCTCTTGGCCTGAAGCAAGTTGTAAAGGAGAGTATTTATGATATGCACTTGGTCATATGCGAATCAATGATGCAGCATGTAAAATAGCATGGCCCCATATAGACACGGGGAGTTTTGTTCTCATTATTAGTGGTCTAGCTATTAATTGAAGGCGTTTAATCAAAGATTCAGCTAGACCATTTTGTGTGTGTACATAGGCAACTGGGTGTTCAACAATGATTCCTACAGACATACAATAATCATTGAATGTCTGAGATGTATATTCACCAGGATTATCCAATCTTACTCTTTTTATAGTATGATCGGGAAAGTGTGCTTTTAGTTTAATGATTTGTGCAAGAAATTTTGCAAATGCCACATTACGTGTTGATAATAGACAAACATGAGACCATCTACTTGATGCATCTATTAAGACCATAAAGTATCTAAATGGTCCACATGGAGGGTGTATTGGTCCACAAATATCCCTGTGGATTTTTTCAAGAAACACGGGTGTTTCCATGTCAATTTTAACAGGTGAAGGTCTTATAATCAACTTACCAAGGGAGCATGATTCACATTGAGTTGTTTTAGCTGTATGATGGACCTTGTGATTCTTTAATGGATGCCCATGTGTGTTTTCAATTAACCTCCTCATCATCGTTGTGCCCGGATGTCCTAACCTGTCATGCCATTAACTAGATATACGAGGATTATGAAATTTTTCTTTGACTACCATGTGTGACTCTGCCATATTTATATGTGTGTAGTGTAAACCACAATGAAGTAATGTTAGTTTTTCCAATACATGACTTTTATTAGTAATGTACAAGATTTTCTCATCATGTGCAGTTAAGCTTTGTGTGTCATATCCATTATGATATATGTCCCTGAAACTTAATAAATTTCTCTTTGATTTTGGGGAAAATAAAGCATTGTCTACCAAAACTTTTGTACCATTTGGTAGTATAAAGTTAGCATTTCCCACACCTTCTATCAAGTCTGCTGGACCAGATATGGTGTTTATGGTTGCTTTTGTTGGTTTTAATTCAGAAAAATATTTCTTAGATTTAAGAATAGTGTGTGTGGAACCACTATTTAGAATACATAGATCTCCAACCAAATCTTGTTGTCGTGCTCCAGTAGAATTCATATCAAACTTGAAAGATAGAGAAAAGAAACTTATTATAAATACGATTTAGAAAAGTTATTACATAAAAAAGGAAATCCTAGTTACCGAACGAAAATGCATAGATAAATAATAAAGATGATAAACAGAAACATAATTAAAGCTTTAGACATAAGTAGTTATCAACTTCCAAATCACTCCACGTCATTCTAGAAATCAGAAGCGTTTAGCTCGGTATTTTCATAGTTAGGCTGATCAATGAAATTCACTTCATTCTCCTTAAGTGAAGATTGATAAAGCTTACAAAGATGTGAAGGCGTGAGACATGCTCTTGACCAATGATCGGTGCTACCACATCTAAAACAGGAACCTTCAAGGTTTTGAGAAGTACTTGCTTCATCATGTTTTGTGGTCTTATTTTGTGGTTAGGTCTTATTATTATGTGGAGCATAGTAAGTATTATTTCTTTGGTTACGTCCACGGCCACGGCCATAAAAATAACCTCTACCATAATTATGGTTTCGATTAGAAAAATGATTGGGGCCAGAAGAGCGCCTTTGATCAAAACGTCCTCTTCCACGACCACGTTCTCGTTCTCGTGTATTATTTTTAGGACCAATGTTTTCTGTAACATTTACTTCAGGAAGCGCTACTGATCCTGTGGGACGGGTCTCGTGATTTTTCATTAATAACATATTATGTTGCTCAGCCATGAGAAGATATACATGCAAGTCAGAATAGTTCGAGAAATTTTGCAATTGCAAATTCTCTTGCAACGTAAGATTTTGTGCATGAAATGTGGAGTAAGTTTTCTTCAACATATCTTCATTTGTTACAGGTTGTTCACAAAATTCTAGTGTTGAACATATTTGGAACAATGCAGAGCTATAATCAGACACTTGCTTAAAATCTTGGAATCTTAATGATTTCCATTCTTCCCTAGCAACAGGGAGTAAAACTTTTTTCTGATTATCAAATCTTCCTTTGAGGGATTTTCATAGATTATACGGGTCTTCTATGTTTGTAAATACAAATTTTAGACCAACATCGACGTGTTTACGAATAATAAAAATTGCCTTCCATTTATCTTGTGATGAGCATTCGTTGTTTTCTTTTATAGTATCCAAAATACCCAACGATGCTAGATATGCTCTTATATCAGTGGACCATGACATATAGTTTTTCCCAGATGCTTCTAAAGCTGAAAATTCGATCTTGGCAATGTTTGTCATTCTATAATTATTAAGATTTAACAATCAAAATATTAGAATCGATATATATTACTACATTTGTAAAGCAACATACAACATCGGAAGGATAATGATTACAAGTATTTGTAAGAAAAAATCAAACTTGTCAGATGGTAGAATCACCATCGAAATGACAGATATTATAAGTAGTACAATAACGAAAATTAAAAACGGGTGAATCATTTTTGAAAGATGCTTTGAATGATCTTCGAAAAAAGATAATCTGTTTATTGTGAAAAATGAGATTAGTAGTTTTCAATTTATAGGAGAGGATATAGCCGTTTACAACGGCTATGTAACCATTACAACGGTTATATGACCGTTGTATATATATATAAAATATTTTATAAATGATTTATAGAAATAAAAAGATCAAGATAGATAAACATTAATATATAAGAGTAAAACGTTAGTATGCATAAATAATCGTTAGTAAACGTAAGTAAACAAGGTTTTGGTGCCCGCGCGTTGTGGCGGGTACCAAAACATTTTTTATAAACGGAATATGTATAATATAGAATACCATGTGGTTTCCTATTCTAGATTCGCCAATGAATATAGACTTAGAGTTTACATATATGTTTACAATAACTTAAAATTCTTATAACCATGAATTTCATTTTAATCATAAAACTTTCTTATATTTAATCTTTATATTACAAACTCATTAAAAAGTTCCCTTTTACTATAAACCCTCTCAAGAAAGTTTCCTTTTATGTCAAAGTTACGTTATTACCCTAGTTATAAACGGAATATGTATAATATAAAATACCACATGGTTTCCTATTCTAGATTCGCCAATGAATATAAAGACTTAGAGTTTACATATATGTTTACAATAACTTAAAATTCTTATAACCATGAATTTCATTTTAATTATAAAACTTTCTTATATTTAATCTTTATATTACAAACTCATTAAAAAGTTTCCTTTTACTACAAACTCTCTCAAGAAAGTTTTCTTTTATGTCAAAGTTACGTTATTACCCTAGTTAATTTCATTTTATACAAAAGTTGACAAAATCTTTATTTAGTTATTGTAAAATATTTTCTGATGTTAACTTTAACTATATTAGACTTTGAGGTAGACTTTGTTACTTAGTTTTTCAAATATTGAGTTTAATAATTTAGTCTTTGTGATAGAACTTTTTTAATCCTTATAAGAAAATTATATTTACCATAGATGAAAAAGTTTTTCAAATATTGTGTTTAATAATTTAGTCTTTGAGATAGAACTTTTTTAATCCTTATAAGAAAATTATATTTACCATAGATGAAAAAGTTCTTTGTTTAGGTAAATAATACCTTAAGAGTAAAAAAAAAGCACTGTAGATGAACAGTTATTAGGAATAGTGACACAACATTTGGTAAATGTTATGTAGTTTAATGTTAGTTGCAGAAATAAAAGTTAGTTAACATAAAATAAATGTTAGCAACATAAATAAAAGTTAGTTAACATAAAAGTAAATGTTAATTGCATAAAAGTAAATGTTAGTATCATAAATGAAAGTTAGAATGTTAGTAGTCCAATACTTGTGAATGTCCATAATAATGAGTCATTTATCCTTATTTTGTTTATGAAGTATTGCTTAGTTCGGCATGCAGGCCTAATTTAACACTGTTTCACGGGTGACCTTTATTCCATATTATAACTTGTCATTTATGAAATACATACCTTGTTTAAGATTTGATTATTGTAGTTGATTTCCCTTGATTACGAAGTAGAAACTTTCGTGCTGATAACGTGTTATAATTTTAACAATTTTAGCTCAAGATTAACAAAAGATGAACAAGACAATGTTAGAAGTTTGAGAGAATGGAAGTAGGAGAAGAAGTAGAAATGTATAACTTATAAAAGTTCATACAAGAGGTGCATTTTCTTCATTACAAGATTGAATATTTATACTACAAAAAATTTCATAAAATTTTTCAAAATATTACTTCATACATTCGATTTTTTCGAATTATTTACCTCATTCTTATTTTCAAAAAAGACAATGGTTACATGTGTGTTTTAAATAAAAATGTTTAAATTAAATCATCAATTTTATTTTTCATCAAATCTCACGTCTTTTATCAAAATTTTCCTATTCTCCTTTCTAAAGTTAATTACTGACTTACTTTGTAAATTATAAATATCATATTATATAAATTTATTCACATTCTCAACAAAATATCCTTGTCTATATATACTAGTTTATTGATCCGTGTATGTACGGGTATAGCGGAAGTATATTTGAGATGTTATAAATTTCAAATAAAAATAATGCGATAAATGAAATATCAACGAAAATTATACATAGCATACATTTTTACAAAAAAAAAAAAACTAAAATTTTTGAATCACTTCCTTGTACACTACATTTATGGTTTTGTTTGTAACATTACCACCGTTGTCACAAATCAAAACTTTTAATCATTTTTACTTCTAACACGTGAAAACGGCAACATACAATTGACCATGTGTAAACACATGTATCCTGAGGAATAAACCAAGTTCTAAAAGTGACTATACTTGACTTTTGTTAATCGTCATAGCAAAACGCAGTATTAGATGAGGAAGTTTTTGTATTTGATGGAATCATCTTCATTCTAGAAATATATGTAATCTAACAAATGTTTTTTCTAAAAATTAATTTGGCCTCAATAACATGTGTACCAAAACGAACAATTTGTAGTATCGTTCCATTGCGTAAACCTTTGGACTTGCTAGATTCCTAAGTAACATAATAGGAACACCAATCTTAAAAGAAAGTTTGTCATGAGAAAGCCAGATACTTTTAATGAGTTGTGTATCTCATAAGAGTATAAAGACTCATTTGATAAACTTTAACACTCTTCAGCACATATAGAATCCGAATTTAAATAAGTTGTTTCCTCATTGTCATTTTTGAAACCATGTAATCATATATATACTCAACATCGTCATTTGTTGACACCAAAATTGCTCGATCCTGAAAGTAAATTTCACTATAAATATGATCATCTATATATAAGGATATATAGATTCTGTAATTGAATGAACATGACCACCGTCAGAAGAAATTAAAACATCACCAGGAAATTGTATTTCAGCTTCTCCATCATTTGGTCCACCAATATTCCTTTCGCCAATGTTCAAGATCCAATATCCGAATTGTTTTGTTTCTTCATAATTTTCAGTGTTAAAACATGTCTTTAGACGCATGTTAATAGACACAATGTAAGTACTGAACAATATTTCCAAATATAAGATGAATTCAATGAAGTATTAACAATATCCTCTCTTCGTCCCTTTGATATAACATGCAAAATTTGGCGAAAGTCTCCTTCAAAAACAATAAATTTTCCACTGAAAGGTACAAAATTGTATCTTTGATCAAGCTTATCTCGTAACGTCCTATCAAGCGCTTCAAAACTATGTTTATGCAACATCGGAACCTCATCCCATATGATAAGATCAGTTTTCCTCATCACATCAATCAAATTACTATCATAAGAATTACTGCAAAATCTTTGTTTACATTTATAGGAATAGCAAATCTTGAATAGGCAGTTCTACCTCATGTAAGTAATAACGAAACAATTTCACTTGAAACAACATTTATTACAACTCTACATCTAAATGAAGTCAAGCAGATAAAGTTTTCCATAAAAACACCAATGTATCCATAAACAAAGAAAACACCAACTTCACCTTTAATGACATATGATATTGGCCGAAATATACATAAAATATATATCTGATATCTGACAATATCTGGTTTAAATAAATAAAATATAGCCAAAATGAGCTTTAAATGTTTTCTTATTTTATTCAAGGCTATTTCAGGTAGACAAAACGGAAAAATGGATAACACGCGTCAAAACGAGAAAACACCGCGCAAAAGGCGAAGATATTCTGAAAAAGCTATTTACGCGGCGCGTACCCTATCCACCTCCGCGACGCGTACATTATCATAACGAATTATGTTACAACAGAACTGCAACTTGCAAAGGAATCTTGTCAGGCATATTTACACGCCGCGGAAATATATCATTACGCGGCGCGTAAATCAGTTTTCATGCCTATAAATAGCAAGCCAAGCCTCATTCGACAAAGACACCCAAGACACTTCAAAACAGAGAAACACACTTCCGCAAGCCATTCCAGGCGACTCCAGGGGGCCTTCGGGCTGCTCTGGAGGTTTCATCGCCTCCTATCCATGTAAATACGTAGTTTATAGTGTAGATTTGTAGTTTTCGTAGCAGTAATTGTTTTTGTCTTCGGAAACGAGTTCCAGCGGGTTTGTACGAGTCAGGATGCTGTCCAGATGTATTTCTACCTTGTATAATACGAACTGGTATTCTCTTTCCTTTATTTTCGCTTCGTTACAATGAATCCAAATTGATATAAATATGTAGTTGTTATGCGTAGGATTATATTATGATGATTTTACTTAAGACTTGGTATTTCTGAAATAATGAAACGTTTATTTGATTATTTTATAATATTATCATTTCATGCGGGTATTCGGCATCGTAAGTGTTGAAAAACCATTTGCTTAGGATATCTGTATCTTTATACATATATATTCAAACAGACCCACTTGAGGTGTACGATACGTATAAGTCTGGTATGTGTATACAAGGACATTTGCTCATAGACCCACCTGAGGTGTTGAACTGATATATTATCTTAATACCTAAATATATATCTTCTTACCGGATGTTAACAGACAATGGTATTTACTTTGTCTATTATTTCATTAGGAGATTAATACTGACCTTTTAAGTAAAACGGGATAATACCCGGGAAGCGAGGTTTTATCTAACCGGTGTTTTAATAATACAGAGATTAAATCATGATTACCTTAAGATTGTTTTGCACTGATAAAAGATTGGTACCAAATCTACTTTAGAAATCATCTTAATAATTTCATTCATTTTATAACCGGATTAGCTAACGCTACTATTAATATTGATTTGGGGGATTCATAACTTGGCACTTTCTTTTATTTCCTGCTTTATTTATTTTTCCTGCCTAGTTTTAGTTTTATCCTCACCTATCTATCTAACTAGACAGCAGTTTGGAATAGAATTAGAGAGTAGCAATAGCTATCAGCTTACCCGTGTTCGATATAAATCATCGGTCTTACCAGCGCTCTATACTTTACGCGATGGGTCCTCTGCCCAGCCGCGCCGTGTGCACTCGTACCATTGTGAAATCCGGTCCGCACCTAAACGTGACACAACAACATAATACGTTATTTGATCATGTATAACTTGTTGTTCATGAGTCATCTTTGAATAAAGAAGACTATGTTCTTGTTTCAATAAATCTTTGCATATGACAATTCCTCTTGTACAAGCATGTTGCAAAAATCTTGAATAAAATCGAAATTAGGATATGGTATTAAAGGTATGCTTTTCAAACTCATACAATAAGATTGCAACATGTCTTCAATGTTCACCAAATCAATATTTTGTATCACATTTTCATCAAGTTCAAGATCTGAAACAAAAATTACATTAAAAAAATATATGTTATATATTATTAATGTAACAACAAATATTTTTTCAGTAAATTTATAGAAGGTACCTAGAATTTGCAGCTCCTTACGACGATTATGAAGAATATATCATCATAGAGAAATTGCCAACTATTTTACCAAACATAATTAGGCCTTGACAAAGTATTCGAAGTTATTAACACAACAAATAAGGACCTACAATATGAACCACTTGCCCAAGGTGATGTTTCTTTGATACATTATATATATTCTTTGTCATCGTCAAGAAGACCAAGAGCATAGCAAGCATCTCTACATATATCATAAGTAACATTGTTAACTTTCTTGATATTATCGTCACATGTAGGACCTTTGACCTTGTTAAGTAACACTATCAGATATAAAGCCTCACCAGCTTTAGAAAAAACAAAGTTAATTCTTCTAAGAGCATATCCCCCTTTCTTTCAGTCCACTTCCTATTTTTTTTATTCCATACAAAATATGTTGGATATAAATGTATGTCAACTATCAGCCACATTCATTTGTTTTATTACACTCCATCCATGGTAGGAATTGAGATTTACATATTGATAATTTTCCTAAGATATTATCAATATGATTTTCACGCTCATAAACATCAGGTTCTTCACCATCAAAGATGAAAAGAGAGTCTCTCAAAATGAGAAGATTGATGATGTATTTCAGATTCAAAAAGTCTTCACCATGCCTCGCATGCACAGACATACCGAGCATCAAAGTAATTCTTCACTCGATTCTCACTTTTTTGATTATCATTATTTAAATCTGAAACATTTTTATTGATG
The DNA here is from genome assembly GCA_947179395.2 of Pulicaria dysenterica. Taxonomy (NCBI): domain Eukaryota; kingdom Viridiplantae; phylum Streptophyta; class Magnoliopsida; order Asterales; family Asteraceae; genus Pulicaria; species Pulicaria dysenterica. The sequence continues at coordinate 92,891,983 of OX359290.1, read as the reverse complement.
TTTGAAAAACCAACTATTATCCTATCCGGACCCTTATTTATATACTTAAAAAGGTATTTGATGGATCAAAGTTGATTACACCATTCTATGTTGATATGAGACTGAAATCTTTTAAGCAAAACATGGTTTATATCCAACAACATACTTAATAAGAAAATTAAAGGAATTATTAATTGTTAAAATAACTTATATATCTGTATTAAATTAATATGGTAGTATAAAAAGTATCTTAAAAAATATATGCAAAGAAACATAGTTATATGTATATGTATGTCTATAAATATGTAACAGTATAAGAAATAATGATTATAAAAGTTGTGTAATAAAGATAAAATGCCTATGGTCTATAAATATACAACAGGATTTTTTCAACAGATGCTCCTGTGTCACGGCGTCTGTAAACAGGATATTTGTAACTATCACTGTACGTATGGTTATTAACTTCTTTGGAAACTTATTTGTACTTTTTTTTGGTTATTTGTACAGAGATTTCACTTATCTTATCCACAAGATCCATGAATCATGAATTTAGAGATTAATTATATGTTGTTAAAATTTTATAAATTATAAAATAGTATCTTTAAAATTAAAAATTAGTATCATTCGCCAACCTCTCTTTCTTCAAACAAATTTTTTTTAAAAATTATAAATTAGTATCTTTAAAGTGTATGTTGTTAAGAAAACAAATAAACATTTGAATAACTAACCAAAAGTTATACTTTTGTCAACTTTCCTCTGAGTAATATCTTGGAAGTAAATAAAACGATAAACTTCTTCAACATCTTTAAAATCATTTGATGGCTTAACACATGTGGCTCGATAAAAATTGACCATCGATTTTTGTTTGACCACACTATAGTCATTGAAGCAAAAACAAAGTTTGAAATCAAATACGAATGACCTTCATTCAATAGGTGGGCGAAGTTATTTTAATCGAACCTCTATTGATAGTAGCAAATATCCTACTACCCTACATAAATTTACATACGTAGATGTAAATATTTAGAATTAAGATAGATGAAATAAAAATATTTAATCAAAGTGATGAAAAATTTGTAAAAATCACATACTTTTTCATCTTGTAAGAACATGTCCATACTTGATTCAACACCAGGAGTGTTGGTGTAGAATGATTTCCACTTCAAGATTGCCATTATTTTAATGGTACAAACATCGACATTCCCATCAATATCTTCAACCACAGTTATCTTATAACAAGATAACTTTGAAGCTTCAATAGCCATATTTCCTCTCATTAATTTATCGAAAATCAGTATACGGGTTAATGAAAATAAGAATAGGAATTAAATAACGAAATATATACGAGGAATTGGAATAAGAAATATGAGAAGTTTAATAATTAGATGAGCAACATTTTAATTTAGGAAAAAGTCTGAATTTTGAGAATATGACTCATTACTAAATAAATGTAATATCCTAATCCTAAATTTGAAATTTTTAACAAATTTGAATTTGAAATATTTTTATTATAGGATTATGATATTACATTTATTTAGTAATGAGTCATATTCCCAAAATTCAAACTTTTTCTTAAATTATAAAAGGTACCTAAATTTCTACTCATCCAATTACTAAACTACTCATATCTCTTAGAGTTTGTTATTCCAATTCCTTATATTTCATTATTTAATTCATGTTCTTATTTTTCACTAAACCATATACTGATTTTTGATAAATTGTGAGAGAAAATATGGCTATTGAAGCTTCAAAGTTATCTTGTGATAAGATAACTTTTGTTGAAGATATTAATGGGAATGTCGATGTTTGTATCATGAAAGTAATGGTAATCTTGAAGTGGAAATTATTCTACACCAACACTCTGGTGTTGAATCAAGTATGGACATGTTCTTACAAGGAGAAAAGGTATATGATTTTTTACAACTATTTCATCATTTTGATTAAATATTTTTATTTCATCTATCTTAATTCTAAATATTTACATCTACGTATGTAAATTTATGTAGGGTGATAGGATATTTGTTACTGTCAAGAGATGTTTGATAAAAAACTTCGACCACCTTTTCAATGAAGATCATTCGTATTTGATTTCAAACTTTGTTGTTGTTTCATATAGTACCGACTATAGGGTGGTCAATTATTTATTGAAGATCAATTTTTATCGGGCCACATTTGTTGAGCCATCAAATGATTTTAAAGGTCTTGAAGAAGTGTATCGTTTTATTGACTTCCAAGATATTACTTAGAGAAAAGTTGACAAAAGTATAACTTTTGGTTAGTTATTCATGTTATTTGTATTTTAAAAACATAAGATACTAATTTATAATTTGAAGTTTTTTGTTAGATGAAGGAGATGTTGACGAAGGATACTAATTTTTAATTCTAACGATACTAATTTATAATTTTTAAAATTTTAACGACATAAATTGGTCTCTGAATTCATGATGCAAGGTCATTGTGGAGAAGATAATTCAAAATCTTCACGTAAAAATAACCACAAAAACAAATGTACAAAGAAATTTCCAAATAAGTTCAATAACCATACGTACATTTACGAATATCCTGTCTACAGACGTTGTGACACAGGAGCATATGTTGAAAAATATCATATTGTATTAGACAACATGTATTTAATTTTTATTACACAACTTTTATAATCATTATTTCTTATATTATTACATACTTATGGATATACATATAACCATGTTTCTTTATATATGTTCATATAAAAAATTTTAGGATACTTTTTATACTACCATATTAATTTAATGTTTCATTCATATAAAATATCATATTGGATATAACCTTGTTTTGCTTAAAAGATTTCATCCTCATCAACTTAGAAATGGTGTAATCAACTTAAATTCATCAAATACCTTCTTAAGTTATAAATAAGGTTCCAGGCTATAATACAGTTGGTTTTTCAAACATCAATAAAAATGTATAAGATTCGAATGATGATAATAAAAAAAGTGAGAACCGTGCATGTGAGGCATGGTGGAGACCTTTTGGTTTTGTAATACATCATTAATCTCCTCATGTTGAGAGTTCATCTTGACGGTGAAGAACATATTGTTTATGAGTCTGAAAATCATATTGATGATATTTTAGGGAAATTATCGATTCGTAAATCTTAATTATATCGGTGGATAGAGTGTAATAAAACAAATGAAAGTACGAGAGAGTTGACATACGTTGAGTTTCCAGCATATTTTGTTTGGAATAAAAAGATAGGAAGTGGTCTGAAAGAGAAAGGGAATATGCTCTTGTAAGAATTAGCTACGTTTCTCCTAAAGCTGGTGAGGCTTTCTATCTGAGAGTGTTACTTAATAAGGTCAAAGGTCCTACATGTTACGATGATATCAAGAAAGTTAACAATGTTATTTATGATGCATTTATAGATGCTTGCTATGCTATTGGTCTTCTTGATGATGACAAATAATATATATAATTTATCGAAGAAACATCACATTGGGCAAGTGGTTCATATTGTAACTCATTAATGTTGTGTTAATAACTTCATATATTTTGTCAAGGCCTGATTATGTTTGGAAAAATACTTGGCAATTTCTTTGTAATGATATTTGTGACACCCGTCACCGAATTTCGGTTAGTTCTTGAGACCACATGTTTTTAATTCTTAAATTTTGCTTGTTATATATATATATTAGGTTATATATAGCATTTATAGCATATTAGTAGTATTAGAAAATCATAGAAAAAAAACTTGGTTTAACCTAAGTTGTTTTAGGGTTTAGTTAGATATTTTTAGATAATTTCACTAGAAAGCCACATTTTGCCAACTTTTATTGTTTTTATAATAATAATAATATATATCCATATTTATTTTTAAAATTTTCAGAATTATATATATATATATATATATATATATATATATATATATATATATATATCTATAGATAAGTTTTTTTTTAAAACCTTAGGGTAGATAAACTAGTATTTGGAAATTTAAACTAAAACCCTAAACCTAATCCCATTTAAATACCTAAACAAACCAAACCCTAATTACCCTAATACTAAAATCGGCCTCCTTCTCCACTCCCCATGCCTCACGTCGACAACCACTTCAGCCCTCAAGGCCATCGATTTTGCAATCCAAGGCTCAAGAACATCCAAGCTTTGATCATTAGGGTTTGAGTTTTGGCAATCAAGGTAAGCTATCATCCCTTCTATCTTGTTCTAGGCTACTTTTGATTTTGATTTCTGGAAGAAAACATACATATGATCATGCCAAGATGTCTCAAAACGTTTATATGTGAAGGATTGGGATTTGTATGGATTAGAATTTGATTTTTGATGTTAAAATTGAGATTTGATTCAAAGCAGATTCTGGATTTCGAATTAGGGTTTGTTTGGAAGGCTGTAGCCGCGTCGACCCGTCGTGTTTTTCGTCGGTTTTTGAGTCTAGGTTGTAGTTCGTCGAGTCTAGTTTCACTGGAACCAAGTTTTGCAATTTTTGGAGCTCGTTTGATCGATCAACTTGATTTTACCGTTTAGGTGCGCAACTGATTGCATTGTCGGCAGATTCAGTGCCAAAAAGTTTCGATTTTTCTTTTGACCCAAACCTTCGAATTCTGGATTGAAAATCTTGTGATAGAAAGCTTGTTGTGTTTAGAGGTTTCTGGAAAAATTTCATAATTTTTTGGTTTTCGTTTGGTATTTTTATAAAATTCGAACTTTTTGTTACGCTGGAATGACTGGTTTTCTGTCAGTGCCAAGTTCTTGGATTTTTTAAAAAATAGGTAGTGAAGTTATTAAATCTTGGGAAAATTCCAGTATTAGTTCAAGGTGTTAAGGTTTATGAATCTAAATTTTAGGATTTTATTTTGGTTGTTTGAGTCACTTTAAAATTATTTAAAGTTGGAGTTGTAAAATCAAGAGATGTGCATTGTGGCATAGGATCACTTTAGGAGTACTACACATGTGTTTAGGCTATCTTAGAAGGTTTAAACACTTAATACATGAAGCTTATGTGTATTATAATTATTTGTAGATTTCCATACTCGTACTTTGCAAGGTCAACTTCATCGAAATCAAGGTGAGTACTCGTGGCCCCTTTTTATTATATTTTTCGGGGGAAAATGACACTCAAACTCTCTTTTAAACTTTTATGCCGTGATAACTATTTCTTATTTCTTTTGGACAACTTACGTGACGTATATGCATAGAACACTTGTTGTTGGTTGATGACTATTGATTTCTATATTCCTATGAGCCAACGGTTTATGCTCCAGCTGGGTATGCGATAATAACTGTTTGGAAGACAATGATTTGATTCCTATTGATTCCATTGAACCCTTGTGGTTCGGTTTTACATGCTACAACACATTGAACCATTGAGGTTCGGTTTTACATGCTACAACCCATTGAACCCTTGTGGTTCGGTTTTACATGCTACAACACATTGAACCCTTGTGGTTCGGTTTTATATGCTACAACACAACTATTCATCAAATCGAGGCGTTCATTTATATTCTATAAAGTTTGATCCTGTGACTTGCTATTATTGTTGCAAACAATCCAACTCATTTCTATGTTCGGTAAAACTATTATTTTCTCTAAAACCTGCGAACTCACCAACCTTTGTGTTGACGTTTTAGAGTGTTCATTTTCAGGTAATGCTACTATTACAATCTAAGGAAAACTAGAAGACTCTAGACGGACCTTAGCTTGACTCAATGCTATCAAGGCTTTAAAACATTTATCATCTATTATTAAGATTTTAGAACTGAACTAATTTCACTTTTCAAGCTTGCATGCTTTGTATCACCTGCCCCGGGTTGTGGGTTTTACACACGCACTTTTGTTACACTTTGAACTTAGGGTCATGAATACCGGCCTTACACGGCACAAGTCCCATTTGTGTCGGGGAACGTCGTGACACGTTTGATTTCTTGCATTTAATATATCTCTATTAACGTATCAATGTGTTATGACGATCCCTTTCCATCACACTTCGCGTTTCCGCCTTGGCGGGGTGTGACAGATTGGTATCAGAGCCAGGTTATAGAGAAATAGGTGGATTGACCTAGACTATAACCTAAGTACCCCATATAGTTGCATAATAGGAACTATGTGTGCATTCCATCTCACACAAATCATATGCTTCGGCTTACCTGTAGACGCAATAATCGTTTATTTTGACCTAAATTGAAATTTAATTTTGACTCTACCTGGTCAAATTATTTTTAAATTTTGCTACTTGTCATCGTCTTATTTATTTTATGAAACAATTTAATTAGAAAATATTAATATAATTAGAAATTTCTTTTATACTATATATCAACTTGCAACATGTTTTGCCAACTTATCATGATAATTCAAGGGGTATTTCAGCAATTTAAGTTTATATCGTGATATATTATTGAAGCGAGTTTTTCTTCAAGATCTTCTACTATTGCAACATTTTCCCACTAACCCAAAGACTCACACTTGTTTTATATTATTCATAAACTTGAGATTTTTATTTTTAAGAAATACGCATATTCCGTTTTCCCTTCATATAAAACAATCATATATTTAACTAAGTCAATATAAAATTATAATTCTAATTATAACTACCTGTGTGTTTACACGGGCATTAAACCAGTTGTATTATATTTTGTTTTTACTAGTGGTTATTCTTTGGCGAATTATTCCTTTCTCAGCATGAAACCTTTAAAACTTGATACATGAATAGAAGGCTATGACCGGATTACTAACTACATCGTGTATTTATACCTAGTGTTATACAACACGCTATACTTGATTACACATTTTCTATACAAAATCAAGCATATGTGGAAGCCTTTTGTATGTGACAAAAGTATTACCCTATAAGCAAGGTGGTGTTTCTTTCAAGAATTACTTTCGAGTTGGAACGTCATATGTTGATACAATGCCTTATTTCTGTGTAATATAATGCATACTATTTGTATACCCCTACGGGTGAACCACAGAAGCTTCAAAATATTTTGTGACACCCCTAGTTGGGCATGCCAGTATACGTGAATCCCTTGATTGACTACTTGTTCATATTTCCATGTTAGATGTGGTATATTAGGTAGAGGGAAGGGTTTTTGTGAATATTTATAATGCGTGTGGTTACAATCATATAGACTTAGAATTCTGAACTAGCTTTATTGCATGTTCTTGTTTGATTGTTGCGTTAGAGTGGGATCAGTAATTCGAATGACTATATGGTTCCGTATCATGCATACTAAGTGTTCATAACTACCTAACCCTATAAGAGTAGTGTAGTGGAACGAGATGATTCATGGTGTCTTAAGGGAAGTTGTGATAAGTATGGATGCATTGCGCCTGATCACCACCATGCACACATACCTAGCACAAGGACGCTTAAAGTATTATGAAGCATCCTGTGAAACAAGCTAAGGTTGTAAGTAGGAATAAGTTGCCTGTGAGACATCAAATAATCGGTCAAACCAAGTCAAGCGTAATGAACAACTATAGCTATATAACCATATCGGACGTCAATTCACTTACAACACATGTCAAGCAAACTAAATACGTTATTCTTATATCTTTATAAGAATACCATATGTCTTAGTACTCGGTTTTGAAAACCTTATGAACTCACGTGGTGTCCCAGAAAGCTGGAAGTAACCAAAGAATCCAAGTAAGAATAAAATCACAACAATCTATAACATATTATTAAATACATGGTCATTATACGGGCCATTATTTCTAAACCCGACGTAATTGCCAAACACCGGTTGTGCTTTTGCGAGACCTTCTCTAAATTTGAAGAGCCACTCCCTTCTTCATAGTCTCTATCAAACGACTTTAGTAATTATCATGAAACTTAAAGACCTCTATGAGGATATCTTATTCTATGCTATTTTCATAAGTATCCGATATTACAACATTGCTTATTTACGAGACTGAATTCATTATGATATTATAATGTCTCGGTGGAACTAAATACCCACCATATACTCTCAAAGACTTTTGTCAATAATCTCCATTCACACACCATAATTATCACTAATGAGCTTATGCACGCCCACGATAAAGTTGTAACCAAACACTCCATGCACACTCACCATAAGGATGTACTTATGAGTTCAAGGATGTACTTATGAGTTCAAGGATGTACATGATTACCTTTGGTCACTAACCACATCACACAAACAAGTTAAACACTATTACTACGATTAAAACCCGATTTCAGGTACTCACAACATCAAGCTTATTCACCACATGTAACTTTCTCAAACGCCCACATGATTAAGATTATTCTCTTAAAGACTACCATGGAACATCAAAAAAAAAAAAAAAAATTTATGAGAACTACTAATTAATCCTTACAACTCTATGTGATCATAGTGTATTTTGTTTTTTTTTCTTTCTCTACGCATAACTCCTAGCGTACACACTGACAACATTCTTCACTACAACGCATAGTCGATTATGTTCAATCAAATTTCAATATGAGTTCCCGCTAAACACTGATGGTTTAAGCTAATCAGTATCATAAAACTTCCAAATGACCTAATTTCATCTTAAATTGATTTTAAGATCACAAATAAACATGAGAATATACTATGCGTATAACTTTAGAAATCTCAAGCAGTCACCAAACATTAAGGACCTCCAGCTATAAAATCTTAGTTAGATATACTTTCATATAAAAATAACATATCCCCAATTTGTAGAACAAGCTTCAAATACTCATATACTCTTGAGATCATAATTTCGTCCATGAAGGACATCAGTACCCACACCAGTAACAATACTTAAAGACTTATAAAACGTCATATAGTTCAAACTCGTACCTAATAGAACCAAGAGACTTAGACTCATCCCTCCAGAACTCGATCTCTTGTTCTTCTTTCTTAGTCAATCTGATTTCAATGCACACACGCTCAACTATTTTGAACACTGTTTAACTCCTAAAGTCCATTTTCTTCTCCCATCGTCCTTCTTTTCCTTCCGTTATAAGCATATATAAGTCAACTAGTAAATCTCGAATACGTTCACCGAACATTAATGCTTAATAATTTAATCTCAGCAAGTTTAAAAAAAAAAAAAAAAAAATCAGAATGACACAATTCATCCTCAATTGAAAAGATTCTTTCCTTAGAATCTAATCTATCGTTTCAGCTAAAATTCTACAAAACCATACACATTAGTTATAACTAAACATTAGTATCGAACGAATCTTTATTTATCTTAGTAGCAACATCACACCATTGCCTCGCGTACCCATAAGACAATCAATATCTCTCTTTTATGATTACGGCTAACTTAACCAATTCTCGAGGGAAAGGTAGACCACAATCAAATCACTACAAATCGTTTAAACTAAAAACGAATCACGCATCCTCAAGTAATGATTTTGCACAAAGACTCCAAGTCTAACTCTTTCTTCATCCTTTTCCCCAATAGCTCATTTGAAATTCCATCCGTTCAGGTGATTCAATCTGATTTCTCCTCTAGCCTTTATAATGAACATAATATCATGTTCCACATGCATCCCTTCGTATGCCTTTCAACGTAAATAGTCTTGCTACATCTAGCAGACCAGTGAATTTTGCCTGTTCATCTCTAAGATCACTAATGAAATGTCTTATACCTACGGCCACAATTCCTCAAGCCACTCTTCAGAAATTTTTATAGAATCAGCTTCTAATCAACGAATTTCATATGATTTAACCATTAAGGTCATTAACACTCTCTTGAATAAACATCAATCTAACTGAAATTGATTTATTACAACTATTAATGCATAGGTTTCTCTGCCACTAGAACACTACCTGCTGATTAGCAACCAAATACCTCACTGATTTTGTATTTACCTGCTGCGATCAAAACAACATCAGTTCCCTGCAGTGTTCTCAATCGGGATATCATACTCCTTAGACTTAGTAAACATTAACACGAGATTTCATAGGTCCATCTCTATCATCACTACCAGATCAGTGATGTTTTGAACCATCAAGCCTTTCTAATCATTCTTCCTTGCTATCCTTGTAGCTATAGAATTCATTTTCTATTCTCTTCCACCTTAATCTTTCCTGACACCAGCATTATCAACGGCATCACGAATAGAATCCCGTTGGACTAATCTAATACCGAGCTAGTTAGGATACTCGTGAACGTCTACCACCAAAACTAAACCACTCTAATATCATGACATAATCAACCCACGTCCCTCGAATTTGTTTCAGAAATCATTTTGTGCTAACGATTAAGAGAACAAGTATGACAACCATCAAAACAATTTCTAAGAAACCCAGTTACCTAAATTTAGGTAAGCACTTACCAAAAGATGTAGAACTACCAATCATAAATAAACAAGTAAGCAAATAATCAATTCAAAGACACATACCCATCTTGTCCACACTTAAAAGTTTAGTGCATTCCTTTTTCGAGCCAATCTAGTCATAAGCCTAATTGTCAGCCCGAACACTCGGTTCACTTTAGTAGCAGTACAAGCTGAAATTTCGGGACGAAATTCTCTCAAGTGGGGGATACTGTGACACCCGTCACCGAATTTCGGTTAGTTCTTGAGACCACATGTTTTTAATTCTTAAATTTTGCTTGTTATATATATATTAGGTTATATATAGCATTTATAGCATATTAGTAGTATTAGAAAATCATAGAAAAAAAACTTGGTTTAACCTAAGTTGTTTTAGGGTTTAGTTAGATATTTTTAGATAATTTCACTAAAAAGCCACATTTTGCCAACTTTTATTGTTTTTATAATAATAATAATATATATCCATATTTATTTTTAAAATTTTCAGAATTATATATATATATATATATATATATATATATATATATATATCTATAGATAAGTTTTTTTTAAAAACCTTAGGGTAGATAAACTAGTATTTGGAAATTTAAACTAAAACCCTAAACCTAATCCCATTTAAATACCTAAACAAACCAAACCCTAATTACCCTAATACTAAAATCGGCCTCCTTCTCCACTCCCCATGCCTCACGTCGACAACCACTTCAGCCCTCAAGGCCATCGATTTTGCAATCCAAGGCTCAAGAACATCCAAGCTTTGATCATTAGGGTTTGAGTTTTGGCAATCAAGGTAAGCTATCATCCCTTCTATCTTGTTCTAGGCTACTTTTGATTTTGATTTCTGGAAGAAAACATACATATGATCATGCCAAGATGTCTCAAAACGTTTATATGTGAAGGATTGGGATTTGTATGGATTAGAATTTGATTTTTGATGTTAAAATTGAGATTTGATTCAAAGCAGATTCTGGATTTCGAATTAGGGTTTGTTTGGAAGGCTGTAGCCGCGTCGACCCTTCGTGTTTTTCGTCGGTTTTTGAGTCTAGGTTGTAGTTCGTCGAGTCTAGTTTCACTGGAACCAAGTTTTGCAATTTTTGGAGCTCGTTTGATCGATCAACTTGATTTTACCGTTTAGGTGCGCAACTGATTGCATTGTCGGCAGATTCAGTGCCAAAAAGTTTCGATTTTTCTTTTGACCCAAACCTTCGAATTCTGGATTGAAAATCTTGTGATAGAAAGCTTGTTGTGTTTAGAGGTTTCTGGAAAAATTTCATAATTTTTTGGTTTTCGTTTGGTATTTTTATAAAATTCGAACTTTTTGTTACGCTGGAATGACTGGTTTTCTGTCAGTGCCAAGTTCTTGGATTTTTTTAAAAATAGGTAGTGAAGTTATTAAATCTTGGGAAAATTCCAGTAATAGTTCAAGGTGTTAAGGTTTATGAATCTAAATTTTAGGATTTTATTTTGGTTGTTTGAGTCACTTTAAAATTATTTAAAGTTGGAGTTGTAAAATCAAGAGATGTGCATTGTGGCATAGGATCACTTTAGGAGTACTACACATGTGTTTAGGCTATCTTAGAAGGTTTAAACACTTAATACATGAAGCTTATGTGTATTATAATTATTTGTAGATTTCCATACTCGTACTTTGCAAGGTCAACTTCATCGAAATCAAGGTGAGTACTCGTGGCCCCTTTTTATTATATTTTTCGGGGGAAAATGACACTCAAACTCTCTTTTAAACTTTTATGCCGTGATAACTATTTCTTATTTCTTTTGGACAACTTACGTGACGTATATGCATAGAACACTTGTTGTTGGTTGATGACTATTGATTTCTATATTCCTATGAGCCAACGGTTTATGCTCCAGCTGGGTATGCGATAATAACTGTTTGGAAGACAATGATTTGATTCCTATTGATTCCATTGAACCCTTGTGGTTCGGTTTTACATGCTACAACACATTGAACCATTGAGGTTTGGTTTTACATGCTACAACACATTGAACCCTTGTGGTTCGGTTTTATATGCTACAACACAACTATTCATCAAATCGAGGCGTTCATTTATATTCTATAAAGTTTGATCTTGTGACTTGCTATTATTGTTGCAAACAATCCAACTCATTTCTATGTTCGGTAAAACTATTATTTTCTCTAAAACCTGCGAACTCACCAACCTTTGTGTTGACGTTTTAGAGTGTTCATTTTCAGGTAATGCTACTATTACAATCTAAGGAAAACTAGAAGACTCTAGACGGACCTTAGCTTGACTCAATGCTATCAAGGCTTTAAAACATTTATCATCTATTATTAAGATTTTAGAACTGAACTAATTTCACTTTTCAAGCTTGCATGCTTTGTATCACCTGCCCCGGGTTGTGGGTTTTACACACGCACTTTTGTTACACTTTGAACTTAGGGTCATGAATACCGGCCTTACACGGCACAAGTCCCATTTGTGTCGGGGAACGTCGTGACACGTTTGATTTCTTGCATTTAATATATCTCTATTAACGTATCAATGTGTTATGACGATCCCTTTCCATCACACTTCGCGTTTCCGCCTTGGCGGGGTGTGACAATATTATTCATAATCGTCTCGTAAAGAGCTGCAGAATCAAGATACCTTGTATAAAATTACTGAAAAATATTTGTTGTTACATTAATAATATATAACATTTTTGTTATATATATTTTTAATACAACTTTTGTTTCAGATCTTGAGCTTGATGAGAGTGTTATACAAAATATTGCTTTGGCGAACATGGAAGATATGTTGCAAACTTATGGTATGAGTTTGAAAAGCATACCTTCAATGTCATATCCTAATTTCGATTTTATTCAAGATTCTTGCAACATGCTTATACAAGAGGAATTGTCATATGACAAAGATTCATCGAAACTAGAACATGATCTTCTTTATTCAAGATGACAGATGAACAAAAAGTTATACATGATCAAATAACGAATTTTATCAACAAAGGTGAAAGTGGTGTTTTCTTTGTCTATGGATATGGTGGTACAGGTATAACGTTTTTATTGAAAATTTTATCGGCTTCACTTCGTTAAGATGGTAGAATTATAATAAATGGTGCTTCAAGTGAATTTTTTTCGTTATTACTTATACGAGGTAGAACTGCGCATTCAAGGTTTTCTAATCCTATTTGATGTAAACAATGATTCTTTTTGTAGTATTTCTTTTGATAGTAATTGGCTGATTTGTTGAGGAAAACTAATCTTATCATATGCGATGATGTTCCGATGTTGCGTAAACATTGTTTTGAAGTGCTTGCTAGAACGTTACGAGATAAGGTTGATCAAAGATACAATTTTGTACCTTTAGGTGGAAAGGTTATTGTTTTGGAGGAGACTTTCGCCAAATTTTGCCTGTTATATCAAAGGGACAAAGAGAGATATTGTTAATGCTTCATTGAATTCATCCTATATTTGGAAGTATTGTTCAGTCCTTACATTGTTTATTAACATGCATCTAATGACAAGTTCTAACAGTGAAAATTATGAGAAACAAAACAATTCACATATTGGATCTTGAACATTGGCGAAGGGAATATTGGTGGACCAAATGATGGAGAAGTTGAAATACAATTTCCTGATTATGTTTTAATTTCTTCTCACGGTGATCACGTTCATGTAATATAGAATCTATATATCTATATAGATGATCATCTTTACAGTGAAAATTACTTTCAAGATTGAGCAAATTTGGTGCCAACAAATTATGATGTTGAGTATATAAATGATTACATGGTTTCAATAATTGACAATGAGGAAACAACTTATTTAAGTTCTAATTGTGTTTGTGCTGAAGATTTGTCAAATTCATTTGAGGAGTCTTTATACTCTCTTGAGACATTTAACTAATTACAAGTATATGGTTTTCCTCATCACAAACTTTCTTTAAATATTGGTGTTCGTGTTATGTTACTTGGGAATCTAGACCAGTCTAAAGGTTTATGCAATGAAAGAAGGCTAAAAATTGTTCGTCATGGTACATATGTTATTGAGACCAAAATTATTTATGGAAAGAACATTGGTGAGATTACATATATTTCTAAAATGAAGATGATTCCATTAGATACAAAACTTCCTATTAAGTTTCAAAGAAGACAATTTTCTTTGATGCTGCATTTTGCTATGACAATTAATAAAAGTCAAGGACAGTCACTTTCAGAAGTTGGTTTATTCCTCAAGAAACATGTGTTTACACATGGTCAATTGTATGTGACCGTTTCACGTGATAGAAGAAAAAAAGATTAAAAGTTTTGATTTGTGACAGTGGTAATGTTACAAACATAACAACAAACATAATATAGAAAAAAGTGATTCAAAAAGTTTAGTTTAGTTTTTTTTATTTTTAAATTATGCTATGTATAAATTATTCGGTGATATACAACGGATTATTCGGTGATATACAACGGATTAACATTTTTATCATAAGGAAACTTTTCAATAATTTTGTAAATAGATAACAATTCTAGTTAATCAACTAATATGTAATTCTTGCTAACTATTAAAATGGTATTTGCTTATTTTATTCTCAACTCACACACATTTGTCCAACATCTATAAATCAACAAGCTAGGTACGAGCCTCTTTGAAGCTCCAGCCTCCAATCTTTTCCCTCATTTCACCAATTTTAACGGCCTCATCATCACATTATCTTCGTGATCTAATATCTGCATGCGTTAAAACACATAAATACTTCAATTTAACAAAATACAATAAAACTAATTAATTACCGATTTATCTATTTCATGTTGTCCAGTAAAACCCCTAAGAAAGGTTATCATCATTTTTTATATATGATTAATAATTTTAGAACTAGTAACTCTAATATTATAATATAACTAACATACACCTTGTTTAAAGATAAAGTATTTGTGAATGTGAAAACATTTAAGATATATAGCTGATCTAGATTTATATATACTAGTCTAGATGAGTAGATGAGGAACTTACGTGACAATGGTAGACATATCCCGGCTCAGAGGTCGCGTCGAAGGGATACGATGCATTTGTATGTATATAGGCAAACTTGACGATGATCTTGGTCAGGTATCCAGGCTGCATCTTATACACATTCTTCCACCCTCTCTCATAAGGTTCTACACTCAGCTTTTTACCCTTTGCAACATATTTACCAATCTCACATTTTTCCGCATCGTTGAATTTGTTCATACATTCTCTAAATGCTTCAATATTTGTTATATTTGTTTGATCCAACACTCTAAAGAGTCCAAGATGGATATGCAAAGGATGATTATCCTCTGTCAGATTAATTACATTCCAAACCTCTGTTGCCCCGACCTTCGGTTTCTCGGTAACCGGATCATCGTATGATTTCGCGTTTATATAAAGATGAGTTGGTTCATCGATTGCACTGGCGTACTCGTACATCGCAATGTATCGTGTTTTCGATACCTGTGATAACTTCGGTGTCGGGTATTTTAGCAGTTTCTTTGGAACCCGCGATGAATCGTACTCGTGACGGTGGTTGATGGTAAATTTCATGACTTTACCGTTTTGACCATTGACGGGATCGCCACCGGGGTAAGGGTAAGCTGCCCCGTTGTGTAAAATCACCGAGTTTGACTTTGACTTGGAAAAGTCAACAACCACGTCAGCAATCTCGGATGGGCCTAGAAGTATCTCCTTCACCAATACTGATTGTTCGTTATAGACCGAGTCAGACCCCACGTGGATAAATCTCAGACCGTTGCTGAAAAAGAACTTGAAGAACCTTGCGTTACTAGCGTTGATGATACGAAACCGGTATTTTCTCCGGCTGACTTTCATGTACGGCCAGGCTTTCCCGTTGACGATAATAACATCGCCAAAATACTCTGGTTGCCACTGCGGATGTATGTCGGGGTTGTTTCCGGTGGGATCCATATAGATGGATCCATTACTTCGGAAGCTACGATCAAAGACAACCAATGGGCGATCAAATTCGTTGCCGCTAGGGAGTCCAAGTGGGGCTTCAACGTCATGATGACGTATAATGTAAGCCCCAAACAGCCCGGCAAGAAGGTTAACTCTGGTCAATCCCATGGCGTGATCATGGTAATATAAGTTGCCTGGTTGTTGCTGGTTATGATAGTGGTACGTCTTTTTGGTCCAAGTGGGTCCCACTTGTTGGAAACCTGCGGTGAACCATGAGTGCGAGTTACCATCGCTTTGAGGTTCATCGATCCCGCCGTGAAGGTGCACCACTGTAGGAACACCCTTGTTTGTACGAGGAATAGCCGTTGGGATGGTGGTGTCCCATGGGAGTATGTGTTTTGAAGGGAGTCGATTTTGCCATCTCACACGAGTGCTAACACCATGGATGGCTTCGATTGTCGGACCAGGAACCGTCGCAGTGTGCTTCGTTTTACCATAAGCGAACACCTTGGTGTACGGGAGATCCTTATGAAATTTCTGCAAGCAAATTAAAAACAAAATAAATATTTATTTGTAAAAAATCTATATTGATCTTTGTGGCTATTAGTATACCCATTGTGAATAAGGCTGACCGGACCTGAAACACGACTCGAACCGGACACGAAAAAGTGACACGAACTCGAAATGGGTCAAAAGCAGGTCGACACGAAGTTGATATGAAAATAAATGGGTCGGGTTAGGGTCAACCTGACAACCCGAAATTAACCCGTATAAGGGTAAAACTTAAAATTATAAAATTTTATTTAACACTTAAAATTTTAAATTTAAAAAGGAGATTGTGAATTCAAATAAGGGAGTGACATCTAAGGCAATAAATTCCGATAAACAAAAGTACAAAACCTTCAAACTCTAAAAACTTAAATAAACAATAAAAGATTTAAACCTAAATAATATTACATCATGGTGTAAATTCAAGAATACAATGGAAAAGAGGAAAAGAAGACTTACCTTTTGAATTTGGATAACTTTCGTTAGGTTATTTTAATCCATAGTTTGTCATTAGTTAGTACTTTTGTATTAAAGCTACTAAATCGTATTGGTATTCGATATTTCAATCCGTGTTTTATTCACCAGTTAGTAGAGAAAATTGGAAACAAACAAGGAATTCGAAAATTTTATAACGAAAACCGTACTCAAAAACCGAATTTGAATACCATAATCGGAAATCGTAATTGAAAATAGTATTCGAAACCCATAACAGTATTGGAAACCCGTAATCGAAAGCGGTATTCGAAACCCGTAATCGAAAACAGTAATCGAAACGGTATTAAACCGTAATTGAAAACGGTTTTCAAAACCCGTATTCGAAAATCTTATTTAAAAAATATCCGTCAAATACGTTTGACCAAAATAGGTCGACACGAAACACGACCCGAATCTTACACGAGAAAAGTGACCCGACCCGACCCGTCATGAAAATAAATGGGTCCGAATTGGGCGACACGAAACTGACCCGAACCCGAACCCGACCCAAATTGTCAGCCTTAATTGTGAATGTCATTTGTTTTTGACTTAATAAAATTATTTAGAAAATGATTTTGTAGAAAAAGTAGGGGTGTAAATAAGTCAAGTCGAGCAGGACACTTATTGAGCCGCACTCATTTAGGCTTTCTTAAGCTCGAGTTCGAGCTCGGCTCGTTTAGAGTTTGTGATGTTGAACTCAAGCTAGGCTCGTTTAAGAGTTAAGAAGATCGGGCTCAGCTCGTTTAGGCTAGACTCATTTAGGCTAGACTCATTTAGGCTCGATTACTATTTTAATATTTTTAAAACTTAGATATATACTTTGGAGCTTGAGCTCGGCTCGTTAATTAGATGAGCTTTAATTTAGACTCAAGCTCGGGCTTGTTAAAGCTCGCATTGTTTCAAGCTTTAATAATCTAAACTCAAATAACTCGCGAGTATCTCATTGCATCTATATCCGTAAGAAAAAAGATACGATATATGGAGTAAAAAGATCAATCAACCGTCGAGAAAACCTACATCCACTTTGCTAATTGATGTATAGAGTAATTGTTTGTTTGATTTAATTTAATTTAATTATGCACTTAAGTGGAAAAGTAATGGGGTTAGGTTGATGACGTGGCAACGGATATTCTCACGATCTCATCGTAATCACGCAAGTTTGATTTATACAAATAAGCCACTCATAAAACTTTTGAAATATTCTTTTGTTTTTTTGCTTTTTGAAATATTCAAATGAGTAAAAAACTAAAAATGTAATTCCATTGATCATTAATTTTAGAGAGATGATATATCATCCTACTTCATACTCCTACTCACAAGATCAATAAAAGTGTCAAATTCAATGGAGGAGATGAAGAAAGAGAATTCGTGGAGTACACATATCATGTTGTGGTGAGTAGGAGGATGAAGTAGGAGAAAAAAGTAGGAGGATAAATCATTTTTGTTAATTTTATAGCAATTTTTAGTTGGAGCGAATACATTAAAGCTTCTGGAGTCTGTAGGGTTCGGGGATGGTGGAGGGGTCAGCGGTGGATGATGTGGCAACGGTAACATCAATCCCGGGTCTAGGGGGAGGTTGTGAAAAGATTAACATTAAAGGATGACTATTACTAATTACTAAAATACTGTCTGTTTTATCGTAATGTAAATAAATGAAAATGATTTTAATTTCATCCATGTTAGTTATGGAATGTCATTCCTCTACCTAAATAATATTAATTTCAAAAAATTTAATTCATTTTCAGATAATGTTACCAAACGCAATATACATCGGAATTTGATTTCAATTTCATTACATTCTTTTACATTACGGTAAAACAAACTGCACCTAAAAATTAAAAGATAAGACATGTCATGTTATAGAAATATTACAAGTTGAAAAATATAAACCACTCTTTATGCTCTTATAAGCTAAGTTATTAAACAAAGAAAAACTATAGTGCATCCTATTTAGTTTTCCTATTATATCCTTCTATATAATAAATGATAAAGTGTGTAATTACTTCGGTATGTCTCATCTTATTTTGATTGTTGGTGTTGACAATACGAGTAAATCTTATACTCTAATTAAAATAAAAGGGTTTCTCCCTCTTTCTAAAAATTCTCCAACAATCACAACCTTTGATTTTAGAAAAAAATTTAAAAAAAATCAAAAAATGATGTCATAAATGCCAAAAATCCTTAAAGAATTGGAAGGGGGCATTGTGAAAATTGTGAGGGGTTTTTATAAAATATGTTAGGGGCTTTTATGAAATTATGAGGGGATTTTATAAAACTTGTATATTAATATAATATAAAAACCCCTCACAATTTTCACAATGCCCCCTTCCAATTCCTTAAGGATTTTTGGCATTTATGACATCCTTTTTTGATTTTTTTTTAATTTTTTTTCTAAAATCAAAGGTTGTGATTGGTGGAGAATTTTTAGAAAGAGGGAGAAACCCTTTTCTTTTAATTAGGAGTATAAGATAGGTTGTTTATAAAATATGTTTAATAACTTATTATATAATTTGTTTAGAGAAATAATAATTATATATTTGCGACCGTCTCATTTTTATCTACGTTTTGGTATAAATTTTATTGTAATATGACACTTTTTTTAAAGTGGTATATTTTTAATTATTTGTTATCCATTAATAGTAGTGGGTAGGTTATTCATAAAACAATTTATATCTTTTTTATATTTATTATATCTACGTATCATAGTCGATATAATAACTGATTCCTCGGTCTTTCGATAAAAATTATTAAAATGATTTTTTTTAAAATTTCGTTTTATTTAAGATAAATTTATATAAAAATAGATAACATTTAAAACAGACAAATGTGTATCAATCAATATAAAAATTTAATGAATCATATATATAAGCAACTATTAAAAATAAAACTATAAGAAAAGGGTTACTTACATCATCAACCCTTTTCTTAAAAAATCTCCACCAATCATAACCCTTGATTTAAATTTTTTTTAAGAAAATAAAAAATATATTAGTTATTACGTCACTTTCCATCAAATCCCTTAAGAGAAATTTTTTTATAACAAACTTCTAAGTGTTTGTTAATCTTGGATAAGATAATAATATATATTTGAATTAATCATGGATAAGATAATAATATATATATTTAAATTTGAATTGAATATATATTTCTAATTGACGTGTATTTAATTGGTTTAAAATTACTCCACTTTCTTAGGTAAGGAAGTTACTTTTAGAATTAGATTTTAAAATTTTTAAAATGTGATTTAAATGGAATAATAATTGATAGATTAAGTTTGAAAATATAAACAAAAAGGAAATGGAAGTAGGCTATGAGATATACATTGATAATATAACAACAATTTGAATTTGAATTAAATTGAAAATTCAACCACGGGCCTGTAATTTACGATATTGTTTAAATGTTTATACGGGCGTGAGTTTACAAATTCGTTGATTTTGTGTGCAATTCATTTAGTAAACGCGAGGTAGTGAGTTCACAAATCAACTGTAAAAGATATCTTTGATATCTTATGATATCAAAAAAGAAAAAAACAACATTCAGTAGATTAAAAAAAATCGTGAATTGGGGCAACAATTATAAAAGTATGAAAAATACCCAAGTTAGATATGCCATTAGCCCATTTCAAATTAAATAGCTTAGTTTGTGTGTGCGTTAAATTACTAATAAAACCATGAATGTTGTTTATAAAGAGTATCTACAAAAAGTATTATGATAATCTTATGTATATCAAACTTCTGTAATGTTTATCATTTCTTACGAGATTTTATATTCATATATATATATATATATGTTTTCTAATTTTTAAACGTGTTAATATTTTTAAAATTATATAAATTTAAAATTATCTTATATCATCCCCGTGATACACGGGTCGCTTATAAACAACATCAACAATAATATTATAGTTATGGTTTTACAATATCGGGATAAAGCTCCATCACGAGAAACATATTAATATTATACTAAAACTTTTAGACGTATAAGTTAACTTTATATTTCTTAAAAAGAGTATTTATAAGAAGTACTAAAAAGACACGTTTTCACTCATGGACAGTTATATGTGACAGTTTCTTGAATGAAGAGTAAAAAGAGATTAAAAGTTTTAATTTGCGATAATTAAGGAAACCCTACAAATAAAACTTTCAATGTTGTTTATAAAGAAGTTTTAAAGAAAATCTAATGGTTTCAAAATTCTGTAATGATTATTCATTTCTTACGAGATTTTATATTCATATCTGTATATGTTTTGTAATTATTTTTACTATACGTCTTAATACTTTTTAAAACTATATAAATTTAAAATTGACGTATATCATCCCGTGTTGATACACGGGTCGCTTAGCTAGTATATATAAATACAAGAGTTGTATTTTATATATATAGTAAAAAATTCAAGCAATAACTGTTTTTAACGTCATTAATGACTCATTAATATGGGTATCTTGGTAATTTATATAGTTATCCAACCTGAATTGCGTTCGAATGAGCCGTCATTAATATTTTAATAGAAAGATATATTACCTATTTATTTATTATTAATTAAAAGTCAAACATTTTATTTAATTTTTCAAAGAAGTAATATGACCAATCGTCACATCACTTTTAAAGATAACATATACGCATTCATCTCGGAGAGGGATAGTCGGTATACTAATTAGTAATTACTACCATTTCATAACTGGAAGGAAATTTCACATATATGCACATAGAAAACACAAAGTTGCAATAATGTCAGCTACTACCAATTCCTAATTAATACTATAATACCAGAATTAATGACATTAAATGATATTTTTTTTAGTTATTTTTATAGTTAATTATTCAAACTCTTTAGTTATTTAGACGTTACAATTTGTTCTGTATACATCATATCAATGTGGTGGAATGGTGATGATGACCACACATCCCGTGTCAAGTTACATCTTTTTTTATCATACTCCGGCCCAACACACAGTATTACACTAAAGCTATACTTTTAGACGGGGAAAAGGAGAGAAAAAAAACACTTGTCACCATGACCCGGGTCACACCGAACCAATCACGCCCACACCGGTGCAGAGATCACGGTGTAATTGGCCTCTCATATACCCATCACGTGACTAATCCATACCCTCTTAATAGATGTGTGTGTTTGTTTTGTAACTAAAAGAGAATCACAATTCAGAAGAAATGCTAGATATTTAAAAGGAGTATAACAGGACAAAAGTGGGCCTATGTAAAATAACACAAGGTGTCTTTGGTCTTGCAGAGGGATAATATGAGTTGTATATCACCTTAAAAGGGTGATTATTCCCAAGAATAAGTTATCTCTAAAACAATAAAACAACTAATATTTTGGTAATAAAGGAAAATAATTAATATCACAACTAATTAAGTATAAGTTTCATTTAATTTACTCAGAACAGTAGAAAGACATACCCAGTACTTCTGAAACATGGTGATTTTGAGTCTCTTGGGAACAGGAACACCATGAAGAACATCATAGCCTTTGATCTTGGGCATATCTGGAATTTCATCCGCAAACATTTCCAGCTGAGATGAATTTACCAGCCCTCCCTCACCATTAACAACCACAAGAATAATACCCAAGATATGAACTACAAGAAGAGTGTAAATCATTTTTATTCCAGTTCTACCCTTCTAGCTATCTGTAATCTGCATGAACATGAACACTCACCAAGTGTGTGTGAGAAAGATAGAAAGAGAGAGAGAGAAAAGGTTTTGTGTATGATGACAAATGGAATTAGATTCATATATAAAGAGTGTGAGTGTGATAATGATTGGGTGGTGTTGAAGTGTGAAGAGAGTGTCTTAATATGTTTCAAAAACAAACAAAAGAAAAAGTAATTTTTTAAAAAATGTACCAAGTTATTTTAAGAGAGTAAAAGTATACTTTTGGTATGAGGTTTGTTATTTGGAGGTGTTTGTTTCCTTAAAACAGATATATTTTATTTTTTGTTTGTGGCGTGTACATATTAGAAAAATAGATATTTGTTTGATTTTAATTGAAAAGAGTTTTTTTTTTCCTTCCTATTTTCACCTCTGATTAGTCAATTCTATCACTGAAAATACTGGTCCAAAACCGATCAACTACAATATGCGAGACTTGATAGGTCTTAGTAGGATATTGGTGTATGTTTAAGGTTTATAAGAATGTAGACTTTAAGTAACAAGTTTTATAAAAAATATATATAAAATTCTCCCATACTATATCGCCAAAAATAGGAGGAAACCACGAACCAACAAAAAGTAGTTGTTTAAGCTTTAAACCATAATACTTTTAAACTAGTGGTTAAAGATCATATTTAGTTGCTTAGTAGAGGCATACATATCTTAATTGTTATATGTAGTAAAAAATTACTCTATATACATAATCACGTATAAAAAATTGACAAATTATCATATTTTATGATTCTTTAATCGCTGAGCTTTGATAATTATTGTAAATTTACCGGTCAACGTTAACCATTTTTTCCTCAAATTCGTAAATTTAGAAAAAAATTACTCATTTTAATAAATATCTTTCTGAGTTGGATAGTTTGGTAATTTTAATTAAATTCTAACTAAGGATATATCCGAATAAAAAAACAAATCTTATTTTAATAATGAAAATCTAAAAATAGAAAATTATCATCTCAACTCTTTAAATTTTGAATGGGTCCTAACAAAACACCTTACCCGGTTACGCCATGTTAAGGCGACGAGTTCGATAGATTGTTCCGTTTCCTATTTACCAGTGGACGTGATCAAAGTTTGACACCAAACTCAGTCAACTTGGTAAAAATTAGGCACGTAATAGGCAGGTTGGGTAGTGAGAAATCATAAAAAAACTGTATGTATGGGGCAGACACCTAGTTTTACTATTCGAAACCAAACCATGTGAGGCGGGTACCAGTACTGAACTGAACCAAAAAGGAGCAGGTACCCACAAGTTCGGTTCAGGATTACCCGCATTTTGTAGTGTGTTTAGGTTTACACAGAAAAAAAAGTAGAAAATAAGTTTTTATGTGACAAGATAAAACAAATAATACTAAGCAAATACTAAAAAAATGAAATCAACAGTGGATTAAACTCGACACTCGTCGATAAGTTAGAAGTAACGTCTTATTGGAATCGCCAAGCGCCGATGTGATAATGTAATGGCTCGATGAAGGTTTTCAAATAAAGGGAATAACATACCTAATGACAGTGAGGGTGAATGAATTAAACATGGTAAGAGATTGAGATTTCTTATGATTAATATTTTTTTTAATTATACATTAATAATTCAGATATATTTTCTTTAATAAACTAAATATATACGGGCAGGGCGAGTACTTGTGGATAGTAAATGTAGAGAACCGAACCTGACCCGCTACTCAGCGGGTACCCTTAATTTCGGGGTTTCGTGTCACGGGTTGCTCGGGTATTGATTTTCTCTATTTCTAATCATACGGGTAAGTTGGGTTCTCCGGTTGAGAAGATACTAATTTATGTGTCGATATTAAATATCTCCAAAATGAAAAAAAATAATGCAGGAAATAATAAGATAAAAAGATAAAAGTTGAAAGAGACAAAAGAATCACAAGAAGCCAGCCATCATATTCATAAATAGTCTTTCTCTTTACACTTTCTGACTTACACTTGTTTGATCTTTGTATGCAACGACGAAACCACAATTATCATTTACACGAATAAAGCTGAACGTGGTTCAAATTTGAACTCATATTTTTTAGAGTATTTATGTCCACTTATTTTAACATCAAGATTCATGTCAACTAAACAATGAAATCGTATTTCGTTTTGTATCGAATAACCTTTTGCTTTTCGGGTCATGACAACGAAGAATTGGGACAGGGTACAAATGGGCATTACATCTACGAGGAACGGATCCCTTTTTTACATTAATTCGAATCGTTAATTTATTTATATCGGATTAATCATTATTTCTAAGTGTTTAATTCAAGTAACGACTTCTGTCTATTGACTGACTCTACAAAGAAGACTCCTATGACCCTACTACTCTGTTAGGTTGAGGCGATAACTATTGATCTTGATAGAAACATTGTCCCTTACTACGTTCTCTTCACAAGGGCGTAACTTCCTTGACACCTATATATCATTTTCAAGTTCGAGTTTATATTAAATTATGCAAATGTGCGTTCCGTGAATCTGACATATAATATAGGGTTAAAGCCATAAAATACAGTCTACTTTCCCTATTTTCCCATTGTGGCACGTCATGTTTTTTTTACACTTTTGGCCAGTAAACTTATTAAAACCGGTTGATATGGCCATTTAGGTTATTTTGACCTGCTATAGCAGGTCACCTTTCCCCCTTTTCTTCTTCACCTTAAAATCGAAACTTTAAACCCGAAATTCTTCATTTATACTTGATAAAAATTAATAATTCTTGAGTCTATGGAAAGATAATCGAGTTGTCTATCAAGTAGTACAAAAAAAAACGAATAAAAACGAGTTTAAAATGTGTCAATTTATCGAAATACCGTAAGGGTGTCGAATAGGGTCATTATCGACTTTAATTAGCAATAACTTGGCCTACACTTGATGGTTTTTCATGAATTTAGTGTCCATTGAAAGGTAAAAAGATTATCTACGACAATCTATAAAAAGAATTATGTAAAATGATCAAGAATCAAGCTAAAAACACATCTTTTTTTCTGCCCTGTTTTCGAACCCATTAACACAAAAAAACGAAACTTTGAGTTCGAAATTCTCCCTCAATACTTGACGAAAATTCATGAATTTGGTGTCATTTGGAAGGTATAATGATAAATTACAAGATTCTACAAAAAAAAAATACACAAACGATCAAAAATCGACCCAAAAATCGCAAAAAACGGGTTGAAAAGGTTGCAGGTCACGAAATGGCCATATCAACCGGTTTTGATAAGTTTACTGGCCAAATGTGTAAAAAAAAAACATGACGTGCCACAATGGGAAAATGGAAAAAGTAGACTGTTATTTTATGGCTTTAACCCTATAATATATTGTAATATGAAAATCCTTAAGATCTTGAAAAAGTCCCAATTGTATGAAATAATTGATGACACTACTTAACGTGATCCAAAAACTTGTTTGTTACAACCACCTGTCATCTTAGTTATATCGTGTGTCTAGTCGTCCATGTCATGTAAGTTGATTGTCCACAAGACTTTTTAGGTCAACTTTTGTTTGTACATATTGACTATGCAACTGTTATGTTTGACCCGCCATGTGCTTTATAGCCTAAGTGCCTAACAACATTATGTGTTATTAATTAGTCTAGTTTAGTCGTCCATCTCCACATAATCTAACTGTGTAAGGGGCCGTTTATTAAGATAATATAGTTTAGCATTGAATGTTTTAAAAGTTGAATTATTCATTGAAAGATTTTAAATGGGCATAACTAAAACTGTTTGATAATAAATGAATGTTGAATCTAAATAAACTAAATTACCCTATTAATCTTTTTTATAATGAATGGTATTTCATTGAGACATTCAATCGAACGCCTTATACGATATTTATTAAAAATATATTTTATAATGAATGGTATTTCAGTGCGATACACTCATGCACTCATGTTGTCGGATTCATATTTAAATCAATGTAAGTTTTATTTTTTGTATTACGTCCAATAAAAAATATATTTTTTAATAAATATCGTATTTGGATAAATTTTTTATCAAAGTTTAGATAAAAATGATACAGACACAAATATCTAATTATATTTACACAAAATATTATATATTTTGATTTATAGAAAGAAAAACAAATAAGATACAAAACTAATTTTATTTACATAATACTAGTAAAATAAAAAGATTAAATTAAACACAAGTCACCCTAATGAAAAAAAATTATTAAATGTTGAACTAAAAAGAGGGTAAAAAAACATGCTTCCTCGAAATCGAACTCCCAACCTCTAGGCTATGTACTAAAGACCTAGTGGAAAAAAAATTAAATGTGGAACTAAAATAAAGGGTACAAAAATATGCTTCCTCGGAGTTGAATCCCAACCTCTAGGTAAAGACATAGTTTTAAAAACTTTTTCATCTTTCAATTATATATAGGATTTAGTTCATAAAAGTGTATCCAACTTTACACATTTTGTTATTGTATTTACTGAACTTTCAAACTTACCATTTGATGTATTGGATTTTTACATTTTGAACTTTCTATTCCTTTTTTACCTATTGAACAAGTTGCAGGTAATTCTCTCATTTTTATTTATTTTTATTTCAACATCATTTAATTCATTTTCCACATCACTAAATTCATAGCCCAAAAACAAAAACACTAACAAGAAACCCAGATCGTTGAAGCAAAAATCAGTAAATGAAGAACTATTAATCGGTGAACTAAAAAACGAACCATCAAGAACTAAAATCAAGTTCACATAAACAAATTGCTAGTGCATACATTGTCATACATTAAGAAATGCACTCCTTATTTTGATGATGATAAAAATATGAACAAGTAATATTATTGTTTATCAAATTTATTAATATGTTCATATGCTACATTTTTTAAAGATCAACAAACCTAAATTTAATGATCAAGTGAAGAACAAATAATTGAAGACTTCAATTCAACAAGAAAAGAAGAAATCAAGATAAATCAACATTCACGGTCGATACCACGGTCGACTGTGAATCAACCGTCGCTGCTCAGCTCACAACTCTTAAATATTGTTCTTCTTCAAGTCAATCGAACTCGTACTCAACAAGTGAAGATGATATCTTCAAAGCCGATGACGAAGATATCTACAAACAAGAGTTCGAATTATATGAGCTTACAAATAAAAAAATCAAATAAGTTTAAGTCTTTATAAAATTACTTTTATAAAAAGTTTTATAAAAATGGACAAATTTTTTATAAACTTATTTGTGTTGGTTGAATTAATCTATGACTTCCCATTTTAGCAAATACCAAACACAATCCCACTTTGAAACAATACACAACCATATTTAGCAAAGGAATCTCCCAAAGGGGTAAAATTCCAACATGCTTTGTGTATTGGTTTCCAAACTTCCATTTTTGTGTTTAAATTCAAACATTAGAAGTATGGGATCAACCAACCTTTTGAACATCTACTTTTCAGTTGATTTTTATGGTAAAAATGAGTTGAGTGTGGTTTTAAATAAAGTCCAACGTCTATAATTGAAAGGCTAAAAAAGTTCCAGGAAGCTGACGGTTTTTGCCACGGTCGACCGTGGATCGACCGTGAGATGTCTGGACACTTTTTGAGCTCACTCCTTTTCCTTATTTAAACTAACTCAAACCTCATTTATTACTAACCTCTTGCACAACAAAAACACAGAATACATATTCTTATCTTGTGAGCTCGTATTCTTTGATAATTCATCTATCATTCAAGATCAAGAATCAAGCAAGAGCAAAGCCTTCAAAGCTTAAACACTACATCATATTTTTACATATTTTGTAATAGTGTAAGGATCAACTCTAGCCTTTCTAATTAGAGTGAAGTAAGGATCATCTCTAGCCTTTAGAATTAGAGAAAAGTGAGGATCAACTCTAACCTTTAGAATTTGAGTAAAACAAGGTTATCTTTACCTTACTTGCAAGTTTGAAGTGTTAATTCTTGCAAGTGAAAAAGAGAAGTGTAAAAGGTTTATCTTTACCTTCAAAGAGAGAAGCTAGTGGAGCAAACTCTTGGTGGGTGAGGCCAAGGAGTGGATGTAGTGCAAGTTTGTTAACACTTGCATGAACCACTATAAATCTCTTTTCTACTCTTGGTGATATCTCTCTATCTCTACTCTCTTTAAATTCGTATATTAGTTGTGTTGCTATAAATTTCAAGATTATTCTTTATAACACAACTTACTAATTTTTATAAGTGTAAAAATTGGTAAACTAAGTAAAAGAACCTATTCACCCCCCTCTAGGTTCCAACACGAATGTTACAACAACAACTCAAATATGAACTTACCACGATTTTGTAAGCATCAAAACCCAGAAATCGATTGAATCGTAAGCATCCAAAACAAAAAACAAGAACACGAACTCACCTTGCAAGCATCGATTTCTTAGAATCGTAACCCCTTAAACGAGAATCAAGAAAATTACAGAAACCCAGATCCTTCGTTCGTAAATCAGAACCCAGAAATCGATTGAATCGTAACCCCTTAAGCATCGAAACCCAGAAATCGATTGAATCGGAAGCAAGAAACCCAGAAACTAAACCCATAATCGATTTCGTAAAACAGATTTAGTAAATCAGATGAAGTAGTTGAAACCCTAAATCGCAGATGAAGCAAACAAGATGATGAATCACTTACAGATCTTGAACCGACGCAGATCTTGAACCGAAGCCATTGAAGCAGATGATGAATCGAACCTTGATGAACTGAACTCGATGAAGAACTTAAAATCGTGAAAGGCATCTGATGAAGAACCTTGAACAAATCGTAGCCCTAATGGAATCATGGAGATGGAAATTGCAATCCTCAAGAAAGAGATTTGTAATCCTCTGGAAATTGCAATCCTCTGGAAATCAAATCATGAAGAACCACTGGAAATTGCAATCCTCGAGAAAGAGATTTGGATTTGGAGATGTCAACTCAAATCATGGAGATTGTACATTTGCAAAATCGATGAAAAAGATTCTGTAGATCTTGTTTTACTTTATTATTATTATTATTATTATTATTATTATTATTATTATTATCATTATTATTATTAGAATTATTTTTTAACTTAAAATGCCATGTCACTTGCCTCTTAACATCTAACTCATCAAAACCTATGCCAAACCTTCTATAGCAGGTTAAGTATATTATTTGGTAACTTTTTGAAACTTGGATATATCAAATGGTAAGTTTAAAGTTCAATACATACAATAGCAAAAGATGTAAAGTTGGATACACTTTTATGAACTAAACCCCTATATATATCAATAATTACCTGAAAGTTACTATTCAAACTTCCTAGTAATTGTTTATACATACATACATATGTATACATTTGAGAACCATTGTTAGTGCGAGAACCGCGAGAACCAATCTTAGCCATTCATTTAGTAAGTGGAAAGATTGGTTCTCGCACTAAGAATGGTTCTCAAATGAACTTCTTCATATATATATATATATATATATATATATATATATATATATATATAAAGTTTAATAAGAGGTTCAAGAATAAATATTTATTTGAGAATGTGAGACTTAATCCTGATTTTATTTAATTTGACCAGATGGTCTACATATGGCTCTTTATTTTATTTATTACCCAAACCATGAATTGCGACAGTCATGAATCGCAGCGGATGAATTGCGACCGTAAAATCTAATAGATCAACATCTAACTAATAGCTATCATTTGTTTTTCTATTCTCACCTAAATATCTATTCTCGTAATAATTTTCGCATATATACAGAGAGTTAGGATCCAACGAAAATACTTCAAAGGTGCACAATAGCGAGAACATTTTGTGACATTTAATTAGTTTAATCCAAACTAGATCTCAAGCCCGTGTAAACACGGGCCTGCATTAAAAAATTGTATATATTGTACCACAATTTTGTTGGTTATAATAAAGACGCTCGTTTATAACATTAGATACTCACTAAAAATAACTTGGTTAGGCATATCGAATGAAATATGTTACAGTATGCATAATTCATTCCAATCAACCATAATGTATTAAATATACTATTTGAAAAAATTTAACATTTATTTAAAAGAATGTAAAACTATAAATCATTATTATGTAATAATGATACTAATTTTTATTCTTCTAGTAACAATGTATATGCGTCATATATATTTTGTAGAACTCTCCAGCGATTTCAAAGAAGATGCATGTTGTTGATTGGAATGAATTTCCACACACATCAATCCAAACGCCACCTAAACCGTTTTAAGATTGGAGTTGGACAAAAATAGGTTGCTGGTGTGTCTTTTATAACTGCTGTTGCAAATGTAGAATATATAGACAAAATATAAGAACTAAGATTTTAATACTGCAGTTGATCGATGAAGATAGCTTTGGAAAGATTCATTATATGTTCTTCACTACTTTGAAACAGATTACAACGAAAGCTCGAAAAGATATACACTTTATATTCTAATAGATAGCGTATATGACTCTTAACTTTAGAAACATGTATATTATTATGCAGACTCAATAACTTCAAAGGAAAAGAGTATACAGAAGGGCTGAAATATATGTCAATAACTTCCTTGACTAACACTTTGGTGGCCCTCTTCTTCCTTATAATCTAAGAACTCTTTTCAACTGAAACGATTTCCCGAATCTCTTTTACGAGCTTCCATGACTTGAGGATAAGTCCTATGCAAAACTGCAACTTTCTTGTGAGAAAAACTCATAGGTTTTGCTTGAACATTGATTGATCTTAAACCGTTAATAGGTCCAACGATCATCAAAATGACTTCAATTACAATACATTACTATATTTGTGCAGGATTTTGACAAACTTTGTAAGAACCAATCTTGTCTGTAATACTAATAGAGATATACAAGAACACAAGTAAATTTTTTATATTCAGATTGATTGTAGCAATAGAGATATACAAGCTTAGCCCACAACAAGCATCTAGAAATAGACCTAGGTGAGTGTGTGGAGATTAACAAATCAAAAACATTCCTCATTTTGGCTGTACACTTCAGTGCAAACTGATTTAAATTGTTAATTGTGGAGATTATAACACAATCGCACTTCCTGCTAAAAACGACAAACCCTGGTGACTTATATATCAACTTACATCAAGTATCAACCTAGAACTGGTTAACGACTACAATATACTAATTTCATACCACGTCAATATAATACCCATCCTTATTGCCTTGTATTCACAATTTGAAGTTCAATTTAAAAATGAATTTTAAAGAAGTTAAACCTCACCAAAAATTGTTAGTGCTCTCCATGGGAGAAAAAGTCCCAACATGATAATATGTTCTTGTCCATGGAATAGAGGATATAGGAATGTGTAGATGCCTGTGACATAACCTATGTTAAACCATCAAAATTGCACCTCTATGATTACATTATTAAAAACCACATGAAAATACATTTTAAACCCATGAAGATTTATAGATAATAAGGAAAGTTAAGAAACGGCAAAAGTGTTACAGCCAAATCAAACATGTTATTACAATAATAATAAAAAAGGGTAGGTATTGAGTAGCAGGATTAAGAGAAAAGTAGTCAGGCAATTAAGATACATATATTACCTGATGGGTCTTGAGTTGTTCAATGGCATTGCTAGCTATCCAATAACCACCAACAGAATGCTCAAATAGAGAATGTGCTAGTCGAGGATATACCATAAGTGATACACCTGTCAAGAATAAAAGCTTGGTGTAAAATGTCAATGAACTTAGGCTGAAAATAGTGCCTTAAACCAAGACCTGGTAGAATACCTGACATATAGTACTTGTCATTTGCCTCTATCTCACCGATGACATTCTTTAATTTCGAGTTTTTTTTAATTATGTTAATCAAACATGCTTTTTTATGTATTTGGCTTAAATTTTTATTGGACTGGAAAACCGAACTAAAAATATGGACCAAAAACCCATTCAAAAACTCGAGACGAAAAGTCAAAATTTATTTAGGTTAACTTGTATACTTAATAAACATACAATTTTGTTAGATAATGCATACCCTAATGTTTATCTTTCTTCTACAATAATATTTGTTTAATGACGTTTTATCTTCAGAGATGAATACGTTAATTAGAATATACCTCTAATACATTAGGACAAATTATGAAAGTATAAACTATCTTGCCATGAATTCTTTCTGTGTTGGATTATTATGATAGTGATAAATCACATTGTATGGTCAAGAAAATTGACCATGTGAGATGTACGGGCTCATCAAGATCGTTTTTTACATTGACAACAATGTTCCAGTTTGTTGTTGCTTCAAGAATCGGTCCTGGAAAGTGCCCATTTACTGCAATCACCTACGAAGGATTCTTATGTATGAATTACAAATCTTGAAATTAAGGAGTGTTTGAATGTGCTTTTTCAAGTAAAGTCGATACAATCAGTATTGAATGAGTGGCAGGGACCAATTATATTCTACGCAAGTAATGGTTCTGCACTTGAGTAAGCTCAAAGGGAAAATATTTACAGTCTACACAAAACATGCAGGGGCCATATTATAGGCAGAACAAATACAGAACTTAAAAAACTTCACCGCCTTGTGTTTTATACTCTCGCTAAAGAAAAAGATACACTTTGACTTCTGATTGTCATATGACCCAATTTTAAACATTTCCGATGACTTCCTAACACATATCTTGACATGGAACAACGCCAAAACCAAGACTAACACCAAAACTCAAGGATTAAACCTTATGAATCCCTTTCTTGACTTAAAACTCACATAAACTCATATAAAAGTATACCTTTTTGCTTCTGCAACACTATAGACTACGAAATCTTCTATCAATATCTCGATTTCTTGATCAAAAACTCAAATTTCCCATAGTGATTGTGTGTGTACGTGAATGTGTGTTTGCATGGAGTTTTTGACTACCACATAGTCAACTAAACTTCAATTATATCTATAACTTTCAAAGATTGCCACAAAGACCCCTAAACTTCTCAAGTTTTCTGAAATGGCAACCTTAGCCCCTCTACTTTGCAACTTATAATTACATAAAGGCAACTAGCTAAACACATAAACACTTAACATATAAAAATTAAGTTAAATACTTGATAGGAAATCTTTCAAACCTTGGGGCGTTACAACTCTTCCCCACTTGGGACGATTTCGTCCCCGAAATCTACTGTGCAAACAACTGAGGGTAATTCTGTCTCATGTCACTCTCTGGCTCCCAAGTATAATCTGAACCCCTTCGGTGTCTCCATTGGACTTTCACAAGACTTATCTGTTTGTTACGCAGATTCTTCACTTTTTTCTCCAGAATAGCTACTGGTTGCTCTACATAACTAAGCTTTTGATCAATCGTCACATCTTGAAGAGGAACGATAGCTGACTCGTCTGCTAAACACTTACGAAGGTGGGACACATGGAAGGTATTGTGAATCTGCGACATTTCTTCTGGAAGTTCTAGCATGTACGCTACCTTCCCAACCCTCGCAATAATCTTAAAATGACCAATAAACCTAGGTCCTAGCTTGCCCCTCTTTCTGAATCTGATCACCCCTTTCCATGGTGATACCTTTAACAATACATAATCTCCAACCTGGAACTCTAGTGGTGACCGCCGCTTATCCGCGTAACTTTTCTGTCTATCCTGAGCTGCTTTCAGTCGTTCGCGTATCTGTTTTATGTACTCGGTGGTTTGCTGTACTATCTCTGTACTGCCTAGTTCTCTCTGACCAATTTCACCCCATCAAACAGGAGTTCTACATTTTCGGCCGTATAACATCTCATACGGCGGCATGCCAATACTTGAATGAAAACTGTTGTTATACGAGAACTCTGTTAATGGTAAGTAGGTATCCCAACTACCACCAAAGTCGATGATACAAGCTCTGAGCATATCCTCCAATGTCTGTATAGTTCTTTCGCTTTGGCCATCAGTTTGTGGATGAAATGCTGTACTCAGATGTAGTTTCGTCCCCATGTCTTCATGAAACTTACTCCAGAACCTAGAGGTAAATCGAGTATCTCTGTCTGAAACAATCGTAACTGGGACTCCATGTCTGGACACTATCTCTTTCATATACACATCTGCCATTTTCTCTGAAGAATAAACCTCTTTTATCGCAATAAAGTGCACACTCTTCGTGAGACTATCAACTACTACCCATATAGCATCAAACCCCTTAGAAGTCCTAGGTAGTTTGGTAATCAGATCCATAGTAATGTGTTCCCACTTCCATACAGGAATGTCAAGCGGTTGCAACTTTCCATGCGGTTTCTGATGTTCTGCTTTGACTTGTAAACAAGTTAAACATCTCTCTACATATCTTGCTATATCTCGTTTCATTCCCGGCCACCAGTAATTCATCTTCATATCTCTATACATCTTTGTAGCCCCTGGGTGAATAGAAAGCTGCGAGCGATGTGCTTCTTCCAAGAGAACTTGTCGCACACCCCCGTAGCTAGGTACCCAAATTCGATCATAGCAAATCAAGAGATCCCGACTATTTTTTACTAGCTTTGACACTTGGCCTTTCACACGTTCCTTTTTCTGATTATTTTCCTTAACCGCTTCAATCTGTGCTGCTTTAATCTAATCTAATATCGGATTGATTACTGTCATCTGTACTTGTTGCATTTGTATTTGTATACTGCCTGACTTTCTGCTCAATGCGTCTGCCACCACATTTGCTTTGCCCGGATGATACAAAATTTCACAATCGTAATCCTTCAATAATTCTAACCATCGCCTCTGTCGCATATTCAAATTCTTTTGTTCTAGAAAATACTTAAGACTCTTGTGATCTGAATAAATAGTACACTTGACACCATACAAATAGTGTCGCCATATCTTTAGGGCAAAAACAACTGCTGCTAATTCTAAATCATGAGTCGGGTAGTTGTTCTCGTGTATCTTTAACTGATGGGAAGCATAAGCAATGACTTTCCCTTTCTGCATCAAAACACAACCCAACCCTCTGTATGAAGCATCACAGTAAACTACCATATCTTCTACCCCATCGGGTAACGAAAGAACCGGAGCATTACACAACCTGTGCTTTAACATATCAAATGCTTTTTGTTGTTCTTCACCCCAATGAAACTCTACATTCTTCTTGGTTAACTGAGTTAAATGTACTGCTATTTTGGAGAAGTCTTGAATAAATCGCCTATAATATCCTGCTAAACCAAGGAAGCTTCTGATTTCTGTAGGATTCTGAGGTGACTCCCACTTCATCACAGCTTCTACTTTTGCTGAATCCACTTTCATTCCCTCTTGATTAATGAGATGACCCAGGAACTGCACTTCTTGAAGCCAAAACTCACACTTAGAGAATTTCGCATACAGTTTCTCCTTGCGTAAGATTTCTAACACTTCTCTAAGGTGAACACTATGCTCCTCTAAAGTCTTAGAATAAATAAGAATGTCATCGATGAATACTATCACTGACTTGTCGAGCATCGGTCGGCAAACTCTATTCATCAAATCCATAAATGCTGCTGGAGCATTCGTAAGACCAAACGGCATCACAACAAATTCGAAGTGCCCATACTGTGTTCTGAACGCTGTCTTGGCTACATCCTCTTCTCGTATCTTTAACTGGTGGTACCTTGACCTCAAATCTATCTTGGAGAACCAGGAAGCACCCTGTAACTGATCAAACAGGTCGTCTATTCTAGGAAGCGGATACTTGTTCTTGATCGTGACCTTGTTGAGTTCTCTGTAGTCTATACACATTCTGAACGTACCATCCTTTTTCTTAACAAACAAAATTGGTGCACCCCATGGTGAACTACTAGGCCTGATAAAACCCTTATCTGTCAGCTCTTGCAGTTGAGTCATCAACTCTTGCATTTCTGGTGGTGCTAGTCTGTACGGGGCTTTCGCTTTCGGCTCTGCTCCTGGAATTACATCAATTCTGAATTCTACTTGTCGAGTTGGTGGGACTCCTGGTAATTCATCTGGAAAGACATCTGAGTACTCACAAACTACAGGTATCTCTTGGATTTGTGGCGGCTTTCTTGTCACATCTACATCTTCCACATATGCTACGAATGCGAAACACCCATGTTTCAAGTACTTCTTTACTTTTGCTAGAGAACAAACTGAAAGACTGACTCTCTTACTGTCACCTTGAATAATCAACTCTTCCCCACTTAGGGTCTGTACCCGCACCGTTTTCTGATCGCAGAAAATCTGAGCTTGATGTAAACCCAGCCAATATACCAACGACTACTTGGAACTCTTTCATAGCCATAGGGATAAGGTCAATAGGGAATTTACGGTCACATATCTCTATCACATTACCCTTAAATACACTAGTTACAATCGTTCTCCTATCGTCTGCTATTTCTACTTCCAGGGGAAATTCTAACTTAACAGGTGGCATATTAAACTGAGCACAAAACGATTTAGCAGCAAAAGATCTACTGACACCGGAATCAAACAATAATAAAGCAGACATATTATTAACAACAAAAGTACCTGCTACCACATCAGGTTCAACTTTGGCCTCCTCAGCTGTAAGCTAGAAAGCTCTGCCTTTTGGTCGGGGTTGTTCCTGCTTCACATGTCTACCCTCATTACCACGGGCTGGGGGTAGGGGATTCACTGGTCTCCTCTCTACTACTGGGAGCTGGGGACATTGTGCTTTAAAGTGCCCCGGTTGATAACAGTTGTGACATACCAACAAAGGAATCTTGCAGTCTTTGGCAACATGGCCTTGTTTCCCACACTTGTAACAGCCCGGCATACCAAACCTACACTCTCCAGAATGGTTCCTCCCACACTTAGTACATTTAGGTGGAGGA
The DNA here is from genome assembly GCA_947179395.2 of Pulicaria dysenterica. Classification (NCBI taxonomy): domain Eukaryota; kingdom Viridiplantae; phylum Streptophyta; class Magnoliopsida; order Asterales; family Asteraceae; genus Pulicaria; species Pulicaria dysenterica. Next base: position 92,854,377 of record OX359290.1, on the reverse strand, counting down.
GTTATACCTCCCCGCTGTGGTACTACTGCTGGTTTCTTGTTCTGTGTGTTGACTTGTTCAATCTTCCTCTTTCCACTGACCACTCCTTACCTGAGTAACTCCTGCTCCCTTTTCCAAGCTAAATCCATCATTTCATCAACAGTGGTACAAGTAGAGGTTGCTAGCACTTCTATGATATCATTCCTCAGAATAGAAATATATCGCTGCATCTTCATCGACTCCGTAGCTACATACTCTGGACAAAATCGAGCCATCTCTAGGAACTTCTTCGTCATGTCGTCTACGGATTCTGTAGTCTGCTTCATGGCTAGAAATTCCTCGTTTATCTTATCTATACGTGCCTTCGGAGTAAACTGCTTCTCAAACAACTCTCTGAATTGAGCCCATGGCATAGCTTCCATCTGGGCTACCCCCTTCCTCTGTAACAGGGTTGTCCACCAATCTTTCTCTGCTCCGCGTAGCAAATTCGAAGCATAAGTAACCTGTTTCGTTGGTAAACACCCACTTGTATGGAAAGCTCCCTCCGTATCTGATAACCATCTGTTACTAACTATAGGGTCTGTTACCCCTTCAAAAACTGGTGTTCCACAAGCAGCGAACTCTCTGTATGTGCATCCCTGACTTGGTTCAACTCTTGCTGGCAGATTTATAGTCGCAGCCTGTACCGCCGCATCTACACGCTCTTGTAGTAAAACCTCCATCCTCCCAGAAACTTGTTCAACCACTTGATTGATTACAAAAGGGACATTGGCTTGTAAAGCCTTTCCCAACTCTGTTGCCACCGTCTCTTTGATCGCACTGTTCACTGGATCTTGTACTTCCTCTGTACCGGCTACCCCGGAAGGGTTACCCGTAGATCTCCCTGTCTGTATGGGAATTGCATCTGAAACATAGGTACCTCTATTCTCCTGAGGTGTACTAACCCCAGACTGTTGGGTTGGATCCGCAATGACCCCTTGAACGTACTCCATTCTAAAATGAAGAAAACTTTAACATACAATACCATAACAACTTTCTCTGTTTCACAATAAGGTATGTAATATTGTTAATACTACATCTATCTAGTATTCTGTTCTGGTACTATTCACATGTACTATACTGTCACGTATTACCCCTCCCTTGATCCACAAGGTATCACTATGGCAATTCCAATCTCGATTGTATATCACATGTTTATTACATATACTGGCCAGGTGTTGTAAGAAACACATTATATACAATTGTTCTTGTTGCCGTCATAGAACACCCCGATTCACAAGCTTAGGTCACGTATGGCAAAACTAACTACGCATACATAAACATCGCTACTCATGCTCAAACTGTAAAACAATTAGCTAATCATAAACTTTCTACTGAATATACTCACTAAGGTTACTGCCCCAGGAATAGCTCCTCTTGACTTCAAAACCACGGTTTAAGTTTAGACATCACACTCGTGTGTGTCCAAATCCCTCAAACCTTGGCTCTGATACCAAGTTGTCACACCACATTTCTTAGAAATCTATTAAACATATTATACAACTGTTAACACCCAAAAAGGATCGGAGTTTTACAAAAGACTGTTACTATATACATTGGTACTAAACTGGTTTAATAAAAGTAGTGTTTTAAAAACATTTTTAAAACATAAAGAAAGCTAGGAGCTATCCAGCCTAAGAAGCCGCTGGGGCCTTCCCCTTGCCTGAGCCTGACGCACCTGCTAACAGAAAACACTAAACGTAAGCTAACACTTAGTGAGTATACTACTAAAATAATAACCAAAGTAATGGAAACAACTTCTCTCTTGGATGTCTCACATCCAACCAATAATCTGTAATTCTATTCCAAACTGTTAACTAGTCCCGGAGGATACTATATAAAGTAATAGTAACCCCGGACACTTTCTTGGGTATAAGGATCTCAATATACCCCATTTCTATATCTGAAGCAATGGTACTACAATGTTATTCACAATCATGCAATATAATATACGCACGTATGCTAATCTGAGTAAAGGTAAGTACACTCACCTCCGCAGCAGTTAAGAACTACGCTCCTATCAGAAAAGTGTCAACTCTTATTGCCTACAAACAATAAATAATAACCGAATTAACTTCTGAACACTACGCACGAGATGAACACACTACGCACGAAGTGAATCACACTACGCGTGAAGTGAATCACACTACGCGTGAAGTGAATCACACTACGCACGAAGTGAACTCTCATACGTACGAAGTGGCTCCCACTTCGTGCGACCAAAACTCATCGACTTCATCTCTTACATTGAGCACTTCGTACGAAATGAAGTCACTACGCACGAAATGGGCTTCACTTCGCACGACTAAAACTCATCATGTTCATCCACTCGAATCTTGAACAAACTCAAAATTAATCAAACAACTGACTTTTAAACATTTCCGATGACTTCCTAACATATATCTTGACATGGAACAACGCCAAAACCAAGACTAACACCAAAACTCAAGGATTAAACCTTATGAATCCCTTTCTTGACTTAAAACTCACATAAACTCATATAAAAGTATACCTTTTTGCTTCTGCAACACTATAGACTACGAAATCTTCTATCAATATCTCGATTTCTTGATCAAAAACTCAAATTTCCCATAGTGATTGTGTGTGTACGTGAATGTGTGTTTGCATGGAGTTTTTGACTACCACATAGTCAACTAAACTTCAATTATATCTATAACTTTCAAAGATTGCCACAAAGACCCCTAAACTTCTCAAGTTTTCTGAAATGGCAACCTTAGCCCCTCTACTTTGCAACTTATAATTACATAAAGGCAACTAGCTAAACACATAAACACTTAACATATAAAAATTAAGTTAAATACTTGACAGGAAATCTTTCAAACCTTGGGGCGTTACAACTCTTCCCCACTTGGGACGATTTCGTCCCCGAAATCTACTGTGCAAACAACTGAGGGTAATTCTGTCTCATGTCACTCTCTGGCTCCCAAGTATAATCTGAACCCCTTCGGTGTCTCCATTGGACTTTCACAAGACTTATCTGTTTGTTACGCAGATTCTTCACTTTTCTCTCCAGAATAGCTACTGGTTGCTCTACATAACTAAGCTTTTGATCAATCGTCACATCTTGAAGAGGAACGATAGCTGACTCGTCTGCTAAACACTTACGAAGGTGGGACACATGGAAGGTATTGTGAATCTGCGACATTTCTTCTGGAAGTTCTAGCCTGTACGCTACCTTCCCAACCCTCGCAATAATCTTAAAAGGACCAATAAACCTAGGTCCTAGCTTGCCCCTCTTTCTGAATCTGATCACCCCTTTCCATGGTGATACCTTTAACAATACATAATCTCCAACCTGGAACTCTAGTGGTGACCGCCGCTTATCCGCGTAACTTTTCTATCTATCCTGAGCTGCTTTCAGTCGTTCGCGTATCTGTTGTATGTACTCGGTGGTTTGCTGTACTATCTCTGTACTGCCTAGTTCTCTCTGACCAATTTCACCCCAGCAAACAGGAGTTCTACATTTTCGGCCGTATAACATCTCATACGGCGGCATGCCAATACTTGAATGAAAACTGTTGTTATACGAGAACTCTGTTAATGGTAAGTAGGTATCCCAACTACCACCAAAGTCGATGATACAAGCTCTGAGCATATCCTCCAATGTCTGTATAGTTCTTTCGCTTTGGCCATCAGTTTGTGGATGAAATGTTGTACTCAGATGTAGTTTCGTCCCCATGTCTTCATGAAACTTACTCCAGAACCTAGAGGTAAATCGAGTATCTCTGTCTGAAACAATCGTAACTGGGACTCCATGTCTGGACACTATCTCTTTCATATACACATCTGCCATATTCATATTCTTTTAACTTTTTCTATTATCTTTATTTCTTTTTTTTCGATAAACTCTTTTGTTAATTTTTAAAATATTTTTAGAACAATAAAATAAGAAAAAGAATATATAAATAACTACATAGAAAACATATTATATTTTTAAAAATTTTGTTGGTGTCATGTTTGATGAGTTGTTTATAATTATCATTAATTAGTTGAGGTAATTAAGAAGATAACTGATTGGGCTATTGTTTTGAGAATTTGTACTATTTGCATAAAAACATGTTCTACTAGTAGTCGTACAATTTTTAAAAGATAGAATGTTAAACGATTTATAATATAGTATATATATGTTGCTTGCATTTAAATCTTTATTAAATCCAGAATCAACAAGTATCTATTTCATTATGCATTAAAACCAGAATCATGATGAACCAATTACGTATATAGATTCATTTATGCATGAAGGATCGGGTATATATCAATTTTGGAAAACCGTTTTGCATATATAGCATCTAATTAGGTATGTGTATGTGTGTCACGACTTTTCCTCTTTTGATTCTTTCTTTTCATTCTTCTACTTCTACTCTTTCTATGTTTATATTTTCATCACTAGTAGAGTGATTAGGTGATGATTTATTTGCATCTATGCATACAAATATTATTTTAAAATATATGAAAACTGGTTTCTAATTAAAGAAAATAATATTGAGAATCTAATGGTGGTAATTTATTCAATTTAAAAGTTTATATTTTCTAAAATATTTTGTACTTTAAGATCGAGAGTGGGAAGTTATATATGGGCATGTGAACATAGATGGAAAGAAAATTGTTAAATTCTAATTTTACATGTTTTTACTGTTGTGCAATTTAGAAGCTTTCTCAATTGAACCTCGCCATACACACATACACAAGCATTGTATCCGCGCATTGCGACGGTAATAAATAATTTTTACTCTATAATATGCATGTTCGTTTTTAAGATATAGTGGTATGGTATCCATGTAATACGACAACAACGAATAATTTTCGTTTGTTTTCGTCATTTTTTTCATTTCCTCTATTTTTTTGTTTTCCATTAACTCTTTTATTAATTTTTATAATATTTTCCAAAAACGACTTAAATTATAGATGTCGGTTTTATCGTTATTAATTTTTAATTTCTTCAATTCAACGGTATTGACTTCACAAGAGACTCCTATGACCCTTATACTCTACTAGGGGTGATATAACTATTAATCCTGATAGAAACATTGCCCCTAGACTTTACAAGCGTGTAACTTTCTTGACACCTATCATTTTCAATTTCAAGTTCGTATTAAATTATATACTTGCATTTCGCTACTTGTTTTTAACCACCTGCCATCTTAATTATATCGTGCCTGCTCGATCGTCCATGTCATTTAAGTTTATTATCAAGAAGACTTTTTACTTTTTTGGTCAACTTTTGTTTGTACATTTTCACTATGCAACTTGTTATATGTTTGACCCACCATGTTTGTACAGCATCATGTATTATTAACTCGTCCATCTCCATTTCGTGTAAGTTTATGTTGAAGAAGACTTTTTAGGTCAATTTCCTTTTAGGATTTCACTAAGCTAGCTACTTCTCTAGTTAAGTGAACATTATAGAGTAATTAAGAAGTCTGAAAGCTAAATTGGGCTTTGAATTATGGATTTTGTTTTGGTGGTTGTAGGCATGATCCTTGGGTTACATTAACAAATGTATATTGTCAGCTACAAACATGCATGTCATATTATTATTAATAATATTATTCCGATCCAATTTAAAAAGCAATGTCAATCGGGTCAAGATGATGAGCAATATTAACAATTTCCCCGAATTGAAATAATGCTAACTATAACACCTATTCTCACGATTCATGTTAGATTAACTTAATTTAATAGATGAAAATCATGTAATTATACTATAATATTGTTACAGTTGGCGGAGGAGTGTGTTCATATGTGCGTTGTTCTCCATGATGAGGTGTAGTACCTCCTTGATCCCCTTGTTATCATTCTTTTCGTTATCCTTATGACACCCTCGATCTCTTCTTATTTTCTTTTGCAGTATATGTATCAATGTATAGATTTTGTGTGTGTCCAGTCATTAAGGTCAATATTGCGAGCATTTAGCCATGAGTTAATTGTGCTAGTATATATGGTTGTTGCGGTGCTTTTATAATCTTTAATATATATTAAAAAAAATAAGTGAGAATTTTTTCCATCAATTATCCCCTTATTTCTTCAAATGCCATTTTTAGGTAACTTAGACTGTTAAAATTTTAATATCTTATCAAAAACATGTATTTAAATCATGGGCAAATTATATTAAAATATAATGAACTTTGTCTTATCTTTACTACTATATAAAACATTTAGCTCTTTTTTAAGACAATTTTTTAAGTTAAGTAGTACAAGTAATATAACATGCTTTACAATAACTTTGAGCAACAATCTTAACACTTTTAAAATAGTACAACTGTCATTAAATTCAGGATATTTTTTGTAATTAATTTTTTGACAGTTTTAAAGCATTCATTATGTATTTAAATTCTAACAGTTTTATGTAATTAAAGTATTTAAAGTGTTTAAGATCATTGCTGAGACATATTGTAAATAATGCTATTTGAGTTGTACTATTTTATGTAATTGGTTTCGGTTTTTAAACCGAATTTGAAAACGGTTTCATTTTTATGTAATTAAAGTATTTATGGTAATCGGTTTCGGTTTTTAAACCGAATTTGAAAACGGTTTCGGCTTTTTCGTTACGGAGCGGTTCGGATTACGATCAACAAATGAAACTATTTTACCCCACCGCATCGCGCGAGTAAAATACTAGTTTACTATTATACACAATCAAATTTTTTTTCTTAAAAATAATACAACCAATTTTTATAATCCATACATTGTATACAACTTTGTATATTGCGAAAGTTAAAACAAAGTTTATTGTATATAATGGTAACTAAACAATAAACACATAAAAAAAATTGTTTGCATACAACGAGAGAAGTATGAAAGTTAATTGTGTCATTTTTAAAATTTTAAAGTTAGTTGTATATAATGTTATTAAGACATACTTCACTGCATTTTCATACAATTTACCTATAACTTAAAGTTGGTTGTTTGCATTTAAAAAAAATGAGTTATATTTTTCATAGACATTTCAAACTAAATTTATTCTTTCAAATTTATCTATCATCTCTTTCTTAATAAAGTTTATATTGTCTTATTATCTAAAACTAAATTTCAAATTATCTTCATTTATTTTTTTCAACAAGTTATAATTATTCTTACTTTCAAGCTAAGTTTTTATTCGATTTTTTTAACAAATCTTCCTGTCCTCATCTTACAAAAATATAAATTTGACTTGCGTTTTTTTGTAGAGTTTTCAAATAAATCAGGTTAAAATTTACTATAATAAGCCAACTTTTCAATAATAAGAATGTAAATAAAAGTCACTATTGTAAATACACAATAATTCTTGTTAACTAAAACGTATTAATTTCTTGGTAACTATTAAAATCATATTTGCTTATTTTATTCTCATCTCACACACATCTGTCTAATATCTATAAATTAACAAGTTACAAGCCTCGCTCCATCCTCCAATCTTTTCCCTCATTTCACCAATTTTAATGGCCTCATCATCACATTATCTTCATGATCTAATATCTGCGTTAAAAAGCAAATACACAGAAATCCTTTAATTAAACAACATAAAGCAAAACCAATTATTAATCTATCTTTTTTCATACTGCATGTCCGGTAAAAACCTTTGTTAAAAGGTAGGTTATCATTTTTTATATATAATTAATGATATTAGAACAAGTTTAGTAACGTATATTTATATTGGCAAAATGATATTTTTATTTAGAAGCATTTAAGATAGGTGTTTTTTAACTCACAAACATGTAAATTGGTATATTATGAAATGACTAACATACTTATTAAAGTATTTGTAATATGAAAACAACTAAGATAGTTCAAGATTTATATTTAGTAGTCTGGATGAGGTACTTACATGACAGTGGTAGATATATCCTGGCTCAGAGGTGGCATCGAAGGGATACGATGCATTTGTATGTATATAGGCAAACTTGACGATGATCTTGGTCAGGTATCCAGGCTGCATCTTATACACATTCTTCCACCCTCTCTCATAAGGTTCTACACTCAGCTTTTCACCCTTTGCAACATATTTACCAATCTCACATTTTTCTGCATCGTTAAATTTGTTCATACAATCTGTAAATTCATTAATATTTGTTATATTTGTTTGGTCCAACACTTTAAAGAGTCCAAGATGGATATGCAACGGGTGATTATCCCCTGTCAGATTAATTACGTTCCAAACCTCTGTCGCCCCGACCTTCGGTTCCTCGGTAACTGGATCGTCGTATGATTTTGCATTTATATAAAGATGAGTCGGCTCACCGATTGCAGTCGTGTACTCATACATCGCAATGTAACGTGTTTTTGATACCTGTGATAACTTCGGTGTCGGGTATTTTAGCAATTTCTTTGGAACCCGTGATGAATCATACTCGTGACGGTGGTTGATGATAAATTTCATGACTTTACTGTTTTGATTATTGACGGGATCGCCACCGGGGTAAGGGTAGGCTGCCCCGTTGTGTAAAACGACCGAGTTTGACTTTGACTTGGAAAAGTCAACAACCACGTCAGCAATCTCGGACGGGCCCAGAAGTATCTCCTTCACCAATACCGACTGTTCGTTATAGACCGAGTCAGATCCCACGTGGATAAATCTTAGACCGTTGCTGAAAAAGAAGTTAAAAAACCTGGCGTTACTAGCGTTGATGATACGAAACCGGTACTTTCTCCGGCGGACGTTCATGTACGGCCATGCTTTCCCGTTAACAATAATAACATCACCAAAATACTCTGGTTGCCACTGCGGATGTATGTCGGGGTTGTTTCCGGTGGCATTCATATAGATGGATCCATTTCTTAGAAAGCTACGATCAAAAACGGCCAAAGGGCGATCAAATTCATCGCCACTAGGGAGTCCAAGTGGGGCTTCAACGTCATGATGACGTATAATGTAAGCTCCAAACAGCCCGGCAAGAAGGTTAACTCTAGTCAACCCCATGGCATGATCATGATAATATAAGTTGCCGGGCTGTTGTTGGTTATGGTAGTGGTAGGTTCTTTTGGTCCAAGTGGGCCCCACTTGTTGAAATCCTGCCGTGAACCATGCGTGCGAGTTACCATCGCTTTGTGGTTCATCAATCCCGCCATGAAGGTGCACCACTGTAGGAACACCCTTGTTTGTACGAGGAATAGCCGTTGGGATGGTGGTGTCCCATGGGAGTATGTGTTTTGAAGGGAGTCGATTTTGCCATCTCACATGAGTGCTAACGCCATGGACGGCTTCGATTGTTGGACCAGGAACGGTCGCAGTGAGCTTCGTTTTACCGTAAGCGAATACCTTGGTGTATGGGAGATCCTTATGAAATTTCTGCAAACACAATAAATATTCATTGGTAAATAAATCTATATTGGTCATGTGCGGCTAATCTATATATTTTTAAGTCTACAAACAACTCATCCTCTATCACTTCTAAACACTATATATCGTTAAAAGTAATTATTATAACTAAAATCATATATATTAGTGTGGGTTTTTTTTTTTATTAGTGTGGGTTTTTTAAAAGAAAATTTTTAACCCCTAATGACATGCTTTTTTGGTGTTTGGTCTTGTTCTAATAATGTAACATCCTAACTTTATAAAAGCTATTAAAAATAAGATGTTGAGTAAAAATAAAGAAAATGAGTAGAAGTTATAAATTATTAAATGGTTCTAAATATAATGATTTTGAATATATGCTCGTTAGTATTTACGGATATCTTTTAGATGATCAGCTGTAAGTTGGAAATGGAATAAAGATACCCGCTAGATAGGGGACCATCACCATAGAGGCGACAGCCCCCAATCCCTCCATATTTTCTTCTTCTTTCTTTTGTTCTTATTCCTTCTCTTTGTATCTTCTTCACAAACACACATACATATATACAACTTTTTATTTTGGAGATTCAATTAAAAAAGGGAGATCGAGATTCAAGATTCAATCTGGTATAATTCAGGGAATCAAGTTAAAGATTGTAAGTATATTATGTTTTTGTGTTTTTGTAAATTTAATTAAATGATGTATGATGATCAAATAGTATTAATTTGATGTTATTTGGAGTCCAGGGATGTTATACAATAGTTATTGAGCTCTAGAAATGTTAGAATGTCAATTGAAAGTGTTTTGGTCGATAAATAGTAAGTTCTATGCGTGACAAAGTTGTAAATCATAGGGGCACGGGCGTGCCTCTCAATAACAAATTGTGCCCTAGGGAGTACCAGAGGAGGCACGGGTGTACCTACAAAAGGTATGTGCGTGCCTAACCCTAGATCGGTCCAGGGTGTGCCTTTTGATCACGGGGTATCAGTGAGTAAGGTACGGGCATGCCTAGGGAGGCACGGTTCCAAGGCCAGATTAGTATATTAAAGTTGTGTCTTTACTTGAGTAAGAGTAATGATTATCATATACTTATTCTTAGGTACTTGAGAACCTAAGGAAGAGATAAGAGAACGCTTTGGAAGTGCTAGACTACAGGTGAGTACCTCAACCTGGTACTTACAGATATTAATTATCTGTGATTACACACGTTTGATATTAGAACAAGATTTAATAATGCATATTTAATGTTGTTTGTTGATATTAAGATATTCTTATTAACTAATTGTTAATAAGTACAAGATAAATACAAACTGACACATATGAGAGTAATTGTAATTAAGAGATACGAGACCGAGATACCATGTTCATGATTAAGATTAGAGTATTCTATTATAATACTAAATGATAGAAAGAAACGAGTGGAGTTAATATTTAATAATTGGTTCAACATATTAAAGGACATATATAACTACTGTTATGTGAATCACAAATTTAAAGACTATACGGTGATATTGAATGAGCGATGTTGATGTGTGTAATCAAATATAATTAATGAGAATGCATTATTAGAAAGATAATTGTTATGAATACCCATCTATGTATTTAATGAGTATATGTGGTAATACTGAGAAGAGTGGTAACCTTGTGAGATACGTAGCGAGGTGTTAGATATAAGAGTAATCGTATACGTGTAAGTATGTAAACATAAATATATGAGAGAGTATAATAAACTATGTTTATACATATGTATATATTCATTAAAAGAGAAAATAAAAAGGAATCGGGTCGAAGGTATAATTAGAGTAATAATATGTAGAGATGATGTAAATGTGTAATAATATATTCATATGATATACGATTATGTCATGATTAACTGAGTAAAGAGCAAGAGAATAATTAGAGTTATAAATACTGTGTGAATCATAATTTTGACTACTTTTATAAGGAAGATTTACTAATGTGTGTCATTAATATATGTATACTACTTTTCTGTACGTAATTTTATCAAAATATGCCAGCAGTTGAAATGGTAAATAACTTAGTTTTTGTATGAAAGGTCTTGAGTTCGACCCGTGTCTTCTATCCCCCTTCTATATTCCTCTTTTTTATTTATTATTATTAAAAAATAAAACCTATTGTTTTCTTCTTTATTCTACCTTTTCATGTCACTATATCTATTTTCTACGAGATTTAGTTTTTACGCTATATCTACATATGTTTTTTGTTTGAAAAGCAAATATCAGTATATATTTTCTAATGATTTTTTTTTTAATATTAATATGTTAAATTGTTTCTTATCTCTTATGGTAAAATATCTTTTATTCTTTTCATAATTAGAATAGTAAAGTATTTATCTAATTAAAATTTTATCTTATATTGTTGTTACTTCTTTTCTTTTAAAATTATTATAAATTATTTTCTGAACAGCTAAATACCATATTTTTTGAACGGCTAAACATAATTTTACACCGTTACAGAATTTTCGGTAAAAAGAGGATTGTACCTTTCAACTAATTCTATACCATTTTATTTACTATGATACTTGAATAGCTAAACAAAATTTTACACCATTACACAAATTTCGACGAAAAGATGATTGTATCGTAAAAGAAGCAAGCTTAGGTTACTAATAAAGTGACAATCTTTTATGTATTAAATAAGCGAAGAATACAAACCCGCGGCATAGCGCGGATAACCACACTCGTTCTACTTAATTCTCTTATTATATCTTTTTATATAGTTAAGGACGGCGTGTGTAATACAGTATATCTTTTATCTTATCTTTATTCTTTATCTTAATACTATAAGTAAAAAGATAAATATGAAGCCTTTGATAGAATTATATATCTTTCTTAACAAAATCTTTGAAGACAAGTTATATATATATATATATATATATATATATATATATATATATATATATATATATATATATATATATATATATATATATATATATATATATATATAATAGGGTTAAGGCACTGAATAACACTACTTTTTTAAAATAACCGATGTAGTTATATAATTTATTTATTTGTATTACCTAAATAGGTTACCTACTTTGTGGTGATTTGTTAAATTAAATAATGACTTATATCTTTCTATTAAGGTTTTAGCTCTACTCGGAGGTTCATTATTGGATCACCACCAAATAGCGGTGACTATAACGGAATTCTTACTAACTAGTGGTGATGGTGAAGTCTGATAGGCAATTTGTCGGCTTTCATTGTCGGATTAAAAAAAACATCAATAACGCAAATATCACAAACAACAACGGCCGATCAGACTTAACTATCACCACCAAAAAGAAGTTTATGTTAGGTTATCAAGGCTTGATGGTAATCCAATTATAGAAGCTCCGCTAGAGCTAAAACCGCTTTTATTACGTATTTAACAATAAAAAAATAAATTACATTAACTCTGTTAGAAAGATACTCTTATGATGTTGACCATGTATTTTACTTATTTGGTTAACTTACAATTATTAGTGTGATAATAGTTTTGTTATTAAAATAAAGCATATTAGACATTTATTCAAACAACTACTGTATTTGATTTATTATCGATTAAAAGTCAAAGATTGTATTTATTTTTTCAAAGAACAAAATGACCAAAGTCGTCACATCATATCACTTTTAAAAATAGCATATAGCCATATATGTATTTATCTTTGGTGGAGTTAGTCGGTTTTCTGGAAGGAAATTTCACATATGCACGTAGAAAACACAAAGTTGCATTTTAAGCTACTACTATACCATTCCTAATTAATATATAGTATTATACTTGAATGAATGACATTAAATTATATTTAATAAGTTTTATAGTTAATTACATATACAATATTCAAATTATAATTTAGTTCTTTACGTAGAATTTGTTTTGTATACATCAAATTAATGGGGTGGAATTGTGATGCTAACCGCACATACCAGTGCAGTGATCACGGTGTAATCGGTCTCTCACATGCCCATCACGTAACTACTCCAGACCCTCTTAATAGATGCATGCGTTTGTTTTGTAACTAAAAGAAAATTACAATTCAAAAGAACTACTAGAAATTTAAAAGGGGTATGAAAGGACCAAAGTGGGCCTATGTAAAATAGAGAAGGTGTCGGGGGTCATGCAGAGGGATAATATGAGTTTTATGTCACCCAAAATGGGTGATTAGTCCCAAGAATAAGTTATATCTAACACAATAAAATAATTAATATCTTGGTAATAAAGAAAAATAGTTCATATCATAACTAATTAAGTACTATAAGTTCCATTTAATTTACTCAGAACAGTTGCAAGACATACCCAGTACTTCTGAAACATGGTGATTTTGAGTCTCTTGGGAACAGGAGCACCATGAAGAACATCATAGCCTTTGATCTTGGGCATATCTGGAATTTCATCCACAAACATTTCCAGCTGAGATGAATTTACCAGCCCTCCCTCACCATTAACAACCACAAGAATAACCAAGATATGAACTACAAGAAGAGTGTAACTCATTTTTAATTCCAGTTCTACCCTTCTATCTTTAATCTGCATGAACCTGAACACACACCAAGTGTGTGTGAGAAAGATAGAGAGAAAGAAGGTTTTGTGTATGATGGAAAATGGAATTAGATTCATACATATATATAGAGTGTGAATGCGATAATGATTGGGTGGTGTGTGCAGTGTGAAGAGAGGGTCTTAATATGTTTCTAGAACAAACAAAAGAAATAGTGCCTTTCAAAAAAAAAAAAAAAAAAAAAGAAATAGTAATCTTTTAGAAAAAGTACCAAGTTTTTTAAAAAGAGTAAAGTATACTTTTGGTTTATGAGGTTTGTTATTAGGAGGTGTTTGTTTCTTTAAAATAGAACTATTTCATTTTATGTTGTTGGCGTGCACATATTAGAAAAATAGACATTTGTTTGATTCTAATTAAAAATGAGTTATTAGGAGGTGTTTCTTTCTTTAAAATAGATATATGTCATCTTATGTTTGTGACGTACACATATTACAAACAAAGACATTTGTTTGATTCTAATTAAAAAAAGAGTTATTACGAGGTGTTTGTTTCTTTAAAAAAGGTAAATACATTTCATCTTATGTTTGTGGCGTACACATATTGAAAAAATAGACATTTGTTTTATTCTAATTGGAAAGTGTTTTTTTCCTCTTTTCACCTATGGTTCTTTCAATCACACTATTTCTTTAAAATGTCACAAATTTAACACCATTTCTATCACTAAAAACAATGCTCTAAGATTTACAATGCTCTAAGAACACTAGTGAGGCATAGGCTTCAGAACATTAACATGACATAGGCTCCAGAACACTAGTGAGACATAGGCTTCAGGACAAGTGTAGGTCCCGGAGTACCAGACTTGGGTCTTACACCATTAGGAATATTTGTGGACCAAATGATAGAGAGCTGAAATACAATTTCCTGATGATGTTTTAATTTCTTCTGACGATGATCATGTTCATTTAATTACAGAATCTATATATCTATATAGATGATCATCTTTATAGTGAAAATTACTTCAAGATCGAGCAATTTTTGTGACAACAAATGACGATGTTGAGTATATAAATGATTACATGGTTTCAAAAATTAACAATGAGGAAACAACTTATTTAAGTTCTAATTCTGTTTGTGCTGAAGATTTGTCAAGTTCATTTAATGAGTCTTTATACTCTCTTGAGATATTCAACTAATTAAAAGTATATGGTTTTCCTCATCACAGACTTTCTTTAAAGATTGATGTTCGTGTTATGTTACTTAGGAATTTAGACCAGTCTAAAGGTTTATGCAATGGAAGAAGGCTACAAATTGTTCGTCATGGTACACATGTTATTGAGGCCAAAATCATTTCTAGAAAAATCATTGGTGAGATTACATCAATTGTATGTTGCCGTTTCACGTGATAGAAGAAAAAAAGATTAAAAGTTTTGATTTGTGACAACAGTGGTAATGTTACAAACAAAACAACAAACATAATGTATAAAGAAGTGTTTCAAAAAGTTTAGTTATTATTATTATTTTTTTATAAAAAATTATGCTATGTATAAGTTTTTGATGATATACAACGAGTTATCTTTTTTATCATAAGGAAACTTTTCAGTAATTTTGTAAATAGATTATAATTCTAGTTAACTAATATGTAATTCTTGCCAACTATTAAAATGATATTTTCTTATTTTATTCTCATCTCACACACATTTGTCTAACATCTATAAATCAACATGCTAGGTACAAGCCTCTTTGAAGCTCCAGCCTCCAATCTTTTCCCTCATTTCACCAATTTTAACGGTCTCATCATCACATTATCTTCGTGATCTAATATCTGCATGCGTTAAAACACATAAATACTTCAATTTAACAATATACAATAAAACTAATTAATTACCGATTTATCTTTTTCCTGTTGTCCAGTAAAACCCCTAAGAAAGGTTATCATTTTTTATATATGATTAATAATTTTAGAACTAGTAACTCCTAAATAATCAGTATATTATAAATTCATAATATAACTAACATACACCTTGTTTAAAGTAAAAATATTTGTAAGTGTGAAAACATTTAAGATATATTGCTGATCTAGATTTATATATACTAGTCTAGCTAGATGAGTAGACGAGGAACTTACGTGACAATGGTAGACATATCCCGGCTCAGAGGTCGCGTCGAAGGGATACGATGCATTTGTATGTATATAGGCAAACTTCACGATGATCTTGGTCAGGTATCCAGGCTGCATCTTATACACATTCTTCCACCCTTTCTCATACGGTTCAACACTCAGCTTTTCACCCTTTGCAACATATTTACCAATCTCACATTTTTCCGCATCATTGAATTTGTTCATACATTCTCTAAATGCATCAATATTTGTTATATTTGTTTGATCCAACACTCTAAAGAGTCCAAGATGGATATGCAAAGGATGATTATCCTCTGTCAGATTAATTACATTCCAAACCTCTGTTGCCCCTACCTTCGGTTTCTCGGTAACCGGATCTTCGTATGATTTCGCGTTTATATAAAGATGAGTTGGCTCATCGATTGCACTCGCGTACTCATACATCGCAATGTAACGTGTTTTTGATATCTGTGATAACTTCGGTGTCGGGTATTTTAGCAATTTCTTTGGAACCCGTGATGAATCATACTCGTGACGGTGGTTGATGATAAATTTCATGACTTTACTGTTTTCATTATTGACGGGATCGCCACCGGGGTAAGGGTAGGCTGCCCCGTTGTGTAAAACGACCGAGTTTGACTTTGACTTGGAAAAGTCAACAACCACGTCAGCAATCTCGGACGGGCCCAGAAGTATCTCCTTCACCAATACCGATTGTTCGTTATAGACCGAGTCAGATCCCACGTGGATAAATCTTAGACCGTTGCTGAAAAAGAACTTAAAAAACCTGGCGTTACTAGCGTTGATGATACGAAACCGGTACTTTCTCCGGCGGACGTTCATGTACGGCCATGCTTTCCCGTTAACTATTATAACATCACCAAAATACTCTGGTTGCCACTGCGGATGTATGTCGGGGTTGTTTCCGGTGGGATCCATATAGAAGGATCCATTACTTCGGAAGCTACGATCAAAGATGACCAATGGGCGATCAAATTCGTCGCCGCTGGGAAGTCCAAGCGGGGCTTCAACGTCATGATGACGTATAATGTAAGCCCCAAACAGCCCGGCAAGAAGGTTAACTCTAGTCAACCCCATGGCATGATCATGGTAATATAAGTTGCCGGGCTGTTGCAGGTTATGATAGTGGTAGGTCTTTTTGGTCCAAGTGGGTCCCACTTGTTGGAAACCTGCGGTGAACCATGAGTGCGAGTTACCATCGCTTTGTGGTTCATCGATCCCCCCATGAAGGTGTACCACTGTAGGAACACCCTTGTTTGTACGAGGAATAGCCGTTGGGATGGTGGGGTCCCATGGGAGTATGTGTTTTGAAGGGAGTCGATTTTGCCATCTCACATGGGTGCTAACAGCATGGACGGCTTCGATTGTCGGACCGGGAACCGTCGCGGTGTGCTTCGTTTCACCGTAAGCGAACACCTTGGTGTGTGGGAGATCCTTGTGAAAT
The DNA here is from genome assembly GCA_947179395.2 of Pulicaria dysenterica. Classification (NCBI taxonomy): domain Eukaryota; kingdom Viridiplantae; phylum Streptophyta; class Magnoliopsida; order Asterales; family Asteraceae; genus Pulicaria; species Pulicaria dysenterica. Next base: position 92,836,996 of record OX359290.1, on the reverse strand, counting down.
TTCTGCAAACAAGTTAAAAACAAAATAAATATTTATTGGTAAATAAATCTATATTGGTCATTTTCACTTCTTAGCTATTCATCTTTACGGGTAATTACTAATAGTACAAATCATATAGTTTCGTTTATATTATAAAAGGGTTTCGTTTTAAGATAAATAAATAGAATGGATTGAAGATTTTGATCTCCATATTGATTATAAAGACGTGTTTTTTAACTTTTAGTTACTATAAACTTTTTATAAATTAATTTGCTTAATGATTGTGAATTAATTCATTTAACAGAAAACGAAAAACAATTCTTAATAACTGTCAAATACTGAAAAAAATAAAGAAAAAATGGTTTCGCTTAGCAGGAAAGTGTTCATGCCAAGGGGTTAACATGGGTGAAGCCACCTGGATTCACCTCTTTGTATCATAATTTATTATAGGTGTAAATAATAATATTTTACCATACATAATAACACTATTTTTACATGGTAAAAAGCATGTAGTTGGGGAAACGTGGGTCATTCATCTCTCTATTTCCTTATTTTATTTTAAATTTGCTATTAGTTAGTTGTTATTAAATGTATCATATAAATTAATTAATGTGGGGAGAGTGATTCTTATAATGCTGAGTTATAGTACTGAAAAGCTTTTGTGACTATGTAATAAGTGTGGAGAGTGTAAAGTATACTCATTCGTAATGTTATTTGATTTTTATTTTATAAAATTATTTAGAAAATGATTTTGGACAAAAAGATACCATATATGATGTGGCAACGGATCTTCACGCGATCTCATCGTAATCACGCAAGTTGTTTTATACAAATAAGCTATTTATAGAACTTTTGGAATGAGTACAAATGTATATCCACTAATCATTAATTTTATAGCAATTTTAAAATTGGAGCAAATTCATTAAAGCTTTGAGGAGTGTGCGTGGTTCGGGGATGGGGAGGGGTGGATGATAGTGGCCGGTAGGGATGTAAACGAGTTGAGTCAGATACTTAACGAGTCAGAATCATTTAGGGTTTTTTAAGCTTGAGTTCGCTCATGATGTTGAACTCGAACTTGGCTCTTTTAAGATTTATAAAGCTCGGACTCGGCTCGTTTAAGCTAAGCTCGCTATCATTTTGATATTTTTATTAAAATGATATATATAAATATTAAAAGTTACACATATAAAATATTAATTATAATATATATGGAGCTTATATAGGCTCTCGAGCTTTAAACTAGCTAGGCTCGAGCTTGACCTGTGACCCATTAAAAAGACCGAGTCAACTAAAAACCCGGATTTTAAAAATTGACTATTAGTGTTAGATTATGATAGACAATTATCAATTTTGTTATCATTAGAATAAAGTATATTTGATATTTATTCAAACTATTACTATATTTTATTTATTATCGATTAAAAGTCAAACATTGTATTTATTTTTTCAAAGAACAAATATGACCAAGATCGTCACTTCACTTTTAAATATAGCATATATGCATTTATCTCTGGTGGAGTTAGTCGGTATACAACAATTACGTAATCGGAATGAAATTTCACATATGCACTTAGAAAACCCAAAGTTATGGCCTAGTAAGTGATCAAGATCTCTTAACTTTATATTGAAGCCATATTTATATCCGTTAAATCTGGAAAACATTCCTAATTAATACTAGAGTGAATGGCATTAAATGATATTTAATATAAGTTTTGTAGTTAGCCGGTGTCACCTTACATCTTTCTTATCGTACCGATCGACACAAGTATTACACTAAATCTCTACTTGAATAAAAACCGAATTTTTCCAATTAAACCTATACGTTTAGACGGGAGGAAAAAATAAGACCTCTCGTCTATACCGGGCTCACACCAGACCAATCACGCCTATACAGGTGCGGTGATCATGGTGTAATCGGCCTCTAACATACCCATCACGTGACTATTCCAAACCCTTCTAATAGATGTATGTGTTTGTTTTGTAACTAAAAGAGAATCACAATTCACAAGAACTACTAGCTAGAAATTCAAAAGGAGTATGAAAGGACAAAAGTGGGCCTATGTAAGTAACAGAAGATGTCTTGGTCTTGCAGAAGGATAATATGAGTTGTAAGTCACCTAAAAAGGGTGATTATTCCTAAGAATAAGTTATATCTAAAATAATTAATATTAATATGTTGGTAATAAAGGAAAATAATTCATATCAGAACTAATCAAGTATTTACTCAGAACATGAGTAGGAAGACATACCCAGTACTTCTGAAACATGGTGATTTTGAGTCTCTTGGGAACAGGAACACCATGAAGAACATCATAGCCTTTGATCCTGGGCATATCTGGAATTTCATCCACAAACATTTCCAAATGAGATGAATTTAGCAGCCCTCCCTCACCATTAACAGCCACAAGAATACCCAAGATATGAACCACAAGTAGAGTACTGTAAATCATTTTTTATTCCAGTTCTACCCTTCTAGCTATCTGTAATCTGCATGAACATGAACACACACCAAGTGTGTGTGAGAAAGATGGAGAGAGAGAGAGAGAGAAGGTTTTGTGTATGATGACAAATGGAATTAGATTCATATATAAAGAGTGTGAGTGTGATAATGATTTGGGTGGTGTGTGTAGTGTGAAGAGAGGGTCTTATTATGTGTCAGAAACAAACAAAAGAAATGGTAATTTTTTTAGAAAAAGTACCAAGTTATTTTAAGAGAGTAAAGCATACTTTTGGTTTATGAGGTTTGTTATTAGGAGGTGTTTGTTACTTTGAAATACATCTAATTCATCTTATGTTTGTGGCGTGCACATAATTAAAAATAGTCATTTGTTTTATTCTATTTAAAAAGTGTTTTTTTTTCGCTTTTCACATTTAATTTTTTCAGTCACGCTATTTTTTTAGAATATAACAGATCTAATACTGGGTTTGTTTCTAGAAACACCGTCCAATATTCACAGTTGTCTATTGTTTCATGGTCACTACGTCGCCGATCAACTACGCTATAGCCATAGTAGATCAAACTTTAATTGCCAATCATCGCGGATCAATTCCTTCACAGATCGAACCTTTCACAGGCTGCTTGTGCCCCAAGTTGTTTGGTATTTTGTGCGGTGTCCGTAGTTTCTAATTTTGGAAAATTAGGGTTTTCATAATTAAAGTTACGGTTACTTGCTTTTAGTTATGATATCAAGCTAGGAAATCCCGGCATTCAACCTTTGTGGTTCATATGTACCTTTGGGGTAAAAAAATTGTAAACATTTTAGTCATAATAAAAAAGTCTCTGGTTCCTTATCCGTGGACATAGGTCATGACCCTGACAACCGAACCACGTTATATCATAATATCGTGTTTAACTTGTTTCCGTTATCCACATCTTCTAATGAGCTCTTGTTAAGGCTTCAAGCTCGATCATTACAAGATGATGATTTGATCCTTACAAAATCATATTGGAAGTAGTTACTCAATTGATGGTTTCAGAATAGTGGAAATCATGGAGATGAAATTAGGGATATATTAGTGAAGAATGTGTAGGCTAATCGATTCGACTCGGAATCAAAAGCTTAAAGAAGAATTGAGACAATTGATTCATAGTTTGAAGCGTCCGCAAATTTGCTCCGTGTTATCCATTTGAGATGGATTTGTTGTTAAGATCAAGCAAATTGAAATTGCATTATTATATTAAGCCTAGAGAATGGAATAATGAAGGTGGAGGAGAGAGTAAATAATGGTGTTTTATTAAGTTTATATGTAGATCATTTTAAAATTTCTATTTATTTCTTCTAAATCCTTTTACTCACTATATTATGATACGTGTAAAACTGTAAATAATTAATTTTTTTATAATCTCCTCTTTTAATTTTAGCATGTGTTTTGATCTAGTCAGTATACAGATGGGTTATAAGACATAGAACTTCTCAAATCATTAGGCCTATGCGTTTACTTTCAGAAAAATCTTTGGATTTTTAAAAAATGTTTAATAAAACTGAAAACTAAAAGTTATTCACTTATATATTTTTTTTGAAGAAAGTAGAAAACTCCATATTTCCACATGTATTCAAACTCTCCCATTTTTTTAACTCCCCTACTTTTCAAACAATTATTATTAAAAAAAGACTTAGAAACAAACACGTTTTTTCATTTTTCTCTGAAAAATAAAGCTTCACTTCATTTAGATATATTTTTTCATTTTTCTTAGAAAATAAAAACTCAAGTTTACATAGAAAAACGTAAAATAGGAAAAACTTTAATTCCATTCAATGCAAGAATTTTGATATATACAAGATTTTATAGGTTTCGGTGGGAATTAATATATTTCTAAGATTTATAAAAATATAGACGAAAGTAACAAAATTTGCAAAAAGTATATATAAAATTCTTCCCCCTTTTTTTTTATTGATCCACGTCTTTCTGCATAAAATGGACGATTTACGGATCAAAGTTAACCTTTTCTTATCAAATTAATAAATTTAGAATTGTGTTTACTGATTTTAAATATATATCTTTCTGAGTTGGATATTCAGATAATTTTACTTTATTCTAAATTTCTAACCAAGGACATATCCAAATAAAAAATTACAAATCTTATTTTAATCGAAAACGTAGAAAATTATCATCTCAACCCTTTAAATTTTGGTCCTGACAAAATACCTTACATCGATTGATTGTTCCGTTTCTTATTCACCAGCGGACGTGATCAAAGTTTGACACCAAACTCAGTCAACTTGTTCAAAATTGAAAAAAATTACAAATTATGGATCGATATTAAATATCTCCAAAATGAAAAAAAAAGTAGTTCAAATAAAAAGATAGAGGTTGTATTTAGCGACTAGCTGGAGATAGGATTAAGAATGGAACTTAAGATTAGAGTTAGAGCTTATTTTATTAAATAAGTGTTGGGTAAATTAGCTAAAGCTAGAGATGGAAATTTTGAATTTAAGTAAAAGAGCAATTTTCTTAATTAGTTACATATTTGTCACTCGTCCATAATCCCTTCGATGAGATTTTCAAGTCACTTTTCATCATTTTAGTTTAATTTCAATCGCATCATCTTTTATAACAATTAATCATTCAATATAAAAAACAACACACTTACATACATGTATAATAATAAATTGATAATCAATTTGTTGTTATACACGGACACACATGTAATATATATAATAATAATCATAAAATGATAATGAATTAACAAACTTATGATGATAGCACTGGCGACTTCAAAGACGGCGAATGAAAGAAAAATCGAATATCTATCACGATTATGTTATGGTTTAGATACGATGTTAGTTATGAGGGTATTATTGTAATCGTACAAAATGATAATCACAAGCCTAATTCATAATTATTTGGAAAGGGGGATGATTGTACATAATACAAATTAGTCATACACGACAATCATGACTCTTATATATGCCCTTACCACCTCACTATCTTTTATTCTCATGCACAAATTAGTATAATAGTTAAAACAATCACTTTTTGTTGTATATGTCGAATTTGTGTTGTATATAAATCACTTTTCATTTGAAATGACTTTTGTTTTGAAGAATTATGAGGAATTATATATCAATAATTTACTCGTAATTAACACCCAACTAATACTAGAGAGTTAGAATTATGAAAACTATTATGCTCAAACCTCCATAATCCTCCATAATTCCATTACCAAAATACCCAAAATAATAATTAAAATAAATAAATAAATAATAATAATAATAATAATAAAAGTTTTGAGACAAAAGAATCACAATCATGCATTCATGCCCGGATAAAAAGAAGCTAGCCATCATATTCATAAAAATAGTCTTTCTCTTTACACTTTCTGACTTGCACTTCTTTGATCTTTTTATGCAACGACGAAACCACAACTATCATTTAGACGAATAAAGCTGAACGTGGTTCAAATTTGAACTCATATTTTTTTCAAGCATTTATGTCCACTGATTTTTAACATCAACATTCATGTCAACGTTACAATGAAGTCGTATTTCGTTTGGTATAGAATAATCTTTGCTTTTTCGGGTCATGACAACGAAGAATTGGGTCACGATACGAATGGCCATCACGTCTACGAGGAACTGATCCCTTTTCACATTTGTGCTGGAGATTTCAGTAGGAAAATTATAGCTAAGCAATCAAGAGTTAAACAACGAAGAATTCTTTTTTCTTAGTGTTCACTCTTTCTTCAAGTTACCGAATCGTTAATTTATTTATAGTAGTTTTATTGTTATTTATACAAACATCGCCCCTAAGACTTCACAAGGGCATAACTTTCTTGACCCCTATCATTTTCAAGTTCGAGTTTATATTAAATTATATATATGCGTTCTGTTAATATGACCTATAATATAGTACAATATGAAATTCCTTAAAATCTTGAAAAAGTCCCAATTGTATGATATAATTGATGACACTAATTAACGTGATCCAGAAACTTGGTTGTTTGTAACCACCTGTCATCCTAATTATATCGTACCTAGTCGTCCATGTCATGTAAGTTTATTATCAAGAAGACTTTTAAGGTCAACTTTTGTTTGTACATTTTGACTATGCAACTGTTATGTTTGACCCACCATGTGCTCTTCTATGGCTTAACAACATCACGTGTTATTAATTTGTCTAGTCGTCCATCTGTATGTCGTGTAAGTTTAATGTTCAAGTAGACTTTTTAAAGTCAATTTCCTATAAGGATTTCACTAAGCTACTTCTCGAAGTTGAGTGAACATTATAAATCGAGGTTTAAAAGTATAATAATTTAAGTAAGAAAAGATTTAACGTATGATTTATGTAACAAACTTAAACCTAAATTGGGCTTACTAATTTATTAGCTTTAATAATTTTAAAGAGTTGAAATAATACCAACCATGACATCTAATTTCGCGATTTATGTTATATAATTTGATGTAATTGAAGAAAACTACGCAATAAAAGTTGATTGTTCAAACGAGAACTGTTTTTTGTACGAGAACTGTGATAAACAATCTTAGTCGTTGATTTGATAAGTGGAATTTATTGATGTAGAGCGTGGGGATAAGTGTGGCATGGTGCATGTGATGAATTCATGGGTAGGTGATAACATTAAAAGAGGAAAAATTGAACTGCTCAGATTAGTTCTCACAAATCTCGTACGAAAAACAGTTATCGTTTGAACTTTTGTGTATATATATATAGGCATAAACCAAGAGTAATCCAGTTTACTCTTAATAAAACTATTATACCAGTTTATATTTACAGGTTTAAGTAACATGGTAAAAAAGTAAATCATGTATCAATATTCAATCATCAAAAACTTCATTATCTTAAATTGCTGGTATTAAATAAGATTATAAAATATGTTTGAAAAATAAAAGAAAGAGAAAATGTAAGCATGATTGACTGGGATATATAGGCAGAAGTGGGAGTTGTCTCAGAAAGTGATGAAATTTTTATGACAAAATGATTTCTCATGAAACCTTACCAACTCTAGAAAGCTTTTGAGTTTGAGTTGTGGGTGGATATTATATTATTTCTAATTCAAAAAAGCAATCTAATTCATTCTTTAATCATTGGGTAGATAAGTTAGTGCATTTCCAATGTGTATTTCACTTGCACTGCAACCTCACCATTTTTCCTTTTCGTTCTTAAACTGTTTTCTGAAGGAATAAAACTATATATATACATCTACTTATTATATAAAAACCCCTTATACCTCTAAAAATCAACACGTGTCCTCTAAATAATACTTAACTATTCATTCTCTCTCACCTAAATGCTCCTGCCTATCTCTTTTTCACTTTTTTAGTTTCCCCAACACTCAACAGCTCTAGGTTTGTCTTCAACAGTCACCATCGATTGAAATTTTCCGGCCATGGCCTGCTCTTACCCGTGTCCGACATAAATTATTGCAACTATTTCAGACTTCTAGAGTTTTATCAGTGCACTCAACACATCAACATACAACTCTCTCTCTCTCTCTCTCAACATTTATGTGTATGAAAAATGTAGATGATTGAAGTGTAAAGTGATCGAAGAACTCCGGCCACCACCATCACGATTACGGCTAGTAGCACCATCAAATCTTAGGTTTCGCCTTTCTATATCCATCTTCGCTTATGCTCTTCTTCCTGGTACAACCATCTTAGATTTTCATCTAAGTTAGGGCTTGTTGATTTAGGTTCTGTTTTCTCGATTTAGGTTTTGTTTTCACCATTAATCTATGGTTTGAAAATGATTATGACTTATATTTTGTTTTCTATGTTTCATTGATGGTTTTAGTATTTTATTTTTTTAGTTTCCCAGTTTTTTCTTTATTCATTGATAGGTTCAAGGTGGTGTTGGTTAGGCTATGTATTTTAGGATCATTATTTCCCTGATGTTTTGAAGCTTGTTTCTCTTTGTTCATCAATTTAGGTCTTGCATCTAATTGCGATGGGCCTCAAATTTGTAAGCAAATTATATGTTTTTGGATGTTTTTGCCTCTTTTAATATTGGAAAAAATTGGTTAGGATGTTATCAAACAAAGAAAGGGTTTTATGGATTGACTGGAAATAGAATATACGGAAAGAAATGCCTGATTTGGAGTTCAATGAAGATCTAAGGATTGTTTTCAATAGAATGATTAATCAAATTGTAATGAGAAAAATTTGATGTTATTAATGGGTATTTGGTTGTTCAGGACTTCAAGAACAATGGATGAAATATTAATATATAAAAGCTTGTTGTCGTAGGTATAAGGGTAATATTTTATATTTTTGTTTGTTTAAAGTTTTTGGTGATAAAGAAAAAATCGGAGTAAATACTATTCAAACCGACCTTTTGATTTATTTTTGTTTAACTTTGTTTGTGAGTATATAGGGCATAAAGTGATAATGATGTTAAGATCTAATTTATAAACCATATATGCCTGCTGTTTGACTTGGCCTAATAAATTTTATTACACATTCTTAAACTTATTTGAGATTAATTAAGTTTACTAAAACTATGTCATTTTACCCATTGTTAGCTTATGATCTTTGTTTTTTCTTACTTAACATACTAAGTAAGAGAAATTAAATGTTTTTCGTTATTGCGTTGAATATGAGTCATACTCTTGCATATAAATATGTTCCATGTTCTTGTTTGGTTTCCTTGAATCATCATGTTTTGTCATTATAAACATATTATTCATAGAGTTTGTTTACTATTTATATATTCACAATAGTCTGATGATGGATTTGAGATGCATATATTAATAACCCTTATAATTGCACAAGACATTTGTTGAAATTCTCTTTTGACTTGCTATATTATTGTCTCCATTGCTAAGGATTAAATATACCAGTGGCTTAGCTCTACACTTTGATGATTGCTATGTAAGCTATGGTTTCTACATCACAAATATAACCAATATCTACCCCCATCTACTCTCATTCTTATGTCTCTGATTATTATTGTTAGTTAGTAGTTACAGAAATATAAAGATTTAAAGCAAAAGATGATAATAATCCATTAGAAGTCATACGAGTGTAAAGATGAAATAATATTATTGTACTTACTCATTTATTTGTTTATATTCTTTATAATTTCTTGCGGTTACTCTTGATAATGCAAAAAATATGGTTACAAGATCATATCTTAAATTTTAGTATATATAACCAGCAATGCATATAATGTTGTCCATATGTCTTCTTAAAACAACTTTCTAAACATGTTTGTCATACTTTATGCGTCGTATATTTGAACAATCCACATAAATCTACACTTACAGCTCAATGTTAATTTCATGGGCTGTGCGTATGCACAGCCAAAGGATTTACTAGTATATAAATAAAAAACAACACTTTCTAGCTTGATTTCCAACAATCTTTACTGTACTTTAGTAATTCGGTCAAACAAAAGGTAATATGAAATTGAAATCTTAAGTTAATAATTCTAGTTAAAGCTCTGGTGGAGATGGTAGAGTAGGCAATTGTCCCTTCTACAATTTTAATTGTGTGTAAATTTTGACGACCATGTTTATGGCCGGTGGCGGACCCAGGATCTCAAATGACCGGTGGCAACGGTGACATGAGTGGTAGCGGTAGCTAAAAAAAATCGAAATTTACACTACGAAATGGAAGCACCGCCTCAAAAAAATCGAAATTTACACTACGAAAAAAATGACCGGTGGCAGTTGACCCCTCTGGCTAAGCCATGGGTCCGCCCCTATGGCTCTTGTACGACGCCCTAGAGGCACGCATTGACAGTTTATCGGTTCTAGCCTTCTTCGATTTTGAGTACATAACTTCTCTAAATATGATGTTTGCCTATTTTTCTTGAACTGAATTTATAATTTTGAAGACTTGATAATTAAATAAGACCGAAGATAAATTTAAGGTTCCTACTTATGTTTAGTCTTTTGCTTGTGTCAACATCTTTGGTTGTAAGTACAGTTTAGGGCTTCTGCACATGTCAACAACTTTGGTTAAAAGATCAATTTCAATAATGATGACTGTGAAGACTTATATATCAAATAGGTTGAAAATTAATGATAAAAGATTACTTGGTTACATACTTCAAGAAAAAGTGTTTAATTTTTTTTAACAGCAAGAGGGAGATTAGCAATAAGCTTCGACATTGTCATCATCCCCAACTAGAAACCCAAGAAATTTAATTAAATAACCACTAGCAAGATGCTAGCAAAAAGATACAAATACAACTACATAATCGAAAGAAAGACGACGGACAAATACATCACATGGACCAAGTTAAATTCTTACATCCCGCCCTATACTTTATCCACGAATATAGCATAGCTTGCAGCTCATCCTTAATCCCTGATGCTCAAGTTCTTTTGTTGTTGAAAATTAGATTGTTTCTTGCCTTCCATGTAAACCACACTAAACCTCATATCAGCTGCTCCATGGATGAATGCTCTAAATCCACTTGACACCATGCCAACAAGCACCGCCATAGATCCATGCTCATCGAACAAGCGTAAAACAAATGATCAATAGTTTCGTCTCCCAAACCACAAATCTGACACAACATAGAAGAAGTATGAACACCTTTGTGACTAAGATTAACCCGAGTTGGAATTCTTTTAAGCAATAACTTCTAAACAAAACAATTGACTCGAGGAGGTATCCACTTATTCCAAAAACAAAGATTGTTAACAGAAGAATATGACAGATTCTTAATAATGTCCTTCATTGATTTCAAAGTAAAATCCCCACTAGTCTTCCTTCCCACATCTATTTATCTTTGCCATCAGTTAGCGCCACGTGTTTAATCAAAGTTTCTAATTCCTCAACTTTATTTGAAAGTCTAGCAATCTCCACTGTGTTTGACCAGGTCCATCTCCATATACCCACTCCATTAATTAAAAAAAAGAACTTGATTGAGGAGCCTTTATCACTTTCTAAGGCAAACAATTCGTGATACAATATGCTAAGTTGTACATTACCCAACCATCTACCGAGCCAAAAATTCGTATCTTCACCATTTCTCACTGATTTGGTAAAAAAAAGTCATCTAATTGCATATTAAATGAAGAAAGACCAGTACCTGCTTTCACAATATTCAGCCGTGCACGTGGACGATTTGATCTTGCCATTGAAATTGTATTTCTATTATAGTCGCCATGAATTGCTTTGATCACTTTTACCCATAAGGCATTCTCTTCGTTTTTATAGCTCCACCACCATTTACTTAGCAAATAAATGTTTGTAGTTTTTAAAGATCCAATTCCAAGTACCCCAAGATGCTTAGGAGCAATCGTTTTATTCCAATCCACCAAGCAAATTTTTGTGTTACCTGTATTAGACACACCCCAATAAACATCCTTCTCAATTTATCAATCTCCTCAATCACCTTTTGGGGAGCTAAATAGATAGACATGAAATATACCAAAAGACTTCCAATCACGGATTTGCATAATATTACTCTACCACCAAATGAAGTATTCTTTGCTTTCCAAAGGGAGAGTTTTTTCTTCACCTTGTCAAGCATCGGCTTCCAATTCTTGACCACCCCCATGTTTGCACCAATTGTAATCCAAGATAATTGAAAGGTAATGTCACAATTTCACATTTCAACAAAGAAGCAAAATTGCGAGTTTCCAAGTCTTGTACGCCAATGCCGAACACTTTGCTTTTAGTGTGATTGACTTTTAGGCCTGAAGCTAAATGGAAGCAATTAAGAATAGGATTCAAATTGATCACATTCAACATTGTCCATTTTTCCAAAAACAAAATATCATCAGCATAAAGAAAATGGGATAAAACCGGACCCTTATTGGGAAGTTTTACTCCATGGAAAAGATCCCTATTCGCCGCCTCCTTCATGGCAACATGAAGGCCCTCCATAGCTATTATAAAAAGAAAAGGAGAGAGTGGATCTCCTTGCCTATGCCCCCTAGACAAAGGGAATTCTCCCGTTGGAGAACCATAGACCAAAAATGCTGCTCGCACGGAATTGAGACAACCTTTAATCCAACCACGTCATCTAATATCAAAGTACATTTGTTCAAGAATCGAGTCCAAACAACAAACTGATAATGAATATATTTATTTAAAAAAATCCACATATATGCGATTGTCAACTGCAAATACATCATATATAATTATTTAGGCAAATATTTAATGGGATTGCCGCCTAGGTTAGTGATGAATAGTAAATTTTGAACTAAAAAAATTAACTACAATTTGGAGTTTCTTGAGAAAAAAAAAACAGGGTCTTTTTATTTTATTTTGATCCCAAGACTTGAAAGTCCACACTTAATCATGTATCTTGTCACGATATAAAATTATTGGAATCTATCTAGTTTTTTTTTTTTTGAACAGCAAAATATTTCTTCATTCATCAATTATAACGTACATACACACGTAGTACCACACACTACCGTCACATACAGACGGACAACTATCCATTCTATGGTACATCCACTAGACCACATATCAAGGAGCACCCAACCTATACACAACACCCACGTAGCAGTGCCGATAACGATAGTATCAAAACAGAACCAACATAACAGTATCAATTTGCATCCTCGTCCCTGGAACTGACTGCATACTCACTCAATCAGATCTCGGAGTTAAGACTCATCCTAGCAAGAGCCATCCAACAAATAGCCTGACAGTGACATATCATCTGCAAAGTAGCCAGATTTGCTGACAGAACACACAAAAACAGGGGAAATCAACAAAACTGGCCAAAAGACTCTGAGGCTCAACAGGGTTGGACTACCTATAATGGAATTTATATAATCACACCCCCTCTCACAAACCCACTAACCAATAATACCTATCTCCACCATACTTTGAAACAAGGACTCTGTGGCTCAACGGTTAATACAGGGAAGGGGAACCCACACACACCAACCACACTCCTCACCTCCAATACACCAAAAAAACATCATAACCTCCCCCTTATGACACCACATATGCTAATTACAAAAACACCATACGGCACCACGCCCTAGGATGGCCCCCTCAGCACCAGGCCTCTACCAGTACCAACCCCCATACACCGACCCAAACCTGTTAGAGTACCCACCCCAATTATATAGTACCTTACCAAGTCCATGGTATTGTAACGCGAAGCTCCATTACACTATCTCACTATATATTGTTGATGATACCAAAACACAAACTCTGAGGCTAGAAAGGAGGATTTGCATCGGCAATCACAAAATGGCCTAGCAAATCAAAGGATTGAAGTGCCACCCTTATCACGCCTGGTAACAAAAGTGCACCCTCCTACACCAAAACACAGCCCCTCAAAACTAGCCTATGACCATGGCCACGAACCGTAGGAATACGAAGTGATACATGTGTGCAAGTGAAGTGCCACCATTTAACGCCCACAAAGAAAAGTGGCCACAGACGCTAAACTTACCCCACCACCCTTATATCACCGCTCACTCCCACCCAAACAAAGGCAGAACCGTGTAGTGTTACTCCCACCCACCCATCACAGACGCTCCATTACACTATCTCATTATATATTGTTGATGCTACCAAACAAAGGCTCTGAGGCTTGAAAGAAGGATTTACATCGGCTATCACAAAAATGGCCTAGCAAATCAAAGGATTGAAGTGCCCCCCTTATCACGCCTGGCAACAAAAGTGCACCCTCCTGCACCCAAACATAGCCCCTCAAAACTAACCTATGACCATGGCCACGAGCCGTAGGAAAACGAAGTGAGACGTGTGTGCAATTGAAGTGCCACCATATAGTGCCACCATATAACGCCGACAAAGGAAAGTGGCCACAGACGCTAAACTTACCCCACCACCCTTATATCACCGCCCACAACCACCCCGGAAGCCGACAAACACAGGACAACTCAATAGGCATAAACCCCTGTATCATCACCCAAAACAAGTACACCAACATGCATCAACAATGCCAAATTTAACCATGACCACGCACACTAGACACTCCCCCAAACAGGCTCACATCCCAAGACACTATAGAAACACCCAAATGAGACAGAGACCACGCACACACACCCCTCCACCCATATGACACCAAAAAACTCACAGTCACCCACCCGCCCCAAGATAAGGGCACACACATAAAACATGTTATGATACACCACCTGCCTTCACGATCACAGCAGTACGAGCCTCATCATCCAGTTCCTCTGCCACCACACCTGCAATCAAACAAAGCTAGAACCCCAAAAGCAAGTATTTCGACAGAGTACCAAGTCTACATCCAAGCAACCCAAGGGGATACTCTGCTTAAGCCCCTTTTTGCCAGAGCATCCGCTTCCCTATTCATTTCTCTGGGGAGATGTTTAACCACAATTCCATCCATCACCTTTTGTATGCAACTGATTCTACTTAATACCTCAGCCTCCGAGCTAGATGGGTCTACCGTACTATTGACTAAATCCACAGCTTGCATTGAATCAGAGAAGATGGCCACTGACGTAGCATCAACCGACATTTTACTTCTTAAAACTAACAGACCGAAAAACATAGCTTCTAGCTCAGCAACCAAGGGAGAGCACGGTGCAATTGCCTTTGAAAAAGCTCCAACTAACGCCCCACTACTCGCACCCCGGAACACTCCACCTAAGCCTGCTCTGCCCCCATTGGAATCTATCTAGTATTTTACACAATACAATACATCGTATTAATCTTCTAATTTGTTACATTACATTCTACCGGAATCTATCTCTTATTTTGTTACTGAAATTTGTCATTTAGTACACAACATAAGCATCTTCTTTTTTAACAAACATACACTAACTTAATTATAAATCTGTATATTTTTATCTAAACATAACTTTAACTCATAACCATAAACAATATAGAAATATATAATATAAAAAAAATACTTAATACCAATCTATGTCATTATACATATGCTACGTTTTACTATTATTGTTGAAGCATTAATAAATGATGACCATATGAAAAGTATGATGTTTTTAGTCTAAATACAGACAATATTAGAGACGTGAAATTTGTCGGCATTACTAATTTTATAAAATGGTAAATCCGAAAATATCATACTAACAACTATTTTGCAAGCTGGGCCACACACACATATATTCTTGTAATATTTGTTATATTATTTATGTATATTTGTGTTTAATATAGTTTATATAAAAAATAAAATTCTGAAATTTTAATATTCAATTACATGTAAGCTGGACCATTAATAAGACTGATTCAAAAACTAAAATTAGTCCCTCAGGACTATACATTAAGTATGGACTATATTAAATATTTCTCTATTTCTGTAAACAAAAAATAATACTCTTCGCTTTTTCATTTCTCAAACTCAATATAAAATACTAAATTTTTTCATCTTCTTAATCTTTGTATGTTTTCCTTCTTTCGTGTATGTACATCTTCTTTCCTTTTCTTACAAAATATTCCATAACACCAATTTTTTATTATTTCGTGTTCTCATTTCCATGCAAATTAAAACCTCTCTTGTCCATCCAATATTGTTAAAATCGGGAGTAGAGTGTTCACATATCAATCAGCATAAATTAACAGAGACATTCAAAGCTTTTTTATACGTGATTCAACTTAGGTGTGTTTAATCGGTCGGTTATTGGTTATATGGATCTATTCGGTTTGGTTTAATTGGATTTTAGCAAAAAAATTAACCGGTCATAATCCAATCCAAAACTATATAAAACCAAACCAATCCAACCAAATAATTATCGGGTTAATTGGTTCGGGCTCCGAAAACCAAATAAGAAATTTACCTAAAAAGACATTGAAAACTTATCATTAGTCATACATGATACTTGACCACAAGGTCACCAACTTTAATTATTCGTAAAGAAACTGATCATTTTAAGTTTAACAATTATAATAATTCATAAAATTACAAATAGGATATCACCATTTAAAAAAGCCAAAAAATGATAAAAACCAAGCAAAATTAATGAAACAACCATCGTGAAATCCCATATATAAGTAACAGTCAACGGAGAAAATCAGAGGAAAAGATTTGATTATGATTTGAATTAAGGAAAAGAAAATAGGAGAAAGATTGATGGAATCCATAATTTTTGTATACCATGCCCCGATTCAAGGAAATGTACTATATATATGTAAGTTTTGAAATACAGTCTTTATCTTAATCGGGTTTCGGGCGAAAGGAGGGAGAGAGAGTGAAAATGTCTGTGTATAGAGAGGATGAAAATCAAGAATATATTTTTTATAATTAAAAAATAATTAAATATTACTTTAATTAATAAAAAACAGAAAATGTTAAAAAGACAAAAATACCCTTGGTTTAATGAAGTTGACTAACAGTCAACTAACGGATGGACCATTTTGGTGACAAAATGGTAGTTAAAGTACCATTTTGGTCACTCCCAAAGTTAAAGGACCAAATCGGAAGAAACACATAAATTAAAGGACCAATTTGATAATTAACTCTATAATAAATGATAAAGTGTGTAATTCAGTATGTCTCATCTTATTTGGATTCTTGGTGTTGACAGTACGAGTAAAAATATAAATACGAAGAGTTGTATATTATATATATAAGCAAAAGTTCAAGCGATAATAATTTTTAACATCATTAATGACTCATTAATAGTGGTATTTTGGTAATCTATATATTTACCCAACCTTGAATTGCGTCCGGGTGATCCGTCATTAATTTGCGAGACTTAATTTTTCCGAAATCTCTCATTAATGCGTCATTAATGAGCCGCCAAAATATTTTAGCCATTGATTAATTTTAATCAAGGCTAAGACTGGTTCTTGCAGTTCTCGTACGAAAAAAACTGCGAGAACTGCGAGAACCGATCTAAACCATCCATCTTAGCTTATTTCTTTTTAATTAATTACCTCTATTTTTTTAAAACTAAAATATCTACCAAACGCCAAGATATTAAATTATGAAAATTATACCAAATTAACGACAAAAATATGCTCTTTAATATGACATCTATATTGCTATATTTTTTTCAACAAAAAAAATTCGTTTTTACCGGGTTTTTTTCCTAGCACTATAAGGTATGTTACATATATGCATCAGTACTAACATATATGTAATCAGTACTATAAGGTATGTTACATATATGTTTACATACCTTATCTTACACACATTTTAGGCTTAAATTATACGTTAACAAATCTCTTGCTGCTATTAAGTTGGTATTTCTTTTGTTTCCTTTTCTAGTGTTGTGTGTGTGTGTGTGCTTATTTTGGAAATCCATGTGCTTTAACCCATTAGATTGACTACATTGTTATTGAACTAGCATTTGAGTACTGTTCTAGTTTATTAATCATTTACAGTAGTATGTCTTATTTTGTGTAATGTATATGTTATAGGAGTACAAGAGTTATTCGAAAGTTTATGTGTAATTAATTACTGATGCACATGTGTAACATATCTTATAGTGTTAAAAAAAACCCGGCAAAAAAGAATTTTTTTTTGTTGAAAAAAATATAGCAATATGGATGTCATATTAAAGAGCATATTTTTGTCGTTAATTTGATATAATTTTCATAATTTAATATCTTGGCGTTTGGTAGATATTTTAGTTTAAAAAAAATGGAGGTAAGAAAGAAACTAAGATGGACGGTTTAGATCGGTTCTCGCAGTTGTCGTATTTTTTTTATTCTCGATGGAACCCTCCCCTATATATATATATATATATATATATATATATATATATATATATATATATATATATACAGGGGAGGGTTCCATCGAGAACAAAAAAAAATGCGAGAACTGCGAGAACTGATCCCATCTTTTTAAAACTATAATATCTACCAAACGCCAACATATAAAATTATGAAAATTATACCAAATTAACGATGAAAATATGTTCTTTAATATGACATCCATATTGCTATATTTTTTTCAAGAAAAAAAATTCGTTACATATATGTAACATACCTTATAGTACTGATTACAAATATGTTAAATACTGATTACATATATGTAACATACCTTATAGTGATAAAATAAAAACCCGGCAAAAACGAATTTTTTTTGTTGAAAAAAATATAACAATATGAATGTCTTGTTAAAGAACATATTTGGTATATTTTTCATAATTTAATATCTTGGCGTTTGGTAGATATTTTACGGTTTAGATCGGTTCTCGTAGTTCTCGCATTTTTTTTGGTTCTCGATGGAACTTCCCTCTATATATATATATATATATATATATATATATATATATATATAGACAAAAGTTCATGCGAGAACCGTTGTTAGCACGAGAACCGCGAAAACCAATCTAAGCCGTCCAATTTCTCCTCCTTCAATGTCATTGTCCACCCATGAATTCCTCACATGCACCCTGCCACACCCTATCCCTCCACGCTCTCCATCCATGATACTTCCCATATCCAAGGAACGGCTGAGATTGGTTCTCGCGGTTCTCGCACTAACAACGGTTCTCGCATGAACCCTCCCCTATATATATATATATATATATATATATATATATATATATATATATATATATATATATATATATATATATATACTATAGGGTTAAGGCACTAAATAACACTTACTATATTTTATTCAAACAATTACTAAATTTTACTTTTTCCTCTCAGTTCATGATCCTACTCACTACAATATGACATTTTGTACTTCACTAATTATCTTTTTTTATATCCTTCATTGATTTTGATACGTATTGATTTTGTGAGTATGATGATAAGTAAAAGGATAAAATATAAAGATATATCACCTCTCTTTATTTATTATTAATTAAAAGTCAAACATTTTATTTAATTTTTCAAAGAAGTAATATGACCAATCGTCACATCACTTTTAAAGACAACATATACGCATTCATCTCGGAGAGGGATAGTCGGTATACTAATTAGTAATTACTACCATTTCATAACTGGAAGGAAATTTCACATATATGCACATAGAAAACACAAAGTTGCAATAATGTCAGCTACTACCAATTCCTAATTAATACTATAAAGCTATATGTTTAGACGGGGAAAAGGAGAGAAAAAAAAAAACACTTGTCACCATGACCCGGGTCACACCGAACCAATCACGCCCACACCGGTGCAGTGATCACGGTTTAATTGACCTCTCATATACCCATCACGTGACTAATCCATACCCTCTTAATAGATGTGTGTGTTTGTTTTGTAACTAAAAGAGAATCACAATTCAGAAGAACTGCTAGATATTTAAAAGGAGTATAACAGGACAAAAGTGGGCCTATGTAAAATAACACAAGGTGTCTTTGGTGTTGCAGAGGGATAATATGAGTTGTATATCACCTTAAAAGGGTGATTATTCCCAAGAATAAGTTATATCTAAAAAAATAAAACAACTAATATTTTGGTAATAAAGGAAAATAATTCATATCACAACTAATTAAGTATAAGTTTCATTTAATTTACTCAGAACAGTAGGAAGACATACCCAGTACTTCTGAAACATGGTGATTTTGAGTCTCTTGGGAACAGGAACACCATGAAGAACATCATAGCCTTTGATCCTGGGCATATCTGGAATTTCATCCACAAACATTTCCAGCTGAGATGAATTTACCAGCCCTCCCTCACCATTAACAACCACAAGAATACCCAAGATATGAACTACAAGAAGAGTGTGAATCATTTTTAATTCCAGTTCTACCCTTCTAGCTATCTGTAATCTGCATGAACATGAACACACACCAAGTGTGTGTGAGAAAGATAGAAAGAGAGAGAGAGAGAAAAGGTTTTGTGTATGATGACAAATGGAATTAGATTCATATATAAAGAGTGTGAGTGTGATAATGATTGGGTGGTGTTGAAGTGTGAAGAGAGTGTCTTAATATGTTTCAAAAACAAACAAAAGAAAAAGTATTTTTTTAGAAAATGTACCAAGTTATTTTAAGAGAGTAAAAGTATACTTTTGATATGAGGTTTGTTATTTGGAGGTGTTTGTTTCCTTAAAACAGATATATTTTATTTTTTGTTTGTGGCGTGTACATATTAGAAAAATAGATATTTGTTTGATTTTAATTGAAAAGAGTTTTTTTTTCCTTCCTATTTTCACCTCTGATTAGTCACTTCCAGCACTGAAAATACTGGTCCAAAATTCATAGTTATCTATTGCGTTGTTGTCGTCGCCGATCCACTACATTATAGTCGTAGTAGATCAAACTTCGCCGCTGCGGATCAAACCCTTCACAAATCAATTCCGTCATAGTCACTAACTGATAGCTTCATCATCGCCGATCGAACCCTTCAATAATCGATTCCTACTAAATCCTGTTACTTACTAGATTGTGATATGTGTAAATCAATTAATTTTCTTATAATCTCTTCTTTTAATTTTGACACGTGTTTTGATCTTGTTAGTATACGTACGGATGGGTAAAAAGATATAGAATCTCTCAAATAATTTGGTCGATGTATTCATTTTCAGAAAAAATCCTTGATTTTTTCAAAAAAAAAAAAACTTTAAGGCTAAAAACAAAAATACGTGTCGGAAAACTCCTCCTTATTTCCATGTTTTTTCAAACTCCCTTACTTTTTCAGACGATTTTTATAATAAAAAACTCAACCAAAAATGTTTTTTTTTCGTTTATCTTAATTAAATTTTTTTTATTTTTCTTAGAAAATAAAAACTCCAATTTTGATAGAAAAATGAAAAACAGAAAAAAATCCGTTCAACGCAAGAATTTTGAAATATACGAGACTTGATAGGTCTTAGTAGGATATTGGTGTATGTTTAAGGTTTATAAGAATGTAGACTTTAAGTAACAAGTTCTATAAAAATATATATAAAATTCTCCCATACTATATCGTCAAAAATAGGAGGAAACCACGAACCAACAAAAAGTAGTTGTTTAAGCTTTAAACCATAATACTTTTAAACTAGTAGTTAAAGATCATATTTAGTTGCTTAGTAGAGGCATACATATCTTAATTGTTATATGTAGTAAAAAATTACTCTATATACATAATCACGTATAAAAAATTGACAAATTATCATATTTTATGATTCTTTAATCGCTGAGCTTTGATAATTATTGTAAATTTACGGGTCAAAATTAACCATTTTTTCCTCAAATTTGTAAATTTAGAAAAAAATTACTCATTTTAATAAATATCTTTCTGAGTTGGATAGTTTGATAATTTTACTTAAATTCTAACTAAGGATATATCCGAATAAAAAAACAAATCTTATTTTAATAATGAAAATCTAAAAATAGAAAATTATCATCTCAACTCTTTAAATTTTGAATGGGCCTAACAAAACACCTTACCCGGTTACGCCATGTTAAGGTGACAAGTTCGATTGATTGTTCCGTTTCCTATTTACCAGTGGACGTGATCAAAGTTTGACACCAAACTTAGTCAACTTGGTAAAAATTAGGCACGTAATAGGCAGGTTGGGTAGTGAGAAATTATAAAAAAGTGTATGTATGGGGCAGACACCTAGTTTTACTATTCGAAACCAAACCATGTGAGGCGGGTATAAGTACTGAACTGAACCAAAAAGGAGCAGGTACCCACAAGTTCGGTTCAGGATTACCCGCATTTTGTAGTGTGTTTAGGTTTACACAGAAAAAAAGTAGAAAATAAGTTTTTATGTGACAAAATAAAACAAATAATACTAAGCAAATACTAAAAAAATGAAATCAACAGTGGATTAAACTCGACACTCGTCGATAAGTTAGAAGTAACGTCTTATTGGAATCGCCAAGCGCCGATGTGATAATGTAATGGCTCGATGAAGGTTTTCAAATAAAGGGAATAACATACCTAATGACAGTGAGGGTGAATGAATTAAACATGGTAAGAGATTGAGATTTCTTATGATTAATATTTTTTTTAATTATACATTAATAATTCAGATATATTTTCTTTAATAAACTAAATATATACGGGCAGGGCGAGTACTTGTGGATAGTAAATGTAGAGAACCGAATCTGACCCGCTACTCAGCGGGTACCCTTAATTTCGGGGTTTCGTGTCACGGGTTGCTCGGGTATTGATTTTCTCGATTTCTAATCATACGGGTAAGTTGGGTTCTCCGGTTGAGAAGATACTAATTTATGTGTCGATATTAAATATCTCCAAAATGAAAAAAAATAATGCAGGAAATAATAAGATAAAAAGATAAAAGTTGAAAGAGACAAAAGAATCACAAGAAGCCAGCCATCATATTCATAAATAGTCTTTCTCTTTACACTTTCTGACTTACACTTGTTTGATCTTTGTATGCAACGACGAAACCACAATTATCATTTACACGAATAAAGCTGAACGTGGTTCAAATTTGAACTCATATTTTTTAGAGTATTTATGTCCACTTATTTTAACATCAAGATTCATGTCAACTAAACAATGAAATCGTATTTCGTTTTGTATCGAATAACCTTTTGCTTTTCGGGTCATGACAACGAAGAATTGGGACAGGGTACAAATGGGCATTACATCTACGAGGAACGGATCCCTTTTTTACATTAATTCGAATCGTTAATTTATTTATATCGGATTAATCATTATTTCTAAGTGTTTAATTCAAGTAACGACTTCTGTCTATTGACTGACTCTACAAAGAAGACTCCTATGACCCTACTACTCTGTTAGGTTGAGGCGATAACTATTGATCTTGATAGAAACATTGTCCCTTACTACGTTCTCTTCACAAGGGCGTAACTTCCTTGACACCTATATATCATTTTCAAGTTCGAGTTTATATTAAATTATGCAAATGTGCGTTCCGTGAATCTGACATATAATATAGGGTTAAAGCCATAAAATACAGTCTACTTTCCCTATTTTCCCATTGTGGCACGTCATGTTTTTTTTACACTTTTGGCCAGTAAACTTATTAAAACCGGTTGATATGGCCATTTAGGTTATTTTGACCTGCTATAGCAGGTCACCTTTCCCCCTTTTCTTCTTCACCTTAAAATCGAAACTTTAAACCCGAAATTCTTCATTTATACTTGATAAAAATTAATAATTCTTGAGTCTATGGAAAGATAATCGAGTTGTCTATCAAGTAGTACAAAAAAAACGAATAAAAACGAGTTTAAAATGTGTCAATTTATCGAAATACCGTAAGGGTGTCGAATAGGGTCATTATCGACTTTAATTAGCAATAACTTGGCCTACACTTGATGGTTTTTCATGAATTTAGTGTCCATTGAAAGGTAAAAAGATTATCTACGACAATCTATAAAAAGAATTATGTAAAATGATCAAGAATCAAGCTAAAAACACATCTTTTTTTCTGCCCTGTTTTCGAACCCATTAACACAAAAAAACGAAACTTTGAGTTCGAAATTCTCCCTCAATACTTGACGAAAATTCATGAATTTGGTGTCATTTGGAAGGTATAATGATAAATTACAAGATTCTACAAAAAAAAAAATACACAAACGATCAAAAATCGACCCAAAAATCGCAAAAAACGGGTTGAAAAGGTTGCAGGTCACGAAATGGCCATATCAACCGGTTTTGATAAGTTTACTGGCCAAATGTGTAAAAAAAAAACATGACGTGCCACAATGGGAAAATGGAAAAAGTAGACTGTTATTTTATGGCTTTAACCCTATAATATATTGTAATATGAAAATCCTTAAGATCTTGAAAAAGTCCCAATTGTATGAAATAATTGATGACACTACTTAACGTGATCCAAAAACTTGTTTGTTACAACCACCTGTCATCTTAGTTATATCGTGTGTCTAGTCGTCCATGTCATGTAAGTTGATTGTCCACAAGACTTTTTAGGTCAACTTTTGTTTGTACATATTGACTATGCAACTGTTATGTTTGACCCGCCATGTGCTTTATAGCCTAAGTGCCTAACAACATTATGTGTTATTAATTAGTCTAGTTTAGTCGTCCATCTCCACATAATCTAACTGTGTAAGGGGCCGTTTATTAAGATAATATAGTTTAGCATTGAATGTTTTAAAAGTTGAATTATTCATTGAAAGATTTTAAATGGGCATAACTAAAACTGTTTGATAATAAATGAATGTTGAATCTAAATAAACTAAATTACCCTATTAATCTTTTTTATAATGAATGGTATTTCATTGAGACATTCAATCGAACGCCTTATACGATATTTATTAAAAATATATTTTATAATGAATGGTATTTCAGTGCGATACACTCATGCACTCATGTTGTCGGATTCATATTTAAATCAATGTAAGTTTTATTTTTTGTATTACGTCCAATAAAAAATATATTTTTTAATAAATATCGTATTTGGATAAATTTTTTATCAAAGTTTAGATAAAAATGATACAGACACAAATATCTAATTATATTTACACAAAATATTATATATTTTGATTTATAGAAAGAAAAACAAATAAGATACAAAACTAATTTTATTTACATAATACTAGTAAAATAAAAAGATTAAATTAAACACAAGTCACCCTAATGAAAAAAAATTATTAAATGTTGAACTAAAAAGAGGGTAAAAAAACATGCTTCCTCGAAATCGAACTCCCAACCTCTAGGCTATGTACTAAAGACCTAGTGGAAAAAAAATTAAATGTGGAACTAAAATAAAGGGTACAAAAATATGCTTCCTCGGAGTTGAATCCCAACCTCTAGGTAAAGACATAGTTTTAAAAACTTTTTCATCTTTCAATTATATATAGGATTTAGTTCATAAAAGTGTATCCAACTTTACACATTTTGTTATTGTATTTACTGAACTTTCAAACTTACCATTTGATGTATTGGATTTTTACATTTTGAACTTTCTATTCCTTTTTTACCTATTGAACAAGTTGCAGGTAATTCTCTCATTTTTATTTATTTTTATTTCAACATCATTTAATTCATTTTCCACATCACTAAATTCATAGCCCAAAAACAAAAACACTAACAAGAAACCCAGATCGTTGAAGCAAAAATCAGTAAATGAAGAACTATTAATCGGTGAACTAAAAAACGAACCATCAAGAACTAAAATCAAGTTCACATAAACAAATTGCTAGTGCATACATTGTCATACATTAAGAAATGCACTCCTTATTTTGATGATGATAAAAATATGAACAAGTAATATTATTGTTTATCAAATTTATTAATATGTTCATATGCTACATTTTTTAAAGATCAACAAACCTAAATTTAATGATCAAGTGAAGAACAAATAATTGAAGACTTCAATTCAACAAGAAAAGAAGAAATCAAGATAAATCAACATTCACGGTCGATACCACGGTCGACTGTGAATCAACCGTCGCTGCTCAGCTCACAACTCTTAAATATTGTTCTTCTTCAAGTCAATCGAACTCGTACTCAACAAGTGAAGATGATATCTTCAAAGCCGATGACGAAGATATCTACAAACAAGAGTTCGAATTATATGAGCTTACAAATAAAAAAATCAAATAAGTTTAAGTCTTTATAAAATTACTTTTATAAAAAGTTTTATAAAAATGGACAAATTTTTTATAAACTTATTTGTGTTGGTTGAATTAATCTATGACTTCCCATTTTAGCAAATACCAAACACAATCCCACTTTGAAACAATACACAACCATATTTAGCAAAGGAATCTCCCAAAGGGGTAAAATTCCAACATGCTTTGTGTATTGGTTTCCAAACTTCCATTTTTGTGTTTAAATTCAAACATTAGAAGTATGGGATCAACCAACCTTTTGAACATCTACTTTTCATTTGATTTTTATGGTAAAAATGAGTTGAGTGTGGTTTTAAATAAAGTCCAACGTCTATAATTGAAAGGCTAAAAAAGTTCCAGGAAGCTGACGGTTTTTGCCACGGTCGACCGTGGATCGACCGTGAGATGTCTGGACACTTTTTGAGCTCACTCCTTTTCCTTATTTAAACTAACTCAAACCTCATTTATTACTAACCTCTTGCACAACAAAAACACAGAATACATATTCTTATCTTGTGAGCTCGTATTCTTTGATAATTCATCTATCATTCAAGATCAAGAATCAAGCAAGAGCAAAGCCTTCAAAGCTTAAACACTACATCATATTTTTACATATTTTGTAATAGTGTAAGGATCAACTCTAGCCTTTCTAATTAGAGTGAAGTAAGGATCATCTCTAGCCTTTAGAATTAGAGAAAAGTGAGGATCAACTCTAACCTTTAGAATTTGAGTAAAACAAGGTTATCTTTACCTTACTTGCAAGTTTGAAGTGTTAATTCTTGCAAGTGAAAAAGAGAAGTGTAAAAGGTTTATCTTTACCTTCAAAGAGAGAAGCTAGTGGAGCAAACTCTTGGTGGGTGAGGCCAAGGAGTGGATGTAGTGCAAGTTTGTTAACACTTGCATGAACCACTATAAATCTCTTTTCTACTCTTGGTGATATCTCTCTATCTCTACTCTCTTTAAATTCGTATATTAGTTGTGTTGCTATAAATTTCAAGATTATTCTTTATAACACAACTTACTAATTTTTATAAGTGTAAAAATTGGTAAACTAAGTAAAAGAACCTATTCACCCCCCTCTAGGTTCCAACACGAATGTTACAACAACAACTCAAATATGAACTTACCACGATTTTGTAAGCATCAAAACCCAGAAATCGATTGAATCGTAAGCATCCAAAACAAAAAACAAGAACACGAACTCACCTTGCAAGCATCGATTTCTTAGAATCGTAACCCCTTAAACGAGAATCAAGAAAATTACAGAAACCCAGATCCTTCGTTCGTAAATCAGAACCCAGAAATCGATTGAATCGTAACCCCTTAAGCATCGAAACCCAGAAATCGATTGAATCGGAAGCAAGAAACCCAGAAACTAAACCCATAATCGATTTCGTAAAACAGATTTAGTAAATCAGATGAAGTAGTTGAAACCCTAAATCGCAGATGAAGCAAACAAGATGATGAATCACTTACAGATCTTGAACCGACGCAGATCTTGAACCGAAGCCATTGAAGCAGATGATGAATCGAACCTTGATGAACTGAACTCGATGAAGAACTTAAAATCGTGAAAGGCATCTGATGAAGAACCTTGAACAAATCGTAGCCCTAATGGAATCATGGAGATGGAAATTGCAATCCTCAAGAAAGAGATTTGTAATCCTCTGGAAATTGCAATCCTCTGGAAATCAAATCATGAAGAACCACTGGAAATTGCAATCCTCGAGAAAGAGATTTGGATTTGGAGATGTCAACTCAAATCATGGAGATTGTACATTTGCAAAATCGATGAAAAAGATTCTGTAGATCTTGTTTTACTTTATTATTATTATTATTATTATTATTATTATTATTATTATCATTATTATTATTAGAATTATTTTTTAACTTAAAATGCCATGTCACTTGCCTCTTAACATCTAACTCATCAAAACCTATGCCAAACCTTCTATAGCAGGTTAAGTATATTATTTGGTAACTTTTTGAAACTTGGATATATCAAATGGTAAGTTTAAAGTTCAATACATACAATAGCAAAAGATGTAAAGTTGGATACACTTTTATGAACTAAACCCCTATATATATCAATAATTACCTGAAAGTTACTATTCAAACTTCCTAGTAATTGTTTATACATACATACATATGTATACATTTGAGAACCATTGTTAGTGCGAGAACCGCGAGAACCAATCTTAGCCATTCATTTAGTAAGTGGAAAGATTGGTTCTCGCACTAAGAATGGTTCTCAAATGAACTTCTTCATATATATATATATATATATATATATATATATATATATATATATATATATATATATATATATATAAAGTTTAATAAGAGGTTCAAGAATAAATATTTATTTGAGAATGTGAGACTTAATCCTGATTTTATTTAATTTGACCAGATGGTCTACATATGGCTCTTTATTTTATTTATTACCCAAACCATGAATTGCGACAGTCATGAATCGCAGCGGATGAATTGCGACCGTAAAATCTAATAGATCAACATCTAACTAATAGCTATCATTTGTTTTTCTATTCTCACCTAAATATCTATTCTCGTAATAATTTTCGCATATATACAGAGAGTTAGGATCCAACGAAAATACTTCAAAGGTGCACAATAGCGAGAACATTTTGTGACATTTAATTAGTTTAATCCAAACTAGATCTCAAGCCCGTGTAAACACGGGCCTGCATTAAAAAATTGTATATATTGTACCACAATTTTGTTGGTTATAATAAAGACGCTCGTTTATAACATTAGATACTCACTAAAAATAACTTGGTTAGGCATATCGAATGAAATATGTTACAGTATGCATAATTCATTCCAATCAACCATAATGTATTAAATATACTATTTGAAAAAATTTAACATTTATTTAAAAGAATGTAAAACTATAAATCATTATTATGTAATAATGATACTAATTTTTATTCTTCTAGTAACAATGTATATGCGTCATATATATTTTGTAGAACTCTCCAGCGATTTCAAAGAAGATGCATGTTGTTGATTGGAATGAATTTCCACACACATCAATCCAAACGCCACCTAAACCGTTTTAAGATTGGAGTTGGACAAAAATAGGTTGCTGGTGTGTCTTTTATAACTGCTGTTGCAAATGTAGAATATATAGACAAAATATAAGAACTAAGATTTTAATACTGCAGTTGATCGATGAAGATAGCTTTGGAAAGATTCATTATATGTTCTTCACTACTTTGAAACAGATTACAACGAAAGCTCGAAAAGATATACACTTTATATTCTAATAGATAGCGTATATGACTCTTAACTTTAGAAACATGTATATTATTATGCAGACTCAATAACTTCAAAGGAAAAGAGTATACAGAAGGGCTGAAATATATGTCAATAACTTCCTTGACTAACACTTTGGTGGCCCTCTTCTTCCTTATAATCTAAGAACTCTTTTCAACTGAAACGATTTCCCGAATCTCTTTTACGAGCTTCCATGACTTGAGGATAAGTCCTATGCAAAACTGCAACTTTCTTGTGAGAAAAACTCATAGGTTTTGCTTGAACATTGATTGATCTTAAACCGTTAATAGGTCCAACGATCATCAAAATGACTTCAATTACAATACATTACTATATTTGTGCAGGATTTTGACAAACTTTGTAAGAACCAATCTTGTCTGTAATACTAATAGAGATATACAAGAACACAAGTAAATTTTTTATATTCAGATTGATTGTAGCAATAGAGATATACAAGCTTAGCCCACAACAAGCATCTAGAAATAGACCTAGGTGAGTGTGTGGAGATTAACAAATCAAAAACATTCCTCATTTTGGCTGTACACTTCAGTGCAAACTGATTTAAATTGTTAATTGTGGAGATTATAACACAATCGCACTTCCTGCTAAAAACGACAAACCCTGGTGACTTATATATCAACTTACATCAAGTATCAACCTAGAACTGGTTAACGACTACAATATACTAATTTCATACCACGTCAATATAATACCCATCCTTATTGCCTTGTATTCACAATTTGAAGTTCAATTTAAAAATGAATTTTAAAGAAGTTAAACCTCACCAAAAATTGTTAGTGCTCTCCATGGGAGAAAAAGTCCCAACATGATAATATGTTCTTGTCCATGGAATAGAGGATATAGGAATGTGTAGATGCCTGTGACATAACCTATGTTAAACCATCAAAATTGCACCTCTATGATTACATTATTAAAAACCACATGAAAATACATTTTAAACCCATGAAGATTTATAGATAATAAGGAAAGTTAAGAAACGGCAAAAGTGTTACAGCCAAATCAAACATGTTATTACAATAATAATAAAAAAGGGTAGGTATTGAGTAGCAGGATTAAGAGAAAAGTAGTCAGGCAATTAAGATACATATATTACCTGATGGGTCTTGAGTTGTTCAATGGCATTGCTAGCTATCCAATAACCACCAACAGAATGCTCAAATAGAGAATGTGCTAGTCGAGGATATACCATAAGTGATACACCTGTCAAGAATAAAAGCTTGGTGTAAAATGTCAATGAACTTAGGCTGAAAATAGTGCCTTAAACCAAGACCTGGTAGAATACCTGACATATAGTACTTGTCATTTGCCTCTATCTCACCGATGACATTCTTTAATTTCGAGTTTTTTTTAATTATGTTAATCAAACATGCTTTTTTATGTATTTGGCTTAAATTTTTATTGGACTGGAAAACCGAACTAAAAATATGGACCAAAAACCCATTCAAAAACTCGAGACGAAAAGTCAAAATTTATTTAGGTTAACTTGTATACTTAATAAACATACAATTTTGTTAGATAATGCATACCCTAATGTTTATCTTTCTTCTACAATAATATTTGTTTAATGACGTTTTATCTTCAGAGATGAATACGTTAATTAGAATATACCTCTAATACATTAGGACAAATTATGAAAGTATAAACTATCTTGCCATGAATTCTTTCTGTGTTGGATTATTATGATAGTGATAAATCACATTGTATGGTCAAGAAAATTGACCATGTGAGATGTACGGGCTCATCAAGATCGTTTTTTACATTGACAACAATGTTCCAGTTTGTTGTTGCTTCAAGAATCGGTCCTGGAAAGTGCCCATTTACTGCAATCACCTACGAAGGATTCTTATGTATGAATTACAAATCTTGAAATTAAGGAGTGTTTGAATGTGCTTTTTCAAGTAAAGTCGATACAATCAGTATTGAATGAGTGGCAGGGACCAATTATATTCTACGCAAGTAATGGTTCTGCACTTGAGTAAGCTCAAAGGGAAAATATTTACAGTCTACACAAAACATGCAGGGGCCATATTATAGGCAGAACAAATACAGAACTTAAAAAACTTCACCGCCTTGTGTTTTATACTCTCGCTAAAGAAAAAGATACACTTTGACTTCTGATTGTCATATGACCCAATTTTAAACATTTCCGATGACTTCCTAACACATATCTTGACATGGAACAACGCCAAAACCAAGACTAACACCAAAACTCAAGGATTAAACCTTATGAATCCCTTTCTTGACTTAAAACTCACATAAACTCATATAAAAGTATACCTTTTTGCTTCTGCAACACTATAGACTACGAAATCTTCTATCAATATCTCGATTTCTTGATCAAAAACTCAAATTTCCCATAGTGATTGTGTGTGTACGTGAATGTGTGTTTGCATGGAGTTTTTGACTACCACATAGTCAACTAAACTTCAATTATATCTATAACTTTCAAAGATTGCCACAAAGACCCCTAAACTTCTCAAGTTTTCTGAAATGGCAACCTTAGCCCCTCTACTTTGCAACTTATAATTACATAAAGGCAACTAGCTAAACACATAAACACTTAACATATAAAAATTAAGTTAAATACTTGATAGGAAATCTTTCAAACCTTGGGGCGTTACAACTCTTCCCCACTTGGGACGATTTCGTCCCCGAAATCTACTGTGCAAACAACTGAGGGTAATTCTGTCTCATGTCACTCTCTGGCTCCCAAGTATAATCTGAACCCCTTCGGTGTCTCCATTGGACTTTCACAAGACTTATCTGTTTGTTACGCAGATTCTTCACTTTTTTCTCCAGAATAGCTACTGGTTGCTCTACATAACTAAGCTTTTGATCAATCGTCACATCTTGAAGAGGAACGATAGCTGACTCGTCTGCTAAACACTTACGAAGGTGGGACACATGGAAGGTATTGTGAATCTGCGACATTTCTTCTGGAAGTTCTAGCCTGTACGCTACCTTCCCAACCCTCGCAATAATCTTAAAATGACCAATAAACCTAGGTCCTAGCTTGCCCCTCTTTCTGAATCTGATCACCCCTTTCCATGGTGATACCTTTAACAATACATAATCTCCAACCTGGAACTCTAGTGGTGACCGCCGCTTATCCGCGTAACTTTTCTGTCTATCCTGAGCTGCTTTCAGTCGTTCGCGTATCTGTTTTATGTACTCGGTGGTTTGCTGTACTATCTCTGTACTGCCTAGTTCTCTCTGACCAATTTCACCCCATCAAACAGGAGTTCTACATTTTCGGCCGTATAACATCTCATACGGCGGCATGCCAATACTTGAATGAAAACTGTTGTTATACGAGAACTCTGTTAATGGTAAGTAGGTATCCCAACTACCACCAAAGTCGATGATACAAGCTCTGAGCATATCCTCCAATGTCTGTATAGTTCTTTCGCTTTGGCCATCAGTTTGTGGATGAAATGCTGTACTCAGATGTAGTTTCGTCCCCATGTCTTCATGAAACTTACTCCAGAACCTAGAGGTAAATCGAGTATCTCTGTCTGAAACAATCGTAACTGGGACTCCATGTCTGGACACTATCTCTTTCATATACACATCTGCCATTTTCTCTGAAGAATAAACTTCTTTTATCGCAATAAAGTGCGCAGTCTTCGTGAGTCTATCAACTACTACCCATATAGCATCAAACCCCTTAGAAGTCCTAGGTAGTTTGGTAATCAGATCCATAGTAATGTGTTCCCACTTCCATACAGGAATGTCAAGCGGTTGCAACTTTCCATGCGGTTTCTGATGTTCTGCTTTGACTTGTAAACAAGTTAAACATCTCTCTACATATCTTGCTATATCTCGTTTCATTCCCGGCCACCAGTAATTCATCTTCATATCTCTATACATCTTTGTAGCCCCTGGGTGAATAGAAAGCTGCGAGCGATGTGCTTCTTCCAAGAGAACTTGTCGCACACCCCCGTAGCTAGGTACCCAAATTCGATCATAGCAAATCAAGAGATCCCGACTATCTTTTACTAACTTTGACACTTGGCCTTTCACATGTTCCTTTTTCTGATTATTTTCCTTAACCGCTTCAATCTGTGCTGCTTTAATCTGATCTAATATCGGATTGATTACTAACATCTGTACTTGTTGCATTTGTATCTGTATACTGCCTGACTTTCTGCTCAATGCGTCTGCCACCACATTTGCTTTGCCCGGATGATACAAAATTTCACAATCGTAATCCTTCAATAATTCTAACCATCGCCTCTGTCGCATATTCAAATTCTTTTGTTC
Source organism: Pulicaria dysenterica (assembly GCA_947179395.2). Taxonomy (NCBI): domain Eukaryota; kingdom Viridiplantae; phylum Streptophyta; class Magnoliopsida; order Asterales; family Asteraceae; genus Pulicaria; species Pulicaria dysenterica. The sequence continues at coordinate 92,803,626 of OX359290.1, read as the reverse complement.
TAGAAAATACTTAAGACTCTTGTGATCTGAATAAATAGTACACTTGACACCATACAAATAGTGTCGCCATATCTTTAGGGCAAAAACAACTGCTGCTAATTCTAAATCATGAGTCGGGTAGTTGTTCTCGTGTATCTTTAACTGATGGGAAGCATAAGCAATGACTTTCCCTTTCTGCATCAAAACACAACCCAACCCTCTGTATGAAGCATCACAGTAAACTACCATATCTTCTACCCCATCGGGTAACGAAAGAACCGGAGCATTACACAACCTGTGCTTTAACATATCAAATGCTTTTTGTTGTTCTTCACCCCAATGAAACTCTACATTCTTCTTGGTTAACTGAGTTAAATGTACTGCTATTTTGGAGAAGTCTTGAATAAATCGCCTATAATATCCTGCTAAACCAAGGAAGCTTCTGATTTCTGTAGGATTCTGAGGTGACTCCCACTTCATCACAGCTTCTACTTTTGCTGAATCCACTTTCATTCCCTCTTGATTAATGAGATGACCCAGGAACTGCACTTCTTGAAGCCAAAACTCACACTTAGAGAATTTCGCATACAGTTTCTCCTTGCGTAAGATTTCTAACACTTCTCTAAGGTGAACACTATGCTCCTCTAAAGTCTTAGAATAAATAAGAATGTCATCGATGAATACTATCACTGACTTGTCGAGCATCGGTCGGCAAACTCTATTCATCAAATCCATAAATGCTGCTGGAGCATTCGTAAGACCAAACGGCATCACAACAAATTCGAAGTGCCCATACTGTGTTCTGAACGCTGTCTTGGCTACATCCTCTTCTCGTATCTTTAACTGGTGGTACCTTGACCTCAAATCTATCTTGGAGAACCAGGAAGCACCCTGTAACTGATCAAACAGGTCGTCTATTCTAGGAAGCGGATACTTGTTCTTGATCGTGACCTTGTTGAGTTCTCTGTAGTCTATACACATTCTGAACGTACCATCCTTTTTCTTAACAAACAAAATTGGTGCACCCCATGGTGAACTACTAGGCCTGATAAAACCCTTATCTGTCAGCTCTTGCAGTTGAGTCATCAACTCTTGCATTTCTGGTGGTGCTAGTCTGTACGGGGCTTTCGCTTTCGGCTCTGCTCCTGGAATTACATCAATTCTGAATTCTACTTGTCGAGTTGGTGGGACTCCTGGTAATTCATCTGGAAAGACATCTGAGTACTCACAAACTACAGGTATCTCTTGGATTTGTGGCGGCTTTCTTGTCACATCTACATCTTCCACATATGCTACGAATGCGAAACACCCATGTTTCAAGTACTTCTTTACTTTTGCTAGAGAACAAACTGAAAGACTGACTCTCTTACTGTCACCTTGAATAATCAACTCTTCCCCACTTAGGGTCTGTACCCGCACCGTTTTCTGATCGCAGAAAATCTGAGCTTGATGTAAACCCAGCCAATATACCAACGACTACTTGGAACTCTTTCATAGCCATAGGGATAAGGTCAATAGGGAATTTACGGTCACATATCTCTATCACATTACCCTTAAATACACTAGTTACAATCGTTCTCCTATCGTCTGCTATTTCTACTTCCAGGGGAAATTCTAACTTAACAGGTGGCATATTAAACTGAGCACAAAACGATTTAGCAGCAAAAGATCTACTGACACCGGAATCAAACAATAATAAAGCAGACATATTATTAACAACAAAAGTACCTGCTACCACATCAGGTTCAACTTTGGCCTCCTCAGCTGTAAGCTAGAAAGCTCTGCCTTTTGGTCGGGGTTGTTCCTGCTTCACATGTCTACCCTCATTACCACGGGCTGGGGGTAGGGGATTCACTGGTCTCCTCTCTACTACTGGGAGCTGGGGACATTGTGCTTTAAAGTGCCCCGGTTGATAACAGTTGTGACATACCAACAAAGGAATCTTGCAGTCTTTGGCAACATGGCCTTGTTTCCCACACTTGTAACAGCCCGGCATACCAAACCTACACTCTCCAGAATGGTTCCTCCCACACTTAGTACATTTAGGTGGAGGAGTTATACCTCCCCGCTGTGGTACTACTGCTGGTTTCTTGTTCTGTGTGTTGACTTGTTCAATCTTCCTCTTTCCACTGACCACTCCTTACCTGAGTAACTCCTGCTCCCTTTTCCAAGCTAAATCCATCATTTCATCAACAGTGGTACAAGTAGAGGTTGCTAGCACTTCTATGATATCATTCCTCAGAATAGAAATATATCGCTGCATCTTCATCGACTCCGTAGCTACATACTCTGGACAAAATCGAGCCATCTCTAGGAACTTCTTCGTCATGTCGTCTACGGATTCTGTAGTCTGCTTCATGGCTAGAAATTCCTCGTTTATCTTATCTATACGTGCCTTCGGAGTAAACTGCTTCTCAAACAACTCTCTGAATTGAGCCCATGGCATAGCTTCCATCTGGGCTACCCCCTTCCTCTGTAACAGGGTTGTCCACCAATCTTTCGCTGCTCCGCGTAGCAAATTCGAAGCATAAGTAACCTGTTTCGTTGGTAAACACCCACTTGTATGGAAAGCTCCCTCCGTATCTGATAACCATCTGTTACTAACTATAGGGTCTGTTACCCCTTCAAAAACTGGTGTTCCACAAGCAGCGAACTCTCTGTATGTGCATCCCTGACTTGGTTCAACTCTTGCTGGCAGATTTATAGTCGCAGCCTGTACCGCCGCATCTACACGCTCTTGTAGTAAAACCTCCATCCTCCCAGAAACTTGTTCAACCACTTGATTGATTACAAAAGGGACATTGGCTTGTAAAGCCTTTCCCAACTCTGTTGCCACCGTCTCTTTGATCGCACTGTTCACTGGATCTTGTACTTCCTCTGTACCGGCTACCCCGGAAGGGTTACCCGTAGATCTCCCTGTCTGTATGGGAATTGCATCTGAAACATAGGTACCTCTATTCTCCTGAGGTGTACTAACCCCAGACTGTTGGGTTGGATCCGCAATGACCCCTTGAACGTACTCCATTCTAAAATGAAGAAAACTTTAACATACAATACCATAACAACTTTCTCTGTTTCACAATAAGGTATGTAATATTGTTAATACTACATCTATCTAGTATTCTGTTCTGGTACTATTCACATGTACTATACTGTCACGTATTACCCCTCCCTTGATCCACAAGGTATCACTATGGCAATTCCAAGCTCGATTGTATATCACATGTTTATTACATATACTGGCCAGGTGTTGTAAGAAACACATTATATACAATTGTTCTTGTTGCCGTCATAGAACACCCCGATTCACAAGCTTAGGTCACGTATGGCAAAACTAACTACGCATACATAAACATCGCTACTCATGCTCAAACTGTAAAACAATTAGCTAATCATAAACTTTCTACTGAATATACTCACTAAGGTTACTGCCCCAGGAATAGCTCCTCTTGACTTCAAAACCACGGTTTAAGTTTAGACATCACACTCGTGTGTGTCCAAATCCCTCAAACCTTGGCTCTGATACCAAGTTGTCACACCACATTTCTTAGAAATCTATTAAACATATTATACAACTGTTAACACCCAAAAAGGATCGGAGTTTTACAAAAGACTGTTACTATATACATTGGTACTAAACTGGTTTAATAAAAGTAGTGTTTTAAAAACATTTTTAAAACATAAAGAAAGCCAGGAGCTATCCAGCCTAAGAAGCCGCTGGGGCCTTCCCCTTGCCTGAGCCTGACGCACCTGCTAACAGAAAACACTAAACGTAAGCTAACACTTAGTGAGTATACTACTAAAATAATAACCAAAGTAATGGAAACAACTTCTCTCTTGGATGTCTCACATCCAACCAATAATCTGTAATTCTATTCCAAACTGTTAACTAGTCCCGGAGGATACTATATAATGTAATAGTAACCCCGGACACTTTCTTGGGTATAAGGATCTCAATATACCCCGTTTCTATATCTGAAGCAATGGTACTACAATGTTATTCACAATCATGCAATATAATATACGCACGTATGCTAATCTGAGTAAAGGTAAGTACACTCACCTCCGCAGCAGTTAAGAACTACGCTCCTATCAGAAAAGTGTCAACTCTTATTGCCTACAAACAATAAATAATAACCGAATTAACTTCTGAACACTACGCACGAGATGAACACACTACGCACGAAGTGAATCACACTACGCGTGAAGTGAATCACACTACGCGTGAAGTGAATCACACTACGCACGAAGTGAACTCTCATACGTACGAAGTGGCTCCCACTTCGTGCGACCAAAACTCATCGACTTCATCTCTTACATTGAGCACTTCGTACGAAATGAAGTCACTACGCACGAAATGGGCTTCACTTCGCACGACTAAAACTCATCATGTTCATCCACTCGAATCTTGAACAAACTCAAAATTAATCAAACAACTGACTTTTAAACATTTCCGATGACTTCCTAACATATATCTTGACATGGAACAACGCCAAAACCAAGACTAACACCAAAACTCAAGGATTAAACCTTATGAATCCCTTTCTTGACTTAAAACTCACATAAACTCATATAAAAGTATACCTTTTTGCTTCTGCAACACTATAGACTACGAAATCTTCTATCAATATCTCGATTTCTTGATCAAAAACTCAAATTTCCCATAGTGATTGTGTGTGTACGTGAATGTGTGTTTGCATGGAGTTTTTGACTACCACATAGTCAACTAAACTTCAATTATATCTATAACTTTCAAAGATTGCCACAAAGACCCCTAAACTTCTCAAGTTTTCTGAAATGGCAACCTTAGCCCCTCTACTTTGCAACTTATAATTACATAAAGGCAACTAGCTAAACACATAAACACTTAACATATAAAAATTAAGTTAAATACTTGACAGGAAATCTTTCAAACCTTGGGGCGTTACAACTCTTCCCCACTTGGGACGATTTCGTCCCCGAAATCTACTGTGCAAACAACTGAGGGTAATTCTGTCTCATGTCACTCTCTGGCTCCCAAGTATAATCTGAACCCCTTCGGTGTCTCCATTGGACTTTCACAAGACTTATCTGTTTGTTACGCAGATTCTTCACTTTTCTCTCCAGAATAGCTACTGGTTGCTCTACATAACTAAGCTTTTGATCAATCGTCACATCTTGAAGAGGAACGATAGCTGACTCGTCTGCTAAACACTTACGAAGGTGGGACACATGGAAGGTATTGTGAATCTGCGACATTTCTTCTGGAAGTTCTAGCCTGTACGCTACCTTCCCAACCCTCGCAATAATCTTAAAAGGACCAATAAACCTAGGTCCTAGCTTGCCCCTCTTTCTGAATCTGATCACCCCTTTCCATGGTGATACCTTTAACAATACATAATCTCCAACCTGGAACTCTAGTGGTGACCGCCGCTTATCCGCGTAACTTTTCTATCTATCCTGAGCTGCTTTCAGTCGTTCGCGTATCTGTTGTATGTACTCGGTGGTTTGCTGTACTATCTCTGTACTGCCTAGTTCTCTCTGACCAATTTCACCCCAGCAAACAGGAGTTCTACATTTTCGGCCGTATAACATCTCATACGGCGGCATGCCAATACTTGAATGAAAACTGTTGTTATACGAGAACTCTGTTAATGGTAAGTAGGTATCCCAACTACCACCAAAGTCGATGATACAAGCTCTGAGCATATCCTCCAATGTCTGTATAGTTCTTTCGCTTTGGCCATCAGTTTGTGGATGAAATGTTGTACTCAGATGTAGTTTCGTCCCCATGTCTTCATGAAACTTACTCCAGAACCTAGAGGTAAATCGAGTATCTCTGTCTGAAACAATCGTAACTGGGACTCCATGTCTGGACACTATCTCTTTCATATACACATCTGCCATATTCATATTCTTTTAACTTTTTCTATTATCTTTATTTCTTTTTTTTCGATAAACTCTTTTGTTAATTTTTAAAATATTTTTAGAACAATAAAATAAGAAAAAGAATATATAAATAACTACATAGAAAACATATTATATTTTTAAAAATTTTGTTGGTGTCATGTTTGATGAGTTGTTTATAATTATCATTAATTAGTTGAGGTAATTAAGAAGATAACTGATTGGGCTATTGTTTTGAGAATTTGTACTATTTGCATAAAAACATGTTCTACTAGTAGTCGTACAATTTTTAAAAGATAGAATGTTAAACGATTTATAATATAGTATATATATGTTGCTTGCATTTAAATCTTTATTAAATCCAGAATCAACAAGTATCTATTTCATTATTATGCATTAAAACCAGAATCATGATGAACCAATTACGTATATAGATTCATTTATGCATGAAGGATCGGGTATATATCAATTTTGGAAAACCGTTTTGCATATATAGCATCTAATTAGGTATGTGTATGTGTGTCACGACTTTTCCTCTTTTGATTCTTTCTTTTCATTCTTCTACTTCTACTCTTTCTATGTTTATATTTTCATCACTAGTAGAGTGATTAGGTGATGATTTATTTGCATCTATGCATACAAATATTATTTTAAAATATATGAAAACTGGTTTCTAATTAAAGAAAATAATATTGAGAATCTAATGGTGGTAATTTATTCAATTTAAAAGTTTATATTTTCTAAAATATTTTGTACTTTAAGATCGAGAGTGGGAAGTTATATATGGGCATGTGAACATAGATGGAAAGAAAATTGTTAAATTCTAATTTTACATGTTTTTACTGTTGTGCAATTTAGAAGCTTTCTCAATTGAACCTCGCCATACACACATACACAAGCATTGTATCCGCGCATTGCGACGGTAATAAATAATTTTTACTCTATAATATGCATGTTCGTTTTTAAGATATAGTGGTATGGTATCCATGTAATACGACAACAACGAATAATTTTCGTTTGTTTTCGTCATTTTTTTCATTTCCTCTATTTTTTTGTTTTCCATTAACTCTTTTATTAATTTTTATAATATTTTCCAAAAACGACTTAAATTATAGATGTCGGTTTTATCGTTATTAATTTTTAATTTCTTCAATTCAACGGTATTGACTTCACAAGAGACTCCTATGACCCTTATACTCTACTAGGGGTGATATAACTATTAATCCTGATAGAAACATTGCCCCTAGACTTTACAAGCGTGTAACTTTCTTGACACCTATCATTTTCAATTTCAAGTTCGTATTAAATTATATACTTGCATTTCGCTACTTGTTTTTAACCACCTGCCATCTTAATTATATCGTGCCTGCTCGATCGTCCATGTCATTTAAGTTTATTATCAAGAAGACTTTTTACTTTTTTGGTCAACTTTTGTTTGTACATTTTCACTATGCAACTTGTTATATGTTTGACCCACCATGTTTGTACAGCATCATGTATTATTAACTCGTCCATCTCCATTTCGTGTAAGTTTATGTTGAAGAAGACTTTTTAGGTCAATTTCCTTTTAGGATTTCACTAAGCTAGCTACTTCTCTAGTTAAGTGAACATTATAGAGTAATTAAGAAGTCTGAAAGCTAAATTGGGCTTTGAATTATGGATTTTGTTTTGGTGGTTGTAGGCATGATCCTTGGGTTACATTAACAAATGTATATTGTCAGCTACAAACATGCATGTCATATTATTATTAATAATATTATTCCGATCCAATTTAAAAAGCAATGTCAATCGGGTCAAGATGATGAGCAATATTAACAATTTCCCCGAATTGAAATAATGCTAACTATAACACCTATTCTCACGATTCATGTTAGATTAACTTAATTTAATAGATGAAAATCATGTAATTATACTATAATATTGTTACAGTTGGCGGAGGAGTGTGTTCATATGTGCGTTGTTCTCCATGATGAGGTGTAGTACCTCCTTGATCCCCTTGTTATCATTCTTTTCGTTATCCTTATGACACCCTCGATCTCTTCTTATTTTCTTTTGCAGTATATGTATCAATGTATAGATTTTGTGTGTGTCCAGTCATTAAGGTCAATATTGCGAGCATTTAGCCATGAGTTAATTGTGCTAGTATATATGGTTGTTGCGGTGCTTTTATAATCTTTAATATATATTAAAAAAAATAAGTGAGAATTTTTTCCATCAATTATCCCCTTATTTCTTCAAATGCCATTTTTAGGTAACTTAGACTGTTAAAATTTTAATATCTTATCAAAAACATGTATTTAAATCATGGGCAAATTATATTAAAATATAATGAACTTTGTCTTATCTTTACTACTATATAAAACATTTAGCTCTTTTTTAAGACAATTTTTTAAGTTAAGTAGTACAAGTAATATAACATGCTTTACAATAACTTTGAGCAACAATCTTAACACTTTTAAAATAGTACAACTGTCATTAAATTCAGGATATTTTTTGTAATTAATTTTTTGACAGTTTTAAAGCATTCATTATGTATTTAAATTCTAACAGTTTTATGTAATTAAAGTATTTAAAGTGTTTAAGATCATTGCTGAGACATATTGTAAATAATGCTATTTGAGTTGTACTATTTTATGTAATTGGTTTCGGTTTTTAAACCGAATTTGAAAACGGTTTCATTTTTATGTAATTAAAGTATTTATGGTAATCGGTTTCGGTTTTTAAACCGAATTTGAAAACGGTTTCGGCTTTTTCGTTACGGAGCGGTTCGGATTACGATCAACAAATGAAACTATTTTACCCCACCGCATCGCGCGAGTAAAATACTAGTTTACTATTATACACAATCAAATTTTTTTTCTTAAAAATAATACAACCAATTTTTATAATCCATACATTGTATACAACTTTGTATATTGCGAAAGTTAAAACAAAGTTTATTGTATATAATGGTAACTAAACAATAAACACATAAAAAAAATTGTTTGCATACAACGAGAGAAGTATGAAAGTTAATTGTGTCATTTTTAAAATTTTAAAGTTAGTTGTATATAATGTTATTAAGACATACTTCACTGCATTTTCATACAATTTACCTATAACTTAAAGTTGGTTGTTTGCATTTAAAAAAAATGAGTTATATTTTTCATAGACATTTCAAACTAAATTTATTCTTTCAAATTTATCTATCATCTCTTTCTTAATAAAGTTTATATTGTCTTATTATCTAAAACTAAATTTCAAATTATCTTCATTTATTTTTTTCAACAAGTTATAATTATTCTTACTTTCAAGCTAAGTTTTTATTCGATTTTTTTAACAAATCTTCCTGTCCTCATCTTACAAAAATATAAATTTGACTTGCGTTTTTTTGTAGAGTTTTCAAATAAATCAGGTTAAAATTTACTATAATAAGCCAACTTTTCAATAATAAGAATGTAAATAAAAGTCACTATTGTAAATACACAATAATTCTTGTTAACTAAAACGTATTAATTTCTTGGTAACTATTAAAATCATATTTGCTTATTTTATTCTCATCTCACACACATCTGTCTAATATCTATAAATTAACAAGTTACAAGCCTCGCTCCATCCTCCAATCTTTTCCCTCATTTCACCAATTTTAATGGCCTCATCATCACATTATCTTCATGATCTAATATCTGCGTTAAAAAGCAAATACACAGAAATCCTTTAATTAAACAACATAAAGCAAAACCAATTATTAATCTATCTTTTTTCATACTGCATGTCCGGTAAAAACCTTTGTTAAAAGGTAGGTTATCATTTTTTATATATAATTAATGATATTAGAACAAGTTTAGTAACGTATATTTATATTGGCAAAATGATATTTTTATTTAGAAGCATTTAAGATAGGTGTTTTTTAACTCACAAACATGTAAATTGGTATATTATGAAATGACTAACATACTTATTAAAGTATTTGTAATATGAAAACAACTAAGATAGTTCAAGATTTATATTTAGTAGTCTGGATGAGGTACTTACATGACAGTGGTAGATATATCCTGGCTCAGAGGTGGCATCGAAGGGATACGATGCATTTGTATGTATATAGGCAAACTTGACGATGATCTTGGTCAGGTATCCAGGCTGCATCTTATACACATTCTTCCACCCTCTCTCATAAGGTTCTACACTCAGCTTTTCACCCTTTGCAACATATTTACCAATCTCACATTTTTCTGCATCGTTAAATTTGTTCATACAATCTGTAAATTCATTAATATTTGTTATATTTGTTTGGTCCAACACTTTAAAGAGTCCAAGATGGATATGCAACGGGTGATTATCCCCTGTCAGATTAATTACGTTCCAAACCTCTGTCGCCCCGACCTTCGGTTCCTCGGTAACTGGATCGTCGTATGATTTTGCATTTATATAAAGATGAGTCGGCTCACCGATTGCAGTCGTGTACTCATACATCGCAATGTAACGTGTTTTTGATACCTGTGATAACTTCGGTGTCGGGTATTTTAGCAATTTCTTTGGAACCCGTGATGAATCATACTCGTGACGGTGGTTGATGATAAATTTCATGACTTTACTGTTTTGATTATTGACGGGATCGCCACCGGGGTAAGGGTAGGCTGCCCCGTTGTGTAAAACGACCGAGTTTGACTTTGACTTGGAAAAGTCAACAACCACGTCAGCAATCTCGGACGGGCCCAGAAGTATCTCCTTCACCAATACCGACTGTTCGTTATAGACCGAGTCAGATCCCACGTGGATAAATCTTAGACCGTTGCTGAAAAAGAAGTTAAAAAACCTGGCGTTACTAGCGTTGATGATACGAAACCGGTACTTTCTCCGGCGGACGTTCATGTACGGCCATGCTTTCCCGTTAACAATAATAACATCACCAAAATACTCTGGTTGCCACTGCGGATGTATGTCGGGGTTGTTTCCGGTGGCATTCATATAGATGGATCCATTTCTTAGAAAGCTACGATCAAAAACGGCCAAAGGGCGATCAAATTCATCGCCACTAGGGAGTCCAAGTGGGGCTTCAACGTCATGATGACGTATAATGTAAGCTCCAAACAGCCCGGCAAGAAGGTTAACTCTAGTCAACCCCATGGCATGATCATGATAATATAAGTTGCCGGGCTGTTGTTGGTTATGGTAGTGGTAGGTTCTTTTGGTCCAAGTGGGCCCCACTTGTTGAAATCCTGCCGTGAACCATGCGTGCGAGTTACCATCGCTTTGTGGTTCATCAATCCCGCCATGAAGGTGCACCACTGTAGGAACACCCTTGTTTGTACGAGGAATAGCCGTTGGGATGGTGGTGTCCCATGGGAGTATGTGTTTTGAAGGGAGTCGATTTTGCCATCTCACATGAGTGCTAACGCCATGGACGGCTTCGATTGTTGGACCAGGAACGGTCGCAGTGAGCTTCGTTTTACCGTAAGCGAATACCTTGGTGTATGGGAGATCCTTATGAAATTTCTGCAAACACAATAAATATTCATTGGTAAATAAATCTATATTGGTCATGTGCGGCTAATCTATATATTTTTAAGTCTACAAACAACTCATCCTCTATCACTTCTAAACACTATATATCGTTAAAAGTAATTATTATAACTAAAATCATATATATTAGTGTGGGTTTTTTTTTTTATTAGTGTGGGTTTTTTAAAAGAAAATTTTTAACCCCTAATGACATGCTTTTTTGGTGTTTGGTCTTGTTCTAATAATGTAACATCCTAACTTTATAAAAGCTATTAAAAATAAGATGTTGAGTAAAAATAAAGAAAATGAGTAGAAGTTATAAATTATTAAATGGTTCTAAATATAATGATTTTGAATATATGCTCGTTAGTATTTACGGATATCTTTTAGATGATCAGCTGTAAGTTGGAAATGGAATAAAGATACCCGCTAGATAGGGGACCATCACCATAGAGGCGACAGCCCCCAATCCCTCCATATTTTCTTCTTCTTTCTTTTGTTCTTATTCCTTCTCTTTGTATCTTCTTCACAAACACACATACATATATACAACTTTTTATTTTGGAGATTCAATTAAAAAAGGGAGATCGAGATTCAAGATTCAATCTGGTATAATTCAGGGAATCAAGTTAAAGATTGTAAGTATATTATGTTTTTGTGTTTTTGTAAATTTAATTAAATGATGTATGATGATCAAATAGTATTAATTTGATGTTATTTGGAGTCCAGGGATGTTATACAATAGTTATTGAGCTCTAGAAATGTTAGAATGTCAATTGAAAGTGTTTTGGTCGATAAATAGTAAGTTCTATGCGTGACAAAGTTGTAAATCATAGGGGCACGGGCGTGCCTCTCAATAACAAATTGTGCCCTAGGGAGTACCAGAGGAGGCACGGGTGTACCTACAAAAGGTATGTGCGTGCCTAACCCTAGATCGGTCCAGGGTGTGCCTTTTGATCACGGGGTATCAGTGAGTAAGGTACGGGCATGCCTAGGGAGGCACGGTTCCAAGGCCAGATTAGTATATTAAAGTTGTGTCTTTACTTGAGTAAGAGTAATGATTATCATATACTTATTCTTAGGTACTTGAGAACCTAAGGAAGAGATAAGAGAACGCTTTGGAAGTGCTAGACTACAGGTGAGTACCTCAACCTGGTACTTACAGATATTAATTATCTGTGATTACACACGTTTGATATTAGAACAAGATTTAATAATGCATATTTAATGTTGTTTGTTGATATTAAGATATTCTTATTAACTAATTGTTAATAAGTACAAGATAAATACAAACTGACACATATGAGAGTAATTGTAATTAAGAGATACGAGACCGAGATACCATGTTCATGATTAAGATTAGAGTATTCTATTATAATACTAAATGATAGAAAGAAACGAGTGGAGTTAATATTTAATAATTGGTTCAACATATTAAAGGACATATATAACTACTGTTATGTGAATCACAAATTTAAAGACTATACGGTGATATTGAATGAGCGATGTTGATGTGTGTAATCAAATATAATTAATGAGAATGCATTATTAGAAAGATAATTGTTATGAATACCCATCTATGTATTTAATGAGTATATGTGGTAATACTGAGAAGAGTGGTAACCTTGTGAGATACGTAGCGAGGTGTTAGATATAAGAGTAATCGTATACGTGTAAGTATGTAAACATAAATATATGAGAGAGTATAATAAACTATGTTTATACATATGTATATATTCATTAAAAGAGAAAATAAAAAGGAATCGGGTCGAAGGTATAATTAGAGTAATAATATGTAGAGATGATGTAAATGTGTAATAATATATTCATATGATATACGATTATGTCATGATTAACTGAGTAAAGAGCAAGAGAATAATTAGAGTTATAAATACTGTGTGAATCATAATTTTGACTACTTTTATAAGGAAGATTTACTAATGTGTGTCATTAATATATGTATACTACTTTTCTGTACGTAATTTTATCAAAATATGCCAGCAGTTGAAATGGTAAATAACTTAGTTTTTGTATGAAAGGTCTTGAGTTCGACCCGTGTCTTCTATCCCCCTTCTATATTCCTCTTTTTTATTTATTATTATTAAAAAATAAAACCTATTGTTTTCTTCTTTATTCTACCTTTTCATGTCACTATATCTATTTTCTACGAGATTTAGTTTTACGCTATATCTACATATGTTTTTTGTTTGAAAAGCAAATATCAGTATATATTTTCTAATGATTTTTTTTTTAATATTAATATGTTAAATTGTTTCTTATCTCTTATGGTAAAATATCTTTTATTCTTTTCATAATTAGAATAGTAAAGTATTTATCTAATTAAAATTTTATCTTATATTGTTGTTACTTCTTTTCTTTTAAAATTATTATAAATTATTTTCTGAACAGCTAAATACCATATTTTTTGAACGGCTAAACATAATTTTACACCGTTACAGAATTTTCGGTAAAAAGAGGATTGTACCTTTCAACTAATTCTATACCATTTTATTTACTATGATACTTGAATAGCTAAACAAAATTTTACACCATTACACAAATTTCGACGAAAAGATGATTGTATCGTAAAAGAAGCAAGCTTAGGTTACTAATAAAGTGACAATCTTTTATGTATTAAATAAGCGAAGAATACAAACCCGCGGCATAGCGCGGATAACCACACTCGTTCTACTTAATTCTCTTATTATATCTTTTTATATAGTTAAGGACGGCGTGTGTAATACAGTATATCTTTTATCTTATCTTTATTCTTTATCTTAATACTATAAGTAAAAAGATAAATATGAAGCCTTTGATAGAATTATATATCTTTCTTAACAAAATCTTTGAAGACAAGTTATATATATATATATATATATATATATATATATATATATATATATATAATAGGGTTAAGGCACTGAATAACACTACTTTTTTAAAATAACCGATGTAGTTATATAATTTATTTATTTGTATTACCTAAATAGGTTACCTACTTTGTGGTGATTTGTTAAATTAAATAATGACTTATATCTTTCTATTAAGGTTTTAGCTCTACTCGGAGGTTCATTATTGGATCACCACCAAATAGCGGTGACTATAACGGAATTCTTACTAACTAGTGGTGATGGTGAAGTCTGATAGGCAATTTGTCGGCTTTCATTGTCGGATTAAAAAAAACATCAATAACGCAAATATCACAAACAACAACGGCCGATCAGACTTAACTATCACCACCAAAAAGAAGTTTATGTTAGGTTATCAAGGCTTGATGGTAATCCAATTATAGAAGCTCCGCTAGAGCTAAAACCGCTTTTATTACGTATTTAACAATAAAAAAATAAATTACATTAACTCTGTTAGAAAGATACTCTTATGATGTTGACCATGTATTTTACTTATTTGGTTAACTTACAATTATTAGTGTGATAATAGTTTTGTTATTAAAATAAAGCATATTAGACATTTATTCAAACAACTACTGTATTTGATTTATTATCGATTAAAAGTCAAAGATTGTATTTATTTTTTCAAAGAACAAAATGACCAAAGTCGTCACATCATATCACTTTTAAAAATAGCATATAGCCATATATGTATTTATCTTTGGTGGAGTTAGTCGGTTTTCTGGAAGGAAATTTCACATATGCACGTAGAAAACACAAAGTTGCATTTTAAGCTACTACTATACCATTCCTAATTAATATATAGTATTATACTTGAATGAATGACATTAAATTATATTTAATAAGTTTTATAGTTAATTACATATACAATATTCAAATTATAATTTAGTTCTTTACGTAGAATTTGTTTTGTATACATCAAATTAATGGGGTGGAATTGTGATGCTAACCGCACATACCAGTGCAGTGATCACGGTGTAATCGGTCTCTCACATGCCCATCACGTAACTACTCCAGACCCTCTTAATAGATGCATGCGTTTGTTTTGTAACTAAAAGAAAATTACAATTCAAAAGAACTACTAGAAATTTAAAAGGGGTATGAAAGGACCAAAGTGGGCCTATGTAAAATAGAGAAGGTGTCGGGGGTCATGCAGAGGGATAATATGAGTTTTATGTCACCCAAAATGGGTGATTAGTCCCAAGAATAAGTTATATCTAACACAATAAAATAATTAATATCTTGGTAATAAAGAAAAATAGTTCATATCATAACTAATTAAGTACTATAAGTTCCATTTAATTTACTCAGAACAGTTGCAAGACATACCCAGTACTTCTGAAACATGGTGATTTTGAGTCTCTTGGGAACAGGAGCACCATGAAGAACATCATAGCCTTTGATCTTGGGCATATCTGGAATTTCATCCACAAACATTTCCAGCTGAGATGAATTTACCAGCCCTCCCTCACCATTAACAACCACAAGAATAACCAAGATATGAACTACAAGAAGAGTGTAACTCATTTTTAATTCCAGTTCTACCCTTCTATCTTTAATCTGCATGAACCTGAACACACACCAAGTGTGTGTGAGAAAGATAGAGAGAAAGAAGGTTTTGTGTATGATGGAAAATGGAATTAGATTCATACATATATATAGAGTGTGAATGCGATAATGATTGGGTGGTGTGTGCAGTGTGAAGAGAGGGTCTTAATATGTTTCTAGAACAAACAAAAGAAATAGTGCCTTTCAAAAAAAAAAAAAAAAAAAAAGAAATAGTAATCTTTTAGAAAAAGTACCAAGTTTTTTAAAAAGAGTAAAGTATACTTTTGGTTTATGAGGTTTGTTATTAGGAGGTGTTTGTTTCTTTAAAATAGAACTATTTCATTTTATGTTGTTGGCGTGCACATATTAGAAAAATAGACATTTGTTTGATTCTAATTAAAAATGAGTTATTAGGAGGTGTTTCTTTCTTTAAAATAGATATATGTCATCTTATGTTTGTGACGTACACATATTACAAACAAAGACATTTGTTTGATTCTAATTAAAAAAAGAGTTATTACGAGGTGTTTGTTTCTTTAAAAAAGGTAAATACATTTCATCTTATGTTTGTGGCGTACACATATTGAAAAAATAGACATTTGTTTTATTCTAATTGGAAAGTGTTTTTTTCCTCTTTTCACCTATGGTTCTTTCAATCACACTATTTCTTTAAAATGTCACAAATTTAACACCATTTCTATCACTAAAAACAATGCTCTAAGATTTACAATCGTCTATTGCTTCACGGTCACTATAGTCGCCGATCAACAACGTCATAGTCGTAGTAGATCAAACTTTGTCGTTGTAGCCGATCGAACCCTTCACAAATTAGTTCCGTCATATATAGTCACCAACTGATAGCTTCATCATTGCCGATTGGTTACTTTGCCTTGTGATTTTTGAATCGCTTGCGACCTTTGTTTAGTGGTGTCTCACAAATCGATCGTGTTGCCATTTACATGGGTGTTTCAATAATTAATTTCCTTCTCATATTTGACTTCAAAACTTTATTAGGTTAAAAACTCGTGCTATATATGGCTAAGATCATGCGCATTGATCACGAGAGCAGTGCTGGTGGGGGCATGAACTAGCGTAGAATACCATCGGCCCAATGAGGGTTGGCACTGGTTGGGGAAGCCTCCTAGTCAAAGAACCCGTAGCGGGTATCATTTTTTTCTTTTTCTTCCCTTAACCCTTCTCTCTCCTCAATTTATATATTTTATAATTAAGGTATGGATTGAAAAGGGTTGAATGTGGAGGTTTTAGGGTTAGAGAGGTTGAAGGTGGGGATGATGTGGATACTGATGTGACAGTAGATTTAGGAGGGTAACTCAATTATGGATGCTGATGGTATAATATTAAGGACATGGATTTATCCGTTTATGAAAAGTGGTAACTAAAATTATGGTCTTGCTCTTCTTTTATAAACATGAAAACAATCATAAAATTTATTTGTGAGATATAAATTTATTTGTTACATCTTGTGTCCTTTTTGTTTTTTTGTCATGTCTAACTCCCTAATGCACCTCAATGAATCGGAATACCCTTACCCCAAGCGCGCACACACTCGCACAAGGAGGGTCCTTCGCAAACAACAATTGATTACGAAAGTGCAAATGATGGCAAAAGTTTCAACGGTGGGGTTTTTAAATTTCATCTTGATGTAGTTAATGGACATTTAACGATGGAGTTTTTTTTTTTTTGCAATACGAAGTATCTAATATCCATTTAAAATAAGGAGTGAAGCTGAGATGCACTATTTTCAGAAAAGATGCATTGGTTTAGTATCTTTTTTAAGTGAGAACCCATTGAATCTTTCATTCAAGATTTAGTAGTTCTAAGGGGGCATGTTTTTTTAGGTGAAATACAGTGATTATTAGCTGTATGCAGTAATTTTGTAAGAAAGATTGTGTATGTTTGAAACATTTGTACTTTAAGACTATTTGAAGTGGATAATCACCTCTGTGTGTGTGTGTGTATTAGCAAACTAACACGGATGAACAACAAATCGAAGCACAATTGAGATCCTTAAATAAAAAATAACAACCTAAATAATTAGAACCCTTAGCACATACATTTGAAAAACAAATTACCGATTTGAACAGTCTAGAAAACCATTCGGAACCGGATTGGGATAATATGAAATCGAACCCCATCTCTTGAACAAATTGTAGTCAAAGTTACCATTTCTTTATGCAATCAATGAAGATAAATGTAACACGTATGAAGATTGCAAATGAAGAAGATGAAAATGATCCTTTAATCACAAACCCCTGAATGTTGAACATGGAGATGAGTTCTAAGTCTCAAGCCTTTAATAGTTAGAATCTTGAACCTGGAGATTAACCATAAATCTATCATAGATCAATGTTTTGGAGATGGATATGAAATCACAAACCCATGAATCGTCGATGTCGAAACCAAAGCTAGTGGTGGGGCTTGATGGTAGTGAAGATGGTGACCCTTTGCCATGGTCAGTCATAGTGGAGAACTCAAGCTGGATCCATGGTTGATGTCACATAATTCAAGATATATACACTGTAATTAATACAAGCAAAATGTATTGATAATGTTTAAACTTTAAAGCAAAAGTTAAAAAAAATCAAAGTTTAAAGCAAATGGATAGATAACATATCATCAAAACTGAAAATAAAGACGAATAAACAACTACAGATTAACTGCATGCAACTCATAAAACTAAAACATGATAAAACAACTAGAAATAGATTTTTATATTAAGCTGGAAATGGAAAAAATCGAGAAAGATGAACTCGTCAATCACTCACCTCGAAAAGAAATAATATTTACAATAATGCCACTTAGAATGGTTTGATCCGGTTTTTACGGGTTTTGAAATTTTAAAAATCGAACAGAAAAGGTTGATTTTTGAAAATTTGAAAACCAAAACCGTCGGTTACTATTTGTTTCGGTCTTTTATATATGATTTTTTTTGTTTTTGATTTGGTTTTAGTTTTTTTTTACTCACTCCTAATTTTTACCAAGTTAAATGAGTTTAGGGAATAGGAAACGGATCAATCAATCGAACTCATCACCTTCTCATGACGTAACCGCGTAAGGTGTTTTGTCAGGACCCATTCAAATTTTAGAAAGTTGAGATGATAATTTTCTATTTTGAGATTTCGACTATTAAAAGATTTGTTTTTTATTTGGATATATCCTTGGTTATTATTTAAGTAAAATTATAAAAATATCCAACTCAGAAAGATATTTATTAAAATGAGTAAATTTTTCTAAATTTACAAATTTGAGGAACAAATGGTTAACTTTGACGCGTAAATCGTCTATTTTAACCAGAAAAACACGGATCAATAAAAAAGTGGGAGAATTATATATTTTTGCAAAACTTATTATTTACGTCTACATATTTTTCAAATCTTAAAAATACACCAATATCCTACTAAAACCTATAAAGTCTAGTATATAACAAAATTTTTGCGTTGAAAGGAATTCTTCCTGTTTTTTTGTTTTTCTTTGAAAAGTAGACTTTTATTTTCTAAGAAAAATGAAAAGAAAATATAGATGGAGTGAATTTTTATTTTTCAGAGAAAAATAAAAAAAAGTGTTTGGTTGAGTTTTACTTATAAAAATTCTTTTAAAAAGTGGGGGAGATTGAAAAAATGAGGGAGTTTGAAATAATATGGAAATAAGAGTTTTCTGAATTCAAGTTTAATGAAATAGATGTATGATATGAATTTATAATTAATTAAGTTACATGTAAATAGTAAGTATCATGTAACTTAAATAATTTATATTTTATGAGTTTCGGTATATGAGTTTTTACTGAGCTTTTAGCTCATAAGATGATTTTATAACTTTTCAGGTGATAGTAAATTGAAGACGACACAATTCCAGTGAATGGTGTTTGTGCAACTTTTAATAAATCTGGCTTTGTACCAAAACAAATGTTGTAGGTTGATTTTCAAGTACTGAATACGGTTTAAGTTTTATGTAATAAATGTATTTCATAAATGCTTCTGCTAAACTTATTTTATAAATTTGGTTGCACGAAATTTTATTCAAATATTAAAAGACTTTTTACTAAATCAGTTTTTCTAAAATCTTAGCGTTACACACATAGTCCTTAATGCATCTGAAAGACAAATATACCTTTATCCCTTTTCTTGTTCATTTTCTAAATTCTAAATCTCTCTCTATCTCTCTCTCACACGCATATATATATATATATATATATATATATATATATATATATATATATATATATATATATATATATATATATATATACGAACTTGAAAACTAAAACCCTCCTTACACACGCATACCCACCGGTCGCGGATCACCATCTCGAATGAACCCTCCCATATATATATATATATATATATATATATATATATATATATATATATATATATATATGGTAAGGTTACACATAGAACCTTACTTAAACATAGAACCTAAAAAACAACTTTAGGTGATGACAGGTGACATCCCCCTCCCTTCCAACAAACTTTAAAAAAAAAAACCTCAATCTTTAAATGATCAAAATTCATTCGTTTTTAAGAATTTTAACAAAAAAAGTATATCGTTAGATTCAGTTCTTCGTCCTCTTTCAAATAAGACCAGGCTTGATATATTTCTGAAACTTTATTTTTTTTTGAAAATGCAAATTTTTCAAAATTTGCATTTTTACCTGGGTTTCATTTGAAAATGCAAAAATGCAAAAACTGAAAATGCAAAAATCGAAGATGCAAGTTATGCATATGCTTCCAAAAATGCAAATTTTGAAACCAATACTGAAAATGTAAACAAGAACTAACTGAAAATGCAACCCAAAATGCAAAACAAAATTTGCATTTTCATAAAAAATTTTGAAAAATATGGCAAGAGTGGCCTTGATTGAAAGAGGATTAAAAAACTAAAATATTGGTATAATTTTTTTTTTAAAATTCACAAAACTTAAAAAGTTATGACAATTTAAAGTTTTGGGGGGTATTTTTTAATTAAAAACGTGGGTTTGTTAGGAGGTAATTACAATTATGTCATCCTTAATCTCAACCATTGATTTTGATGATTCAATGGTCCAGATTGGTTCTATGGTTCTATGTTTAAATAATGGTTCTATATTAATCCATTTTCTATATATATATATATATATATATATATATACTACTATATAAATCATTTAACACTCTCTCTCCTCTTACTTTTAAAACTTCTTAAAATTCAATCAACAATAAATTTTCACCCTTCTTTTTATCTAATTTAATCTCATCCACTCAATCTTTAATCACTTCACTTTCCTAAGTTACCTTAACTTTTTATTAATTTAAAATATACTCTCTCATTAATACTCTCTCTCTCACACAAACATAATTATCCACGAACATCGTCATAATTTCCAATATCTTATTAACTTTTATCTTTTTATTTCATAAATATAATTTTCTATTTTAATGTTTTTGGAGTTTATCTTTAAAATTAATTATTAGTTGATACAAAAATAAGAAAAATTGAATAAAAATGGATATGTTGCTGAAAACTTTTTGTGGCATTGAATCGTGCGAATAACATACCATTACATTCTTGAAAACGACATATTGCAATATAGAAACTATTTATCGTCGCAGCATTGCGCGGATACGATGCTAGTGTGTGTATATATATATATACACACACACACACACTAGCATGGTACCCGCGCAGCGGTTAGGAATATTATTACTCGATAACTTGTTTATTTTTAAAATAGTGATGGTGTGTTTATTTTCTAATTTAGAATGGATCAATATAATTTTACATGAATGGTAAAATCTAACAATAATGTTGGCATTATTATGTGTTAATTATATTACCCATTAAAAAATCCAATAATTTTTATAAGTTTAGGTCGTATGTTATTTGATTCTATTACTTCTAGTTATATGCGATTTTTAATAGTTAAGTTATAATATTTATTTTAGGATAAAATATTTATTATTAAAAGTTTATTAATTAAATTTTTTTATTATAGGTTTATTTATATTACTTTAATTTTCAAAATAATCTTTATTTTTGAAGGTTTAGTCCTTAAAATGGTAATAAGATTGTCATTAACTCCATTTTATAGTTGCTTTATTTAATAATTTTAATTTAGATTAATAATAAGGGTAAATTTGTAATTTCTAATCACTTAAAGTTAAGAAATTAAGACAAAAAAGCTAAATACTTTATAATATAGTATATATATATATATATATATATATATATATATATATATATATATATATATAGGGATAGTATAATCGAGAACTATGTTTACATCATTAATGAGGGTATTTTGGTTTATATATTTATTTAACCGTAAATTGCTTCCAGGTGAGGCATCATTAATTTGCAAGACTTAATTTTCCTAAAATGCTCGTAACTAATACATCATTAATGAGTCATTATTGAGTTATTAATGAGCCGCCAAAAATGTTAATCATTAATTACTTTTAATTAAAAGCTAAAATTAGTTCTTGCAATTCTCATACAAAAAGACAGTATATATATACATATATATAGGATCAATATAGGTCATATGCTTACACATAGATTTCAAAGGCCAAATCCGAACCATTAGATTTTTTAAATCAATTATCAAGATCTGGTAATGGTATTATTGTAAGTAAGTAAATGATTATAAGATTTAATTATAGAATGAATGGTAATATGGGAATCCCCCACCCTATAAATCACGCCTCTTCATTTCTTTTCCCCTCTTTGTCTCTTCCAGCCGCCGAAGAATGATAAATTTTCCAGATAATTTTCCAAATGAAATGATAACAATATACAAAATTCAAAATAATAACATTATTCAAAATAAAATGATAAAAATACTTACAGCAAAAAAATGATAACAATTCCACTTGGAAATGATAACATTTTCTAGATGAAAATGATAACATTATATAAAATTCAAAGTGATAACATTATCTAGATAAAAATAGACTCATTTCGAACCAACAATGGTATAAATACACGTGTTTTTAGGCAAAAATAAAATAAAAACAAATAGTTGCGGCTGATAAAAATTTACATGATTCAAAATGATAACATTTGGTATCATTTTCATATGGTTTGTATTTTCAAAATAAATATTATGAGAAACATGGAAAGAGTGGTCTTTTTTGAAAAGGAAATCGATTAAAAATGAGTAGATTGTTATAACTTCTTACTCAAATTCTTAAATATCTAGGGCCATTTAAAAATTTAAGAGTTAAAAATAAAATAAAAAAGTTGGGGCAGTTCTTTGAGAGAGACGCATGAGTTGATTGTTCATTTGTAAATTTTATTTTACTCTTTTAAATGAGTGATTAAAATTTAGTTTTTTATATCTATGTTTAAGGTTAGGACTACATGAAACCTTACCCTATATTTATTAATTATTTTTTCAATGATCGAATCATCTAAGAATTTTTATTTGTTTATTTTATTTTTATAGATTTCGACTAGAATAAAGGATTGAAAATTTGATCAACATGGCAGCCTGGAAATTTACATGCGATTGTATATTTTGGCAATTCGCTAGTGACAAGATAGTGTTTATTTAATTTAATGGGCAATTTTTTAATGTCAATTATAGTTGTTTTTAGCTCTTGTGTGACTTGTTTTTGGCTGTTTGGTCTCTTGCTTGGAGCCCATAGAATTGTTTGTTTGCTTTTCAAAAAAATAAAAATAAAAAAAATAAAAAATCATAACTCTCGTTAACACAATATATGCTGGCATCAACCAAGAGTAATCTGGATTACTCTGACAGATATAATTAACTTTTCTACTAGATTACACTTAAAACGTATTTTTGAGTAATTAACATGGTGAAAAGGTTAATCATGCATCAATATATATATATATATATATATATATATATATATATATATATATATATATATAATATATATGATGGTTCATTTGAATGAGAAATTAAATAAGAATGGGAGACTCAATTCTAGCCATTCATTTTGTAAGTGGAACTCATGGATGGAAAGTGTGAGGGAATCGAGTGTGGCAGGGTGGTGAGGAATTCATTGTGGGCAATGACATTAAAAGAGGAGAAATTGGAAATGTGAGATTGAGTCTCCCATTCTCAATAAATTTAAGATTCTCATTTGAACCTCCCAATATATATATATATATATATATATATATATATATATATATATATATATATATATATATATATATATATATAGGGGAGTGGTCATGCGAGAACCGTTGTTAGCGCGAGAACCGCGAGAACCAATCTCGGCCGTTCCTTGGATATGGGAAGTTTCATGGATGGTGAGCGTGGAGGGATAGAGTGTGGCATGGTGCATGTGATGAATTCATGGGTGGGCAATGACATTGAAGGAGGGGGAATTGGACGGCTTAGATTGGTTCTCGCGATTCTCGTATTTAGAATGGTTCTCGCAAGAACTTTTTCATATATATATATATATATATATATATATATATATATATATATATATATATATATATATATATATAGAGAGAGAGAGAGAGAGAGGAAGGCTCGGGTGAGAACATAGCTTAAAATAGGAACGGTGAGAACTACTCACAGCCCTCAGAATTTTAATTCAATGGATGAGATTATGGAGCGTAATTAACATTCAAAATTAGGCTGAAGTTAAAGCAAAAGGGCACAATTGTCAGACCATAAACAAAAATAAATTCGAAATATGGAAATTGCTAAATTATCGGGCGCTCAATTTTAGGAAATTTGAGATTTACTTCCTATTATGTTTTATTTTTCAAATAAGAAATTGAAGAAATACAAATCTGCTTTTTATCAATGGAAGATTCTCAAATATTAATAAATTGTTGCAACTTTAAATAAAAGACATTTATAGTATGGATTAAAAGACTTCTTATTGCACATATAAATGTGCTAATTACAATTAAAAAAAATTTAATCTATGTAGCATCTGTATTTCAAATGTTATTGCAGGTACCAAAAGTATGTGAAGATGCAACATCTATTTAAATTCATGGAATTGATGCAACTTGCATCTATACTTAACCAATCATGTATTATGGACCTGATGCAACCTATATGATTTCCATAATCAAAGAGAACATTGTCAAGATGACCAAGAAAATAAACATAACAACATGATCAATAAAAAGATGAAATTTACTTTAGCTAACATAGTAAAAATAGAAGAATAGATATCTACTTCAGTGTTAAACCAATGCAGAATATTAATAGGGGTATGCCAAGAAAATTTGAATCCGGCAGAAACATGAAACCTGTTACTTAACGGGTTACGAGTGAGGGTTAAGTTGTTCGCGGTGATGTTTTTGGTTTTCGGGGCAGTGGGCTAACCTTAACTCTCTGTGCTTCATTGTCATTTCTAATTATTAAACAAAAGGTGAATTCCCTTTAAAGGAATTAGCTCACCCAAGACATAAGATGAAATTTTTTAAAGTGTCATTTTAAAAATATTGATACCATATGAGCTTATAAGGTAAATCTTTATAGATATATAAAATAAACAAACAACATGACCAACAACCAAATCTTCATTTATCAATGAGGGGTACATGCCAAAATAGTTCTATCAAACAAGTTAATATTCTTTTCTTAGGTAATACGTAACAATAAAGGATAAAGTTATATGCTACTAACAATAACCAAAATATATAGGTTTATACTAGAACCATACTCTATACCAACATTAACCAGGAAAAAAAAACATATAAAAAATCTACAAATCGCTTAATGAAAAAAAAACCTACAAATCATCGTAAGTGTTATGCTAGACCATCAATGTCAGATGACACCTTGATCATGTTATTCTTCTCAATATCAGTACCAAATTGCTAGCTACCTCTTTACCAATAATTTATCTATGAGGAATAAACTAGAAAAAAAGGTATAAAAACACAATTAGATGTAGAACATGCATCTAATTATACAAATTAGCCAAATTTACTTAAAAATGAGATTAAATGGAAGTCATAGGATAACTGAACGAGAATTCACATGCATTTAAATGTATCAAAAGACATATCAATTAGATGCAGAACATATGCATCTAACTTACACAACTAAGTTTAAAAACAACACAACATGTTTGCATCTAATTATATATCTACCCAAGCTTATTAAAATTAGTTAGATGCAGAAATAAATCAATAAAATACAGGACATGTACATATGAATATACATCTGTTTTATACAACTAATTTTACATGTACAATGTTTGAATACAAAAAAAATAATAATAAAAAAAATCCAAACAAGTATTTAGAAGAAGCAATGAATGAAAACAAATACAATGGCGACTACCTAATTACAAAAAATTTCTAATCAATTAACAAAATGGAAGTATTAAAACTGTATAATGTTACCATCATAATTTTGAATTAGAACAACCATTTACCAAGATTAATCGATTGCATATGCTTGCTACAATCCAGATAATGATGACATTACCAAGACAATGAATAAGAGAACAAGAAAAATGAAAACGTGAACATGGATGAAATTGATTAAAAAATATATTAATTAAGAATTTTAAATAAGGAAACCATTGACCATAAGGAATTGGTTACACAAAAAGGTGGTGTTAACAATTTCTTGATAGACAAAAATACCCTTATAATGTCTATGCTAATGATTGGACGAGAGCTATTCTCACCGTTCTTCAAATAAGAGGTGTTCTCATTTGATTCTACCTATATATATATATATATATATATATATATATATATATATATATATATATATATATATATATATATATATATATATATATATATATATACTAGTTTATTGACCCGTGCACGCACGGGTATTTTGGAAGTGTATTTGAAATATTAACATTTTCAAACAATAATAATGCAATAAATGAAATATCAACGGAAACTTACATGTCATAATTTGTAACAAAAAAATAACTAATTTTTGAAGCACTTATTTGTAGACTACATTTTTTGTTTTGTCTGTAACATTACCACTGTTGTCACAAATCAAAACTTTTAATCTTTTTTTACTTCTAACACGTGAAAGGCTTACCAAACTACTAACTAAATGACGATTTAAGCTCACAGGTTTAAGAGAAAGAAAATATACATACAGATTTGTACACTCGAGCACTACATGACTAAACCTGAAATACAACATAATCCAATAGAGAATCGTTGGATAATTTAATTAATCAAATTAGTTGATAAAGAGACTCATCTTCATGCTTAAATCTACTACTAATGATCACATGTCTTAATTTTTTAACGGGCTCCAATACATTTTCACTTCTAAAGCCAAAATTTTCGTATACTTTGCAAGTAAAAAAATAATAATAAATGTCTCACATGTTAAATATTAAAAAATTAAGAATGGTTTCCTGTTTTGTATATAAAAAATTAACACTTCTATTTTAATGTTACCTTTGCTAACTACCTATACTAATAATATAGTTTCAGGACCATCAAGAATAACTATCTTTATATCTTTGATTTTAGATTTCTAAATATATAATATATCCTCTTTTAATGATACATTTTATTTTAAACAATATTTTATAAAAGGTTCCATCATCTTTCTAATAAGATTGAAAATGCTTTAAAATCAATAACTAAACACTTTAAATAGGATATTCAAGCTGACCACTCATTTCATCACCATAATCCCATAAAAACTCACTCAGCTAAAAAGTTACCTACTCACTACTATTAATGGATAACAAAAAAATTAAGAATATACTAATTTTCAAAAAATGTCATATTACAATAAAATTTATATCAAAACGTAGATAAAAATGAGACGATTGTAAATGTATAATTATTTTTTCTTTAAACAAAATATATGAAAAGTTACTAAACATAATTTATAAAAAGCTTATAATTAATTACATTAATATACAATTTTTATATAACCCCCTCATATATTTTTATAAAACCCCCTCACAATTTTCATCCAGCCCCCTTCCAAATTGATTTCAAATTGAATTTCGAATCGGATGAATCTTTCTAAAATTGTTTTGCAAAATTGATGGATTTTGCAATTAAGAGTTCTGATTGGTTAATAGCTCCTGATTTATTAGTTATTTTTAGAAAATTGGTAAGCCTTTTATATATATATATATATAGATTCAATCATCTATAACTTCATTATCTTAAATTGCTCGTATTAAATAAGTTTGAAAAAAGAAAGAAAGAGAAATCAGATCTTAGTGGGAGTTGTCTCAGAAAGTTATGAAAATTTTATGACAAAATGATTTATCAACCTTACCAACTCTAGAAAGCTTTTGAGTTTGAGTTGTGCGTGGATATTATATTTAATCATTGGTCTAAATAAATTAGTGCATTTCCAATGTGTATTTCACTTGCATTTCAACTCACATTTTTTCTTATTTTTAAACTATTTTTTAAATATATAGAGAGGTTTAAATAAGAATTAAAAATTAAATAAAGATGCGAGACTTAGGTGTTGTTTGTTTTTTGAAGACATAAATGTCGTATGTTTTATTTCATTTCTGCAGGATAAGATATGGTTTAAAAGGTCTTATGTCTGCGAATGTTTGCGAAATATGAAAGTGATGACGAAAATGATAAAAACTGGTAGCTATTATAGATATGAAAGTGATGACGAAAATTATGAAACCGACTAACTGTTATAGATATGAAAGTGATGACGAAAATGATGAAACTGGTAGCTGTTATAGATATGAAAGTGATGACGAAAATGATAAAAGTGGTAGTTGTTATGGATATGAAAGTGATGACGAAAATGATAAAAGTGGTAGCTGTTATGGATATGAAAGTGATGACGAAAATGATAAAAGTGGTAGCTGTTATGGATATGAAAGTGATGACGAAAATGATGAAAACTGGTTGACTGTTATAGATATAAAAATAATGACGAAAATGATGAAACTTGGTAGCTGTTATAGATATGAAAGTGATGACGAAAATGATGAAACTGGTAGCTTTTATGGATATGAAAGTGATGACGAAAACGATGAAAACTGGCTAACTATTATAGATATGAAAGTGATGAAATTAAATGATGAAAAGTGGTAGTTGTTATAGATATGAAATTGATGACAAAAATGATTAAACCGACTAACTGTTACAGATATGAAAGTGATGACGAAAATGATGAAATTGGTAGCTGTTATGGATATGAGTGTGATGACGAAAATGATGAAACTTGTAGCTGTTACTTTATTTTAGCGGCCGAAAATGATAATTTTGAAAATAAAATTTTCAGAAATATAGGAAGAGTGGTCTCGTTTGAAAGAGGATAAAAAATGAGTAGATTGACATTAGTTTTTTGCTCAAATTCTTAAAAATGAAATAGTTATGGTCATTTAAAGATCTAAGGGTTGAAAAAAATAAAAAAAAACGAAATTTGAGAATAGTTGGAAGAAAGAGTTTAGGGCGCGTGGGTTTTAATAAAATTTTGCAATTACTATTTTGCCCTTTTAAATAAGTGGCTAAGAATTGACCTTTGAGGGCTTTGTTTAAGAAGGAGGCTTTGTTGATCTTTATTATATATATATATATATATATATATATATATATATATATATATATATATATATATATATATATATATATATATATATATATAATATAATCAGGATCAAATAAAAAGAGTTTTAGGGTAAAAAGGATAAGGAGAAACCTGGTGTTGCCATGTGTCATTTTTATTTAAAAAATTAAAAAGGGTATAATAGGTATAAGATTTTTTTTATCTCTCCAAGCCCCCACGTTACCTTTATCTCTCTCTCTCTCTCGATTCGGTTTTTGTTCGTCTCCCTCCTCTCCCCCAATTCGAGAACCTAACGCCCCGCCTCCAAGCCCCCACGTTACCTTTTTTATCTGTGTATATGTTTATCATCGATTAAAAGTGGTTCTGAAATTATATTGAAACTGATTTTTGTGCATCTGTGTATCTGTTGATGAAGCCTGATTATGCATTTGTGTATTGTTATTCTGGAACTGGTTTGAATTGTTTTTCATTGGCGTTGATTGTAAACAGTTGATTATTGTTTACTGAATTGTAGGGGATGGTAAACAAAAGGACTATTATGCCCTTTTTGTAATTTTTTTTAATTAAAATAAAAAGAAAAAAACCAATTTTATAGGAGCGGTTACAGGAAAAATGATTGTCTGATATTTCTCCTTACTCTTTGTAGAATAAAATTGTTTTTAGCGGATCTCCTCCCTATATATATATATATATATATAGGGGATAGTTCAAACGAGAACTGTTTTTCGTACGAGAACTGCGATAACCAATCTAAGTCGTTCTTTGGATATGGGAACTTCATGGATGGAGAGCGTGGAGGGGATCAAGTGTGGCAGGATGCATGTGAGGAATTCATGGGTGGGCAATGACATTAAAGGAGAGGGAATTGGACGGCTCAGATTGGTTCTCGCAGTTCTCGTACGAAAAATAGTTCTCGTTTGAACTTTTGTCTATATATATATATATATGTATGAGAACTGAAGAACCAATCTAAGTCATCCAATCCCCCCTCATTTAATGTCATCACCCACCAATGAGATCATCACATGCAATCTGTCACACTTGATCCCTCCATGCTCTACATCCATGAATTCAACTTATTAAATTAACAATTAAGATTGGTTTTCGAAGTTTTAGTACGAAAAACTAGTAAAACTATGAGGTTGTGCTACGTTTTAATATTAATTGCTGAAGCACTAATAAATGATAACAACAATATAAAAAGAATGACGTTTTTAGTCTAAATACAGAATCTTACAGACTTTGAATTTGTCGGTATTACTAATTTTATAAAATGGTATAATATTAAAATGTCTTACTAGCAACTAATTTTGCAAGCTGGTCCACACACACGCATTTATTGCTATAAATATTTCTTATATTATTTCCTTTCTCCAACATGAAATTAAATAATACACTTCATTTTTATATCTTTCAAACTCACAGAAATGTTCAATATAGTCTATACTTATTGCATAGTCCTAAGAGATTAATCTTAGCCCTTGGATCAGCCTCATCAATGATCCAGATTGAATTTTAAAAATTTGGACGGAGTGACATTTTCGTAATTAACATGTAATGATTTTTCTATCACATGTGATTGTATAGTTAATCACATGTGATTTTATATTGAATCGTATATGATTAAATATTAAAATTTATGACTATATTTTTTATATGGACTATATTAAACACAACTCTTCAAACTCAATATAAAATATCAAAACTATTATCGTTTCACTTCTTAATTTTTTCTTTTTTTCGTGTCTGTACATGAAATTTCTTGTACTACATTAATTATAACAAAATGAACTTGAAGAATTCAAATTCTGCTATTTTCTTAACTATAAACCATACCTAATATGTGGACTTTTGATCTTTATTTACTTTTTTAAAATTTCTTATTGAATCTTCTTTCCTTTTCTTAGAAATATTCAATAACACCAAATTTTTTTATTTCGTTTTCATTTCCATGCAAAGTGTTTTTTTGATTGAACTGGTATTAAGTGTTGAACGTTTCCTATTAATTAAAAGTCTAAAAAGCACACCATAAACGGCCCCTTATTTAAATTGTTTATAAATTGATCATATAAGTCAACTTACGCTAACAAGTATTTCTAGTATATTATTAACTAGCTTAAATACCTATGTAATATACAAGTTAGTTTAAAAAATTATAAATATTAAGTATTAACAAAAATATATTAAATAATAAAAATGTGAATAGAATAAGAATATTAAAAACTATGATAGATGGCGTCAACATTCAAACAAACGGTGAAAACATCGATGTGAGAGAGAGAGTGCGGACGTGACGGCGACATGTGGTATCATAATACAAAGAGACATAATTATATTTCTTGTACAAATCATCGATAATTATTGTTATAATTAGAGACAATAAGAACTAACGAAGATTAGTTATAATTAAAAAAATTAAAATGATTATATAATATGATAAAACTAACGAAGATTAGTTATAATTATAAAACTAAGAATTTGACTAAATATGATATTTTAAAATGTTATAAAGGGTAAATTTGATATTTTGTAAATTAAGATAAAAAAATATGATATATTTTAGTGTTTAAGAATGACATATATGAACATCTTAAATTTTGATTTAAATTAAAGTCAAAATTGGATCTAATTTTGATCAAAAAAGTCAAAATTGATGTTTTATTTTTATCGAAATAAGTGGTTAAAATTTGGTAATTATAACTTTTATTTAAATCTAAAGGCTAGAATTATCTAATAGATTTTATTAAAGTTAATCTTTTATCTTTAAATATATATAAAAGACTAATTTTAATCATCTTTATAAAACAATTATATCCGTTTCTTTTAATCAATTTAAATCTCAACCATCTATTAATATTAAAATTAAAATTTAACTTTAACTTCGACTTTTATAAGTTAAAGTTGTTTACTTATTTATATTATAAATTATTATTATTTTATTATACATAATATAAGTCTAATCCTACTAAAATTACAAATCAAATTAATTATTTTTCATATTTATTATATTTTAGTCTAATCTAATCTCATTTGTTATGGTAAATTAATTTATGAAGTTATATGATTATATATATATAATTTTAAATTAACGTACAATAAATAATTTTTTAATCATATATCTTTTTATAATTGTAACAATAATGATCCATTTGTGTTGACGTTTTTAATGTTGGTTTCTATGTTGACACTGTCTTTCATTGTTATAGAAATTCTCATATTTTTTGTTTTTTGTAATTATTAAATATTTTTCTTCAATAATTAATATTTATTATTTTTTACCACCAGTGTATCACATGCTCAATTAATCTAGTTTATATTAGAAAATAGCTAATATTAGCTATGTTGATTAAATAGTATTTTGTAATTAACAGATATCCTTAGACCATGTGCATCCAATCCTTGCTACCCTCCCATTTTCACTGTCACATCAGCATCCACATCATTCTCCACCTCCAACCCTTTCTAACCTTCAAACCCCAACATCCAACCCTCTTCAACCCTCTATCTTTTCCATTTATCTTTTTTATTTTTTTTATTTACAATTATTGTAAATAAATTACAAGATAATATAATTATAAAATTCAATAATTTATAAATTAAACAAACATTTCACATTACATTAATAAAAAAAAGTACATAAATTAAATAAAGTAGAGGTACATAAAATAAAAAAAACTAATCGTTGTGCCTTGGAAGCCGATAAATGTGCTCGATTAAATCCGATCGAAGGTTGTGATGCGTTTCCGCGTTTCGGACTTCTCGGACGTTAGAGTCAAATTGTTGTTCGCTAATCTCTATGTCTTCGTCCTCGTTCGCTTGATGGTTTTCGTCGAATGGACAAATCACGTGGCCTTCATCTTCCAAAATCATATTGTGTTATATGATACAAGCGTACATCATTCTGCGTAATTTGTTAGGGTGCCACATTCTTGCCGGGCTTGCTATGACATGCCACCGTTGTTCTAAATGTTTTGACAAAAGTAGCCCATTCGGGGTATATCCCATCTGCAAGATAGTATCCATGTTTGTATTGTACGTTATTAACTTGAAACGGTCATTGCGGCACTTTCCCGTTATATACATCGTTAAATAACGGCGACTGATTTAGCACATTGATATCATTGTTGGAACCGGCCAACCCGAAGAACGCATGCCAAATCCAAAGATCATGGGATGCAACTGCCTCTAAGATAATAGTCGGGCATTGATGATCACCTCTCATGTACTGCCCTCGTCATGCGTTTGGGTAGTTTCCCCAATCCCAGTGCATGCAATCTATGCTTCCTAACATGCCGGGAAACCCGTGCCTATCCTCATGTGCAGCATATAAATGCTGAATATCATGGTAAGTAGGTTTACGTAAGTATCGATTACCATAGAGATAGATGATACATTTGCAGAAGTTTTGTACGCATAGTCGCGCGGTTGATGCCGCCATCTTCAGGTATTCGTCAAATCCGTCAGCGGTTATGCCGTACGCCAGTTGTCGAATTGTCGAGGTACACTTTTGCAAAGGAGATAACCCTTTCCTACCGCGAGCATCGTAGCCCTGTTCAAAATATGTGCTCCATCCTTGAAGGTCCGTTACTATTCGTGTGAATAGTCGCCTGCTCATACGGAAACGTCTCCTAAAGTGCTCGTCGTTGTAGTTGCAGTTATCGGCAAAATAATCGGCAACAAGACGGTCATGTGCAGATTCACGGTCTCTAACTTGATCTGGTCCCCACCGTCTCCTAATTGGACGCAATATTTCTTCCTCGTCCGTGCCCGCAACAAGCGTATTTAGTACCGCACGAAACTCATTACGATTATTTTCAAGAAATTCCGAGATATTAACTCCATCGGAAGCGGATGAAGATGAAGAATCTGAAAACTCGTCATTCGACGACTCAAACGACGAAGATGACATTTTTTTGTATGTAAAATAAATGGTGGTTTTGATAGAAAAGAAAGAGAGAAAGAAGAGAGAATGGTGTGAAAAATTGAAGTGAAAAAGGTTGGTTATTTATAGAAGAGAAGAAACAAAAAAAATTAATTTTAAAAAATAGCCGTTAGGCATTAAAAAATTGGAAAAGAAAAAAAAAAGAGGGTTGTTGAGCTGGTCTGCCAAGCCGTGGAGGTGGGGAGCCCGAGCACACCCGCCTAGGGGCGATGGTGTGCTGGCTCAGGTTGGCCCCACCCGCCCTTACTCACTCCTCCGATGCGCACGGTCTTATTTGATTGGTTTTTCGTTATAAAGATTAGAAAGATTAAGAATGCGGTTCTATAAGATTTGTTATATAATTATTTTTACCGTGCGATGCGCCAGGTAAAATTAAATTAATACATTAGCTTTTTATATGTATCTATTATTTTTCATCTTTAAAAATATTAGAAAAATGATTCATGTGCTTAATAAATCAGATAAAATATATAGCTAACAATATTTTGATTGAAACACATAGCAAAATAAAAGTAGGAGATGATAAGAGTGAAAATGTTTAGTCCACATAAAAATATGAATAGATTAGGCTAATTAAACCAAGTTTCAAGTATTGTTACATAAATTTCATTTAATTCACTAAACAATTTTATCAATGCGGTTCGAACCAAACACTTCTTTCCGCTAGAATTATATATTCTTCAAATCTTAGTTTATAGATAATGTTTTTATTTAATTAACAATAGTTATACTTTAATTAACCAAACTCTTAGCATCCTAAATTTTTAAACATAAAATAGTTGAGAGAAATAATCAAATATACAAACATTAATTTTTTTTAGAGGGGGAAGAAGAAGAAATTAGAGAGATAGAGTTATAGGAGAGAAAGAGAGAGATAATGCTAAATATATAATATGACCACTAAATATCATAAGAATATAAATTATCATGAGTTAATAATGCATTTACCAAAAATCCCTTAAAAATCTCATGACAAATTGGCAATCTAGTTTGCCAAATTGATAGATAGTATAATGCTTTTAATTAAGAGAATTTTCGTTGTTCATTTTTAAACCTTGTTATATTGTTTGGTTTTAGTTTGACCCTCGCTATAATCAAACAATACCCCCCACCCCAAAATGAAGAGGAAGAATCGGTGCTTCTGACACCGCCCACTTCTACTACAACGAGACCAAATCTCTATAAACTTGGAAACATAAGAAAAGGTAGTTTTGCATTTTTAACTTTTGTGTATCGGAGTTTTTGTAACTCTTACATCACATTACTCTCATCCCACTTAAGCTTTAGCTTTTCATTCTTACAACACACTATTATAGTAGTCACTCACTCTTTTCACTATCCATCATAAGAAATTAATATGACTCAGCTACTCAACTACTAATCAAAAATTAAAAAAAGAAAAAGAAAAAGAAAAGAGATTTGTAGTCCTCACCCCCATTCACCACGTCTCTCCCTTAAATATAGGCCACCTTCTACGGCGTGGTGGGTATCACCACGCAAGCTAAACCCTTCCCACTCCGAGCTCTCTTATACAAGAAGAACCCACAACCCTTCTATCACCTCATAGTGATGGAGTGGCATCATCTTGTGACCATCGTGTGGTGCTCTTCAGTTTTCACCACGCCTCATCCACCTTCATTTCCACTTGTATGATTAGAGTATTCAAAGAGGGAGTTTAGGGTGTGTGGTAGAAGGTCAACAATGTGAAGGACGGGAGGACCGTGGGTCCGGATGCCCTGAAGGAGAGGGAGGCATGGGAAAGAAGACGGTGTAAGATGGGGAGGCGTGAAGAAGGGTAGGACCAGTCCTTAAATATAGGTTTCTCTATCGTGTGTGTGTGTGTGTGTGTGTGTGTGTGTGTGTGTGTGTGTGTATATATATATATATATATATATATGAGGGTTCATTCGAGAACCGTTGTTAGTGCGAGAACCGCGAGAACCAATCTCAGCCGTTCCTTGTGTATGGGAAGTATCATAGATGGATAGCATGGAGGGATAGAGTGTGGCAGAGTGCATGTGAGGAATTCATGGGTGGGCAATGACATTGAAGGAGGGGGAATTGGACGGCTTAGATTGGTTCTCGCGGTTCTCGCGCTAACAACGGTTCTCGCATGAACTTTTCACTATATATATATATATATATATATAGGGTAAGGTTAAACAAAGAACCTCCATTAAACAAAGAACCTAAAGAACCTCCATGGTGATGACATGTGTCACATAGTCTAGTGGCAAAAAAGAAAATTAAAAAAAAATAAAATCGGCGCCTACAGCCCAAAGCAAATCCCCCCAACAAACTTAAAAAAAAACCCCCAATTACTTTAAATGATCATAACTCGTTCGTTTTTAACAATTTTAACAAAAAAAATTATACCATTAGATTCAGTTTTTCGTCCTCTTTCAAACAAGACCGGACTTGATATATTTCTGAAACTTTTTTTTTTTTGAAATGCAAAGTTTGCACTTTGAGCTGGGTTCATTCAAACTCAAAATGCAAAATCCGTAGTTTGCATTTTGAGCTGGGTCCATTCAAGCCCAAAATGCAAAATTCTTAGATGCTTGATTCATTCAAGCCTAAATGCAAAATGCAAAATCTGTAATTTGCATTTTGAGTTGGGTTCATTCAAACTTAAATGCAAAATGCAAAATCTGTACAGAACATGCAGAATGCAAAAACATGCAGAATGCAAAATGCAAAAAACATGCAGAATGAAGAATGCATAATGCAAAAAACATGCAGAATGAAAGAATGCAAAATGCAAAACACATGCAGAATGCAGAAATGCAAAAAAACATGAAGAATGCATAATGCAAAAAACATGCAGAATGAAGAATGAAGAAAGCAAAAAACATGCAGAATGCAAAAAAATGCAGAATGCAAAAAAATGTAGAATGCAGAACGTAAATCCGTATAAACATGCAAAATGCAAAAAACGAAAAACGCAAAATTTATGATCTGAGACAAACCATTTGCGACGACTGCAATGTCATTAGCGACGACTTTGCTTATCTGCGACGACAGATTTAACTTCATCGTCGCTAATTTCTGATCTTTGACGAACTTTTTGCGACGACATTCAGCTCATTAGCGACGACATTCAGATCATTAGCGACGACATT
Source organism: Pulicaria dysenterica (assembly GCA_947179395.2). NCBI lineage: Eukaryota > Viridiplantae > Streptophyta > Magnoliopsida > Asterales > Asteraceae > Pulicaria > Pulicaria dysenterica. Next base: position 92,766,258 of record OX359290.1, on the reverse strand, counting down.
CAGCTTTTAGCGACGAGCTGCCAAAATGCAAAAAAAAGGGTGTTTTTCCTGTACAGTTGCCAAAATGCAAAAAAAAAATTCATTTTCAAATTTTTTTTAGAAAAGTATAGGAAGAGTGATCTTGTTTGAAAGAGGATTAAAAAACTAAAAAATTGTATAATTTTTTTGATTAAATTCACAAAACTTAAAAAGTTATGGCAATTTAAAGTTTTTGGGGGTTTTTTTTTTAAATCGTGGGTGTTGGGGCGATAATTACATTTTTGCCCTATTCTTCCTAAATTAATACATAATAATTACAGTTTTGCCATCGATCAATCTCGTCCATTGATATTGATGATTCAAAGGTCCAGATTGGTTCTTTAGGTTCTTTGTTTAACACATGGTTCTTTATTGATCCAATTTCTATATATATATATATATATATATATAATGTATTTGTGTTATGATATTAATGAGAAAGAGTTTTGCCTATTTTCACCAATGATGATAATTCAGGATATAAAGCTTACTCCACATATATGTTTTGAACTTGTGATCTTATAAACGTATTGATCGTTTCCAGGAGAAGATTAACAGATGCATGCTTCTGTCTATATAAATGTAGAAGTTGAACTCCAGATTCGCCAAACTCCTAGCACGAGTCTGAGGGTTTTATCGAGACTAACACATATGAAACATTTGTTCAAAGAGTTGAGTTTATACTTCTAGATGATTGAAGCTATGATTTGGACTTCCAGTCAACATGGGCTTTATAAAAAATTAAAGAAAAACAAAACACTGGAGTTCTTCAAATATATGCTAGCAATTAAATTGATCTTGTACCGATGTATGAGTTTTATGTGAATCAATTTAGTGACAGAGGAACAAATCGAGACATAAACGAAGACGTATGTTGTCAAACAAATCCAAATCTATCTTCATTTACAAATGTTGATTATATGAATCTGTGAGTTTTATGTGACTCAATTCTGTCCACAAACTTCCGTTTCGGGAAAATTGAAGATTAACTTGGAAATCGGACAGTGTGAGTTACCTACAGATTAGTAATTGCAATTGCAGGATCTCTGTTAGCTTAAAATTCAGTACGAGTTGAAGAATCTCCATCAGAATCATCAAACTCTTCTTCTGGATTAGGAAGAGAAAGAACCTCAGAAACGCCATGGATAACAAGCCAATCACTGTAATACATGTCTGGAAAAGCAATCGGAACCTCATTCACCTTCAATGTAACACCAGATCTACTAACATTAATTCTAAATCCATCCAAATACGTGTTCAAATTGGTTCCATTGTTGATATTAGAAAGCTCTTTCCACGAGATCGTACAAGGCAACACATGTCGTAGAAACAGAGACGGATAATATGGAAACCGACCTGAATACTCAACCATCACTTCATCAACAGGAGCAAAAACCGTCAAACTAGGTGGACTCAGAAAACCATGCAATTGCAGATTAAGGAACGAAGCCATTACAGAGTATCCTCGTGAGATTAACATGTTTCCAGCGTCGTGAAACGAGAAATTCTTCACACCATTAATCTCTGATGTATCGCAATCATTGAAACTAGCAACTTGCGCCGGAGTATCGGAGACTTTGAAATCAGGATCGAAGAAGTTCTCAATACCAAAAATTATCAACAATCCGTCGTCGAAAATTGGAGATCCAACAATGTTGACGTTGTTTATTGAAACCTGATCAGATAATGAAGGCGAGGTGATGGTAAGGTAGTTGTTGGCGGACATGGTGGGGATTCTGGTGCCGGGGAGGAGGGATTGGAGACTAGATAAGGAGAAAGCTAAGGGCGAAAAGTGGAATCGGAGGAGGGCGGAAGAAGGTTGGCCGGAGTTAGCGAAGACGGAATCGGGAGGGGTGAATACGGTGGCGGAGACGGTTTCGGAGAGTAAGGAATCGGAGACGAGATTTAGGGTTAAGGACATGGCGACGTAGCCGGAATTGGAGAGAGTGTCGGCGGCGTTGGAGATGGTCTCTGATGGGAGCGCGGTGGTGATAGTAAGGATAGCGAACAGGAGAACCACCGCAAGAACCATCGTGTGTTTGGGCGCCATTAAGGATTGTCGACGGTTCCGCTGCGGTAGGTGTGCAGCTGATATTGGTGATTAGAATTGACGGAGATTACTTGTCAGGTGTGCGTTCTTAAAAAAGTTTTGGCGGGAAAATCTGTTGTAGTTAGATTTTATGATAATGATAACGTGGAAGTAGTTGATTAAATCGGGTAATCAGTGATTATAAAGCTCATTTTTTTAATTTAGCCGTTATTAACAGCTAGTTGAATTTTCCACTTTATCACACATGACATATATACATACTTTTACTTATTATTTCACATTAAAAATTATCAATTTCTCTAATCTATTCTATATTTTTTCCACCAATTTTTAAATACTTACTTCATTATGATTCAAATTTTATCACACCTACATTCCATTTATTCAAATTTCACCACACCTACATCTTATCACAATCAAGCGAGAAATTCGGGTTCAACCCCGCTACAAGACATTTTTGCTTGGTTAGTTTGGGTTAGGTTATACAATTTATAAATATTTAATATTGTTTAGCAATTAAATGGTAAATTAGATTCAAAAAAGTGGGAAAAGTTAGTTTGTGTTAGGCTATGGTAGACATTTGAGTAAGAAAAAGAAAGCGGAGAATTAATGATGTGATGTTGATGTACTATTCGGGTAACGAATAGAAAAGAGAAGAACATTGCATGGCCTAAGGATTTGTAGTTGGTTTGACTCTAAAAAATGTGTTTTGCACCGTATTCGCCCCTCCCGACTCTGTCTTCTCTAACTCCGGCCAACCTTCTTACGCCCTCCTCCGACTCCACTTTTCACCCTTAGCTTTCTCTTTATCTAGTCTCCAATCCCTCCTCTCCGGCACCAGAATCCCCACCATGTCCACCAACAACTACCTTACCATCACTTCACCTTCATTATCTACTCTGTAATGGCTTCGTTCCTTAATCTGCAATTGCTTGGTTTTCCGAGTCCACCTAGTTTGACAGTTTTTGCTCCAGTTGATGAAGTGATGGTTGATTATTCAGGCCGGTTTCCTTATTACCCGTCTCTGTTTCTACGGCATGTGTTGCCTTGTAAGATCTCGTGGAAAGAGCTTTCTAATATCGACAATGGAACCAATTTGAACACGTATTTGGATGGATTTAGAATCTTACAAGATCTGGTGTTACATTGAAGGTGAATAAGGTTCCGATCGCTTTTCCAGGCATGTATCATAGTGATTGGCTTGTGATTCATGGCGTTTCTGAGGTTCTTTCTCTTCCTAATCCAGAGGAAGAGTTTGATGATTCTGATGGAGTTTCTTCAACTCGCACTGAATTTTAAGCTAATAGAGATCCTGCAATTACTAATTTGTAGGTAACTCACACTGTTCGATTTCCAAGCTAATCTTCTTCTTTTCCTCAAACTGAAGTTTGTAGACTGAATTGAGTCACATAAAACTCACAGATTCATATAAGCGAAATTTTTAAATGAATATAGATTTGGATTTGTTTGACAAACATACGTCTTCGTTTATTTCTCGATTTGTTCCTCTGGCACTAAATTGATTCATATAAACCTTCTCCTTAATTATCATCACTTGACTTTTTTAGTTGTTTGATTTTATTTTGTAATCACAAGTGATATCATGATGGTCACTTAATCAGGCAGACGCATCAACTTCGCATCCACCCACTTGGTTTTCTTATAAAAACGAGTAACATGTCCACCCGCGTGCGACGCATTGCTGCGGAAAGTTTTATTATCAATAGTTAAAATAAAATAGATAAAAATCTAAATAATCAGAGTTACAATATTGTAAAAATGCTTTCAAATAATTCAATGTTACACAGATATAAAATTATATTTACAAAATGTTAGATTAATATCATATTGTGATAATTTTTACATTCAAGTATAGATTAAAATAAGACGATTATAAGTATATGATTATATTTATAAAAAATATAATGTATTAAAAGTTACAAATTAAAAATAGATAAAATATAGAATTAATTATATTTTTTTTTTAAATAGTTAATGTCCACGCTTATGGTAGAAAAAAAGTAATGAAAGGGGGAAGGGAAAAAAGCAAATATAAATAGAAGAAAGAAAAAACAAACGCCAAGGAGGAAGGAAAAAAGCTAATTAAAAAATGTAAAAGGAAAGACGGACCTTGAGTCTCAAACCCTTGACCTAAGGGTATACAAAGCATTCAACCATTATGCCAAATTGATTCAAGTGTCTCTAATTGCAACAAAAGATATATAACATCTTGTTATAAAGTTACTGTTAATAACTTACTAACAAATATTATTATATATAATAATATGAAAACATTATAAAAAAGATATAAAATCATATAAATAGCATAAGAGTACCGGGAGTGGTAACATCTTACCACTTCTACCACACTATCACATTATTTTTTCTCTTACTACTTAGTCATGTAGTGAACACTTTCAATCACACTAAATTTTGAGAGACACTTAATGCCGATCACAATCCCATCAAAATTAAAAAAACAAAGAAAAAGAAAGAGAGCATGTTGTGGTTGTAAGGCTACCTGTAGCTCTTTCGGGTTGGCTTTGGGTTGAGGGGGAACACCGGTACTACCATTTGGGTTCAATTGGGTAGCCAAACCAAGATAGGAGGGAGAGAGGCTTCTGACAATTGCAGTTTTTTATTTTAAACTTTTTTGTTTTGTTTTGTTAGTAGGTATTGAGAGAAAAAAAAATTTGGTTGATTTTGTCTGAAGGTTGGGTGTAACTTGGATTTTAGGTTGAGTTTGAGTTAGGAAGAAAAAAAAATAAAAAAAGCTGATGTGGTATTCAAGTTGGTTTGGGTTCAAAAATACTATACTCTTAGCCTAAGAAGAAGAATTCAATAAAAGATTTCGAACAAGAAAAATAAATGAAAAAGAACTTTGCATATTCAATTGATGTAACTGATGCAATCGTACGAAACAAAAGAAGAAAACCTTCAGATACAACTCACACAAGACAATTTGATTTTTATGGTATATCCGTAACTCGTGGTTGGCTGGAATAACGTTTCAGCTTTGAGGTTAGAGGCGCGCGTTACATATGTTTTTGAATTATGGGTTAAGATTCTCTAATATTGTGATCATAGATGACTTATTATGTTGTCTCAAATACATGAAAGTAAGTCTTATTTTAAGTTAATAATGAGTCCCTTTATAGATCTCACTCTTATGTTTGTAAAATAACATAATAGATTATGTTTAAGAGGATCTTTTACCCTTGAAGACAACGGTGGCTTTTTGGAAACTAGAACAAGACAAGTATCGTAGTTGGTTGTGGATAACTAGGAAGATGTAGAAGAATAAGAATGCCACTAATATCGTAGTGTGTTTATTGTAGCTTTCAAATACAGTTAGGTGTGTACACTTGGATATTTGTAATTTTAAGAAGTAAAAGGTTTGGTGTCTTTTTTTTCATGTCTGCAATAGAAGAAGAAGCCCGTAGGTCTTATTTTTCACACTATCAAACCTAACAACGATCATCACAGAATCAAGTTTTTGAACCATAATCATAGCTAAGACGATCAAAGTAGATGAAGCTTTTGAACCCAAAATCGTAGCTTTAAATCGTATGAAGTTCTCAAATCAGAATCGAAACAGCTGAACTTATCAGACAGAATCATAAAAAACAATCAAACCCTAACTTCATCAAACCCAACTCTTGAAGCTACCATTGCGAGGATGAATCGAAGGTTAAAAGCTACTATTGTGAGAACGAGAAAAACTATAGATAGGAGATTAAAAAGCTACAACACCTATGAAGTTGTAGTCTGCACACACACACAAAAAAAAACTATAATCCAAACCTCTTCTGATATAAAAGGCAAACAGATCTAAACTCCTTTTTAATTGTAAAAAGCACAATTTTTGTGGGAAGTCCTGATTTGCGGATTCGGCTAGTAAATGGAAAGACAATAAAATCTGCTCGTTTTTGCGACATTACACGTCAAATATCACTCTTCAGACAGCTGCTGAGTAAACTTTATACCTTGAGAATTGAGATCCAGAAAAAAGAAGTCATGTAGTCATGGCATATTTATTTTGTTGGTTGATGAGAGAGAACAGAAGCAATTAAAGAGTGATCCGGATTGGTTATAAGTCTTAATCAGCTTCTTATCTTTTTCTAAAGAGGTACACAATATCAATAACTCAGTTAAATCTGCTAAACACAGCATAAGTGAGTTTAGTTATAAAACAATCAGCCTATGGACATCAGAAAGTGATTTGAGAATTGTGTGAACACATGAAAAAATCATATTAATCCAATGTTCTGAGCTGAACTTGTAAAATTTAAACCAAACAGAAGAATCCTAATCATGTTCATTAGCAAAACGTGTCAAATGGAAAGGAAGAAGGATCACATTTGCATATTTTTGCAACTTTATATATCAATGTTTCATTTTCAGACAGCAGTTGTGTAAATAATCATTAGAGGCATTTAACCTAAGTTGAAGGACCTTGACATCCAGGACAAAAAGTCATATGATCAAGGCATGACTACACTGTTGGTTGACAAGGAGTGAGAACAGAAGCTGAAGCAACACACATCTCTGTTTGTTTCTTGAGAGCAGAAAACACCCATGTGAATAGCCACATACAGAGAACATGTTTTCTAAACAAAGCACTCTGTTTGTTAAACAATGTTCCAAATAGTGACAGTAATCAAGTTGAGCTTTACTTGCAGGCATGAACATCTTAGTAAATGAAACTTGCTGTCATCAGTTTTGCATATTCTAGCAATCAAAGAGTGTTTTAGATTGCTCATTGTGTTTGAGATTTGCTTATTACGTTTTTCTAAAGCAGTAAACAATCTCAATAACTCTTTCATACATGCTAAATCTTCAAACTTTAGAGTGAAAGATCATAATGATTGGCAAAACATGCAGATTTCAACAAAATTTCACCCACAAAATCGTAAAAAGGCAATAACAAATATAAAAAAGTTATGAACAAGATCAAAACATCATGAATCCATAGATAACACCAAAGATCCAAAACTTTAACAAATACAATGACTACCAAGAAACAAAAGATAGAAGCTAGCATAAAAGACTCAACTTTAGTAATTGGAAAGCAAAGGCTCCAGACAGCTTCTAATTACGCAGTATTTCATAATGAAAATCAGAAGGGATTCCATGATTAATCACCCTTCCTCCGGAAAGAGCATCCTTCGGTGAGTCTGGCACGACCACCGGTCGGCTGGCACAACACCGTCTGGCAGTTTCCACACACCACCACCGTCTGAGAGTGACTAAATACCGTTGTTCTGTTATCACCAAAATCAAACATGTTAACAACAAAAAATTTCAAATAATTTTAATAATAACCCAACGCCAATGAACTTACATGTTGAAGCACCCCTGGCACTTAACATCCTGCAAAGAAAGATTCAAACGAACAGACGATTAACAAAACAGTCTAAATCGTGTAACATATAACAAATTGTTATTTACCATAAAGAAAGAGTTTGGAGATTGAACGAGACGCTTCAGTTTGTGCTTCCTCTTCTCCAACTCAGCTGGTGGATTAAGCAGATCAACATCGTTTGGCAAAACCTGTAACATCGATTGTATAATTTCAACAAATAATATCATATAGTAATCCAGAAAATGGAAAAACAGCATTCAAACACCTATTATAGATGAGAATCATAGTTGATAGAATCGCAAAAGAAGCAGCTACTCACCATCTTGAATCACGATTTGTCGAAGTGACAGTCTTGGAGAATCAAAGATGCAGCTTGCTAGAAACCCTAAGGCAAACGCAGGGGTTTGTTTATATATGGCGTTGGATCTAGGTTTTCATATTGGGCCGTGAAACATATATTCCATAATCCATATTTCCGTTCATACTAACTTGGGCCGAGTATTCTAAAGTAAATTAAATTTCATAGAAGTGAATCAATTAAATAAAATAGCGATGTAATATTAAAGTGCATAGTAATAGTAATAGATAGATTGTGTTACAACTTACAAGTAGGTAAATTTAAAATATAACAACTAATAAAAATAAATGGAATGTGAATAGAATTATTTGATAGAAAATAAAACGTTTTTACTTTCATTTAATAATAATGAAGGTTTAATGAAGGTTAATATTTAAGTGCTGTGGATAAAAATGAAATGAATTAATATTTAATTTTTAAAAATAGTAATCATGTTTTGTGTATGAAAGTTGAAAACTAAATAAAAGGTAACCATAAAATGTATGAAAAGTTAATTATGAATACATGATTTATGATTTTTATTTTTGAAAAGTGAAATTACCATTTATATGCTTAACCACAACCCTTCAGGCTGCTGTTATCATCCTCCATATTTAAATATAAAAATGATAATTACAGTTTTGAAGTTATAAATATCTGTAAATAACATAAATAGCTCCCTCTATTTCTCTCACACTCTCGTTCTCTTTCTACACGTCATAAAACTCAGATCTAAAATTGTTATATGTTATGAATAGGAGAGCCGGAATAGGTAAGAAAGAAAGCCGGAATAGGAGAGTCGCCGCTCTCCTTTATTTCAGCGGAGGGTATCCACCACTACCACATGTCGATGCAATACAGGCGTTAACCACCGCGACACCTTATGACGATGCAGTCGCACGCATACATCCGTCATTGACGCCTTCAAAACGAGCCTTGTAAGTTGACTTAAACCCGGATTCAGTTGGAGGTGGTTTGGACTTTGTTATATCACCGGACGGCAAAGATGTCGGCGGCGGCGAGTATTTGGGTATTTCCTTCCGGCACCGTTGTCTTGATTTTTTTCATCAAGTTCTAAGATTTTCATCATATTCATGTTTCTTTATCAACCTCTTGGACTTCCAGTTTATGCATCTTTCACACGTTTCTTTCATAGGTACAAATTCAACCCTTGCATCTATGACTTCCAACAAGCAATCCCTACACTTTACAACTGAATACAATAGCACCTGGAAATATCATTTACATTTCTGTTGATAAATTAACATCCCCTTCAATCAAGTTCAATTTAATTTTGCTAAATAGCATGTGTTGTCAGATGGATAACCCTTTGGTATATATATCTGCAATATTGTTTGAAGACTCAATGCTCATTGTTTTTATCATCCCCACATTGATTTTTTCATTACAAAGTGTAGATTAATTTCAAATTGCTTTGTCAATGGTCCTATTATGAAATATATGGTTTACAACAATTTGTATTGTTGATTTATTATCGTATTAAACATTTATTGGTATCATTTCATTGTATTTCAATTTATCCGGAATTTTTAGGACCCAAAAGATTTCACAAGTGAATGAGACAAAATATCTATAATCTACCTCAACACTGCATTACGTGAAACCATGCAGTCTCAGAAATATATGCAGAAACCAACTTCAGATTTGATTTTCATTTTCCCAAGTCAGAGTCAATTAAGCACATAAATAATACAGGGTAGACTTACTGAACAAGGTTGATGATGAAATGAAGTTCTGTTTTTTCTTAATTAACTTAAAATTTTAAAGATGTCGGTGGCGGCGAGTAGTTGGGTATTTCCTTCCGGCACCGTTGCCGTTGAGTTTCTTCATCAAGTTCTTAGATTTTCATCAGATTCATGTTTCGATTATCAGTGTTATTCATCATTTTTTTTACTCTTTGTTTTGGTAAATTATTGTTATTCATCAATTTGGTTCAGAGAGTTATTCATCAATTTGGTTCAGAGATTTATTTATCAATTTTATAATTACCGTGTTTGTAATTTATCAGTGTGTAACGTCTATCGTCAAAAATCTGAGGGAAGGTAGACTATGGTGGTTTGGTCACATTAAAGGGAGAGAACCAACTGCACCAGTTAGGAGAACGGAAGCGATTCTAGTTGAAGGTACTAGGAAACGTGGTCGTCATTTTTTTCCTAAATTAATACATAATAATTACAATTTTGCCATCGTTCAATCTTATCCATTGATTTTGATGATCCAATGATCCAAATTGGTTATTTAGGTTCTCTGTTTAATATGAGGTTCTTTTTTGATCCAATTTCTTTATATATCACTTTATTAAATACTAAACCGAGTATCAAATATGCATATAAGTTATTTATCTAAATATTAAATGAGAAATGTTCAATCTAGTCCAATTTTTTTGTGTAGTCCCAAGGGACAAATCTCGGCCATTGGATAAAAAATAAGTCAAATGGTCAAGCTCAACCTCCCAACCACCACCATAACCACAATCACATGTGATTGAATACCCAACCACCACCATAACCACAATCACATGTGATTGAATACCCAACCACCACCACCACCGCCAGAACCACTGCACGCCACCTCCACCACTGCGCTCCACCTCCACCGCCCACCATCACCTCCGGCCATCACCACAGCCGCCGACCACCACCTCCGGCCGCCGCAATCACATGTGGTTGAAGCCACAATCACATGTGATTGCACACCGCCGACCATCACCTCCGGCGACGCAATCACATGTGATTGCACACCGCCGACCACCGTCACCACCGCTACCGACTACCACCTCCGGCGACGCAATCATATGTGATTAAAGCCACAATCACATGTGATTACACACCGCCAACCACCACCACCGACCATCACCTCCGGCGACACAATCACATGTGATTGAAGCCACAATCACATGTGATTGCACACTGCCGGCCACCACCACCTTCGCCGCCGACCACTACCTCCGTTTATCGCATTAAAATCTTTTTCCGAGGAACTTTTAGAGGAAACCGAGGCTAGATCTGAGTTACTTGGACCAAACCGAGTTGAACCATCACCATCCCCACCCTGAACAACTCCGGCAGCCGGCGAATTTGGCCTCGTCGGCACCGGATAAAACTCAAAATTTTTTTGAAGCATCCAATGACGAATCCGAGACCAGATCTGAACTCCTCTCATCAAACCGAGTTGAACAACCACCATCCCCACCCTGAACAACTCCGGCAGCCGACAAATTTGGCATCGTCGGCGCCGGATCTGAGACATAAAACTCAAAATCTTTTTTTGAAGCATCCAATGACGAATCCGAGACCAGATCTGAACTCCTCTCATCAAACCGAGTTGAACCATGTGCGCCACCACCATTAACTCAGGCCGTGGTGGTCGGATTTTGCAGCGGAGGCCATGGTGGTCGGATTTTCTGTTTTGCTCGATTTCTCGTTAATGGAGGATCGTGAGGACGATCGGGCTCCATAGTCTTGTAGGGGAGTTAAAACCGATCACGCTCACCAAAAATCATGATGATCCAACGGTGGGTTCGCCGGAAAATCGATTTAACATTTTGTTGATTCAACGGGTGAGATTTATCCCTCGGGACTTCACAAAAAACATGAAATTTATTGAATATAAGTGAACACGTTCCAGAATCTTTCCCTAATTTAATTTCTCATTTATCGTCTATAGTTCTGTACGACCTCATCTTACCTCCAGTCTCATCGCCATTTTTTGTTACAGAAAGAAAAACTTTAAAGCATTCAATCTTGCAGAGGTAACACATTCTCATTCATTACTCCGATTATGCCATTTATAGCTTATTGATTTTTTTTGTTTGCACAATGTAATTGTCCGCAAGAACCCTAACTCCATCATCAATCACATGAGACATACTGATTTTAGTTTTATCATTGTTCAATTGGCAACAATTTATTGATTATTCGAGTTCTTGTTATATAAAGATTGTTATTGGTATCTTTGCAGACATACACTGACTAGAAAACTTAGGGTTTGTGCTTAACGGGGAACAATGCATCGGTTATTAATTGGATTTAGACAGTAACATAAGAACTATGGAAGAAGATTTATTAAGCGCAGTGGTGCCATTGCTAAAGCTTCTATCACTAACGGTTATCGGATTAGTACTTGCTCACCGCAAAACACAAATTATCCCTAAAGCCACATTTAAGCTACTAAGCAAGCTTGTATTTGCTCTGTTTTTACCCTGCCTTATATTTACTGACTTAGGTCAATCGATTAACCTCCATAACCTAATACGTTGGTGGTTCATCCCGTTAAATGTTTTAATCAGCACGATTTTGGGGTTCTTGTTGGGTGTTATAGTTGTGTCACTATGTCGCCCGCCACCACAGTTTGTGAGGTTCACCATAGTCATGACTGCGTGTGGGAACACTGGTAATCTCCCCATTGCTATATTGGGCTCACTTTGTCATACTGATGATAACCCATTTGGCCCGAATTGTCACCAAAGAGGTGTTGCATATGCGTCTTTTGCTCAATGGATGTCTGTCATTCTTGTCTATACCCTTGTTTATCATATGATGGAGCCACCTATGGAATATTATGAAATTGTTGAAGAAAATGTTGAAAATGGGAATGGTGATATCAGGCCTTTAGTTGTCGAAGCAGAATGGCCTGGCCTTCAGGAAACTGAGATTTCAACAACACCATCTATGTTTATGGCTAAGACCTTAAAGAGTTCACAATCTTCTCAAAAGCTTCAAGATGATGAAGAAATACAAGGACATGAAACAAGAACAGAAGCCATAAGTTTCAAAATGGTCCAAAAAATTAGAGTTGTTGCAGAAAAGACTCCAATCAAGAACATTTTTCAACCCCCAACAATAGCCTCTCTCCTTGCTATAATCATAGGTTCGGTCCCTCAAGCAAAATCTTTTGTTTTTGGAGAAGATGCGCCCCTTGCTTTTATAACTGATAGTTTAGGGATCTTGGGTGGAGCCATGGTGCCTTCTGTTATGCTTGTTTTGGGTGGCATGCTTGCTGAGGGACCAAACGTCTCTAAACTTGGACTTAAAACAACTGTTGGTGTAACTGTGGCTAGATTACTAGTGCTTCCAATACTTGGAGTTGGAGTTGTTGGTTTGGCTGATAAGATGCATCTTCTTGTAGCTGATGATGTTATGTACATATATGTGCTCTTGTTGCAATATGCTACCCCAAGTGCCATTCTTTTGGGGGCTGTTGCCAGAATGAGAGGTTATGCTGTTGGCGAGGTCTCTGCGCTTCTGTTTTGGCAACATGTTTTTGCGCTTTTTTCACTTTCTTTTTACATATTCATCTACTCTAAACTGGTATCACTTGTTTGACGGAAGTACTTTTAAACATGTATAGATAGGTATGTCATATATGTGTACATGTGCATGTATATTGGGTTCCTGGTGAGTGATGTCAAAGAAGAAAGCATCATGGTTTCGTTTAACTTTTGGAACCATACCAGCAATCAGCACCTCAGATCTATTATTGCAGCAATGAAGGCTGATAAGAAGCAATGGGGGACCAGAAACTAAATCAAGGTATTATTTTGGCTGTTTCTGCTATATTGTAAATAACGCTTCATTGTTTTTTTCCTTTCAAAGAAGATCAAGTATAATGGGATCAGTTAGTACTGTTATATATCGTGTATATGTTGAAGGTTGTTAAAAGAAAGTAGTTTGCATAAATATGTCAACATATTTGTAACAATGGACAAATAGTTTCCTGGAAGAATGATATGGCCTTTGAACCATCGCACATGACCTTTCATTGCAAACATATCACATGGCCTTGGAATCTCATTCTTTTAGATAATAAATGGATGGTTTTGGACAAAAGGTGTGATAATTTTGCTCAAATTTGCAATCCATTCTGGTTTTGCAGCAGAAACTCATTCATCGCACTTAAGAATGCTATTTTTTGTGCAAAACTAGCACTAAAAACTTGCTCGAATTGAAATTGACCAATACAAAGAAGTATTATTAATTGAAGAGAAGAAAACTGTATAACTAGTAAATCATTGGAGCGAAAAGCAGAAAGTATAGAATTTTTTTATCCAGTTACATGTTCCCTACTTCCAGGCCCAACTCTTTACTTATTTGATTTAGCCCTCTATTGTGATGGAGACTCCAGCAAAGCAAATACCTCACAAGAAAAAACATTTGAAAAATCAGAATCTTTGCCATCTATGATTCATCTCGCCTTCTCAGAATCTCGGCGTTGTGCAGATCGTGTTAAGTCATTCTCACCTTCTTGGATCTCGTTCATCCATCCCAACTTGAGCATTTGAGGTATCTGTTTGTTAAATTTCTAATTTCTAGCTGTAATTGCTAAGCTGATAGAAGTTAAATGTTAATAATTAGTATGTTAAAGTATGATTCACATTTACCATAAATGGGTTGCGAAATTGATTTGGTGTTAGAAGAACTTTAATCTAAATTCTGGTGTTCAGAAAAAAATATCAGCAATTATTCTACAATAGTTATAATAGACCTGAAACATTTTTGCCCTTCTTTATATACATCGTGCAGCTTCCTTACAAGGTGATCTTCAAATTGATAGTTTTCAGTTTCAGAGTTGATTTAGTTGAGTCAGCACCTCAGTTCTATTTGCAGGATTATGTTTTTATGAGATGATTATGTCTTCAAATTGTTTTTATGGTTTTGGGTATCATGTTGTAATTTGGGGATTAGCTAACATAAGAGGTAAATAGATTAGATCGGGTTGGGGATGAATATTTGAGTATAGGTTAGTTTGTGTACTGTTTAATGTATCTGAATCTCCATATGCTTGAGTTTGCAACTTTGTTATTCATTAGATAAAACGAGGATTTACTATCATAAGAATTCCCACTTCATTGATATGAAAGGCAAAAAGAAAAAAATTGTTTGCCAAAGTATATAATTAGCTAGTTGCGGTTAATCGAGTGAACTTAGGAGCTACTTAGAGTTATTGAGTTAGCTAACTATTGTTGGATCAATTGAATTGTTGGAAACTTAATGAAGTAAAGTTAGGTTATGTAGTAAGGGTCCATTGAATTATCCGAGTTTAATTGATGTCAAGAAACTTTGCGGCTTCCCCACTTTTACCACCTGAACTCTTTATACAGAGTTTAAAAATGGGAGGAAGAAATATATTGTTCAACCCGACCCGTTTTCACATCATTATCCTACACGCACTACCTACCTGCCTCCCATTGAGTTTTCTGGATCCGTTATTGCATTAAATGTATCAAGATACTAAAATTATGATGATCTTAAAACTAGAAGTTGATCATTCTTCCTAGATCTGCTTGAAGGTAGATTTTAGGAGGATGACTGTCTGGTCAAAGCCTCAAAAGATTATGTTCCTTGTGCAGTCATGCATTGTTCATCTTTTGAAAATGGCTGCTTGAATTTATGTTGATGTTGGAAACTATGAAGTTGTATTAGTTTGGCAAGTCAATTAGCATGTGTCAAAAGAAATTCCTGGCTGTACAGATCTTGCTAAAACATGTTATATTGTGGTCCATCTGGTCTTCTGTTGACATGTTTATTTAATTTTTGTTCTCTCAGTCAAACTTTTGAAGGATCTAGTCAAACCATATAAACTTCCAACTTCTCCCTTTTCAGCACAATTTCCACACTTTCTATGTGCTTTTTCATCTTTCCTTCTCTCCAAATTTTTTGTTTTATTAAAAGATTTAGAAGTTTCGGCTGGATTTTATAATCGTTTCACAGTATTATTGTTCAAATTCGAAAAAATATAAGTAAGTGCTGAATCTCGGAGTCAATAAATTATTTTTGCAGTTGATATTTGGAGGATATGCTATTAGAAATGTTTGTTCTTTTGCATCATCTTCGTCCATTAATCTTTTACATTTACTTCGGTTAAATTAGTAAAAAGGTTTTTGGTCAATTACCTACTTATTATTGTTACTAAACAAAATTTCTTTGTTATCCTTATTTTCAAACCGCCTCTTATTATTTTCACAATTATACTTGCTTCCAATAGGTTGATCTTCTCTTAACCTTAATTCAAAACATTTTTTTTAGAAACATCTCATCATCTTCTCTCTTTAAGTTAATATCCCCATTTGGCAACCATGAAATCCGGTGCTCTCCCGTCTCCAAGAGCTTTGGCAGCCATGAAATCCGGTGACTTACCACATCACCATCATTGCACCGCCGCCACCATCTCTGTTAAGCACACCATTGTACGCCTTCCTCCGCTTTAAGTATGTTTCTACAATGGATTTCAATATATCGAAGCTAAGTCTTGATTCTTTCATAGGTTTTGTTGTTTTAGGTTTTAGTTTACAGATATCTGACTTAAGTACTTGTTTTCTGTGTTCTTGTTCTCTGATTGCTAGGTTTCTTGTTCTTCAAACCCCCCATTCTATGAATTGAAACCCTTTTCGGCGTATGAATCCTCAAGTATGTTTTTATATGATGCTGAAGAACGCCTAGAACCTTAAAGGTTTGTTTTCAAATGGATTTCAAAAATTAGATTTTGGAACTCTAGAACAATTGATTAATGGATTTTGAAAAATAGAATATAAATCTTGGGCTCTGGAACAATCCGTGAGTGTTCTTCAAAAAACAGATCTTTGATTTTCTGGGTTTCCTATTTTTCGATGATTAACACACACGTGTTTTCAATGTTTGTTTCTTATTTCAAAACCCCATGTCAATTTTGTTTGTCAGTTTGATTTTCATGTTTGATTTGGACTTTTGTTCAATGGTGCATGGTGATGAATGAATGAAGATGAACATGGATGATAGAATGCTCCAAGAAGATTACATAAGATGATGATATGATGTTTTTTACAAAATGATGGTAAAGCTTCAATTGAGATTATTCAAAAGGTTCATAGCTTAGGGTTTCGATGTAACACTCCAAAGTTACATTAATATTTGAATTAATTATTTATAAAGTTTTTGGGAGTTTGAATTATTATTTGTTTATTAGATGGTTAATTGCTAAGTTATTATGAGCATATTTCCAAAGTACTAACTTGATAATATTTCTAACTTAATGTTTGAGAATGGAAGAGTTATGTGGTCAAATTATAGAGAGTGAAACTTAAAAGGGACTTGTGTTGCCAAATGACCAAAGTGTCTAAGTAATGTATAGTGGGATTTTTTATATTTTGAGTCAAAATGACGGTTGTACTGTCCGGAAGGGTCAAGAGCAGTAAGGGAAAATCAAGAGCTAGACTGAATTTTGATCAATTGGAGCTAAATTGAGGAGGTTCGTGTCACTCAAGTGTTAAAGTATATGCTTTAATTTTTGAAAGTATAGTGACGTTATTTTTTGTTATTGTATATATCAAACTTTTAAAATTACCATTCAATGTACTGAACTATCTATAACTACCATTTAATATATCCGGTTAACTCACGTAAACGGTAATTTATTTTATTTTCACTTTTTTTATATTACGCATTTGCCACCTCATTAATTTTGCCCACCTCATTATATTCAAGAACATGTTCACCTTAGTTCTTCCTTCAAAAACATATTCATTTTCAACATTCAATGTGTTCTTAAAATGTGGATATACCATAAAATCTTAGTGTTCTTCCTTTAATAAAATCAATCTAAACCATAACAACCGAAACAAGATGAAAAATCAAACAAGAACCCTAAAAACTTAAATTTGGGTAACGAAAATCGAACAAGAACTCAGAACAAAGAACTCAGATCTAGGTTCAAATATATTCAAACAATCAAAACACAAACAAGAACCGAGAACTAAGATGTGGGTTCGAAAATCAAACATGAACTTACAAACAAGAACCGAGAACAAAAAACTCAAAACTTGGATCGAAAATCAAACAAGAACTCACAAACAATCGTGTTGAAGAAAACCCTAAAATTAGATGACTCGAAACTTACTTAGAAAGCCAAAATCGTGTTGAAGAACCATCCAAGAAACCCTAAATTGGGGAGAACAAGTCACGCCAAGAAACTAGAAACCCTAACTCGCCGGAGAACCCCAAATTGGCGGAGATACACAGTGGAGAACCCTAAATCATTGGAGACAAGTCGGCGTAGAACCCCAATGTTCAAGAACATAGGTCGGCGGTGAAACCATTAACCAGTGCTTCGTAAGGATCGATTTCATATCAGTTGGTGGCAGTATTATTATTGGCCGGAGATATGGGAGGATTCAATCAATGGAGGTGGTAGGTGCCCATGGATTCAATCGCAAATCTGGTAGCAAAACATGATATTATTACATGTATTATTAATATTATACGTCACTTGCCAACTAACTCACCACGTAAGCAAAATTGATGACACATCACTAGCCACATGATGTTTACCTGTCACACCTACGCGGTAACAAGTAACTTGGTATATAAAACGGTAAGTTTAGTAGGTTTGATACAACAAATGGTAGTTTTTAAAGTTAGGTATATATACAATAGCTAAAGATGAAAACTTCGATACACTTTTGAAAACTAAACCCTATACTTTATACTCTATTTAGTGTAATATGGGGTTTTAGTTAAATTTGAAAAGACTAGGTGTTCATGGAATACCCTTAAACCTTCCATAAACTGATATGGTTATTTTGGATATGAAATTTATAAATCTTAGATGGTTTGGGATTGAATTTTTGTGAATTTCAAATAGGTCAAATTTGAAGTAAGTGGTGTTATATGATCATCAAAGGATGATCTAGTTATGTCATTATGGTCGTGATTAGTGTTTTCGGATGTTATCAAGTGTTTATTAAGCTTTAGAAATGATTTGACTTTGAATGATTTTCGTTTTGGTCGAGTTTGCAGTTGTTCAAATCAAACTATCTGTTGTCCACTAGCCATACATCTGCTGTGTAAATCTGAACAGGTCGTGTAAGGTTTAACATGGGCCGTGCCGTGTTAAGCCCATGTTGGCATAGATCATGTAATAGAGTTCTAGCAATAAAATTATAGGGTTACACAGGTCGTGTAGATGGATACATGCCATGTAGATGGACATAGGCCGTGTAGGGCTAAGTTATGAAACTGGCGTAGCACGACATATGTAGCCGTGTGGGCTAACACGAGCCATGTCTGAGGCAGTGTTCGTTGCTGACAGTTGACTTAATGAGTTGTTTGAAATCTAAATTGGAGTTAACTTGTTGTAGGTGATCGTTTCTGGGTATATGTTGTTTGTCTTACTAATTACGATGGATTAAACGCTAATTAACGATCAACGCGAGTTACATTTTCTATTAAACATACTATGTGGATATGTGCTAAATGCTTATATGTATAGGAGTTATTAGCATGTGTTGCATTTGTTTGATTTTAGTGTGAGTGACACTTGTTTGATATTAGCTAGGATGGCACTTTGTTTGATCCTAGCGTGGGTGACACTATTATAATAGCCTTTGTGGCCATTGTTTGGTTAGCCTAAGTAGCAAGCATACCGTATATATTTGTGCATATATGGTATATGTGAGATTGTGTGTGTGCTCACTAAGTTTTGTGTTTAACGGCGTTGTTTATATTTCCTTTTGCAAGATTTGTTTTGGGAAGGTTCAGTTAGAGGCTGACGGCTCATGGCTTCCGTTGACTAAATTTTTGGGAAAATTAACTGAATGATGATTAAACCTTTGCGACACATAATATATATTTGAAAAGATCGATCTTTTATACAAATGAATTATGTATGGAAGTAAGATTTACATATTTAAAAAATGGGTTAGTTTGATGTTTATTTCTTAGAAAAATTATAAACTTTATTTTAGTAAATAACACATATAATATAGTTAAACTAGTTTATTGACCAGTGCACGCACGGGTATTTCGGAAATGTATTTGAGATATTAAAATTTTTAAATAAAAATAATGCAGTAAATGAAATATCACCTTTATGATGAGAATATACTAATTTCAAAAAAGTGTCATATTACAATAAAATTTATATCAAAACGTAGATAAAAATGAGACGGTCGTAAATATATAATTATTTTTTCTCTAAACAAAATATATCACAAGTTACTAAAAATAATTTATAAACAACTTATAATTAATTACATTAGCATACAATTTTTATAAAACCCTCTCATATTTTCTTAAAACCTCCTTATATGTTTTATAAAACCCCCTCAAAATATTCATCTAACCCCCTCCCAATAGATTTAAAATTAATATTTGGAAATTGAAATTGAATAATTTGAAATTAAAATTTCTTATCCACGTTTTTAATATTTCCAAAATTGTTTTGAGAATGAAATAATTTTGAAATTGAAGGTTATACAATTTTTATAAAACCCCCTCATATTTTCTTAAAACCTCCTTATATGTTTTATAAAACCCCCTCAAAATATTCATCTAACCCCTCCCAATAGATTTAAAATTAATATTTGGAAATTGAAATTGAATAATTTGAAATTAAAATTTTTATCCACGTTTTTAATATTTCTAAAATTGTTTTGAGGATGAAATAATTTTGAAATTGAAGGTTATACAATTTTTATAAAACCCTCTCACATTTTCTTAAAACCTCCTTATATGTTTTATAAAACCCCCTTAAAATATTCATCTAACCCCCTCCTAATAGATTTAAAATTAATATTTCGAAATTGAAATTGAATAATTTGAAATTAAAATTTCTTATTCACGTTTTTAATATTTCCAAAATTGTTTTGAGAATGAAATAATTTTGAAATTGAAGGTTGTGATTGGTTAATTAGAACTTAATTTATGGTTATTTTTAGAAATTTTGCATGCCTTTTATATAGATATATAGATATAACTAGAAAATTAAATAAGAAAAAAAATTATGTAGGAAAGATGAGAAATCTTGTCTTGGTAACAAGGAGAAGAAATGAAAAGACCAAAACATCATTGACGTTAAAATTAAGAGCAGCTAACATAAAGGACTAAAAATAAAATAAGATAACATGACCACGCTGATTTTTTCCGTAATTTTAAAAATTAAAGATAATTCCATGATAACTAAAGGGATCTTTTGTGTAATTAACTTTTTTTTTAATTTCTGCAATTGTATAGTTGGAAGATAATTAAGAATATAGTTTGCAAGAATTTATCATCTTTAAAACCATAA
Source organism: Pulicaria dysenterica (assembly GCA_947179395.2). NCBI lineage: Eukaryota > Viridiplantae > Streptophyta > Magnoliopsida > Asterales > Asteraceae > Pulicaria > Pulicaria dysenterica. The sequence continues at coordinate 92,745,429 of OX359290.1, read as the reverse complement.
TCATCATATTTATATTGTAAATGTAAAACAATCATCTTATTTACGTAAATCGGTAGAAGAAAATGATATATGTTGCTATATGCTAACATAACCTATAATGCCATACCCACAAGCTCATTAAACGAAGTGTATTGTGTGTATGTTTGTGTAACATTACTTATGATCTTCTAATTATCTTTCATATGTGACCTTTGTATTAGTCGAGTGACTAGGATGATATCGAACTTATATATACTTAAATTGGTAAACAAGATGCAAAAATTAAGTTTCTATCGTCTTCCTGAACAATGAAACAGTTCTGTCGAATGGGTTGAGTCTTGTTGCTGGACAAGCATACAACTCTGTCTACAAGGAAAAAAGGAAGGAAAAAAAGAGTTTAATAGATACAGCAAACCAAGTATTACAAAATAATCACCAAACTAGCAATTAGACACTTTTAAACTTAATTTATTCAGATATTGTATCTATCCATCTATATTGTATCTGTATACCATACATATTGGTCCGCATTTATGTTGCTTATTGACCATGCATTTATTTTAAAGAAGGTTAATATATTTAGTGTAGGTGGTGGGTGTTTGTCCTATTGGTATCTGGGTTTTATAACATCTTCAAAATTTTGGGTTCAAGCCTTTAAGGTGGTGGTTTCCTTAAAAAAATATGGTGGATGTATTATTTCTCATAGAGGGGTTCCTAGAGATAACGGATGAGGGTTTAATCCTTCATAGCGAGTGGCTTGGGATTCGCATACTGCCCGTATGGATGTCACTGCGGACCCGGACCACTAACATAACTTCTCTGTCCCAAAAAAAACATTAAGTGTAGATGCAACAACTTGTCTAGTACTATAATTATAAATGGGTTAAGCGAGCTCATTTGTAATCACAGTACTATACGGGTTGTTTACGAAATTACAGGGTTGCTTATTTATCTATTTATTAAGTGAAGAGATGACTATTTAAATAGTTCATTTTTACAAGAGTAGTGATAACGTATAAATGTAAAAAGAGTTATTTATATACCATTAAAGTTGCTTAGTACCCTCTATTATATATTTTGTGAGCCACCGGTGTATAGATAACCTCCCTTTGCAATACTGTTTTTAGTTTTCCCCATCATTTAAATATTTACTAGCAAAGTACCTGCGTAATGCGGCGTTGATAACAATAGTTTGTATTTGACAACATGTTTGATTTAAAAAGTGTAAAGTATGATATATGTGAAATTCGGTGTTAGTCAACCTATCCATGCTATTTCTTTTTTTTTTCAATCTCTTTATTTTTCTTACAATCAAACATTTTATTAGTTGTTAATATAATTTTTGAAAAACAATAAAAAATATTATTATTAAATAATTAGAGAAAAAGATACTATAGCCTTCAAATTGTACTGGTGTAAGTAATTTAACCAAAATTAGATAAATTAAATAGTTGTTGTGATGTTTAATGATCTATTAAAGTGATAGTTGTCTTAAATTAGTTGAGATAATTAATGAAATTATTCGTTAGGCTATTGTTTTAAGTGTTTGTATCTTAAGTATAAAAATTTGTACTACTTAAAATTAAGTAGTCTTAAAATTTTTAACGGAGAGAAAGTTAAATGCTTTATATGTAGTATAGATATTGCAATTGAATGACTAAAATTGGTGAATATTGTACCAGTTTTGTTCTACAATTTAGAAATAATAACTATCATAAAAGTTTAATATATCTTTATCTCAGAGACTTGGTTTGTAACCCGCTACCCCTTAGTCGTTTACACTGATCATATACACACATGCTTTCATATTTTTACATTGCAGTGTGAGGCATCTTGTAATAAACTAAAAGTGTTACACAGATGATGGATCCACATTTGGAAGCACTAGCAACGGGTCTACATCGACCGGGATGAGGTGAGGTGGCTTGTCTAGCTAGCCGCTGTGGAGATTTCGATAAGTGAGAGTGATGTGTTGCTGAGATAGTATTCTGGATGGTTTGTGGTTAAAGTAAACCACTATGACGCATTTTTTTAGCATTACACACGTCCTCTTAATTTATACATATGTCTACAACAATACTTGAACCAAGCTCAAAGAAGAGAAACACTTAAACATCCTTATCGCTAAGACCCTATGATGTGGTATATATGAAGAATAAGTGTGTTTTTTGCTGAGGTAACATCTAGAATGATCTATGGTCCGAAAACTACAAATGGTACTATATGATCCATGGTAATTACACTTTTAGGAGTTATATTGCTATTAGACCACCCGCATCGGATGAAGAAGCCAATGGGTTGGGATGATGTGGAGGGTTGAAGTCAATGGGAACACCAAAACACCCAATTGGGTTGGCTTGGGTTGAGAACCCATTGGTTTAGGTAACCCGATGGGGTACCCTGTAGTAGAGGTGCACAAAAAAACCAAATATTCGATTTATACGAAAAAATATCCAAAACCGGTTATTGGATTAATCGGATTTTTTTTATCCGGTTCGGATATTATTACCGGATATTTTTTATATGTGGTGACCCGTTTTTTTACCGGATAAAAAACCGGTTAGACTAAAACCGGTTATTATCCGGTCCAGAATATCCTAAGGGTTGTTTGTTGCACAAGTCGTTGGAGCCTCTTTGTGGCCGTTTTTCACTAAAAATCACCATTTTGTCACCCTAAACATTTATATATAGTTGGGGTATGTATTGGGTTGAATCAAGTTGTACATATCTTCCATATTTTCTTCAATTTTTATAGTTTTTTTCATCAAAAATCACCATTTTCATATTTTCTTCAATTTTTAAGTATTTTAATTAATCAAAATTCGAATTTTATTTCATATATGTGTTTTTTATAGTATATATTATCAGAAATGTTGTTAAAAAAACTCAAAAAAAAAAAATCAACGAAATCGGTTATAGTAAAAACGGTTTTTAAAATAACCGGTTATAGTATTATCCTATGCGGTTACATATAGTATACTATAATATACTAAAAACCGGATAATATCTGAACTGGTTATTTTAAAAACCAGTTATACCGTAAAAAAAAAACGAACTGGATAATACTATAATCGGTTATAGTATTATCCGGTGTTTATGCACCTCTACCCTATGGGTGCTTTTTTTCTTTTTTGTTTTAAATAAAAAAAATTAGAAAGGGTTGTATTGAGTTGGATGTGGGGGTTGTAAGGTTAGAAAGAGTTGAAGGTAAAGGATGATGTAAATAATGATGTAACAATCCTTTTAATTAGGTAAGGTGGGTTAAATGATAATGGTCTTATGTTGTACTTTCCCTCTTTGATCTATGAAAGCAAATAAAATTTTGCAGTCAAAGAATTTAAAATTATTTTTAAAAATTAACTACTCTTTTAATTTTGGTCACATATAAATAGTTTAAGTATTATAATAATAAAGAAAGAAAAAGACAGGCACGAGAATTAATGTGAAGATAGCGTACAAAGCATATGCTGGCTTTTCGTGCGGTGCCTCGCGTATTCGGTGGTCCCGGATCTGTTATATAATAACAAAACTAAAATACTAGTTTATAAATAAAACTTTGTTATAAAAATCTTAGGGTGAGAGTAGGGTTTTCATTTTATTGATTGTTGGTTTTGTGGTTTAATAGGTTTGGATTAATTGAATTTTAGAAAAAAAAAAAGATAAATTGTTTATTGTTTAAATTAGAATTATATTAAGCCTAACTAATCCAACTAAATATTATTAGGTTAATTGATTCGGACTCTGTAAAACAAGTAAGAAATTATTTAAAAAACACATGCAAGATTTTCCAGTCGCACGCACTTAATACTTGACCGTATGGTTATCAAATCAAAATAACTCATATTACTCTATTAGGTACAAAAGAATCAATGAATCTTTTAAAATCATGATATTATTATAAATTTCAAAAATATAGATATTTGACTTTTGTTTACCCACGAAAGCTTTTAAGGAACTATCATATTCAATAATTCATAAATAAACTCAAAACAAATAAATTATTTCAAGACAATTATATGGTATCATATAAATTAAAATGCAATCCCTTTATTCTTTTCGGGTATTCGGTCGAGCCTTAAAAGAAAAACTTAAAATCTAAGTACAAACTATAATCTGATTAAAAATTTGGGTGTATAAAAAAACCGATTAAAATCCAATTAATCCATAACCACTTAAGCCAAAATCATATGCATTACGTGTATTTCGATTGAAACCAATCAATGAACACTCTTAAGTAAGAGTGGGTACCTGATAGGTCGAAGGGAGTGTATATCATGCTGATGAGCGTAGATTGACTTTTCCAAAAGTTGTTAGGGAGAACAGCACCCGCACCCCCTAAAAAACGCTAGCTTTTCTACCCTAATGGATTCTCCGCACTAACGGAAGATGTTTTGTGTTTTGATTGTTTTTATTATTATTTAAACAAAATTATTAATGATATAGTTGAGATAAAAAGATGGTAATTAACTTAGTTCCAGTGGAAAAGAAATATGGAACTGGTAGAAAAAAATCTAATGTGACGACATTGATATGACAAATGATATGGAGGGGTTGCAAAAAACTCATTCTCTCCACCCTTGAACGGGATAGGTGGAAAAGTCAAGAGGGGTCGCCCGGTACACCTCTCCTCTCTCTCCCAAGACATCATCTTTCCATCCCACCGGCTTATACATCCCAATAAAAGATACGTTTTTAATGTGAGGGTGTTTATTATTTATAAATAGGAAAAGGTTAGCAGGTGAATGGAGTACTCTTCCCTCCATCACTCCCACTTAACACATCAGTGCCATATTCAGATTTTTTCACTATCTTTTTTATCTTTCCATCCTAGTAAAATATCCATAATAGTCATCTTTCTATCCTACTATTTCACTGACTATTTTTTTATAAAAAAATATCAAAGAAGATATGTGAGGGAGAGAGATACAAAAGTTAAAGGATGAGAGAGATAATGTATATACCCTAGGGGGTGGCTAGCTTGGTGGGGTTTTTCTTTTTTGCGTCTCAGAGGGGTTGGTGGTGGTGTTCTTTGACAGTCCCTCTTCATCTTTCTATCCTGACGGCGTGTAAAGCAGGTATTTTGTCCGTACCCTCTAAAAGCTATTATGACATTTATGTGGCAAATGTGCTGAATGGTGGAAAGTTAGCCACTCTCTACACCTTAAATAGAACAAATAATGTCTAAATATTACTATCTTCCTTTAAAATTTTATATAATTATTTCGTAATTTGTTGCTAGTTGTGAATTACTATAATTTTTTTCTTTCTTTTAAAAGAAATAACTATTTATTTTTCTAAATTTTGCTAAAATTTGTCCATCTTTAAAAGTACTACGTTTTCTCACTCAACTACTTAAGTACTTATCACATTCGATCACAAAAGTGTCTAAAAATATGAGAGGGGTGAGATACTATTAATAACATCTTTATGTCCGTTACATATTTCTTAAATATGTGTATTAACAACGTCACATCGGTTATACATTGGGATATTCAAAAAAACCGAATAACCTTGCATGAATCAAAATCGGTAAACACGATATCCGTAAAACTCGTAATTCGAAAAACCGACAACTAGGGTACATGTTGAACACGGGACGGGTTCGGATTTTAAAATTCAATATCCGCGGGTATCCGCCTCGCCCCCATGCTTTTAACATATATGTATGCATGTATGTATGTATGTATGTATGTATATTTGTTAATATTATATAGCAAAAGCCATTAGAAAACTTAAAATTTGCATAATTACATAACTTACCTCTAGCAGCCTCTAGTGTCTCCCCAATTCTTTTTTTGAGTTTCGACATTAAGAGTTTGCACACCTACAACGGTCAAGAGTTCAACATGGAGACACTGAAAACGATCAACAATACCGACTTCAAAGCTAACGGTTTTTTCTACGAGACTCTCATCAAAGATTTGTTTGACTTTTGCTAGTGATTTGTTCATTATTATTGACTTGTTTATAACATTGTGGTATTGTTTTATTATGAATCTGAACCTGTTGAAAATAACAAAAATGAAAAACGACTCATTTTTAGGGTAACCATGTCCCAGATCGTAGATACCTTTCTCCCTTCAAGTACCCGCACAACGGATTCCCACTGTTTGCGGTTCAATTTCGATTTGTAAAACTGAATACCCGTCTCGCAGTAATAGTTTGCATAAAATCCACTACCCACCCCATAAACACCCTAGTTATACACTCCTAAATTTTCATATTATATATATTACTTTTAGATACGTATACTAATTCTAGACTTTTAGTTAATTCATAATTTAGTAATAGAATATATTAATTTATTTCATAAGATAAACATAAAAAGATTTTAAAAATACGTTCATAAATTTTTTTAAAACAATTAAAATTAAATATCTTTCGTAAAGTATAATTTTTAAAAAAATAAATGCTAACTAAAGTTAAGAAAAGATTAAATAAAAATTCTTATTATTCCGTGAAATAACGAGAAAAGAACCTCACCCCTCAAAAGAATGAAAATTGTGTGATCACATTTCTTTTGTTATATCCATTTCTTCTCTAAACTAGTAAGAAACACGATTTTCTAATTATATTAAAATGAACTATTTCATACTTTATTTCATAGCTTCAAGCATAGCGAATAGTATATATCAAATCAAGGAGCTTGCAATATAACCTTATTAAAGTATTAAAAGGTTTATCTCATATTCTCTGTTTGTTGATTCTAGTGACCGTCGTTAAGACTATATATATCTATCCAGTTGGTGAGGAGCTAAATGAAGTGTGATATATATAAACACCATCACCTCTTTCCTTCATTCACTAAGCTAGTTCTCACTAACGTTATATCATTCTCTCTATCTACTTCTCTCAATCTCTTTCCTCTCTCCGTGTTTAATTATTTTTTTAAAAGGAATAGAGAAATAATTGAGAGATGAACATCGGACTGGTAGAATGAAGAGAGATTAAAAAGAAAAATGATATAATACTAGACGCTATGTAACTAGAATACTGTAATGATACAATGCTTATTAGCTAAGAATACTGTAATATAAAAATGGGTTTAAACTTTATGAAAACAATTAAAAAGTACATGCCAAAGGATTTTCTTTCGTACAATCTTCTTTTAGCCGAATCTAGACCCCCAACTTCCATTTAGTTCGTATCAAAATCAAACCGACCCAATTGACCCGATTGTCCAAATCGGACCTTCACTGAACCTTCCCCTACCTCTCTTTATAAATCCCCCACCCAATTCCCCCTAATTTACACGCCTTTCTCTCTCCAAATCTCATCTTCTCATTTTCAGATCTTCAAAGATTCCCAAAACCCTAAAATCACAAATTCCCTTCTTATCTTCTTCCCTTCTATTCTTGGGTGTCAATTGCAGCAACACATTATCCCAATATCCCCTTTAATAATACTTCCTCAGATGGCTTTGGCTTATCTCGGATCGAAAAAGCCCAACGCCACCGCAGTAATGACGTCGCCGCCCCAACTCATCCTAACCCAAGACGAACTCAAGAAAATCGCTGCCTACAAGGCCGTCGAGTTTGTCGAATCAGGCATGATTCTTGGCCTCGGAACAGGGTCCACCGCCAAACATGCAATTGACCGCATCGGAGAGCTTCTCCGGCAAGGAAAACTAAGCAACATCGTCGGAATACCCACTTCGACCATAACCCATGAACAGGCTTTATCTTTAGGGATTCCTCTTTCGGATCTCGATACCCACCCGGTTCTTGATTTGGCCATTGATGGAGCAGATGAAGTCGACCCGGATATGAATTTAGTCAAAGGCCGTGGTGGATCGTTGCTCCGTGAGAAGATGATTGAGGGTTGCTGTAAGAAATTTGTCGTAATTGTTGACGAATCGAAACTTGTGGATTACGTCGGAGCAAGCGGGTTAGCGATGCCGGTGGAAATCGTTCCGTTTTGCTGGAAATTCACTGCGCAGAAGCTTCAATCGATGTTTGAAGAAGCTGGGTGTGTTGCAAAGCTTCGGATTTCGCCGGAAAGCGGTAAGCCATACGTAACTGATAACGGGAATTTCATAGTTGATTTGTATTTCAAGAAAGATATTGGGGATTTGAAGGCTGCCGGCGATGCAATGTTGAGACTCGCCGGAGTAGTGGAGCATGGAATGTTTATTGACATGGCTACTACTTTGATTGTGGCCGGAGAGCTTGGTGTTACAGTGAGGAATAAGTATTAGATTATGGCATGGCTGCCGGAAAATGGCAGAGATTTTGTTTCTGGCTAACATTATCAGGATATGGAATTAGGGTTTATATCTCTCTATCAAGAATTTTATCAATTTTTTATTATTTTGCATTCATTTGACAATTACTTCAGATGATTTGCATCGTAGCTTCTACAATTTTGTTGGTCAAAGTACAAGATATCTTTGTTTGAGAAAAACATTAGTACACAAGGATAAATAACTTAAACAATATGATATTAAAATGGTATAAAGACACTAATTTGGTATAATGTAATAAATTTTGGTTTTATTTTATGAGCAGAATTTGATTGCTTATTATATTTATGAATAATGCTAATATGGTAGCGTTTCGAACTTTGAACATTAGTTTCATACTTTAACGGGTGATGTCATTTTCTAGGGGATGATTTGTAAGTAACAAATTGTTACATATAACAATTAGGTATTGTTTGATTGTGACTTAATAAGCTTGTTAATATGAATATAGATTAAGCCATAATAAAGGTGTATGCTTAAATGCAATGGAATGTGAGATCTCCAAATTATATACATTTACAACTTATTTTAGATAAAACCCCATTTATATACTCAAAACAATTTTTCTAAATAGAATTAACTAATCATATGTGAAAATATGGATAAGAAACAAAATTATAGGATTATAGGGGAATAATAGTCTTAATTATTGTATGTATTAAAAATTTGTATACAACCATTTTCCAAGATTGGTACTGATATAGAAAAAAGTGTCAAGAACATAGAATAAGTAAAAAAAATAGTCGATATGACAAAAAATTTGGGATAGTTCGGACAATTTAAATTAAAAAGATAACCAGTAACTTAACCGCTTTAATATTAGGAAATCAACCGTTTTAATATTCGGAAATCGGGTTTGGGTAAAATTTGGGTTATAGTTAGGTTAACATATTTTCAAGTATAGGCCAATTAGCTTACTTGGGCTTTTGTGTTTTACAAACTTCGTTAATGGTTGACCAACTTTCTTACGAAAATAAAATTTGATCACATAGATACTTGTTCAAAAGATGACAAATGGATACAAAGTGTCAAGGCCCATGCTTAAATCAATGTACTTTGAACACCCGCAATGGGTGTTCGTCATCCCCCATTGCGTCGAGCTTGCAATGGCCTCATTCTCCATCATCTCGTGAATCGATCAACTAACAAGCAAACACCCTCCTTATGCAGTTTTTGCTTTTTTACAAATAGGAATCAAGATATTGTGTGGGTCTAGTATGATAGTAATAACATTTATCATTATAAATGGTTAGTAATGAGTTAGACACGAGGTTAGTGATAGCAATGATATATACGCTTAAACCAAATTAAAAACATGTTGTTAGTTTTTCATAAAGTTTTTGTTGTAAAGACCCCATCATCGGCTAGACATCAAATTTGTTTGGCGTTTGCAGTGGAAGGGAAGGAAATCAATTGGCGCAACTTACTACCAAAGAAAATCTCAGCTTTTGTGTGGCGTTTGCGCTTTGGCAAGATTCTGGTAAGATCAATATTAGATGACATGGGAATCGACCTCACGCCTACCTTATGTCCTCGTTGCTAGCAATCATTAGAGACAGTGAACCATGCTCTCGTAAACTGTGGGGAGGTAAAAACATTGTAGGAGCAATAGTTTCAGTGTTGAGGACCAGAGGAGTGCGATATATACTCAGTACGTGGAAGGGCTACTTGAAGACTGCAAATTAAGGTGCAGTCAAACAAGATCTAAAGACCTATGGCAAGCAACAGCGTGCGGAACTCTGTACTTGGTGTGGAGAAACAGGAATAGCATCGTATATGACGTAAACAACAATAATTTCCCACAGTTTCTGTATGACTTCCAAGCTCAAATTTTCAAATGGGTCACACTTAGAACCCTAAATAAAGAAATCTTGTGACAGACTTGACTGCATTTCCCGAGCACTTTGATTGCCGTCAATTTCAACACAGGAACATAGACTTATGTTTCAGGCTAAGCGATAATTATTTGGTGTGAATTAAGACAGCTTTTATTAAAATGGCATTTTTGGTTTAAGTGGTCTGGATTGTGATTTGAGACGCCTTCTTTGGGCCTGTTTCTTTGATATGTGTTCATATGGGCCTACCCTCCATTAAAATGGCTTTTTGGGAGCCTGGTTTACCATCTATTTCTTGTTGACTCATAAATTTAAGTTTAAGAAACATGACTCAAATTTGTTAGGAGTGATGAAAGAAAGCGTTATATCATTGACTCGGTTCCACTCACATATTTATGTAAATTAATATTATGTGTTTAATAATGGTGATGTGACAGATAATCAATCAAGATTAAGATTGTTTTGTTATGGAATACTCATAGGCTTAAAAATTGATACGATAGTGAAACAGTCATGAGTACGGATGGTCTAATATAGTCAAGTAAAGATGGAATTATGGTGCGTGTAATGGTAGAAATATGTTTTGAATTATAGAATATTCAAGATGATGTCCATATCTTGGGTGCTGGAAACCAAGAATTGTGAGATTGGATTTAAAATAGGGTTAAATTTAAGTTGAATTGGAAGTAGTGTTTCCTGTTATTTAGCTGGGGTCTTAAAGTAATCCTTTTCACGTCTAGATTCACTTTTAATGCAACATGATCTTCCTGAGGTTTGTGTTAGCATTTTTATCCAGGGGCGGACCCAGAAATTTTTTTGACCGGTGTCACCATATAATGCGGAAATAAAATTAAATAAAATTGAGGCTGTGGTTCGAGTTTTTTTTTCGGGTTTTAGGGCCAAAATTTAAAATAAAACACAATTTATATGAAGTTATGAACTAAAATGCAATTTTAAAGATATAAATAGAAAGATTAACCTATTTTTTATCATTTTTTTTAAAAAGTATCATTTTTCCTTTGATTTTGGTGGTATCACCGGGTGCACCCCGAAAATTTACCGGTAGCACCGTTTCAAAAAATCGAAAATTAACACTACGAACCGTCAAAAGACCGGTGTCCCGTGCCCCCCCCCCCCCCCCCCAACCCTTAGGTCCGCCCCTGTTTTTATCATATGTTCAAGGGTGTCTATGAGAGAATGTAGGAGGTGTGATCGTACATGACCCGTGTTTCAGAGGAGCCCAAATATTTATATCCATATTATTATATATAAATATAATGTTATATTTTTCAGAGTCCACTAAATATTAGGAAGCTTATATTTAAAGTACTTATCCTATAAGCCCTAAAAATTAGATATTATGGATTCGATGACAAAGATCTTAAATAATGTTATAGTCGTGTTGAAGTCGTACTTAAGTATAATAGACAATTAGATCCTGATGGAAATGAACTTTATACAGAGTTGAATCTACTTCACACATTTTTACTCGATGAAACTATCAAACCTAATGATGTGTAAAAATATCTTATGCAAGCGATTGTTTTCGTAATGCAATTATTGCATACAGAGTTTTGTTGACTAGTCGAATAACATTAACATCTGCATAAACAAGTTTTTGACGTCTTATTTATTGTCCAGAATGTCACAAAAAATAATTATGGGTCGAAAACGATAGTTATTAAGAACGATATCTTACAGGGAATTGATTATGAATAGTTGATCCACAACATTGCTTCTATCAATGTTTGGAGAACTTCATGATTCCTATAACTATGTAGGATATAGTATTTATACTACCATATTTTGTTTTAGCTATTGATATAATATATATCATAGTTTCACTAGAAAGTTTCTTATATATGTGTGGAAAAGAGGCTCATTTTTCTTCTTCACAGATAAACTAAAATAATTCACAAAACGCCTATGCTCATGTTTAATATATGAAGTGTTATTTAAACATACAATGATTATGTTATAATTTTCTTTCTGGTCAAGCTCGTGATAGTATGAGATTAGCTATTACCACGGACCCGAGGTGAGCATATGTAACTTCACACGTGCTAATGTATGATCAGTTTGATGATAGTATAGTACGTGAGTTTAAATGTGTCATGTACATTTAAATGTATAAGATAGAATTGTGGTTGTATTTAAATGCATAAGTGAAATGCTATGTGGACATTTGTTATTTATATGTGAGAGTTAAAACGTCTATAAGAAATTAAATTGCTCTTTATGTCTGTTTTTATCAATCGATATATTATCAAGTTAAGAAACATAATCTTCGTATTATGTCTATATAGGTTTATCCATGGCTGAAGCTCAAAATGAAATGCAATGTTGCAATAGATATATCCTAATTTTTTTTAAGAGATGTTATAGTTAGAGATTTCGACATATATGATTGTCAAAGCACATGTCAAACCTTGAATCAAAGTAACAAAAATCATGAAACTTATTTTAGATGTCATTGTCACATAAAATCTTGAAGCAAAATGATGAAAACAATGAACCTTGCTCTTAGAAATCAATTTCGGGGTGTTTGTTTTAGCTTATTTAGGGCTTATTTTCCGGGCTTTTTTTTATAAGCTAGTTTTTTTAGCTTATTTTCTGACTTTTGCGCTTATTATAAGTTATAATAAGAAAATAAGCCGGACTAGTGAAAAATAAGCTCGGAAAATAAGCCCATAATAAGCTAAAACAAACACCCCCTTCATGTCAATTTATTGTATAATGAGATGCACTTTATGCCACTATCACCATAAGGAAGTACTTATTTTGGGCACGATGTTTGCAAACTTTCACTAGCATATGAAACAAGAGACCTCCGTTAATTACTTTAAATCCTCATCACAAATTCACAATGCATACAAATAAAGGTAATTTACCAATCAATAAACCAATCCCAATAACTTAACTTTCGGTATCCTTCTATTCAAAATTAATTCTTATCATATGTCAAATACTAGCAAAATTAATGAATTTTTTTATTATGGTATGGATCATGACATCCCATCTTAACTCTTAAGATATACGTGAGAGAAGAAGTAGATCTATTAAAATATAATATGTGTATGTAAAAGAAAAATGATATATACAACAACACTCTATTGTTATCAAACATATTTTTTGGGTTTTAACCTTTGCTCTTTTTACCTTTTTAACATCAAAATTCGATGTGTTTTGGTAGGTAAGAAATCGGAGCAAATACGTCACTAAATGATTCTGTTAGGTTAAAAGTGGTAACCAATATCTTTATCCTATTCTATTTCCCATAGTCAATCACTTTTTTCACCCTTTTATTTTACATGACAACAAAGGTAATTAATTATTCAGAAAAATGATAGCATGTAAAAGTGAAACCGATCAAACGTAATTGTTCGCGTTTTCCTTCCAATTCAACACTTAGTTTTAGAACAAATTCCATATTTTACAAGTAAGTTGGATAAATAAAGTTATCAGTTTAAGTTTCATATTAGAAAGTGCGTATCTTTAACAGTTTAAAAAATATTAGATTATATTTCCAACTTAGGTATCTGTCATGATTGTAAACCACGTACCACATCAATTATTAATTTATTAGTTGATTCACCATAGTAAATATGTTATCTTGTTGTTTTTAACGAAAGACGTATGAAAAAAAATGACATACTTAAAAGTTAAAAGTATGTAAAATAATTTAAAGTTTTAAACATATATTTAAGTAAACTGTAAAAGTAATAAAACATCACACTTATTAAGTAATAAAACCCAAACCTTCTATTATCTTTAAAAATCTTATAACTTCAAGTGCATTCAAATATAAAATAATACAAACATTTTGGAGAGATATGATAATTTATTTAAACCCGAAGTTTAAGGAATAGTTAAAATAAATGAAGAAAAAGACGTGTTATGGAAACTTGTAGTCGACATGATCCTTTTCTTGAAGATGAAAGAAAGTAAAGCAAAAACAGGTGAAGGGCGTTCCACACGGTTTACGCCTTTACTTTCGGCTTTGGCTTTAGATTAATTCAGCTCATTGGGTAACCAAAATGTATATATAAAAAACAAGTAATCACTTTGACTTCATATCATATCTTAGCAAATGAACCACACATACACACGAAAATATATAAAACGTTTAACCAGAAACTGTTTTTCATAGAATGGTTAGTAACATTAACGAATGACTCATTAATAGGAATATTTTTGTCATTTATATATTTACCCAACTGAGAATTGCGTCCGGATAAAACGTCTTAGTTTGTGAGGTTTGATTTTTTCAAAATACCCATAATTAATGAGTCCGTATCTAATCTCTTATGAATCATGATGGGGTTTCTTTGACCAAAACCTTACTTAGGGGCAATGTTCGTAAATAGGAAAAAAGTCAATTTAGACTGAAATTTATCCCAACTTTCTTATAACTAAAATACCTATTATACCAAAATAAAGATAAAATTATGATCTTCAATTTGACACAAATATTACTATATTTTATTGAAGAAAATATTTCACATTTTTGCTAGTCTTTGTTCCAGCATGAGTTAGATATGTGTACATGTGCACGTAATATCGAGTTTTTGTGACACAAACACTTATAGATGCACATGTGCACATGTGCATAATTACACTGGCTTTTGACACTGGCGCCTAGGTGCATATGTGTATACTAAAATTTACCTCAACTTTCTTATAACTAAAATATCTATTATACCAAAATAAAGAGAAAATTATGTTCTTTTATTTGACATCAATAGTACTATATTTTCTCAAAGAAAATATTACATGTTTTTGGTAGTTTTTCTGGCACCATGTGAACATAATATTGAGTTTTTTTACAACACAAACACTTATAGATGCATATGTGCACCATAGGTGTAGGTACTCATGTGCATATTACATTGATTGGCGTATAGGTGAACATGTACATATGCACATGTGCATATAGAACAAAAATCATAAATTTACCGAAATATTAATATAGAACTTTGACTCCAGATGGTCTCTTTTCACAATGAATGAAACAAAAAATAAAATGACAAATTTAACATGTAAAACATTATAGATTAAATAATTTTTTTCTTCTTTCAATAACACCATCCACCTATACTTCTAAGTGTCAGACCGGTCCAAGCATTTTTTAGACCCTGAACAAATATAAATTTAGGCCCTAATATTCATTCTTATTAGAAAATTTTAATATTCTATTCATCAAAACCCTTTTACGATATACTCTTATTACACTATAGATGTTCTAGTATCAACTTTATGTTCTAGTATTAACTCAAAGGAGAAACAAATTGTAAGAAGTAACTTTAGTTCCAAAAGAGAGGATTTTGTAGCATCTGCATCAAGTTGATGATCGATTGGCGATAGGAGAATGAATCGTCGCTTGAAGATGGAATATACGTTATACGTAAATAAGGTTTAAGGGTATTTTGCGGATTTCACCACTAAATTTTATAAGGGATCATGCATTTTAATTTTTAATCGATTTAAATAATAAATAAGGTATTTGGACATATATGAAAGTTTAGAGGTTTCAGGATGATATATATGTAATACTGAAGTTCGAAAGGATATATATATAACAATATTGAAAGTATATAAATATATATATGAAATTATAATTTTTTTTAAGACAAACCAATATTATTAATAAAACAATCATCCATGCAAAACACAAACATAATTTTCTGCAAGGTGCATCAAAACTTAGGCCACCAACCTACGTCAAAAACAAAAACTAAAACACACAACACGAAACCCATGTTGAAGAAACTTTGAACCACAAGCAGCAGATTTTCGAGAAGCAAATTAAACCCACATTTCTCGACTTCCAAATACAATAAGCTAACACCCTAAGTTGCAGTAGTCCACAAACTCCTACCAAAATTAAAACTAATTACCTTTTCATCCGCCTTTTGTAGCTCATTGAGGTTAAAACCTTCCATCACTGACATTAACATCGTGTTTCTGATTTATACGTGGAAAGAAAATATAAGGATATATAGAAAATTAACGGGAAAAAAGAAAAGAAAAGAAAGAAAAATGTTTGTTATTGGACGTTACCGGGTTTAAAAGGAAATAAGACGAAAAGTGAAATATGAAGTGTATTTTGGTTTCTTTCTAAAATCTTCCTAACTTTAAGAAGAAAATCAGAATATAAAATAAGGGATAATTTTCTTTCCAAAACCCTTTTTTTCTCTTTTAAAAAACTTAGGAACACAACTAAAATTCATCTTCTTTCCTAAATATTTTCTTTTCCACTTAAGAATCCAAATATCCTATGAAAATTTGCATCAAAACAAACTATGATTCATGTCTTTCACTGCCTCATCACAAAGCGTACACAACACGAAATGAAGGTCCAAGCGGCTCTCAAGAAATTTACTATGGGGTGTTCGGCGAAACTAGCTAAAGCTCTGGCTGAGGCTGATTAGTTGATAATCCGTAGCATCATTCATAAGTTACTTGGAAAGAGTTTTATATTAGAGGATTATGATGGATTATGTTTTTAATAAACCCCGCAAAGTTTCAACATCAGGACGAGACTAGAGGGTTGAAGATTATAAATACTATAATCTCAAAACCCTATGATCTCCTGTAAGTCCGTTACTAGATACACCCTATATAGTAACAGAAACATTAATTACTATATATGTCATAAATAAGTTTTAGTTACCATAAATTAAATCTTAACTTTTATGGTTACCTTGTAAATAATATATAAATACTTTAAACTTTAATTATGAGCTCATAACCATTTATTATTATCCAAAAAGTATCATAGAAAACGTTACATATTTTATTAGATTGTAGCTAATATAAAGCATTATATAATATGTTTTCCAATAAAAGATTAATCTAGAACAGTGGCCGCTAAATAAAGAGTGATTAGTGGTAAATTAGGCAACATGTGGGGTCACGTGGGACCCGGCTAAAGTAAATAAAGAAAGAAGCACTAAAGATCCTGGGTGGGCCACATGCAAAACGAACCCGATTTAAGTGATGCACCTACCTACCTAGCCCCACACGCCTTCACCACATATACACACTCTCTCTGATTATTATCGTACCAAATATAATATTAACAATTTAATTTCGTTCGAACTTTGCCATACAAACATAATATTTACATTTTACAGCCTAAAAAAACAAAAATTCAAGAGTGGTTGTTATATGATTTTATGACTGTACTTTTAAAAGCCAAAACTAGAATATTAACCTCGTTTACAAAATCGGATGGATAACTGGTACTACGCCGATCATACTTAAATAAGAATCATATGTCAAGTTAGCAAGGTTTTAATTGGTAAGATCGTAAGTTTATATATACGAACCTATACTGACGTTCGTGAATTTATAAACATGAATAAGACATTTTAGACATAATTGGTCCATAACTTACATAATTAAAAAATAAAAAATACATAACTAAAAAAGAAAATTAATATATTTTGGGTTTTATTTTTCATTTTGATTTCTTATCTTAGAAAAAAAGGATAATCTTCCTTAATTTTGATACCTTTCTTGTTTGGTACAACGATCATTTTTTCCCTTTAAAATCCCAAAAGCACCTAATTTGATTGAATTTCACGTGTTCTTACGTAAACATAAATGGGGGAGATCATGTTCGGCTCTTAAATGCTTCGATTATTTATTTATTATACTTCTTTAGGTTGTGTATTTTGTCTTTTAAACTATAACAATGCAAAAATTATAAATTGGTTTATATGAATGGTTTATATGAATTTCAATATTAGATGATCTAAAGTCTCAAACTTTGAACTAAAATATTTAATTATGTTTGTTTGTTTTATATGTTGATCACCTAAAGTAAACAATTACTTTTGGTGCTAAAACCGAAAAAAAAATAGTAACAACTAACTTTCAACAATTATATATTTATTTTGACGGGCAACTGTTTTTTATGGATGTTTTGTCAACCTATATTGACTACTTGCTGTCACCTACGCGGACAAAGCCAACTTTCGCCCAAATCTATTAAAGTAGGTTACAATGCCCCTTGAATCCTTAAAAGAATGTAGGACTTAATTATATTAAGTACTAATACAATATTAAAGCAATAACACAATTATCTATGTATGAACTTGGAACGTATTGAAGGATTGAGTGTAGGTATACAGTCAAAAAAACACACATCAGTCATAAACGTATTTTATTGCTTGAGGAAATTAGGGCCAACAAAATTATATTTATACCCTTAATGTATTTACACAAAGTATCATAGTATAATATTAATATAAAAAACAACACTTAATTCCTGTATTTGAACAGAACTTAAAGACCTAACCAAGACACCACCCTTTAAAGCTACAATCCCCTCCAAAATTCTTAAACACGAGATTTTAGTGTAACTTACAAGAAAGCAAGGTTTAAATAATTAATATTCTTATAGTTTTACTAAAATTATTAACCATCTATATAAAAAATAATTATGTTTGTTACAACCGAATAGAGTAGACAATTACGTCACCGAAACCTTGAAAATGTCTTACTATATTTAAGAAGTACGTGTTTCCTTTGACAATTTACCTTTTGTTATCGTAATAATTTATTTATTTATAG
The DNA here is from genome assembly GCA_947179395.2 of Pulicaria dysenterica. NCBI lineage: Eukaryota > Viridiplantae > Streptophyta > Magnoliopsida > Asterales > Asteraceae > Pulicaria > Pulicaria dysenterica. Next base: position 92,726,793 of record OX359290.1, on the reverse strand, counting down.
AATAAAAACAAAAAGACGATAACGTAATAAAGTATAAAATATACTTTGCACAAAACAACTATAGATCCCACTTGCCCTTATTTTTTATTCTTTCTTTTTGCTTTTTTTGACCATCTTCTACTAAAATATGAGACTCATCCTAGTCGTAAAAATGTGCAAGATTATAGTAATATGGGGCGTGTGAGTTTTATGTTTAATAAATGACTATAATTAAGTGATATAGTAAAATATGAGATTATTTGTATATTATTAACTAGTTTAAATAACCGTGTAAACACACGGGTCAAACATAATTATTTATGAAAAAATCTCTGTGATTAAATATGTGATTGTTTTGTAAGAATGAAATAATAGACTAATTTTAGATTTTCAAATTAATTCCGATCAATATAAAATAGTAAATGATAACAACTTTAGAATGATGTAATATTTATTTATGATAAGATTTATAAAACAAATAAAATCAAACCTGTCATGAGACACGACATAGATAAAAATTTTAATGATTTAATCTGAACCAACCATTTTTGTAAAAATAGATTCAATTTAACTTTAAATTGAAGCTTTCTGTTGTCATTTTTCACGTTCTCATTAATCTAGCGTTATATAATTATTTAGTATATATTTTTTAATATTTAATATTTATCACTTTTTTATCACAACACGTATATTACATGAGCATTGAATTTAGTTATTAGTATTAAATATTATTTAGAAATTTATATTAATTTTAAATTAATGCAAAATATTTATTTTGTACTAAATTAATGGATCTTCATATAATTAAAATCAAGTACATAAGTCGACCTTTTCTACAACAATATCTAAATTTATTAAACTTATATTAACTTAAATATAATCTTATCTCATATAAATTTAAAATAGAGTTCGAATAATAAATTTAAAATAGAGTTTTAATTTTGACCATTCAAAGTCAAAATTAAGTTTTTAATTTTAACCTAAATGAATAGTTAAGATTTAATTTTAATTAAATGAAAAGACAAGATTTTCTAATTAGAGTAGTGATAGTTAGTCTTTTATTTATAATAGAAGATACTATTTGTCAAATGTAACAAAAAGTTTAAAAAGTTATAACTAATTGTAGGGACATAAAAATCATATAATTATTATATATAATACACTTGTATTGTGTACAAATTATCTGTTTATTAAAATTTGTTGAGATGTGATAAATAAACAACTCATGAGTTGTGTTCGAAATGCTAATTAACATTCAAATTTCACAAATGTTAATGTGAGAGTAACTTTGTCAATTTTTCTTATTTGTGCAAGTACTTTTTGTATATTTCGTGGAGAATGATATAATGTATAAAACCTTAGTCATATTGATATTTAATAATCTTTTAAAAATTGTAAATAGCTAAGTTTCGAATTTTCTTATTTAGTATCGTCATGTTTGAATAGTAAATACTTATCATCATTTATGTAATATTGAACTGATTTTTACAAAATAATTTTACATACAAAGATGATAAAAGCATAAATCAATTACAATCTACATTAACTGCTTGATATTATTATAAATTTTTATTATATTTATTTTTAATATCAGGTACGATTTGTTATCTATAACCTAGCAAATATAACATGTAATATGTATTCTTGTTGGTTCATATCAATCTTGTGTTAAACAAATAATAGATTCAAGATTATAATTAAAACGTGATTTTACTGCTATTTTTTTTACAACAGATTTAATATATACCAATTTTGTTTATAACAGGATTCGAATCTTTGACCGTAAGTGAGTGTCAAAGTACTAACTACTGGACTACAACCCAAATAGGCTACTTATATTATTATTATTATTATTATTATTATTGTAAGGAGTACTATTTTCTTCGCTAAGCATTTATTTAATTAATATGAATTATTAGAAAATGCAGAAAAGACAAATAAAACATATAAAATTTTCTTCTATACCTTTCTTCTCTGTAATATGTACACTGCTGCATTCACACACACAAACACACACTCTCTCTCTTACCCGCCTTTTGGTTTCGCACACTCCATCTGATCACCATGTGCAACGCACGCCTCAACCCCCTCCAGATCGTCTCTCTCTCTCTCTCTATATATAAACACTCTCTGTACGTATATATATTTTAGCTTAGAAGACTAATGTGAAACTACTTTTGCCATGTTTCTTGTTTATTTCTGTAATTGAACTCATAAAATCCTATTTCAAGATTATCAAGAATTTGGGATTCTTTTAATGGAGTGAGGTTTTCATTTGCAAGAATCACCAGAAACGGAAGAATGGCGAAGAATCCGTTTCGCGTTTTGTTCGTCATCGTCTTCATCACCTCTGTTTCATCTCTTTCGTCATACCCACAACATCAATCCAAGTTTATATTAGGTTTGCTCGTCATATCATTTACACATAATGGGGGGTTTTATGTTTGTTCATATGGGGATTCTTGGTTTAGCGTAATTATCGGATTCTATGAGTTTTGCCGACAAAGATATTACTTTTGGCGATGTATGAAGATTTTCCGAAAATGGGGTTAAGGATTCAAGATTGTTGTTTTACTTTTCTTGAATATTGCGAATGTTTCTTAAATTAATGTCTTTCTTGGCTATACCCAACCAATCGTGCATGTGTGCCACCATTAGAGTTCAATTCGTAAGATTTAAGAAGACTAAAAGTTATTAAAGATTTAAGAAAATTGTGAATTGGGGTTTTTGGTGTTTGGAGTAATAATGTCTCTATCGTATAGAGACATTGGATCATCTTTAAGAATGAATTTGCTAATATTTGAGTTTATCTGCATAATCTGTCATGGGGTTTAAAACAATCTTGATAATCAGCAGTTATGAGAATCATATAACTTGTTTATGAATGTAGATTTTATATGATCAATGACACTATTGATTTGCAACTCACTTTGATTGTGAATCTTGATTATCAGCAGTTGTGAGAATCATTAGCTTGTTTATGAATTTAGATCATATGTGATGAATGACACCATTGATTCAAAACTCATTTTTATTGTTAATCATAGGAGAAGATAACTTTGGCCATTGGAAAAATGGGATCTTAAGCTCATCGGCTGCAAGTGAGGCTGCTGGTCCATCCAATGGTCCACTCAGCGCCCTTGTATTGGCAGGCTCGAGAACAAAGAGGCCTGACATTCTTAACCGTTTCAAACGCTATCAAGGTGGATGGGACATTACCAATAAACACTATTGGGCAGTAAGTGTTTTCTAAGATTAAGTAGCCTGATCAAATAAAAAATGAAATAGTTTATTAATATTAATTTGTCAGTCTTTCTTGGTATAGTTTAATGACATTATCTACAGTCGGTTGGATTTACAGGCGCAGCTGCGTTCATTCTTGCAATATTATGGTTTGTGTGCTTTGGTTTGGCCATGATTATTCATCATTGTTGCGGATGGAGAATAGACATCAAAGGCAAAGAATCACGCGGTTCTCAGATGATATGCTTGATTTTGCTTCTTGTTTTCACATGTGCTTCAGCGTTAGTATCTCAACTCTGTTTCTTTTAATGTTCTTTTAAGGAAATGCTTATTTTGGCACTTGATTTTCATGTTTTTCCACCATAATTCTTAATCTCATATTACATGAACAAATCTTGGTTGCTACCCAGCATTGGCTGCATACTTCTTTCAGTGGGACAAGATGAATTCCATGGTGAAGCCATTGACACATTGGATTATGTTGTAAACCAATCAGATTACACCGTACAAACGCTCATAAATGTCACGGGCTATTTGTCACTAGCAAAAACCGTGAATGTGGCTCAGGTTTTTCTTCCTTCAGACGTGATGGACGATATTGACAGGTTGAATGTTGGCTTGAACAATGCTGCTGATACATTGAGGCAGAAAACACACCAGAATTCTCAAAAAATTAAAACTGTTTTTGATACTGTGTAAGATTCCTCCTATCAACACGGATTTATTTTTGTATTTATGTTTAGATTTTAAAGTTGTCAGATTCATTTAGCTTCTGTTCTTTATTCGTTCCAGGCGGTTATCGATGATTGCTGTTGCCATAGTTATACTTCTAGTTTCACTTTTAGGCCTTTGTAAGTATTCATAAGAAGCTCTTTTGTTGATTTGTTTTTCTTTTGACTAGTGTTGATATGATTTTTATTGTATTTTCTTCTGTTTTGTTGCAGTTCTGTCTATCCTTGGTCACAAGAACATAGTTTACATGTAAAATTTTCTTTCTTTTTCTATTTTCTTAGGATCGTTTTTAATGGGTGTGATTGTATCTTACTTGTTTTTCTTTGTGCAGATTCATTATCAGTGGATGGTTGCTTGTCACAGTTACATTTATTCTATGTGGAGTTTTTGTGATTATTAACAAGTAAGTTTAATATCGATTTTAGTATTTGTGTTTTCTTAATATCATTGATCTTTGAACAATCTTTACTACTTTATAAAGCATTTAGCTCTTTTTTTTAAGACAATTTTTTAAGTTAAGTAGTACAAGTAATATAGCATGCTTTACAATAACTTTGTTGATAGTTTTAAAGCATTAATTATGTATTTAAATTCTAACAGTTTTATGTAATTAAAGTATTTAAAGTGTTTAAGATCATTGCTGAAACATATTGTAAATAATGCTACTTGAGTTGTACTATTTTATGTAATCGGTTTCAGTTTTTTAAGTAAATTTGAAAACGGTTTCAGTTTTATATAATTAAAGTATATATGGTAATTGGTTTCGGTTTTTAAACCGAATTTGAAAATGGTTTCGGCTTTTTCGGTTACGGAGCGGTTCGGATTATGGTTGAAACGGTTTATATCTGAATTTTGAACACCCCTATATCGACAAATGAAACTATTTTACCCCGCCGCATCGCGCGGGTAAAATACTAGTTTTTTTTATAAATGATGTAGTTTCCATGGGAAGGAGCAAATTTGAATTACATTTTTTCATGAAGACTTCTCATTATATCTCAAAGAGAAAAAAACAGAACAGTTTGATTGTTTTAGGTCAGACGTACAGAGTGATTTCAACATCAAAATCTATACGAACTTCATGTTTTCCAAGAAAATCTTGATAATGGCATTATATTTGCAGAAAAGTAGAACCTTTTATTTGAATTGAAACAAACTCACATGGAATTCACATCAAGAAAAAGAAAACAGCTTTGGATTAACAAGTCTTGACACCGGAAAGTAATGAGCTAATTAATGTGTTGTTTTTCAGTTCAATCTCAGACACTTGTATGGCAATGGGACAATGGGTAGATAACCCACATGCTGAAACGGCCCTTAGCAACATCCTTCCATGTGTTGACCAAAAAACCACTAACGACACTTTGTACAAGAGCAGACAAGTTGTTAATGATATTGCAAACATCATAAACGGTTTCATCGGTTCATTTGCAAATTCAAATTCGCCTGCTGGAGGGAACTCTAATTACTACAATCAGTCTGGCCCATTGATGCCGTACCTTTGTTATCCATACGACTCTCAACTGCACGAGTTAGAATGTCCTTCCCAATTGGTTTCAATGGCCAATGCTTCTGTGGTATGTTAAACTAAAGTCCATATCTTTTTAATTTGATGAATCTTATCACAAGTTTAATATGATTATCGAACGGAACTTCTCTTTCATGTCTGCATCTTTCTCCCTCCGTCCCATTTTTATTGTCCACTTTTGACTTTTGAAGTCTTTTTTTTCAACTTTGACTTTAAAGATTTTTGTTTGTGTTATATAATATTTGATACAAAATATATGAATACATTGTGTTTTAAATGTATTTTCTTGATATAATATTCATCAAGTATTATATAACATAAACAAAAATATCTAATGTCAAACTTGAAAAAGAAAGACTTTAAAAAGTCAAAACCGGACAATAAAATTGGGACGGAAGAAGAAGTAATACATTGGGATTTCTTCACCTGCAGGTCTGGCAGAAGTACACTTGCAGGGCCACGGAATCAGGATTCTGTACCAGTGGTGGAAGATTGACGCCAGAAATGTATGAGCAATTAGTGGGTGCAGTGAACATAAGCTATGCCCTTCAACACTATGCACCGCCATTACTGAGCCTACAAGACTGCAATTTTGTGCGTGAAACCTTCAGAATCATCACCTCTCAGCATTGTCCTCCATTGGAGGATCGTCTTAGAATGGTAAATGTAGGCTTGGCTCTTGTCTCTGTGGGAGTCATGCTAAGTCTTGCTTTGTGGATTATATACGCAAACCGGCCACAAAGCCAGCAAGTTTTGTCAAATATACCATCAGAATTCAAAGACAGACACAATCGTAACGATATCACCATCGATGTATCATTGAAAAATAATGATGTTTAAAGTGCTAGAAAGAAAAAAAAACCGATTTTAGAGTAGTTATAGGTAAAGAGAATGACTTTTGTGGGGGGTTTTGCGGTTGTGATCTTCCCTTCCTGCCAGATCCAAGATGGGGCGAAGCTCCATGTTGGGTTTTGAGCAGGCGTGAAATGTGTTGATTGTTGATGATACTAAGGAGCAAAACTTTGAGTACTTTAATTTTAATATTTCAAATTAATATTCATTAGTTTAATTTGGTAGTTCAATTTGGTTTTTTTATGTTGTAATTTTGATTAAACATAATTAAAAAGAATGTAATTTAAACAATAAGAAAAAATTATGTTTTTGTCATTTAAAAATAAAAATATATATAAATAACATAACTAAATTCTTTATTTATATGAAATTTTCAACTATGAGCACAAGCCCTGCTTCGGTGAAAAAGGGGGCGTTTGGTTCAAGTATTGATTTTGGAAGAAATGAGATTTATAGTGAGATTGAGATTTGGTGGGATTTGCATTTGGGGGGATTTCCACCACCTCCAACAACCATATCTGCCCACCACCTCCAACAACCACATCTGCCCACCACCTGCAACAACCACGTCGCCGGTGAACCACGAGCAGCCGGCGAACGACGAGTAGGCGGACCACGAGTAGGCGACGAAGGCGGCGGCTAGGGTTTCTGTCAGCGACGAAGGCGACGACTAGGAAACAACGAAGGCGGCTAGGGTTTTCGAAGGGGAAAAGACGGCTAGGGTTTTTGAAGGGGAAACGACGAAGGCGACGGCTAGGGTTTTCTGACGGTGGTTGTTGACGCGAACGACGACGACGGCTATGGTTTTCTGACGGCGGTGACTTGACGAGAACGACGCCGACGACGGTGGTTGACGGAACGACGATGACGGCGGTGGTTTATGTCACCGTAGCAAACGACGACGGCGGTAGATCGCCGGAATTGTAGCCGGAGAGTCGCCGGAGCAAATACCTCAAACGAGGGTTTTCAAAATACCAAGGTGGATGGAGGGATTGAAAAATACCTCGTATGTTGGATTCTGAAGAATCCTGGGAATTTGAATCTTATGCCCATTTTGCAAACTAAACACATGATTTGGAGGGATTTCAAATCCCATTCCCATGAAATCCCTCAAAATACCACGAACCAAACGCCCCCTAATTATACACTTTATGTTTTATGATTGGCTTTAGCAACTCATATATAGTGTCGTACCAGTTAACTGATTATAAGGTATTAAGGTGAGTCTTCTAGACTATTACTCATATCTGTAGCATGTGTGTTATTGCAATAGAATATAGTCATGTATTATTCATATGTGTTGATTAGCATACTGCTCTGTGCTGTAGAGGCTCAAAATTAGTAAAGTACTGTGACTCGATTGCTACACTAGGTCTAGAACTAGAGGCTAGCATATTCTTGTTATAAGTGTGTTATCTATATGTGATTATATGCATGCGTTTATATGATTGACAATATGGTAAACTCACTAAGCTCTTGTAGATTATCGAATACTATTTTATAATGTTTTGCAGGAAGCAATAAGTACAAGGGAAAAACTCCTGTTTGACCCTCGTTTTATATATTCACTTTGTAAACACGTAACGTCTGTTTGTAATATGAAAAACTTTTGGCACCAAACTATGTTATATATGTGTGTGTATCTTTTGAAGAAACCAATTTCAAACTATGCATGCTTCTGCTTTGCTGTAAATTACATATGTGGATATTAATAAATAGTGTTTTAGATGTGATTAACTATTTTATAAATTGGGGTGTTACAAACCATGGGACTAAAAGTTTCTGTGTAGTCAATGCCCTTTCTTTGATGAAAACCCTTAACAACAAGTCTTGCTTTATACCAACTAACAGTGCCATCAGAATTCCTTTTAATCCTGTATACCCATTTATAGCCAACAATATTTGCTTGTGCAGGAGCTTGTACCAGTATCCAGATTTACTTCGAGTGAATGATGGTGATTTTAGTCCGCATGGTAGAGTACCGGTAAGAACTAAGTTAGATAAACTGGGTATAGAGTTAGACACGATTCTCTGCCCTAGATGTGAGTTAGACTTAGAAAAATTAGATCACGCCTTTTTAACTTGTGTGGAAGCTCAAAAATTGTCGGAAAAAGTATTTGACTGGTGGGGGTTAAAGAATGTTAATCCTTTTTCGGTTTTGGAATTAATTAATTTAGAAAGCCTGCATGGATAAGTCAAGCTATTAAAAATAAATGACAAGCTACAGTTTGGTCCTTCATTTACTTAACATGGCGACATCGGAACAAAGTGATTTTCGATCAACATAAACATAAATTAGACGTGGCTTTCTCAGCTTTCCAGCAGCAAACTTACAGTTGGATTCATTCTAGATCGAGAAATAGCATTGGTTTGTGCTCTGATTGGTTACTACTTCCTCCAGGTGCACCAATCTCTTGACTCTTGCCGGAGCACAATTTGTTTCTTTAGTGTTGTTTGTTGTTCACATATTCAAGTTGTTAGTTGGGAGTACATCTGATCTATTTGTATAGTTTTGTGGGGCTATCTTTCATTTTAAGTCTTGTAAAATGGGAAAAGTTTTGTTGCCTTTAGAATGTACTTTGTTGGTTTGGTAATGATATTGCTATTTGCTTGCCTTTTTAAAAAAAAAAATGAAGAATATAAAAAGGGATAGAAAGGAAATAGAGCATAAAAAGAGGGAGTAGAAAAGAAAAAAAAGGGAGAAAAAGAGGGGGTGAAAATGAAAGGAGCAATAAATAAAAGTAAAAAATAGAATTCAGTGAGTCAAACTGTTTATCAGATAGATTAGGCCTGTAAACGAACCGAACGAATACGAACGAGGGCATGTTCATGTTCGTTCGTTTAATTTTAACCGAACACGAACACGAACAGGAACGGTTAACCGAACGAAAATTCCTGTTCGTGTTCGTTCGTCTAAGAAATGAGGATGTTCGTGTTTGTTTGTGTTCGTTCATTTAAATGCTAAACGAACATAAACGAACGTAAACGAACATAAACGAACGGTTCACGAACGTGAACGAACATGAACGAACATGAACTCATAACTTAACATAAATGAACATAAACGAACATAACTGAACATAAACGAACACAAACGAACAGAAATTCAGAACTTAAAACAAACGATTCTACACAATAATACAATCAAGTAGCAAAACACATGTCCAAATATTAAATTAAAATGCATTTAACATAGTTCTTCAAATTGGACTTGATACATCTTCCATCTTTTTCCCATTTGTTTCCCGATCCAAGCTTCCATCCTAAAATTAGTAAAAAACTAGATAACTTCATAATTCAAAGATAATAAATAACAACAATTTAATTGAAACTAAAGAACAAGAAACTAAAGTATTAATCAACAAGAAATCAGGAAGACAACGAGAGAAGGAGAGGAGGCGGCGACGAGAGAGGTGAGGGCTTTAGGGTTTCCAATTCAAACCCTTGTTTTTATTAGTTTACTTATTTACTTTTTATAAATACAACTTAATTTAAATGAAATATAATCTTAATTATCTAATTACAGATTATAAATTATAAATATATATATGTATTATATAAATATACGAACGAACGACCATAAACGAACATAAACGAACGACCATAAACGAACGGTTCACAAACATAAACGAACAGATAATCGAACGGTTCATGAACGTAAATGAACGAACGAGAGCCTTGTTCATGTTCGTTCGTTTAACTAAACGAACGAAAAATCTTTTTCGTGTTCGTTCGTTTAATAAACAAACGAACATAAACGAACTTCCCGACGAACATTTTCACGAACGGTTCATGAACGTTCGGTTCGTTTACTGCCCTAAGATAGATAAACACAATATAAGAGGTGTAAATTGTAATATAGGATTATAGGAGGGTTGTTTATGAATCTAATCTGATTACATGACGGCCCAAGAGGTGGACGGGCTGGGCTACGGCCCAGGGCAGCAGTGATACGAGGGGCATCAAAATTTAATTCTTCTCAATAGTATACGTATGCAGAGAATACCTGTTGCCCTTCTAATCAATGGAGACGTTAAGTGGAAAACGTTTACAATATATAGTTGATAGATTATTAATTAAAGTTTTGACTTTGAAAATTTTGAGTTTATGTAGTTCTGCATCTTTTATGTTTTCTGCATTGTTAGAGTATGTAGTTTCATTATTCATTTGTTTGTGTATCTATCTATCAATCTTCTACATCCTTGGTGTATCTAATTTGATAGTTCATTTGTTATGTATCTATTGTTTCATTCTTTGTATAATTGTATCTTTTTGTTGTATATGAACTCTAGTATGATTTGATTGTTCAATATTTTGATTGATTGTTTGTATAGTTATAGAAATATGAGCAGTAAAGCTGTTATGTAGCTGGTTATCAAATATAATATATATACCATGAAACTCTTCTATAAGCTGAGTTGAAAGTCAACAGAAGATACAACAAAGGCTATCAAGATATGGATATGAACAAGCATGTTAGCATTGTTGGCTTGTTGCCTACATTGGTTGGATGGGGTTTGGAGCTGAGTAAGTTTGTTTGTACATAGGACTCTGATAACTTACTTGGATGTTTGTACAATATGATGTTGACTGTTTTTAAGTGCATATGTTATGGAAAATCAAAGTTTATTTGATTATATACTTGGTATTTTTCATTATTAATTATGCTTCTATTAATAGTACTGGTTCCGCATAATATGCTCTTTGTCTCGATTAGCCTTTTTATACTTATGCTTTCATGATATAGATGATCTAAATTCAGTTTTAGCTAGGTTGCCCACCGCTTGACTATGATTCAAACCCTTAAAATAAGTGTTGTTTGTTTATAAAATTAGTTGATAAGGGCATCTTTCTAATGTTCCGCCCCGGGCATTAAAATACCTAGGATCGGCCATTTATTTATTTACATTATTGTCACTGTTCATCTTCAATTGTCTACGTCTTACTATCTTTTGATAATACTTTAAAAAAATTCATAGTAAACATGAAGAATATTTTAAATAACGTTACATATTAATAATATAATAAGAAATATGCGAGAACAAAATGTGTCTTTGAAATGAGTCCCACAAAATGAAAAAACAAAATAAAAATAATGTGTTGAAGTCTATTAGATTGAGTCGTAGTAATCTTTCTTCTTTCTCTTATTCATATGTCACATCAGCGATATATTATTGTTTACTCTTTCTCTTTCTCTCTCTTATCTGAAATCCAAGTATAGTCCAAGCCAAAAACCCAATATTTTTCCTCTCCTTACTTTTTTTCATACACTAAAAACAAACGAAATATATGTTCAGGTGAGTTCGGGTTCGGAGAATCAAGAGCTAACCCGAAGAGAGGGTATAGTGGTGTTCCCAAGTCACCCGAATGAACCCAAACACTCTCGAAAGATTTCAGGCCATGCGCCTTAGAAGGAAAGAAAGTAGTGTGCTATTTGCCTTTTTGTAGATTTTGCAGCGCAAAAATAATGGTGAAATTGCATATGGCGCAATCGTAGGAAAGCGGGGGAAATAATTTGGAAGTTGGAACGAAATGAGAGAAAGTAAATGAGTGGAAAATGAGTCGAACTTAATACCTCAAAGTTGTATATAGGCTAAAACGCTTATAATAGTAGTATAGAACTATAGGAACAATCATTAATATTTGGTAACATTAGATATGTAAACACAGAGAAGATATAAGTCATCATGAGCTGGTAAGAAATGTATATCTTACTCCTATATAAAACATTTACAACCTAAAAACTCTTAATTTTTAAGTAAGTTGAATATACTAAATTACCCTTCATATATATAAATGGAAACTATTATGTAAAGTAACTACTAGATGCATTTAATAAGATTCTTATATTCCATTTTAATAACTAAACTTTTCATACTTAAAAAAATCAAATAATAAATATTCAATTATGTTATAAACATTTTAACTTATTTATCAAAAAAATATGTATAATTAAGTAGAGCTTATAAACATGAATAACATATAATTACAATTTATAAACATATATTTTAATTTTTTAAAATAGCTCATATAACTAATAGTTTCAAATTAATTTATTCTATAATCTTAATCTCTTAATTTTTAATAGTTTCAAATTACTAACATACGCTCTGTATTGTCATGTAATTTAACATATTTTATAAGTAGAGATCGTTTTTCTTGTTTAAATGTTCTCAAAATTTATTTTAAAATAATAAAAGAGTTGATTGAGAATAGAATAATAATAAAGAAAATGGAAAAAAGATAAAGAAAATAGACATGTTGCCACTTGCCAAAAGAAAATTATTTGTTATCACTGTATTGATGAAAACCGAAAACAAACAGGTTACTAGGTAGAAATTAGTTGACGCCGCCGCATTGCGCGGGTAATATGCTAGTATTTATAATATAAAGCCTCTTTACCATTTTTAAGGGAATGTGTATATATAAAATGACTACCATATTTTAAGGGAAGGACCATAATATGTTCACAGTTATAAGTATAGAAAAAATTGTTTGCACTAGACAGTGTAAAAAGCTAAGCTTGTATAAACTTAAAAGTGTAGAGTTCAATTCTTCGTACTAAATTTATTCGCACTTCACAGATCAAAGGATGCGTGAAGTAATTTGGTTTGAAGATTTAAAACTGTAGACATATTTAATATTTTACACATTTAAAAGTACGAGTCAAATAATTTTTTCTCTATAATTATAAACACGGCATTACACATTTTCGAATTATTAGGCTGCTAGTTATACCTTACCTGCAAGTAAGGCTTACCTGTAGTCACATCAGCGCCACATCATTCCCCCTCTCTTACATTTCTCCTTTACCCAATTTCAAGTTATACCTTACCTTCTTTTACCCAATCTTTTTTCAATTTTTTTATTCTTTTTTTTATTTTAACAAATAACCTATTATATAAATAATATAATTTATTAATTTAATTGGTATTTTAACAAATAACAAATAACCCTTAAATTAAAATTCAAACAATACTAAAAACTAAAATTACATAATTTTAACTTAAAAAAATACATAATTTTAAAAATTAAAAACTACTCGTCTCCGTTGTTTGGGAGGTGAATACGCCAAATGTGTTCCACCAAATCCGACCGTAAGTTGTTATGAATCTCCCGGTTTTTTACTTCTCGAACATTTGCTGCGCGTTGTTCCTCGGTGATAGTTACTTCTATATCATCCGCTACAAGGTCGTTCTCATCGAAACTGCAAATGGCATTGCCTTCGTCTTCGATAATCATATTGTGTAATATGATGCAAGCGTACATGATATTCCTCAATTTTTCCAACGTTAATGCTCGTGCCGGGTAGTGTAGAATGTGCCAACGATGTTTAAGCACACCAAAAGCACGCTCAACGTCTTTCCTCGCCGATTCTTGTGCGGACTTGAACTTTTTCCTTTTGTTGTTGTGTGGGCACGTAAATGATTTGACGAAAGTTGCCCACTCCGGATATATACCATCCGCAAGATAATATCCATGCTTGTAAGTCACTCCATTCACTTCAAACGTACAATCCGGTGCTTTGTCGTCATACAAGTCGTTGAATATCGGCGATTGATTGAGAACATTGATGTCATTATTAGAACCGGAAGCTCTGAAAAATGCATGCCAAATCCATAAATCATGAGATGCCACCGCTTCTAGCATAACTGTCGGATGCTCATGATCACCTCTCATAAATTGGCCTCTCCATGCTACAGGGCAATTAGCCCAAGCCCAATGAGTACAATCTATGCTACCTAGCATGCCGGGAAATCCGTGTTTCACTTCATGTGCGGCGTACAAACTCTGAACATCATCATTAGTAGGCTTGCGTAAATATTTTCTACTATAGAGATCAATAATACCTTTGCAAAAATTGTCTAAGCAATCCCGTGAGGTCTTATCCGACATCCACAAGTACTCGTCAAAGGAATCAGGAGCCGTACCATATGCCAATTGTCGGATAGCAGAAGTACACTTTTGTTGCGTTGAAAACCCTTTCCGGCCTCTAGCATCCCATGTCCATGTGAAAAATTCATACTTTCGTTGGAGGTCGTGAACTATACGCTCGAATAAACCTTTGCTCATCCGGAAACGCCGCCTAAACATATCATCATCGTATACCGGGGTCTCGCCAAAATAGTCGCGAATGAGCATCTCGTGACCGGCTAGACGATTTCTATCTTTCGCCGGTCTTCTAGTTTGTACACTCAATATTTCCTCGTCGTCTTCAAAAATGAGATCCGAAACGGTTTTAAAAACCTGTTGCAGCATCTTGTTATTTCTCGCGTAAAACTGAAAACTGTTAGTTATTTCCTCGTTTGGTAGATCCATATTCTTTGTGGATGAAAAATATAAAAAAAGTGATGTATATGAAAGAAAAAGTAGAAGTAGATGAGAGAAATTGTGTGATTTGAAAATGGTGAAAGGGATGTTATTTATAGAGTAAATAATTAAATTGAAAAAAAAATTAAAATTTAACGGTAATATAGCCGTTGGAGGGGGGGAGGGTGGGGTGTTTACCTGCAGCCTCAACCATCGAGTCCCCATACTCGAAGACCGAACTCGATGGGCCAACTCGAAATCGAGTTTTGGTGTGCTCGATTGAACCCGATCGAGCTCGAGGTCTTCGAGCTACCCATAACGAGCAGTCTTAGGTATATTACTTGAGAAGAACTTATCTCCAAATTTTATTTCTTTTATTGAACGTTATTTTTAATGTATTTGCGATACGTAAAGTTTGTCAAGAAAAAAATTCCTTGCTAATTATTAGTACTTTTACCGAAGGATTTTCGACGGAATTCTTTACTTTTAAAAGAACGAACTAAAATTATAAATTATTGCCTATGTATTTATGAGTTATTTAGGGTTTAATAAGAAAATTAATTTACTGAATTTCATGTTCACCGGTCGAATACATTATAAATTTATATTCAATGCTAAAAATAATGCATACATATATTTTACAAATACTGTATTAATACATACTATTATGTGTACACATATAAAGTATCCATATCAAATAAATTGTGTGATATATATATATATATATATATATATATATATATATATATATATATATATATATATATATATATATAGGGAAGTTACATCGAGAACAAAAAAAAATGCGAGAACTGCGAGAACCGATCTAAACCGTAAAATATCTACCAAACGCCAAGATATTAAATTATGAAAATTATACCAAATATACTCTTTAACATGACATTCATATTGCTATATTTTTTTTAACAAAAAAAAATTCGTTTTTGCCAAGTTTTTTTTCTATCACTATAAGGTATGTTACATATATGTAATCAGTACTATAAGGTATGTTACATATATGTAACAAATTTTTTTTGTTGAAAAAAATATAGCAATATGGATGTCATATTAAAGAGCATATTTTTGTCGTTAATTTTGTATAATTTTCATAATTTAATATCTTTCCGTTTGATAGATATTTTAGTTTTAAAAAAATGGGGATCAGTTCTCGCAGTTCGCGCATTTTTTTTTGTTCTCGATGGAACCCTATATATATATATATACATATATATATATATATATATATATATATATATATATATATATATATATATATATATATATATATATATATATATATATATATATATATATAACTTATTCGTTAGTTAAATGGAGAACATGTTGCTATCGACGTACAATATGTTTCTTCAGATATCAAACACACATGTGAATATGTGATTGCATTAATTAATGCTTCGATTTGAATCCCAAATCGATCGTAATCTTGAGATAATATCAATAAATTAATTTTTTTTGACGATCGTCAAATTAATCTTTGAATTAGATACTTATTTAATTACTCGTGAGTCGTGAGGATGATGAATGTGAAGTTTTTGAATGTTTTATATTCAGTGATATATATTTTTAAAATTAATATCAAGATTGAAAGAATCTTTAATTACAAGCACGAGTTGAGCGGGCGACACCTACTTTTTAAGTAACAACCTCAAACATCGAGTATTAAAAAGTAAACATGTGAATAACGATACCTATATGAAAACGTGTGCTCCAATTCTAATTCATATGTTGGCATCTGCATGTCATTCCAGACAAATAAGATCATGTTGCTCAAAATGTTAATTACCGATAAACTAGTTATCTTTGTGTAAAAGGTAGATATATGATTCTAATTAATCACTCGAGGTACTTTTGCAATTTCTTTTTTACTCAGATGACATCTTTTTCACGATGAACTCAAACAAATCTAAAACTCTAAATCAAGGACTAACCAAAGAAAGTAATAATTCGACATTATGAAATTATGATGTAAACAATGAACTCAATTACGAAACTAGCCTAATAGATAACATAAAAACTCTACTACATTACAAGTTAAGTCTTTTCTAATATGCATGATCCAATGCTCAGAACTTATTCTTGGACACACACATACAAGATGGAGAGCGTGGAGGGATAGGGTGTGACAGGGTGCATGTGAGGAATTCATGGGTGGGCAATGACATTGAAGGAGGGGAAATCCGACGGCTTAGATTGGTTCTCGCAGTTCTCGCACTAACAACGGTTCTCGCATGAACTTTTGTATATATATATATAGGGTCAGGATCCGGTAAAAAGAAAATTAAGCTACAAATGGTAAGGAGAAATCTTAGCCATTCATTTTCATCAAAAGTCAATAAAATCCAGTCAAACATGGAGATTCGTAACTGCCAAAAAAGTTACCGTTGAAGGACAAAATTGGAAAATGTAATTAGGGATCTTGCTACTTTCACGGGAGTTACACTGTATCTATTTTAAACAAACAAAAAAAAATCAATAATCGATGAACACTTCCAGCCATTTACGGTGCACAAAAGAAAATCATCATAAACAAAATATGATACACACCCAATATCCAGTCATTAAAATTTTGATACACAATCGATTAAAAACAATACTGATGAACAACCACACGATGGAATGAATACCTGATACTAACAGATGCACACAACCGTAGAAACCCTAAAATCAATGGCAGTGGTCACCGACGTTGATTCATAACCACATAAACCCTAAATCGATGGCCGTGGTCACCGTGGTTGATGCACAAACACAAAAACCCTAAGTCGACGGCGGTGGTAGCCGGCGTTGATGCACAATCACGGAAACCCTAAGTCGACGGCGGTGGTTTGATTCTGATGCACGGCGACGCAGGTTTGATTCTGATGCACAGCGACGGAGGTTTGAATCTGATGCACGGTGACAGCGGCGTCGTACCAGGCGACGGTAGCCGGAGTACATAACAATGACGGCAAAGACACAATCGCATGGTACACGACTGGCATGCGGTCTCCGGTGGACATAACAGCGCGGCGGCGGCAGTGGTTATGCTTCACAAGGGACGCAATCGGCGACTATTGTGGCCTGGATTAGTTCACCGGAGCAAGATGTGGAAGAGGGGCCGGTTGGGGAGATCGAGCGACGGGGAAACAGCGTGAAGCAATGGAGCGGCAGAGAGAGAAATCAAGGAGGCGGGATAAAAAAAACCCTTGAGGAGATCGTGGGGTTTAGAGAATATAGGAGAGAGAGAGAGAGAGAGAGAGAGACAAAATCAGTATTTTCCAACTTTACCCTTATTCTATTAAGGACACGTGTCAGCCCCTCCTTTCTCATTACTCTTTTTACCATAAAACTCTTTTTATTTGATCCTGATTATATATATATATATATATATATATATATATATATATATATATATATATATATATATATATATATATATATATATATATATATATATATATATATATATATATATATATATATATATATATATATATATATAAACAAGTTAAAACGAAAGCTGTTTTTTTGTGTGAGAATTGTTTGTAACATCACTAATTACTCATTAATAAAGGTATTTTTATCAATTATATAATTACACAGCCGTTAATTGCGTCCAGTGGACCGACATTTATAAATAAAACTTGATTTTACCAAAATACTCCTATTAATGTGTCATTAATAAGTGTATTAATGAGTTATATTAATGATCAATTACAATTACTAGTCATTGTCTTATGTTAATTAAAGACCAAGATTAGTTCTCATGTACAGTTCTCGCATGAAAATCAGTTCCCCTTTTAATCCTTTACTAACTATTATATATATATATATATATATATATATATATATATATATATATATATATATATATATATATATATATATATATATATATATATATATACTAGTTTAATACCCCGTGTATAAACACGATGATTGTTGATATGAGTTTTAACATGTATGGTGTGAAATCTTAAATATATAATAAATCTATATATCGATAACAAATCAAGAAATATTCATGAAAATTAGAAGATGTCAAAGAAAATTGACTTATACACATATTTACACTGATATTTGTTAGCCATTTTATGTAATAAATAGAGTTGATTAGTGGCTAAATGTTTCAAGAATAATTTAAACCGTTTAATAATTTGACGATGTCATAAACCTATTCTCTTAATATATATTAAAGATTAAAGATTAAAAAATATTTTTTATAAAATAATAATCAGATGCAACTGTTGAATAAATTTTTTACTTGATGTGAATATAATGCAAAATTGTAGAATGTCACTTTGGTTCTTTTTAAAATTTTAAATTAAGTGAAAGATTTAACCGAATATAAAATTTTCTATAGATCTCGTACATAATTTTATGGATGTAATTTGATTTTTTAAGTGTTTTGAAAAGATAACAAATATTAGAAAAGTAATTTCAAATCTCAAATTAAAAAATAAATTAGAGAAAAGTAGAATACAAAATAACCAGTTAACCACTAATTCTATTATAAAAGTGAAGGTTATCTCAAAATAAAAACCAAATTACCAATATATATATATATATATATATATATATATAACATGTTAACCGTTATTTAAAAAAACGAACGTTAAATATTATTATAATTGAATATATGAGGATATAAATTATAAACACGAGCAAGAAATCATAGATGGTTAAACTAAAAAAGTCAAAATTAAAATTTTAAGATTAAGGGTTATGTTTATCTAATTTATATTAGTTTGACTCTAAAAAGTCAAAATCAAAAATTTAGACTTGAAAGAATTAACGGCTAAGATTAAAACTTTTAATAAATGAAGGGTCTAGATTATCTAATAATTTTTTTCAAATTAGTCTTTTATATATATTAGAAGATATACATATGGGAGGGTTATTGTAGAAATATATATTTAAGAGAGAAAGAGAGAACAAATCCTAGCCATCAATTAGATGTTGATCTTTTAGATCTAGGTAGAGGAGTCATTATTTAACGAGTTTTTTTCCTTAAAACGCCCCATATTAACGAGTCATTAATGAGCTTGTAAATTTTATAAACTATATATTTATTTCAATCAAACCAGTTCCAATAGAACTCTCTCCTTTACACACACATATAGATAAAGAGAGGTTTAAACCAAAACCGATTTTAGTGCAAGAACTATGATAATCAATTTCGACCATCAATTTATTATCTAATTCGAAAGACCTATCTTAAATAATATATATTAACAAAGGCTACTCACGCTGTCATTTTCAAAACATCCTTATATAAGCATCCATAAACAGTCTCTTTATTAATGTACATACACCTATGTTTTAGGGTAGGCCCACCCTTCCTTATGCTAATCCGGCCATTTCCGAACCTGACTATCTCATCTAGGGATGACAATGGTCATCCGATCCGATGATCATCCATTCGATCCGATCCATCAGTGGTGGATATGGATGAAGTTAAATGGGTAAATAATGGATGTGGAGCGGATATGGATGTTTAGTGGAGCGGATATGGATGACGATAATCCATCCATGGATGAATCCATCAACCCGAAATGAAAAGCTTCCTAAACTATAATTTTATATAATTAAGTTTATAAATCTATATATTTACTATATTTTTAACATTTATATATAAATACAATATAATATATATATTCGAAATTATAATATTATATAATTACAAAATATGTTTTTCGCTTTGATTTTAGTATATTAAGTTATATTTTTTATTTGTATCTTTTTTTATAAGAACTATGTAATTATGTCAACAAAAATCATAAATTAGATACAAATCTACAATATTTTCTGTGAGAAAAAAAGATCTTTCCACATCCAGTGATGAGGTAACTTTTTTTTATCATTTCCCATCTTGAATTACTTAGAAACTAATCATTATATATTTTTATTATTTTCTTCTTAGTATGAAGACAATGATCATTACATGATCCGCCACTTTTGAAGTTTTTTTGTGATCTGAATGCAACAACCATTAAATGTAGATATAGAGTTATGTTTTCGTTCTATATGTTTTTTAAGAAACTATGTACATATGCAACAAAAATCGTAAATTATGCATAAAACTATATTAATTTCCTTAGGACTTTCGATAACCAATGGATATGGATATGGATGGATGAAATGATTTTAAACGGATATGGATATGGATATGGAGGATGAAAATTTAAATGGATATGGATGTGGATACGGCATCATCCGATCCATATCCGATCCATTGCCATCTCTAATCTCATCCCATGAATTTAGTCGATTACTATTATTATAATTATGGAAGGCCAAAGCTTTATTTGTTACAAAGAAAAATATTTATAATATATTTTAAAATGATAAAACCAAAAATTTGGTTAAATATAATATTTTGATTTTTATAAACGGTAAATATGATGTTCTTTAATTATTGGGGAAAATGCAATATACTAAAGTTTAAGAACGGGTATATATGAATTTTGTAAGAATTTTGATTTAAAATAAAGTCAAGATTAAATTTTAACCAAGAAAAGTCAAAATTGAATTTTAATTTTGGTTATATTATACACTTAAAATTGATTTATTAAAAGAAAGGCTAGTATCATATATTAAATTTGATTTAAATTTGTATATTATTTGTATTAAAGGATCTATAAATATAATCATTTGTATTATCTTTATAGTGAATCGTACAATTACTTATATAATAAACCATGTGATAAGCACGTATTGGTCATATACAAAAAGAGAAGCTA
Source organism: Pulicaria dysenterica (assembly GCA_947179395.2). NCBI lineage: Eukaryota > Viridiplantae > Streptophyta > Magnoliopsida > Asterales > Asteraceae > Pulicaria > Pulicaria dysenterica. Next base: position 92,705,403 of record OX359290.1, on the reverse strand, counting down.
AGCCATGTGACACCTTATAAGTAAATGATTTATTAAATATATCATTTGTATTATTTTTATAGTGAATCAACATGTGCAATTACTTACATGTTTCCATGCGTGTGCGTATATATATCTTCGATTTACTAGAAATCTCATCATCGTTAATATCAATATGATAAGGCAACTTCATACCATCATATCTCAAGAAACCATTAAACCATCATCCCCAACCCCTCCTCACCTCAAATTTCATAATCTTTCTTTGATTGATTACCTTTCTCCTAACATTCACATTCCATTTATTTTCTTCTACCAAAACTACAACGTTAATAGTGATATCAACATCCTAAAAAAGTCACTATCACAATGTTTAACACAATACTATCCATTCGCTGGTAGATTACTAACACCATCCTCACCTCACATCGACTGTAACGACCAAGGAGTAGAGTTCTTGGAAGCTTCCATCGATAGCCAACTCAATGACTTCATTCTCAAGAAAGAGCAAGATGAAACCCTAGACCAACTCATTCCTAATTCTCTTGGTTGTGCTATTAACAAAACTAGTCCTAATATGCTAGAGGTCCAGCTAAACCACTTCACTTGTGGTGGAGCCGCAATTGCTGTGTCTATATCACACAAAGTCGCCGATGGGTTCACCATGGTCAAGTTCATCAACGACTGGGCGTCGATTGCACGCGGTGGATCACCAATCAGAGTTAGTTTCTTTTCTTCCGCCACAAGTAACCTCAAGATAATTAGTCCAGAGTCAGCCATAGTTGAATCACAACAAGTTAAGTATGCTACAAGGAAATTCGTGTTCCCTAATTCAAAACTTAATGAGCTCAAGAGCAAGATCAACACCATGGGTACAACTCCATTGAACCCCACTCGAGTTGAAGCGTTGTCATCTCTACTCTTTAAATGTGCAGCAACTGCGGCCACAACAAAATCTGCAGGGTCTTTAAAAGTGTCAAACTTAAATCTAGTGGCGAACTTGAGGGGGAAAACCATTGCAAACTTCCCTAAATTAGCTCTGGGTAACTTATATGCACCGGTGATAGCGAAAGCGGTGGATGTTGGTGGAATGGAGTTGAAGGAGGTGATAAAAAGTTTGAGGAAGGAGATGGTGCAGATTCAAGGAATAAGAAGTGTGGAAGAAGTAGGTGAAAATATGGTAAACGCTTGGGTGACGTTATTGGATGACGAAAGTCGAGGTTATACGATAACGAGTGTGTGTAGGTTTCCAATATACGAGGCGGACTACGGATGGGGAAAGCCTGTAGGAGCATTAATGCTAGCAAGTGGAGGTGTAGATGGAAATTTTATTGTTTTGATGGATACTTTGAGTGGAGATGGTATTGAAGCAAGAGTGCAGTTGGAAGAAGCTGAAATGGATATTTTTCAACAAGACAAAGAGCTTCTTGCATATGCTCAAGACATTTGAAAATACTGTTGTATGTTTTCAATTCCTAGCTAATTAAATCTGTACGTCTTTTTTAATAAATGCATAAATAAGGTATCATCGTATTAGTGTGTTTCTTTTAATGCTCGTGGCGAGTGTCTAATTCATCTTTTGACCAAAAAAAGGTTTGTCTTTAATATATGTATAATTATGTGCAGGACAATATATAATTTGCTATAAGTTGCAAGTTTTTAAAAGAAATGGTCTTAATTTGGTGTGAACGGCACTTAACTCGTATGCTTGTACACTCATATGTCATTTAAATAAAAGATATTTGTGTTCTTTTAATGTTTAACTCGGTTAATATGCACAACATTTGGTCCAATCAGTTTTAGGACAAAGAGGTAAAACACTTGTCCTTAGAGGGAGGTCAAGGTTCGAATTCCATCAAGTTTTAATAAAGGATGATTTGAAAGATGTTTGAGAAACGGTCACGGATAAAACTGATTAGACCGTTTACATTTGAATCTGATAGTGTATGTACATGGCCCATCAATTAAATGTAAATAAATAAGCCCAACAAGCTATAAGTTGATATAAGCCCAATTACCACGCCAACCTCCGGCCTAGAACCGAAGAAGAAAAAGACAAGGCCCGATACAAAAGGTCAAACCAACCAAACGATAGTTGACCTCTATTCCATACATCTGTAGACTAACTACGTAATGCTAGGAACAGACAAGAAGGAGCAGTCTCTATCAGGTCTACAGGTTGCAGGAAGACGCGCATTGTCCAACAGGTAATAGTATGAACCTCCTAGCCAAACAGTTATAAAAGAAGCAGTTTATCTCCCCAAGGTATCATCCAATTCTCAACCAAATTCTCTCTACTCTATACTCTATACTGATTATTCTCCAAAAAACAAAAGACTTAGTCTTAAACCGGAGCTTGGTTACGAGGCCCACCCCCTCGTGACAAGGCTAACGGTTTGTTCATCTCGCATGAAGTATCAGCTTTGGAAGACATTCATTCGTGTTGCCAAGCCTCCCCAAAGACTTTATAGCAACATAACCAAAGGTTCGGCGCCTCCGCGGAGTAAGTCTATTTAGACCTCTTGATAAATCTAAATTAACCCCCTTATAATTAGCTATTAAGATTTCTTTAAATAACAAACTGTACATCTTATTCTCTCCATAAAAATATGTGCGACAAGGTCAACCCACTGCTCTCCATTTTCAACCACCTCCATTATGCACCGGTCACCCCCTCTCTCAGATCTTCCTCGCGCCAATTCCTCCCATTTTAATGTCATTACGCACCCATGAATTCATCACATGCACCCTGCTACAATTGATCCCCCACGCTCTACATCCATTAATTCAATTTATCAAATCAACGACTAAGATTGTTCTCGCAGTTCTCGTACGAAAAACAGTTATCGTTTGAATTCTCTCTCATATATATATATATATATATATATATATATATATATATATATATATATAGAGGGGGGTTCATGCGAGAAGTGCGAGAAGTAATTTAGGCCCTTAGATCACTTAATCAATGATCAAAATTGATTGTGGCACTTTAGTAATTAGATAGAAAATCAAGACTATTAAGATAAAGGAAACTAAATAACAAAAGGATATTATAGTAATTTAAAACCCAACAAATTCACAACCTAATTAACAAATCCCCAAATCATCGTCCCTTCCATATCCCAATTTGTCAAAATCTTTTTGTCTCTCTCTCTCTCCCTAAACAATCATCACGGCATAAAATCAATCTTCATAAGATTCAAACCATAAACAACACACTGCCCCAGAGTCGAACGCTTCAGATCCGGCCATGATGCATCATTATTCATCGGTGCGTTTTTTTCTAGATCTGAACAAGAACGTAAAACTACACCAGCTAGTTTCTTCCTCAAGCGGCCATGTCCACCGCCGCCCGTTTTTCTAGATCTGAACAAGAACGGAAAACTACACCGGCATCGCCTATGATTATAGGTTAAAGCCACCACCTCCAAACACCTGTTCACCCTCAGCATCGCAGGCGGCACCCACACTTGCAGCGGTAACAGTAATTTCTCCATCGGTACCATGTCGACCACTCCTGCAGAGCATTGATTGCGAGTAATTAAGCGGCGGCCGCATATATCCACGTAACGGAATAGATTCAACCTTGATTTGGAACTATTGGTTTGTGTTGTTTCCGACGTGCCGCGATGGTGTTGACGGAAGGATGATAGAAACGACCAAGAACAAATAATACTAGGTACTGCCGTCATGATGAAGGATTCCGGGAAAAAAGTGAAAATATATGAAATTGAGATTTACGATTTGCATTGTTAGTGTAAATGGGTTTAACTTCAATTTCTAATTTTTTTTTTTGGTATTTTGTAAGTCAAAGGGTCTGTGCCTTCATGTCTTTTTGTCACCGATGAACATGATTCTAAGGATTTAAGATTTTTGTTTTTTTTATTTATTTAGACAAAGCTCCAAATGGACATATAAACTGTAGTTTCGTAGATTTTTTTATTGGAAATTTGATACCTTTTTTGGTTGTGTTCATTGGTGAATACTATTAAACAATAAACATATTGTGGGGAAAGGTAAAAGAAAGAAGATAAAACAAAAAGAAAATTATTTGTTATGTGTTCTGTTTACTAATAAACTATTTAAAAAATGAAAGTAAGTAAGCAAATAGAAATTCTAAATCAAATTTTCAATAAACTCTAATAATTACATTCAGCATTAAAATTTCTTCCTTTTAATATTATACATTAGTGAACGGTTAGAATCTTTAATTTAAAACCTTAACAAATATTTAAATACCTTTTATATTATTCGTTATGTGTTCTGTTCACTAATAAACTCATTAAAAAATATAAAGTAATTAAGCAAATACACTCTAATAATTACATTTAATATTAAAAAAATATTCTTTTTAAATAGTATTCATTAGTGAATATTTAGAATCTTTAATTTAAAACTTAAAAAAATTAAATACCGTTTTTAAATATTTATTTACTAAATCCAGAGATTATAACCAAGATTCAATTAATAAGGTAAAAAAGTCTTTAGAGATTTTGTATCAAAATTAACCACGTCACCATTAAGAGAAAATAAGAAATTACCTAATTTAGATTAATAGTGAATTAATTATTAGAATGATAAAAAGACATAAACACCCCTTTTAAGTTAGATCTTGATCACTAAAATCTGACGGTTGTAAATGCTTCTCGCGTTTCTCGCATTAAATAAGCTTCTCGCATGAATCCCCTATATATATATATATATATATATATATATATATATATATATATATATATATATATCCGTACAAGAAATAATTGTTTTTCGTACCAGAATTGCGAGAACAATTTCTAACCAGTCATTTAATCTCATGTCTTTTTTATTTAATTTAAATAGGAATGATAGTATGGACATTTGAACATTACCCTCACTTTTTTAAAACTAATATATCCATAAAACAAAAATTAAGGTGTTAAATTACGAAAAATAAACCAAACTGACAAGAAAATTACGCTATTTAACGATCTTGCTATATCTTTTTTTGGGAAAAAGGTCACGTTTGCTGGGTTTTTTTAGTACAACTCGACATGTGCACATATGCATATCTACATCGGTGCTGAAAAACTAGGTAAATTTGTGCATATGCACATGCACATGTCGAGCTCTAACGAAAAAAAAAAAACAGCAAACACAAAGAAAAAATTAAAAAAATATATCTAGATCGGTCTAAAATTAAATAGCATATTTTTCTCATTAATTTGATAAATTTTTTATAATTTAACACCTTTCTATTTGATGTATATATATTAGTTTAACAAAATGTAGGGATAATGTACAAATGTCCATATTGTTTTTAATTAATTAAGGATAAGCTTGATTAATTCAAAGTTATCTATTAATAACTCTGGACTTTATATTTTTTAAAATCAATTACTATGATTGGTTCTTATTTGAACCGTCATATATATATATATATATATATATATATATATATATATATATATATATATATATATATATATATATATATATATATATATATATATATATATATATATATATATATATATATATATAGGGTAAGGTTATATAAAGAACCTCCCTTAAACATATAACCTAAAAAACATTCTCTGGTAATGACACATGGCACATAGTCTAGGGGCAAAAAAGGAAAATTAAAAATTTATATATCTCGCCTCCTCCAGGCCTCCAGCGACCCATCATATTTATAAAAAAAAAACCTCAATTACTTTAAATAATCATAACTCGCTCGTTTTTAAGAAGTTTAACAAAAAAATTATACCGTTAGATTCAGCTTTTCGTCCTCTTTCAAACAAGACCGGTCTTGATATATTTCAGAAACTTTTTTTTTTTTGAAATGCAAAGTTTGCATTTTGATCTGGGTTCATTCAAACCCAAAATGCAAAATCCGTAGTTTGCATTTTGATCTGGGTTCATTGAAGCCCAAAATGCAAAATTCGTAGATGTTAGGTTCATTCAAACCTAAATGCAAAATGCAAAATCCGTAGTTTGCATTTTGAGCTGGGTTCATTCAAACTAATGCAAAATGCAAAATTCGTAATTTGCATTTTGAGCTGGGTAATTCAAACCATGCAGAATGAAGAATGCAGAATGCAAAAAACATACAGAATGAAAGAATGCAAAATGCAAAACACATGCAGAATGCAGAATGCAAAAAACATGTAGAATGAAAAATGAATAATGCAGAAAGCAAAAAACATGCCGAATGCAAAAAAAATGCAGAATGCAAAAAACATGCAGAATGCAGAATGTAAATCCGTATAAACATGCAAAATGCAAAAAACGAAAAACGCAAAATTTATGATATGAGATGAACCATTTGCGACGACTGCAAGGTCATTAGCGACGACTTTGCTTATTTGCGACGACAAATTTAACTTCATCGTCACTAATTTCTGATCTGAGACGAACCTTTTGCGACGACATTCAGCTCATTAGCGACGACATTCAGCTCTTAGTGACGAACTGCCAAAATGCAAAAAAAAAAGGGTGTTTTCCTGTACAGTTGTCAAAATGCAAAAAAAAAAAAATTCATTTTCAAATTTTTTTTAGAAAAGTATAGGAAGAGTGATTTTGTTTGAAAGAGGATTAAAAAACTACAAGAATTGTATAATTTTTTGATTAAATTCACAAAACTTGATGGCAATTTAAAGTTTTTGAGGGGTTTTTTTTAAATCGTGGGTGTTGGGGGGGGATAATTACATTTTTGCACTATTCTTCTTAAATTAATACATAATAATTACAGTTTTGCCATCGATCAATCTCATGCTTTGATATTGATGATCCAAAGGTCCAGATTGATTCTTTATGTTCTTTGTTTAACACATTGTTCTTTATTGATCCAATATATATTATATATATATATATATATATATATATATATATATATATATAGGAGGATTAATGCAAAAAGCTTCTTACTTGCAAAAAGTGTGAAAAACAATTTCGGCCTTTGATTTGCTTTTGATCTTATGGTTCACATTAATCATAATTATTATTTTTTTTAATTCAAAAGGGTATATTAGTAAACAAATTTTTTTTTCTCTTTTTCAATTAATTTTTTCTCTCTCCTTTAATTAATTTTTTCTCTCTCCTTTAATTCATTTTTTTCTCTCTAATTAACTATTTTCCATATTTATGAAATATATTTTTTTTGTTATTAATACGGTGTTCAACAATGAACACAACTTATGTATAATGTGCTCTTTATTGAATACAACTTACGATTTATAATTTTTCTATTATTGTATTTTCTAATGCTTCTTGTGCAGTACTGCATAATTTCTTTTATAAGTAAAGAAAATAAAAATAACCAAAAAAACCATTAAACATTATAAAATTTAATACTGAACAATTCATACAGAAACAAAAGTAACTATTAATCATTAACCATTAGAAAATTCAATGTAGAACAATTCATACAGAAACAAAAGCAATTATTAAAATTTAACCTAATATTCAGCTCTTGAACAAGAAAAAAAAACTTAAAAACAACCTTTATTCACCTATTGCAGATATATACAAAACTCAAATAAAAAATAGATTAACAGAAAAGTTTATATCTAATAAACTAAAAACCCAAGCTTTGTTGTTCTTTAAGCTTTTGTTCTTTTAACAAAGATGGGAGGATAAAAAAGAGATGTATACTAATGGTGACCGTGACGGCGGTAGGCAACGTCTATGGGCGGTGTTAGGCAGCTACAGGTTTTACCAATAAATTTAAGCTTCCCTGCAAACAACTATCGAGAACTGAACACTTTTTTTTTCCCAAACACAATTTTCTTAATGTGTTCATTGGTGAAAAATGTCTCATGATTTTTATAAAAGATCAATATTTTTGAAAAATAGGCAACCAAAGTCTGTATTCATTGCTTAACATGGTAAGAAAACATTTATACCATTATGTATAGATATAAAAAAATTTAAAAAAAAAGAAGAATGTAATAACAAAGACAAACCCAAAACTAAACCTAATATAATACACAATAATCAAATACAAGCCAAACAATGTTTTCTTTATAATCTCTATATAAACAACATTGAATATATGTTCAATGGATACAAAAGACGTAAAATGAAATATGTTTTATAATGAATAGTATATGAAACAGCAACAATATATTTTCAAGAATAAAAACTAGGTTATGAAGTAAAATTATTTTTAAGAAAATAATACAAAGAAATTATCAAAGACCACATTGCAACACATCACAACTAAACAATTAAACACCCACGTCACCCACCATTGCTTCAAAAGCTCTCTGATGAATCACAAATAAAGTTAAAAGGGTTTATAACACGTGGTATCAATTGAACACAAGGTAAAAGCCTTCAAATTCCTTTTCAAAGCTCTCTGATGAATCACAAAAACATTTCCCTAATTTAAGTTTAATTGAATCTAATTAAAGTAGTAACCAGCTAACCGGTCCACAATATGTAGCCAATGCAAACTCCTTTGATGGCGGTGATAGTGCAAACAATAGACAAATCAAGAGACGAAGGGAAAACTCCTTTGATGGCGGCGACAATGCAAACAAGATAACAGTGGCCGGAGAACTCCTTTGACGGCGGCGAAATCTACTATGATGTAGGCAATAGTGCACCGTCGAGTTTCAATAGCGGCAACGGCGTTTAATCTGCGGAGGAGCTATGACGGCAGAGAGAGGCGGTGAGATTGTGAGGGATGGGAACCCAGAGATTTGGGGAGATGGTGTTAGGGCTACGAGGAGAGAGAGGATGATTGAGATAAATAGAAAACATTTACCTCTGGGAGAATATTAAGGGTAATTTGTTTCTTAAATGACTTTCTTACCCTTCAAGAGTTCAAATTAAAATCCTTTAATTCTCTTTTAATTATAAATATGCCATAATTAATCACAACCTTTGATTCAAGTATCAGATGGTTATAAAGACTTCTCGCACTTTTCGTAAATAACATCCTTTTCGTATGAACCCTTATATATATCTTATCTTATATTCTAATTAAAAGAAAATGGTTTCTCACTCTTCCTAAAAATTCTCCACCAATCACAACATTTGATTTTAAAAAAAAAAATTAAAAAAAAATCGAAGAAAAATGCATCAAAAATACACAAAATCCTTAAGCCTTGGAAGGGGGCCATTGTGAAAATTTCTTAGGGGTTTTTATAAAATATGTTTGGGGCTTTTATGAAAATGTGAAGGATTTTATAAAAATTGTATATTAATATAATTAATTATAGGTTGTTTATGAAATATGTTTAATAACTTATTATATAACTTGTTTAGAAAAATAATAATTATATATTTGCGACCGTCTCATTTTTATCTACGTTTTGACATAAATTTTATTATAATATGACACTTTTTTGTAAAGTAGTATATTTTTGATTGTTTGTTATCCATTAATAGTAGTGGGTAAGTTATTCATAAGACAATTTATATCTTTTTATATTTATTCTATCTACGTATCATAGTTGATATAATAACTGATTCCTTGGTCTTTCGATAAAAAGTATTAAAATTATTTCTTAAAAAAGATATAAATAGTTATTATATCGACTATGATACGTAGATAGAATAAATATAAAAAAGATATAAATAGTTTTATGAATAAATTACTCACTACTATTAGTGGATAAGAAACAATTAAAAACATACTACTTAAAAAAAAGCATCATCAACTCTCTTCCAAAAAAATTTTCACCAATCACAACCTTTTTTAAAAAAAAAATTCCAAGATGATTAAGTCATAATTGCTTCAAATCCTTGAGGGAATTGTTATGGTTTAAATGTAAATTGTTATGGGTTTAAATGTAATTAGAAGGATTTAAATGTAAACTAGCTAAGCGACCCGTGTGTCAACACGGAATAATATAAGTCAATTTTAAATTTATATAGTTTTAAAGAGTATTATGACGTATAGTAAAAATAATTACAAAGCATAGATATGAATATAAAATCTCGTAAGAAATGAATAATCATTACAGAATTTTGAATTTCATACATAAGATTATCATTAGATTTTCTTTAAAACCTCTTTATAAACAACATTCATAGTTTTATTTATAGGGTTTCCTTAATCATCGTAAATTAAAACTTTTAACCTCTTTTTATTCCTCACTCAAGAAACTGTCACATATAACTGTCTATGAGTGAAAACGTGTCTTTTTACTACTTCTTATAAATACTCTTTTTAAGAAATATAAAGTTACATTACACGTCTAAAAGTTTTAGTATAATATTAATGTGTTTCTCGTGATGGAGCTTTATCCCGATATTGTAAACCCATAACTATAATATTATTGTTGATGTTATAATATCAAGTGCTATAAAGACATTTTTATTACCCGATTATATATTTAAATCTCTGAAATTGTAAGCTAAATTCATTAAAAGTTAAATCATGATAACATCCATTTAAGTATACGCAAATCAGATCACATAAAAATAAGATTTTAACATAGAATAGATTATGTCTATACATATGTAAATCGTTTAAGTGTAATTTATTTTTCAATTAAATATAATTGAAAACACAAGATACCATTGAATTTCAAATATCCATGTAATAACTTTTTATTTTATGTAGCAAATTATTAGTTAAAAATAAGATAACTTAGACAATTAAAATTTTAAAATATAATTTCAAGTTGTATGTGTAGTTACAAAACACATTAACATGATAGTGCTTTCACTACCCAGTAATTATATAGAAGTATAGTTTATGTATGGTTATTTAGTCACAACTAACAATCAATTTTAAAAAGCTTTAAGTGGTAGTTTTATAAACAACTTTATGCCATTAACCGCTGGTTATAGTATATTTTTAATTCTTTTTATCGACAAACCAATAAATCAGTGATTATATCGATTATATTATGTAGAGGGAATAAATATAACAGACGAATAAAATGTACAATAATTATCTACACGTTGCTCTCGATGGATAAACAATTAAAATATACTGATTTTTTAGAAAAAACTGATATTCCAATAAAATTTATATCAAAACGTAGATAAAAAATGAGCCGATTATAAATATATAATTAGTTTTTCTCAAAACAAAATATATTATAATTTATTAAACATAATTTTAACACAACTTATAATTAATTATATTAATATACAAATTTCTTAACAACCCCTCACATATTTCATATACCACCCTTAACAATCTTATATTCTAATTAAAAGAAAAGGGTTTCTCCCTCTTCCTAAACATTCTCTACCAATCACAACCCTTGATTTTAAAAAAAATTAAAATCAAAAAATGATGTCATAAATGCCAAAAATCCTTAAGGAATTGGAAGGGGGCATTGTGAAAATTCTGAGGGGTTTTTATAAAATATGTTAGGGGTTTTTATGAAATTGTGAGGGAGTTTTATAAAACTTGTATATTAATATAATTAAGGGTTTAGTTTCCGAAAGTGTATCAAATTTGACAATTTTTGCTATTGTATATACTCAACTTTCAAAACTACTATTTAATATATCAAACTTCTTAAAACTACCATTTAATACCTTGGATTACCTATTTAGCAAGTATCCAGTAATTTTATTATTTTTGATTTATTTTAATACCCCTTATATGCCACATGTACAGCCATGTCATTAACTTTTGACACATCACATTTACTTCTTATAATTCTAATATTTTCATTTAATTTCAAGCCAATTTAAAATGAAGATGATAGATGAATACCATGAAGATCTGGAAGCCTAAAAACAAAAACTCTACTGTGAGAACTAAAACCGAATCTATGATAACCAAACCAGATCTGTGAGAATCGAATAGTCTAAAACCTAAAAACGAGATCTGTGAGAATCTGTGAAAACCAAAATCGCAGATATGGAAAATCAAAAAACTAAATCGAACTAACAGAAGCAAAATCGAACCAAGAAGCAAAATCAAAACACAAACATGCAGATCTGGAATCATAAGAACAAATAAATGAAGAAGGTTTGGAATCATACAGATCGGGAAACCCCAAATCGAACCAAGAAGTAAAATCGACTATTGAACCTGAGATGAAGATCGATCAGATCTAACCCTTTAGGGTTTTAGAAGCAAATCAGAAATCGTACCTTAATCGATTTCTTTGAAACGAATTTATTGAAACCTAATTTGTAAGATGTCGTGAAACCCAGATTAAACGAAAAATCAGAAACCTCCAAATCGAAACCCAAATCAAAATCGAACGAAGAAACAGTCGAACATGAATCTGTCGATGTTAAACCACTCAAATCGCGATGGTGGCTGGAACCCTAAATGGAACCGAAGCTGAAGATGAAGAACAGTTGTCGGAACTCTAAATGGAACCGAAGATGAAGAACGTCGCCTGATGGTGGTAACAATGGTGACGTGATGGGCTTTCTTTTTCTCAGATGAAGATGGCGTTCTTGGTTTCGATCTGAATGAAACCACAATCAATTTCCCACGATCTGAATCAAAACCCTAAGATGGAGATGGTGTTCTTGGTTTCGATCTGAATGAAACCACAACCTGAATGAAAACCCTAAGGTGAAGATGACTTGTAGGGTTTTGTTTTTGTTTTTATTATTATTATTATTATTATTATTATTATTATTATTATTATTAATATTACTATTATTATATTTTCATTTATTTTAAAAAAAAAAATTACATGTCACCATTGAAAACAAATGTCACATCATCACAACCTGAGCCACAAAAGCATTAACCCACTATTACAAGTTACCATGCATAAAATGGTAGTTTTAGTAAATTGGGTACACTAAATGGCAGTTTTGAAAGATAGGTATACACAATAGGAAAAAGTGACAAGTTCGATATATTTTTTGAAACTAAACCCTATAATTAATTATAGGTTGTTTATAAAATATGTTTAATAACTTATTATATAATTTGTTTAGAGAAATAATAATTATATATTTGCGACCGTCTCATTTTTATCTACGTTTTGGTATAAGTTTTATTGTAATATGATACTTTTTTTAAAGTGGTATATTTTTAATTGTTTGTTATCCATTAATAGTAGTGGGTAAGTTATTCATAAAATAATTTATATCTTTTTTATATTTATTCTATCTACGTATCATAGTCGATATAATAACCGATTTCTCGGTCTTTAGATAAAAATTATAAAAATGATTTCTTAAAAAAAATTTGTTTTATTTAAGATAAATTTATATAAAAATAGATAACATTTAAAACAGACTAAGGTGCATCAATCAATATAAAAAATTAATGAATCATATATATAAGCAACTATTAAAAATAAAACTATTAAAAGAAAAGGGTTACTTACATCATCAACCCTTTCCCTAAAAAAATCTCCACCAATCATAGCCCTTGATTTAAAAATATTAAATAAAATCAAAAATATATTAGTTATTACGTCACATTCCATCAAATCCCTTAAGGGAAATTTTTTTATAACAAATTTCTATGTGTTTGTTGATATTGGATAAGATAATAATATATATTTAAATTAATCGTGGATAAGATAATAATATATATATTTAAATTTGAATTGAATACATATTTCTAATTGACGTGTATTTAATTAGTTTAAAATTACTCCATTTGTTAGCTAAGAAGTTACTTTTAGAATTAGATTTGAAAATTTTCAAAATGTGATTTAAATGGAATAATAATTGATAGATTAAGTTTGAAAATATAAACAAAAAGGAAAAGGAAGTAGGCGATGAGATATACATGGATACTATAACAACTATTTGAATTTGAATTTATCTAAAAATTCAACCACAGACCTGTAATTTACGATATTGTTTAAATGTTTACACGGGCGTGAGTTTACAAATACGTTGATTTTGTGTGTAATTCATTTAGTAAACGCGAGGTAGTGAGTTCACAAATCAACTGTGAAAGATATATTTGATATCTTATGATATCAAAAAAATGGAAAAAACAACATTCAGTAGATTAAAAAAAAACAGTGAATTGGGGCAACAATTATAAAAGTATGAAAAATACCCAAGTTAGATATGTCATTAGCCATTTCAAATTAAATAGCTTAGTTTGTGTGTGAGTTAAATTACTAATAAGACCATGAATGTTGTTTATAAAGAGTATCTACAAAAAGTAATATGATAATCTTATGTATATCAAACTTCTGTAATGTTTATCATTTCTTACGAGATTTTATATTCATATATATATGTTTTCTAATTTTTTAATGTGTTAATATTTTTAAAACTATATAAATTTAAAATTGTCTTATATCATCACCGTGTTGATACACGGGTCGCTTATAAACAACATTAACAATAATATTATAGTTATGGTTTTACAATATCGGGATAAAGCTCCATCACGAGAAACACATTAATATTATACTAAAACTTTTAGACGTGTAATGTAACTTTATATTTCTTAAAAAGAGTATTTATAAGAAGTAGTAAAAAGATACGTTTTCACTCATGGACAGTTATATGTGACAGTTTCTTGAGTGAAGAATAAAAAGAGGTTAAAAGTTTTAATTTGCGATGATTAAGGAAACCCTATAAATAAAACTATGAATGTTGTTTATAAAGAGGTTTTAAAGAAAATCTAAATATGATCTTATGTATGAATTTCAAAATTCTGTAATGATAATTCATTTCTTACGAGATTTTATATTCATATCTATGCTTTGTAATTATTTTTACTATACGTCATAATATTCTTTAAAACTATATAAATTTAAAATTGACTTATATCATCCCGTGTTGATACACGGGCCGCTTAGCTAGTATATATATATATATAGAATTAGGTTAAGGTAAAAAAAGTTTTAGGGTACTAAAGGTAAGGAGAAATATTAGAATGCCATGTGTACTTTTAGTTTCAAGGGTAATTTAGGAAAATAAATATTTGTCCTTGAAATCTGCAACCACTCTCTCTCTCTCACATGTACTCCTCGTCTCCCCCTTTTACAAACCCAAACAAAACCCTATTTTTCATTCCCTCCAACGTCGCCGCTTGATGCATAACCCCACGCCTCCGTCGCCAACGCAGGAACTCGCACCGCCGCCGTCACCTTCTTACCGGCCACCGCTCCCGTCACCGTCTCTACAGTGATGCACATCCCACGCCGGCGATGCAAGAACGCAACAACGCAACAACGAGTCAACGGCTTTTACGTCGTACGCTTTTACGTCGGCGATGCAAAACGCAACAACGAGTCAACGGCTAGGGTTACGATCAGTGTCCATCGCCGCCTCTGTGACGTTGACGACCGCCACCGCTACACGAAACCCAGATCCGAGGATCTGCAATGGCTGTTGTGCGCATCTGATTTAATTTTTCGCCTACCAGCACCGCTGGTGTACCACCACCGCCGCTGTTCAAGCGTGATTTTTTCTTCTCCTGTGCATCAGATTTCTTTCTCCTGTACATCAGATGCTCAATCCTTTCCTCGTCGGCCTACTCCGAAGAATCCACAGTCGATTGATATTCATCGAGTATTTTTTTCATTTCAGTATTGTTTATGATATTCATCTTCATTCTGTGAATCAAAGTTTGTATTTTTTTCATTTCAGTATTCTTTATGATATTCATCTTCATTCGATTTGTTGTGCACCATTTTTTATTTTTAGGGATTGTGCATCTTATGAAACTGGTAGAGCGTTCATCAATTTTGTATGAATGATTCTTAAAATTGTTCATCATGGTTTTGGGTTTTCTGTGTAAATTAAATTAATTTTGTAGAAGGAACCATATATGCATCAAATGGTTGTAACCTATGCATCAAATGGTTGTACATTAAGCATCAAATGGTTGTACTTTCTGATCAAATGTTACATATGAATCAAAGGTTGGTATTTGTGTGCATCAGGGGATGTTGTAAACTTGAATATAATGGTGGCCTGAGATAGACTGACAGAAACAGTTTGTGACCACGTTTTTATCTGTTTAATTTTTGTTTTTTAAATTTACCATATTAACCTTTTCTGTTTATTTTATTCCGAAAAATTGGTTTAAAAAATCACTTTTTTTGTTTGACTTTTAAATAGATTCTATGGTCCAGATTTCATCATAGCTTTTTTTTCTTTTTACCAGAACCCTTCCATATATATATATATATATATATATATATATATATATATATATATATATATATATATATATATATATATATATATATAGAATTAGATTCAAGTAAAAAAAAGTTTAAGGTACTTAATGTAAGGAGGAACGAGGGCCTGACATGTGGCACTCACACTTAAAGGGTAATATAGGGAGTTAATAAAAGACTCTCCCTCTCTTCCGTAATAAATGCATCACACGTCCCCACACCTAAGCCCTAAAAAGTCGGTTGGACTCCACCGCCCAAACAATTCATCGTGTTCTACACTCCATCGCCGGTTTTGTTCCCTGGATTCCACCGCCGGACACATTCATAGACATACGCGCTCCGATGTTGCGCCGCCGTCGTTTGTTTGAAACAATCCGTCTCGCGAACAGTCCACCGCCATAGTCAACGGCAAACAGATCTAACCACGCCGGCGTTGCAAGAACCAACCGCAACTAGGGTTATGATCAGTGTTCGCCGTACTCTTCCACGCCAGCGATGCAAGAACCAACAGCGACTAGGGTCACAACTAGTGTTACGATCAGTGTTCGAAACCGCCGCCACCGATTAACCCGTCGCCGCCTCTGTGACGTTTCCGACCACCACCGCCACACGAAACCCATATCTGATGATTTGTGCATCGCCGACCACCGCCTCTGCACCATGGCCGACGCCGCCGCTCTTTTTGTGCATTCGGGTCATGTGCATCAGACGTACACCTAGAGTATGCATTTTTTTATTCTATGCATCAAATGGTTGTTTTTTGTGCATAGAGTGATTGTACCTGTGCATCAGGTCACTAGGCCGACGGGAACACCTGTAGCAGTTGATCAAATGGTTCTAATTTGTGTATATTTTGTGCATTAAATTGTTGTATTTTGTGCATAAGATGGTTGTACTGTGCATCAAGTCACTTGGCCGACAGGAACAGAAAAAACCGACGTCGGTGATCTTGAGTTTGCCGGCGACGGCGACTTTGCTATGGTAGTCGATCGGTGGTGAAGGTGGCACAGAGAATGAGGGTTGTGGCTTCATGTGGGAGGAAAGAGAATAACTGACACGTCTTTTTCCTGATTTTCCATTAATACCCTTTTTCTTTTTTTAATTCCTGTAAATTTGTTTAAAATTTTGACTATTTTCTTTGACTTTTTGAAAAATCTTGTGGCTGTTGTTTCTCCTTACATTTAGTAGCATTTCTTTTTTTGTAGGATAACTCTACCCTATATATATATATATATATATATATATATATATATATATATATATATATATATATATATATATATATATATATATATATATATATATATATAATGCGTGTAAAGTATCGACTTCATATAATTATGTGATATAACTAATTCGTTAATTAAGTGGATGACATGGTTGCTATCGATATAGTCGTGCAAGATGTTTCTCTACAATGTGTTCCCGGGTTTTATGTAAACAGAAATAAAGGGATTTTGAAGGAAATAAAAAAGGAGTGCTCTAGATTTATTTTAAGGAATGAAGGAAAATAATAGGAAGGAAATATTGGTTAACTTTCTTTTTTAATTTGTCTTATGACCATGCGTACCCATCGCGCGGAGGGTCTTGTGAGAGGCATTCACGAGGGTGAGCAGCTGTGAGGAGCATCGCCTTGCTTCGTGAGGACGGCTAACGGTCACGGGTGTGACCCCCATTGCGTATGTGAGCGGAGAGAGAGAGAGAGAGAGAGAGAAGGCGCCAATTTTTTTTTTCTTTTTTTCCTGTGATGTGAAGCATGAGACGGATGCGGTGTTTGTATGATGGGATGAGAAAATAATGAGGAAATAATGTGACGCTGATGTGGCGGGTAAAAAAGTATGTGAAGTATGTAACAGATGTTGATGGTCTAAAAGTATGAGGATTTGAAAGGAATTGAAAAAAAAATCTTTATAACTTTTTGTAAGTGACTATAATATTTTAAATTACAATAAATAATTTTAGAAAGTAAAAGTATTATTTAAAATAACCCTCTTTTCTTTTCTTATCTTCAACGTAGGAACATAAATTTATTTGCTTTCGACTCTATTTTATTTTATTTCTTTCTGACTCAGTTAACACAAAATCAATTATTTATCTTTTTTTCCTTCTTTTTTTCTTCTATTAATTTTTTTTCTCGAATATCTCAGCGTTATAGATCGATATCATACATACATGTGATTGCATTAATGGCCGGTTAGATTTGAGTGCCAAATTGTAATCTTGAGATAATATTTTTTAATTGATTATTTTTTACTAAAATAATTGATTATTTTTGACGATCGTCAAATTAACTAATCTATCAGTTAGGTACAGTTACTTGTGAAGATGACGAATGTGAAGTTTTTTTGAATGTTTTATTCAAATATTCATATTTTAAATACGAGAATAGAAAATAAAATCGAGTATTAAAAAGTAAGCATCTGAATGATAACACCTATGAACGTGTGTGCTCTGGTTCGTCAATACATGTGTTAGTAATTTAGGGTTGTTAAAAAAGCGAATTTGGATATTATGGTTTGGGTTATTGACTTATTGGATACCTAGTTCGGATTAATTGGATAAACTGTATTGAATTTAGGGCGGGTATCAAGTGAGCTGAGATATTCGAGTTTCGGGTATACCAGAATAACATCTAGAATTTTTAATATTTCATATTATTTTAAATTATATTTGTTTCTCGTTTGAATTTTTACACACACACACACACACACACATACAACAACAACAACAACGATACCCAATCCCGTATAAGCGGGGTATGGGGGAGGTATAAATGTAGACAATCATACCCCCACAAAAATGTAGGGAGATTGCTTCCTGTAGAGGACCTCCGGCCACGCAAGAGAAAACTAGATAATAATAGATAATACATAATAAATAATAAAAGTTGTTTAAAAAATAAAAATAATTACATAAAAAAAGGAAGTAAATAAAAAATAAATAATTAGAAAAGAATACTAAATAAATAAAAAAAACAACTAAGTAGGTAGAAAAAGGATAAATAAAAAAAACAAAAAAAAAACACTAAGGCTAAAAGTATATAAAGTTAGAAAGTAGAAAACAAAAAAAGAAATAAAAAATAAAAATAAAAGAAAATATAAAAGAAAATAAAACAAAGAGGATGAGCCTAGTCCCTAAACCCTATGTAGCTAGATGAAGTCTCTATTCTTCCTAACCCTGAATCCTAATCCTCCTTTTCCAAGACACCCTATCTGAGATCATGTCTTCAGAAAGAGAAAGCTCCTGCAAATCGGCTCTCACTCTATCTTCCCACCTCAGAAAAGGACGACCACGCCTCCTCGTTCCTTCAACTACAATCGCTTCCGTTCTCCTAACCGGTGAAGTTTGTAGTCTCCTTTTAACGTGGCCAAACCACCGTAGTCTACATTCCCTCAGCTTTTTTATGATAGAAGTAACTCCTAATTCGTTTCTAAATACACCCACCGGGATTTTATCCATCAAAGTCTTCCCACAGATCCATCTAAGCATTCTCATCTCGGCCACTTCCATCTTCTCTCCTTGCGCCTTTTTCAAGGGCCAACACTCAGATCCATATAACATGGCCGGTCTAACAGCTAATCTGTAAAATTTTCCCTTAAGTTTAAGGGGGACTTTCTTGTCGCATAACACACCTGTAGCCGCTCTCCACTTGTTCCACGCCGCTTGGATACGGTTAGTGACGTCCTCGTCTACCCTCCCTGATTTATGCAAAATGGAGCCTAGGTACCTAAAGGAATCCCGGGGTCTCAACACTTGGTCCCCAAGGCGGATATCTAGGTTCCCCTCATTGGTTGTCCTGCTGAAGTGGCAATAGATATATTCGGTCTTACCCCTGCTAATCCTAAGTCCTGAATCCTCTAGCGTTGTCCTCCACTGTTCTAGACGTCTGTTCAAGTCCTCCTTCGACTCGGAGACCAAAACGACGTCGTCTGCGAAAATCATACACCATGGTATTCCTCCTTGGATACCAGTCGTGAGCTCGTCTAGAATGATTGCAAAAAGGAAAGGGCTAAGAGCTGACCTCTGGTGCAGGCCCCGTACCACCGGAAAGTACTCACTGTCTCCTACCGGAGTGGACACACATGACATCGCCCCGTCGTACATGTCACTCAAAACCCTAATGTATCTCCCAGGGATTCTTCTATCATTAAGAGTCTTCCAAATAAGTTCCCTAGGGACACTGTCGTAAGCTTTCTCTATATCTAAGAACACCATATGCAAATCTCGTTGTCTCTCTCTATGCTTTTCCATAAGGTTTCTAATCAGATGCACTGCTTCTATCGAAGACCTCCCTGGCATAAAGCCGAACTGGTTATCCGAAACTCTAGTTTCTCGTCTCAGTCTGTTTTCTATCACCCTTTCCCACAACTTCATAGTATGACTCAGAAGTTTAACACACACACACACACACACACATATATATATATATATATATATATATATATATATTAAAATAATAATAATAATAATAATAATAATTGTGCATATATGTTTGTATATAACATTAAATACACATGAACAAGCCACAACTTGATTTGTATGTATAAACACTAAAACAATCTTACTTCAGTTTATTAATATGATCAAAAGCACACAACTTGATTTGCTTTTTGTTGTTCTATCTGGGATTTTTTATATTCGTGTATTCAAATTTTGAGTTGTCTTTCTCTAGAGTGTGTATTATATTTGAGTAAATGTATCTACTATAAAATATTAACCAAAATAATAATAATAATAATAATCATTCTAATCAATGTGTCTCAAGTAAACTTTGCATTTGTAATAAGTGATGTATGCAAGTTATCAATTGACGGACTATTGTAGGTAACATCTTATTATGAAGAAACATGTAGTCCATGAACCCTAAAACTAAAAAAAACGTAGCACAAAAAAAAACCCAACTATCTCTTATTTGGTTATACATGGGTAAGATCCTCTTATAACCGAACCAAATAACACAATTTCTTATTCAGTTGGTTATGGGGTATTTTACAAAAATATAATACCCAAATAACCTGAATACTGAATAATTAATATAACTGAATAACACCTATAGTTTGTATTTGGATGCCATCTCTGATAAATAAGATCATTTTATTCAAATTGTCACTGATGAACTAGTTATCTCTCTATTTAAATAGATGAATACTGATTAATCACTCGACTTTGAAATTTCTCAGTTATTCACATTACATCTTTTTCACAATGAACTCAAGCAAATCTAAGGATCTAAATCAAGGACGAACCAAAGATTCTAATAATTCGACATTATAATTATATAGACAACGAATGTTTGAACACAAATAGGAAACCAACCAAATAGATAACATAACAACTCTTCGGCGTGACAAGTCTTTTCTAATATGCATGATCTTTCTTCATCTTTAGAACTTACACACACACACACACACACACACATATATATAGGGGAGAGTTCAAACGAGAACTGTTTTTCGTACGAGAACTGCGAGAACCAATCTCAGCCGTTCCTTGGATATGGGAAGTTCATGGATGGAGAGCGTGGAGGGGATCAAGTGTGGCAGGGTGCATGTGAGGAATTCATGGGTGGACAATGACATTAAAGGAGGGAGAATTGGACGGCTTAGATTGGTTCTCGCAGTTCTCGTACGAAAAACAGTTCTCGTTAGAACTTTTGCCTAAATATATATATATATATATATATATATATATATATATATGTGTGTGTGTGTGTGTGTGTGTGTGTGTGTGTGTGTAGAGTCAGAAATAGAGGTTCAAACCAGAATCGATTTTAGTGCAAGATGTTCGAGAATCAATTCCGACCATCCATCTATTATCTAATCCATAACATCATTAATTAAGTAAAAAGATTATTTTTAGTCTTATAAACAAAACCTACCCACCCAATCGTTTTCTAAACATCCTTATACAAGCCGCCATAACTGGTCTTTTTATTTATATACGTACATCTTTGTTTTGGGGTAGGGCCATCCTTCCTCCTGCTAATTCGGCGATTTTGAACCTATCTTTTTCATTCTATTTAATCAATTATTATTGTTACAATTAAAGATAATTTGTTTGTTTTTATTTTTTTAATTGAAATGAAATAAAAATATTTAGAATATATTTTAAAATGATGAAACTAAAATTTTGGTTATATTTGATATTTTGAAATGTTATAAATGATAATTATGATGTTTTTATTTAGAGGGTTAAATGTATTTTAAAGTTATAACATATATGAAACTTTCTCTATAAATTTTGATACTAATTAAAATCTTAATTGAATTCAATTTTGATTAAGAAAGTCAAAATTGAATTTTAATTTTTAAATAATAGATGATCAAATATTAAAATTTATTTATTAAATAAAGAGATAGGACAACACAATTGAATTTAATCTAAACTGTTATTTTATTTATATTAGAAGAGTTATAAATATTATCATGTGTATCATTTCTATAGCGAATCATGCATACTCCATGTACAATTATATAATAAACCATGTTAAAAGCACGTATTGTACGTTCATGTATAAAAAGAAGCTAAGCCATGCGACAACTTGTAAAATTTGCATTGGTTTGACTTTTGTGATGACAACTAATAGCTTTATATTATAATATTATATATATACGTGAAGATATATACTCAGAGCTAGAAATCCACCGAAAGGAGTAAACTGTACGTATACATATATATATATATATATATACATGTTTTCATGTGCGTGTATATATATATATATATATATATATATATATATATATATATATATATATATATATATACATGTTTTCATGTGCGTGTATATATATTTCTTCTATTTACTTGGAATCTCATCACCAATATGAACACTATCATCAGAAATATCCAAAGATTTGGGAGGATTAGGCAAATTCACACTATCATATCTCAAGAAACCATTAAACCATCATCCCCAACCCCTTCTCATCTCAAAATCCATAATTTTTCATTGATTGATTACTTTTCTCCTAATATTCACATTCCATTTATATTCTTCTACCAAAACTACAACTCCAATAGTGACATCAGCTTCCTAAAGAAGTCATTATCACAGTGTTTAACACAATACTATCCATTCGCGGGTAGATTACTAACGCCATCCTCACCTCACATCGACTGTAACGACCAAGGAGTTGAGTTCTTGGAAGCCTCTATCGATAGCCGACTCGATGACTTCATTCTCAAGAAAGAGCAAGACGAAACCTTTGACCAACTCATTCCTAATTCTCTTGGTTGTGCTAGTAACAAAACTAGTCCTAATATGCTAGAGGTCCAGCTAAACCACTTCACTTGTGGTGGAGTCGCAATGTCTGTGTCTATATCACACAAAGTCGCCGATGGGTTCACCATGGTCAAGTTTGTCAACGATTGGGCCTCTATTACACGCGATGGATCACCAATCAGCGTTAGTTTCTTTTCTCCCTCCACAGATAACATCAAGATTAATTTTCCAGAGATCGCGGTAGTGGAATCACAACAAGTTAAGTATGCAACAAGGAGATTCGTTTTCCCTAATTCAAAACTTAATGAGCTCAAGAACAAGATCAACACCATGGGTACAACTCCACTGAACCCCACTCGAGTTGAATTGTTGACATGTCTACTCTTTAAATGTGCAGCAACTGCTGCCACAACGAAATCTGGGTCTTTTAAAAGGTCAAACTTAAACCAAATGGCGAACTTGAGGGGGAAAACCAATGCAAATTTCCCTAACTTAGTTGTCGGCAACTTATATGCACCGGTGATAGCAAAGACGACGGTGGATTCAGGTGGAATATTGGAGTTGAAGGAGGTGATAGAAAGTTTGAGGAAGGAGATGTTGCAGATTCAAGGAATAAGAAGTGTGGAAGGAGTAGGTGAAAAAATGGTAAACGCTTGGGTGACGTTATTGGATAATGAAAGTCGAAGTTATACGATTACTAGTGTGTGTAGGTTCCCATTTTACGAGGTGGATTACGGATGGGGAAAGCCTGTAGGAGCAATGCTACGATGTGGCAGTGTGGATGGAAATTTTATTGTTTTGATGGATACTTTGAATGGAGATGGTATTGAAGCAAGTGTGCAATTGGATGAAGAAGAAATGGATATTTTTCAACAAGATAATGAGCTTCTTGCATATGCTCAACACATTTAAATATACTGTTGTATGTTTTCAATTCCTTAACGTCTTTTTTAATAAATGCATAAATTAAGGCTTAGTCATATTAGTTTCAATTCATAGATGGTTTAGAGATAACTATAAGTATAATGCTTCTAAAGACGGCGAAGGATCGATCTATACGAAACAATATACTGTCTCATTTTTATATTGTCTAGTTTTAATTTCTTAAAGTTTTTTTTTCAAGTTTGAACTTAAATATTTTTATTTATGTTATATAATACTTGATGAAAATTATATCAATGAAAATACATTTAAAACATAATGCATTCATATATTTTGTATCAAATATTATATAACACAAACAAAAATCTTTAAAGTCAAAGTTGAAAAAGAAAAAATTCAAAATGTCAAAAGTGGACAATAAAAATGGGACGGAAGAAGTATACAAGTTAAAGGTGAAATGGTAATAACTTTCCTGATTACCTGCCGTATAGAAAGAAAATGCGGCTGTGCCAAACGCTCAGTGCGCGGATAAATGATAACAAAGAAGAATAATAACTTCAACATATATAGATATCCAAATAAAGAATAATCCAACATAAAAGTCAACAAAACAAACAAGCGCAAAGTCAAAGGAATCCAAAGGTATGTTACAAACCGAGCTTCAAAATAGTGAACACTCGTTTAATCAATAAGACAAGTATTTCGCCTAGAAAATTTGCACAAGGAGCTGCACACCCACATGTGGACCCTGGTAAATGGGGTATTGGGCACTATGCCACCATCCACAAACCAAAGCCAAAACAGAAACTAGGGTTAACTCATACGCCCCCTTAACAAAATAGCTCTCGGAGCCAAACCTGAGGAGACGTCGTGAACTAATCACACTGTCACAAAAGTGTCACGCCATCGGTGCCACAATGACGTGCCTACGGTACCCCCATAGGTGGATAATATCATAATAGCTCGCATACCCAGAGCACAATCAACAGAGGCCAAGATAACAACACATATAGTTAACACGATAAATAATAACAAGTAGCCAATCACAACAACCACTATCAACGCATAATCTGAAGGGTGATAGCAATCGGAATGTCACAAGGATCATTAACAATGTCAAAAGATCGATAGTAAATGGGTCAACATAAACAAAATTTTTTGACCTGTTACGGATATGAAACAAACGAAGTAGGAACAATCATAAATCTCAAACATGTATCACACAATAAGAATTTCTATTAGGAGATGGATATCCGCATAACAATTCTAAAACATTTAAAGCAGGGATATCCGTACAAATGATCATGAATTAAGACAATTGGGAACTATATAACAATAGCAAAAGTATAGATGTTCGTACAAAGAAGCTAAGAAACCGTACGACAAAAAGAGGTGTAAAGAGAACTAGAATCCATACCAACGACTATAATAACTATAAGAGAAAGTAAGAATCCGTACCTTGCATTCAAGACCCAAGGATCCAATCTCTAGTAAGTAGTAATAACCCAACGCTAATTCCCTTTTGCCGCTATAGCTTTCCTAATCAAGTTTCAGCCTGTTTTAGATTTATTACCTTAACATCATTCTAGATTCTTTTATATCAATTTATATATTCTCATGCTACTAATATTCAGATTGCTTATGCCACATCAATTGTTTATCATATACTTTACTGTTGAGTTTATTTGATTATGCAATATGATTTAATAAGAGATCTCTTGTTTTTCTGGCATAATTACGTGGTGAAATCACCAATATGGTGGTTTAAGAACAGAAAGTTTTTGGGCAAGAAATCTTCAAATATCGCAATGATATCATAATTCTAATTGCAGATTTTAGATGGTAACTAGGAATGGATTCAAGATCAAAAGTATCAAGACAATGGCAGGGAAAGAAATTGAGGCAGTAAGTTTAGAAAAAAAAAAAAATTCAAGTGTAATTGTTGCCTTTGTAATTCTTGATTCATTTAAATAAGAATTATATAATTAGAGTATAATGGTGTGTCTTTAATTTTCAAAAAGTTAAAGTTTGTATTCAACCCCCTTCTACAAACATTTGTTGTTGTAGTATCCTTACGTGACGAACATGTACATATGACTGGCCATAGTTTCGGTATCTATAGGCAACAAACTAGAATGATACTGATACTTATTAATACAAGAGATAAACATGTATAATTTGAATAAAACAATCATCGGCCGAACAAGATAAGCTAATCCAATTTTGAATTCAAAATAATTCCACATGACGTGCACAAATTCCCTCGACGTGGCACCAAACCAAAATTAATACCAACCACGCATGATTTAATTTCCTTGTACCCGCACTTCGTGTACATATCTGCCTCCACGTGTGCTTTCATCAAAATTAATTCAAAAGGCCATGCATCCCACGACGTGCAGAAGGACACCACGACATGTACTCCTGGCAGAAACAATTCCAATCCAAAACCATTTATCATCGTGTACGCCAAGCACATGTTCTAGTTTTAAATACTATTCCGCTAATCAAGTCACACTCAACACAAACCTCATGAATGAAAGTTATTATTTACTCATTTACCAAATACACAATTTTCAATATATCACGAGAATTTGGTAAATCAATATAATGTGAGTAATTAGACTGGTTAAAATGGATAAAAAGAATTCATAAGATCTCATGAGAAAGTAATGGTTTCTTTGTGAATTGGTTAACAATGATATGTAATTTATACTTAATTGTTACTTAAGATTTATATGACTAAAAGATATATATAACTGATACAAAATTTAGAGAAACAAATAAAAACAGAAATCTAAAGATCGATAGAAATTGAAAACTGAAAGAAAAGCAATTAAACAGAAATATAAAGATAGAATTCTAAAAATTTCCCAAATACAGAATAAACAATTAGTAATATTAAATCATACAACTACTTTCGTTTAACGTTTCTGCATTTATCAACAAAAGCATGCTAGAATCGTGTGAAATATTTAAATATAAACTAAATTCATGAGAATTGCAAAGGTAAAAGTAAATTGTATGTATGCGTATGTATTTGACTAGGAATTCTATCTTTATGAGCGGTCGAGTGGACAGATTGTAGAAAAAATATAAATTTTTTCTCAGTTGCTATTGTATATAACCGACTTCTTTTTCTTAAAATATATCATAATTAACTTGCACACAATAGGATGATAGAAAGTTTATTCCATTGCTTTTTTTAAATAAAAAATATATATTATATAGTGGTAATAAAAACAAAGCTAATTGTATTTTTTCTATTAGTATAGCTTTATGAGAAAGTGTATGCATGTTTCAAAAAAAAAATGTTTAAGCAATGATCGTAATTAAAAAATAAGAATCATTATAAATTTAATTTCACTATAGCTGGACTTACTACTTGTTTCTTGTTTATAGATATAAACGAGGTTATATGATCCGCGCTTCGCTGCGGATTATATTAATGCATTGATCTTTAAATATAGACATACCCATTATAAAAGTGTTCGTAGATAACAATTATAATATAATAGTAACGATAATTGTGATAACGTACGTGTCTTGTCTTTAAAATATGACTATTATGTTAAATCATGTAACATTACTAATTAAAAAAAAATCACTAACATGACTCTTTTACTTATATGGGTGGGTTTGGATAATCAAATCAACATCCTATCTGATTCATCAAAATTTGATTCATGTTTATAGCTAGCATAACGTATTTATTTAAAAGATATTAATTCGTAAACTACTAACTAATAAAATAATACATATATGCACAACTCAAGTATTTGAAAGATATTAATAATACATATATGCACTACTCAAGTAAAGAAAGTTGTAGATTTAATTGTATTTCTATAGAATCAAATTTGTCCATCCACATTATATTGATAAACGCTCAAACTTGTCTTATTATCTACTTTGAAAAATGATAGAATTGTTAATTATTAAAACTTTATCAATTATTTCAATTATTATTGTAGTTAGTATGTTAAATACGAATTTTTAAGAAAAAAAAATAGAAGTAAAAAAAAGGAGAACAAAAAACAAAACCAAATAATGACTTGATGTTAGATAAATATATTAATATTTAAGATGGTTATAAATACAGATAAGTTAAATGAAAATAATATAAAACGAACTTTGAATAAATATACTAAACTAAAAGTTACGTTTCAGATAAAGGAATTAAACAAATAATAATAAAAGTCTTTTAAATAAAAAAGAAAGCAATAAACAATATTATATAAAGTTTAGAAAATTAAACAAATAATAATAAAAGTTTTTTAAATAAAAAAGAAAGCAATAAACAATATTATATAAAGTTTAGAAAAATGGTTGCAATTTGCAAAAGATAAAAAACCCATAAATCTTAAATAAAAAAATAAAAAACCATTGTGAAGGTGGGTCGAACACGTCACCTTTTGTGTAAAAGTGATGGTGTTAACCATACGAGGCATTTCATGAATCTTAAATATTAAAGAACATCAAATATATTAATTAAAACATCGGCGCAAGTTAAAAAAACCCATAAATAAACAGTAAATGGCGTCATTTAAGATGGCAATAATTGTTATTTATTTATAATATCAGGTTTAATTTAATATGTAGTTATATCATTAATTATAAATTTTTTGTTGTTGTTATTGTTATAGGTGCTAGTGCTGGTGTTAGTGTTGTTGTTTGTTGGTTGTGGTGGTCGTCGGCTCATTTAAACCGGTACGTGTTACATCAACATTTTACCTGCTATAACAGATTAGATACATAAAATGGAAAAATTAGCAAGTCTAGTACATTAAATAATAACTTTGAAAGTTTAATTACACACAATAAGAAAAATTAACAAGTCGTATACATATTTATAGAGTAAACTAAAAAAAACTAAGATATTAGCCATGTGACAACTTATTATAGATTCATATATATTATATATACATCAAAGATATCAACTCAGCGCTAGAAATCCACCGAAAGTAGTAAACCGTGTTTATATATAATATATATAGATGCGTACTATATATACTTGTTTCCATGTGTATGTGTGTATGTGCGTATACAAATGCATGTATATATATACATCTTCGAATTACTTGGAATCTCATGATCATCATCAATATGAACACTATCATGAGAAAGATCCAAAGATTTGGGAAGATTAGACAACTTCACACCATCATATCTCAAGAAACAATTAAACCATCATCCCCAACCCCTCCTCACCTCAAAATCCATAATCTTTCAGTGATTGATTACTTTTCTCCCAACATTCACATTCCATTTATTTTCTTCTACCAAAACTACAACTCTAATAGTGATATCAACATCCTAAAGAAGTCATTATCACAGTGCTTAACACAATACTATCCATTCGCAGGTAGATTACTAACACCATCCTCACTTCACATCGACTGTGACGACCAAGGAGTTGAGTTCTTGGAAGCTTCTATCGATAGCCGACTCGATGACTTCATTTTCAAGAAAGAGCTAGACGAAACCTTTGACCAACTCATTCCTAACTCTCTTGGTTGTGCTATCAATAAAACTAGCCCTGGTATGTTACAGGTCCAGCTAAACCACTTCACTTGTGGTGGAGCCGCAATGGCTGTGTCTATATCACACAAAGTCGCCGATGGGTTCACCATGGTTAAGTTTATCAATGACTGGGCGTCGATTACACGCGGTGGAACACCAATCAGCGTTAGTTTCTTTTCTTCCTCCACAAATAACATCAAGATTAATATTCCAGAGTTGGCGGTAGTGGAATCACAACAAGTTAAGTATGCAACAAGGAGATTCGTGTTCCCTAATTCAAAACTTAATGAGCTCAAGAGCAAGATCAACAACATGGGTACAACTCCACTGAACCCCTCTCGGGTTGAATCGCTGACATCTCTACTCTTTAAATGTGCAGCAACTGCGGCCACAACAAAATCAAAAGTGTCTAACTTGATTCAAATGGCGAACTTGAGGGGGAAAACCATTGCAAACTTCCCTAAATTAGCTCTGGGTAACTTATATGCACCGGTGATAGCGAAAGCGGTGGATGTTGGTGGAATGGAGTTGAAGGAGGTGATAAAAAGTTTGAGGAAGGAGATGTTGCAGATTCAAGGAATAAGAAGTGTGGAAGAAGTAGGTGAAAATATGGTAAACGCTTGGGTGGCGTTCTTGGATAATGAAAGTCGAGGTTATCCGGTAACGAGTGTGTGTAGGTTTCCATTTTACGAGGTGGATTACGGATGGGGAAAGCCTGTAGGAGCATTAATGCTCGCAAATGG
This sequence comes from Pulicaria dysenterica, assembly GCA_947179395.2. Taxonomy (NCBI): domain Eukaryota; kingdom Viridiplantae; phylum Streptophyta; class Magnoliopsida; order Asterales; family Asteraceae; genus Pulicaria; species Pulicaria dysenterica. The sequence goes on along the minus strand of OX359290.1, from coordinate 92,675,020 downwards.
AGGTGTAGATGGAAATTTTATTGCTTTGATGGATACTTTGAGTGGAGATGGTATTGAAGCAAGTGTGCAGTTGGAAGAAGAAGAGATGGCTATCTTTCAACAAGATCAAGAGCTTCTTGCATATGTTCAAGACATTTGAGAATACGTATTGTATGTTGTCAAACTTAACTCGATCGTATGCTTGTACACTCATTTTACGTACGTCATTTAAATAAAGCGTATTTATGTTATTTTAATGTTTAACTCGGTTAGTATGTGCGATATTTGGTCCAATCATTTTTAGGACAAAGGAGTAAAACACTTACCCACAATAAGATGATTAGAAGGATGCTTAGAAATTAGTCGTAAAAACTTTGAGTGAATTTCAAAAGCATAAAAACCAAGTACGTGCAAACCGCATGAATGAAAGTTATAATTTACTTTTTTACTAAATAAACAAATTTTAATATATCATGAGAATTTGGTAAATCAATATAACGCGAGAAATATATTATTTAGTTAAAATAGATAAAAAAAAAAGGCAAATGGTCAAAAAGTAACATATATGTAACACCGATTTCACGAGCTTAAAATTAGAGGGAATTAAAACTTTATTTACACCAAAAGTTTGCAGCGGAATAAACCACTGATTACATATTAAGTATTTCTTATCAACTTGGCGATCACAAACAACGAATCAAGCCAAGTACCAAAATTAAGCAAGTGTTACCACTACGCACCGACCATCGTTATCCAGTATCAGAGTTAATAAACTACTAGTGTTCCAAAAGATATATACAATAACACTACCCACAGCAACCCGCCTCGCCAGGCCATCTGATCACTAACCTGCGAAAAGGGAAATATCACGAAACATTAGCTACACTAGCTAGTGAGTACAAGTATCACATAAGCACCAATAAGCATGCTATCACGTCACAATAAAGCACACAATGCTAAGCTATCACATAGCGGTGTGCCAACATGTCAGCAGGATCATATCTCGCGGGGTTGCAAATCCCGCTCAACGAATCCAACTGAGAAATCAGCAACACCAATCCATACTAGAGGGAAAACGAAGAGCAACCCCCTGAGCACGTTGCGGAGCCACCTGGGCTCAATTAGGCCTTAGTTACAAACCAAGACCCCACTGTTTGTCAAGGAACGGCGGCCTGCAGAACCTTTACCCCAGAAAATCACTCGTGGGAACCGCTAATCCCTGAATAACACTCAAGGGACCCAGCCGCATCGGCGACTGACCTCAACCCCTGCGTCTATCCGGACAGGAATCAAAAACACGTTTAACCCATAGGGTCCACAGTACGCATGCGTATCACATATCACAATTTATATCACATGTTATCACTTATAACACTGTATCATTATACCACATAGCACACAACACAGGTACACAATAGCCCTACTTACTGAGTCTTATGGGAAACCGGTACTCACCTCGATATCACAAGAGGCAGATATGGATCCGGGAATCCCTGCAGATCACATGACCAAGGAAATGCACTTCACGAAGCCAGAACTCACACTTTGAAAACTTTGCATAAAGCTTCTCTCGCTTGAGAGTGTCAAGAACTTGTCGTAGATGCAACTCGTGCTCGGCTTCACTTCGGGAATACACAAGAATATCATCGATAAACACAATTACGGATTTATCCAAGAAAGAACGAAAAATCCGATTCATCATATCCATAAACACAGCAGGCGCATTGGTTAAGCCGAACGGCATAACAAAAAACTCATAGTGGCCATATCGAGTGCGGAAAGCAGTTTTAGGAATATCATCTTCACTAACCCGCACCTGGTGGTAGCCAGAACGAAGATCAATCTTAGAGAAGCAAGTCGCTCCATGTAACTGATCGAACAAATCATCAATACGTGGAAGAGGGTATTTATTCTTTACCGTTCGCTTATTCAGCTCCCGGTAATCGATACACATGCGCATGGTTCCATCCTTCTTCTTCACAAATAGTACCGGAGCTCCCCACGGGGATAAACTTGGGCGAATAAAGCCCTTGTCAAGTAACTCCTGTAACTGAGTCATCGTCTCTCGCACCTCTGAAGGAGCAAGACGGTATGGAGCTTTAGCTACAGGCGTAGCCCCTGGAACAAGGTCAATCTTATACTCTACATCTCTTACCGGCGGCAAACCCGGCAATTCGTCTGGAAACACCTCCGGATAATCTGACACTACCGGAATATCTTTGACCACTTGCTTTTCTAGCTTTGCATCAATCACGTGAGCTAGATAAAACTCGCAGCCTTTAGAAATCGATTTCTGAGCTTTCATCACCGAAATAAGAGGAATATCAGACTCTCGACGTTCCCCTCGAGCTACAGCACAAGACCCATCGGGTAAAGGAATCTTCACCATCTTTTTCGAACACAGATTCTCCGCGTTCAGACCACTGAACCAATCCATGCCAACGACCGCATCAAAGCCCGTAATTGGCATAAGAAGAAAAGAGATAGGGAAACTATTCCCGTCCACGTCAAGGTTAACACAGGGAACACTATCCGTAACCGAAACTACCTTACCACTAGCAATTTCAACTTTAATCGGCTCAGGTAACACAAATATAGGCAGTTGCAGTTTATCACGAAAAGCCACAGATATAAAAGAATGGGTAGCTCCAGAATCAAATAACACACATGCTGGAACAGAATTTAAAAGAAAAGTACCAGTGATCACGTCTCCAGCAGCTTTAGCTTCTTTAGTTGTCATCTTAAAAGCCCGACCCTTGGCGCGAGGAGCGCCATCTTTCTTAGGTTGAGCAGAGGACCCACCAGCTCCAGCTCCCGTATCACCCCTCTGTCTCTTCGGGCACTCTGTAATCCTGTGCCCCGGCTTTTGACACTTAAAACAAACATTCTCTTTGAACGAGCACTCTGTAGCTGCATGCCCCTTCTCACCACATCTCATACATCTGGTCGTAGCCTTCGAGCAGTCACCAGAATGGTAAGTACGGCACCAAGAACACCAAGGATTATTAGACCTCGGTTTCTTACTCGAATCCACTTTCACACCAGCAACAGATTTCCCTTTTGAAGTACCAGCCTTTGAATACTGCTGAAACTTCCTCTTCTGACCCTCCACAGTCTGATCACCCTTACACTGGCGATGATCACCATCAATCTGTCGGGCTATCTCAAACGCCCGATCCAAAGAAACTGCAGCTCTCACATGAGCTCGATCCTCTAGCGGCAGCATATTCACAAACTTCCGCATTTTCACCCTCTCATCAGTCACAAAGTGTGGTATAAACCTTACCTTATCAGTAAAGGCATGGATAAGGTCCTCCACCGGTTTGTCTCCCTTACGGAGAGCATTGAACTCGTTCTCCATCCTCTCCAGATCATAATCGGTACAGTACTTACTCTTCACTTTCTCAACAAACTGCTCCCAAGTCAGAGCAGCAATCACCTCTTTACTCACTGTGTCCTTCACTGTGTCCCACCAATTCAGAGCTTTACCTTTCAACATACGAACCGCATACTTGACACGGTTCTCATCTTCACAATCACAGGACTCAAACACTTGATCGGTCTCACGCAACCAACGGATAGTCTCTGAGGGATTATCACTACCCTCATACACCTTAGGCCCGCAAGACTTGAATTTCTTGAAAGAGCACTGCTCACGTTGCTTGCCCTTAATAGCTTCCCTCAGTAGCTCCCTAGTCGAGCGAAGCTCCTCCTCAAGTAACAGAATATAAGCCTCAGAATCTCTTCCTTGCCTCGAGCCCTGAGTGTCTCGCAAAGAAGACTCCTCCTGGGTTTCAGCACGATGATGTGAGGCTTCATCCTCCATCTCTATCAGAGCTTCCTCAGTGTTAGCATGTCGTTCAGACATTCTACTCACTCACTTTCTATACACAAAGGAGTAAAACACTTACCCACAATAAGATGATTAGAAGGATGCTTAGAAATTAGTCGTAAAAACTTTGAGTGAATTTCAAAAGCATAAAAACCAAGTACGTGCAAACCGCATGAATGAAAGTTATAATTTACTTTTTTACTAAATAAACAAATTTTAATATATCATGAGAATTTGGTAAATCAATATAACGCGAGAAATATATTATTTAGTTAAAATAGATAAAAAAAAAAGGCAAATGGTCAAAAAGTAACATATATGTAACACCGATTTCACGAGCTTAAAATTAGAGGGAATTAAAACTTTATTTACACCAAAAGTTTGCAGCGGAATAAACCACTGATTACATATTAAGTATTTCTTATCAACTTGGCGATCACAAACAACGAATCAAGCCAAGTACCAAAATTAAGCAAGTGTTACCATTACGCACCGACCATCGTTATCCAGTATCAGAGTTAATAAACTACTAGTGTTCCAAAAGATATATACAATAACACTACCCACAGCAACCCGCCTCGCCAGGCCATCTGATCACTAACCTGCGAAAAGGGAAATATCACGAAACATTAGCTACACTAGCTAGTGAGTACAAGTATCACATAAGCACCAATAAGCATGCTATCACGTCACAATAAAGCACACAATGCTAAGCTATCACATAGCGGTGTGCCAACATGTCAGCAGGATCATATCTCGCGGGGTTGCAAATCCCGCTCAACGAATCCAACTGAGAAATCAGCAACACCAATCCATACTAGAGGGAAAACGAAGAGCAACCCCCTGAGCACGTTGCGGAGCCACCTGGGCTCAATTAGGCCTTAGTTACAAACCAAGACCCCACTGTTTGTCAAGGAAACGGCGGCCTGCAGAACCTTTACCCCAGAAAATCACTCGTGCGAACCGCTAATCCCTGAATAACACTCAAGGGACCCAGCCGCATCGGCGACTGACCTCAACCCCTGCGTCTGTCCGGACAGGAATCAAAAACACGTTTGACCCATAGGGTCCACAGTACGCATGCGTATCACATATCACAATTTATATCACATGTTATCACTTATAACACTGTATCATTATACCACATAGCACACAACACAGGCACACAATAGCCCTACTTACTGAGTCTTATGGGAAACCGGTACTCACCTCGATATCACAAGAGGCAGATATGGATCCGGGAATCACAAGAACACACTGAATCGTCCGAATCACCTAACACATAAGGTTCAGGCTTGGTTATCACATACACATAGCACACATAGGTTAAAACACAAGTTACATAAGCTGTCAACACAGAACAGCTTACTACGGCCGCAGTGTACATGCCCTACGGCCGTAGGACACTTAACAAAACCTTACTACGGCCGTAGGGTCAACACACTACGACCGCAGAGTTTCTTTCCAATGAATCATGTACTACAGCGGTAGGAACCTATTCCTACACCCGTACTAGCTATTATTTGGTGAAATACGACCGTAGGTTACGTACCTACACCCGTAGTCCTTATTTCATCGTCCGTAGACGGTAATCCACACAAAAACACATCCTACGGCCGAAGTAACCCTGCCTACGGCCGTAGTGTATACACAAGGCCTCCTACGGCCGTAGGACTCATCCCCTACGCCCGTAGGGAGCACCTGCACAGCAGGTCTTCGTCCCTGTTTCGACCCAGATCTGTAATACGCGATCTTTACATGAAAAACTCGATTGAAACCATATTCAATCGTTTGTATATGTTATTTAACATCCTTAGGCACTTATAAACACATTTGGACATCAAAAATCAACACAAGAACACCATGTACACCATCAAAATGGTGTACTTTCCTCAAGAACATAAACTTAGGGTTCTAGCATAAAAGCACTTACAAATCAACAGAAGATCGGTAGCTAGAACCTGTATTTGCTTCTGAAATCACCTGAACTCAATTTGTATCTAGGTTTGCTCTTCAAAAACTTGAATAATATGTGTGTGTATGCTTTCGTACGCATGTAGGTGTTTTAGTGTGTGTGTGTGTGTATTGAGTTCAACAGGGGATAAGAAGGAATAGGCCGACTTATGAGGCCTAAATTAAACTACGGGGTATTTTGTTCCCCTTTTCAACTTACAACTTAACACACGTCATCCCGTTTTAGCCAACGAGAATATCTACGGAATCATTACGCGAAACCGTATAACACGACATCACTTTTAGACACAACCGACACTTTTCACATAATCACATTAATTAACACGAGACACATTAGTCACATCAAAACACTTAATTTAATTCACTTAATGTCACTGTACAAACACCAGAGCACAAAGTACAACCCTACACTGCTAGGCCCATTTACAGGGTGTCACAATATATATCAAAATATATCAATAAAGGTACCGTGTATTTTTTATGCCGAAAAAGGATTATAAATTTTAATTTATTATAAAAAAAGGATTGTAAATTTCAATTTTACATAAAAAGAGATTATAAATTTCAATTTGTTATTAAAAAGAATATCATGACATGCTAAAAATTGATCAAGATTCTCTTTTTTGTTATAAATCAAATTTATGATCATTTCTTGGCCACAAAAATTGGACGTTATCTTTATTAGTAAATTTCGATATTTAGGTTACTTTTCTCGGTATTTTGTCTTTAAAAATTTTCTTAAAATCTCAGGAGAAAATAATAGTTTCTTTGTGAATTGGTTCAAAAATATCATGTTGGGCAGTTGGGTTAACAATTATATATAATTTATACTTGTTACTTAAAATTTATATGACTAAAAGATAGAGACTGAAAACTGAAAAAAAATAGAGAAACAAATAAAAACAGAAATCTAAAGATCGATAGAGATTGAAAACTGAAAGAAAAGCAATTAAACGTACAGAAATTGAAAGAGAGTTCCAAAAAAGGTTCCCATATGCAGAATAAATAAATAATTAGTAATATCAAATCATACGTACAACGACCTTTATTTAACCTTTCTCCATTTATCAACAAAAGCACACTCAGAATCGCATGAGCTAACACTACTTGTTTTGTTAATAAAATAAAATATATAATATCTGTGATGGGATATATTTTAATAATAACTTTAGAATTGCAAGGGTGTGTCAATGGTAAAGCTATTGCCTTATTTTGCAATTTTTAAGGGCCCATATGTATGAATGTGTGTATTTTATTAGTACTTCTCATAATGACTTATGAGGATAAAAGATTATATGAAAATATAATAAACTTTATCTTAGATTATTGTATATAATCAATATTTTTATTAAAAAATATAATAATTTGCAGCATCCCTTCTTATTTGTAAAAAAAAATTTATGTGTCTGTTTTTAGTTATCAAATGTATATATTAAACTATTTAATAGTTAACATTGTATACATCAACTTGCATATAACGGAGGATTATAAAAGTTAATTCTATTATTTTGTAAATTAAGTAAGAATTTAATTATAAAAAATAGTAAATAAGAGAGTTTATTTTATTTTCATTTCATTTACCCTTATGATAATGTATGTGTATGTTTGAAAAAAATTATCTAAACAAGGGTCGTTGTTAAGAAAGAGAATCATTACAAATTTCACATGAGTTTCACTTACTATTTGTTTATTATTTATAGACATTAATATCGCGTCTAATTTAATATGTAATCATACTATAAAAGGATCTAAAAAAACACATTACATTATATTGATAATTAAAAAAGAAGTTTAGCTATGTTATACGTCTTGTCTTGTTGATGATTTTAATGAAAATGTCTTGTTTCTTTTTTTCAGAAATATTAACATGATGGATTTGGAGAAAAAAAATGGCCAAAATATAGGTACGTAAATTTTTACTTAAAAAATTATAAGTTCGCTCTCCAAAAAGTTTAAGAAGCCTCTAGGTAAATGGATACAAACAGAAGTTAAATGACGTTTTTACACGTAGGTAATATCATAGTGTTTAGATCTTTATGAAAATAAAAACAATTATAAATAGGCCTAGTAAATAAATAAGAGTTGGTTAAAAAATATAAATAAGTATCGAACATGAAATACATGATAATTTGAAAGAGAGTTAATTGCTTTTTAGATCCTTAGGTTTTACAAAGATGCATATTTCGTCCTTTAAGATTCATTAATAGAAAAACTGTCCTTTATTTGAAAATGTTGGTGTAATTGTAGTCCTTTATCCGACTAAACTCTATTCCCGCCATTGATCTCCAACTCCTCTCACAACCAGAACTATATTCCCTCTCCAAGTGCTCCAATTCGTCGGTCGACATCACCGATGCGACGATGTTGTAATCCCCAAAATTGACCGCTCGGTTTTCAATGAATTTGGCGAAAGCCGTAAGCAAACCTACTCACGACTCCGCCTTAATTGCCCCCGCCGGCTCCTCAAAAACCACTGTCCACCGTCGCACGTCTCGCCTCCGTTCGCCATATCTACCCGTTTGGTCGTTTCCATCAACATCAACGACCCAGAACAGGAGGAAAGCTCTAAGATCATTGGTGTATTGAAGGAACTCTTCAAAATAGATTCTAACTTTGAGGTGTTAGTTCCGACTGCAGTCGAAATCGACAGCAACGTGACCGCTAAAACATCTTATTCAATATTGAGCAAGTTCCAATTGTAGTCGAGAACGACAGCTACATGACCATGAAAACATCATATTCAAATATCGAGCAAGTTCCGATTGTAGTCGAAAATGATAGCAATATGCACATGAAAACACTTGATTCTATAATTGAGCAAGTTCTGGTTGCAGTAAAAAACAACACCATGACTCCATGAAAACATCAGATTTTAAGTTTGAGCAAGTTTGGTTTGTTGTCGAAAATGGCAGTAGCAGGTAGAAGAACACATCAGATTCTAATTTGGATGAATTAATTCCGATTGCAATAGGTGTGAGTAAAATTGACTAAACTACCCTCATATGAGCCACACATGAGGGCATTTAACGGAGCAAGTGTAACGGAAGTCAGTGACAGGACTACTATTGCACCAAAATTCTCAAATAAAGAACGGTTCTTTTACTGATGAATCTTAAAGAATGTATGCATCTTTGTGATACTTGAATGACCAAAAAAGCAATTAACTCTATAAAAAATGGCTATAGACTGCATTAGCATTTAAATTAACGGTGAAAACATCAATGTTGGAGGATGGAAAATGTGATGGTAGAAATGTGGTATCATGATTTTGGTGACGTTATTGCATCGCTTGTATAAAGTATCAATCTTTTATTACAATTAAGGGCTATAAGGTAAAGATTTTGTTTGTTATAATTTAGAAGAATTTATAATTATAAAACTAAGAATTTCGTTAATATTTATAAACTAGGGCGGGCAAGATATTCCAAGGTTTTAAGAAGAGAATATACGAAATTATCTCTAATAATTTTGATTCAAATTGAAGTAAAATATGTATGACAAAAAAAAAGTAAAAACTAGATTTTAATTTTTAGTAAAATGGATTATTCAAATTTGATAATTAAAGTTCTTTCTCTAAATCGATGACTATGATTGTCTAAAAGATTACAAATCATTTTGCGATTTAGGTCTAGTTTTATATTCAGTTCTATGATCTTCAAAAATTATATTTATGGTCATATTATAGTTTTACAATTTATTACAAATTCGATCTTTTACACTAATTGTTATGTTTAACCGTTAAAGAAAAAGTTCTTTGAGTAATTTTCAATTTATTCGCATTAACGAACAGCCTTCGAGCTCATTGTTCTTAAATAATTTTTTAACTACCTTTAGTTATATTTAACGTATTAATTAATAAGCAAAAATGTGAAATTTAAGATTTTGACTATACTGTTGACCAAATTAAGATGAGCTTCAATTCACTGCTTGACTGTTTCCATCTTCTTTCATCACTCGTTGCTTCTTCACTGTTAAGACTCATCCCACAGATCCGATCCGATCCATTCTTCACTGCTTTAATTCGATTAATTGAACTATTTTAGGGTTTATAAATTTGAGTGAACAATTTGGGAAAACTAACCAGTCTCCTATCCTCCATTAGGGTTCAAAAATGAGGAAAATCTAGAAAGAAAAAAAAAGAATTGACAACTAAGAGCATTAGATTTCTTTACATCAATTAAGATGTGACTAAATTCACAGGATAATATAATATTAACAGAATTGCAAACCACCAGCCAAGATATTGTTAGAACATGTCAATACAGCCTTAGATTATTCATCTCTGCTAGTTTTACTATAATGTCTGGTTATCGATCCTTTGATCTTTCCACATCTACATTACCACACGACATCATCCACCATAAATTTCGCCATCTTTTTTTTTACTTGTTTTCGCAACAAATGCGAAAGCGGTCATTAGTCTAATACATTACACTCATTCGTTCCAGCAAGCAACCGGACAAATTAATTGTCAAAAAAGAGAGAGAATAAAGTTCCTACCAAATCTGTACATTCGACAATACGATATCATATCATGTGTATATGTAATGTATGTCAAACAAGAAGCAAGAAGGGAACCTCAATTCACTTGAGTTTGCACATCAACCATATTCCAGTCACATCAGCTCCAGCTTCTTCTTGGCCTGAAATTTTTTCGCAAGAAAATCATTATAAATGTACCAATTTCCTCACAAATCAAATCGTTTTCTTGCCTTATAATGTTTCTTTCGTGTTTATATCTATTTTGACATTCAGTTTTTCGCCTGATAATTATACAATCTTTAAAAGTTGGGGTTTATGAAAATACTTCCGGTTCTTCTGCCGTGAGCGCCAAAAGCATGCAAGCGCACCAAATAAACAGCTAGCCACTGCAATCGCCAAAGCAGCCCCTGCAGGAACCACAAGTGCGTTTGTTGATTGTAATAATTCTTCTGAAACTGGGTTGTTTTTCACTTGAATCTGCTCCTTATCTTTCTCCTTGTAACGGGACACAAGCATGTTTCCATAGTAGCTGCCTAAAAACTTGACCACCTCATCATGGTCCCAATCAATTAAGCTGCTTTCTTCGTTTTGATCCGGGTTTTTGTAGCAAGTTGGGCACAGGTGTTTTGAAGGCCACATTGTTTTCGGGAACTTGGGATCACCAGTTCCAAGAGATGATTCAGTTTTCTTTAGTCTCTCGTTGACTTCGTTATGTGAGGTCCATAACCATAATACATATTTGTGCCTGCTGCTGAATGGAGTAGAAACCCTGCAAAGCCCACATTGAAAATATGAGAAGAAGATTGTAATAGAAGCTTCAGAAAAGAAATTATTTACTTATACCTTGAGCACATATCATAGAAATGTTGACGACACTCCTCACAGACGAAAAACTGGTGGATAAAATCACATGTAGTTGTAAACGCCATATGACTCTCTTCATCTTCCAATCTCACCGAGAGTGAATGCAACAGAACCCATAAGCCACAACTGTAATATCAAAATTTTGTCAATAATATTCTTTTCCCGCCTTGACAGTTTGAGTAGATGTGGCGGTTCAAATGAAACAAGTAGAAAACTTTAAGTTCGTCACATTTAAACGTGACTGCTGATCATGCTCTTTATGCATTCACTTCAATTTGAAGCAAATATAAATTGTGAAAGTGTACACAGATTATGTACCTGAAGCCCCTGGTATCATTCTTGCTGCCACGACAAAACATCTACATGCAAAAGCCCAGAGCAAACAAATTATAATTATGATATCTTTATTGTATTATCATGAGCTTTGTGTGAGGAAAAAAAGGCAGTAAAATTTATCCAAATAGAAAAGAAGGCTACAATTCACCCAATATCCACGAGGAACTTCTTTTCCACAGATGTCAAATTTACTCAGAGGACCATGTTGAGTGCTATTTTCAGATTCATGGTTGCTTTCCAGCCACTTATTTGAAGGGTATAAGTCATCAAAATTAACTAGTATATCAGCACTTCCCCTCCGACACCTACAATTTTCAGACTTTTAAATGATATGTATTGCAAGCAACAGTGAAGATCTTCAGTATTATATGGAGGTAGGTAGGTGGTATTAACTTCCTGGAAGGGTGATGAGCCACCATTAGTTGCATAAACTTTATAAATGTAGCTCTAGTATCCGCTTTAATCATCTGTTAAGAAAATATATGCATATAATTAAAAAGTCTATATGCACCCATAACCATAAACAACGTGAGTAACAGACATTCACCTTTTGTTCTAGAATGATGTCAAGGGCAATGGATGTAGCCTCTTCAACATCATATACAGCACGTGCAATCTAATTCACAGAAAGCAAAGCATCTTTAAAAGTTAACAGCTTGTAGAAAATGTTACTTATATTGTAAATACAGCCAGTTACATACTGAACAAACCTGCCCAGGGTCCGAGACGTTTGAATGAAGAAACTCGTCATTTTCAAATTTCTCATCTTCGAGACTGTATGAACTATTATACAGAAGAAGCAAATCACAGTCAAAAGGACATGTACATAAATATGTATTTTGAAGTTAATCATGTGGTGCACTTAGCCAACTTCCATTTGCTATCTAATACAGTGAACGGTATCCGTGGAGAGTTTAAATCACTGTTTGAGGATAACATGTTAAAATGACTAAAACAATGATACCTTCCCAATTGTTTATTAATCCATTTAAGCAAACGATCTGCAGTTCTTCCATCATCAATTGGACGGATTTCACTTTTTTCGTTTTTTCCATCCCAGCCACCACCAACAAATTTAGAAGGTGGGCCCCAATATAGTGATGGGTAGTGACTAACAGAGAATTTATCACAGAGCTTAATGTTTATCTGTGCTGCCAAACATTGATAAAACAGGGATTAGCTGCTAAGCCTTAAAAATAAAAGCGAATGACTAAAAACCGCGTCAAGCCTGGAGTGATATATGACAAGAGAGAAGGGGGACTTAATAAACTTCCACGAAGCACGAGCACAAAAGACACAAGTAGGCACACTCATGCACATATGTAATATGTGTAAAATGTGTGCAACTCAAACTTTTTTTGTAGTTCCAATTAAATCTTTAAACAGAACTGCCTTGCTTTTTTATCTGGGTTCCATGTCAGTTCAATTGATTGAATAGTAATTACGTTGTGCAAACAAAAAACTCAAAAAAAAAAAGTAAAGAATATATAATGAAAAGCATATCAACTATATTATTGGTTTAGCACTGCCAATTAAGTAGCGATATTATATCTTGGTTGAGGAAGCAATAGTTTCTCTTACGAGTCAGCAACTTTAGAAAGAAGTCAGCCTGTGTATTTATATATTATGAGCTTCCTGCCAACAATGATCTTAATGTAATTTCTAAAGTAACCAAAAAATCAAAACCATGAGTATATATTATGATAATCAGGAGTTTGTCCTTTTGTAGAACTATTTCGTAATGCAAAGTTCTATAATATAGCCAGCCCACATCAGAACAATCTCATATATTTGATTTGATTTCAGTTCATGTTCATCAATCAATGGTTACAATGTTTTTTTAATTTACTGGCATATATGTACTTGGCATACCCATTTGAACTTTCAGTTGCATTAAGTGTCTTTTTTAAGCAATAGAAGGGGATGCTACAAAAAATTCAACCATCACAGAATTATGAATTACCAACTTCCATCTCAAGTTGCTTTCGTGATTCAACTTCAGATAACCTTGATTGCATATTGCAATCATGTTTTGTACAAGGTTGTTAGTTGATCCTATGATGTGGTCTAGGTCTAACACATAGCAACACTAAATAAATTACACAAAGACAAAACAGATAGCAACATAAAGACTAACTACTTACATAAGTTAGATTGACAAAATGTAAGTGATGTTACCTTATTCGCACAGTCGACTCGTGTCATCAGTATACTCCCAGGATGAACAGCATTGGGTCCATTGAAAAGCCTAGCAACCTTTTCATACTGGGGCTGCAAAATTAAAATTAAAAAGATAAGCAATGCAACAAACACAAGGGTAGACATAGTGAATGAAGAATACAGATACCTTGTAGTTTCTGCAAGCTGGACACCTGGAAAGAGTAATAATAACAACAAATTAGGACTTAAATGGAAATTTGAGAGCCCAGCATTGGTACTGTATGGCCGAAAGTCGGATACCAATGTTAACAAATCATTAGTACAGTCAAAGCAGATATAATATTTATATGGATACTGATATACTGAATTTAACTCCATATAATTATCTCAGTGTCTCATTTGTTTTATTTTATTGTCTTCTATTGAAGAATGGTTTGTTGGCCTGAGGAATAGATTATTCTGTATTTTATTGGTGAATTAGCATACTCCATGGTCTCCTAGTAGAGGCTTGAAAGGAGGAACACATGAGTTTCTTAATGTGTATTCAAAGGTTGTTTTGATGCATTTTATTTTGTACATGTTCCTCCCAACCAAAGAGAAATTACTATATTCTTCTCCCGGTGTCTATGCAATACTCATACTAAATAAAAACAATTATGGCTACATGTGTTAACACCTAACGGTACGCAAGTTCGATAACTGTTCTTATCCACTATGTGCAATATCAAACTTAGCTTAGATTAGAATTGTGAGGGTTGGAAGAATTGTATGAGAATTTAATGTATCTTAGAAATTGTGATCACAAATTTTTATTTCATTTGTGGTTTTCTGTTGGATATGGATAGCCATCCTAGGAATTCTAAGTTCGACATATATGCGTAATCGTAATGCAAGGTACCGAATAGGCTAAAATGTATATCCTTTTTGGATCCAGTTAAAGGATGAACACAGGTCTGACTCCACAAAGATCTATTCACAAGAAGTTTATCCTCTTTAAAACCAACATTAACCTGGATATTAGAGAGTAAAGTCAAAACCAATTATTAGGTAAGTCTTCTAAAAGAGTAGAGGAAAAACCCTAAAATGCAAGGTTGTTCCTACCATTAATTGAAATCCTATTGGGTCACCAACAAACTGCCCCTAACATGTATTCAACACCCTACAGAAAACATACCGTTTGACTTCAGCAGACAACATTGTTTTCCATAAAAGGGTTTTAGTAGTACAATGTTATGCAATTTTGCAAAACAAGCATGACCATATAGACTATAGGCTTCAAACAAGTGAACTCTGATGTAACTACAGATCCAAAAAAATAGGGTCCTTTTTAGGTAAAAATGTATTTCCTTTTAAGGGATAGACATACTACAACCCTCTAGAATGGTATGGCGCTTCATCTTTGTTCTTGAGTTCCATACACATCCAGGTGGGACATTCTAGCTCCATCCTTTCCAAATTGAGATAAAGCTTAAAGTAGAACCATCAAAAATTTTACTACAAATCTGATATGAAATCTAGATTTTTTAGAGAAACATCAAATAAAAGCATTAGAGTACACAAACATACGTATACTTATCAATATAAATTTGTAACAGTATCGAGTCGAATTTCTCCATATGCATGTTTTGCACTTGTATGTTTCTCCGAATTCTAATCCGTTTAGGTTTTGAATTTGATCTTTATGATTCTCTTTTCAGATGTTCAGAGCATGTAGGGAGAAAAACAGAGTATAACAGTAAAGAAAATCAAAATCTAGCTCCAAATTCCTAAATTTACTAAGATCTAACTTAATAAACCCTAGAAATGAAGACAAGAGATATCAAAACCAACCAGTGAGCGAAGAACTCCACAATGGCATAAGTAGCGGGGGTATCCTTGAGAACTGCATCGAAGTTGGTAGCGTTCAAATCAACCGCAAAATCGGGTTGATCTCCGCCACCTTTGACGGCACGCAGGAGCGATCGAGATCCCGCCGCCGGACTAATTAGCAAAGCCGATGATGACAAGAGTAAGGAAAGGAAGCACCAGAGAAGTACGGACGTCGTCAAAAGCTTAAATACAGAAGACATGGATAGAGAGGTAGCAGAGAGATCGGAGTTGTGAAACAGAGAAATAGGTTGACCGGCGGGGAAAGGTGGGAAGTGTTTCCGGTTGAAAATGGTAAGTCTGTCCAAGACTCCAAGTAGATGGAGTTTTGGATGAAATATATTTGAAGGTTTTGTGGTTTTATATTGCAAGGAATGTTTGATGCACTTTTATAGGTTTATAGAAATATCTTTAGTTTAATTCATTCATTATAGTAGATATATGAAAGGAAAAATCAAATAAGAATTGTTGTTATCATTGTACTAATTTTAAGTTTGTGTGATTTTAATAAAAAAGAGAGTAAATTGCAAATTATGTTATTTGTAATAAATTTCATATTTCAACCTTAGTTTATAAAATTACATCGATAGACACTGTAGTTTACGTTATATTTCGAGTTTAGTCTTTTATATTAACTAACTTAACTATTCTGTTAGAAAGCTTGCACACGTGGGTACATTGATGTTTTAGTTCACCAACCTTGATACCAAACACAATATATATGTAATATTCTATTTATTATTTAGTTACTTTTGAATTTTATTAAATTTCCTTAATTCATCGGTTCATCACAAAAGCATTCTCATACATACAAAATCAATAGAAATCTCAAATCATCTAGCAAAATAATAAACACAAAGCTATTAAAGAACATTAAACCTAAAAGCATTTTATTAATTTTCGTGGATTTTTACAAATTTTCCTTATTCGCGGTTTATCACTATCCTTGTTATTGAGTTCATTAAATCCAAAACCATGATAATGTTCCTTATTCATCAGTTCATCACTATCCCTATTACCAAGTTCATTAGTCTTAGCATACATAATGTCATGTGTATCAAAAATATATATATATTCACTGGATAGCAAAAAAAAAAAAAAAGATTACATACGCTAACGTCCTTCACAAGCAGCTTGCCCTCACCTAAAACAAATCAAACATCAATAGAGTAGAAGCAAAACCAAACCCTAGAAACAAGAAATTGCAAGACCACATACATATTTCACAAGAGTGCTGGTGGGTCAACCAGACTTGACCACACCTTTGTGATTAGGAAATTAAAACCTCATCCACGTCAAATGTACCGCGTATTTAAGCTACAAAGGATTGAAAAATCCATATACATAATTCTATGTTGAGGTTTTAGGCGAATTATGCTTTATAAGATGACAGAGTTAAATTGGTAGATCTACAAAACTGTACTTTAACGGCTAAGTGGCCATATACGAGAACAAGTAGATGTGTGTAATGTTATATTTTGTGCAAGAACAATTGTATGATCTCTGGTTTGAATGTTGAAGAAGTGAGCATCGAGATGAATATATATATATTGAGGAAGAATATATATATATATATATATATATATGCATCTTAGGTACCGGATGAAATGCATGATAGAATTTTGTCTGAAGTAAAATATCTAGCCCTTATTGTTTAACTTTTCTTTATGTTAAGTTAGAACAAACATTGTTTGTTCCATATTATATGCGGATTTGTAATTCACAAGAATGAAAGGAATTGGTTGGAAATTAGTTTTTGCCTCACAACAGCATTGAATTTGTCAAAATACAGGCAAAGGTGTAGAAAAGGAAGTTTAGAAGGTGATAGTCATTTCCTTTGTTAATATTATCGCATGGGGAGGGTTCAAACGAGAACTGTTTTTCGTACAAAAACTGCGAGAACCAATCTCAGTCGTTCCTTGGATATGGGAAGTTCATGGATGGAGGCGTGGAGGGGATCAAGTGTGGCAGGGTGCATGTGAGGAATTCATGGGTGGGCAATGACATTAAAGGAGGGGGAATTGGGCGGCTCAGATTGGTTCTCGCAGTTCTCATACGAAAAACAGTTCTCGTTTGAACATTTGCCTTATCACATGTTTGCCATTTTATAATTCAGGTAAACATGGTTTGTGGTCTGGTAAGTACATGATCCTTCTTGACCCTATTGTTCTCATTATGTTTTAGCCCATGTTCAAATATGATTTTAATATTCAGTAAGCTATTGTTGTTTATATAGAATTCTATCTAATATTTTACTATTTTAGCAATCCATGAGTGAGGTCAATTACATGACAATAAACTATATAAAAGAATGGTTAAAACGTTTTTATTTACAATAAAGAAGTTACTCCTATAAATAGAATAATGAATGTTCTACAAAAAAATATATATATGATCACAAATTTATGAATGAATTTCTGCATCATAACAAAATTGAATTTTATTCTATTTATAGTTTTTCACATTGTATATGTTTAAAAGTTATGTTATGCATACTTGAACCATCTTTAGGTATTTATGACATAACATGTTTCATCTATGTCTACCTTCATTTGGAAATGATGTAGCCACTCTCGGAGTGGTAGGAGTGGGAGCGGGTTAAGAGGGCATGTGATATTATCACTTCAATGGTGGGAAGGGGTGTCATTTCATGGCTAAGTGGTGATGGGGTTTGGAGGGTTACCACACGAAGGGTGGCTAAGTGGTAATTGCTTGTGGTTCCATTCATTTGTCTCTATATTTTTATTTTTATTTTCTTTATATAACATTTTATTGGTTAGTGGGCAATATGTGGGTCACTGAATTTGGTGTAGTAGATATTGACCATTGCGAGACTAAGTGGTATGATGAGCGGTGAGAAAAAAACAGACGTAACAAAGTGATGCGTATAATAGAAGGTGATCACTCCTTTCACTCTCATAGTCATGAATTAGATTTGTAAGCAAACACGATTGTTGTTTCTACAATGAGTCATTGATTTGGACACCCATATATGTTTTTGTTTCCTACTATGACATTTGATCCAAAGCTTCATCACAAGGAATGTCCTTTCTATGTGTTTGAATTTCTTCCATTGACTAGTTTATTAATGTTTTAACTTGTCTATATATTATTTTGCAGGTAGTTTTGATTCAACATATACTCATTTTCAGAACT
This sequence comes from Pulicaria dysenterica, assembly GCA_947179395.2. Lineage (NCBI taxonomy): Eukaryota > Viridiplantae > Streptophyta > Magnoliopsida > Asterales > Asteraceae > Pulicaria > Pulicaria dysenterica. Next base: position 92,656,371 of record OX359290.1, on the reverse strand, counting down.
TATGGCTTAACTTTTCTACGTGTGTCAGTGTGTACCCAACTTAAAAACTAACATTAATAGTTCTTATATTCTTTTGTTGATTTGATCTGAACCATTTATTAATAAATATAGCAATATAATTTGATTGAAGGTTAATACTTAATATATTAATGGTTTGACTTGCGACGAAGAAGGAAGGCTTATAAAATAAAACTACGAATTATGTTTATAAAGAGGTTTTACAAAAAATCTAATGATGATTCTTATATTTGAATTGTTAATTTTAAATATATTTACCCTTCTTTTAAGAATTTTTATATCATACAATCGTTTTACTATAATTATTAAAATTTAAAAATTTACTTTAACAATCAAACATGTTTATACACAGGTATTAAACTAGTCCTATTAATAGAAACACGCTAATGCTACCCACGATCATAATCGCAGCTATTCAGTGAAACATTCTAAGTGAACGATGTTTAAGATATCCAAACAATTACATTGCAATGAACACATATTTTGCTTCATTTTCTTGGTAGATGTAAAAGTTACAACTGAAATCAGATACACAATTTCTACATAATACGGATTTTTTTATGCTGCTTCATCATCTGTAACTGCCATAAAATCAAGCGTTCAAGACGACATACATTGATCGAGGGATGCTCGTTTGCTAACTAGCACCCATAAAGACCACGAATCGAACGCCTGGTGAACTGCGCATATGAACCACCCTTTCTTGCCACTGAAACCGTTCAACTTTTGGGTCAGGGTGGCTCAAACTGCATCCAACACGGATCAGTGAACACGAGTAACGGGTGAGTGGTCATGCAAACGTGTTAGACTGCCTTCTCCCTCGTCAAAAGAAGAAAGAGATGATGTTGATGCATTAGAAGCCTAAAAAGGTCAAAGTGAAGAGAATAAGCAAGCAGTTTGACTTCATGGTTCCCAAAAGGACTGGCTGGCTATTAATCAAACTTTAAGGAAACCACTCACCAGTTGGCGTCGCCGATATATGAAAGCCGTCATCAATCTCATCATGATGTAGATTGGTAGGACAATTGCTGAAGTTCGTAAAAACCATATCTGACAAAAACACGGAAAACCCGTGTCAACATATATATTGTGCTACTTAATTATAAGGATACTAGATCGTGTTATACACTAATTGGTTTTGAAAATACTAAACATTAATAAAAATATATAAAATAATTTTAAAACGAGAGACAAATGAGAAATTTTTAATATGGCAAGAGACGGCATCAACACAAGCTGTCGTCAACGCGAGGGAGAGGCAGACGTGGGGGGCAGAAATGTGGTATCATGATAAGAAGACATGATTGTATTTCTTGTACAAGTCATCGATCATTATTAATTATAATTAAAAAGAACATAGAATGATTATAAAATATTTTAAAATGATTAAACTGAGAATCTGGTTAAATATGATATTTTGAAATGTTATAAATGATAAATATAATCCTTGTAAATTAGGGTGGGCAAACCGCAAATACAACATTTTAAGGTTCAAAAAGGGCATATATGAAATTCTATCCGATAATTTTGATTCAAATTAAAGTCAACTGAATCCATATTGACCATGGAAAGTCAAAATCAGATATTAATTTTTTTAACCTAAATCAATGGATATGATTGTCTAATAAATTTTATCCATGTATTATTTTATTTATAATTAGAAATTATGTTCCTAGTGTAATTTATTAGTTCGATCATATTCATAGACTATTTACCTAGCCGGCGGAATATTATCATCATTACCATAACAAAAACTACAATTTTATATTTACCATAAACATCGGAAAAGAGTAACTCCCAGCCCCATCTGCAATGATAGGAAGAGCATGACGCAAGAATAAAAGAACCACGAACTGCATGCACTCGTTAAGAAAAAAAGAAGTTAATTTTAATGAAAACTTAAAAATCGCGGAGAAGGGGAGAGAAAGATCATCATACAATGGCAGCAACTGAACGGAAGCAAAAGACGCTTCTAGAAGTGGAATCTGTATATTCATCATATTCGTGGTCAAGGAAACTCCGATCAGGTGAAACAACTGCAATTATTCGAGGATTATTGTTCATGTCCCTCCTACCAATCTGCCAATGCCCCCTGAAAAGCGCACATTTAGCAGCCATACAAATATTCCAGAAGGTTTGACTTTGGAGGTCAAATGAACCGATTGTCTGATTCTTAACTTTCAATTGTCACGATATTTGAATTCTATGGAAACTTAAATAACCATATTAAAAGTCTTATAAAAAAGGTCTACAAATAAGGTAAACAATATTTTGCTTTAACAAAATACAAAAATCGTTCAGTTTGGTATAAGAAAGATATACATTTGACCTCAAATGTCAACCTGGTGCCACTTTTTCATAAAAGAGAGAATAGAAGACGCACCTCAAATTCAAAGGAATGCCTCCTAAACGGAAGACGGGGGATGGTGCCGTGTACCCTGGCTTGAATTGCTGCAGGTAAGCCGTTCTCAATGAAAGATTACATTACATAAGTGCTTCTAAAAGTAGATTTTGAGAACAAAAAATGATACTAAAAAAATTAACAATAAAAAAGCACCTGTTGGCAAATTTCACAGATGGTGTCACCCTTCTCGTTACACCATCTTTGAACACATCTGCGATGAGCATACTACAAAAAGTAAAACCGCTATGAATAAACCAAGAACCCGCAAAATTAACAAAGAAGATAATAATAATAAGTTCAAGTGATAAAATATAACAAACCTTTAAGCTGCCACAGCAAGAGCAAGGTATTTCCATATTCATATCAAAATCCTCATCCTGACATATCCTACACTCAACCAATTTCTTTGGAGTGAAGACAACATGAGAAGAACAATCAACAACTGTGTCATCAGTTTCTGATGAATCCAATTGCTTTGAAGGGTTTCTGCTTTCAATGGCAGCCTCTAAAGTCGACTCTGTGAGCAACCGATCAACCAAAAACACGAAATGATCACCCATAACAACACCCGCCAAATATTTTACTATCCTGGACAACCATTATTTAAAAATTATATTAAACAATAAAACAATCAGATAGATTTGAAAAAGATGTAGCAATTACAGTTAGATACAGGTGACACTAATATTGATCTGTAAATTTTCTTACTATGAAGGACATCTAGATATTTTATTATTAGTCAGAGATTGAATAGCATTTTTTAGGGGCAAAAGGTGTAACTTGATAAGAAACTTTTACAAGATTGCTTTCTGGCTGAAAAAACTCAAAAAGTAAATGCAAAAGCATTCTTCCTAGCCGAATCCAAAACATTATCGTATAGTTGTCATATTTGACAAATTTTACTTGCTGCAAGTCTTTACAGAATACTGATGTCACTACTCAATTGTTTACGGAAGCATGCCAAGATTATAGCTAACAAGTTTCAAACTAATACTAACTTTTCGCCCGCTAATAATATTACAAGGCATGATACCATTGATTTTGATTAACAAGATCCTTACAAAACTAGAAAAAACCCTAAGAAATATGTCCTTGCAATAAATGACCATTTGTAACCACTGCCCTTCTTTCAGAAAAAGCCATTGTCACAAAAATTGGGGAAAAGTTCATGTTTCACAAGTGTGGTTCTTTCAGGACCTTTCAAATTCAAGCAAAGTATCAAATAGAATGCTTACAAAAATAATTCAATCAATAATCAAAATTCTAGAACCATTTGACGATTAGAAATGGGGAAATAGAGTGGTGCCCTGTAAAAAGGTTCAAGATAACAAAACCCAATCTTTAACAAAACCTAATTTCATGGACGTGCAGAACTAAAAAAGAAAAGGAACCCATATGGAAATTCAATCGAAAATAAGAGGCCATACGTCAAGATTCAAAACCCTAGTTTATCGAAAAGTGAGAGCAAAAAAGAGTACCTCTGGATGGGTAAAAAGGGGGTCAGTCTTTCTGTGAATGAATAAAACTTAAAGGCATGAAAACACAGATTACAATTTATGAATGAGAATCTAATACGAGATATATAATGATGAAAAGGAAAGTAAAAGATGTAAGAAAGATAAAACTTACAAGAAGGGGATCAGATATGTTGAAAGCGAAGAAAGTTATGAATCTTTGAAGGGTTTTGCTTTCAGCGTGGGAAATGCATCTTGTAAGGAGCACTCAATTTGCATAGTGGAATCCATTCATTCATGAATCATGCTCCCTTGGTAAACATCTCTCTCAAATGGGAATTGCATTCCTTGTTAACTAGTGTAATACGGAATACCCGTCCTCGGGTTTTGTCGAAAATATAACTATGTAATAAACAAATAATTAGTTGTTTTTTATTTTAAAATAATAAATACTAAATATTAATAAAAAACATATTAAATAACTAAAAACATGGGGCTAGCACCTTGCTAGTGTTTTTAATAAATTTCAGTTATGTATGGGCGTGTGATGGTCGAGCCGAAGCACTTCCATACATAATTTTGCCGTTCAAAAAAAAAATAACTAAAAACATGAAAGAAAATAGGAATTTTAAACAATAACGATAAATGATGTTAACACCCACATCAGAGTTGGGATATTGATAAGAAGAGAGGACGGATGTGACAGTAAAAACATGATATAAAGTGATGAAATTATATTCATTGAACAAAACATTCGATTATTATTGTTATCATTAAGGGCACTAAGTTTAAAAAGTCGTTTGTTATATTTTTTTTAAAAGATTTTAATATATCTCGTTACAAAAAGAGGTTTTAATATGTAAGTGTTTTTCTTTTTTTTTAATATCAGAGTACCTCTTAAAACCACTTAACACATCGGATATAAATGTACTCTTATTACCTCTTTATAGAATTTATGCTTAATTCTCCTATAACAAACTCCTTCATTAACCAATTCACACCAACATCTTCTCCATTCCCTTAGTTACATCTACATGGCCTTCTTCTCTAGTACTTTGTACGCCACCCTTCCTAGTTCTCCTCAAAGACTCCGTTGGCCACCACATGCCACAGCTGATCTCTCTTTTAAATTTTTTGGTTTTAATTCACTATATTACTATGGTTTGACATTTGTAATTAAAATGTTATATTTTATAATTATTAAAGTTTGAATTTCCTTAAAAATAAAACAATTGAATAATTACAAACATTAACATGTTTTGAAAAATAAACAACAAACATGAACGAATATTCAAACGTCGCAACCACCTTTTCAATGTCCGGACGTGGTATTTGGATTTAAACTTGAAACCTCTTAAAAAACAAATGACATCCAAGTCTTTATTGTCAATAAAACTTCAATTGATTACAGATTATTGGATACGTAATGACGTCATCAATTGTGAGTGATTTATAACTTGAGCATTTCATCAAACACCTTATATGCAATCATTATAGCAATCAAATCAAATAAACAAACCATAATTTCCCTAGCTAACAACAATCAATTAAAACAAAGATGACTACACTAGGACTTGTATAAAAAAAGTTTAAACAATCTAATTAAGTGATTAACAAAAAGTAGAAACGATCTAAAATAATTAAGGATTCATCTTCAAGTTAAAAGTATATAATTCCATTCAACATGTATTTATACAATTATCGACCACTAGGACAAGTCCTAGTGGTATCTGGGTTTTACGAAGTAAATTTTAGCTATTTTAACTTAGAAATTAAGGTTATTAGAAAATAAAGCAACATTCTCTTCCATGCGTTAAAGCTAAACCACAAAAACTACAAGTAATAGTACATATTTAAACCAACAATAATTAACATGCCCCAAGTAATCAACTAATTAAAACTAATAAGCTAGCAATTAGTATTTCATATTTGACTCAAAATCAATTATCCCAAAAACAAGAGAACGTTTACGTCTTTCTCATTAATGAATAAGGACTAAAATAAGAAACAAAAAGTAAATAACTGTAAAACTCTCTCGATCGATTTTCGTTCTTCCTACTCACGTACGTTTTCTTTTTTCCAATATGATCAGAGAGTTGATCGAAGAGCACATATCTGATGGTGAAACTAGACTCTCCACATACTCCATGGCACATACTATATCACAATAATAAATATAATGATGATCACATGATAGCGAAATGTTGAAAGGTCTACACGAACCATTTGACGTGTCATAGATTACCGCCTTTACATGATGATCAGATGGTATCGAGAAAGGATTCACCATAACAATTCTTCCACTATCCAAAACACAAACAGCTAAGCATGTGTTTAAAGAACCCTCCAAAGTTAAGTTAAATGAACATCTGATAGACCAATATGGAACGTCATGCTCCTTCTTCATAACCCACATGTCGAATCGACTGCTAAATTTAGTGAGCAAACACAGGCATCCGTGTATACTACCCAAAGTGATTGTATGAACCACTTGTTTTTTAAAGGGTAGATGTATCTCTGAAAGTACCATATCCTTCACATCCAAGACGGTCAACGAGCTCTTAAAAGATGTTACCCAATACAAATATCCATTTAAAAATGTACCCACAGCATGATCAAACATAACTTTTTTTATTTTGTATTTTAATGTGCTCCATGAACTCCATGAATTATTTTTTAGATTGTAGACATTGCAAATATCAGTAAGTAGGCTAAACCTAACAATCTTCAGGTCATTTGGGTTCGCACCATAGCCAAATCCATATCCATATCCATATCCATTCCTATGTACTACATGATTGCCTGGCGCATGGGGAAGTCTCTTGATCGCGCCCGTAATAGGATTGTATAAGATTAGAGTGTGTGAATAGGCCATAAGGACTATACCGTTGAACGTTCCGATAACTCTTGAAGGCGAAAGTTTTGGACGTAGGTTTTCTAAGGGATAAGGACGTATGAATATTGAATTAGGTGTGTCATCTATATGAAGACAAGATTTGGAAAGAGGGATAATGATGGTTCTACGTGATCTCAACTTCATAAAGTTAGGATCTGTAATGAGTCGATTCCAGTATTTGGATACACATCGACACCGGAGTAAAGGCTTTGCCGGAAGCCGAGCAAGTATATTTTGAATGATTTCATCAGGTAGGAAGTCGTCCATCACAAACCCTAAACCCTAAAAAAGAACAAGTGTGATCGAACATATATATGAATCATAAATCATCAACTTAATCAATTAAATGGGATCCTGATATTCAAAAAAAAAATATATATATATATATATATATAATGTAGAATCTTAATCAGTGCGTTATGTTATATATCAAAGCATCAGTACGTGCTTTATATATAAGGTTGAGGAAAAACTTACCGGTTGCGATATATGCTTCCGATGATGCTTGAGATTTAATTATATGTATTGTGGATCGGAGGGGTAGCTACGTACGTAGTTCGCCGCCGAAGAAACTCTTTGTTTCTTTCTTTAATTCTGCCCACGTACTTCAGAGTTGGAGATGAGGGCTAGGGCAGTATTTTCTAATGAAAAAATCCTAATCTATTTTAGTTGTTAAATCTGTATCCACTTAATCAAAATTTAAATTTTTATTATGATTTTTTTATGAAAATTAAATCAAAAAGAATTTTTATATATACCCTTCTTAAAACTTAAAATATCATATTTGACTACCTTAATCTACAAATATCATATTTATTCTTTATAATATTTTAAAATATCATATTATATATCAAATTTCTTAGTTTTATCATTTTAATATATTTTAATAATTTTAAATTCTTTTTAATCATAACTAAAAATGACTTGACGTTATTGCCCTAACAATCATGATTGATGACTTGTTCAAAAAATGTGATCATGTCACTTCTTATTCATACCACGTTTCTACTTATGTTTTATAATTATTTAATATTTTATTATTAATATTTATCATGTCTTTAAACAGCTCGTATATCACACAAACATTTACTCTAGTTTTCTTAAATGATAGTATATATATTCTTCTATTTCTTATTTCTACTCATCTTTTGATTATAAGATGAAGACAACAAAATCAATAAGAATATAAAGAAAGAGAATAAGTTAATTACATGTATCATCATCTAGTGAGTATAAGAATCAAATAGAAAGATTTAGTATTTTCTTCTACAAATATAAATTATAATTTTCATCCCTTGCATTGTGTGAAATTTTGATTTGAATTTCCAGTTTTTAAAGTGTTAAAGACCATAAAAAAGCAACCTATTTTTCTAAAATTATCTAAGCAGGTAACTTACTTTTTTATTATCTAAATAGGTAACGTACTTTCTGATGACTTGTTAAAATAAGTAACTTACTTTTATATTACCTAAATAGGTAACGTACTTTCTGATAACTTGTTAAAATATGACACATTTTTAATACAACATGTAAACATCTTATGTCATATTTTTTTGTGGAATATACCTTGTTTTTTGGTTAATATATGTGTTATAATGCCAATAGAATTCAGATTATGTATTTTGGCGGCATTTATGCAGCATTTCATATGTGTTTGGCGGCATTTTGTTGTTTTTTTAGATACATTCTCGATGGCAACATATAAACAGCATTGTTGTTTATATAGTTGTGTATTAACAACATTTTATTTTATACGTAATCTGTATTTTATTGGCATTATGACTCATATATTAACCCAAAAACAAGGTACATGTCACAAAAAAATCATGACATAAATTTTTTACATGTTGTATTCAAAGTGGTTACCTATTTTAACAAATTATCAGGAAGTACGTTACCTATTTAGCTAATAAAAAAGTAAGTTACCTATTTTAACAAGTCATTAAAAAGTACGTTATCTATTTAGGTAATAAAAAAGTAAGTTACCTACATAGATAATTTTGAAAAAGTAGATTGTTATTTTATAACCTTAACTCTTTTCAAAACTACATTTATCGCCCTTTACACTTGTATGAAATTTTGATTTAAGTGTAGTTCAAGTGGTGTTATTTGGGTAATTAGCTTATAGATTTCGAGTAAATCGTATCTGGATATTTAGTTTTTTTAATGTCAAAAATAAAAGTGATAACTTCTTACAAGGTACTAATCTAGGAAGATTTAAAAATTGGTACTTAGATATACACCATAGTCTATGATTTCAAGTATCTATTTTCTATAATTAAATAATATCCAAATCAGTTGGAAAATATAAAAAGTAAAGTTGTTAGAACACCCAAAATATTGTAATAGAATAGGAGTTCTAATATAGTGTGAGGGGGCTTATTGTAAATATACCCAAGGGGTATATATACCTTATGCTTAGTGTAAAAGTGTAAGGATTGTCACATTACAAAGAAATAAACTATGTGTTTTTCATGGTGTAAATGAGATTCTCTCTCTACCTTACATAGTTTCTATTGCAATCCTTCAATCTACCACTTGTTTTGGACTAACAAGTGGTATCAGAGCCAAGGGAGTGAAGATTTGATCGAATTCATCATCATCCGATCAATTTTTGAAGATTAATGGGGCTGGAATCAAGAAAAAAAAGGGGCTGAAATCAAGAAAAAAAATTAAGTTTTCTCGAAATCTGTGTTGGTTGATTGAAGAATCATTAATCAATCATTGATCAATCATTGGCAATCATTGGTATTTGTGTTCAATCATTTGATTCAATCATTGGAAAACTTCTTCTTCAAGTTTCAGAAATGGAAGTTCCAGTTTGACGGAAATTTCAAGTTCACGATTCATCATATTAAAGGTTGTTTTTTAATTCAAATTGATTCTATGAATATCGCCAATCATTAATTTGTACTTTGGAATTTGTTTGGAAGAGAATGATTGGTTAATCATTGATTTCTGAAAATCTCGAAATTTGAGCTCAAGAACATCAAGAACAGTATAGATCTGAGATTTCAATCCATTAAAGGTGAAAAACACCTACTGAAAGGTGTTTGTACGTGAAAGTTTGTTAGAGATTGGATTGGGTTGTTGGAGTTCAATTATTGAAAAATCAACCAAGTAGTGATTGCATGCAATTGGAAGACAAAGGAATCGCATGCAATCAATCTTTCAAGGGTCAAAGAAATCGCATGCAAGGGAAACCTACATGATCGCATGCGATCCTTAAAGTCAACCTTCGGATCACTAAGTCTTGAGTTCAACAATCAGTTAGCATGCAATAGTCAAAGGCAACCCTCGGTGTTCACCAAGTCTTGAGTTCAACATATCCGATTGCATGCAATAGTCAAAGTCAATCTTCGAAGTTCACCAAGTCTTGAGTTCAACAAATCCGATTGCATGCAATGGTCAAACTCAACCTAGCTTTTCATTAAATGATGATCGCATGCGATCCTTGCCAACACTTTAATTCTTTGGTCAAACCAATCGCATGCAATCCCTTCATCAATCGCATGTGATCCAGTCTTTCAATAGTTAACCCGATTACATGCAATCCTAGTTTAAAAAAATGAGTTTCACTAAGGATTAAGATTGCATGCAATCCCTTCATCGATCGCATGCGATCCCTTCGTCGATTGCATGCAATCCCTTCATCGATCGCATGCGATCCCTTCGTCAATTGCATGCAATCCATACTTTAATTCTTTCAAGTGTTGGTCAAACCAATTGCATGCAATCCATTCTTTAAACTCTTTCAAGTGTTTCAAGGGTCAAACCAAGTGATTGCATGTAATTCATCCTTCTCAATTCAACCAAGTCCTGAACGATTGCATGCAATCCATCCCTAAATTCAACCAAGTGATTGCATGCAATTCATCCTTCTCAATTCAACCAAATGATTACATGCAATCCATCCCTAAATTCAAAATTCAACCAAGTGATTGCATGCAATTCATCCTCATCAATTCAATCAATCGATTGCATGCAATCCATTCCTCATCAATTCATCCTTACTCAATTCAACAGTTTTCGTTCAAGTGTCCAAGCCCGAACCCCCGTCGTCATTGTGACTGATTTATCTTGTCACCTTGATTCCTAAGTCAAGTGTCTGGATTTTTTTGATTGAGTCAGGAGTTATCAAAGTGTTAGTTAAATTTCTGATGTTTCTGGATTTTGGTTTGCTTTAAAGTCCTTTCGACTTTGGGTTGAATGCCTAATACCCTATGTCTAGTCATCCGGTGCTTTCGTAACTGATCTTTGGTTCTTCTTTCTTAGTGTCACCAATTTTTGGTCTCAAAACCGGATTTTGACCATCCATTCCTTGTTTCTTTTGAATCTTGGTAATCTTTTGTCAGTTATTTCTGAATTCTCATATTTCATTCCTATCTTTCAGAATTCAAGTCTCTATCCTTCACTGTGTTGACCTACATCCGGTTACACAAGTTTTTTTTTAGGATTTTGAAAGTTCATTTGTATGCTTTCAAATGAGGATGTATCCGACTCCCTGTTCACGTTATGCGTTCAAAGTCACCTTTTCTATAGTCGTACATAATGCTTATTTCACACTATAGAATCATTTTGTGTCCCAAGTTTGTTTGCATCCTTATGTCTTTCAGGATCTTTTTCACTTGTTGTGATTTGGACGAGGTTGATAATTCTTGTTTGAGACATCCGGGATATTTGATTTGGTTGATGTATTCATCTGATCTACACCACTCCTTAACGATTCGTATTGGCTCACAAGTGGTAGAAGACAATTGACTGGTATCTTTCAACTGAATTATTTTGCATGATGACCATTGTAGACTATGGACATCATGAGGGGGAGATAAGGTTAATTCAGTTGATGTTTACTCTGATGAGATACATTTTACGAGGTATTCAGTCTAGGGGAGAAGTATTCAAATGCAAGAACAATTTATTCTCGCCCTAAATTTGTCAACAATGATTGAGAGCAACATTGTAGGGGGAGAGTATCATGTTGAAGATTCTCCTGAAGACGAATCTTTATATGCTTCCGCTGATTGCTCAAATGCTCAAGAGATCCAAAAGCTGAAAACCTCTATATGTTAAACTGCTAATATAACAGAAGGCTATCAATGCCTTAGGTTACCGGAGCGATATAAAACAATAAGCACAAGACCCTCAAAAAGCTGAAGAGATCAAGACTCCTGTTCAGATTTTTTCTACAACTCCTATTCCATTCCAAAGGGGAAGATTGTTAGAACACCCAAAATATTGTAATAGAATAGGAGTTCTAATATAGTGTGAGGGGGCTTATTGTAAATATACCCAAGGGGTATATATACCTTATGCTTAGTGTAAAAGTGTAAGGATTGCCATATTACAAAGAAATAAACTATGTGTTTTTCATGGTGTAAATGAGATTCTCTCTCTACCTTACATAGTACTATTGCAATCCTTCAATCTACCACTTGTTTTGGACTAACAAAAGCATATAACCAATCAAATGTAATGACTAAAGTATGTAAGATCGATAGACTTTGCTGTTCGGTAGTTAGTAACGACCAGCGAGGGGAGGGCTGAACTGAGTAGGATTTGTGAACTTAGACCACCAATATTTTAATAACATCAAAGTTAGCTATAGTTTAAGTGTTAATATTATTATCAGACTTCAATAAAAAAAGAAGAGGGAAGCACGATGAGTCTCGGGTGACATCGGGGTCCAAGCGTGCGTCGGCGGCCACTAATGTGGTGTGTGAGTGCGCGTTTCTCGCGGTTTTCGCGCTAACAACAGTTTTCTAATGAACCTTCCCCTATATATGAAGAAGTTCATTTGAGAATCATTCTTAGTGACAGAACCAATCTTTGTGAACTTAGACCACCAGCGAGGGGAGGGCTGAACTGAGTAGGATTTGTGAACTTAGACCACCAATCTTTTAATAACATCAAAGTTAGCTATAGTTTAAGTGTTAATATTATTATCAGACATCAATAAAAAAAGAAGAGGGAAGCACGATGAGTCTCGGGTGACATCGGGGTCCAAGCGTGCGTCAGCGGCCACTAATGTGGTGTGTGAGTGCGCGTTTCTCGCGGTTTTCACGCTAACAACAGTTTTCGAATGAACCTTCCCCTATATATGAAGAAGTTCATTTGAGAATCATTCTTAGTGACAGAACCGCGTGAACCAATCTGAGCCATCCAATTCTCCCTACTTCAATGTCATTGTTCACTCATAAATTTCTCACATGCACCCTGCCACACTTTATCCCTCCACGCTCTCCATCCATGATCTTCCCATATCAAAGGATCGGCTGAGATTGGTTCTCGCGGTTCTAGCGCTAACAACGATTCTCGAATGAACCCTCCCCTATATATATATATATATATACACACACACACACATACGATTGCCTTGTGTGACGAAGTAGAGGGGTCCGACATTAACGATCCGACTTGATCCGTCATACCCTAGTGGTCCGACTTATGATGCATGGTGCCACTTATGTTAGCAAGTGAAAGGTCCGACTTATTCATACGCGTACCGGGTCCGACTTGTGGAGTTCGACCTTAGTGTCCGACTTAAATTCAGTTTCACCTAGGCTAAAATTTTTGACTGGAGGTGTTCATAAAAATCTGAATCCGAAAACCTCAAAATCCGATTCAAATCAATCCAAAATTTCGGATATCCCACAATTTTTGGATTCAAATACCAATGTTCTAAAAATTCATACATCTGAAAAATATATTTTAGTAGTTTTTTGTATATCTTATATTGTTTATTTTTTCACACATCAACGGTTTAATGTACATTGGTATACTTTCGTTACAAATGCATAATATATATTTGACTTGATTTTTCTGAAATTATCCTTGATGAACATATCGCCCATAGCACCAAAGAGATATATCTTATGTTTCTTACGTTCTTATTTTAGTTAATGGATGGAAAATGAAGCTCGTAGAAATGTATATTATTTCTGGTGTAGGAAATAAGCAGATTATCGTTACATTCTTCAAGTCAATATACATACACAGATTTATTCATTCTAAATAGATAGTTATTCTACAGATATGTGTATCATTAAGTACTTAGATTGAAAACACCCCCACAGGCCACAGCTTATCATTAAATACACACTACTCGCCCGTTCAATAAATTTGTAAGTATTCTTAGTTTCTTTTTAAATTATATAAGAAAGATGGTATACATATCTATGGAATCAATTTGAAATGAGATAGGTTGTTATTCTTTGATGATCAAAAAATAAAAATGTTTATACATTTTGAATAATAATAACGTTTTAAAGGACTTTAAATTTATGCCATTCTTTGATGATCAAATATTCAAATGTAAATAATGGTGTTTAGTAATAATTTTTGAATATATTTTATAAATATAAAATTTTAAAACTGTTTCGGATAACCCAATTACCGAATCCGAAATTTCGGGTATCTAAACTTTCAGATTTTGGATATCATAAACCACTATCTGAATTTTGAGATACCTGGTTTTGAACACCCCAACTTTTGACTAATAAACCGCTAGGACTAGGACTAGTTTCTTAAAAGAAATTAGTTCGAAAATTAAAAACATGTGGAGCCATAACACATAATTTTAGCACAGACTATAAAGGTTCTTACACAATATCCTCAATGTCTGGATTTTTGTCAACAGGCGGATTGTAGAGATACACAGATATATTCTGGCCAAGAACCTGCACAGATGGAACTCTTAGATTACACTAGTGGTGAGCATGCGCTGGTTTGGGTCGGTTTTGACCCCAAACATAACCGAAATGAATAATATCGGTTATGTGAATTTTCAAACCGTTGGGTTATCAGTCTTTAATGAGGCGGTTAATAGTTAATGATAGCGAGCGAATCGGTTTCGTTATCGGTTTTATTGGTTAACCGTTATATTTAGCTGGGCCAACTTATTGGGCTTCACTATTTCAGACTTGGGCCATGAAATTGGTTTTTTTATTATTATTTCATAATTTATGATAGTCATTAGATTAGGCCAAACAATATTACAAAATGGGTCAAATATCGTGGAATACTCTGGAAGATTATGAAACATTCTAAAAGATCGTGGAAGACGTTAGAACATTCTAGAAGACTCGCACTGTTTACCCACCTTATTACCAATCCGAGTAAGGAATTTGTTTTCTCTAATATAAAATACTGATGTCGATGTAAGTGTAGGTAAAGTGACATTTAAGTCTAACATGGTTTTGCTTCATGATTTGTGTTTATTCTAGGCTTCTAGTCTACACTTAGTCAAAAATATGATGGTGCTAGTGCTAGCTCATGAGAACACGGCACATGATGGCCCCACTTATAAATTTCTCGTTTGATTATGCTTACACATCCTCCCTTTTTTGATTTGTGATTTCCTTTATTACTATTTTTTTTTTCTAATCTAGCTTTAGTTTGTAGATTTTATTTCTACATCCAAAATTGGAAATTAAGTAGCAAATGACATAAAGGCGCTCTTTAGAAGAAACCAGACACTTACATAGTTCAAATAGAACATGTTGCTAAACTTGTATTTAAATGTCATAAAATAATATTATATTATAAACAATGAACATTATCATCACTTGTATCTTTTTTATTATTTTTTGGATCTATTATTAGAAAAATTCAATTACAAAAAAAGATAAGAAATTAATTTTATCACATTTGCTAAAACAAATGGACCCTAAACTAACAAATGGACCCTAAATTAATTTTATCACGATTTTTAAACTGAACTCAATCACAACTGAAATCAAAATCCCGTTGAAAATTTTTTATTGTCGTAGAGAAAATATGGGGTATGAGAAAGGGGAAGAAAGAGAGTGAGACTTATTTAAAAAAAAAGATATAATATTTAAAACTAATTAACAATAAAAAAATGATAAAAAAAAGACTTAAATATCTTTGACTCAACAAGCTTAACACACACACACACATATATATAAGGGAGGATTCATGCGAGAACCTTTGTTAGTGCGATAACCGCGATAACCAATCTCAGTCGTTCCTTGGATATGGGAAGTTTCATGGATGGTGAGCGTGGAGGGATAGCGTCTGGCAGGGGGTGCATTAAGGAGTTCATGAGTGGGCAATAACATTGAAAGAGGGGGAATTGGACGGCTCAGATTGGTTCTCGCGGTTCTCGCACTAAGAATGGTTCTCGCATAAACTTTTTCATATATATATATATATATATATATATATATATATATATATATATATATATATATATATATATATATATATGGTAGGGATATAGTACAAAAAATCTTATGGTACTAAATGTAAGGAGAAATCTCAACCATTGGATCTCTCCCCAAGTCAACAAAAAAAAGTCAAGAAAATCTATTAAATTATGAATTTAAAAAAAAGGTTAAATTGGTAAAATCAGCAAAAAAAACATGGGTAGCCCTAGAAACCGCCCTCTCTGCGCCGTTCATTCCTCGTCGACTAGTCACCGTCGTCGGCCATAACAAAGGTCGCCGGCGTAATGCTTCTCTGTTCCCGTCGGCCAGATGCACAAAATACATCTTCGATTCACAAAATATAACATGGATTGTGCATCAACAAAGCCTGAACCATAAATTGTTCATCGACGGCGTGGGGACCGGTGCATCATCAATGGTGTGGGGTTGTGTGCGTTGGCGGCGGGATGCGTACATAACAGATGCACAAATCATCAGTGCACCAGAGGCTCTAGCAGATCCATAGCGGTGGTGGTCGGCGATGGTAACATTTGTGGGTTTCCTGTAACGGAATTTGTCGGCGACTTCACAGCGAGGGCCACGGCTTCACACGGTCGGCGACATCTTCAGACGTGGCGGTGGTGGACGGGAAAACCGGCGTCGGCTGTTGCTTCGATTTCTCAGCCGTGGGATGCAGATTGCAAAATGGGGCGGCGGTGGTTTCAGAGGGACGTACGGGGGAGAGAAAAAATAGGGTTAAAAACATGGACTCATATTATGAACGAGAATTAAGGGTGGAGAGAGAAACTAAATATTATTTTCCTTATTTACCCTTAATTTTTAATTGCCACGTGTCACTCCGATATTTCACCTTACGTTTAGTACCTTAAATTTTTTTTTACTTGAACCCAATTCTAGGGTAGAGTTATTGTAAGAGGGAAATAATGGTAAGATGTGTAAGATGCATTGTAAGCCATAAGATCTCATCAAAAGCCAACAGGATTTGGTCAAAAAATAATGATTATTACCTGCCTTATTTTTCTTGTTTAAGGGTAAATTAGGAAATTAAAAAAATATCAACTCCTAATTTTACGCTCCTACAAAACCCACGTTAGCATAAATTTAAAAATTGATGACCACTTAAATTTTAAAATTGATGACCACTTAAATTTAAGTATTAGACATCTAATTTTCACAACAAGAAGTTGATACACAGATAGTATTCATCAATAGAAAATTGATGAAAATAATGTAATCTCCTATAAATCATCCTTACTTGTAGTTTAAAAACGATGAACAATGTAGTGTGTATTACTTCTCACACTAAATAACTAATTTGGACTCTTATTCAACAAAAATGTTATTTTGTAACAGGTGATCTCATAAGATATAAATAAATAACAAGAAGATGAATATTCAGCTTTTAAATTTACAAGTATGAATAAAAACAACTTTAATCTTTTATAAACAACTAAATTAATAAATCAGAGAAAAAAAAACAAGAGAACCGAAGAAAGAATAAAAACCAAATCGAGATATGAAAATGATGAAATGTCTTCATTGCCGTAGTGGGTTTCATCCTTTCTTTATATATAAGTGTATAGTTCTTCATTGCCATAGTGGTTTCATCATTTCTTTATATATAAGGGTATAGTTCTGGGGATTTGATGAACAAACAGAACTAAAGGGGAGGCGCCAGAAGCTTGCACTGCAGAAATGATTACTACATTTGAATACAAGGTTTTGGGCATATCTGTATTTCGTAAGTCGGTGGACAATGCAGACTACGCAAGATGCGACCACCACCGTCGTTGTCTCTTCGTTAGATCAGAAAAGTTCCCCATGGTGGTGAGTGCGGTGGCTCCCCAATCTTTTACCTGTAAACTGTTATCCGGTGGAGGGGAATCGTATAAAGTAGGCTTTCAAGGGAAACAACCACCATTGTCGATGCGTGCAGCGGCGGTGGCCTCCACGGGATCTGTGGAACCCACAAAACTGAAACCGATTACTGATGGCAGCCACGTTACTTCACAACGGAGCGGATGAAGGTTGACGACTGATACGAGGAGGCTATGTTTATCGCCGGCAATATGGCAAGAGAAAACGTAATGTCGGCGGAGATCTGAATATGTTTCTGGTTTGGGATATGTGAGAAGAGAGAAGTGAATAAACAGGCCGGGATAATTAAAATGGTTTCCTTATTTTTTGGGGTTTTTTAATTACATTTAATTATAGTTTTAGAATACCTAATATACCCTTTTGTTAGTCATGCCACATGTCAAATTCTTGTTGCATCTTACACATCTTATCAAAATTTTACATAAAACAATAACGATAACTCTCAACACTTTTACATAGTTGCACTATAGGTTCTGGCATTTTGCTTTCTCATTTTCATCTTTCTGCTTCTACTCATGAAGTATTTGATTTGCCCTTGAAAATTTTCTCTCCAACTTTGATAGTATCAAAGTAGCAAAAACTAGCATGAAACTATAACACTCACATAACCAAATTTGCTACCCCATAAACTTTGAGATTTATTGGATTGATGATCATCCATATACCTAGCAAAATGAACCAAAGTAGCACATGCAGTCGAGATTCAGAGCAACAAAACTGTATGATTATCATTATGTTCCCTTGTTAATCTAGTATGATCATCAAATTGCCAAAAAAAATAAATGGAGATTACTTAATAACTTGTTCAAGCATTAAATCGAACACTTCATGTGCACTTGCCTAAGCACTTTCATCGAACTCACTTGATAACTGACTTAATACCAAAAGTCCAAAAGATAAGTAACTCAATTCAATAACTTGATGCAATTTTCAAGTGCCCCAAAGATACAAACTTTCAGATCATCATATGGCATAGGATTTAGCAAACTGATTTATCCTTCAATTGTATGTGTATCGACTTTGTTATCATAAACCCTATAGCATTTTCACTTATATCCAAGGGATGTTTTGACAAATTTCATCATTTGTATTTTGGATTATGAGCACGATGATTAAAGTATGACAAACCTGACTTCATCATTAATAGTTTAAATGATGTCGTGCATTGATCTGATTTCAGTTAGGGAAACAGATGCTGAGATAGTTGAAGCCATACACTCACACCACTTGACTACTGGAACATTGAAATCGTAATAGAGCACTTGAAGTGTGAGGGAAGATGGTTGTCGCTTGAATCACCACACCGACCTTAGGCCTTAATTTTGATTTTAGAATTGAATATAAGAAGAATGATTTGAGTCTGATTGGGAAAAAATATGAAGATGTGTATGCAGAAGAAACCGAAAAGTCATGAATCGAGAGGGAATCGTGATAGTATTGGAAACAAATATGTTCATTTAATCAAACGACGCCGTATTGGGTTGGTTCCACACCTAACCTTGTATACATTACAGCCACATACTCATTTTTCCATATATATATATATATATATATATATATATATATATATATATATAAATGAGAATGAGAAATTAATTGAGAATGAGAGACTAAATCCTCAAACTTTAGAGCTTGGCAAACAAGCTAATTATGTTTACTCACATTTTTTTGGCGTCGCCTTTTTCAATCTCAGAGAAGAACACATATCTGAGGGCGAAAATGAGCTCTCCACGTATTCCAAGCCCTGTATTTGACCACTAAAATAGTACGGGCTTAACGAAACGTTTAAAGTTATATACGAATCATTCGACGTGTCATAGATTACGGGTTGTCTCGATGTATTCATGACCATAAGAATTCTTCCACTATCTAAAATAGAAATAGGGTAGCAGCATGTATTCAAAGTAACTTCCAAATCTAAGTTAAATTAACATCTGATAGACCATGTGTTCTCAATGTCGTGTTCCTTCATAACCCACAGTTCGAATTGGGTCATACTGCAGTTGTTGTTGAGCGAACAAAGGCGACCATCTATCGTACTGTTAGGTCCTAAATTGTGTTCAATATATTTTAGTGGAGTTTAGTTTACATATGACATTAGTCATAGTTTAGGGTAGCTATTGTAAATACCCAAGGGGTATAAATACAAGTTTGTAAACCCTAATTCAATAAGCAGTCATAATTCACGTTCATAGATGCTCGCGGTTCTCTCTTCACGTACGAACCTTCAAACCGAGTTCATATCATTCTGTTGAGTGCTTCATATATTGTTTGATACTTGATACAATTGGGTCCTACAATTGGTATCAGAGCCTCATATATGGATTAAAGGTTAGTGTTTTGATCTATAATTTTTTTACATGTGGTTTTGAATTGGTACGTAATACGTAACCCTAGTTTTCGTTAGGCACATTCTTGACTCCAAGAACATGATTAAATTTGCTTTAGGAACGAATTTGTTGCCTTTTTATGGATTACGCATGCTTTGGTTTAGCAGCAGGGAAGATTTAATTTATTAGGATTGTTTTTATTGGTTATTCGTGAATCCATTCGATTAAATGCCTGACAACCACCATTCTTGATTCAAATAACTTGATAAGTGTTAAGTTGTTAAAATTGATGCTTTCTATGTTTTCTATATGTGAATCGCATGGTAGGATACTAGTTTCATTGCCATTAACTACCTTTTTGTTGTAATTCTTGTTATTGTTTTGGATAATCGAACCCTGCCATTGTTTTTCTTGGTCACGTTATTCGCTCTAGCCAAGTGATCCTAGCCAACTGATCCTAGCCAACTGTTTTTAGCCAACTGATCTTAGCCAACTGATTTTAGCCAACTGCATTTAGCCAACTGATCTTAGCCAACTGATCCTAGCCAACTGCTTTTAGCCAACTGATTTTAGCTAACTGCATTTAGTCAACTGATCTTAGCCAACTGATCTTAGCTAACTGTTCTTACCTAGCCAACCACATCTAGCTAACTGCTTCTAGCCAACTGTTCTTAGCCAACCGTACTACCTAGCCAACCTTACTTCGCTAAGTTTACTTCGCTACCCAACCTTACTTCGCTAACTTCTTTAGCCAACCATACTTAGCCAACATCACTTAGGCAACCTCCCCGTACCTAGCCAATCATACCATACCTAGCGAACTGACCTAGCCAACCTTACTTCGCTACCTCATCTAGCCAACCTATTTAGCCAACCTACTTAGCCAACCTTATCTAGCCAACCTTACTTAGCCAACCTATCTAGCCAACCTTACTTACTTAGCCAATCTTACCTAGCCAACCGTACCTAGTCAACCCTACCTAGCCAGCTTACCTAGCCAACATTTCGCCAACTCATCTAGCTATCCCATCAAACCATCTGTTTGAAGCCACTTAACATTCACCTTTAATTTCCACTCAAAGATCCGAGTTTTCAAGTATCAACATTTTGTTCATGATGACAACTAATGAAAGTGATCATTGTTCTTCATCTGGTTCTGAAGTAAGTACTACCAATTCTCAATTCATCGATACGATTCATGCTTTGCAAAATCAGATTTCACAATTAGAAAAAGATAAAGCTCATTGTCAAATCTTAGAGGCTCGATTAGATAACAATTACAATGAGTTAGTTCAATGCAATCGAGAACTGGCATCAGCAAATGATCAACTGTCATATGTACAAAGTAAGTTAAAACTTTGTGAAGAAAAGGTTCGATATCTTACCGAAGTCAACTCTAAAATTACTGTCAAATTAAAGGATGCAGAAATTCAATGTAAAGATAATGATGCTGAGATTGATCGTTATGTTAAAGAAAGAACCCAGCTTTATTCAAAAATTAAAGAACTGGAAGATAATCTTTGTAACCGTGGTCAATCAGAACAGATTATATTTTTGAATCAACCAAAAGACACTAAATTTTACAATGTAAAAACAGGTCTAGGTTTTGAAAATCCAAAGAATTTATCTAAAGTCTGTCGTGCTCAATTTTATGAATTTAAATTTATGGGTTGGGGTTTCACCGATTTAATGAAGTTCACAGGGGCTTCAGAAGATGATGAGTTAGAAATTCCAAAAAGAAAAAATAAAGATAAAATGCAACTTCCGTTTGACTACACTGAGTTAAACAAGAGTTATGAAAATCTTGAAATTCCTTCATCAACTGAATCTCCATCTACTTACTCTTCTGAAGAATTTAATCAAAAATCAGAAAATCTTTCTGAAAAACCCGAATACTCTAATCTTTATATTACAAGTTCTATTTTGTAAAAGAAAGTATCTGAACTTAAAGAAGAGTTAGTTAAACAAACAATAGATTTCACTAATGAAAGAGTTATTCTACTTGATAGAATAAATTCTTTAAATGACCAACTCACTTCCGCTGTCAACAATAAAACAGAAAATGTTTCAAACTCTTTCGTTGACAAAGGTAAATCTGTTGTAGAACAAAGTTTTGATGATTTAATGGAATCTGATTCAGGAGATAAAGTCTTTAATGATGAATGTAGCACCTCTCAGCATAATCAATACATTAAATTTTCTAACCAAGATTTGGAAGTGATGGCCAAGAAAACTTTAAGTAAAAGGCAGGCCAAGAGAGCATTGTGGCTTGAAAAAAGAAAGAGTTTTCTAGAAGCCAAAAAAAGACGTTTACAAGAGAAAAATCATTCTGGTTCTGGTAGTTATAACAACAATTTTGATCATGTGCATGGAACAACTTCAAATGCTAGAAATAGTTTTCGTTGTGCAAAGACAAATGTTTCAAATGAGTTTGGTTTTGATTCCAGTGTTCATTCTCATGCTCATGTTAGGAAGTATGAATCTTCTTATTTTGTTAATTCTTGTTGGGACGCTTTAGATAAGCCTGATGTGAAATATCCATTTAAGGTGTATTCTATTAAACATCTTATAAGGTTGTCGAAGGAGAAAATTTGTACCTCTCCTCAAAGAGTGAACACATTTTTTATCTATCAGAAAATTCAAAAGAAGAAGTTGAATTCTAACTACAAGTGGATGCCTAAAAATGAATATGTAGTTAATGCTCCTAATCCACCTAGACCCAAACTCAAATAGGTACCAAAATCTGCATAATCTGTTTTGCAGAAAAGCCAAGAGACATTCTGGAACATTATAGTTACACTCTAGAGAATATTGTGAAGTCAAAGCAACTGTGTGTTCAATACACGAAGAAGTTCAAATCTCATGGCTAGAAGAAAGAAGAGTGTTCCCTGCAGTTCATCATACACATCATTGTGTTCAGCATCAGCCCGAGTCTGATGATCTGAGAACCTTACTTTTTATAGTTTATCATTTTTGATATAACGTTTGTGTTGATGATTGTTACTTGCAGGAGGAGCACAAGTTTTGAGGACTGCAAGCATGAAATTTTCTCAATAAATCTGTTTTTATGCATGCTTGTAGGGGGAGAAAATAAAAATCCAAAAACATTGAAAAATCAAAAAAATCCAAAAACAGTATAAATGTTCAAAATTACAAAAATACTTTGTTGTTTCGATCACCTCGTGCGTACTGTGTTTAGGCAGCTTCTTTAATCCTATGGTCTAGACAGAGCCGGACAGACCTACCCAAGGAGCTTCCTACTTTATAGAAGTGAGAAAAAGAGTGTTCATTCATTTTAGAAAGAAAGTTTGAGGGAGAAGTTGAAAAATATTCAGAGAGCTGAGGGTGAGAGAAAGGATCAAAAGAAAAGAAAGATCATCACTAAACAGTGTCAATCTGGGTAGCCACATCTACTACTGATTTTATACTGGTATTGAAGAAGACATCATGGACCCAGTGATGCAATGCACTTACCCCACCCAGCTACTCAATTATCTCTTAAAAGATGATTGTTTCAACTTCACACGGAGATTTTTTCACATACACTATTGGCAGCTCAATTGGAGATTGTCGGTATTGAAAATAGGAGGACAACTGCTCCGGTCCCCGACTTCTTTTGTGCACTTATTGAGTCTAGAGTCAATTGCTATATCATTCTTGTTTAGGACACTTATGGAATCATCTGCCTGTTTTTGTGATAGTGCCGGAACATCTTAAGTAATATCGTTATGATATTTACAGTGATAGATGGAAATCCTACCAGTGCTAACATCATGCCAACGCTGAATGGAGGTCACTCAGTTTATTTAAACTGAAGTGTTAACTGGTAATCTAAGTGATCCCGGTGTTACAACGGATGCGTTATTTGTCATATCATTCTGATGGAGTCATGCCAAAATCAAGCTGAATACAGTTTACAGGTGCATGATGATCATGATGGATCCTGACCATCATGAGGGGGAGAATCAAGTTACAAAAGTGTTACAGAAGAAGATAAGAAGATAAAGTTGATTTTGAGAAAGTTCAACAAAAGTGCGTAGCTGAAGACAAAGATGATTCATGTGTTGAGAGAGATATCAAGTTAAGGGGGATCTAATACATCAAGTGCAGTGTGTATTAAAATTTTTAGCCGTTCACGTTTTAGGGAGATGAGATCTTTATTTCCTAAAAACGTAAAACAAGGACATTTGACAAAGTTTCAAAGAGAAAAAGACAACTGTTTACAAATTTGAAAGGGAGCAAGGTTCTGAAAAAATTTCAGATTTTAAAGATCTTGACCTACTTTCGAGGGGGAGCAAATTTTGCTTATAGAAAATTTTAAAGGTGCTGAAACAGTGAATCTAACCCTCGAGCAACATCTGTGCGTAATCAAGAAATATTATTCTTGTGTAATGCTCAAGACTGTTCCTGTGAAGACAAAAGATACGATCATGGTTGTATAATCTGATAAGCATGAGGCTTCTACTGCAATCTCTGATAAACAACCTGATCACTGCTAACGAGTCTTTGAAGATCTCGTGAAGACTCAAAACTTCAAAGAACGATCTCCTAACGTTGAATGCGGAAAGAAAAAGAATCTCTGCATATTCTCAACAAGAAGATTGTTTGGTGGTTAAATTCGAATAAATTTATTATTATGCTTAATTGTAAATTGAACACAAAGGGGGAGAATGTTAGGTCCTAAATTGTGTTCAATATATTTTAGTGGAGTTTAGTTTACATATGACATTAGTCATAGTTTAGGGTAGCTATTGTAAATACCCAAGGGGTATAAATACAAGTTTGTAAACCCTAATTCAATAAGCAGTCATAATTCACGTTCATAAATGCTCTCGGTTCTCTCTTCACGTACGAACCTTCAAACCGAGTTCATATCATTCTGTTGATTGCTTCATATATTGTTTGATACTTGATACAATTGGGTCCTACACATACCCAAAACAAGCGTTTCATACCATCTTTTATGGGGTAAATGAATCTCTGAAAGTACCATATCTTTAACATTGAGGACTGTCAACGTGCTCTTGTTACAAGTTATCCAGTACAAGAATCCATTTACAAATGTGCCCACAGGATTCTCAAACATAATGCGTTTAATGCTATATTTTAATGTGCTCCATGAACTCCTTGAACCTTTGTTAAAACTGTAGACATGACAAATATCATTTTGTTGTTTAAACCTAACAATCTTTAGGTCATCAGAAGTTGCACCATACCCAAATCCATATCCATATCCATGGCTATGAACACGCTTACCTGGTGCCTTGGGAAGTTTCTTGGATTCGCGTGTAAAAGGATTGTATAGGATTAGGGTTTGTGAATAGGCCAAAACGACTATACCATTCAGAGTTCCAATAACTCTTGACATTATATTTAACCGGTGTTGGTTTTCTAAAGGATAACGACGTTGGAGTACTGAATTAGGTGTGTCATCGAATGGTACCTTGTCATCTATTTGAAGGAAGGATTCGGGTTGAGGGAGAATGATGATCCCACGTGATCTCAACTTCATAAAGTTAGGCTCGGTAAGAAGTCGATACCAGTATTTGGACACACATCGACACCGGAGTAAGGGCTTTGTCGGAAGCCGAGCAAGTATATATTGAATAATTTCTTCAGGTAGGAAATCGGCCATCACAAATCAAAGCAAAACACAAGTCTTGAATGCCCAATCCGTCTTTAAACCCTAATAAAAGACAAGTGATCGATTCATGCATATAGTTGGAAAAAATCATGTTAATGATCACCTTAATCAAATGATCTGATTACTGATATATATATATATATATATATATATATATATATATATATATATATATATATATATATATATATATATATATAGACAAAAGTTCATGCGAGAACCGTTGTTAGCGTGAGAACCGCGAGAACCAATCTAAGCCGTCCAATTCCCCCTCCTTCAATGTCATTACCCACCCATGAATTCCTCACATGCACCCGCCACACCCTATCCCTCCACGCTCTCCATCCATGATACTTCCCATATCCAAGGAACGGCTGAGATTGGTTCTCACGGTTCTCGCACTAACAACGGTTCTCGCATGAACCCTCCCCTATATATATATATATATATATATAATATACAATATATAGAGGATTAAATTTAGTTTTATTATTGTTGGATTATGTGCAGAGATAATTAATGGGCATATTGTGTCCAATGTTATAAGAGACTAAAGGGTCACACTGCTACACACCTAATACGGAACAGTTGGATTTCACCAATAAATCTGTGTGGAAATAATTAATCAGTTAGATTAATTATTAAAGAGAAAAAAGGGAATAATTAATCAGTCGGATTAATTATTAAAGAGAAAAGGTAAATAATTAATCAGTAGTATTAATTATTGAAAAGAGAGGAATAAATAATTAATCAGTTTGTATTAATTATTAAAAGGATTAAATAATAAATAGTTATTTATTATTTAAAGAGAATTAAATATTAAGTTTTAATATTATACGGACCAGTTAATTAATAGTTAATTAATTAACTAGTAAAGTCCAGGGGGTTAAAGTGAGAAGATTGAAAGTTTAATTAAAACCAGTGGGCTTTTAATTAAACGGGCTTAGGTCCATCTAATCCTTATAAATATCCTTAAGCCTTAAGGATTAAGACATATGAGACAAAGGATTAAACCTAGCCACCTCTCTCCCTCACTCTATCGATCTCGGCTCTCTCTCTCTCACACTCTCGCCGAACTCACTCTCTCTCTCGGTCTCTCTCTCTCTTTCTTCGTCGAAATCGAAGAGGACAAAACACCAAGGGTGTTTGCGTGTTTGGTGATCGACGTACAAGAGGTGTACACACACAAGGTTTTCGAGTTTCTTGGGTTTTTGGTAATCCAGGAGCGGTCTAGCAGCCAGTTCCAAGGAGGTGCAGTAGTGGTGGACTTGCTTTAGCAATCCTATTGCTTCTGATCAGGTATAATTTTATAACCTTATATGTAGATAGTTGTTTAGAAACTATGTTGATCATGTTAGTTTAAAGATCCTAACCCTTTTGGGGTTTAGAGGGTTGTGTTCAATCCAGTTACGCTTTTAGGATTGAATCAGTGGAATCAAACCAAGGTTTCACCAGTTTGAGTCATATGGTGGTTTGGTCAGGTTCAAAACCCTTCAATTATGTTATATGTTTAATTACCTGCAATGTTTGATCCACGTATGCTGATCGAGATGACGCCGCCGATCGAAGAAGCTTTTCTGTTCTTGTCTTCTTGACGACTTCTTTCACAGATTTGCGAGGGCGGGTGGGTTAGGCCCAGATACATGCTTAATATATTATTAATTTACGCTTATACATTTTCATTTTTCATCCCTTGCATTGCATTGTGTTAAATTTTAGTTTTTGGTTTTCGTGGTTAAAAAAGCACGCGTATATAAAAATATAGTTCTGAAATTTTAATATTCAATCACATATGATTGTAAAAACATCACATGTTAATTACGAAAATGTCACTCCGCTCAAAATTTTAAAATTCAATCTGGATCATTGATGGGGCTGACTCAAAGGCTAAGATTAGTCTCTCGTGACTATGGATTAATTATGGATTATATTAAACATTCCTCATAACGGTGTAACCATTTTGCTGCATGTTTCACTTTGTTTATTTTTGGTCCATGTATTATTATTAATACTGTAAGGTCTTGTTTGTTTTACGGAATTCGAAAAAAAGGAATGAAAATAAAATCAAATTCCGTGTTGTATTGCGTTTAGTAAACTTGTTTTGAATAAAATCTCATTTGTTGGAATGTTTAGATTCCCTCAAGTAATTAAAAGTTCATTCCCACAAGTAATGGAAAGTCCATTTCATTAGTTGACTAAATGAAATTAAAATCAATTATATATCTTCGAAAATTGTGAAACAAACGTAAACTAGCTGTATTATCGATCATCATAATGCATTTCATAATCGCATTCAAATCCAATCGACAAACCATCAATCTCCAAACAAATACACACAAAAAAAGGCTTCAGTTAATCATCGTAATCACCACACTAGGCACGTCGCAAAAACTAATACCCGAAAACATGCTGACCAGCCGTAGGTAGATCAATTTGGTTTAATTGGCTTTCTTGGTTACCGGCTTTATATTCGATTGGTTCGATTAACGACCGGGTTAGAAAATATCAGTTAAGATATACGTACGTACCTAGATTGCATGTAATGTGATTCTTCTCCAAGCTTTTTAGTCACGTACTCATTCACTACATATATAGTTTGTCTTATAATTATTTCCCATCTTTCTCATCCTTGATCTACATCATCATATACTTTGTGTTCACAACCTTAATTTCTATCTCAATTAGTGGGTAATTCAATATTCGAGGGTACTTATATGCTACTATTTTTTGTTACTAAGCCCGTTCGGTTAGAAGGATTTAGAGGGAATTGGAAGGAATGCCATGTTTGGTTCACAGATTGAGGGAAAAGAATTTTGTCAATTCCTTCCAAATCCACGCCTAATGGATGTAACAAATCCTTCCCCAATTTAATGGCTATGAACACGTCTAATGGATTTAACAGACTGAGGGAAAAGAATTCAATAAAGTTTTTAGGATACATAAGTATCAACAAAAATTAGAAGTATATATCATTTTTTTTGTATATTCCAAATCCTTTGAATTTCAATTCGCTCAAGTTCCAACTCCTAACTAAATTCTAATTCCAATAAAAAACATTATGCGAACCAAACGGTCCATAAGTATTCAATGCAGTGATCACCGATTTTTGTTACCAAGACTTGTTATTATATTAGAAATAAAATATATTATAATTTGTTTTGTAGTTCAGTGACCAGTGAGTGACGAGAATTACAGTAATGATCACTAAACTTGCCAAAATACAGTGATTATAGAGAGGAGAGAGATGTGCAAAACGTGTGAGAGGGGAGAGAGAAATTTGATTTTTTTATTTTTTATTGTTAGTCTTTTTATTTTCCAAAAACCAACTAAGTCTCAAATTAGAATTTAGAAAATAAATAGTTTGCTCAAGTTTGGTAAGAGTTTTGGTCATTTAGGGATCAAAATCGTAAAGTTTAAAAGTTAGAGATCAAAATAGTAAAAAAGAAAAATGTAATTAACTCTATAATTTACGAAATTGAAGAATTATATAGGGATAGTTTTTTTAACGGCTCCTAATAATATAGCCTGAATTTATTCACTGCCGGACTCGAACCCCTGATCTTAGATCGTGAGCAACACCAAACCTAAACTACCTCAATATCACTATGCTAGAAGCCTTAGGCATGTATAGATAATTGATAGTTTTCATTTAACATATGTTAAGAATACTCTAGCTAGCTCCAAGTAACTAATGAGTGTGGGTGATGTTTTAGAACGAGTTATTTTCCGGCAATGCATTGCGACGGGTTTAAATTAACAAATACGGTAATTAAAACTAAACGCAAATCTTTAAGTAAAACGAAAAAATAGTAGACATTTAGGATCACAATGTGTCATTTTGCTCAAATTCAAATTGGTTATATCTTGTTTTTCATGTTGTATCTAACATCAGTACATAACCATATATGGAAGAAGAAAAAAAACTCTAATAGAATCACTCTAATCTTTTCTACTTTATAATTATAATATTACAAAAAATATAGTGTAACAATAAAATCCATCCTCGACTGTAAATAAAATAAGATTATTATTATTATTATTATTATTATTATTATTATTATTATTATTATTATTATTATTATTATTATTATTGTTATTATTATTATTGTTATATATATATATATATATATATATATATATCAAATATTATATTACAAAATTTATAAGATAAAAGTAATAATAATTTAAAATAAATTACTTTAATATAGTAATAATAAAACATTGGCATAAAATTAAAAAGAGAAGTGTAAATAAAAAGTATTGTCATTTCAAAAACACTCACTCAACCAACATGTATTTCATTTATAGAATGTTGAAATATAAGTATCTTATAAGAAATTTATGATGAAAGTTAAATCTTATGTAAGAAAAATACCATTGAATAATATGGTTTAGTTCTATCAAAATGTATTAACTTGTTATGTTTTTGCTATTGTGTGTATTAAACTTTAAAAGTTTCTATTATATGTATCAAACTTAAAATTTGTTACTATTGTATGTATTTTGATGGCATAAAAAAATTAAAAAATATATAAGTTCAGTACATACAATAGAAACTTTAATATACATAATAGCGAAAAATTAAATATTCGATACACATAAAAGAAAATTTTAAAGTCTAATAAATACTATAACAAAGCATGACAAGTTGAATACATTTTGATAAACAAAACCCTAAATAATATAAGTTCATAAAGTAATTTAATAGAAAATACTATTAAATATTATAAATTCATAAAGTAGTAAAAATATGAAATAAAAAAGTTTACCTTAAAAAAAGAAAAAGAATGTATTTATTGAAAGGAAAAGAAAGAAAAAAAATCAACATAATTCAGGAAAAAAACAAAGGAAGAAAAAGGATGATATGGAAAAATAGAGATGTAATTAAAAAGAAAATTAGAGTAGAAAGTAATACTAACAATTTGGGTAGTTTTTGAGTTAGTGTGTTTGTGTGTGTGATACGCATTGAATACTTGTACCTTTATCTAGAAAGGTTGTACCCTTATGTTTGTCAGGTATGAACTATGAATGCACATTTGACTGTTTTAAGAAGGGCAAACTGCTCCATAATACAACGAACTTTTACTAAGCTACCAATTTATAAAACAAACTTTAAAATTTAAAAAAAAATACAACCAACTCAGTTATTTGCCCCAATGTATGCAAGATGTAACCTGTATAGCAGGTTACAGGTAAACTTTTAATTCTTGCTTAATTTTTAATTTTTTAATTATGGTATTCATGATCTTGTTCTTCAAGTTCAAGAACATTCAAACATTCAAGCTCCATGTTCTTCAAGTTCAAGAACATTCAAACATTCAAGCTCCATGTTCTTCAAGTTCAAAACATGTAAACCCCATTTAAAATCTGAAATGTGTATGAAGATTCAAGGAGGCAACGACCCAAAGAACATTAAATCCAAATCAAACTCTATTGGCGTCAAAGAAGATTGAAACTTCAAATCTGTAAACAAATCATAGATCTAAACAAAAGACCCAAACAGAACAAAATTAAGATGCTTGAAGATTAGGGTTAAACAAAAAACCCAAACAGAACAGAACCAGATTTGGATGTGTGTGCGTGAGATAGAGAGACTGTACTAGATCTGAATTGAACAAAATCCATGAAGATTAACCCTAATCTTCACCTTTGCACCAGATCTGAATGTGTGTGTGAGATAGAGAGAGAAACCTGTACTCAAGGCAATGGCGGCGGTGGTTAGCTTTGACGAGAACTTAAAGGCAAATTAGAAACCCAAAATTCAAGGCAAAGAAGAAACCCTAATCACCAGAAACCCTAAGCACGACGAGAACTTAAAGGAGATGGTGATGGTCAGCTTGAAGTCGACGGCGGTGGAGATCTTCGAAGGTAGAGGTAATGGCGGTGGTCGGCTTCGAAGATAGAGGCGACAGTAGTGGCGAGCTTCAAAGGCAGAGGTGTGGTGGTGGTTGGCTTCGAAGGGGATGGCGGCAGTGGTTGGACCAGGGCGGCGACGGTCAGACTAGGCGGAGATGAGAATTAGGGTTGAAGTAGAGAGGGTTTGAAGGTGAGGACGATTCTGAGTTCATCAGGGGATTCTGAGTTCATAGGGGATGCTTGAAGGTTTCTTGAAGATGATCTTCATAATTGTGTAGAATCTTTAATGATCTTCATATTTTCATAATAATAATTAAAAAGTAAATTTTTTTAACGAAGGTTAAGTGTGTAGCATGGTGCGTGCTGCCTCTATTAAGGTCCGATTCTTCCTCTCAGCAACTCCATTCATTTGAGGAGTGTATGCAGCACTGAACTGATGTTGGATACCCTTCTCATTACACAGCTTCTCCATCTTCTGATTCTTGAACTCTGTTCCATTATCTGATCTGAGTTTCCTGATCTTCAGCTTATAGATAGTCTCTAACTTGTTGATCATGATTTCTAACGTCTCAAACGTTTCAGACTTCTCTTTTACGAAGAAAACCCAGGAAAATCTTGAATAATCATCAGTGACTACCAGACAGTACCTATCTCCATGAATGCTCTTGTACCGCACAGGACCAAATAAATCCATGTGAAGTAGTTCAAGCGGGATTGAAATGGAATGGTACTTTTTCAACTTGTGGGGTTTCTTCGTCTGCTTCCCCATTTTACATGAAATGCATTTGTCTGGTAGATGGAAGCTTTTCAGATTGACTCCCGTTACGAGCTCATGGTGAACTAAATGATTCATCTTCCTCAAGCTCAAGTGACACATCCTCTTGTGCCATAAAATGGAGTCCTTTTCAGTTGCCTTTGTAAGAAAGCATTGATGCTCCACCTCTTTCACCGAAGCATTTGACATGTCCAGAACATAAAGATCATTATGTCTTGGGGTTGACATTAAAATCATATCTTCGGGAATCTGAAATTCTTTCTTTAGCACATAGCATTGTTTGTCGTCAAACATCACTTTGAACTCTTTATCACAGATTTGAGAGACTGACAGCAAGTTGTTTGCTAGCTGCTCGACATAGTTGACTTTGTCAAAGCTCACTCTCCCATTAGACAAGAAACCTTGAGCTGTGATGTGACCTCCCTTATCTCCTGCGAAGCTGACATACCCTCCTTTTATTTTTCTGACATTTGTAAGAAGGCTCAGATCGCCTGTCATGTGCCTGGATGCTCCACTATCAACAATCCACGTGTTATACCGGCGAGCACCCTGCACAAACAAGTAGAGGGTTAGTTAGCATTGGGAACCCATGCCCGAATGGTCATGGGTTTCCCATCTTCTCCAACAACTTGCACATTAATCCACATACCAGTAGCTTTGGAGTCTACATTGGTATCTGGACTATTTGACATTTTAGATGCGGGTTTATTGATCCATTTTAAGTCTTGACGGGGAGTAGCCTTGTGATAAACACTAGAAGCATTGATCACCTTATGAAGTGGTTCCTTCCCCATCTGACTAACCTCGAAACTTTTGGGTTTACTAGAAGTTTCCCCAACAGTTCTTTTGAGCTGATGAGGGGCAGTTGATTTTTGATTATTTTGATTAAACGTTTTATTTTTCTGAAAATTTTCAGAAAAATCAACTTTCCCCCTGCAGCTCTGTTGTTGCTGATCACACTCATAACTGAGGTGACCAGGTCTCCTGCACACATAACAAATCCTGGTTGATTGATGTTTTGCAGGATTATGTGGCACTTTTTGCTCAACTTGACATTTTGACTCTACTCCTAAACCATATTGTTTTGGCAAAATTTTAACTTCTTCATAAGGACGGGTTGCAGGAGACTTTGCACCCTCCTTTTCTATGGTTCGGAGTGCTGCTTGCACATTTTTCATTAACGTGCCTTGTCCAGAAGAATTACCTAGAAGTTTTCTCATACCAGATTCAGGCTTTTCTTCTTGTTTGACTTCTTTCTTCTGAGGCTCACCAACTTTCCCTTTTAACTTTAAATCAGATGTTGAGGTTGATGCAACAAATTGATCAACCTTAGGAGGAAGTTGGTCAGCTTCAGAAAAGACATATGTTTTCACCAATTGGTTCAAAACTGGTGGTGGACATTTAGTGTATGCCTTTTTGTCTTTCTCTGAATCGGAACCTTGAGGTCTCCGGTCGATTATGTGCTCAAATAGATAAGATGAAGTTGAATAACTTTTTAGTTTCTGATTGAGAGTCTCATAATCTACCTTAGAACTAGCAAGGTCTCGCTTCAGTGTATCTATCTGATTGATGTAGAAAACTATGGCATCCTGTTTGTTTAGCAATGCTACCTCTAGTTCTCTAATCTGTTTGTTCTGGCTTTCAATTTTATCTTTTAGTGTCTTTTCTCTACCTTTAATGATTGAATTTTCATGCAATTTAGAGGTAAGATCACTGACTTGAGATTTCAAAGATAAAATATTTTACACATAGTCATTGCACGAAGCACAAGGAATGCCAGAATTGTTACTTACCTTTGAATCAGCAGGTTTGCCAGTCATGCACGCCTTAAGATCTTCTGATTTAGTTTGAACAATCACTGGCGTTGGTTCGGCAGCTGGCACTGAAACTGGTTTGACCTTGTACTCATCAGTAGGCATCACTGAGTCTTCCTTACTGGCAACAAATTCATCATCAGCTTCCTGCACACTATCTGCTTCAGATTGTGAATCATCATTCAGATCTTGAACACTGGCCAGGTTGGTCTCGGCAACTTCGAAAGCATCATTATCTTGAAAATGTACTGACCAGTCTATCCCCTCATCTTTCTGAACAACTACCATTGCCTTAGATGATCCCTCATGAGATGTTTCAGCTTTCTTTGGGGTAGTGGAAGTTGATGATTTTCCAGGAGATGTCCCGAATGGATACTTGGGTCCTGAGTTCTTTGGCTTTTCACATTCTCTTGCAAAATGACCCTTTTCTCCACTGTTGTAGCAGGTTACAGCTGATTTGTCGAAGCCCAGCTTTGTATCCTTAGTTGCTGTAATCTGCATCCCAGTTCTCTTGACCAATGCCTTTGCTCTCCTTACCAGATTAGCATAGGACCATAGAATGTCCTGTCTTTCCATTTCATCGTTGTCTATCTGGTCATAATCTTCCTGAGTCAGGTAGGCATTTCCGATTTTACCCTTTAGCAGATCATCATATGATGTGACCAAAGCACTAAGCATCCCCATATGCTCCTTTACTTCTTCAGTGCTGCCATGCTTGAAATGCTCAGTGTTTAAGGCAGGCATAGACGTTTTGCTTGAAGGAGCAGAATATGGTGGTCCACTTGTAGTTTCAGGAGCAGACTTACTTGCAGAACAAACGTTAGATGTAAAGGCTGTCTGCAATGGAGCATTTGATGAAGTGATTGGAGAAGTAATGGGTCCAGTACAGTATAATGAGGGATTTTGCACATAGCTGCTCAATCTGTCCAGATTTTGCTCCTCCTGTTCATGCTCCTTCAGCTTAGTAATGAAGTCATTCAGATCCATGCCCTCAAAACCTTCACCATTTTTAAGAATCATAATGAACGGCCTCCAGCTTTTGGGTAGTGCCTTGGATAAAGTCTCTACTTGTTGTCTTTCTAAGATCTGCACTCCCAAACTATCCATTTCACTGAGAAGATGGTTGTATCTGTTGATCAGATCTGGAAGCTTTTCATTCACGTATGAGGTGAAGTGGTCAAACTCTTTTCTCAACTGTGAGGCCTTAGCTCTTTCAGAGATGCATTCCCCTCGTTCCTCTTTTGTAGCGCATTCCACAAGGAACGTGACGTTCTATACCGTCGGAACTGGTGGAAGATCTCATTAGGAATGGCTTGGATCAAATAAGAGTAGGCTTTCTTCTCAGCATCATAAGCCTTTCTCTGATCGTCACTCATCTGATCATAGGGAACTTCGATATTCCCTTCACCTTTAGGCACGACATAATCAGCAGAAATGGCCCGGTGCAACCGTGGATCAACCCCATCGATAAATATTTCAAAACGTGGTTTCCAGAATGGGTAATCTTCCATGGTTAGCAGTCTAGGTACTTTATTTATCCCGCCTTGTTCATTGTCCATTATTAAATTACTTAATGCAGTTATAGTTTGTTTGGCAGCCATAACACTCATGTCAGACATTTTAACAAACAAAAGCTCACACTGACTAAGGTACGCACGGAGTAGGTTCTCAATACGCACGAGATGACCACACACTACACACGAACCTAAAGGCTAGGAAAACTGTCACACAGACTCAGGTACGCACGGAATGGAAATTTAGTACGCACGAAATGAATTCAGTACGTACGTGTTGTAAAACTTGTTTGACAATAAAATATTTAACACAAAGATTTAATACGTGCGAAGTGTGAATCACTACGCACGGGCTGAAAATCAATACGCACGTAATGCGAGTCACTTCGCACGGCTAACATTCAACAGTTTAGACCTTTTAACGTAAAAACTTAAACTTTTTGACCCAAAAATGCCCTGTTGACGATAATACGCACGAAGAAACACTTAGAAAACGACAAAACGAAAGCACCTAAATGACCAAAACGACACCTAGATCACGAAACCTAAGGAAAAGTGATCAATCAAAGCACAAGGCTCTGATACCACTTTGTAGGACCGAGGGGGTTCTAAACTAACACACCCTAATGCTAGGACTGATCTAGGATGAGAAATAGTGCGGAATATCTATTTCCCAAACCTCCTAAGGATTCTAAGATCTGCTTAGGTGTCCGGCACACAGTTAACACGAAGAACACACAGAGAGAGACGAAGAACAACTCTAAGAACTCACACAGAATGCTTAAGGTTGCCCTTGGAACGAAGGTTTTGGAACGAAGCTGTCGCAAATGCTTGTTACACACTTAACCGGGTCTTAGTGGTCAAACGATTGGGAAAGACATGTTATGAACTTTTGACTCATTTAATCTGCCACCAGTAGTTCTAGAAGATGATATAGTAATTCAGATGTTGTATGACCTGCAGAATTCCTCTGAGGGCACCACACCAAATCCGTCTTCTAGTACTCACACGTCGACGCATAGTGATGCTGAATCAGACTCTGAAGATGAGCCACACAGCCCACCGGACAAGGGTTCACAGGGTGTTGTCAATTCCTCAAATAACCACATTTTAACATTTGAGGAAACACCCGTGGTTACTAATCTGGAAACTAATATAGAAGCTCAGTTGCAGAGATCCAGTAGAGTTGATAGAAACCATCCTCCTGAACAAATCATTGGTGATCCTCATTCTCATGTTCAAACCAGGAGGCAAGTGGCAACACTATCAGGATCTCATTCATCAGAGTCCCCGGGACTGAAACAGATGAAAGAAATCTCCGATCTGGGTGCAAATTTGGTTAAGTCTGTGGATTTTACACAATGTCTATGTTCGGGATTTCTCTCACAGATTGAACCAAAAGATTATATTGAGGCACTCAAAGATGATTCCTGGATTAATGCAATGCAAGAAGAGTTGCTTCAATTTCAAAAGCTGAACGTCTGGCGCTTAGTGAACAAACCAAAGGGTGCTAAGTCCTTTGGCTGCAGATGGGTTCTGAAGTGCAAACGGGATGATCAGGGAGTGATTGTCAGGAACAAGGCAAGGCTAGTAGTTCAGAGTTTCAGACAAATTCCTGACATAGACTACACTGATGTGTTTGCTCCAGTCGCTCGGCTGGAAGCTATACGTTTATTTCTTGCATTCGCCTCGCACAAACGTTTTAAAGTCTATCAGATGGATGTTAAAAGTGCGTTCCTGTACGGAGAAATTCAAGAGACAGTGTATGTAAATCAACATCCGGGGTTTGTGGACCCCCTTCATCCAGACAAAGTTTTCTTACTGAATAAAGCCTTATATGGTCTACATCAAGCACCGCGAGCATGGTACGATACCCTCTCTCAATATCTGACTGACAATGGGTACAGGAGAGGGACCATCGACAAAACGTTATTTCTCAAAGGTGAAGATAAAGACCTGATCTTAGTGCAAGTATATGTGGATGATATTATTTTCGGTTCTCCAAATTCAATTCTGTGTGAAGAATTTGCAAGGATAATGAAAGAGAAGTTTGAAATGAGTTCGATGGGAGAGATGAAGTTTTTCTTGGGACTTCAAGTGGAGCAGACAGAGACATGGATTTTCCTACACCAGTCTAAGTATGTTGCTGACATTCTAGCACGGTTTGAAATGTCTTCTGAAAAGACTGCTGCAACACCTTCCTGTCAATCACGGCATGTCTCCAGATACTGAGGGGGAGTTAGTGAATGAATCTCTTTACCGAGCAATGATTGGATCTCTGATGTATCTCACGGCATCCAGACCAGATATCATGTTTGCCACATGTCTAATGGCAAGATACCAATCCAATCCTAACGTCAAGCATCTGATGATTGTCAAGCGGATCTTTCGCTATCTGAAGGATGCTCCCAATCTTGGACTGTGGTATCCTTGTGATGATAACTTTGAGTTGACGGCCTACAGTGATTCAGACTATGGTGGATGCAAAAAGGATCATAAATCTACCTCTGGAGGTTGTCAGTTTCTCGGATCGAGACTTGTCACGTGGCAGTGTAAGAAGCAGACTACAGTTGCGCTTTCTACGTGTGAAGCTGAATATATTTCGGCGGCGAGCTACTGTTCTCAGGTCATCTGGATTCAACAACAACTGCGGGATTACGGTTTGCAATTCTCTACTACTCCCATTTATGTTGATAACACTGCTGCTATAGCCATTACTAAAAATCCCGTACAACACTATAAGACCAAGCACATTGGTATCAAATACCATTTTATACGGGACTGCTGGGAAAAGAAATTAATTGATGTCTTGTCTATTCAAACTGATTTCCAAAAAGAAGACCTGTATACAAAGGCATTTGATAAACCCCGATTTTTATTCTTAGTGAATGAAAACGGGATGAAAACCAAGTGTGAGGTTGTCCCCGATGATGCGACATAGTGTCCTTGTCTGTGTGACTTCAGTTTATTTTCTATGTGTTTTTACGTGTCTATTTTCTTAGTTTTTAGTTTCTTTAGTATTTTAGGGGGATATAGGTGCAACATAGAAAATACAAAAAAAATCAGAAAAACATAGAAAATACAAAAAAAATCAGAAAAACATAGAAAATACAAAAAAAAAAAATCAGAAAAACATAGAAAATACAAAAAAAATTAGAAAACATAAAAAAAATATACAAAAAAAAAATCAGAAAAACAAAATGAGAAGTTGATCCAACTCAAATGGAAAATGATGGTACACTGGCTTTCAATACAAAGTATGTCTAGTAAAATTAGGACTGAAGGCATGTACATATTCTTGAAAAAACTGTCTGAAAGTTGGA
Organism: Pulicaria dysenterica; assembly: GCA_947179395.2. NCBI lineage: Eukaryota > Viridiplantae > Streptophyta > Magnoliopsida > Asterales > Asteraceae > Pulicaria > Pulicaria dysenterica. Next base: position 92,617,274 of record OX359290.1, on the reverse strand, counting down.
GTCAAATCAGATAAGAAACAGATGGCGTGTAAGGCATATGATGAGAGTCTAGGCTGATAAGTGGTTATGCATGTGGAAATCCATCAAAGATTCAAACTATCGAGACATTCCAAGTCTACAAGTCAATAACAGTTGAGACTAACTTAGTCTGGTGCACACACCTGTTACCATGCCAAATGTGCTTAGATGACAATGGGCAAAATGTAAAAAGAGGGTGAAAATTGACCCCAATCTGAGATGTTAAAAGAAATAGATACATAGATCTATTAGTGTTGAATTATCAAAGAGCATAAAATGCAGTGACAAACGTTCAACAAATAGATCTATTAGTTTTGAATTGTCAAAGAGCATAAAATGCAGTGACAAAAGCTCAACAGAAATTATCAGAAGAGGTGAAAAATTGACCTCCATGTCAAAGAGCATAAAATGCGTTGACAAAATCACAAAGCACATAAGCATGGTGGTTGGGTACGCAAGTTGTGCATCCTACTGAGTGAGTCAAAATACTGTGAGATTTTAAAAGAGATAGTCTTAACCATGTACTCAGTTCTAGATAATCAGAAAATGTTGAAATCAAATCTGTCATTATCTGAGGAAAGTTAGATTCACAGACAGAAATTGAGAGAGTATGTTTGTGTCTAAGGTTCTGAAATGAATGATAACTAAGTATAGATGTGCTGGTACTGATTCCATCTTGGAACCTTCTCACAAAAAGATTTAATTTCAGTAATTTACTTTTTGCAAATCTTTAGTGTTTTCATTTCTGTCTCTTAGTGTTTAGAATTTAATTTGTTTACAGTCTGCGTTTTCATTTTCTTTGTTTTCAGAAAAATACAAAAAGATTTTTGGTATGTTCTTATTTCTTTTGGTGTGTTTATTTCTTTTATACATAGTTTCTTGTGTTTTCGTGTGCTTAAAAGCTTTTGTTTTGCATTGAAGTTACTAACCGTTGTGTGCTGAGTACAGGATCTTTAAGAAAAATTCTAACTTTATGTGAGAAATTCAATTCGCACGAAGTAAGAACACCTCGCACGAACTGTGTGATAAATCGTGCGTTGTGTATGCATACTCCGCGGTCAAGGATCAAGAGGCGAAGTGAATCCCATTTCGCACGATGTGAAGGTCATCACGTGCGAAATGAAGAGTCACTCCGGATGTACACTTCGGGTAACAACACGCGAAGTGAAAGCACTTCGCACGAAGTGTAGGAGAGTATATAAGCCTATTCCGTGCGTATACTTCATTACGCGCTCATACTTTCTACAGTACACTCCATTCTCTCTCGATTTTGATTCTCACTTCTGTGTTAAAACAGTTTTTCGCTCCATCTGTGTGATTCGCCTTTGTGTCGTGATCAATTTGGTATGCTTTTTGCTTCAATCCAACGGTTGGATCTAAAGTTATGGTCTTGAAGTTACTGACTGTTTATTGCTGAGTGCAGTACTAACAGTATCAAGATTCACATGTGAGGATTTCAGGTCATGCGTAATGGAGCCACTGCGCACGAGCTACAACTCAACACGTGCGTAGTGCAGGTAAGGGCATAACGAAAGGTATTCTTATATTTGTTTGCTTTGTGCATTTTGCTTTGTGCATTTTGCTTTGTGTATTTTACTTAGTGCAAAGTTTTGTTGATAGAACTAGGTCTTAGGGAGAGTTTGTTGGTGCATAATTGTAAATCCCTAGTTCTTATCAATCCAATACATACATGTTTACTTGAAATGTTAATTCAAATGTGTTTTGATTAATGATTTGCATGTTTATACATTCTAAGTGGTTACTTATGTTTGTCTTAAGCTTACAAGTACTTAGTCATGTGTTGATTTGTGTTTGGAAGTTTAAATATGTGTGAATGTCATCACGTGCGTGATGAGTCCACTACGTGCGTAGTGGATCTCACTACGTGCGTGGTGAGGTGGTCGATTAAAGTTAAATTAATTATTATTAAAACAACTGGTACGTGCGTACTTGACTCGCTACGTGCGCAGTGAGTTGCATCACGTGCTTAATGAAAGTTATTTAAGGTAAACGCGTTTTCCATACTATAAATACTGATTAACTTCATATTAGCGGGGGTAATCGCAGAGTTTGACCGGTAATCGTGAGGTAATCGTCCGTAACCGCATATAACTACCGGAAATCGACCTTAAGCCTTAGTGAGCCTTCGTAATCGTACGTTTAACCTCGGTAATCGCGAACTTAGTGTTAATCTCGAATCCAAGGGCAGCCTTAAGCATTCTATGTGAGTTCTTAGAGTTGTTCTTCGTCCTACTCTGTGTGTTCGTTAACTGTGTGCCGGACACCTAAGCAGATCTTAGAATCCTTATGAGGTTTGGGAAATAGATATTCCGCACTATTTCTCATCCTAGATCAGTCCTAGCATTAGGGTGTTTTAGTTTAGAACCCCCACGGTCCTACATAACCTTTTTCTACCGGTAACTTGTATACATTGGGAAATAAAAGATGGTTGGTTGTATTTTTTTTTAATTTTTTGAAGTTCGTTGTATATATTGGTAGCTTAGTAAAAGTTCGTTGTATTATGGAGCAGTTTGCCCTTTTAAGAAAATAAAAAGTTCACACTGTAGATCTGAGACAAATATAGTTTAGTATCAAGGATTATTGCTTCAAAATGTATCAATTACTTGTGTTTAATAAATTCTATATAAAAAACATAGTCTTAAAATTTTAAAACAATCACATGTGATTGTAAAAGCATCACATGTTAATTACGAAAATGTCACTCCGCCCAAAATTTAAAAATTCAATCCGGACTATTGATAAAACTGATCCAAAAGCTAAGATTAGTCTCTCAGGACTATAAATTAAGTATGAACTATATTGAACATTTCTCATCACTTTCAATGGATTAATTTTGACATAAACAAAATCATTTTCTTTAAACACTTAACTATAAGCTTATCACAATTTGTACAATCTTATAATATTATTAAAAAAATGGTTGCTTGCATCATCAACCCCCTTCCAAAAAAATCTCTACCAATCACAACCCTTTATTTTTTTGAAAAAAATAAAATAAAATGGAAAATTCCAGCTCAAATGTAATTGCAAGAATTTAAATGTAAATTGTTAGGGGTGGTATATGAAATATGTGAGGGGTTCTTAAGAAATGTGTATATTAATGTAATTAATTATAGGTTGTTTGAAAATTATATTTAATAACTTCTAATATATTTTGTTTTGAGAAAAACTAATTATATATTTGTAATCAGCTCATTTTTATCTACGTTTTGATATAAATTTTATCGGAATATCAGTTTTTTCTAAAAATCATTATATTTTAATTGTTTTATCCATCGAGAGCAACGTGTATGTAATTATTGTACATTTTATTCGTCTTTTATATTTATTCCTTCTACATAATATAATCGATATAATCACTGATTTATGGTCTTTCGATAAGAAGAATTAAAAAAAATACTATAACCAACGGTTAGTGGCATAAAGTTGTTTATAAAACTATCACTTAGAGCATTTTAAAATTGATTGTTAGTTTAGACTAAATAATCCTACAGAAACAATACTTCTACATCATGTTAATGTGTTTTGTAACTACACATACAACTTGGAATTATATATAAAAAAATTAATTGTTTAAGTTTTCTTATTTTTAACTAATAACTTGCTATATAAAATAAAAGTTATTACATGGATATTTGAAATTCAGTGGTATCTTGTGTTTTCAATTATATTTAATTGAATAATAAATTACACTTAAACGATTTACGTATGTATAGAAATAATCTATTCTATGTTAAAATCTTATTTTTATGTGATCTAATTTGCGTATACTTAAATGGATGTCATCATTATTTAACTTTTAATGAATTTAGCTTACAATTTCAAAGATTTAAATATATAATCGGCTAATAAAAATGTCTTTACAGCACTTAATATTATAACATCAACAACAATATTATAGTTATGACTTTACAATGTCGGAATAAAGCTACATCACGAGAAACACATTAATATTATACTAGAAACTTTCAGACGTGTAATGTAACTTTATATTTCTTAAAAAGAGTATTTATAAGAAGTACTGAAAAGACACGTTTTCACTCATGGACAGTTATATGTGACGGTTTCTTGAGTGAAAAGTAAAGAAGGGTTAAAAGTTTTAATTTGCGATGATTAAGGAAACCCTACTAATAAAACTATAAATGTTGTTTATAAACAGGTTTTTAAAAAAATATAATGATAATCTTATGTATGAATTTCAAAATTCTGTAATGATTATTCATTTCTTAGGAGATTTTATATTCATATCTATGCTTTGGAATTATTTTTACTATACGTCTTAATACTCTTTAAAATTAACTTATATCATCCCGTGTTAATACACGGGTCGCTTAGCTAGTATTATAAAAATTGAATGGATAATAATCTGTACACAACAAAATTAGCCATACACAACAACTTGATGCATTATTATTAACTTATATTATATGCTATTAAACATTTGTACAGAGAAATTCTGTTATATATAAATCCGCTCCTAAATTGAATTGATCTTCTAAGTTACAAACTCGTTGTACACTCTGCATGATAACACGTTAAAAAAGGACTAACATTTATCAAGAATGCTACTCATCAATTGACGACTTCAAGATAACAGCTTCAATTTTCTCGAAACGTTTACGCACAAGAACCCCATCTTCAACCTCTTTCAACAAACTCAAAACCAACCTATCTTTCCACACTTGTGAAAACCCTTTACACAATTCACTTACAATGACAGAATCAGGACCAATAGGCCTCTCTAACATCTCTTTGAACACGCAAAACGCACCATCATAATCATTGTTATGTAAGAAAGATGACATGAGCATCTTGAATATATCCTTATTCGGACGAAAACCACTCTTTATCATACTTTTATACAACTGGAACGCGCGTTCTGGGTTATTTCGTGTACACTGTCCTTTAATAAGGGCTACAAAAGTCGCAAAATTTGGTACTAGTTTCTTTTTATCAAGTTCTTGAACCAAATAAGCAGCTTTCCTGGTCTTCCCTTCGTTGCATAATCCCAATAGTAACGCATTATAAGTCAAGATATCAGCTTTGATACCATTTCTCAACATTTCTTCAAAGATTTGAGTACCCTTTTCTGTTTTACCTGATTGGCAGTAGCCGCTGATCATAACATTATAAGTTACAGTAGTAGGAGCCACATTAATGCTTTTCATTTCATTGAACATCTTATACCCCTCAGACAGTTTTCCTTCCTTGCAAAATCCATGAATTAAGATGTTATAAGTAATGACATTTGGGGCAATCCCTTTTTTCTCCATTGTAGATTTCAACTTAATTCCGGTGGTCAAAAGGCCCTTGTCAATGTATGCAGAGATCAATGTATTATAAGACGATACAATCGGGTTAAACCCCATATCTTGCATTTCATCGAACACTTGAACTGCATTCTCTAGTTTTCCCAATTGACAGTAAGCGTTGATTAGCATATTTAAAGTAAACACATTTACCACTATCTTGGATCGCCTTATATCCTTGTAGAATGATAAAACAATGTCTGGTCGCTTGAAACTAAGCAATGAACTCATATACAAATTACACGATTCGATGGTGGGCAGAAATCCATACATCTTCATTCGACAAAATGTATCTGTTGCATTCCTGAATTGCTTCGTCTGTGCATATAATTTAAAAAGTGCATCGAACACACGGGGAGTGGAATCACACATTCTATAAGAGTGAAGAATGGAATCAAAGACCTTAGAATGCATCTCCACATCAGAAGAACTAACATACTTTCCCAAAACAGATTCAGCAGACACAAATTTACGATTCTTGGTGAGGATGTGGAGGATGATGGAATTGGTTTCGAGGGTGAGTAAATTTGGGTTATGTTGTTCAACCCATTTGAAGAACTTGAGAGAAGCAGAATAATCATTTTGAAGCTTTAACAAAATGTGTTTCACTCTAAATGAGTTGAAATTAGTTAACAGTTTATCAAGATTAGCCCAATCAGAGTGAAGAATATGACTATGCGCTACATTAACATAATCAAGATCTTGACCTCTGGGTTCTTGGATTGTTCTGTAGGGTACTGGAATAGGGCTCCATTTACTACTTTTAGGAATAGAGGAACTAGGGTTTTTCATGGCTGAATCAAGCAGCGTTGAAATTCGACGAATATGCATAAGATTCATGGTTGTCGAGAACAATCAACACATATAAGAATGTAGAACAAAAGGCCTTGAGTTTATCACAATTAAAACTGTTGCAGGAGGCTCATTGCTTTGCTTTGTTGCTGTTCTTATTCACAGCTTCACTGATCATGAGGGTAGTTGGCCTGCTAACAAAATGGTAGATTGGTTAGTGCTTTTAATTTTTAACTTATTTCCCAAAAATTCATAGTGGCCTTTGTAATGACGATAATTATAAGTAGTGGTGGCAGAACAAGCGGGTTGGGTCGGATTGGGTAGCGGGTCGGAACGGGTCGCTTTTAAAAAAATTAGAAACCTTTTGTTGAGTGTAAAAATGTAGTATGTTCCTACACCCATGTTTCACTCGGCAAGACATTAAGTCGATTTTCACATCCTAATTTGCATCAATAACAATTAACAAGTTTAGTTTGGAAGCAGAAAACAGCAATCAACCAGAAATCTAAAGAGTAGATCTTTAACATTCCATATTATCAAAACCAGATAAGCAGCAAATTTAGATAATGATCCTAAATCTATGAAGATGGAAACTGGTTTTTAACTACAACAGGAAACATCTAACCATATAGTTTTAAAGCATATGCACATCTGCTGGACAACATAAGTTTCAGAAACATATAGTTTAAACAACCAAGAAAGAAGAAAACAATATTGAAGTATAACATGTAAAATGTTGACCTATGTATCAGTTTTAGTTTAAGTGTTTAAAATCAAGTCAAGTTTCCAGAATAAGGTGGTGTTTGGGATTGTGTTTTTTATGCGTATAAGATTCAAAAGATAAAAATTAAAAAGTTATATAATGATCAATGACTAATGCGTTTGAACATTAAAATGACACTCAATAACCAAAAAGAAATGAGATAGCTAAGCTTATGAATCAAGATCACAGATTACATGTAACAGCAAACAAAAGACATAAAAATTACAACTTTATTCATACACCTTTATGCAAGATGTTCCTGTTGTGTAGTCTTGCAGTCTTAAGTCTTAACTCCTTCGGTGTAGTGCTCAACCACATCTTACAATCAGATACAAAAATTATTTATATTTTTTTTATTGAAATCACTCCAAAATTTGGATTCATGGGGAATTGGGGAAAACCCTTCACTTGGATTAAACATGGCGCTTACAAGGGTTGAAAGCTTTTGATTTTACACAGACATAAAGCAACAACGAACATACGACAAACCCGAATAATTTAACTAATAAACTGATAATTTTTCCCCAAATCAATACGCATTCCATTCACAAAACAAACGTGTATCGTTAATGAGAAAGAAATTAACATAGAAGTGAAAACAAATCCTGATCCAGTATGCAGAAAAACGAACCCGATGATCCAAAATCTGAAATGAAATTCGCTAAAAAACGAAATAATAGCCATACCTTTGAGGTCGCCGTCGAGATAATGAGGCAATGGAGGTCTACGTCGAGAGAACGGCAGTCGTCGAACTCGGCGTCAATGGCAGGCGGCGAGAAAGAAGAAGGAGCACCCGTTGGCCGTCGAGAGAAGGTCGCCTTCGCAGAGTGAGAGCATGGGGTGTCATCTAGGGGTGTTTGTTTTAGTTTATTATTTTAGAAGATTTTGAAGGATATGTTTGTTTCACCATAATGTTACGTTTTTTTTACTGTAATGTTAAAGAATAGAAATGATTTTAATTTTATCTATATTAGTTACGTAATGAAATTTCTATACCTAAAGTAATATTAATACTTTGAAAAACTTAATTTCTTTCAAAACAATGTTACCAAATGCAATATACAACGGAATTTGATTTAAATTCCATTACATTCCTTCACATTACGGTAAAATAACTGGACCTAAATGTATAAAAAATATAGTGTTTTACTTAGCTTTTTAGCTCAACCACACCCCGCCTCAGCATGTCAAGAGCCATACTCTAAAAAGAGGTAGTCGTTCAATGACAAGAGAAAAGCACCATTCTTTCATCCAAACGCCACTCACCCGTATGACAAGTTAGAACAGTTTGCGGCAATGTTTATGGGTCATTTATTTAATATATATATATATAAATATAATAAATACTAACATTTAGCAAGGGTAATGTGTTGTTTGTTTTTTGAAGACATAAGTTGTTAAGGTCTTAGGCCATGTCTGCGAATTTCTTATTGGATAAGCTAAATTTTAAAAGGTCTTATGTCTGCGAAAAAATATTGTTTGTTTTTTTAATTTTAAAAAATGTCTTATTTACTATATTTACCAATCGCCACTTCCCCCACCATCACCACTACCAACCGCCACCTCCGCCAACCGCCACCACCACCTCGACAACCACCGCCGCCGCCGCCTCCTCCGACCACCACCACCGCCGACCGCCACCACCACCGCCGTCGCCGACCGCCGCCGCCGACCACCACCACCACCGACCGCCACCACCGCCGCCGATCACCACAACCGCCGCCACCGCCACCGCCGCCGACCGCCACAACCGCCGCCGACCACCGCCACCACCACTGCCGCCGTCGACCACCGCCGACCGCTACCACCACCGCCGCCGCCTACCGCCACCACCACCACCGTCACCGACCACCACCAATGGCCACCGCCACCGACCGCCGCCATTCCGACCACCACCAATGGCGTCGGTCAGTGGTGGTCGGCGGCGGCGGCGGTGGTGGCGGTCGGCGGTGGTGGTGGTCGGTGGTGGTCGGTGACGGTGGTGGTGGTGGCGGCGGTCGGCGGCGGCGGTGGTAGCGGTGGTGACGGTCGGCGGTGGTGGTGGCGGTGGCGGTGGTGGCGATCGGCGGTGGTGGTCGGCGGCGGCGGCGGTGGTGGCGGTCGGCGGTGGTGGCGGAGGTGGCGCCGATGGTGGTCGGCGGCGGTGGTGGTGGTCGGCGGCGGTGGTGGCGGTCGGAGGAGGTGGCGGCGGCGGCGGTGGCCGTCGGCGGTGGTCGGCGGTGATGGGGAAAAATAAGACCTAAGAAGCACTTTTTTTTAGCTTATTAGGATAAGCTGAAATAAGATGTTTGCAGACCTTATGTCTACGGAAAAACAAATGATCTTATTGAAAACGTCTTTTCACCCGCAGACCTTTTTTTTAAAATAAGGTCTTATTTGAAAAAACAAACATGGCTTAAATGTTCCTGTTCATCCACAGTAAATTTGTAATATATGTAACTGAAATCTGAAAACGTAGCAACAGGATGCAAATAGATGGACTGGTAAGGCTTTAAAGCTATATCCTTCCGGTCACGGGTTCTAAACTACTCTATATCGCTTTTCCCTTATTTTTTGCTTCCCTTATATGCGTCCGATTTTATGGGTAAAGGACCATACCTCCAGTATTTTTTTTCTTAGCGTGTAGTTTTGGGTAAAGGTACAAAGGCAGCCATCTCCTTTCCTCTCCATGCTCAAGCAATTTCTCTGTCAAACTTTACATCTCCATACTTACCTTTATTTTGGTCTAAGAATAGCATTCATAGATCTCTTTTTTGGTGAAATCAATGGTGATTTTAAACCCTAACTAATGATCCATCAAAGATACCCTCAATCAGCCGAATTCAGATCTACGGGCTTCAAACTTTGGTTTAAGGTGGGCTTTTGGTAAGTCTAATGGAAGCTTAATAGACTCATCATGTTAGTAATTTAAAGGTTTATAAGGTCAGTCATCTATTGTTAGTTTATTTGCAAATCATGCTTATTTTACATAAATTTTATGTAGGATTCTAGCTCTGGTAGAGCTACCAAACAACAAAGAAAGTGGGTATTTGACTATTTGACATTTGAAAGTTACAGATTTACGGTTCAATAAAGTGTAAACCTTTTTTTTTCCTTTTTGCTTCTTACACATGTTTTTCCATTTCTGAGTTGAGTTGAGGTGTCTCCGTTTGTAGGCTTCCTCACAATATCGTTTCTACATTTAAGCTTTAGTTGCAAACTTTCTATGAGGTGAATAACTGAAAGAAAGACAATCGAATTCAGAAGCTTCTGTCACACATTTAAAATTTTAATCCACTTGGTTGATTAGTTGTTGGTACTTCACTTTGCTTAGCTAATTATTGCAACAATATGAGAGGTATGTTAATATGTTATTTTTGTTTTCCTTATTTTCTGTATCTAACCTTTTGGCATCCATCTGTTTTTTGAAATGCATGAATGCATTAGTTTTTTTATTTTAATGTGTTTATTTTAAGGAATACATAAGCAGTTTGGATCGCTAATTTGTATTTCTTGATTAAACTTTTGGATCTGAAAGTTTTATAAACAAAACTATATACAAGATTTTTTTGGGGCTAACCCCTTAATTACAAAAACAAAACTAGACATCTACTTAAATGTTTAGGATATACAACCCAAAAAAAACATTTTTGCACTATCAAAACCAAATAACTTATACATCTAACTTCAGTATACAATTCTTTTCAACAACAGAAAGTCTGCACCTTGGATTCCAAATCCAGTATATTCCTGTTTTATTGATATTCTTTGATCAAGAGATCGTTGTCTTGAATATCATTTTGCAAAACCATATCCATATTTTCTTTTAAATACAGAGATCATGACCAAATTATAATGTCCTAAGTAAACTGCATCACTAAAATTAGAATCAGAACCAAGAACACTAGGCAACACATTAGAATTCCATAAAATTCTCTACCATTAAGAAAAAACAACCAAAAGTTAAATTGCCACAAATCGTAAAGCAATTCAACTATCTATTGTAAATATTATTTCATCAAAGTCTGCAATATGCTATGACTCAAGATAATGAAACCCCTTTGAAAATTTTTGATATCATTTATTTCTTCGATCAATATGGATACTAACATGTTACATTTACCAGAAAAGAAGATACTAATGCTCATGATTGAAAAAATCTTGATCCTTTTTCGTTCTTATAAATAGTCTAGATCCTAATAGAATGAGAGAATATTGTATGCAAAGAAAACTCCAAGACTTTAGATTAAAACCTATTGCACTCTAAGTACTTTTCACCTAATTCTTTTGATTTGCAGATCTTCCATCAACTGAAATTATACCAAATAGATGGCTAATGGTAACATATTATGGTATAAAACAATAAAAGTAGAAAACTATAAACAATTAAACTTGGATGTGCACGAAAGTAGAGGACAATAGTGGAGTATTGGACTGCATAATGGTTAGCTAACAACACAAGCTTCAACTATACCAACAGAATGCAATACATCAATTTGCGGTTATCTGATCCATAGCATGCCCACCACTCACAAAGGCTAACCAACAATAACTATCCTCACAAACATCAGAACAGCACATATAAACAATAATCTTTAAATCTAGCCCAAGAAAAGACCCAAATGAAATCGAACTAAATACTTGAAAATGGCCCAAATGATTGTTCCTCACCCTTCCTCCATGCTAAAAACTCCCCATGGTACATTCAGTATTTCCTAAGATCCTCGAACATCTGAAGACGCGTCGCTCAAACTCAGTTTGTCAAAGAAGATCCATCGTCCTTATAATAAGCTTATCTTACCGATATTTAGTTTTCCCACCCTTTAAAGTTGTGGTTAAAATCTCCTTTAGATCCTTAATCCTTTATTCATCTATGTAAGCAGAAGTAAATAGTTACAGTTATTATCTGTACCAAACCAAAACTATTGATTGTGTAACACGGTAGGATATGAAAGAATTAAATTTCCACCACTAGGTCTCCTTTGCCAATCCTTCATGTGAACCAATCACATCTGAATGCTCAAAACTATCTCTTCATCAAACAAATTGATACATTTCCATTCGTTTGCCATGTTTAGTATACAAATTTGAGTGTCGATCGATCTTTGTGTTTGGGAGATGTTAGCTGCCGATTTGGTTAAAAGAGAAATCTACCTTCCAGATTTCTCTTTGATTCGGGTGGTAATGCGGTTACGTCTTGGGTTCTCTTTTGTTCTTGATTTTGGAATTAATTTACTTTTCTTGGGGTTTGATTTTGTGTATTGTGTTCTTTCCTCTATGTTCACTTGCCAGTACTATGACATGCTTCAGTCCTATAATAGCTCAAGAAACATTAAATCATATGCTTTTTTATGCTTATATTTGATTGTAGTTACTAAACATATACTTTTTAAGATTCATCTACTTCTTTAAATGAAATATCATGAAAATATGGAATAAAAAAGCACAGAAATAGATTTATATTACGTGAGCTTATGGTTGAAAACCACACTCCATAAATTCTAGACACCTTCATCATCTTACGAGATCTTTCCAAAATTTTCATTTCTATTTTTTTATATAAATTCAATTATGCAGCTGATATTGTTTATATAATTGTGGGTAAAATGTAGGTTTAGGGGTCGGCCTTTGGTTAATTAGCTTTGGGTCTTACATGTTGATGTTTTATTTTTGGGGCCTATGTTGTTGTTTTATCTGTTGCTACACTTTTTCATCCTTATTTTATGCAAATGGTCATAAGTTCGATGTAAAATTGGTCAAGAGTCTATAGCAGAGGGTTTGTGGATCCACAAATTAGTCATTGCGTGGTGTAAATAGGTTTGTGGTTTTTGTTGCCTTATTGCATTACTCTTTTTTGTTAAATTCATGATAAAACCTGATATATTATATTATTACTTTCTAAATCACTACGGGAACTTACTTTGCACTTTTTAGGCCTTAAGGAACTTTAAATTCAACATCTATGAACAACTATGTTGTTATTTGACGCTGAAACCTGTTTTTGGGTGTAAAAATGGTGTAAGTGGGTACGGTTCAACACTAGGACTTCCTTTGTTCAAAACTTCAAATTTGTAGTGTACCCACACTTACATTAACATATAAACATTTTATGTTTGTTGATATATATACCAAGCTTTCAGACAACTTATTTTAAAATCATATTTTCTGATTTCAATGTTATAGTCTATACAGTCTATCCTTTAGATAACAACATTGAACTAATTTTTGTTTTAGATTGTGGTGGCACTACCACCATTATTATCTTAACCACAGTAGTTAATTTAGCCAAAAGTTGTGTCTCTTTCTTTCTGTCTTTCACATATATTTAATTTGGGCCTTTTATCTGTAGTAACATGTAATTAAAACAAGGGAAAATTACCATTTTTGCCAACATATTATTCACCTTTTCTCAATTTTACCAACATTCTTTTTATTTTATCAGTTACACCATTACACTTTCAATATTTTTCCAATTTTACCAACATTCTTTTTATTTTATCAATTCCATTACACTTTTAATATTTTTTCAATAAACACAAGGTTTACCTACTAAGGCTGACAATTTGGGTCGGGTTCGTGTTATTGGGTTCGTGTTGTTCGAGTTCGGATCAGTTTCTTGTCGACCCAATTTCGACCTATTTATTTTCGTGTCAGGTTCGGGTCGTGTCACTTTTTTCGTGTCGGGTTCGGGTTGTGTTTCGTGTCAACCCATTTCGGTCAAAAGTATTTGACTAGTATTTTTTTGATTTTCGATTATGGTTTTCGAATACGGGTTTCGGGTACGGTTATCAATTACTGTTTTCGATTATAAGTTTCAAATACGGTTTTGGATTAAACATAATATAAACCATAAATGAAAAGAAATTCTTGAAATTATATGAAAATGGAGAAAAAAAACTTTGCAGTAATATTTAAAAAAAACAAACTATGCAATTTAGAATTAGGAAATCACGTACTGAAGTAAATTTGTAAAGGTTTATAGTTAAGGCTCTTATTTACGATATATTAATTTCTTATATTAACTTTAAAAAAAACAAATTATGCAATTTAGAATTACGGAAATCACGTACTAAAGTAAATTTGCAAAGGTTTATAGTTAAGGCTCTTATTTACGATATATAAATTTCTTATATTAACTTTTGTAGCTTGATGTTTATCTAATTGTTAACTAGTCAAATACTTTTTACCGAAATCGGTTGACACAAAACACGACCCAAACCCGACACAAAAAAAGTGACACGACCCAAACCTGACACGAAAATAATAGGTCGAAATTGGGTCAACACGAAACTGACACGAACCCAATAACACGAACCCGACCCAAGTTGCCAACCTTACCGCTTAATAGGTAAACCTTGTGTTTATTGAAAAAATATTGAAAGTGTAATGGTGTAATTGATAAAATAAAAAGAATGTTGGTAAAATTAGAAAAATATTGAAAGTGTAATGGTGTAATTGATAAAATAAAAAGAATGTTGGTAAAATTGGAAAAAAATGAATAGTATGTTGGCAAAAATGGTAATTTTCCCTTAAAACAATAACTCGCATTTTGGAAGCAAACTGTTTTGAAACTATGTTGTTTGGAGGCTATCTAAATTTTAAAAAATGTTGATTTTAACATTTGCATATTCCTTTTATTTAAAAAAAATATTGTTCAAAGCCCCGCCGCAACGCACGGGTCCTAAAACCTTCTTTTCACATATTTCACATCTTATTATACAAGTTTAATGGGTCGTGTTCATAATATTTCACATCTTATTATTTTAATCCTCTCATTATTTCCCTTCCTATTTTATAAACCTTTTGATATTTTCACCCTTTTATCCAATATATCAATTTTTGAATCATTTTATTTCTGTTAATCGCACTCATATCATATGGTATATAATATGTATAATATTTCCATTCAAACATATGAATCGACGGTAAACGTGTTGAAAACGGGTAACAAAGAGCAAGAAGATTCAAAAGAGTTCGCGACAACTAAAATTATTTAAAGAAATCATTTATGGTGAAAACGAGTGTCCAAAATATTTGACAACTAGGGTTCACAGTTCGTGCTTCGCTACAGGATTGTTAAAATTTATTTGTATTCAAAATATGTAAACAAAATTTACCTAAATCAAAATATAATTACATTAAATTATAGCAGTTAAAATTTCTCAAAATTTGTTATATATGTATTTATAGTTTAATAAAAGTAGAAAAATACTATAAGTTATTGAATATGTTTAAACAGTGAGAAACAAAACAGTTATAATTATAAAAATACATAGTTATTGTCCTTATTAAATAAAAACTATAAAACACCTCAAAATATTATTACTTTATTAACAGTGTATAATTTCTTATAATTGGTTGAAATATATGTCCATAAGAATTGATCTCGTTTTTTAAGACGTGGACAAAAGAGGAAATAAAATATATACCTCATCAAAAATGGATGTAGTCATATAGTAAATAAATAACGTTTAATGAGAAGGCAAAACAAATGTAAAAGCTTAGAATAAAAAATACTGGGCTGGCAAAAAAAAGATAATTTCAATATTTTGAACCAAAATTTATAATAAAAAAAATACTACGTGTTAGCTGGCACTTACATTTAGGTGATTACATCTAATAAAAAAAGCAGTGAAAAGGCTCGAAACCCCATTCACTTCTGAAAAAGCTACAATGTTTACCATTAGGCTGTAGATAGATTCTATGTAATTGGGCAAAATAATATATAAAACATAATCGGCGTATTGTAGCAATTTACTGTTCATAACGTATTTTAAGGCTTGACAATTGTGCGTGCGTGTGTGTATATATATATATATATATATATATAATCAGGATCAAATAAAAAGAGTTTTATGGTAAAAAGGATAAGGAGAAACCTGGTGTTGCCATGTGTCATTTTTATTTAAAAAATTAAAAAGGGTATAATAGGTATAAGATTTTTTTTATCTCTCCAAGCCCCCATGTTACCTTTATCTCTCTCTCTCTCTCTCGATTCGGTTTTTGTTCGTCTCCCTCCCCTCCCCCAATTCAAGAACCTAACGACCCGCCTCCACCATCGTCGTTCCCTCCGCTGCTCCATGTCTGATTCTTCTCCACCGCCGCCGCACATATCGTTTCCTACCCTCTCCGCCGTCGCTGCCCCCTCCGTTGTCGATGCTCCCTCCGCCGATCGATGCTCCCTCCGCTGTTGTTCACCGCCGCCGTAATGAATCCCGCCGACTGTGTGCATCATCCGCATCGTAAACCCCTAACCGACGTCAGTGATGTTAAGAGCACCGGATACCGAGTCGCCTCCGCTCGACGTCCCTGTTACGCCCAGATCTGAAGGTTCGTTGATCCACACAGTCGCCGCCATCCACCACCGCATCTGCACCACCATCGCTTCCGCTGATCACCGTCGCATCTGTGTTGTGCATCCATAATCAATTTTGGTTTGTATATTTTCTCGATTTTCTTGTCTCCGTGAAGTGCATTCTGTGAATCAAAGAGGTCTGTGAATCAAAAGGAGGTTTGTATTTGAAATCTTTGTTGTATTTCTGTGAATCAAAAGGAGGTTTGTATTGAATTTTTTGTTGTATTTTATGTGAATCAAAACTGTTTTTGTGCATCTGTGTATATGTTTATCATCGATTAAAAGTGGTTCTGAAATTATATTGAAACTGATTTTTGTGCATCTGTGTATCTGTTGATGAAGCCTGATTGTGCATTTGTGTATTGTTATTCTGGAACTGGTTTGAAGTGTTTTTCATTGGCGTTGATTGTAAACAGTTGATTATTGTTTACTGAATTGTAGGGGATGGTAAACAAAAAGACTATTATGCCCTTTCTGTAATTTTTTTTTAATTAAAATCAAAAGAAAAAAGCCAATTTTATAGGAGCGGTTACAGGAAAAATGATTGGCTGAGATTTCTCCTTACTCTTTGTAGAATAAAATTCTTTTTAGCGGATCTCCTCCCTATATATATATATATATATATATATATATATATATATATATATATATATATATATATATATATATATATATATATATATATATATATATATATATATATATGAACCGTCCATTTTTCATCAGATCTACAAATTATAAAAAGTTTATGTTTATTAAAATAAATTAATAAAAATGGTAATTAAGAGTATTTTTGACATTTTCATCATTCAATCATCCCCTAAAAATATGCTAACGTATTAATTTATAATCCAAATCACATCATTGAAAAATCCAGGTTCATCAAACAACCATTACCAGATTCATCAAACAACCATTACCAGATTCATCAAACAACCATCAATGACTAGAATTATACAAGAATATGATGAACTAATCATAAAGATGAAAAAGGCATTTAACAAACAGTAAAATAAAAATGATGAACGAGTTGTACAATATAAAAAACAGACTTATGAACAATAAAAATGATGAAAATGAATCCTTTACAACAAAAAGAAATTAGCAAAATGATGAAATAAATTTTATACATAGGAATCGAAACTAAAAAATCAAAAAAATTGATGAATAACCTTCAAGGCCTCCCAGGGCGGCGGCGGATCTGATTCTAGGGTTACGACACGAGGCGGCGTCGGCGGTGGCAGATCTGATTCTAGGGTTACGACACGGGGCGACGGCGGATCTGATTCTAGGGCTACAACACGGGGCGGCGGCGACGGATCTGATTCTAGGGTTACGACACTGGGCGGCTGCGGGGGATCTGATTCTAGGGTTACAACACAGGCGGCGGCGGCAGATCTGATTCTAGGGTTACGACACATGGAGGCGAAGAAGGAGGAGGCGGATCTTTTAGATCTGATGCTCGGTGGTTATACGATGGCAATGGTCGACGAAGAAGGAGGAGGCGGCGGCTGCAGAGGTGCAGTACCAAGGTCGTCGGAGAGAGAGGAGTACCAGGGTCGTCGGAGAAGGAGGATGCGGCGACTGCGGAGGTGGTGATGGATACCATCGACGACGGCTGTGACTGCTCACTTTCAGATCGCCGGCGGCGGCTCATTTCAGATCTAGATGGTGTAAAGAGAGAGAAAGAAGGAGAGAGGTGTGGGTGCTTATGAAAAGTGTGGAAAGAGAGAGAAAGAAGGATCAAATATTAATGGGTGAGCGTGATTTAAGAAATACATAATTAAAAAATAAATAAAATACCTAAAACACCCTTATTCAGAAATGGACTGTCACTCACACATTACATCTCTCACATCTCACTTTAATTCACATCTTTTTTGATCTCATACCTATATATATATATATATATATATATATACCTATATATATATATATATATATATATATATATATATATAATGCGGTTGATTTATTTTGAATACGAATAAATTAAATGTCTCGTGGAAAAGCCATGAAAAACTTGACGTTTAGAGCATTTATATGTGGGTGTATAGTCAACCGTAGATAATGTAACAAAAATTATCATTTTGGATAAATTAAATGAGTAAAAAATTTGATAAAGAAAAAGTAAGAACCACTAAATGATAAAAAAGAAAATTATTTGAATATCTTCTCGCTTTAGGAGGTCTAGCTGTGTCACAACCATTATTCTAAAAAGCTCGTCTGATCTTGTTATGACTCCGTCAAGGTTTGAGGCTTGGCTATGCCGACACGCCAAGGTCCAAGACTTGGACGTAAGGCTTGACGTATGATAAGGCCCAACTTAACATGCATTTACCCATTATAAGCCTTGTTTGTTTAGGAATGATAAAAGTATCGAGTCAGATGAGTTGAATATATATAGTTATTCCATTATTAAGATGGTTGAATATACTAAAACGAAAAAAAAAGGATAAACTATGTTATAAATATATGATTAAGTTCTTTTTTTTGTACAATTGTATACTTATAATTAAAATTATATACAAAATTGTCGCCTTAAATCACGCCTTAAGAAATGTTGTGGCCACACCATAACTTTCAAGGCTTGAGGCTTGATCATGCCACCACGTCGCGCCTCACATTATTTATAACTTTGGTCACAACTCACAACAAGGTCTTGATTCTCATAAAACCAAAAACCGTAGTTCGATAAACATATAATTAAATATATATAACTTATAGATAAACATATTATAATTTTATTTAGTAGGAGTTATTTTTAAATTAAGTAATTTTCATTCTTTCAATGATTATTGAAATTTGTTTTAATTTATTCTTTTATTAATAACTAGATTAGATATTCATGTGATATACAATAGTAACTTTTATAAAAAGATATTATATAATTAAAAGACACGAATGGAATGAGCATTAAAAAATTGACGATAAATGGAGTCTACATGAGATCAGCGGTGGAAATGTCGCTCCGAATGGGAGAACAAATATGACGGCATAAACCCAATATCATAATACGAAGAGAAATTATTGTATTTCGTGTACAAATTATCGATATTTATTGTTACAATAAGAGAGAAATAAGATTTAATGTTTATTGGTTATAATGAAACAAATTAAAATGGTTATAAAATAATAAGATTAAGAATTTTGTTATATATGATATTATGAAATGTTATACAGGGTAAATATGATATTTGTGATTAAGGTGAATAAATACGATATATTGAGATTTAAGGATAACATATATGAAATTATCTCTAATAATTTTAATTTAAAAGTATGACTCAGAAAAGTCATACTTGAATTGTAATTATTATCAAAATGGACGATTAAGATTTAATAATTAAAATTTGGAAAATGATAACCTTAAGGGCTGTAGATAATGATATAAAAATAATTTTACTTTCTAAAGCAGATCATCATAACTCACATTACACAATCAACATTTCATATTTAAAAAGATCCATATTAATTACCTTTAAAAAAACATTTAAACTTTTCATTCATCACACATAATTACCATTTTAAAAACTTAATATCTTATTTTTTTTAGTTTTATTATTTTTCTTAAAACTTTTATCTATATTTAAAAGGATTTTGTTGAAGTTAGTTTTTATCTTGTTAGAAAAGTTACAGAAGTCCGGGTTAAGTCATATGAGAGTACTGCCGTTTTGACAAGCGTTTTTGTAGGAAGGAGTTGAGATTGCTGGACTCCGCCTGAAGAACACACCATTACCCTCCAAACTCCACCGGAAGATCCAAATTCAAATCTTGAGTGTCATCAGTAATCATCAATGCGATGATGAGAAGTGAAACTGGAGTCAACCAACAACTAGAAAATGCCTCAGATTTAATCAAGAAGACAGCAGAAGCAGCAGATGATCTCTACTTGATACGAGACACTTTCTTTCCGTCAGACCCAAATGAAAAACTCTCCAAATTGCAAACCCAATCTCAAATCGCTCTCAATCTTCTCGATTCAATTCCTCCTGGTACATTTCCCTAAAGAAAACCCTACATCTTAACATTAATGTCCGTATTCTTATTTCGTGATTTTACTCGTTTTCTTTGCTGCTATAAATTGAATCCTACAAAGCTATCGATGATCATAATGTTGTGCTAATTGATAAAACTAGGTTAATTGTTATTTTGTGATTAGGTTTGAAGTTGGATGAATTTGACGGACTATTAGAATACATATTTTAGGTTAGGGTTGCTTCTATAGGAGGGTGCTTAATGTAATGAGTCAATTGCTTATGTTGTGCAGAACAAAGGAAATTACCTATTCAACGTGCAACACATGAATATTTGACAGGAAAGATATTGGATGTCTTCCCAGAATATTCAAAGAGAGCTGAAGATCATCTTTCTAAAGCTGTATGGTCTTTGAATTGTGTGGACATGACTAACTTGAAATCTTGAATAAAATCTTGAATATTGAATCGGCTCTTTGCTTTTACAGGTTAAGCTTAATCCGTCTCTTGCAGACGCCTGGCTATGTTTAGGAAATTGTATTTGGAAAAAAGGAGATCTACCTGCTGCAAGGAACTGCTTTAATCTTGCTCTAAGCAAGGTTGCTTATCAGATACGAGGAATGTTCAATATAGTCCAAACTTAATACATAGTCCTAAGGGACTAATTTTAGTCTTTGGATCAATGACATCAATCCTCCAGATTGAATATTAAAATTTTGGACGGAGTGGCATTTTTGTAATTCACATGTGATGTTTTTACAATCACATGTAATTGTATACTGAATCACCTGTGATTGAATACTGAAATTTCAGGACTATGATTTTTAAATGGACTTTATTGAACACAACTCTATGAGATATATGTCATTTTTTCAAAATTGTACTAGTGTTTGCACTATTAACTTTCAACATTTTTCTTTGTAATGGCTTACACAGGGTCCAAACAAACGGATACTAAGCCAATTATCAATGCTTGAAAGACGAATGGCTCAAGGCAAGAAACATTGCTTGTTTCATGTGGTTGTTTCTAATCTTATTCTTAATCATTGGGAAAATTCATTTTGTTTCAAGTCCTTATCATTTTGTATATCCTCTTCCTTTCATATTCAAATTTCAAAAAGTTTTTTTATTGGCTCATCTTGTTTTGGGGAAAATTTAATGTGGGAAAAGATAATTAACTGATTAGAAGATTCTCAGTCTTTCATTCTATTGTTGTGCCCGATTCACAATATGCTATTCCAACATACAAAATAATATGATGTTTCGAGTTGCTTTGTTTTGTATGGCATCCAAAGTTCATGATGGTCGCTTTCCAAAATCTTCTCTCTGTTTTATTTGCTTTGACCTTTTAAATTCTGTAATCATTTTTTTCCTTATCAATCTTTAGATGCGGATAACCAGGAGGAAATTGTTTTTGAAAGCATCAAACACGCAAAGGAAGCTATTGCTTTAGATGTCAAGGATGGGAATTCTTGGTGTAAGATATATTATATTTTTTATGAAGAAACAGGGGTGCTTATATTAATATCCCCTATTATCTTATCCTCAATTTTTAATGGACTCTTAATTTATAATTTTATATAATTAACTGAGTGTGTTCTACTGACAGACAACCTCGGGAATGCTTGTCTCACATGTTTCTTTGTGACGGGTGCATGGAATCACGTCAAGCTACAACAGGCTCTGAAAGCATACCAGAATGCTGTACGTGATGAATCTACTTATTAATCTTGCAAATATGCAATAATGAACTTGAAAAAGTCAAAGTTGATCTAATGTCTTTCTTCCATGATGTAACAGGAGAAAGATGAGAGCATGAAATCAAACCCTGACCTATATTTCAATTGTGCTACTGTAAGTTTCTCTCTCCTGGATTATGTTGAGCAGCTTTTATATGTCTTTCTATATTTCTTTATTATTATTATTATTATTATTTTTATGATTGCGTGTTCTTTTATGTTCTCTTATGTGTTCGTTGACTTGCAAGCAATTTTCATTTATGCAGGTAAATACATATCTAGAGAACTATGAGAGGGCACTCAGTGGCTTTGAAGCGGCTGCATCAATAGATCCTTGCCTTAATGCAACCGAGGAAATTCAAAAGATGATCAATCTTTTTGATAAGTTAGACAGTTTGTTAAAGGTGAGTTCCTAACTTTAATAGTATAATCACAAATTTGGTAATAAATGTTATAGTGATCTTGAACTAATGCTGTTCTTTTGGTTGCGCAAAAAGTACATCCTGGGAATAATTTTATATTTTTGGAGATTATAAATAGAACCTATTAGAACAGTATTAGTTCACTTCATATACTACTAGACTTTAATTAGAGCTGATGCTAGTTAAAGTACATTAACTACATTGATACATGGAGAACATGAGTTTTTTCATGTGTTTGATTGTATAATGAATTAGAAAAATCATGACATAATATGCATTTCTCCAGTATTTGTATGTATACAGTTGTTGCCTTGTTGGATGTTAGGAGAATATATAGTTAAATACTTAGTTGGCTATATAATTCTGCATAAATCATACTCTGAACTAAAATACAAACGGTATGCACATTAAAATAATGACCATTTCCATTGTGATTATGTTTCTTTTTCTTTTTCTATTAACCTCTATACAAAAATTCTGAAAAAATTGTATCTTTAGTTCAACCAATTAAACGTGGGAAATTCAGATAGAAATAGAAAGCAAGATTTATCTTCTTGCATTATGTTCGATTATTCAATATCAATTATATGTTTTCCAGGGACAAATCAAGGCTAAAAGACTTGCTTCCTTGACATCATCTCTTGCTGAAGTTCTATGTAAGCTGCATACATTATAAAACTCTCTTTTGTAATGGATTCCTTCTAAATTGGTGTTTTTCTCTCTGGTTTCAAGTGAACCCAGCTTACAAAAGGGCCACAATTGATACTCTGTTGGAAGGTATTAACAAGACAATTGCAATTGTTGGAAAAGTACTTTTCTTTGTTAAGCATGAGAATACTACTCCTCTGTAAGTATCTTTAATTTGAAGTTTTTGATTGTTTAACTCATTCGACACGTTTCATTTTATCTGCCTTTTTTTGGTTAATATCTTACTGGTTTGACACGTTATCGAACATACAACTGTGATTGACTTGTTTTTATACACGGGATTCTTGCAGGTATTATCTGGTGTGTGATTCGAATCAGATATGTTTTGTCCTCACAGTATACGGGATAAGCAAAGATGCTGTAAGTTGTTAAAAATCTTGTTTATGTAGCTTTAAGGCACAAGTTTATGCAATTTTACGAGAATTTCTGTCTATATGAACATTAAAAGCTGCTTTGAAAAAAATTGAAGATTAACAGTTGGATTTTTTTCATGAGTGTTTTGGTTACCTTTTCATGTTTCCATCATTCTTTTTCTCTCTTATTCTTACAGATTAAAGAAGGTGACCAGGTCACGCTGTTGGATCCATCTTTCTGTAACAAAGATTTTTCATGGAATGAAAAGGTTTGTTATCCAAAAACAATGTCAAACTTATATGAGATAACAAGACTCAATGTTTCAAATATGTATGAAAGTTATTGTTAAACTTGACAATTAGTCTAAAACATGTTTAAAAAAGGCTAACCATAATATAATCCAGTATAGCTTCATTTACAAAATGAATTCTATATATTTATATACTCACCTATGTATTACGTAAAACTAGAAAAGCTTAATAAGATCTTAAGCCGAGCCCTTATAAGCTCAAACTTGATAAAAGCTCGACTTGTTTTCATTGATAATCCCAGTTGATCCTGTAATCATAGACTCTGAATTACAACTTTGCAGCACTATCAGTTTAGATCTGTACGTGTGGATTTTCTGGAGCAAGTGCATGTGAATGGAAAACCCGTCCCTTCTCACCATTCTGTTCGCTCGTCAATCTATGCACAACATAAACCTTGAAGATCTTGTAGTCTGTATCTGGCATGGAAGGGTATAAAGAAGACAGATTCATGAAATGAGTGGTAATATCAGATTTTTCTGAGGACTGTTTTTTGTTTGGTGATTATATGATGTACAGGCAGACAGATTGTTTGTCTATAACTCTTGCAAAGTTGTATTTCAATTCAAGGATACATATGTTGTTGCAGTCGGTTTTGGTATGGCTTGGTTCATAGTTTTACAAAAGTAATGGTTACTTCACATTCATGATATAAGTGTGAGATCAGATATCATACCTTGCTTTGTCTTTGATCTTTTCGTTACAATTAATTTAACCAAGATAATGTCATGTTTTTCACTCATTTAACATTAGCTTTTCACAAGACGCGAACACACATATTTTAAATAAATGTTGTTACCAAATAAATTAATGTTACAAAGATAAAAAAAAACATTAACATATTCATAAGTATCATACGCGATCAGAAAAATTTTGTAATGTATTAGAGATTTTATTTTTTTTCCTCGACATATTTTCAGTGAAGTATGAACGTTACAAACTAACACGAAAACATATGAAGTAAATATTAAGATCTAAATTATTAAATAAAGTAAAATATTATGAGTATTTAATAAAGAAACAAATTGAAAAAAATACATTGTTTAATAAAAAACCGATATTATAAAACAAAAAAATAGAAATAACAAAAAACAAATTATAAAATTTATATCAATAATCAAAATAAGATTAAAATAAAATAATGAAAATATTATCTATAATTTTAGTGTTTGATTTAAGTCTTAGGTGTTAATTATATATATATATATATATATATATATATATATATATATAGAAGAGAGTTAGTATCAGGAGAGAACAATTTAAAGTTACACAACAAAGAGAACAGTTATGGGCCTTTGATTACATTAATCGAGTAGTGGAGGATTAACCACGTTTCTATGGGTTCTTTGTGAGTATAAGGGCATAATAGAGAGAAAAAAAAAAAAAAACCACTCAACTACGTCTGTTCTCTCTCTCAAAATCCTGCTTGACTTCATCTCCTTCCCCAGAATCAAGCACCCACCAAAATTATCTACCCTCACACTCCCAACCTCATCTCTCAGTCACCGACAACGAACTTCTCCGATCTCGATATCGTTATCCTAATTATATGTCGACTTTGTCTCCCGTCCGATCCTCCTATAACAGACAACATCACTACCCAACCTCGTCTTTCACTTCCTAGGTAGCGACACGAAATCTTCATTTGTCGGGTTCCTCAAGCCTCCTTTATTTCTCAAGGATCTATACTCACAAATATTCATCTATCTACTCTATGTATGTCGATTAAGGTAAGTTAGAAATGGGTTTTGATTCTAACCTAATAAATCACAAAAGCAGAGTTTGGCATCCTTGTTGGCTACGAATTTATATTCCTTTGATTTATTATGTTAAAAGGAGATCAGTCATTTGTATATGCTACATACTTGAATTTATTATTGATAAGAGGAATTTGAAATTTAGGCATCTGTTGGTAGAGAATTTGGGTATCCTTACTCTGCTCGTATTCTGGGAAAACACATCAAGAATTTGGGCATTCTTATTAATTCTTGCTATATTAGTTTGATAGTATATTTTTGGTATGAATTTTGTAGGCTTCAACATTTAGTTCATAAAGTTAAATGAGGCTCAATCTTTATTTCATGAAGTTAGTGGTGGAGTTTCTAATCAATAGCTATGTGTAGAATTACGTGGCTACATAATGTATCTGATCTTGGCAAAGAAACCTTGCAACTCACAAGTGTAGACATGCATAATAATTTAGATGCATCATATACAATCTAATGCATCTCTTTGAGTTTATTGTATCAGTTAAGAACACATTAAATTCTTCAGACATGATGCATCAATTTCAAAGTACACACATCAATTTTGTGTGTATGCATTGTCAATCTTGGAAAAGAAAAACATTCAATGTCAATGCATATGATGCATCAAGTTACACGCTCATTCATTTGATGCATCAAATTATATATTCATTCATTTGAAACACCAGTAAGTCCTAAGTCCTAAGTACTGACTGATGCGGAGGCGAAGGAATATTTGTAGGGTAGTTACTTATTATTAATGACTTTTTAAAATCAATTTCAAGTTTGATTTCTATTTGAATGCTTTGTCAATCTCTTGTTGTTATTTGATATCTAAATTCCTTACATTTTCATGTTGCAACAAGAACTATGGTTCAAGTGGACATAAGTTTCTTGAATGAACTAGGCTCCTGGTCGAGAAGGAACACTCATTGGTTCAAGTGCTAAGCTAAGGTGTCTTCACAATTGAACTCTGTTGGGCAAATCTCATTGGTGTTTAAGTTCCTAGTTGCTAAAATTGTTTCTAAACAGGTGCAGATTGATTATGTTATGTTTTCAATGTAATTCTTGATGGCAATTCATAGTTTGCTTGATAATGCTAAAATAGTCATTTAAATAAGTAACTTTATTGTCAAGTGGGTTTACATTGGTTTCATGAGATCATCTTCTGGTTTGTTATGAGATTATGATTCTTGAAACATATACCTAATGTCCATTGAGATAATCTTTTGAGCTAGTTTTGTTTTAAAAGTATAATATGAGTTGATTGGTTTAAGGTTATGATTGTGTCTAGTAGTTTGTTTATACTTTGTTCTAATTTCATAGGTTGTTACTTGTTATATTGCTTATGATTTGGTCATCTAACAATACATCTCAACAAGTTCATCATTACATAATGTATGCATTGCTTTGGAAGATTTATCCTTAATTTTAAACATATGCATTGTTCTAGTGGGATGATATGATGCGTCGATGTATATTAATTTTTAGTTTACAGATGCAAATTTTGGAAACACTGCATCAGTATTACTCATTCTTCAAGTTCATCTTCTACACAAAACAAGTCAAAAGTAATAAAGTGTCAAAGTTTATTACGTAGAGACTTTTTTGATTATACGCCATTATTGGAAAACAACAATGAATATGTGATAAGAGATGGAGAAAATCAATTTCACAGATTGTGAAGAACTGAACCACCACACCAGGTATGTATGTATGAACTTTTAATGTATTTCTTCTTCTTCTTCCTCCATCATATACCACTTCTTCTTCTACTTCTTTTTCGTTCTTTCATATACGATCAGTACAAACTACTTGGAAACCAATATTGATGCATGAAATTTCTCATGCATCTTTTTAGAAAAAAAATCGTGGTATCAAATAATAGAGAATTAAATATCTTATTTATTCATGTATTTTTCATAATTAAAAAGTTAACAATTTCCTAAATATCATGTATCGAATCAAATATGTTGGTGTTATAAAAAACTTTATGAACGACGCTTGATAAATGCTAACTGCCGAGAGGAAATTTTTATCAGTTTTCCAATTTTATCCTTGTTGTGCATCGTTCTCTCCCATGAAACGTTCTCTCCCGATCCCTACCCTATATATATATATATATATATATATATATATATATATATATATATATTTGGTATCAGAGCCACACCCTGGGTTCGAATCCCGCCAGGTGCTGAGTATGCTTAATAATAGTTCCGCTCAGTGACTGGTAGTATCGCTCAACTAGTAGTTTACGCGAAGCCACGTGTGGGTGGGGATCGCTCAGGGGGTGGTTATGGGATTATATAGATAGTTAAGTGGAGCCTTGGCTACTAGGTATTACCTTTTAGCCTAGTGGTAAAGCTTAACTTTTCATAGATAGTTAAGTGGAGCCTTGGCTACTAGGTATTACCTTTTAGCCTAGTGGTAAAGCTTAACTTTTCATTTGGTATCAGAGCCATGTGCTCTTAGTCGTTCTTCACTATTCAATTTATCCTGATTATATTATTAGATTATATAATGAAGTCTGATATTTGTTTCCATAAAGAAATAATTTTACTAGCAGTTATGATTTTAAAGAATATTAAATCTTTTAATGATTTCAAAATAATAACGTTAGAAGATCTATTATTGTCAGTGTTAGTCATTATTGTTGGTTGGATTAGTGTAAGTGGCGCAGCAAGGTCTGTAAGACGCCCAGCCGGACCACAACAATAAAGCACTGTAGGTATTCTTCGTTATCTATTTAAAAATCATTAAGAGAAATTAATTTCTTACGAATCATACTACTTTTAAAATTACGATTTATGATTACAAATAAAATGATGAATTTATTCTCTAAAAAACATAATCTTGATAAAGAAAATATTGAAGAAACTGATTTACATATGAATTCTATGGAAATTCATATCTCTGATATCGAACAAAATTTATCAAATTGGACAATTCCAAAACAAGATTTTAATACTATTTATAAGATTGGAAATTTTGACTTTTTACAAGGTTATTCAATCAAAGCATCTGAACAAACTATATCTATTAATAAAGATTATGATAATTTACATTTATTATCCAAATCGGCAATAATTCAACATAGAAATAAATACAAATATTTACATGTTGGGCTTGTTCAAGTAGCTGTTAAACCATTATTTAGATTAGGTATAGATGCTCCAGTTCTATTAATATTAAGGGATGCTAGACATACTAATTTTCAAAATTCAATATTAGCCATGGCAGAAACTAATATTTCAAATGGTCCTATATATTTTAATTGTTATCCAAATTTTTCAGTAGGATTATTTGACCCAAATATTCTGGACACTCTAGTTTTAACAATTAAAACAAGAAATCTAGAGTTCAAAGAAGAAACAAAGGCCATTGCAATTATATATAGGGTTTGTTATAAAACTATGTCTTCAACAATAGAACCTAAATCCAAAATAGTTAGTCCTAAAAATGAAACAATAATTTTTGAATCCAATCCACAACATACCAAGGTTCAAATCCCAAAACGTCTCAAATGGAATGAAATAAGTCAATCTTGTAATTGGAACCTACAAGATATTAATATACCCAAACCCATAGGAGAGTCTAATAGAGCATCTAGTGTTATAGAACACGAAGATGGTTCTGTACAAATAAGTTTTGAAAATATTCCAATCATTTCTTCAAGATTATCTACCGGTTCAACTCGTAGTACTATAGACTTAAGAAATCCCTCTATTAAAAAATCAAAGTCTTTAAGATATGTAGATTTTAATCAAAATATTCCACAACCCATTTATAATGAAGATAAACAAAGTGAGTCTGAAGGATATAGTCCAACTCAATCAGATTTTATAACAGAAATTAATAATTTAAGAAATCAAATATGAGTAATAAGACTCAAGTTTTATGTAATTCTAATATCACAAAAATAACAGAAATAAAATCATATTGGAAAATTATTCATGACTATAGATTAGAATTAATAGAAATTGAACAAGAATTTCAACAAATAATATCATCCTCTAAAGATCAAAAAAATATTCAATGGGAACAACCTAAAGACTTAACAAATGTCCAATGGGTACAACTAGCAAATCTCACAGTAAGAAATAATCATATAATTGATAGAATTAGATTACATATCTCATGGATTAATCAAGCTAGATCTGAATTAGTTATTTGTTAACATGAGTCATTATTCAGAAAAGCTTAAATTAGAAATAAAAAATACAATTTCAAGTATTAAACAAGTTAATCATAGAATAAAAATTCTAAATTACGAAATTATTACTGGAGAAAATGTTTTTAGCAGATTTAATCATATTCGAGTTTTAAATATACAAAAAACTGCTCATACAATACTAATAAAAAGATTAAAAAACCAAATTCACTAAAATGAGTTCATATTCTAACAATATTAAACGATGTATAAAAGAAAGAAGAAACAGAATAAAACAATTTAATAATATTATAGAAAGGCTCGAAGTTGAAATTACTGAAGAAATTAGAGCTAATAAAATTACTGATGTCTCATCATCTTACTGGGATAACTCACCACTTTTCGAAGAAATTTTATTAAATCATCGTCTTCGTGATAACTTAATTCTAACAATTGAGTTATTAAAAGAATTAATTCATTAATTAATGACTGAATCATACATCAACATGGAATATCTTAAAAATGAATTTTATTCAAATCATAATGAAGAAAAAAGAGAATATTATTATAATACTATTAATGATAGTAAAAAAGAATTTATACATCAATTAGAATGGAGAACTTATATAAATCAAAATAATGTTCATTTAACATTTTTTGAATGGTATGAAATATATTGCAAACAAAACAATATATCATATCTTTTTTTAAATGTTTACGAATCTCCAAAAATAACTCAAGAATATGTAGATTTAATTACAGAAGAAAAAATAACAGCTATTCATCCTCCAAAAACCAAAATATTAATTCAAAATAAATATTTAGCTACACCATTTACCGCAATTAATGAAAAGATGAATAAAGAAGATATAACCAAACAAACCATATATCAAAATAATTATACAAATGAAATCCTTAATACTATGAGTCAACAACTTAATAGAATTGAAAGTAATAATAATAAGACAGAAAGCAGCAAAACTGAAAACAGTAATACAATAAAATATTATGAAGAAAAACCCATTTTTACACCACAACAAATTGATTCAACAATTAATTTAGGATACAACAAAAAATTAGTTAATGAGTTAGAACAAAAATTAAGTGATATAAAAATTAATGTAATTAATCAAACTGATGAATCTGAAGAAGACTCTACAGATAATGATGTAAAAATTTCTCAATTACAAGAACAATTCTTAATAAATATTAACAAACTTAGAAATACAAATACAAATACTTACAACAGACCAACTACTTTAAACTACTACCCAAGACCTAGTTTTCCAGATATACAATATGAAGAAAAGGAATTCACTTTACAAAGAAGTGCTTATGATGGAACATCTGTTTATGAATGGAACATAGATGGATTTTCTGAACATCAAATCTTAAATACACTTCAAGAAATGAATATGGCTTCTAATGCTTACTTAATAAAAGGAAATAACCAAAAGAAAATAGCTGAATTATTAACCTCTGGATTTACCGGTAATTTAAAAGGATGGTGGGATTCATATGTTACTAATGAAGAAAGAACTCATATACTTAGTGCAAAAAAGGTAATTATAAAACAAGAAAATAATGAGACTGTTACTACTCAAGAAGATGACATTATTCCAACTCTTATTTATGCAATAATAAAAAATTATATAGGAGATCCAACTTTACTTCAAGAAAAAAGTGCTGAAATATTACTCAATTTAACTTGTAGAAAACTTCAAGATTTCAGATGGTATAAAGATATGTTTTTAACAAAAGTTATGTTAAAAACATATTGTAAAGAAGCATATTGGAAAGAAAGATTCATTGCAGGGTTACCTAACCTATTTGCTGAAAAAATTAGAAATAATTTAAGAGAAAAATATAATAATCAAATTCCTTATAAAGATCTTACCTATGGAGAAATAATTAGTTATGTTAATAAAGAAGGATTATCAATATGCTCAGATTTAAAATTAAAAGCTAAACTTAAAAAGGATAAAATCACTAGTAAAAATGAGTTAGGAGATTTTTGTCAACAATATGGTTATCAACCAATTTCTAAACCTTCTTCTTCTAAACCTAAGAAACAATTTTACAAAAGACGTTTTCCAAATAAAAAATATGTTTCTAAACCTAACAAAACAGAAGGATATACTAATAAGAAGAAAAATTATAAAAAATTTAATAATAAACAAAAATTTAAAGGTAATCAAAAAGATATTATTATTTGTTATAAATGTGGAAAAACTGGTCATATGGCAAAAAATTGCTATGTTAAGAAGACTATAAATGAATTAGATGTTTCCGATCAATTAAAAATCCAAATAAGTAAATTATTTTTAAATGATTATGAGAGTTCTGAATCAAGTTTATCAGATTACGATAATAATGATTTAAAGGTTTTACAAAATTATTCAACCGATGAAACTGATAATGAATCAGAATGTGAGTGTATAGGAAACTGTACTTGTAATAAAATAAATGTCATCACAGATAAAGATAGAGATTTTTTAGAATTAATAGATCAGGTTCAAGATAAAACTATAAAAACTCAGTTAATGAATAAATTTATTAATTACAATAAAGAAGTTGAATCAACTACAATAACAACCAATTATAATAACAATCCTTTTAATCTCCAAGAAATTTATCAAAGATTTTCAAAACCAAAAACTACGAGTACAATTCAAGATCTACAAGAAGAACTCAAAACGGTCAAAACAGATATAAGATTAATAAAGGATAGATTAATTAAAGTTGAAAAACAAAAAGAAATTGACACTAAAGTAGATACTAATAATATCAACAAAATTAATAAAAGTCAAAATAAAATACCAAAAGTTATATCATATCAAAGATGGAATACTTACATACATCTTTGTATAGCAAATGAATTCAAAATAACAGTTCTAGCATTAATGGATAGTGGTGCTGATATTAATTGCATCCAAGAAGGAATTATTCCAACTAAATATTATGAAAAAACTACTAATCGAGCTTCTACTGCCGATGGATCATCTTTAAATATTAAATACAAAGTTACAAATGTTCACATATGTAACAATGATTTTTGTTATAAAACCTCTCTCGTCCTTTCAAAAACTTTAACCTCTACTTTAATATTAGGAACACCATTTCTTAATCAACTTTATCCTATTACAATTGACGAAACCGGAATAAGTACTAAAGTTTTAGACAAAGAAATAGTTTTTAAGTTCACCAAACCAATTGCTTTTACAGAACTTAATAACTTGAATAATAAAATTAATCAAGCAAACTATTTAATAAATGAAATTAGTATATTAAGAATTCCTAATCAAATACAAGAAAAGATTACTCAAAATAAAATTAGACAACTAAAAGAAAAATTTGAAAAAAATGTTTGCTCTAATATTCCAAATGCTTTCTGGGATAGAAAGCAACATATTGTTAGATTACCATATATAAAAGATTTTAATGAAAAAGATATACCTTCAAAATCAAGAGCTATTCATATGTCTGCAGAATTACAAGAATATTGTAAAAAAGAAATTCAAGAATTATTAAATAAAAAACTTATAAGAACATCTAAATCTCCTTGGTCATGTTCAGCTTTTTATGTGATGAATGCCGCTGAACTTGAAAGAGGTGCCCCAAGACTAGTAATTAATTACAAACCATTAAACAAAGTCTTGGAATGGATAAGATATCCAATACCCAACAAAAGAGATTTATTAAAAAGATTACATGATTCAAATATTTTTTCAAAATTTGACATGAAATCCGGATTTTGGCAAATACAAATTCATGAACAAGATAAATACAAAACTGGTTTTAATGTTCCTTTTGGACATTATGAATGGAATGTTATGCCTTTCGGGCTTAAAAATGCTCCTTCAGAATTCCAAAATATCATGAATGACATTATAATTCCTATAAGTAACTTTGCTATTGTATATATAGATGATATTTTAATCTTTTCAAAATCCATTGATCAACATTTTAAGCATTTAAATATATTTTATGAACTAATTCATAAAAATGGATTAGTTGTGTCTGCTTCTAAGATGAGCTTATTTCAAACACAAATTAGATTTTTAGGACATGAAATTATTAATGGAACCATTAGACCTATTCAAAGAAGTTTAGAATTTGCAAATAAATTTCCTGACGAAATCAAAGACAAAACACAACTTCAAAGATTTTTAGGATGCTTAAACTATGTTCATGATTTCTTTCAAAATTTAGGGACAATATGTAAACCCTTATATAAAAGACTCAAGAAGAATCCTGAGCCTTGGACTCAAGAACATACAAATGTTGTCAAACAAATTAAGCAAAAAATCAAATATTTACCATGTTTAAATATTCCTCAACCAAATGCTAAAATTATAGTTGAAACAGATGCTAGTGATTTAGGATTTGGTGGTATACTTAAACAAAAAATTAATGATCAAGCTAAGGAAGAATTGGTTAGATATTTTTCAGGTGCTTGGAATGATACTCAAAAAAATTATTCAACAGTCAAAAAAGAAGTTTTAAGCATTGTTTTATGTATTAATAAATTCGAAGATGATCTATATATGAAACCATTTTTATTAAGAATTGATTGTCAATCTGCAAAACCTATTTTAGAAAATGATATTAAAAATGTTATTTCAAAACAAATTTTTGCAAGATGGCAAGCCTTGCTTAGCAATTTTGATTTCCAAATCGAATTTATCAAAGGCAAGAATAACTCTTTACCAGATTTCTTATCAAGAGAATTTTTACAGGGCAAATGACGTCTCAAAGTAATACTCAAAATTCTACTCATGATCAAAAGAAAAAATCAGTTCTTTCCCCATTCAAAAGCCAAACACCTACTCCTTTGCCTATTCAAAATAGATTCTCCCCAATCACTCCTCCTTCACAGAAATCATCATACTCATCGTTAGTCAAAACACCTATCTCAATACCAGGATCCTCAAGTTCTTCACTTGTCAAAACTACTACTACTATTTCTCCGTTTCAACAGAAACCCAGACCTTTTTCTTCAAACCAAACAGCTAGCTCATATGTTAATAATCCAACTTCTCAAACTGTTAAAATATTAGAAGACTATGAATTGCAATTACATGCAAGAAGTTTTCTTACTTTAACAGATTTTATTTTCCCAAAAGATTCATTCTTTTTTAATGGAGATATTCACAAAACAAGAGAATATTATCAAGCTATATTAATAGATACTAGATCTATTAAAGTTATTCATTCTTACAAGAAAGATGAACATGGAAATGATACTGATCTGATCGAATACAGCAAAGCTCAAATATTCCATATCATGACTATTCAAGAATGGAGAGCTAGACCATACACCAATAAGACTTTATCAAATTTTTCTCAATATCCCTCATACAACTACTATGATTATCAAGAGGCTTGGTTCAATTTTCTTTATCTAAGAAGTTTTGGCCATTCTTGGTTCCTCTTCTTTGATAAGAATTTTGATGGTGTTTATCCAAGATGGTTCGTCAGATGGTTCAAATATTCAGGAAATCTTCTTGATACCTTTCCTGCTTGTGTTAAGGAAGGTTTTTCAAAATTCAAAGATATCTTTATTCAAAACATTCCTGACTTTGAATATGTGCTTCAATATTCAATTATTTTCAAAATCCCATGGATTATGGCATGGACATTCAAGGTTGTTCCTAGTACTGGAACATCCCCCCCTTTACTTCAAAGAATTGTCCGAGTCAAATGGTGGGACAAACTTCCAGCAGGACAAATTGAAAATATGACTGTTCAAGGTGTATCAAGATATTATCAAATGAATTTTGGAGCTACAGCTGCCTCCATAGCACCTCCTCCAAGTCCACTAGAAGAAAATGAAGATGATCAAATAAAGCAGTTCATGGCTGCAAATTCAAGAGATGAGATCAGAAGATTAATTCAAGAAATCAAACAAAGTTCTCCTACAAGCTCTACTCAAGATATAACTCAAGATGCTCAAGATCCATACGAAGAATTTAGTCTTTTTGATTAATACAATGTAATAGTGTTGTGTGAGTTTAGTGATTTGTCTTTGTAGACAAATTCATTTGTATATTCAAACTATATTATTCAAACGTATGGAATACGCTCTTTGGTATTTCATAAGAACATATTATTCAAACAAAAAGCTTTCTCAAATAACTACAGGTACAAAAGACGAAGATAAAGATGTCAAGACAAACGACTTTTCAACTTTCCAAAAGGTTGTCGGCCAATGTTCGAATTATCAAAAGAAGACAAGAAACTTTTC
Organism: Pulicaria dysenterica; assembly: GCA_947179395.2. Lineage (NCBI taxonomy): Eukaryota > Viridiplantae > Streptophyta > Magnoliopsida > Asterales > Asteraceae > Pulicaria > Pulicaria dysenterica. The sequence goes on along the minus strand of OX359290.1, from coordinate 92,581,381 downwards.
AAAAGCAAAAGCAAGATTCCAAGACAAAAGCAAAAGCAACGGTTCTCAATTATCAAGACTTCAAAAGCAAATTAAAACAAATTTGAAATCCGTAACCGGCTATTCAAGGTAATCAAGTCATCAAGATGCCTATAAAAGGAAGACTCAAGACTTAGAATAGATTATCCCTTAGTTTTTACAAAATGTTATGCAACCCTCTAAGAAACCCTCTCTTAGATTCTCTACTTCTCAATGTTCAAAATCTTTAGATTTCCAGATATTCATATCCCCAGATGTATGTCAAGATTGTCGTAAAGACAAGTGTAATCAAGATTGTTTAATCAAAGAAGGTACTTTCTCATAAACTGCTTGCCTTAAGTGTTTTAAAGATCCTGTATCAAATTATATATATATATATATATATATATATATATATATATATATTACCGACGGTGAGTAAAATTCAACTTATTTATAACCATCGGATCATATTCTTATTCAATCACCACCATGTAAATTCTTCCTTTTAAAACGAAAAGTTTGTTACGTGGATAATGAAAACGTGTGCCAAAATGATGATTTTCCTAACTTATTTATATATTAGCTTCCTGTTTGAAATAATAAAAAAGAACCCAAACATTTTAATTTGGTGTGTTTATCAACATGATGTATCCGTTTCTGTTTGCGTTTAAGTCTCCGTTTGAAAAGATAATAAGATATTGTATTTTGTAAATTGTAATATTGCTCCATTATAAATAATTTACCATTTATAAAAATTTTAGTTTCAATTCTTGATAAACCGAAAATTGAATAAATATATTTGCGAAGTCAATACGTAAATCAAAGATTACTCTTATGTTTAAAAACTAACTTACATTCAACATTCAAAACTTTAATTTATTAAACTTATATCAAATTAACGATTAGTTTAATCTGTTTAATTTTAATACCTATATTGTTATACTTATTATATATCTATATTACTCACGGTGAGTTGTTTTAAATGTATTTAGGACCGTTGATCAAAATTGTGTTCCACCATAAATTGATCCTAACAAGTATTTTGTTGCCCCGCGCGATGCATCGGGATAAAAGCAAATTAATACATTAACTCATAATGTAAGTCTAATTTGTTATTGATACATACAAAATCTTTATTATATTTCAGATACTTTACCCTAAGAAATAAAACAAAACAAAATTGTTAAAACAAAAAATGTCTTTATGTCTTCCATTAGGACCACACCTCATTTTTCATCATCCATTGCCACCTTTTAAAGAAATAAATTTTTTTAGAAGAACAAACCTATACACAATATTTATTACCGACATAACATTTTATATATAAATCACGCGATATATCAAGTGAAGAGTACAATTATATTATTTGTTTACGCGTATACATAGGTTTAAAAGATTATCTTATCAAATGGTAACAATTTCAAATAGTTAAACTTTTATTAAATATTACTTTATAATTTATATAAAAGATAAGAATAAAAACAATTTATTCTTTAATTATGTGATAATTTAATTATAATTTATATAGAAGATATAAAAAACAATTTATTCGTTAATGATGTGATATTTTAATTAATTAAGATATTAATAGAACTAAACAAAGGCTTGATTGTAGACTTGTACTAGTGTCATGTCAAGAGATATCAATTTCTCACCATGATTTAAATTCTCATGATATATTGACAAAATTACTAAAAACCCCTTGAATATCTCATGAGATAACACCAAGTCTATTCCTCAATTGATATATAGTGTAATTAAATTGATAGTTAGTTACACCTTAAAATGAACGTGAGTAAAAGAATATCAAGGTAGATAAGATGATGCAACTTAACTCCCTAAGTTTCTCATCTTTCGATTTCAAGTCAGAATATGGGAACAAAAGATCCATATGCATATAAATTAACGACGATCATGGAGTCATGGTTTGAAGTTCACGAATGGTAGGAACCGGAATGTACAACTCGGTCCATAAACATCAACTTGATCACTTGCTTCTTGAAGAATTGATACATTATATATATACGACTATATATGGCTTTAATTAATTGGTACAACCATCAACACTGTTCTTTCAACAATTTCTCTTTTCTTTAATATTCAACTTCATGCATGCTTTAATTAAAAGAGGGGGTGAAGGTCGAATGATTTATGGAATTTCGAATTACCTACGCATACCACGTACTGAAACAAAAACCACGTACATACACATGTTGTATGTTGTTCCGACCATGTGGGAGGTAGTCAGCGATATCCCACCTTGGAGATATCTGGTGCTCAACATATTAATTTGTTCATATTTACAACAATTCATGGCTTAATTAACACACACTAATCCTTGGGGAGGGAAAGACGAAAAGAGGGAAGAGACTAAAATACTACTCCAGAGAGGGAGGGAATTCAACGCTGTGTGTTGGATTTAACGTAGGAGGTTATTTCTCCCACGGAGATTGCATCAAAGGTGGAGGTCGACGGTGTTGTACTTGACGGAGGGGATAGACGAGACCCATCCCTGTGTGTTGGATTTAACGGATATAGCGCTGTGGAGGTCGATGGTGGGGGTGACCGGATGTGGTTTTGCCGGCAGAGTGGGAGTTGGTTTTCTTTGTTTTGGAAAAGATGGGGATACATCGACATGCTATGTAACTATGAGTGAAAGAGTTAAAAACCATGTGCAGGTTATAAATCAACTTAACCATGCTCTAAATTTTAATCATAAATAAACTTAATTTTACTAACAACTAATTCAGATAGTCAAATATTTCGTTTACAAGTTTGTATATGTATATGATCTAATCATGCTCATAATTTCTTTGTATGCAAGTAAATAGTAGTAGTTATACGTATATATTCAAAAGGGGGAGGGTTCATGCGAGAACCATTGTTAATGCGAGAACTGCGAGAACCAATCTCGGCCGTTCCTTAGATATGGGAAGTTTCATGGATGGTGAGCGTGGAGGGATAGAGTGTGGCAGGGTGCATGTGAGGAATTCATGGGTGGGCAATGACATTGAAAGAGGGGAAATTTGACGGCTCAGATTGGTTCTCGCGGTTCTCGCACTAACAATGGTTCTCGCATGAACTTTTTCCTATTCAAAAGTTCATGCGAGAACCGCGAGAACTAATCCAAGCCGTCCAATGCCCCCTCTTTCAATGTCATTGCCCACCCATGAATTCCTCACATACACTCTGCCACACTTGATCCCCCCACGCTCTTCATCCATGAATTCCACATATCAAATCAACGGGTAAGTTTGGTTCTCGCGGTTCTCGCACTAAAATTGGTTCTCAATGGAACCCTCCCCTATATATATATATATATATATATATATATATATATATATATATATATATATATATATATATATATATATATAACAAAATAATTTTGTTTCATTCATTTCTAATGTGAGAATAATATGAAAAGAGATAATATGTACATAACAAATATCAAGACACATACAACACAAAGTTTTGTTTAGACACTTATGTTTTTAAGTATATGAATGAAATAAACACATGATGAGGGGTATATTGGCCAAATATGTTACGTATGGCCAAAAGTTGTGCAATATCACCTCCTTAATATGAACTAAGCTTGTGCATGTTTAGTTTACAAATCTTAATTGTCATTTATGTTGGGGATAAATAGTAGTTACCCATAGGGATGAATTGTTTAATAGATGTGAGTTAAAAGTTGGAATAAGTTAAGTATCAAGTTAAATAATTCAATCAATATTTGCAATTAAATTTTATTTTGGTAATGTAACCTTTGGAACTGAACATCAAGGCTTTTCTTAGTTGATTTTCTTATTTTATTTCAGATGTAGTGATTTTAACAGTAAATAAGGTATAGTCAAATGCGTCATTTGAGAAAGAAGTTTATCATTGTAAGTCCAACGTTACAAATTTGAGCAATATTAATCGTCAATCATGTCATAAAGTTTCTCAATGTTCAGCTAAAAGTAACGGATGTCCATGATGTACCATTAAATGTAAAGTGTGATTTACCTTCAAACTTATAGGTACATAAACACGATTGAATAACACAATAGGTATAATATTAGATATTTGATAACGAAATGTAAAAGTCAAAGTTTGACTTAAATTTTGAGAACAAATGTATATAGCATATGTTGTTGTAATATTAGTTGTACGTTTCACATTTTGGTCAAGTACCATTTAATACGAATTAATTCCTATAGATAAGTGCTGCTTTTTTATATAGTTGTGGAAATTCAATTTAAATTTTTTATATATTTTAACTATTAATAGAGTACCCGAGCATGCACCGTATTAAACTAGTTCAGCAATACCTAATAGATAATTAAGTCCTAAAAATATTATTAAATATTCAAGCTGCACCAGCCTTAAAAAAATAAAAATAAGAATAAAAAAACATTTGCATCTGAGTCCTCTTCTACCTGATATAGAAGAGGTTGGTGGGAGGTGGGGGTTGGTAAGAGAAGCTCCAGCCAAAGTCGCTATAAATCCCAGTCAAATCGAAACTTGTTAGGTACAATTCGGTGGCGGTGCATTCACCAACGCGTTCATCCATTCTCCGGCCACAATCAGGTATTCATCAACACCTCTTTCTCTATTTGTGCGTACTCGTTTTCTCAAACTCTGGTTCCGAAAATCCTTTTACAATTGAATAGCTGTTGCCGTCAGCTTGCCATTTGTTAAATTCGTCGCTTAGCAACTGGATCAGAACATTTAGATTTATGAATTATCAGGTCTTTTGTGGTTTCGGTCTCATTTGGATGCATTTGATTTGTTCATGATAGTTGACATTGTTCTGTAGTTATAAAGAGGGTTTTCTAGCAGGTGAGTGTGTGAAGAATGCCTTAGGTATTTAACCTTAAAACCACACTCAACCAGGATAACAATAGGTTTCCTTCAACTTCAAAGTTGCATTGGATTTTGAAATTTTGATTAACAATTGTCAATCGCATAAATTATATTTGTAACAATTACTAGAACTTAAATAATCATGGTGCAAATTCGACATTAATTTTGCATTTGGAGGTTAAACAAATGAAGTTTTATTGTTAGACAAAGGAAGTTAAACAATCATGGTGCAAATTCAACTTTAATATGACATTATTCTGTTTTTGGAGGAGTAGGAGTAAATTATACTTGTAGTTGATGTGGACCCTGCGAAATATATCAGGGTTAAACAAATGAAGTGTTAGTTTTAAAGTGGACATTTATAGGGCTGACAGCGGTATACCTTATGACTGAATGGAAGAATGCGGAAATGGGGAACGCGTTTCATTTTTATTGAAGTTGATAAACGGCACATTTTTAGGATGGTATATCAAATCTTATTGTGTGGAAATCTCTTCCAGGAACAGATATATTATTACTGTGAAATAGGAATTTATTTTTTTTAGCTTTGCACCAATCGCTGGTAGAAGCCTGCCAGGCTAAAAATCTCAGCTATGCTTTTAAAAAGACCATGATTTATTGTTGTTGTTGCTGTTGTGTTATATGTTTTATTAATGGTTGTGTTATTATTGAAATGGATGCCAAGGTTACTAGCTTTTTACCTACAGTGTTTGGAGTTCCTTTAGGGGTTGCCCCACACATTGCAAGTACAAAGTTCAACTTTTATCGGTTTGTTGACAGCAGAATGATGGTTGATTTAATTTGCTTTTGCAGATATCAAAGGTCTGATTGTGTTGGTGTGAAGAATACACGGTTCTTCGGATATAAAGACATCTTGACTTGTTGGATTTCGAGGCACAGAAAGAATGGACCTCAAAACTATACAGAGTTTACACTTGACAACATGGGTTAGTTCCGATAACACAGTTCCAACCCTGAGCAATTCCATGAGGTTATATTCAAGTTTTGAGAAAAAGAAAAGGGTTAATATGATTAAATGCTATCGTTTTGGAACTATAAAACCAGCGATTGTGGATAGATCAGCAGGGTTAAAGGCTTCATGTACTTCTCAGAACTCACCAGGTACTTGAAAGAAAGAAATGATATGCTTTATTGGAACTCAAGTAGCAGAATAGTAGTTCTAGTCTTGTTGGCACTTGGTTAGTGATAAGAATTACATTTAAAAACCTTTTCGTGTCATTAGCATCAAAGAGAATCTTGAAGATCATGCGTTAAGCAGGTAGTTTATTATTGTTGGGTCATTTGTACCTGGCTTCGGTACTTTATGCTAGCTGGCCATACAAAATAGTGAAGTATCAACCTTGAACCCTGAAAACATAGCCAAGCATATGCTAACGTGTAATGACATTGGAAGTCCTCAGGCTCATGTTATTATCTTTCATCTTAAAATGGGACCACTATATTTAATGAAAGATTCTATTTCGTCCTACAAAATCTCCCTACTTCATCCTCCTACCCACTAACTTGTGACATTTGGAATCCACTAATTCCCTTTCCTCATATTCTCTCTTGATTATGACACTCGTCTTGATCTTGTGAGTAGGAATATTAGTAGGAGGATATAGAATCTCTCTCATGCTTAAAGTGGAACCGAATAAGTTAGTGAAACATTCATTGTTATTTAGGTTGATAGCAACCTGGTATCATTGAAGAAGTTTAGTAGGGTTTTTTTCCTAGTCTGGTGCCATGTATGTACACACTCCAGAAATGCCTAGAATTTTGTTTAAGCGATGTATGCATTAAATCTCTTTTGTAAAACTACACATGTGGGATAAGATCTCAGTTTCTGTAAGCATATTAGAACATGATAAATAATATTCAAACGTAACTTACCTCATCACTTGAAGAAGGCTATTTATAAACTTAATGTTCTTAAACATCTTTGCAAGAAGACAGAGGAAATATGAGTCATATGTTGCTAATAACGTTCTTTTTATAATTTCCTTCTGTAGCTTCAGTACTCGAATCTGGAACTTTTACTACTGAGGAAGATCTGATATTAAAGGTATTTGATGCTACTAGTATTATAATTATTATGGGATGTACCATCAAAACCTTTTGTGTTTGTATGAGCTGTATGCTGTTAAAGCATAGTTAATTAGTTATAAAAAGTATTGTGAAAATGGGAAAAAATCTATTATTAATCATGGTGTTTTAAATTTTTAATTCACATAGCATGCTTTGCTTAAAATTCACAAACTGGTCGTGTATTACCTGAATTGCTCGTAATAAACATTATTAAACTGTCTTTATTCATTTACTGAGATTTTTTTCTAAATGCAGAAGAAATCTGAGGATATTGAGCCGTGTCTGAGTGGAAGATGTATTTATCTTGTTGGTCAGTTCAAATGACATTTTGTCTTTAAATTTCTCGAGTATTAATACTATCTTGTTCACATATATACTATATGAATACAGGAATGATGGGATCCGGGAAAACAACAATCGGCCAGATCTTATCTGAAGTGCTTGGATATTCTTTTTTCGACAGGTTTGTAGCCTTGTTTATATTGCTTTGGACTCAATAATTAAATCCATCCATATGAGTTCTTAATAACCATGGCATTGCATCGACTTCAAATGGGATGATAACATCTATGTGTTAGATTCCTGCAGTGACAAATTAATAGAACAGTCCGCTGGGGGAACTGCAGTTGCTGACATCTTTAAGTTGCATGGTGAAGCATTTTTCAGAGATAACGAGGTTCGTTCACTTAGTTGTTTGGTCCAATATGCGCTATTGCCATACTTCAAATTCATCTTTGTGCTTTGGCTAGAGTTGCCACTTGTTTGCCCACTTTTGGATTAAAATTAAAAATTAATTTTGGCCAACTTCTGGCCTGTTTAACGGTTTGAATTCATTTGACATGTTCCCTTCTTAGGCTGTATTTGGGATTGAGTTTTGGAATTGATTTTCAGCTTTTGTGATTTGTAAACACTAAAAGGTATTCAGTATTGCGTTTTTGAAAAAGTGATATCTGTTTTTGTTGGCAAATGCGATTTAGGAGAAGCATGTCCACATCTGCTTTTGCAAAACGCCATTTTTCAAACGTGAAGTAAATCCCAAACACCCCTTATTTGACCTATCTTTGATGAAAAAGAAATCAACCAACTTATTACCAAATGGGTCGGAAAGTCCCACCTCTAATTTTGGCCATACATGATTTTCATTTTGTGGATCTCAAATTGCATGGTGTGAAGATAAATTTTTTAAGTAATTGTCAAAACTGTTTCTATCCATTTGACATGTCCGCTTGGAATGTGTTATACCTTCATTTATATATTTATATTGGATCTTTAGACTGAGGTATTGCATAAGCTGTCATCCATGCATCGCCTTGTTATTTCTACTGGTGGGGGTGCTGTTGTTCGGCCTATTAATTGGTATGGCACAGTATGTAGTATGTTTTTCTGTTTTTTTCTTCTTTTATGGCTTTCCTTGGTGCATAATTTCATAAAATCGTCTTTACTATCAGGAGATACATGCACAAGGGTATTAGTGTCTTTATAGATGTGCCATTGGACGCATTAGCTCAGAGAATTACTGCAATAGGTACTGCATCTCGCCCGCTTTTGCATCATGGATCTGGTGACGCTTACACACAAGTAAGTGTTTTTCTCTTCTGTGCTAAATCTTGAAACAAGTTTGATCCTCTGTAAAATATTTAAGCACGTCACATTCATAATTCAATGTTCATGCTTCTGATGTAGACCTTGAATCGATTACATAAACTTTGGGAAGAACGTAGTGAAGCTTACACCAACGCCAATGTGAGGGTCTCGTTGGAACGTATGTACACACTTTTTTTTCTTTTTTCCTAATATATCTTTGCTTACTCTCTGAAGATAGAAATTTGTCAATTACTAGAGCAAGAAAGATAATGTTGCACGCTAAAGGGACCAAATCTTGTGCAGGTATTGCAGCCAAGTTGGGAGTTGAAGATGTATGCTGTGTTAATCCAACTCAAATTGCAATTGAGGTCTCTCTCTCTCACACACACAAAGCATACAAACCTAAGTTTGAATCTACTTCCTTTAGTTCTATGAAAACCACTTTTTAAAGACATACAAGTACCATGTGAGGATTTGGCTATCGCATATATCATCCCCATATCCAATATATATCAAATAAAGAAAACTAAGAAGGAGGAGAGGGGGGGGGGGGGGGGGGGGGGGGGGGGGCTATATGCTATTTATCAGCGGTCACATATCATATATTAATGTTGCAAGAACTTCACAACTTTCTTGAGTTAAGTTGATTACACATTTTGGCAGGCACTAATCCAAATTGAGGACTACTTGAAGAAATAGAGACGTCATTTTGGTTTGCTTCTGTTGTGCAATTAGCCTGCTAAAAATACTAGGCGCGTAAGCTTAAAGGCTCCAGATCGATTGTATGCAGATATCCCAAAAAAAATAAAAGTAAAAAAGAAAAGGGAGTTTACTTAGAACACAACACTAGTGCCTGTTGTTGAATGGTTCCTTGTGTTTGGACTTTGGAAGTTTGTGTTTCTTGGTGTAACTTATTTTGACAGTCTTACATTATTTGTTTTAGTCTACAACAATAAAAAAGAAGTTTTGGTCATTTTGTTAGGTTTGTTTCGTACAATCTTCGAGCATCTGTAGAAATCCTAAACGAGCTTCAAGCATATGAACATATGCATGCCAAGTTGGCAAGTTGCCAACAAGTGATTTAGTTTTGAAGTGAAAAGCTCTGTAATACATGTTATACATCAAAAGCAACTCATGATAGATAGTTGCAGGTTGAAAACATGTATATAAAAATGGATAGTAGATAATAGCAACTCTGTTGAAACTCTAGATCTGGTTTGGCTTAGCCAATGCTTGCCTGAATCGCTCGTAGCATTCGAAGCTTTTTTTTAAATTTTCAACCTTTATGTGTAAGGAGAATCCAAGGCTGGGGAGAGTTTATTGGCAACAGGGTTGTCTTTGGCTTTACTCTAATTGGCAACGAGAGATTATTAACTAAACATCGGTAGAGATGCCGATAAAATATTAAAATTTCATGATGTACAAGAATCTTGTCGAGAAACAAAGCGCAAATAGTATCATATTAACATGAAATCATGAATGGCTATTGATCATGTCAATGGATGGTCGACCATGATCTCCTTAGATTTGACCAATTGAAGATTTGAAGTGTATGATTAACACTTGAACGTAATTGAAGTGTATGATTTTTGGATCCAAATCTTTTGAAATTACTTCATATCATTCTAAATAAGAAGGTGATTTGTATACAACAATGAATAATGTTTTACCATACATAACAATTATGTTAAGTATACGCATAGAATCTTATTGTCAATTATTTATATCCACATGTTTAAAGGTATAATTGTCTAATCAAAATATTATTGTATACATATAAGCTACCTTTAAAGCATCATTGTTTTTAACTTTCCAATAACCAATTAGCTTTTTCTAACATACCACTATTCACATGCATACATGGTTTCTTGAGGTAAAGAACCTTTTTAACTATATCAAACAACATAAAACAATGACAATGCATAATTACTAGCATAAACTTCATTTGTAATGAATTGGCACTTTTAGCTATCAAGTTAAGTAGTATACCATATAAAAATGCACAAGACATGTAAGAAAGATAAACATTCTTTAAAAGCTACAATCTCTTGTCACATAATCGAAGCCTCGCCTCAATCAGGCGAGCAGCAAACTCGCCATCACTAACCTTGAGCATCTCCCACAAGGGTACATAAAGCCCTTCATCCACCAACAACCGATGCCTACGCATAATCTTACCCTCCAAACTATACGAAAAATACTGTGGAAACCTCTTCAAATCACCTAAATCCCCCTTCATTTCATTCAAAAAGTAGTCAACTTTAGGCTTAAAGTTGTTCTCTATGCTAAATGTTAATAACCCTGGTGATCTCAACACCATATTAATCACCTCTTCATACGTAAACCCTAATCCCATCAAGTAATCCAATTTGGGCATCAATGTTCCTTTTAAGCTTGAAACCAGCAACATTGTTGTTTGGGAAGTGATTCTATTGTGACCCACGAACCCTAGTTTTCTTAGAAACCACAATGTGGGTTTCAATTGATCTTCTACGCTACAAATCAGCAGTCTAGGGCATCGAAGTATCGATTTTCGAATGTCAAAAAACTCGAGACCAACATCGTCTAATAAGAAACCAAATACGGGGTAAAGATCGGTGTGTGGATCGCAAGTGAGAAGCTGAGGGTACATATCGAATATACGGCCGAATTCCGAGCGCTCAATCCCCATTGAAGATAGACAATTTTCCACGGATTTTAGGGATTGAAGTGAGGTTGATCGGAAATTTGGGTTTTTTTGTAGGGCTTTAGTGGGGTTTACCTTTAGGGCTTTGAGATAGATAATCTTTTGCCGGAAAAGGAGGCCGGAGTCTGTGGTGGCCAGAGGCGGTGGTGCGGTGGTAGTGAGAACTCCATTTTTAGGTTTTATTGAAGGTTTTTTGAGGGTTATGAAATGGTTTTTTGTAGGGTGTGGGTATGATTGAGCTTGAGGAAGGACGTCAATGAATCTAATTATCATTTGATGGTGGTTTTGATGGAATGGAGCTGCGAGCGTAGTCGACGGTGGTTTTTCTGTGCAAATTAAGGATAGACTTGTAACATATAAATCTTGTTTGTGGAGTAGTTTGAAGGCGACGAGTCTATTTATGTCATATATTTGTAAAATTAAATTTTAAGGTAAGTAATAGTGTAATACAAAATCTTTATCTTATATATATATGTATTATAACGAGTAATTTTTTTACCTGCGCGTTGTTGCTGTGTTTTAGAATAAACATAATATAAAAATAATATTCTAGCATACAAATTTAGAATAAAGTAGAAAAAATTTGGATATGTAGTATTATGAAACGCAATTTGATTCATATTAAAATTCATTCACATTTATTTTTCATATCATGTATAACATAATCATTTAATATTAATAATATTGATTTTAACGGGAAAAACTTTCAAAAGTGTTCTAGTTTTTAGTTTTAAAACATGAATACATGAAAGTGAGTCACTTACTTAAATAAAAAACGGGTCTCTTAATGGGTCCCTTTGTAAGTTTTACTCTCGTATGCATGAGAAAACATAATAGATCATGTTTAACTAAACATGAGAGGATATTAACCCAAATATTATATGTTAAAAGTAATACAAAAGAAAAAATAACAATTATATTAAATATATTTAATTATAAATATAATAGTTATGGCATTCCTTACTACTACGTCGAAGTATGATTTTGTTTATATTTAGGAATATGTATTCTATAACTATTTATCAGGGAGTTACCATTCATAACTCAATAAGTATACGTGTTTACGTAAATAACCATGAAAATAGTTAGATATGTCTACTAAATGATTTAAATATATATTTTTGTAAAGATATTTAAGTGTTAACATACTAAATCACCTAAAAATTAACATTTGAGAAAAGAACTCATTTGTAAGTCATTTATGAAGATAAATAAGAATAATTGATATTTTTTTAATTAGAATAATATTATAACACCTCTTTTAATATACATTAAAGATGATAAATTATCTAACGAAATATATTATTTTAGTATTATAATTTCAATACAAATTTATAGTTTTTAGATAAATAGCTTATGGAGATGAAATTTATATCAAAATAAAGATAAAAATAAGCTAATCACAAAAATACATTCATATTTATACCTAACATTATATATCAAATGTTATAATAATATAATATTATATATATCAAAATGTAGATAAAAATAAGTTATATATATCAAATGTTATATATCAAAATGTTATATATACCTAACATTATATATATCAAATATTATATATCAAAATGTAGATAAAAATAAGTTAATCACAAAAATACATTCATATTTATACCTAACATTATATATCAAATGTTATAATAAAAACACAAATAAGATGTATAATTAATCATGTAATATGATAATAATAAAATAAAATTTAGTATAACATGGCCTTTTCCTTTGCAAGCGGTCCTAGCGGATGTCCGCTGTAATAAAAAAAATTAAGAAAATATCAGATGAAGGATTAGAACCCAAGTCTTCGCCTTCTATGCTTTCTTGATGCGCCACTCCGCCAAACTTCCTTTTAGTTAATTCTATCAGCCTTCAATTATATAATAACTAATAAAAAAGTTACTATTCATAATGTCACATCATTCCTAGCAATTGTTATATACGAGTGTTGTTTTACGCACTTCGTTGCGTATCTGATCTGATTAGATTGCTTTTTGTTATATATATATAATTGAGATCAAATAAAAAGAAAATTAAGATACAAAACGTAGGAAGAAATCTAACGGTGACACGTGGCATACAAATCAAAAGGGTAATATAGGAATTTAAAATTTTATCTCTCCCACGTCTGTTGCCTATTCTCAAGATCTGCTATGTCAATGCCCCACGTTCGTTGCAGATTACCAAATGCACAATTCTTATTTTGAATTTACTTTCCAAAAGTTGTCGAGAAGTTCATCTCTCTCTACCGGCTCACCACCTGTTTCCCCTCAATACACAATTATCGCTGCCGTGAAGTTGCCATCATCGCACCATAAAGCCATCGTCTTGCACCATCGTCGTTGATGGAGAATATCCACCCGCTCATAATTGCCCCGTAACTGTTTAAAATTGAAACGACCGTTTTTTGGAATTTGACTTTTCTTTTTTGACGTTATGGTAGATCTAACGGTTCAGATCTCTTCTTATTTTAAGTAGCCTTATTGTTTTTTTAGTATATCCTAACTCTATATATATATATATATATATGAAGAAGTTCCATTGAGAACCATTTTTAGTGCGAGAACCAGTCTGAGCCGTCCAATTTACACTCTTTCAATGTCATTGCCCACCATGAATTCCTCACATACACCCTGCCATACTTGATCCTCCCATGCTTTCCATCCTTGAATTCCACTTATCAAATCAACGCCTAAGATTGGTTCTCGCGGTTCTTGCACTAAATATATAGAATCAGGATCAAATAAAAAGAGAATTAGGGTAAAAATAGTAAGAAAAAACGTAGACTTGACACGTGGCATAATTGACAAAAGGGTAAAATAGTAACATTTTAAAAAGTAAAAAATTTTCTATATCCTCTCGTTCACCCACTACCCACGTTCTAATTAGTAATTCTCCTTTAATCGATCCCTAAGAACCCTTCGGTTGCTCCCTCACGTAAAACCTATCCATCCGCCTCCATCCTCTATTCTCCCTTTGAAGTCGTCGTCGTCCACCGCCCTCTATGAACTCCGCCGCCGTCGACTCAGCATTGTGCATTTTGCACCAGTCACGCTGTCGAGTCCGCCGTCGACTCACAACACTTCATCGACGGAAAATTGATTCGTAACCGCTGTCGAGTCTGCAGCATCCGCCGTCCATGAAGTCGAAGTCCCTAGTTGTCGTCACAGATCTGACCTTTTGAAGCCACCGCCGCACAGGGTTGTTCGATTTTTGATACAGGGCTATTCGATTTTTGATACAGCGCTGGGAGATACGAATCGAGGCCTGTGCATCATATTTTAATTGTCGAGATTTTCGTCTATCCCTGATTTCCGCCGCCGCAGATTAGGGCTTCGCCATCTGTTATGCCGTCGTCGACCACCAGAGCCAGCGAACCCACTTGTGAGTTGTTGATACACATTCCAGATCTGAACGTTTTGATATGATGTATTCATATTTTTTTTCTTAAATCATCATTTTCATCTTTTTTTTATCGAAGTTGTTCATTGGAAGTTTTTGGTTATTTGTGTGCATCACACTAGATGCACCTTAAGAATTGTGCATTTTATGTATCATGTAATCATTCATCAATTCTAAATGTATGAGGTTTCAACTTCTATTAATTTTCATGTGTATTAGATTCTACTAATTTTTCATATGTATCAGATTATGTATTTTGTTTGCCACTCTTCTAATGCTATTCATTGTGAATAATTTTTTTTGTGCATCAAAGTTCTAGAATCGATGAATGTGTTGATGGGCAATTCCTAATTTTGTTTTTCAGGATCTGTTAATTGTTAATTTTTTAATATTGAATTGTTTGATTTAATCGTTGATTGTGGATTACCAAATTTTAGGAGGTGGTAAATACATAAAAGACTATTATACCCTTTCTGTAATTTTTTTAATTAAAACAAAAAGGAAAAGGCCAAATTTATAGGAGCGGTTACAGGAAAAATGAATGACTGAGATTTCTTCTTACTCTTTGTACCTTAATTCTCTTTTTACAGGATCCCTACTATATATATATATATATATATATATATATATATATATATATATATATATATTAAAAATATGTTCTTTATCTCACTCTATATAAAAATATTAATCTATAAGTGTTTACATTTTAATAGTCTTATTTGAACACCCATATATTGAAATTAAATGTTAAGCATACCAGTGCTAGTTAGTACTTAATGTCGATATAAGTTTTTCATAATGTGATATGTTTTACACATTGTTCTTAATAACGTAAGACGTGGCGTAGTGGCGAAGTTAAGCCTCAATTTTAGGAGCCATGGCGATGAGTTGGCTAATACATCATGTGGTTCAAGCATAAACTAATTTAGATTTTATACTTTTTATATTATAACCAACATAATAATTTAATATTACAAATCATCGAGTAAAAATGAAGAAATATAAAAAAAAATCAAAAACTATTCTAACCTCTTCATTAATAACATATAAATTAATATTTGAAAGTACACGGCAAAAAAGTTTATTTAAAGATGTGGATAAAAATAACACTATTATAAATATATATCTATATTTATATTAAATATTATATATTAAGAATATATGAAAGATAAACAAAGAACATGTAAAAGTAATTGTTTTAAATTGTTATAATATATAGAGAGAAAAGTTTATCCAAGAACATTTTTTATTACAATATAATTTGAAACCATTATTACCAATGATCTCTTAGCCTAGTGGTTAAGAGTGAGGGGGATGCAAAGCCTTTTAAGAGGTCCAGGGTTCAAATCTTGGCATTGGAGTTTATATCTAACTTGGTGTTACTAACTTACTAACAACTAACTTTGCCGTTCAAAAAAAATAATTTGAAACCATTATTAACGTTTATTAATAAGTGTATATTGGTTATTTATATATTTGTTCGGTCATAAATTACGTACGGGTGAATGGTCGTTATTAGATTAACTTAATTTTCTCAAAATATACCATATTAATGAGTCGATCATTTCTCATTAATGACTCATTAAAATTATTTGCCGTTGATTAATTTTAATTATGAACTAATTAGTTAGCACGGTAATTGTAAAATGTATAGTTTTCATATAAAGTTATATTTATTTATTTGTATATAAACTTATGGTCAAGAATATATATTATGGTGAAGAACTTAGGATTTGGCCAGCCTCACATATGGTGCCCATCTGCCACTATGCAGGACAAATATTGGATATTAGATGGAAAACAGGAAAGAGGACACACATGTAGGGGATAATACCCCAGTTATGAATAGTGAATTGCATGCAAAAACGACATGAAAAGTATCTAAACGACACCGACCCACTAACAAATGTATATGTGTAAAATATCTTAAATCATATCAATTTCAAACTCTATAATTTATAAAAATAAGTTATTAATCGGTTACAAGATAAAATTTAATCACAATGTAAATAACAATCGATTTTTGAAATATATAACTCATTATATCATAATGTGAGAAACATACATCCATATTTTGCACATTGCTACATAAAGTCGTTTAAAGTCGGTAATTAGATTGGTTATTGGTTCGCATATTGCTTTTTATTAAGAACACTTGTACTCTCGATGAGCCCCTTATAACAAGTGAAATTCATGGACCGAGAAATGACCCTTTTTAAGATTGTCTTTGAGAAAGTTTTTCACTCTTGTAAAAATAGTATAATCTAGACGAGGTGTCTATCAAATGAACTTTGAAGTGAATGGAGAAGACGGGTTCAAGATTGTCTTTGTTCTATCTTTGTTTTTTGTCCTTATTAATGGTTTCCGGACTAATGAATTCTCAATAGGCAAAGGTGTGCGTCAAGGAGAACCGTTGGCTCCCTTTCTTTTTATCATCCCATCAGAAGTAAGAATTTAATTTAATAATACACCTTTGTAGTTTAAAAATTATTTCAAAATAATTTGAAATTTAGAGAAATGAATAATAAAAGGGGTGAAGGTAGTTTTGATTTTTTAAATGCATCAGAGACCAAAAATACCATTACTTCACGTAGGTAGGAAGCAAACCTGAAATTTAAAGGCGTGTCCATACTTGTATATAAACCACAATAACTAAAAATGTAATCTACTCTAAAACATAAAAACTCAAGATAACACAAATGTACGTATAATTGATATTGCACGCTTGATTAATTTAAAAACGGCTAGTATGATATTAGCATAAGATTGTGACGACATATAATTTTGTTTGATTAACAGCTATGTGTTAACAACATGATGTTATCTTTAAATAGGCATAAAAGTGAAGGAGAAACATGTTAAGGGAAAAAACTTGTTAACATTGATCGTTTAATAAAGTAATAAAACTGTTAAAGAAGACGGAGAATGTATTATTTATGATATGCGGAAAAGAATGTTATATAATTTAACATTGGTTTAACAGAAAAAATAGATACTGTCTTAAAATTAAATAGTCTTGATTTATTAAAAATTGAAAGTGATTGTGGTAAACTATTACAATGTAGTACAACTATTCATCCCCCTTTAAATATAATCTTTAATCTCCCCTATAAACTATGACAATTTACAAACAACAAATTTTAGGAGGGTGTTTAGGATTCTCTCTTTGATTTTTTTTAAACAATGTGTATACTATAGACCTACTTATTCAAATCACATTTGTAGTAAACGACATAATTATGTTTTCAAAAGGCAACACTAAACAATATTTTAGTATTTACAAATAGTAAAAGCTAAAAATCAGTATTCAATATGTCATTACATCACATCTTTACCACATATGCATTTGTTGTTGGCGTCGTCTCCCTAGCAACCCTCACCTTCGCAGCATCACGACCATTCACTTTTGTTGCCACCATACCACCACCTGTCATAACCGTTTTCATCCATAACTGACTCACCAACGACTAGCCCACACCATCTCTTTACTAGTCCAGCGCCTACCACCACGATTGTCAGCAACCACCACTGTTCCCACCACAATTGTCTGCAACCACCCCCATCCGCATTCACAATTATCCACATCTACTACCCATTGTCTTCAACACCATCACCTGTCGCCAACACCAACAGCCACATCTACCATCACCGACCCGCCCACCACCAACTGTCACCACAAGCGACTATCGTTGTTGCTATCACTGACTAACCACCATAACCACCTCTTCGATTTGACCTAGCTGTCTGTTTTAAGTTTTAACCAACTTATTCAAACACCTGAGTACGTAAAACAATCTATAGTTATGTTTGTAGACTTAAAACACGTGAGTACGTAACTATTGATAAAAAGGTTATTATTTATTTTTCCTAACAAAAGAAGACAAATTATTTTGTAAAAAATAAAGCAACGCAAAGTATATTATTTTTCTTTTTCTTTTTCTTTTTATTTTCTCAGAGAAAAGAATTCTCCCGTTTTATTGGCTAGCGTCTCCCTTGAAAACGAATCAGTCCTCGTGTTTACAAACCCTAGTCTCTTTCTCTCTGCAACTTCCATCCGCCATGGCTTCACGGAGGTTGGCAGCCTCCATCCTCCGCTCCTCCCTCCACCGATCTTCCTCCAGATCTCCATTTACTTCCTCAACTAGAATTGCACGATCCCGATCCCAATCTCACACTTCCTCTACCGGCTACTTCCTCAACCGTGCAGTCAACTACGCTACTTCTGCCGCAGCAACTCCATCTAAGACACCTGCGCCTCCTGCTAAAGGATCTGAAAGTGGAAAGATCACTGACGAGTTCACCGGAGCCGGAGCGATCGGACAGGTGTGCCAGGTGATTGGTGCTGTTGTCGATGTGAGATTCAGCGAAGGACTCCCGCCGATTCTTACGGCGTTGGAGGTTCTGGACAATTCGATTAGGTTAGTCTTGGAAGTGGCCCAGCATTTGGGGGAGAATATGGTTCGGACTATTGCTATGGATGGTACTGAAGGACTTGTGCGTGGTCAAAGAGTACTCAATACTGGTTCTCCCATAACGGTAAACTTCTGTGTGACCTGAAATTGTTTTAACCTTTCATAAAAAAGCGAATGATGGAGATTTTGAATTTTTTTTCTTCATATAATCTATGAGATCTTTAACAATTCGAGTCTTTTAGGGTTGCGACTGGTTATCTTATTGTCCTGTTCAGAAAAAGTGGTCATCTTATTGTCATTCACTGAATTGTTAAGAAAACATGTGTATATAATCTTCCGGTATCTGATGTTTTCGTCAGTACGATACCCCTCGTAATTTCCTGGTGCTTATTTAGGCTGATCTGATAATGCCGATCATATAGCTAATTTTTGGTTATTAACTCCCCTGTTGGCAGGTTCCTGTAGGTAGAGCTACCCTCGGGCGTATCATCAATGTTATTGGAGAGCCTATAGACCATAGAGGCGATATAAGTAAGTTTTTTATACACTATTGAGTAATATAACATCTGCTATCTTCCAGTGAAAAGAATATCTTATTTATATATCAATACATTGCTACAGAAACCGACCATTACTTGCCTATCCACAGAGAAGCCCCAGCTTTTGTTGAACAGGCAACTGAACAACAAATTCTTGTAACCGGCATCAAGGTAATATATAAATGCTAGCCTTTTTTCTGATCTCTTCTTCATATTTCTTTGATGTAGGTGACTTGACTCTCCTTGATTGTTTACTGGAATGTCTTCTATATAACCTTTATCCTTGTTATCTTTTATTTGAAGTGGCTATGGTCAATAGCGAGTAATTTCATGTTTAAGTTAGAATTCATGTATGTACTACAGGTCTATATCATCCTGTTATCTGCCATTAAGTCTATACATCTCTCTTACTTTGTAGAAATCATCCATTTCTAGTCTGCTATGCTTATTATTATTTGTGGTATCAGCGAAGTTGGTAATCCAATTTATTGAAAATGGCTCGTACGTTTGCTATTGTTAGCCTTCTTGGTCGTTGCATACTTGCATTGCCATTCTATGTTCTTATTACTTTCTCTTGAGGTGGTGACACTGAAATGTAACAGGCTAAGTAGTGTAAAACTAAAAATGTTGATTTTTTGACACACTTGTCTTCTTGAAGGCAGTTTCAGTTGGCAATTTTGTTCATTCCTATGTTGATATATTATTTCTTGTATGAGAGCATGTACTGTTTGTTCTTGATGTGGGTTTGTGTTAGAATATGATAATGCATTGGGCGTTATGTTATGCACTTTAAATTTTTTCTGTGTGTTTTTCAGGTTGTCGATCTTCTTGCACCGTATCAAAGAGGAGGAAAAATTGGTCTGTTTGGTGGTGCTGGTGTGGGAAAAACTGTGTTGATTATGGAACTTATTAATAATGTTGCCAAAGCCCATGGTTAGTAGGTGTTATACATCTGAGCTTCTTGAATTACTTGATATCCTTAATTTACATCATTCATTTTTACTGCACAGGTGGTTTTTCTGTCTTTGCTGGTGTCGGGGAACGCACCCGTGAGGGTAATGATTTGTACAGAGAAATGATGGAGAGTGGTGTTATTAAGCTAGGTGATAAACAGGTTTGCATAATAGGGCCTTTTTCGTTTTGTTTTTACATGTTGTCTCTTCTTATATTGATGTATTAGCTTTATCCTAAAATAATTGTTTACGTTTTCAGAGTGAGAGCAAGTGTGCTCTAGTCTATGGTCAAATGAATGAACCCCCAGGTGCTCGTGCCCGTGTTGGACTCACTGGTTTGACTGTAGCTGAACACTTCAGAGATGCTGAAGGACAAGATGTGCTTCTTTTTATTGACAATATTTTCCGCTTCACCCAGGTAGGTTTTATTGTAGCTGATCTTGACTTCAAAAATCTTTTGATTATGATATAAAAGGAATGGAATGGAATGGAACTGCAATGGAATATAGCTGTTTGTTTTTGGCTGATTGAATGTGATGGACCGTTCTTGGAGGGGACTTTATTTCTTCCATTTTGTTGATTATCATTTTATCCTCCCATCCCAGTCTGGAGGATAGAGTTTTCTTCACTCTATAATGGAATGGAATGAAAATACACAACAATAATCAGTTTTACTTCTATAAAATTCACAACTTTACTTGTTGATTTTTGTTCTTCAGAAATAACTGAAGTGTATACATTTTTTTATCCTTATGGAGGTTTTATTGGGATATCATTTGTGTTTAATTTGTATTATTTGTATGTATAAAGTTCAATACCCTGTGAAAGTGAAAGTCATTGCATTGTTACATGTTGACCAAAAACGATAATGGAATGTAATGATCCATTCATTTTTTATTCCATCCATCCAACCAAAGTACCAGTACGCATGAACTAATTTTCATTGCTGCAGGCCAACTCTGAGGTGTCTGCTTTGCTTGGTCGTATCCCATCTGCTGTGGGCTATCAACCAACACTGGCTACAGATCTTGGAGGTCTTCAAGAGCGTATCACCACCACCAAGAAAGGCTCTATTACATCTGTACAAGCTATTTATGTTCCTGCTGACGATTTGACTGATCCAGCTCCTGCCACAACCTTTGCCCATTTGGATGCCACAACTGTGCTATCTCGACAGGTTTTCATTCTTTCTTCTTTAGTGGGTATAATATATAATGGCATTTGGAGAAGGGTTTGATGATACTATGTTTATTCAGATATCTGAGCTTGGTATTTATCCTGCTGTGGATCCTCTTGATTCTACATCTCGTATGCTCTCCCCACACATCTTGGGTGAGGACCATTACAATACAGCACGTGGTGTACAAAAAGTTCTTCAGAACTACAAAAATCTACAAGATATTATTGCTATTCTTGGAATGGATGAGCTTAGTGAAGATGACAAGCTGACCGTTGCTCGTGCTCGCAAAATTCAGAGGTTTTTGAGTCAGCCCTTCCATGTTGCTGAAGTTTTCACTGGTGCCCCTGGTAAATATGTGGAGTTGAAGGAAAGCATTGGCAGCTTCCAGGTCAGCAGTCTATTTTGCTTTTATATCTAATTCACATTATTTTGTTTCTCGTTCTACTTCATTGACGTTTCTGAGTTTCTCTACTAATTTCTCTCAGCGACTTAGGAATACATTTCTTTCTGGAATGTACATAGCCATTTAAAGTAGACAATTTCTGTTCGTGTATTCTTATTTAAACTGAAGTTGTTTTGGGATATATAGTAGGTAACCACAATCGTTAATTGGCATGCGTTTTTTACTTAAACTTTGAAGATCATAACTCAAATGTGATTTAGCGTATAAAATCCAAACACTAAATTACAATGTGTGATGTTTGCTACTGATGTCGGAGGAAATATGCCCATTTTTATGTTATTTAAAAGTGGTGATTTTTAAAAACCAGAAGTGACCCAATATGGGACGATTGAGTATATTGGGTAATGAGTCAAACTATGTTCTACTCAAATATATGACCCTTGGGGCTGGTCAAAACGTGTT
Source organism: Pulicaria dysenterica (assembly GCA_947179395.2). Classification (NCBI taxonomy): domain Eukaryota; kingdom Viridiplantae; phylum Streptophyta; class Magnoliopsida; order Asterales; family Asteraceae; genus Pulicaria; species Pulicaria dysenterica. Next base: position 92,558,824 of record OX359290.1, on the reverse strand, counting down.
GGGTTGACCCCTCAGCTCTTTTGCGTCTTTTTTTAAAAAAAAATTTGTAACCTTTTTGAATTTGTAAGTAACTAACAAATTTTATTCTGTTCAATGGTTTTGACTGGTTTTCCTTGTTGGTATTCTTATTTTTCCATTCAACATGACAGATATATTGCAACCAAAATCGATCAGTTTTAGTTAAATTGGTTTAAGTTGCCTCCTCCCCTTAAAATAATATACAAAAGTTTCTGTTTACGAAAGTCATAATTCTGGTTACTAGTCATCAGTCATACTCAAACTTTGGTATCTTTGATTATAGATTTATAGTCCACTGGTTTTCCTTAAATAGTTGAATGTTGTCTTGACTCTTGAAGTTCATTTCAAGTTAGAAGTTAGAACCATAATTATGTTGCAACTTTCATGGCTACCCTTTTTTTAACAAATCTGATAAATTGGGTGAGCAGGGAGTGTTGGATGGAAAGTATGATGATTTACCAGAACAGTCATTCTACATGGTTGGAGGAATCGATGAAGTTATTGCCAAGGCCGAGAAGATTGCCAAGGAATCTGCTTCTTAGACAGACATTATGGAAACCACGTTCCTTCTTTGACTTGTCCTCTCTCTCATATGTGTGAGTTCATTTTGGAATATTTACCGGGATTCGTTGTCGTCAAGTTGTTATCATAGAGATCTGGAGGTAATAAAGGGATTGAAAGTATTAACCTGGAACTGTAGTTTTGTATATTTTATTGCTAATGTTATTTCACTATGTTTTCTACACTTCCTTTTTATAATAATACATTGGTTGCACTTGTGGTTTGCTGGAAGGTAAACGATGTGTTTGTTTTGTATATGCGAGATGTGTCTGTATTAACTATTAACTATAATATAATATCACATAAAAAAGAGAAAAACAGTAGGGACGAGTTGTAAGTTTAGCGTGATTGTGGAGTGGACAGTAATGTGAGTAAAGACTTGCATCTCGAGAGTGAAGGCTCGCATTTGATTGGCTCTTGTAAGACTTGTATGAAAGGAGATGAGGTCCCTGAAAATATCCTTGTTGTTTGGAGATATACAGATTGTCGTAATAAAATAGAAACTATACTTAAATACATGTGCCTATTAGGTTGCACACAAAGTCTTAGGTTTCATCTAGTAATTAATAAAAAGTGTTTTAATTAATTATATGATAAATAATGTTTCTTAGATGGTCAAATTAATTATTTACAATTGATTAATGGATTTATTTGCATTTGTTTATAATTAGTTTAAAGTTTAAACACCAAAAGATAGGATTAACTAATCTTAATTTTATCTTAAAGATAACCTAAACCGTTTTTAATCGATCTCTGTAACTCACGGCTATGTGGCTAAATATATGGAAGAGAGAGGCTTTTGTTGACCAAAAAATAAATATTTATATGTATACAACTATACATACGGATGATAGAGATATATATTATGTAGGTATGCATATAAAAGGATTTAGAATTTGGAGGTTGGTGGTTTTAAAAAAACTACAATTAGTTTGGGACTTGGGTCGCAAATTTCAAACACAAAAGTTTTTATTTCAGTTGGCCGTGAGTTCAAGAAACACAAAAGTTGTTTTGTGATTTGATCTTGGAGCTTAGATTAAGAAGGAGAAAGTAAGGGGTTGTTTGGTTGGATGGATTTCAAGGGAATTCAAGGGAATTGGATTTTAATTTCATCCAATTCCTTTGTTGGTTCAACTTTTAGAAAGGAAAATGATTCTTACATGAGACCCAAAATCCATCAAATGAAGGATTTCAGATTCCATCCAAGTTTGGATGGATTTCAGACTCCATCCCAAAAGCCTTGCCTCCTTCTTCCTCGGATGACATGTCGCACCTGTGACCATCGATGATCGACGGCGACTGAGGATTTGCGACGGCGACGGTGACTGACGATTTGCGACTTGCGACGGCGAATAGGGCTTCGACGATGGCCACTAGAGCTTCGTCGAGCTGGCTTGGCGACTAGGGCTTCGACGAGGTCGTCTAGGGCGTCGACGACAGAGACTAGAGCTTCGACTGACGAGTGCCGACTTGCGACGGCGAATAGGGTTATCGACGACGGGACTAGAGCTTCGACGAGGTGGCTTGGCGACGACCTGCGGCGGCGGCGACTAGGGTTACGACAATGGCTGCGACTGTGGTGGACGGCTATGGGATGTAACAAGCCCTAATCAAAATCCAATTCCTGGCACTACCAAACAGATGAGGTAAGATTTCAGATTCCAAATCAAATTCCTTCAAAATCCAATTTCTTCCAACAATCTTGTCCTTTAAAAAAACAATCCATCCAACCAAACAGCCCCTAAGGGTTTGTAACCGGATTTGTGTTGTGTGTTTCTGGTAGAGAGAATCTTGTTATTGGTTTCTTTCATGTTGCTTAAGGACCAATTCTTTCTCTTCTTTTGGTTGTTCTTGTTATTTGTATATGATTAAAACTTAAATCTGTTTGGTGGTTGTATGTTTTTGGTTTTGCTTCCGCTATGATTCTTTTATAAAAGTTTTATTGTCAATCACACAATCCAACAATATGGAATACATCCTTAAAAATATCCTAGACGCCCGACTCGAAATTGATAACCCCTAACCGACTCGAACATAATATTAGGTTTAACTTGAAATTAGCGCTACAAAATTTAAAGCTAGAATTAATCGGGAATTCAAGGTGAACTTAATAGCCTTTTAATATATATTATAGTTTTCTAGCGAATAAAGTTTATATATAATCAGTTTAGATATTTTAGTTTAGACAACATTAATGTTAATAAGGTTTCATGTATAATAAATATTTACTTTTTAAAAAAAAGTCATTGGTCTAGTGGTATTATAGATGAGGAGTAAGGCTTCCCATATAATATTAATGGTACAAGTCCCATTATTTATATGAATATATAATTTATATATATGGGGAGGGTTTCATCGAGAGAAAAAAAATGCTAGAACTGTGAGAACCGATCCCCATTTTTTTAAAACTAAAATATCTACCAAACGCCAAGATATTAAATTATGAAAATTATACCAAATTAACGACAAAAATATGCTCTTTAATATGACATCCATATTGCTATATATTTTTCAACAAAAAAAAATTCGGTACATATGTGTAACATACCTTATAGTACTGATTACATATATGTTAGTACTGATTACATATATGTAACATACTTTATAGTGCTATAAAAAAACCGGCAAAAATAAAAAAATTTTGTTGAAAAAAATATAGCAATATGGATGTCATATTAAAAGAGCATATTTGGTATAATTTTCATAATTTAATATCTTGTCGTTCGGTAGATATTTTACGGTTTAGATCGGTTCTCGCAGTTCTCGCATTTTTTTGGTTCTTGATGGAACTTCCCTCTAATATATATATATATATATAAATGATAGAACCGATCTAAACCGTCCATCTTAGCTTCTTTCTTTTTAATTAATTACCCCCATTTTTTTAAAACTAAAATATCTACCAAACGTCAAGATATTAAATTATGAAAGTTATACCAAATTAACGACAAAAATGTGCTCTTTAATATGATATCCTTTCAACAACAAAAAATTCGTTTTTGCCGGGTTTTTTTTCTAGCACTATAAGGTATGTTACATATATGCATCAATACTAACATATATGTAATCAATACTATAAGGTATGTTACATGAATTCCACTTCAAATGAGATTGATAATTTAATTGAGAATGGGAAACTCAATCTCAGCCGTTCATTTTATAAGTGAAATTCATGGATGGAAAGCGTGGGGGAATCGAGTGTGGCAGGGTGCATGTGAGGAATTCATGGGTGGACAATGAAATTGAAGGAGGGGAATTGGACGACTAGGATTGAGTCACCCATTCTCAATTTATTTAAAGTTCTCCTTTGAACTTCCCACTATATATATTTGTGATTTAAATAAGCAAAATAAAATGATAAATTCATATAAATAAAGCACTTGCCACCTTGTTAAAAGTAATCCTCAATAAGACTCTACTATGATTTTGTTACTTACAATTAATTATTATATTTTTAATAAAAACTTATTATAATTACTCATGTGAAATGACTTTTTTTAATAAATATGTTATTGTAATTACTAGTATTAAAACGTTCATCTACTTATTGTTATTATTTTGTCATACTTATGTGAGAGTCTTTTCCAAACTATATCTCAATTTCTAACTTTAATTTCACTTTTATAAGCTTGTTTTAATTATTAAATAAATAGTACCTTTTTGTTTGTATATATATTGAAAACAAAACTTATTGCAAAAATAAATAAATATACCCGAATTTTAATGATGTATTTAGAATAACTAGTAGAGTACTCGCGTAATGTTGCGACGACAGTAGTTTATGTTTTACAATATGTCATATTTAGAAATATAATTACGATTCAATATGTTGGAAAAGTTTTCAGGTACATATCCATTTTTTATAATTTTTTTATATTGATATAAATTATTTTATTAAATTTAAAAATAATATTTAAAAAACATAAAAATAAGGAAAAAGAATTATATTTATGAAATAAGAAAAAAGAAGTTAATAAGATTTTAGAAATTATGTAGATGTGAGTGGATAATTTGTGTTTGTGTGACAAAGTGTTTTACTAGAAGTGTATATTTTAAATAAACAAAAAGTTAAAGTAAATTAAGATAGTTAAATACTTAAATATTGTGTGGATGAGATTAATTTATATAAAAGAATGATGTGGATTAAAGTAGCCTTAATAATTTAAATGTTATACATTATGAATACTTGATTAAAATACTTAAATTTAAATAGTATTAATAATTTGAAAAAGAAAGAAATATAAATATATTTTAGTTTAAATAGTATTAATAATTTGAAGAAATATAAATATATTTTAGTTAGGTTATATTCTTAAAATTTTATTTTATTCTGAAAAAACGCAGCAAACTTTTATTCGACCCGCAACTTTACCCATCAGCAAAAACCCCCAAATCTTTTGCGTTCGCGGGATGACAAAATTTTTGTCCCGCCAAAATTCTCAAATCTTTCTTCTATAACTTACTACGCAGTTCGTCACTCCTGAATCTGTTTGATTTTCATTTTGCAATCAGTCGCAAGCAGAAAAGAATCTGTTCTTTTTTTTTCTTCTATAATTAAGTTTTGTGTAATTTTGTAAATTTAGGGCAAATTAAATTACATATCAGGATCTTATCGTTCATCCCGAAGAAACAAGTATGAGTGCTGTAAATCTAACAAATGTTGCGGTTTTAAACAATCCAGCACCCTTTCTTGCTCCTTTCCAGTTCGAAATCTCCTACGAGTGTTTGCTTTCGCTTAAAGATGGTAACTATCTGTACATCTATGCAACTTTAGGTTACTAATTTGCTTGTTTTAGTATCGACGGTTTTTGGTTATTTCGATTGTGATATTATTGTGTCTTACGATGCGGTGTATGTGTTTTTTGGTTCTATTTTCTGGTTCCATGGTTTACTGTTCGATTTTTTTTTCCTGATTCAATTCCGAAACTCCAATGTGAACTATGAAATAGACGAATCTTCATGGCTTTATCAGATACAATGGCCTAATTATGTTGCAAGTAGTTAGCTTCTATGGTTCTTTTAGGTTTAGACATGAACTTGTGGATCCAGATGCAATGCTTTATAACTAAATAAGTTAATAAGTGAAAGCTCAACGGAATGATTGCTACATTATTGGATTTGATGTGGGTTTAGTTAGGATTGATTGGTTTTATAAAGTTTTTTGTTTTCTCTTCACTGATCAAAAGAATGGGTCTGTCTGTGTAATTGTTTAAATTTGCGATTGAGGTTGCTTTACTCAAGCTAACAAATTTATTTAACTTGGCTTTCCCCAACAAGCACCCAATCTTCTTTTTGTCCTTATTCATGATTGGCGTTTTGGGGGCGTATATTAGCTCATGAAGTCTAACCTTTTTTATTAGCAAAGGAAAACAAATCACCAGCTGTCCTATTATGTCATATAACTTGAGTATGATATTTTAGTTTCATTCATACTAGCATAAAAAATTGAGTCATATTATTTACTTCATGAAATTATAAGAGGAACTGACCTAAAACACAGTGCTATACAAAATATGGGACCTGAACCCAAACTCTAGTAGCTTGTACTTTTTTATGTAAATATATGAAGTTACATTTAGTAGAATTGGAAGCATCATCTCTACCATAGGTAGAGGTATGGGTGTCTACATCTCAACCTCCCCCATACACCGTGCAAACGGTATTGGGATCCATAACCCGTGGAAGACGGTATTGGGTGTTACTTTACTTTTTTTTATATGAAGTTACATAGTAAAATTCTGGATTATGTTTGTTCAATTGGATTGAATAGTTTGGTGCACGGAGAAATCAAGTTATTGTCACATAATCTCACCAAGTAATTATCTTTCTCTTGTGTTGCTTCTTGGGCATATAGATTTGGAATGGAAACTAACTTATGTGGGATCTGCTGAGGACGAGACATACGATCAAGTTCTTGAAAGCGTGCTTGTTGGACCCATTAATGTTGGCAATTATCGCTTTGTCTTTGAGGTAACTTTTATACTCTACTGACCTTGACCATGGTTATTTTGTTGTAAATTATAGAATTAATTCAAATGCGCTTGTTTTTATAGGCAGATCCTCCAGACGCATTAAAAATCCGCGATGAGGATATAATAGGTGTTACAGTCCTGCTATTGACATGCTCTTATATGGGGCAAGAATTTGTTCGAGTTGGATACTATGTAAACAATGATTATGAAGATGAAAATTTGAGAGAGGAACCTCCACAGAAAGTATTGATAGACAAAGTTCAAAGGAATATATTGGCTGATAAGCCTCGAGTCACAAAGTTCCCTATTAATTTTCACCCCGAGAATATTGACCAATCAGAGCAGCCTGTTCATACACCTGAAATTGCAGCTGAGCAAGAATCTGAAACTTTGCTGGCTGAAGATGTGAAGCCTGTTAATTGTGAAACCAAAAGTGATCATGAAGAACAAACACTTTCTCTACAGGATCATCAACCTGCTCTGTTGTCTACTTGAAGATTTGGACGAACTTGATCATTCAAATTACTTCTGCTTCAAACTTCAAGTGTGAGGGTCAAATTTATTGTTTTTTTAATCTTTTCAACAACAAAATGCGTCATGGGTATCAACCTATTATGGTGAAATTATTTATTTTTAACTAATATATCTACAATCTTGTGGTATGAGTTGGTGGATTTGCTGAAAATGGTTTTACAAATCTTTATAAATCTATTTGGTGTTGAAACTGTGACATTTTGTTTCTAGTTTTTTCTTAATTTGTTGTGAATTCCACTCTTTTTTGGTAACTAATTACTTATGTTCTTGAAGCTCATATGCTGAGCACATATGTGTAGTGCGTGAAGGTAAATTGTCAAAAAAGTTAACATACATTTTCAATTTTGTTAATGAAGGTTACATATTATTTTTGTTTTGTTAAAAACTAAGAAATGGGAAAGTAAAAGCTCAAGAGAGTACGTAGGGGCGGACCCACGATTTTTTTTTACCGGTAGCATCATATAATACGGAAATAAAATTAAATAAAACTGAGGGTGTGGTTCGGGTTTTTTCTCGGGTTTCCGATTAATCGGGTCGGATTAACAAGGTTTCGGCTGTTGTTCTGGTATTTTAGGGCCAAAATTTAAAACAAAATATAATTTATATGAAGTCATGTTAACTAAAATGTTATTTTAAAGGCAGTGACGGAACTTGAATAAAAATTTTAGGGGTGCCAAAACTATTATACTATAAAGTATAAACTATCAAGGAAAAATTTTAAAAGAAAAAATGTTATATATCTCTTTACTTTCTATTCCTACTAAACTCCTACTAACAAAATTAAGATAAATATTAACATGATAAGAGATTAGGATATTATATTTGTCATGGCAGTAACAATGAGTAGTAGGATAAACTATAAATACTTAAAAGAAGAAATATAACTTTTTTAAAAGAAAATAAAAAAATCAATAAAAATTTGATAGACCTTAGTTAGCTTTCTGGGAAATTGACAAAGCTTTTATTCCTACTAAACTCCTCGAGCCAAACACCCATCAATCCATCATTTTAACCATTGTCTTCAATTTTTCTTTTTAACCATTGTCTTCTTCACTTTCTCAATTCATCTTCTACCATTTTACTCTCTTTCTCTCAAACAAAATCACAAGCATCTGGAATGGTGGTCGACTGGAAATTTACTCTCTTTCTCTCAAACAAATTCATCTTTTACTATTTCTTATCATTTTTTTCAAAAAGTTTCATTTTTTTTATTTTGGTGGCATCACCAGTAGCACCCCGAAAATTTACCGGAAGCACCGCCTCAAAAAATCGAAATTTAACACTACGTACCGTAAAAAGACCGGTGTCCCGTGACCCCTTCTCACATTACATAAGTACGAAAGAATACAATGTATAATTTTTGGTTACTGTCATTACTGTTTATACACACACACACACAAGTGTGTGTGTGTTTGAGGTGGCAGAATGGCGGTTGGATGGTGGTGGCAGTGTTTGTGAAGACAGCCAGTAGTTGTGATCGTTGGTGGTTGACTGGTTGGTGGTCACAGACGGTGGTTAATAATGGCAGTGATTGTGGTTGGCGATTGCGTAAGATAATTTTTTGTAAGAACATTAAGAAAAATACATGGCCAAAAGGGTGATGCAGCACCTAAACATAAACATAAATAACTAAACATGGAATTACTTTTTTTTGGATCGCACCTTACTTTTTCAAAAATACCAATGCGGATTAAATTTTTTTATGGCTCAACTTGTATAGTTGTATTGTGATAACTTGTTAAATTAAGGAATTGGATATTCCAATTACGGTTTTGACTCTTGGTAAGCCTGGTAATTCTTGACCTGATTCGAATTCAATACGAAGAGAGTGACACGGACTCGAAATGGGTCAAAAATCAGGTCTGCACTAAAGGGGAGAGCTGAAAAAAATCAAACCAATATAGCAACCGACGGTTTAGATTTTCAAGATTTCAAAAACTGACTTTTCGGTTTGGTTTCGGTTTTTGAAATCTAAAAAACCGAAAAAACCAAATCGAACAATTCCATTGAGCAATATTGTAAATATCACTTCATTTCGAGTCAACAAGTTCACATCTTCTCGATTTTATCCATTTACAGCTTAATATGAAAATCCGTTTCTAGATGTTTATCTCGATATTCAGGTTCTAGTTAAGTTGCATGTAGTTCATCTGAGTTGGTTGTTCGGTTTGAGATTTGATTTGTTTCAATTTTGACTTTGAAGTTTTACATATATTTTGCTTGTATTAATTGCAATATATATTGCTTAAATTAGGTGACACTCATCTTAATGTTTTTAATATAACATCAATCATATTATTTTTTATAACTTTACCATAATGATTGTATAACTCCAAATGTTAATGGTTAAAACGAAAAAGCTGTAAAACTGAATCAAAAACCGACTTCAAAACTGAACGATTTTGATTTTAGTTTTCTGAAAACCGAAAATTTTAATTTATTTTATGTTAAAATGGAACCAAACCGAATCATGGTGACACGAATTCGTTCGGTTTGTTAGCCGTGTCGTGCTGGTGCTGTCATATTTAATTATCATTTAAATATTCGAGTGTTGACGGTGTTGAACGTAGTTGGCTTGCCTAAAACGGCTAAAACCCTGGTAAAAACGCCGATTGGAAGAGAAGAAATGGGGAAAGAGAAAGAACGGCTGAATCAGTTACTAATCCACCATCTCAATACCATCCACGAAACCTTCCAGGTTCAATCCAGATTCAACCTATTCTTATCGCTTATTATTATCATTATTATAATTCACAGCTCTTTGATTTTAGAAATCCTTTTGATACTGATTCATTTTTAGGTTTTGGATCATTCTCCCCCATCTTCGCTAAATAAAGTAAGCTGGGATGAAGTTGTCAAATTGGGGGAACAGCTCTATAAACAAGCCACTACTGGTATTCTCTTTCTCTTCCTATGTCATGTCTCCCTTCCTTCCAGTTTAATTTGTCTGTATTATGATGATCATAAGCTCTGTGTAACACTAAAGGCTATGTGTGGATGTATTCTATGTTTGGTTTGAATGAAATATAAGTTTTTATGTTTTAATCTGTCTGTTCTCTGTAATCATAAGCTTTCTGAGAAAATGGGTTTCAACTTTTGATTGTTGGTTGTAATTCGTTTATGCTTGTAGGTTGAATCTGTATCACTAATGACTTACAGCACAAACTTGTTTTGTTGGTTCTGATTGCTGATAGCTGTTGGGATTTTTTCCACTTTAGAAAATAAAAAGACGTTCTTGACATTTGTGTTCCAATGATGTAACAATTTCACAAAACAAGGGTACCTTTGAATCTATACACAAATCGATACCAATAGAAGAGCTTCCCCCCTCAAAATGGAGATGTAGTCACGTGTTACCTATATGAAGAACATATTTCGAGTTTCGGAGCAGTTATCTTCTTTTTCACATATTTCTTATTTTGAACTGTTAGACAATGAGATTATTAGTTAATTATGAATAAATGCAAATTTTGATGTTTGATATTAACCAAGTCAAAATGTGGGGCTTCAAGAATGGGTAGAGGGAGCTCCAATTTTTTGCACCTTGCTTCTTCTTAGTATAATTGTTCACTAACATTCCTTATGAAATGAATTCATGAGATATGCAAATCATAACCTTTAGGTTAGCCGGTTTTACTGGTTTGGTGTTTGAAGACAATATGTAAAACAGATTAAGGCAAGAGATATGTATTAAATATACTCTTGATTTTGAAATTATAGTTTAAAACCAGAGCATACATGAAATAGCGGCTTCTAAGGGACCAATCTTAGTTCATCCATGGACTCCTTGTCTAGTGTTTTTGGCAGGATGGGTAACTGGAAAGCCTTATGTAGGTTTTGGTAAATATGTGAAGCTTATGAAACATAGACAATCGGGGAAAAGGATGATGATTCGATCTATAATCATTACTAAAACAGTAAAATAGAATGTACTTTATACATGTCTTAAGAGGCTTGTGAAACAACATTTCTTTGATAGTAAATATATATCATCTTGGAATAGGTAATCACACACATGCACAAAAATGATTGAAATAATAATAAAAAATTGAACCGTGTTTACATGATTCAATAATTTGATTAAATCTACTGATGCTGCTAGGGCTCTATTATACTCCTAGACTATGTCATTATGTGATACGATAGAATTCGAGGTGATCGGCCTCCCAAACAAAGTAAATAAATAAAGAACACAATGAACTTGACGTGAACGAATAGAACTAAAATTTTCTGCTCTCCTTTTTCATGTAAATGAAGTACAATATTTAAAGGAGAATGAACCCCCACTATTTCCTAAATTCTAGGAACATAATATGGAAACTAGTGGAAACATGCTTCTACGTGGCCTATGATCACTTAGCAAATTAAAAGAACATGGAAAATGAGACAGTAGATAATAATGCATGCAATAACAAAATAAGAAATAAACTTCTATGAACGTGGTCACGTATCATTATGCAAAACCAAAACGATGAACATATGCATCATTTATAAGCAAAGTTCAAACAGAAAGGGGATTATAACCGGAGCAAGTTAATGTGTCATATTCACAAGCGAGGAAGTAAATTAGTGATTGATCGCTACACCAAACTCAACTGGTTCCATTAAAACTAATTCCGTGTTAAGAAATTTCTCTATCTTGTTCAGTTTGTTTTCTTTCAAAACAGATGGTAAATATTGCAAGTAATATACTATTACCATTTTCTAGATATTGCATCCTTAAGAAAACAAAATACTAAATGAGATTCATTACCATTCTTATATATTAATGACATCACTATGTCATGTTTTTTAGTGGGAATGCTTTGGACCGGAAATGGGCCGGATGCAAAAGCACTTGAGGAGACCATGGAGACGTATTCCAATTTGCTTCAGGGCTTCCTTTTGGTTTCACATGGAAGTATGATTGGTGCAGGAACTACACTGTCTTCTTGCATCCATGCATCTGTAAAACAAGTCATTGATTGCAGCTTTATGCTGTTAAAAGAGTCGGTGGCTTCCTATGGTAATCTCTTATTACAACAGACTATTGGTCCAATTTCCATGATGTTAGGAAAAAAAAGATTAGCCTTTTTATGTCTTTCAGTCTGCTTGACCCATTTGTATGTAAATGGGACGAAAGTGCCACCTCTAAGGTTATCTGTCATCATTATTACAAACAAATTGATGGAGTTACTTTGGGCTCACCCGGTTTTTCTTCTTTTCATTATTGAGCAACGTTTTAGATATTATACAAATAAACGTACCACAAATATCCCACTATTGGCAAGATGAACTATGTTTACGTGTTTGAAGATACTGACAATATGGTAGACAATACATATTATGCTCTCTCAATCGCATGAATATGCAACAATTTTGTTTTGCTTTAAAAGATTCCTAGTTAAATTACACGATATCAGCGTTGCAGACAAATTACTTTCGTTATATTATTGTCCTGAATAGAAAATTAGTTTGATTTATGACAAATAGAGCTATTTCAAATCAAACTTTGCAATCTCTGTCACATGCCAAGATTATAAATATTTCTTCACATCTTAATTATAATTAATACAGGAAGCAGTAGTAAAGCACATACACTCTCGATTCCTCAGATTGTAGGCACTGTTTGGGAGGCATGTTCATCTCTTAAGAAGACACCCGGGACAAACATTACCGCCATAGGCCGAGCCATGACTCAAATTGCAGTTTCCATGAAAGACGTTCTTCGTGAAATGAAGGAGCTTAAGCCCACTTCCTCGGGCCCATCTGATGAGGTTTCAAAGCCCGATAACGAGACCCACGACACTGACAACTCTTCATCAGAGGGAGATTTAGGCAGTGACTTATCACCTGAAGAGATGAAAATTACGGAACTAGCCATTAGTGTTGTTTCTGAAACCCTTTCAACAATAAAAGAAATTATTCGGTCAATCACCAATCTACTCAAAAACCCTGAAACACAAAACGAGAGTAAGCAAACGGTGAATTCTTTGGAGAAATTATTGAATATTTGTAAAAGCATGGGATTGCAGGTAGATGAGATTGGAGCTTGTCTTTATCCCCCTCAAGAAGTTTCTGCCATTAAAACCGCTTCTGAGAAAATGGTAAGCCTTGTCGGTGAAATGCAGATAGAACTGGAAAACATCAAGGGGTCTTCGGATGCCTTTGTTGATGCCAGGAACGGGTTAATGAATTCTTTGAAGCAGCTGGAATCAGGGTTAGGCTCTTGTGATGATGAACTTGTGAGTGAAATGGAGAACCTCGAGATAAATTCTTCTTGCCCGTAGTTTCGGGGATATCGATCAAGGTGTTTATGAGTTTTGACTTTTTGGTATAAGAGGTGTGTTGTAAGATTTTGGGGGGTTGGATGAAAATGTTGGTTCTTTAGTTTACACTGACTTGTTATTGTTTGATACAGAAATAATTGTTCATCATGTCTTTGCAAGAATCAAATAGATTACGAGGTTCAAGAACAGTGTGTTTTTGGTATATTTTTGTTATTTTGTAGTTCTAATAGGATCCGTTGCATTAGTGCTGGTACGATCGCACCCATTATTTTGTAGTTAGTAATGATACATGTCTAAAGCCATTCAATGTTCAGTACATTTTATAATAATTATTTTTGTTGTCGTAATAATGAGGCCGAACTAACGTAAATAGTAACCACACTCTCCTCTTGGTCGAGACTTGAGATACATAGTGACAGGAAGAGTTCTTTCGATTTGTGCAAGTTGTAATTTAACACAGAGACGGTCGATGATTGCTATAATTGAGCTCGTGTTATTTACCAGTAACAAATAACAAATAGATTCTACAAAAATAACACGACGGTTGTACATCTATATGAAGTCTTGCTCATTCTATGGGTGCATAAACCGGCGCACCAGGAATTGGTGTGGGCTCGAGCCACTTACTTCCCAATGAGCTTAACAGTCCATGCACCACCAAAGTAAAGACCCAAAAGTGGTCCAGCCAGAAGCATCTGAGTTAGAGGATCTGTTGATGGGGTCACTATAGCCGCTGCAACCACAGCACCGACGACCACGTATCTCCAAACCGACAACATTTGATCACCTGAAACTAATCCAACTTGCCCTAGTAGAAGTTGTATAACCGGTACCTACATACATAAACCGATATATGTGAAAGCAAACACAACCTTCCCTTTAATACCTTTTGACCTTTTCAAGTCAGACTTATCTAAATATACACACTTTTGAAGTCAAACTTATTTTTCTCGAATTCAAATTTGATATGATCTGAATAAAACCAAAAACACCAATGATCTTCTGCTTGAGGGTTTCTAATAAATATGACATGCTTTTAAAAGGACTCCCAAAAGTTTATGCAATTGATATCAACTTTAAAGAGGAAGACTGACATGTTTGACTTTAAAGGTCAAATTGATGATAAACCTAAAGAGAGAAAGGATTACCTGGAACGACAAGCCTGTACTGAACATGAGTACCAATACAAATTCGAAGTATTGATCAATGGACCACAATGATTCAACAACCCCTTCTGCATAAGTTACAAAGAAGTTCAAGGCGGCTGGAGTGAGAACTATGTATGAGAAAGCGATCCCCGTGTAGAAAAGTATAGAGGACCCTAGAACGATCGGGGCCAGGAATTTTCTTTCTGATCTTGTTAATCCAGGTAGAACAAAAGCTATGATCTCATACAGAATCACCGGGCTTCCTAAAAGAAGGCCACAATACCCTGATACCTGCATACCCAAAAACTCAATTATCCCCATAGACTGGTTTTAGTCGAGATAATAATCTAGAATTTATTTATTGAATAGAAACAAATATTGCCCTTTCAAATCCAATAATCAGATAAGCAATCCCAAATCACAGATCCAAACGCCCACTAAATATGATATATGTATGTCATGACTCATGAGAGGTGTACATGGGTTCAATAGTAACCTTTATAGTTGTAAAGAAAAACTCGCCAGGAGCTAATTGTAGGAACCGAACTCCTTGGGTTCTAACAGGAGCTTCAAGAATCATTATGAGATCCTTTGAGTACACAAAACATCCCAAGATGGCAGCTCCAACTGCCAAAACTGACACAAAGATTCTCTCTCTTAACTCTTCAAGATGATCAAATATGGTCATTTCTTTGTCATCTGGGAGGAGCTCTTTATCCGGATACAGAAAACTATAAAGGGCACTGTCGTTATTTGGTTCATCATTCTCTACCGCATTTTCTTGGATATCATCAGCCATCTCTATATGTAAAATGAAGGAAATTAAATATAGTAATTACTTAATATTTCATTGTGTGGGATCCGTATAAACAAGTATTACATGTAGTATATAAGAAAAACCGATTCCCACCACATGGAAAATGAATAAGACTAGTGGGCATTGGATCAAGTGGATATCATCAGCCATCTCTACTTTGAACTTTTAAAATAACTGGATTAGACAGAAAATCGTCATATGCAAAAATGTGGTTTCTTTACATTTCAAATCATGCTTCACATGCAATAACTCTCACATGGTTTATGCTTAGTTGCTTAAAAGATTTTTTAAAAATTTCATGCCCAATATAACTTTTTTGGTTACGGGCTTGGGTTTTAAAATGGGTATCAAAACCACATATGTAGGCAAACCATAGTTATTCATAGCCACGAACCAAACAGCCCCTTAGATCCATATTTTCTTGAATGTACCTTCATTAATATGTCATATGTTAACATCCATATAATACCAGCCTTTTAAAAAAACTACCATAACCATCTATACACACTACTATGAGTAACCATAAATGCTATAGTCTTAAAACCAAAAAGGATACTGAATCTAAACTACTGAGTTACTCAAAAGAGTTCTTGAAAGATTCAAGCTTTTTAGAGTTCACTTGGATCAACTGAATAATACCTAATCACATAAGTCCCAACAAACTACACTATCTATAAATCCATTTGTTCTAATCCATTAATCACTATGGAATTCTGTTAACAATTTTCAAATCTTAGTGGTCTAGGAGTGATTAAATAGCATCTTCCCTAAAATGCCCATAAATCTATCATTCAATGTCTGCGAATGAGGTCAAAGATCATATAACTTAATATAAACGAGTAGAAACAAAATAAACAACTATAAAAATTACAAACTAACCTGTAATATTTGTGTTCCTAATATCATGATCTTAAAACCTAGCTATTATATTAATTCATTAATCCCCATAAGTAGCAATACTCAAGATATTCACCCAACAAAAGTATCACTCAAATTACTAACCAAATTAGTGTACCATCAAATCATGATAAGATAAGAGTATCCTAATATTAATCAAATCAACAACAATCAAGATTGCAAAGCTATTATCAACCCACCTGAAAAATCATGCCAAATTGCCAAGTAAATAAATTTATGAGGGGAATTTTCTAACTATGAACAAGAAAACTCACAAAGGTGAGTGGTTAAGAGTTTTTAGTAATTAATCAAGAAGAACTCTCCAGTTTGGTAAAACTTACCAGGTCTATCTTCAACAACTGGTCCTATACCCCCAATTCCAAGCCTATTTTGCATATCCCTTACATCTTCAAGAGCAAAGCAGACAACTTTGCCAATCTTTCTTTGATTTTTAGTAGAGAAACGAAAAGGGGTTTTCCTTTGATTGATCTGCAAAGAAGTTGAATGGTTTGTTCTTGAATCAACACAGTTGAAGCACCTGATTGTGTTGAGATTAAGATTGTGGATGAGGGCGTTTGTGCTTCCCATTTTTCTTGAATTCTTTTAGGTGAAAAGATTGATTGTTGTTATGTTCTGGGGTTTTACTGAATTGTGGGTTTGTATTCTTCTTTAAAATGACTCTTATTTGATGACTGGTTCTCAATTAATACACCTCTTTTGGTTATCGATTATATATTCTTGTGGAGGTAAGGACAGCAAGTGGTGCACGTTAGCAAAATTACTGGTGCTCTCTAATCGTGCGCTCGGTGTTTTTTTCTTTTTAGTTTTTATTTTCATTATTACTCCCTCTATTTCACTACTTTTATTATTAAAAAAAACCACTGTGTAAAAAGATTTTTCATTATTTCCTGAACTAAATAATTAACAATATCATATCACTTTTCCCAACTATATATATATTTACTTATTTATGACAAAGGTACTATTTTTATTGATAAAATAAGCCGAAATGTTGTATTTACAGGCCCAGCCCATAAGAAGGGAAAACTGGGCTACTATCAGGGCCCGTAGGATAATGGGTTCAGAAAAGTTCAATCGGACTGCATGCGATACGGCCCAATCTAAGTATAAAGGGCTAAAGGCCCATAGCTGATAAAAGAGAATGCGGAGTGGGTACGTGTGCCATGTTGGCAGCCCCACCCCTACCCTTGTACCGACTCAAAAATTATTATTCAATTCTCGCACGGGACACTCTTCAATTACTCATCATTTTCGCAATAAAAGTTGTATATTAGATTAAGTCACTGGATTTCTTCTATAATTATAACAAACATATCTCAAATTCGATATTTCAATCCTAAGTGTCTGGTATCACAAAATTCGAATTGGGATCATTATAGAAGTAACAATCTTGTTCTTGACAAAGAAGAAGATCTGAAAACCAAAGAGAAAAAGGTATGTCAATTTTGTGTGTATTTCAATTTGTCATTCGAATTTGATTTTAAAACCGAAAACGGAGTAACAAAGTTTTAGAATTTATAATGAAACCACATAAATATAAAAAAAAATCATTATAATCTCTGTACTTAAATGATTTTGCGGGACCCCATTTTGCATTTAGGGGGCTTTGCACTAAATGAACCGGTGACACTAAAATTACATAGATCATCAGTACTTCATTTCCATTGATAAAAAAGCGTACATTATAGCACCAGTTTAAATGTACGTAATGACTAGTTTGTATCATAAGATCACACAGTCATCTCCTTCCTTGGCAGTCGATGCTCCTCCTCCCTTTGCCGCAAATGTTCTTTCTCTTTTAGCCGCTCCTCCTTTTCCCAGCGAAGCTCTTCAGTCCTCATATCAGATTCCCGAGCTTTCGTTTCAACCTTTTCATGAGCATCCGTCTCTTCTGCCAATTGACTTATCAAGCTTCAAATCTCTATCCTTAAGCTTCAAATCAACCAATTCATTCATTCTCTCTACATTTAAGTCATCATCTTCCTCTCTACATTTTTATGAACTTCATACAATATGATTATTTAAGATTTGTTCACAATGACTCATACAATTAATTAAGTACAGATCTGAGTAGGACATTCCTATTCTGATACAAAACCATACAATCTATTATAAAATTTCGATCTTGACAATATGTTATGAGATATTAAGAAAAATATAATAAATAATATTAATAACAAGGTTTTCATTGTAAAATCATAGCTCTCGTTCTTCTACATTACTACATATTAGTATATTGAAGCTCTTTTAGTATCTCTTCTTAAGGGTGAGCATAATAACTGACAAACGAAGCGAATCCATTATAATATGTTAAAACCGACCAATAAAAACTAAACTGTTATCAAAACTAACGGTTTGGTTTTTAATTTATGAATAACCAATTTTATTGATTCGCTCTCGGTTTATACTAAACTAAATCCATTAATAACCAAACCGATAACTACTAATAATATGTACTTGTATATTTCAAATTACTAATAGAAAATAAGTAATAAGAGTTGGTTACCCACCTATCATAATATAATGGAGATACACTCCCCTTCAGTTGTTTGAAACTTGACTTAATTAATGTATTTTAATGCTTGGATATTCTATTAATTAATATATTGTTGTATTTGCAACTTGTTATTAATTTACGTAATTGTATTATTATTAGTGGTTGAAATTATGTTTTATGTAAATTAAAGTTTTAAGTTTTTAATTGATCCCATTAAAAAACACAACCTGCATTTTATATAAAAATAGGTTAAAGACCCCTATTAACGTTAATCGATGATAATTGATAAAATCGTACCTATTAAAATTGAAATCAATATTAACCGGTAACTGATGGTTGAAGATTTGTTATAATCGATTAGCTCTGTGTTAAGCCCAAACTAAACCAAACCGATCGATTTTCACCCATATCGACTCTTCTTAATGCACAAAACATATTATAGTTGTGCTTGACTGCTTGTCATGTAAAATAAACGTCTTATCCTCATCCATCTTTTTGTTAAAGATAAAACTAGAATGCGGATGTTAAATATAATAATTTGATTCTCCTCTTACAATTTTTAAAGGAGTTTTTTTTCCAATTAGACATTCTTTCAGAAAAATCAAGCTTTTAACTCAAATATAAACAACTTAATTGATTTAATTTTCGAAACATCGTATAAACCATCTCTAATTAAAAGCTTTATAAAACTCAAAACCTTAACCTCTCTATAAGGAGCTAGTGATTTGGTCTCACACTCTATTCATAACATATATGATCTCTCTTAATACTATTTTCCTTTGTCACATACACATAAAAATATGGTTGATGATTTGCTCATATCAAAATTTTGTCACATATAACATTTGTGATTTTTATATCTCTAGAATCTTACTATTATTTATTTTTATTCATATATTTAAGGATAAAATAATCAAGATAACAACTAATTGTTGTGTATGACAAAATATACATATCATACAAATATGTTGGGTATAAATCATTTATCTAAAGTATACAGTGAAAGAGGGGGTATTATTGTAATTGTACGTATCCAAATAAAAAGTTTAAAGCAAAGTCAGTCATTCAATATTCTTCCATCACATCACAGGGAAGTCCCACGCGGCTTCTTCTTCTATATTTTCTTTCTTCCCCTTCCTTCTTTGTTCATCAACGGTTTTTCAGTCATGGCGGCGGAAGACGTTAACCAATCCTTGTGCCTGACCAATTCAGACGAGATCAAGAAGGTGTTCAGTCGTTTCGATGCCAATGGCGACGGCAAGATCTCTGCTAAGGAGCTCGTTCACATCATGAAGGCGCTCGGATCTGACATCTCCGATGAAGAAGTGAACCAAATGATGACTAAAATCGATACAGACTGCGACGGATTCATCAATCTAGAGGAGTTCTCCAAATTTTGCAAAGGAAACGCCGGTGACCAAGACGGAGGTATGAAGGAGATCCAGGAAGCGTTTGAGCTCTACGATTTGAACAAAAACGGGTTAATCTCGTCAAGCGAGCTGCACCAGATCTTGACTCGGTTAGGCGAAAAGTGTACAGTTGATGATTGTGTCCAAATGATTAAATCAGTAGATTCCGACGGTGATGGCTTCGTTAACTTCGAGGAATTCAAGAAGATGATGTCCAACACTTCATCATCCAACGGTGCCGATGCAGATGCACCGTAGAACAGTAAGTTCTCGTTGCAGTGTAGTTAATAACACTATCTCTACTTTTTTTCCATTTCTAGATTTTAAGTAACATCGATGCAATTTGGGGATAAATTTCTGATGATCTAATAGTTAATTGAAAGATCATTAGTTTGCTAGGATTGTTAAGACGAAGTTATAAACATCGATCATACATAGATCGGGGGGAATAAGGTGTCAATCGATCGTATAAGATGAGATCAAAATGTGAAATTCAGATGGGGCATTTGTTAAGTTCGATGAAACATTTTCAAGTTTTGGTTGTGGACGTTGATAGGAAAATTTCTGGTATATTTCAGTGGGTAATGTTATGAAATAATCTGATTAAGACTTGTTACATTGCTCATTCTACTTTTCAAATGTATGGATCATATACACGTACTATTAATAGAAAAGACTATTTTGATGGCTGTGAGGTTTTATATACTTTTATTTTTATTGCTACTTATTTTTTTACTACTCATAACATCCTAATCCTAATATATATTAAAATACAAAATAGAAAATAAGAGTGAGAATTAGTAGCTTTCATATATGGGTCTAGTGAATATGATGAGAAGGTAGGAAAAATTTAATAAGAAAAAAAATATAATTTTTCATGATAGAAATTAAAATTAGGAGGAAAGAAAAGGAAAAAAGAATTTTTAAAATTCTTGTGTTCGCTATGTTTATTTTTTCTTTAAGGAGGGAAGACATAATTTGAATGGAAACTTGATATTCTTACTCACAACTTTTTTCTAAACGTTAGAAAATTTAAGAGGTGAGAAAAACTTTTAAATTTTTAAGTGACTAAATTACACTAATTGTTAAGTAACTAACATTGCACTCGCACAATGAGGCGGCGATGACAATAGTTTTTGTTGTATAACATGTTTGATTTAAAAAGTATGGTATGATATGTGAAATGCGATGTTAGTCAACATATCCATGTATTTTTTACCTTTTCTGATTTCTTTACTTTTTTTTACAATCAACCATTTTATTAAGGGTTCAGTTCTCCAAAATGTATTAAACTATACCAAAAAATGTATTGTGTGTATCCACCTTTCAAAAATTCTATTGTATGTTTGTATGTATTAAACTTCCTATTTTATGTACTAAACTTATACTTTTTTTATTTTTGAGTTAATTACATTTTTGGTCCCTATGGTTTACACGAAATTGCATATTTGGTCCTTAGGCTTCATTAATTACGGATTTAGTCCTTGTGCATTACCATTTGTTTCAATGTTGGTCTCTGGCCCACTTAAAAAGACTAAAATGCCCTTCTCCCTTTTCTTATTCAATTTTTAATTCTAATACCATTTTCTTTTAATAATAAATAATCAAAATTTATTAATAAAATACTCTTATCCCTTTTTTATTTTCCTTTACATAATAATTAATTAAATAATCTAATCTCATCCCCTGCCTCTCTCGACCCCATTCTCTCTCTACTCTCTCTCTCTCTCTCTCTCTCCAATACCTCCCACTACCACCACCATTTCCATCCTCTGCCACCACCGTTTCTAGCCATCTTCACACCACGATCACCGGCCACCCTCCATCTCTCTCTACCGACTTCACCCTCTGCCCTCTCACCTCCGGTGCTCTCTCTCTCTCTCTCTCTTCCTCTAACCACCGTTTACCATCATGGACAACAATCAAGAAATGAAACCCACCAAAGATCGTAGGACGAAACCCACCAAAGTAATCCAAAATCGAAACCCATAAACAACAGCATACTAAACTTGGTCAAGATTTTAGGGTTTAGATTCATCTTCATGGTTTGATTTGAGGATTTCTTCGATTTTAGGGTTTTAGATTCATTTTCATGGTTTGATTCCGGCGGATTGGTAAGCAGTGGCTGTGATAGTAGATGGCGGTGGTGGCAGATCTACTATGGTGGCGGTGGTTACTGGTAGACTAAGAAGGGAGACGAGAGACGATCATGGGTTGGTGCGGCAGACGGAGAAGAAGAGAGAGAGCGGCGGTAGTGGTAGATCTGTATTGGCGGTGGTTGTTGCAGGTCTACTACGGTGGTGGTAGTCTAGATCGCCATCTCCCCCCGTTCCTTAAACTGAAATGCCTTACCCCTTCCCCTAAACCCATCGCCGGCCACAAACCCCTCATGCCTTACACACAATATTTCGAACAAACACTCCCTCCTCTGTTAGGATTTCTTTGCGGTGGCGGCTGTGTTACAGTAGATCTAGGGTTCGGCGGCGGTGGTGATACATTAGATCTAGGGTTCGGCGGTGGTCCTTGGACAGAGATAGAAAGAGAGAGAAAAGGTGGAATGTGTGGGTGGTGGCTGTAGATGGTGTCGGTAGGTGGTGGTTGTAGGTGGCGGTGGCGCTGGATGGTGGTGATGGCGGTGGAGCAGACGACGGTGGAGAGGAGGGAGAGATAGATAGAGAGAGTATTTGTTGTGAGTGTGTGTGGGAGAGTGTTTATATATTTCTTATTTAAACATAATTATTATTTGAATTAATTACACTTTTTAAGAATAATTATTATTTAAATGAATAAAACTTAAAAACAAAAAAATAAATTAAGAGACAAGGGTATTTTAGTCTTTTTAAGTGGGTCAGGGACTAACATTGAAATAAATGGTAATGTAAAAGGACTAAATCCGTAATTAATGAAGCCTAAGGACTAAATGTGTAATTTTGTGTAAACCACAGGGACCAAAAATGTAATTAACTATTTATTTTTTATGTAATCAAAATACATACAATAACACCAAATTTAAAGTTCAATACACACAATAGAAATTTTGAAAGGTGGATACATCAATAGATTTTTGGGTATAGTTTAATACATTTTGGAGAATTAAACCCTTTTATTAATTGTTAAAATAGTTTTTGAAAAACAACTAAAAAACATTATTATTGAATAATTAGAGAAAAATATATTATAGTTTTAAAATGGGAAAATTACCATTTTTGTCAATATACTATTCATTTTATTCCAATTTTACCAACATTGTTTTTATTTTATCAATTACACCATTACACTTTCAATATTTTTCTAATTTTACCAACATTCTTTTTATTTTATCAATTACACCATTACACTTTCAATATTTTTCCAATAAACACAAGGTTTACCTACTAAGCGGTAAGGCTGACAACTTGGGTCGGGTTCGTGTTATTGGGTTCGTGTCAGTTTCATGTCGATCCAATTTCGACCTATTTATTTTCGTGTCAGGTTCTGTAATACCCGTTTTTCTAAATTGCGTCAAGAGGATTATTTATTTCGATTATTGAGTATTATAAATAAGTGGACAATGATCTTAGAGTGGTATTAGTGTATATTACTGCAAAGTTTTTTTTCTCAATTTTCATATAATTTTAAGAATTTCTTTTCATTTATGGTTTATATTATGTTTAATCCAAAACCGTATTTGAAACCCATAATCGAAAACCGTAATTGACCCGAACTCGAACAACACGAACCTAATAACACGAACCCGATCCAAATTGTCAGCCTTAGTAGGTAAACCTTGTGTTTATTGGAAAAATATTGAAAGTGTAATGGTTTAATTGATACAATAAAAAGAATGTTGGTAAATTTGGAAAAATATTGAAAGTGTAATGGTGTAATTGATAAAATAAAAAGAATGTTGGTAAAATTGGAAAAAGATGAATAGTATGTTGGCAAAAATGGTAATTTTCCCTTTTAAAATTATAGTGATCTAAGTAATTTAGCCATAATGAGATAATGTAAATAATTTTTGTGATGTTTAATGATGTATTAAAGTAATAAATGCCTTAAATTAGTTGAGATAATCAAGAGAATGATTGGTTAGGCTATTGCTTTAAGTGTTTGTATCTTAAGCAAAAAAATTTGTACTACTTAATTTTAAGTAGTCTTAAAATTTTTAAGAGAGAGAAAGTTAAATGCTTTATAATGAGTATAGATAAGTAATATTTCTAGAAAAAAAAGATTATTATTGTAGAATATACATTTTCTTTTGTTATAAAAGTAATGAAATAAAAATATTACTCTTTGTCTTTATTTAATATTATTTAAACTCAGAAACATAAAAACTTCTAAAAGTATAATTATTTCCCTCATTTTCTTATCTTCTTAATTTTCTTTTCTATCTTCTTTCTATGTAAATTCATCAACACCGCGTAATACTATTCCAATATTGGATTAATGACAATTTCGTTTTTATTTTTTGAAGTGATATTGTGTATGTATAGTTTTAAGAGTTGGTGGTCATAACACTTTAATGTGATAGGCGGTTAAAGCCTAAAATACTACTAGTATCTATAATCTATACATATTCTGTTATGTTAAGAAGACATACTTAGATAATATTGTATCAAACCATAAAGATATTTCACTTACAAACCTTGTGAGTATAAATTCATATAACATATGTAATGTTATTATAATTGATTGAATATGTAAAACATTGTCTGAGACCAACTCGTGTGTTAATTTCTCTAACCGAAATTTAAATCTTGTCACCCCTGTTCATGAAAGATATTTAATTTTTTTTTGTACTTATCATTATCTAAGACCATGTTTATCTCATATATCACATCAGTGTCATATTGACTTTTCCTTTCATTCCATTCTAGATCATAAACCCTAAGATCAATTTCGCACAATCATTTCTATTTTCAGAAATAAATAAATATAAAGTAGAGAGAGGAGAAAGGTAGAGAGTATAAAGAGAGAGGAAAGAGAAGTTTCTACAAAACCCAAAGGCTAAAACGAGTACGATTGCTATCCAACTACACAAGGGGATGGGTGTGATGGTGTGGGAGGGGTGTAATGTGGTGTTAAGGGCTCCAACGACCATCTAGCACTCACCCACTAGGTGGATGCCCAACATAAAGAATATTTGTCAGCCAAAATTAAAAATGTGAATAAATGCTATTGGATAGTTAAATAATTTTGCAATTAATTAAAGTTTTTATGTGAAAGAAGGTATGTATTATTGTCAAGATTTCGTTTTGGAAAGATTCCAATTGGAATTTGCCTGGTATCAATTGGCAATGATCGCAATCTATCTGTGAGATAATAATGGTCAAAGACGTTTATCTAGTTTTATTTCCAATAATACTTCGAGTATTTTTATATTATTAACGACTTGTTGAGTTTCCATTTGGATTTGCAATTCTCACATCGTGTTTGGTAAGTCATGTGGTTGCTTACAGGATGACACATTTCGACTAAGTAATGGCCACAAGATTGGTGTTGACTACATCCTAGCTTTTTGGAAGAAATGAGGGAGAAAGCAATTAAAAATGTGAAAGAATAGAACATAAATCAAATTCTTAGGAATTTTAATATTCCTTTAGTAATAGAATTCAAATCCTTAGGTTAATAGGTTGGATGAATTTAATTCCTTTTCCTATAAAATAATGACAAAATAATATTACCCTTCATTTAACCCTAATAGGCTAATACTTTCACCACACCCAACCCCTATCCTACCCTACCTCATACCCCACCCTAACCTACCCACACCCACACCCACCCCCTTACCCTACCCTACCCCACTTTTATACCGGTAACTGGTTGATAGATGAGTGTTCTTGGAGTACTCGGTTTGGCCTTACGAATTCAATTCCTATATGATTTGAATTTTTAAGTAATATGATTCAAATACTTTGAATTCCGTGAAATAAACACAGTTTGGATTATCAAAAGGCCGTATAGTGTAATAGGATGGTGCTTGCTATTTCATTCAGGTGAGTCCAACTTAGTTTGTCTAAAGAAAGAATAAAGCATGTAAATAGGATAACTTGGGTAAATTGACCCCAAAATAGAAGGTCAGGGATGCCAACGAGAATGATTCCTATTTTGTGGTATACTACTATACTAGATGGTAAAGACATTCCTAAGCCCTCAAGCTCCATTGTATTGGAAAAATGGTGGTATGGGCAGTAGAAGAAAAATAGATTAAGTTGGTGGGCCGATTTATGGGTATTTATAAACTATGAATAAAAATCCCGAAAATGAGCCTTTAAAATGCTAAAATAAACACCATATTAATTGCTCATTCAACCTCAATGCCTAAAAGTACATTAATTACAAAGGGATTGGACGGTGTCCAATTTGGTCCGTTTCTTCGCGATTCAAGCAGTTAGGAGAGAGCGGCATCAACTATTTTTTTCTAGTGCTCGACGACTTGAAGGGTTAAAGGGGCATAGAGAGAGGGGGGGCATGGAGTCATCCGGTTTTAGGTAGATGCTGAATTTTAAAACTTCTTAACCTACGAATATGGGAATAAGATATTCAAAGGTAGATGGTGAAGATCTTTTTTACATGTGGTAGAGTATATATTGAATACAAGATTGTAAAAAAAGAAATCAATACAAGTAAAAATATAGTATTAATTTTTAAATAATCAGAATGTATGTACTTGATTGTACCCTTAAAAGCGGACTCTTGTTTTATTTACCCGTGAGAGGAAAATGTAAGAATTGACCTAAGCATAGTTCTCTGAAATAAAAATGTCTTTTATCTCTGGGTCCATGTCGGAGACAACGAGGCTATTGTTACACCACTCGTGCAGAGGAGAATCGTTGGATTGATGTCACACCCCAAAACTCTAAAGGTGTAACAGCATCAAAACTTCAATAAATCTCTAATAATAAAATAACATCTTACAAAATTCAAAGCAACGTAGGATTTAAAACTAAGAACATAGTCTCAAATGACAAGTCTAAATAAAAAGTCTAGCCTCTAAACTTTTCTATACTCCTTCTCTTTGCCCTTTGATCATGAAGCTTTGTCATGGCCTGAGATACATGCAAGAGGGTCAGCTATTGCTGGTGAGTTCATGGTTTTATATTACATAAAACTACACACAAACATCAAGTACGGTTCATATCAAAATATCTCGTTTTTAATAAAAATACTTGTCTCTGCTGAGCGTAGAGGCACACCTCGCGGTACCTCTTTCGACTCACATAACATAACCAACACAAAAGTGCACCTCGTGGCACATGTATTGATTTAACTTGCCTTGCCATGGAACATAGGTCCCAATTACTATGCATAGTAACACTTGTACAATCATGCTCTTAACCATGTACTCATAACATCGTGATAAAACATGTATAGATCTCAATAAAACATAGCATGAATAAAAGCTTGACATAAAATAGCATCAATAAATCATCTTACGATAAAACTTGCACACATACATATAGGCATGTATCACATTAAAAATCACACGAGACTCACCTCTCGTCCTTAGCTTAAAGCAACACCGAATTAAATTTGAGCTCACGTCCTTATAAGCAAATCCCCTATATATAAAATAGTTTTACAAAACTTATTATATGGATTTTAGACATGAAACCTAAAATTATCACACAGATTGGTCGAGTTTCCCGAAACCTATTTTAGCTCGATGTATCTAAAGATCATTATGATCTTTTATATATATATATATATATATATATATATATATATATATATATATATATATATACAACAAGAAAATCAAAATTTTAATAACCAACTCTAACACCCTTAGGAATTAATATTTGCAAAAATAACTAATCCCTTCTTCTTCCTTTTTTTCTCTCCAGATGGTAATATATATATATATATATATATATATATATATATATATATATGTTATATATATATATATATATATATATATATATATATATATATATATATATATATATATATATGACAATAAAACTCAAAGAGTCAAATAGCACTGTTCTCTTTATCTGACATCGAAGTACTAACCATTTTTTTCCTTTTTCGAGGCATGTACTTGACTAACTATTAATATATCTTTTGCAACTTCATCTTCTACAATTAGATACTGAAACTCTTACCTTCTCCATGGATGACTTTCTTGAGAATTTTAAGATTTTGTTTTAAAATCCACATACAACTATAAATTATTTCTTCAGCTTTCTCCATCATATTACCCTTTAATTTGTAGTTCACCATCCTAACTATCAGGGGTTTAAAGTTTAAAGAAAAGCTTTATCGTAAAAACGTCGGTAACCATGAGCATGTTAACATCGCCCCAAAACTCGACCAATCTACAGCTATAAATCATCCAATTCTAATAACATCATAAAACGCGAGTCCTAAGAAGGATGATTACCTTAAAAGAGTCCCGCAACTCGACGCTAATCTTCCCGAATCACCGCTTGGATCACAACTGTTTCCCTTCTGCTGTCGTCTCACACTATCTCGTATATGGATTTTTTTTCGTAGGGTTAGCGTACAATCGTACATGAGAACAGATAGGAACCTTCAGCTTCTTGCGTTTATATATATGACGTGACTTGTTTGTTAATTCCCGATTTGTACGTATACTTATCCCACGTACCAATTATATGGTTATCCCTTGACTTAGCTTCTTCAAATTTCAAATAAGTTTACAAATAAACCTCACACTTATTGTGTTTGGCAGAACCTATCCTACTTGGCTATGCCTTCAAAATATATAGAAGAAAAAAAAACTAATGGCTTAGAATTAATATAAATTGAAGTGTTACAATTGACCAACGGACTACGTGGGAAATACGAGATCTAAAGTCGAAAATAGGCTTGTAGCCTCACCGCAATCAGATTTTGTAGCTGATACAACTTATCTTCCTTTTCAAGTCTTTTTTATTGATTATTGAATTGGCTATAACAATTATAACTCATGTTTTATAATCAACTTTTCACGTTTACCAAAAAATCCATTTTAATTATCTTTTATTTAGATTTCAACTTTTCATTAATAAATTATGGTTGCCAGTTTAATAAATTAAACACATATATTTATACTCTTATCCACAGAGGCTATGATTATCATTTTTTATATTTTAAAAATCAATTTGATTTATTATTTTATTTTATATTAAATATTTATGATGTCATTTGGTTTTTTATACGATGTATATAAACGATTCGTAGAGGTATGTTTGTCACGACATGCTTGAGACATGTTTGTAAGTTTGGTCGTATTTTATTGTTTGGAGCGATTGATTTGTCCAAAGTCAACTCTCATATCAAACAAGAAGAGGTTCATCAAAGAATACACACTTCTTGGAGTTTTATGTTCCTTCAATAATAATGCCAAATTGCTAGTGGAAAAATCAAGAGAAATAAAGACAGATACAAAATGTAGACAAACCAAGTAATTACAAATTAAAGTAGAAGATATTTTGATGTAGTATAGATTAGTCCGATATATATATGTCTATATAAATTGAGCTATATACATAATTTTGATCACATAATAATAGTAAATAAACTGAATAAATAATTAATTATCCATAACAAATTTTATATTTGTTTAAATAATTATCTGACGTAACCATGTATAACTTATAATAATAAGATACGATTCATATATTAGGTTCTATGGTAGACGGACAAAATGTAAAAAGATGAAAAACTATGTTTAAGAATCTTGTAGTGGACATATAATTTGACAGTTACCATAGTATTTCTCGATGTGCATAATTGACCCGGCAAAGGTGAGCGTACTAAGCACACTTGTTCAATAACATAAAAAAAACATGTATTAGAATTCTGCAATGGGCAAAGTGTTTGGGTTGTGAAAACGACATGTCTGCTACCTTATTATAGTTCATTGTAGATGTTTTTATAAAATCTCGTCTATAGGAGTTTATGGGTATGACGTAAGAGGGATTCAAGGCGAACTTGCATTGGTTTGAATGATGAGATGGAATACTAGTCAATTAATAATGCGAAGTGGAAAACTATTAGTAAAATTTTAGCCGTACTACAAGTTAAATTTATATGGCTATAAGTAAAATTGTTTTTTTAATACTGAAATGTGAATAAAATTGTTAGTTTGTTATTATTGAAACTTCAAGCATTGTTACTTTCTTAAGTTTTGATTTAGGTTTTTGCTAAATCATAGTTTTTTGGTAAAAAGTTGAGTTTTGTTTAAAGAAACTTAAATTTTTTTACTCAACCTGTTTTGTCTCGATTTTTTTTATTGTTTTATATTTTAGTGAATATTTTATGTCACCAATGAAAAAAGTTTCTGTGTACACTCCAATAAGGGAGGGGAGACTGACATAGATGATCGTATATCTATCCGAGTTGGGAGAATATCTTTGGAAAAATCACACCTTAAATTATGTTATACGAAATCTTATCAATTAGATATTAATCTATTAGATTTAACGGTCATAATCACCGGTCGTAATTTTATAACCGTCGTAATTCATGGTTGGGTTATAAATTGAATGATGGGCAATTGCATGTAAACTATCCGAACAAATCAAATTGAGGGTCAAGATTGAGTCTCCTATTCTAACCTAAATATACATTTTCATTTGTATTTAAAATGTTAAAGTGGAGTACTTTGCGTCGCAATGTCCCCGTTGACCCTTTATACTTTTCTAACTTTCAACTACGATATGGAATGTGATATATATTAACTCAAAAAATAACCATATGGCACCTCAAGTATTGAAACGAGCCCGAATAAGGAGAATTAGACACGTATAATGTTGAGGTGGTATTACAATTCGATCATTGGAACAGGTTATAATTAATTAGCATGTTTATGCCATATAACGCATTCATTATGATATTACATGTATGCAGTATGCTTTATCATGGATGCTATAAGGGACTATGATATTCTGAGTCTGGCCCCAACTCAGAATTTTGTGATTTTCGCTATATGGAATTAATGCCAATTATGAATTATGCATTGTTATAATGTTAAATTTTTGTTAAGTTTAATGCTCTGATGTCACACACCGTGGAATACTAATGATGCCATAATAAGCTATGCATTATAGCGTCGAATGCTAATTCACGATTTTATTTCGATAACTACCTGAAATATTTATGTTAAACTTCCGGAAACATTATTAACTAATATGCTTGCTAGGCATTGCTAGCTTTATATTTTCTTTTGTGGTAGTTCTTAAATCGTAGATAAAAACAAGATATTGGCGTGACCTGACTCATTTAGGGTAGCAAAGGCATGTGATCCTAGAGATAAGATTATATGTTTAGCACCCTTAGGGGGTGTTTGGTTCATTCTTTGATTTTGGGGGGATTTGGATTTTAGAAGGGGAATTGCATTTCATGGGAATTCATTTGGTGAGATTTTAAATCCCACACCTTTGTTTGTTTCACCACTAAACACCACCCACCAACCATCGCATTTCAGTCGGAGTCGGAGCCGGCGACGCGACCAACCACACCACCAACCATCGCACCACCAACCAATGCACCACCAACCACCGCACCATCAACCAACGCCCTTCTCGTTCAGATCTGGACGACAGTCGACGAAGCGGCTAGGGTTTTCGAACGGCAACGACGAAGGCGGATAGGGAACGACGAAGGCGGATAGGGAACAACGAAGGCGACGAACGGGTTTTCGAACGGGAACGGTGGCTAGGGTTCAGATCTGGCAGTCGACGAACGGCGGCTAGGGTTTTCGACGAATGGTGGCTAGGGTTCAGATCTGGGCGACGCAGTCGACGAACGGCGGCTAGGGTTTGCGAAGGGAACGACGAAGCGAAGCTAGGGTTTTGCGAAGGAGATGAAGACGGAGAAGAAGACGGAGAAGAAGACGAAGACGAGGGTTTTTGTGACTCGGTTTGACGGAGAAGAAGACGGCGAAGGTCGTCGGAGAAGGAGACGAAGGTCGTCGGTGAAGGTGACGAAAACGAGACGAAGGCTAGGGTTTGTGGTTCGCCGGAATGTTAGCCGGAGGGGTCGCCGGAGGTTGCCGGAGCAAATCCACAGTTGGGTGATTTCAAAATACTAGGGGGGGGTGGGAGGATTTGGAAATCCCTCATCCATAGGATTTCAAAGAATCCTGGGAATTGAAATCTCACCTCCTTTTTGCATACCAAACATCTCATTTCATAGGATTTGAATTCCAATTCCTCCCAAATCCCCCCAAATCCGTGAACCAAACACCCCCTTAGAGTGTAAGGAATGGGAGTGGGAGTGAGGTGAGAACCATTTGGGTGATGGGTAATTGGGTATGATGCTACACCATGAAGGTCAGGTGGAAGAATACAAGTAAGTGATTTTGTAATATACTTTATAAGTATTTTGGGCTATTCTTTTAATAACGGTTTTGAGTTAAGACCCCACAAACTTACAGTTTTCACTTGGTAAAAAAACAATGTGATAGATTGATGGTGGCCCAATCAAGTTAATCATATTTTCTTTTTTTCTTTTAATTTTTAATTGTTTATTGAGTATTACGTGGGTCCTAAAATCTAATATGATATAAAATAACTACTACGATGGGAGAAAACCATTATTCATAAATGAAATGTGTATCACATTATATATATATATATATATATATATATATATATATAGAAATAGCATCAATGTAGAACCATACCTTATATGTAGAACCTAAAGAACTAATACCAACCGTCATATCTGGATATTAGTGGCTAAGATTAAAGCATCACAAATATGTTGTTTACAAATAACTCACGCGCATATTTATTCTCCAGAGGGGTAAAATGGGAAAATCAAATTTCATGTATCAGATACTTTCTCACTGGCTGAACTAATAATGGAGGTCATGAAATTGTCATTTGTCAAAATCTGATTATAGAGGTCAGGTATACATATTTCTTTTCATTTGTCAAATTTCATTTTTAAGATTTGGTAAAATTGGTTCAGATGCACAAGGAAGCCACCATAACTGAAGAAATCATGGAGGTAGATGTTTCAAACCTTCTTCACCGGCGCCGATCAAAGAAAAAAACCTCCGAAACGCTCAAATCACCAACGCCACCGTTAAACATCTCCACCAAAACCACCGCCACCGTTGAACCCCCCAAATCACCACCGTCACTGTTAAACACCGCCACCAAAACCACAGCCACCGTTAAATCCCCAACTACCATTTGCATCGCATGTCGTCGTTTTTTTTCTACTTCCGACACTTCGATTTGTTTCATTCTTGACGACAATATGATTTTTTTTCATTCTGATGTTTGATGTCTAATGCTTTTCCGTCTTTGTATGTTGTGCTGTTTCATTGTTGCTGCTAGTCCCGAGACTATATGTTGTGTTGGGTTTTGTCGCTATTTTCTACGGCTAAGGGTGTGGTTCTTATGCTAATACGAGAGTGACCTGCTGTGATGTTTTTTGCTGTTGCGAGAGCTGTTGATCTGTTCATGTTCTGTTTTGTTTGATGCTGTTCCATTCTGTGTTTTTCTATGAATTCTATTGGCTGATATACTGATGCCAATGCTATGCTTTATCGTGGGTAGCTGATGCTAAATTTGAATAAGATATCATATATATTCATAACTGTAGTGCGTATATATATTTGTGGTATTGGATAAATCATGTGTATTTTTGGAAGAACATTTCAAGTTCTGGATTGAATGAAAGTAATATTTGATGTTAAAAATAAGGTTGAAGTAATTAATTAGATGTTTGCATTTAAGTCTTGGAAAAGTGTGCTTCTAGAAAGAATTATTTACATTTAGGAGTTTCCATCTTGTAGGCTTATTTCAAAAGATCTTAAAGCACTTATTATATGTCTTTTTTAGTTTTGTAATTTATATTTTGTATTTTGCATTTTAGTATCATCTTCATATCTGGATTTTGTATTTTTCAGTTTGAAATATGTAATTTTTATTTTGGGCTTTATTTGTATTGAATCAGATAGTAGAAATGCAGATAAGACTTGGGGGTTTGCATTTTGCATTTTCATAATTTGCATTTTGCAAGCATCTCATGACCTGCATCTTTTGATATTTTGCATTTTTAATATTTTGCATTTTGCATTTTGAGCTGTATTTTCATTGAATTATATTGGATTTGCATTTTGCATTTTCATAATTTGCATTTTGGAAGCATCTGTTTGACATGCATCTTCGATAATTTGCATTTTACATTTTTTGCATTTAGCATTCATGAGTGAAACCCAGACGAAAATGCAAACTCTGAATTTTTTGCATTTTGAAAAAAAAAAGATTCAAAAATATATCAAGCCTAGTCTTGTTTGAAAGATGACGAAAAACTGAATTTATTGATATAATTTTTTTGATAAAATTCTTAAAAACGAATAAGTTATGACGATTTAAAGTTGAAAATTTTTTCTTTTAAGATGGCTGGAGGTGATGTTGGTGGCGCGTGGGACTTTTTTTTTTCTTCCAATTTTCCAGTTTAGCCCCTAATCAAAATGCCATATGTCATCACGAGGGTGGTTCTTTAGGTTCTATGTTTAAGAGAGGTTCTTTGTTTAACCTTACCCTATATATATATATATATATATACATATATACAGGGAAAATTACCATTTTTGCCAACATACTATTTATTTTTTTCCAATTTTACCAACATTCTTTTTATTTTATCAATTACACCATTACACTTTCAATATTTTTCTAATTTTACCAACATTCTTTTTATTTTATCAATTACACCATTACACTTTCAATATTTTTCCAATAAACACAAGGTTTACCTACTAAGCGGTAAGGCTGGCAACTTGGGTCGGGTTCGTGTTATTGGGTTCATGTCAGTTTCATGTCGACCCAATTTCGACCTATTTATTTTCGTGTCAGGTTCGGGTCGTGTCGCTTTTTTCGTGTCGGGTTTGGGTCGTGTTTTGTGTCAACCGATTTCGGTAAAAAGTATTTGACTAGTTAACAATTAGATAAACATCAAGCTACAAAAGTTAATATAAGAAATTTATATATCGTAAATAAGAGCCTTAACTATAAACCTTTGCAAATTTACTTTAGTACGTGATTTCCGTAATTCTAAATTGCATAGTTTGTTTTTTTTTAAAAGTTAATATAAGAAATTTATATATCGTAAATAAGAGCCTTAACTATAAACCTTTGCAAATTTACTTTAGTACGTGATTACCGTAATTCTAAATTGTATAGTTTGTTTTTTTTAAATATTACTGCAAAGTTTTTTTTTCTCCATTTTCATATAATTTTAAGAATTTCTTTTCATTTATGGTTTATATTATGTTTAATCCAAAACCGTATTTGAAACCCATAATCGAAAACCGTAATTGATAACCGTACCCGAAACCCGTATTCAAAAACCATAATCGAAAATCAAAAAAATACTAGTCAAATACTTTTGACCGAAATGGGTTGACACGAAACACGACCCGAACCCGACACAAAAAAGTGACACGACCCGAACCAGACACGAAAATAAATAGGTCGAAATTGGGTCGACAAGAAACTGACCCGAACTCGAACAACACGAACCCAATAACACGAACACGACCCAAATTGTCAGCCTTAGTAGGTAAACCTTGTGTTTATTGGAAAATTATTGAAAGTGTAATGGTGTAATTGATAAAATAAAAAGAATGCTGGTAAAATTGGAAAAATATTGAAAGTGTAATGGTGTAATTGATAAAATAAAACGAATGTTGATAAAATTGGAAAAAGGTGAATAGTATGTTGGCAAAAATGGTAATTTTCCCTATATATACTACATTATAAAGCATTTAACTTTCTCTCCTAAAAATTTTAAGACTACTTAATTTTAAGAAGTACAAATTTTTTTGCTTAAGATACAAACACTTAAAACAATAGTCTAATCAATAATTCCCTTGATTATCTCAACTAATTTAAGACAATTATTATTTTAATAAATTATTAAACATCATAAATATTATTTAATTTATCTCATTATGACTAAATTACTTACATCAATACAATTTTAAGGTTATAATATCTTTTTCTCTAAGTATTCAATAAATAATATTTTTTTTTTGTTTTTCAAAAACTATTTTAACAACTAATAAAATGGTTGATTGTAAAAAAAATTAAAGAAATCAGAAAAGGTAGAAAATACATGGATATGTTTACTAACATCGCATTTCACATATCATACCCTACTTTTTAAATCGAACATGTTATCAAGCACAAACTATTGTCATCGCCGCCGCATTACGCGGGTGGAATGCTAG
Source organism: Pulicaria dysenterica (assembly GCA_947179395.2). Taxonomy (NCBI): domain Eukaryota; kingdom Viridiplantae; phylum Streptophyta; class Magnoliopsida; order Asterales; family Asteraceae; genus Pulicaria; species Pulicaria dysenterica. The sequence continues at coordinate 92,522,495 of OX359290.1, read as the reverse complement.
TGTATATATACACACACACACACACACACACACACACACACACAATTCTCAAGCGTTAACATACGCTATGAACAATAAAAAAATGCTAATATGCGCTGGTGTGCTGTAAGACTGCGGGTTTTTCAGGGTATAAAATATCGTGACACAAACTCGTTTTAAATTTATAAAAACGATGTTACTAAGCAGATACTACATACGACTCAAGCAAGTGTAACATGATCAATAGCAGTATAGACTCGGTAAGACCGGATATCGTACCACAAGGACAGGAACTTTAATACTCTATCATCATCATTGTTCGATCAGTAGAATTGAATTAAAAGCAAGTGACAACATGAACTAGATTAATTAAGAATTAACAACAACTAACACCGAAGGCAGGCAGCAGGATAACAAATCACTCAGGCTTTCGAATCATCTAAACTAATCATGGCAACAACACAATACAAAACATAATATGAAGACTTGAATAGATTGAGCGCGTAGCATGCTGTTCTAATACTCAACATAATCACATTATCATGCACAAATCATCCCTCGAGTTATCAAGACTCAGATTCAACAATTAAACATGATTAAGCAAGTAATGGCATATCAGAATTCAACTACAGATCCATCAGATAGCGTCCAAATCATACTATTGAACATACATCTTTTCAAATGATATATCCAGTAATCCTCAGAACCCAAAAAGGTGTTACAGCAGTCAAATAAGTTAAAATAAGCAAAAACATCACACTGTGGTGAAAATGTCTTCTTGGCCATAGGGGTTTAGTCCTGCGGCCGTAGAAGGTTGCAATATTCTGCGGCTGTAGGAATTTCTTCCTGCGGCTGTAGAAACCAGTATAACAGAAAAGTTAAATCTAACATAAAGACATTCAACAACAAATTACAATCTAGACTTTAATCTCAGATCATAAACACATGCAAGTTGGTACAATGGGGTCACAAATTCTTCTAAATTCAAACCTCACAATTAAGGGATTTTAAGATTTAGCCACATGATTACTAAATATATGAACATGTTAAACCTATCATTTCTAGTATAGTCAACACTTCTTAAAACATGAATCATGTGATATGCACATTAAACACCAAGACCAGCATAACAAAGGCATACATGTGAGTTCATTTCACCATCTAAACATACCAACAAACAACTTTGTGAATCCTTTAATCATTAGTAGCATGCTTGACCAATGAATACACCAAATGACTAGATTTTCATCGGATATCATAAAGCTTGCATAAAACCAACATATGAATAAAATGACCAATAATAGATGAACCTGAAATGATTCAAAACATATTCCAAACAATGATTTCTAATGACAATCATGCAAGATGTATCATTTCTAATAACAAACTTAACATGACATTAAGAAGATACAATGATCATCATTGAATATCCACATGCTTAAACATGAAGGAGTTATCCTAACATACTCTCACACATGAACATGGTCAGATTATACATACTAAGTTGATAAAACACAATTGTATTCAAGATCAAACATGCATAATTGAATCAAGTCAACATAAAAGTCAAATATATTGCAATAACTAGCCAAGAATCATCTTGGCCCAAGTGAAATGAGTTTAGTTATCCATATATATCAATATTAGTACTACAACATCTGGAACACGTGGGTACATGATGGAATTCAGAAATGGAAAGAGTATACCTAAGCTATTCTATGAGAAACTAGTGAATCCAAGCTCCAAGATGTTATTCCAAGCCTTCAAATCCAAGCTCTCCACCTTAGGATCACCAAGAAAGGTTCCTGGAGTGTTAGGGGGTCTGGGGAGAGTGTTTGGAGGTGTTTGTCCGAATTGGGTAGAAGTGGACCTAAAAGATCTCAAAGAACTCTCTTGCAAATGTGCAGAAATTTGAGTATAAACTGTTGTAACGAGGGCTCCTACGGCCGTAGGAACATCCTTCTGCGGCCGTAGGGAAGGTTTCTTCATGGTTGGGTTTTCTTTCAGCTGACATCAGCTCACCACAGATCAGGGAAGCTCCTGCGGCCGTAGGGGTTTTCTTCTGCGGCCGTAGGAAGGTGTTTTTCATCAGCTGACCATTTTTCTTTTATTCTTCCCTTGTTTTTGCCCATATATCTCACTTAAAGCTCCTGAAAATCTGCATGGTGAATGTTAAGCATATTAGACCAATTATATCAAGAATCATCTTGGATTTGGGCTAAGTACGGGGTATTCAAACATGTAAAACATGTATAAAAACGCATATATCATGCGCCACTTATGTTTTTTGTTTATTTTGGCTCAAAAGATCCCTTATGGTGCAATGACAAAGGGAGTGTCATTCTAAGAAATGATGGTGGGTTCAAGCCTTTACCAATCCTTTTTTTTAATGTAATACAAAATACACGTGTCACTTTGTGACATACCAAAAAAAAAATTTAATATCACTTTTGGCTCAAAATAATAAAATCACTTTTTTCCCGCCTATTCTCTTTTATTTTCATCAAAAAATTTACATTTTATTTTTTTCCTTCCATTAAATGTTATTTTCTTTTACAATATCCATGTTTCATAAAATATATATTTTTATTACTTTTATTTCTCCATCTTTAATTACATCAATTTTGATGGATACATATTTTAACTACTTTATTATAAGATATAATACTTTTTTTCCTTTTTGTTTCTTTTACTTTATTACGAATAACTATTCGTTTAAAATGTTTAAGTTTCGATGTGAATGTATGTGTATATTATAAGGTATGTGTTTGTCATTTAAAAGATTAATAATATTTTGATGTGTTTCATAGTTTTTATGTTAAAAGGACTATAATCTTCTGTTTTTATAATAATAACTGCTTTGTTTCTCTCTGTTTAAACATATTCAATAACTTATTGCAATTTGCTACGTTTATTAAACCATAAATACATATATATAACAAATTTTGAAAATTTTAACTACTATAATTTAATATTATTATATTTAACGATTTAGATAAATTTTGTTATATATTTCGTAATCAAATAAATTGTAACAATCCCGTAGCGAAGCGCGGACTGTAAACCTTGTTCCCCTACAAGTGAGAAGATATTACATGGGTGATGACATAAATGGAGTAGACATAATGATACTACCATCAATATATAGTTTGAAGATAATTGATATCCATATATACCGCAATGATATGTACAAAAATGTCCCATATTTATGAGTAGACATAATGATACTACCATCAATATATAGTTGAAGATAATTGATATCCATATATACCGCAATGATATGTACAAAAATGTCCCATATTTGTGAGTAGACATAATGATACTACCATCAATATATAGTTGAAGATAATTGATATCCATATATACAACGATGATATGTACAAAAACAAGTAAATATTACCCGCGCTTCGCGGCGGGGTAAAAATAGTATCTCGTTTACTATAAAATTATATTGTTAGTTTAATTTATAATGAAATTCGTCTAAACGACTCGATAAAAAATAATTTAAAAAGCTTTTAAATTTTAGCCTTGACTTCAGTCACTAATATTAATAGAAATATCTATTGAATTAAACTAAAGTGTTTTAAATGTAAACAATAAAATATAGCAATAATAATAGATTTTGATAATAAAAGATGAAATATAAAATATATGTCTATTTATTATACTACTACTATTGCAACTACTATTACTACTACTACTAATAATAATAATAATATAACAATATAATAATAATAATAATAATAATAATAATAATAATAATAATAATATAACAATATAATAATAATAATATAATATTAATAATAATAATAAAATAATTTTTACACTAAAAAACAAAATTCACAAAAAACAAAATTTATAAGAGATAAAATATAAAATATATGTCTATTTACTATACTACTACTATTGCAACTACTACTACTACTACTACTACTACTACTACTAATAATAATAATAATAATAATAATAATAAAAAATATAACAATATAATAATAATAATAATAATAAAATATTAATAATAATAATAATATAATTTTTACACTAAAAAACAAAAATCACAAAAAACAAAATTTTTTCCTCCCTTTTGTATTGTATATATTGTATAATGTCCCATATTTGTTACTCACAGACGTTTTCCATGTGATGTGGTGTACATTAGGAAGCTTTAGAAATACGCACGTGCGGCATAAATGGTCTCCTTAAGCAGGTAGACTTTAATTGGATAAAAAAGATGAACATACCCGAGATGTAATTTTAATATTTTATAAAGATAACAAAATAATTTTGACATTAGCTAATGGATGGACGAGCCACAGACAATGATGTTGAACCAGGCTGAATCTAGGACTTCGGTTTCTTTGGGTTTTCAGTTAATCGGGTCGGGTTAATGAGGTTTTGGTTGTTGTTCAGGTATTTTATGGCCAAATTTTGAAACAAAACACAATTTATATGAAACCCTGATAATTAAATTGTTATTTTTAAGACAATCTAAGGAATTTTTAAAAGTATAAATCAAAAATTGAACTATATCTTATGTTTTGTAAAACATTTCATTTTTATTAGATTTTGGTGACTCTAAAAAATCACTGGTAACATCTCAAAATTTGACTAGTGGCACCGGCTCAAAAGCATTGAAGTATTCCACTTCATCTACAATATTGTTGGTGACCTGTGTCACCACCAAATTATATAGAGGTCCGTCCATGAGATTGAGGATTGTATGAATAGTGGTTGGTCCTCCTCTGGCGCAAACACCGTTTGTTGCGCTGCGCTCATCATGAGAAGCCGGGGAACTCTCTTGGGTGGACTTCACGATGATAGACTGTCGACTGACCACAGGAGGGAGACCAAGAAAGGCCCCGAGATCAGTTTTCGAGGGGCCGAGTCGACCCGAGGGAGACTAAAAGCAATGGCAAGTGAGCCCGGCTCGAGCGAGCAATCTCACCTGCGCTCCTCCCCTTCTCCGTCTTTAAGGCTTTAAGGCGAACCGTATGGCGGCTGGAAATAAAGATGACCTCACCTTCTCGTAGATGGTGTCAGTGAGAGCCTTCCGCCTGAAGAAGCAGGGGCCACAGTAGGCTCTGAGACTATAACAGATTTTATTTCCTTGTCTAACGAACTATAACTCTCATAGAAAATTCGAACTTGACTGTTAAGACAAACATTAAGCAATTGATTGACCCTTGAATCTCAAATAATTGATAGGATTGTCCAACTTAATTATGACAAAATAGTCGATGGCGATTACTTATATATGTCGCCGCGATGATGATAAGAAACTAGATCTCAAGTACGACCCAAAAGGAAAGAAAAGCGAATGTTTCGTAATCCATAACAATGCTTGATTATCTTAATTATCAAATGTCAAACATAGTTAGGATCAAGATGATTATCATTAGGTTAAAAGGAATTTTTTGTAATCAAGATGCTACCTCTTTCACATATATTAATAGCCAAAGTACACGGATTAATATTAATATAGTTAAATGATTACGGTATGTTTGTATGGTTGCCACTTGCCAACAGAGTTAAAAGGGATATGAAGAAAAAACATAATATAACAACTCAAAAGGGTATGATAAGAAAGCATTGTGGTGGGATAGTAAAGTGTGAACGAAAAAGTAAAATTGTAGCTATATGTTATTGGCTTTTGTCATGTTTGATAGATTAAATGATTTTCTTTGGATTTCTAATTTCTCAAGTCATTTCGACTCTAGCAACCACCGTTCAAGTTAGAAGACGCATCTTCGATTTATATAACTATTATTATTAATAAATTAAATATTATATATGAGTCTAATAAACAAATATACATATTCGACTTATTATTACATAGATCCCGTGGTTTGAATCTCCTAAACACCATCATGCTTAATTTTGTCAACTACATACTTAGAAAAAGGAGTTTTATTAGTACAGGATATTTAATCTAATAATCATATCACAAACATTATGTCTGTCATCTAATTAAATAACTAATTAATATATATTATCAAATTAAAAAAATAGAAATGATTTAACTTTTAGAAATGGCAAATTAACTTCATTATGAATATATAATCTCATAATTATTGATAAAATTAAATGGAACAAACGAAATTATAAACTTTTAAAACGTATATTTTATATTAATATTTTAATGTTTTTTTTTACCGGCAAATGGGGACACTTCCCCGCCTCTCTAGTGTGGGCTCGTATTGCTTGGTGGCGGGTTTTCAATCACCCCTCGTTATTTGGCTTTAACCAAGTTTCGAGCACCACGCCTTCACTCCATGGAGGAAACCTCTAAAAGAAAAACCCCCAACCCACTGCATGCAGCAGGATTTGATCCCCCAACTTCTTGTGAGGAAGGGGGCCGCCTTACCAGATGGGTTAAACCCCATTGACATTAATATTTTTATGTAACTAAGTACGTAGTCATTTACCGCCTTAGCGGTTCATGTAGTTTATATATATAGAAGATGTTCATATAATATAGTACTGTCCATTTTATTATTATTCTCTATTAAGTACTGTCTGGATAAATTGATAAAAAGTTTGTCTAAATAAATAATGTCTATATTGAATAAGTACGTAGTATTATTATTTTACTTTAGTATTAAATGAACAGTCTGAATAAGAAAAATAATAAAATCATTCATTTAATGTGAAAAGTTAAATAAACAACGAGTGTGATAAGTGGAAGCCTCCTTCAACGTTAGGTGGCAAAAAAATAAACAACTTATTATGTGCAATGACGAATCGGTAGTTGATCTCGACTGTGAGGAAGACAACGAGCTCTTTAGTGAGGATCTTATTCTTCGTCCATCTGGACAAAGAAGGATAAGATCCAATGTAGCTTGTCGGCTTCGGACATGTCTTCCCGTAGTTCTTCTGTCTAAATCGACTATTTGAATGGCTTGAAAAAATTACTATAATTCAAAGTAGTCTGGACGAAACAAAGAAACCGGATCTCAAAATTAGAAGAAAATGAAATATACCTTAAGACGTTGGATGGCTTCCAATTTTAATCGATTCACAAAGAGGGGATCCCGGATGAGGCTCAGCGAGCTATCGAGTGGAACCATCCGCCAAACTAAGTGTGCATTTATATTTGTGTTTTTATTAGTGTAGGATTTTAAGTTTGTAGTTTTATTTGTGTTTTTTTTTTGTTATTGTAGGATTTTTAAATTTGTATTTTAATTTTAATTTTTATTAATTTATATTTCTATTATTTATATGTTAGTTGTTTTATAATTTATATTTGAAGAAAATTGAAAATGAAAATAAAAATTGGTGATGACGAGGAGGTTAGTCATGTATGTCACGATTGAGGTTGTTTAGTCATGACCATATCATAAACTAAAAAGCTGATGTGGCAACATGTCATGACAGTCATGCGTATCATGACTACGTATGACTAGGGGTGTACGTTTGGATGGATTGATTCGATCCGATCTAATTGAGTAAATCCAATTGGATGTCGGTTTTGAAAAGTGCGATCCAATCTATTCAAACAATCTTAAGATCCAAACCAAACCATCCAAATTACAATTTGGTTGGATCGGTTTTTACAATTTGGTTTTCATTGTTACATAAATACATGTTTAGAGAGTCGAGATATTTTAAAAACTAAATTCGATACATATACTATTAATATATGTAAAAAGGATAGGAGCCATCGTTGACTTTTGAGAGGGGTTCACAACTCGATTTTAGGGTTTCTATCAAGCGAGAGTTTCAAAGTATCGATTGTCAAGGTGACTAAATCGTTTAACTTTTATGTTTAAAATATATTTAAATAAAGAAAATAAAAACGGGTCAAACAGGGCCAAATTAATCCAGGTCAACCATAAACTCGAACGGGTTAATACGAACCAAAAATGATAGAAAAGACCCGGTATATATTAACCCGGTCTCCTCAATAAATCACAGGTCAGCCCGGTTAATCACTACCTATACCGTAATCGTAAAATACAAGTAATAGAAGTTAGTTTGTCTGGTTTTAAAAGTGCAAGTAGTGGTTTACATAATACATATTGTTGGTGGTTAATTATTATTCTACATGTAGCGGTGGAAGTCGTCGTAAACCAATAATTTCCTTAAATTACACACACACACACACAGGTAAGCCAAGGGAAATAATATGATGTCAGGGGAATTAAAGTGTCCCCACAAAATCAGTTAGGAACCAAAATCTGTTTGTATTCTTAAAAAGGTCGATGCATACTAAAAAGAAAACTTTCAGTATCACCTCCAATAACCAATTCAATCCCATCGATATCTACAATTTCATGTTTTTAACCAAGTTTTCTCCTTTTTCTTATCTCCATTCTTTTAATCCCTTCCTTGTATCCATCGTTCCAACATTTTCTATAAGAACACTTCTACTCCCTTTTCTACTTTCCAAATTCTCTCTTTCAACTTTCACTTTCCAATCATGGCCACTTTTTCTCTCTCTTACGTTCTACCCCCTTTCAAACCAAACTCCAGGTACCGCGGCGGTGACGACAGTGGTTGGCAGCCGAGGGTCTGCTTTTTTAAGATCAATGGAGCTCCCTGCGCCACCACTAAGATTGGCGGCATCACCATGACAGCCGCCCCCGTGGCGGGTGTGAACGGAAAGGCGATTGTGGAAAGGACTATGATCCCGACTCAAAAGACCTTTGTGGACCCTTTTCGACAAGGGTTAATCATCTTGGATGGTGTCGGGTATAGACAAACGGTAGTCGTTCGCTCCTATGAAGTTGGACCTGACAAAACCGCCACTCCTCAAAGCATGCTTAACCTTCTCCAGGTTCGGATTTATCATGTTAATTATCTTGCAAGGAGATTAACTAGAAATGATTTTTTAACACGAATAAACGCAGGAAACGGCTTTAAATCATGTATGGATGTCCGGGCTTCTTGGAGATGGATTTGGTGCGACTCATGGTATGATGAAGAACAATCTTATATGGGTTGTTTCAAGAATGCAAGTTCAAGTTGATCAGTATCCCATCTGGTAAGTTCTTTAACATACACTAATGTGCAATTGCTAATGAGTACTAATGACCATACTTTTCGTCGCTAATAAATTTTTTGTAACTAATGGTTAATTGCAGGGGAGAGATCCTGGAAATCGACACATGGGTTGGAGCATCAGGAAAAAACGGAATGCGACGAGATTGGGAAATCAGAAGCCATACTACTGGCATTGTTTTCGCTAGAGCAACAAGGTAATTAAATTCTTGTGTTTTGGTATCAATATATACTTTTTTTTTATACATTATCTCATGTATTACTTTTATGTTTGTTCTGTAACGGTGCGTGCAGCACATGGGTGATGATGAACCAGAAAACACGACGGCTATCGAAGATGCCAGATGTGGTTAGGGGAGAAATCTCACCATGGTTCATTGAAAAACAAGCCATTAAAGAAGATGTTATTGAGAAAATCGACAAGTTGGATGATAATGCCAGATACGTTAACTCTGGATTACAGGCAAACTTCATGATCCTTTAAATACTCTTGAAACCTTAACCGTCAAAAGATAATTACAGTTTTTGTCCAAACTGTATAAATTGTACACGTTTGTTTCTCCACACTTGACAATAAGAGGACACACTGTGTCTGTCGGTTCCTAGTGATAACTGTCATGACTAACACCTTAAAAACAATACATGTGTCTCTTAAAGTCTCATGTCATCGTTCGCTTTTATAAATGTGTAAAAATGGTCGTTAATTCAAACAAAATTCGATACATATAAGAAAATTTGTATACGTTGACTAATTTTATGTTTAATCTTTTATGATTATAGCCAAAGAGGAGTGATTTGGATATGAACCACCATGTAAACAACGTGAAGTATGTTGGTTGGATGCTTGAGGTAAAAGACCACTTTATCTAGCTCTTCTGTTCAACTGTCTTATAAAACAGAACAGTAAAGATTTGGTGTTTTTTTTCAGACAATTCCAGATGAATGTTTAGAAAATTATCAATTATCAGACATCATGATGGAATACCGAAGAGAATGCCGGAGTTCAGATGTCGTCCAGTCTCTATGTGATCCCGAACAAGTTGGAATCATTCAAGATGATAAAGACGTAAATTTGATCGATGGGTGTCCGGTCGGAGTCGGGATTATGCAAGGAGCTGGGTTGTTGAATTGCTTGATAAATGAAGCAGGAACCATAAGGTATACACACCTTCTTCAAGTCAAAGAGGAGTCAAAGGCTCAAGAAATCCTTAGAGGAAAAACTACTTGGAAGAAAAGGATCAGTAACCATTCCTTTTCTGTTTAATTCAATTTTATTTTGTTTTTTTAATTCATGTGTTTTTGGAAATATGAATATAATTGAAAATAAGGGGTGGTTAGATATGTATTTTTAAAGTGATTATGTGATATTAGATAATCATAATCAGCTTTAATCAAATATGTTGTAAAAACCTTAATAATCAAAATAAGATGTTTGAATGTTTGACAAATTTTGAGAAATGTCATGTGAAATGGAAGTAAAGATGTATGTAGTTATTCAGTTAACAACTCTCATCAACCAGTCTTACAGTCAACATGGAAACAGTAAATCGAGTAATTCGCTATTAACAGACATGTATCAGGGTTTTATAACCCAAAAATAAAGTGCGACGAATCCAAACGCACTAAAAGATGAAAATGTTTTTTAAGTTTGGTGATTTAATTTGTATATAAATGAAATAAAACGTTTGTGTTCGTGTATAACAAGAACAAATTATTCCAAGGGTCGATGGAAACAACTTTGCATTTGGAGTTATTCATGTTATTTGATTGTATTTATTTTAAGAAAGATCTAAAAACAGGAACCTTTCTTTTAGTAAAAGTAAGTAAATAAATAATCATAATTTACTAATCTCGAATATGATATAAAATCTAAGCTGAAATAATAAGAAATTTACAGTTTAAAAATGAATAAAATATACATGTTCGAAGAACTCTTACCATTGAAGAACGACTCATTTCTCAATCACGACTCCACAAAAAACTGGAGGTGAATGAAGAAGTTAAAAATCCTCGGGGAGTTGGTTGACTCCATCAGCGATGCAAAGTCAGACCCGTTTTTTGGTCAAAGTTCTTCGAAATCGCCATGTCCACAAGATCAAGAATGCAAGAAGGCCAACACCAACAGATGACCACAGAATTACGAGCCATCTTGGCATTGGAGTTGGAAACAGACCTAAGAAACAAGATCTTGATTCAGAATATGATAAGAATTAATCAACAACTATTAAGCAGTTTGACTTCAAAAGTCAACACTCACCATGCCCAAATTTGATGCAAATGAGGAGTTCGATGATGCAGATTGCAAGCGAAAGCCAACAAAAAGCTCCAACCTTTTTCACAGGTTTTCTGAAACATTAGAATCAAGAGTAAGAAAAAAGCATTCTTATGCTTTTTTACAAAAGAGACTGTCATACACAATAAAACAAACTAAAGATTACCGGTCTTGTAGGTAAGAATTGTATTCCCGAACCGTAGGTATGGCAATAAGCCACCAAAGAATCAATCGATAAACAATGATGGGGTTTCTAGGAGGAATCCAGAGGCAAAATTTGAGGAAAAAAGTATTGAGCTCAACGGTCAAGAACACGATGCAAAGGGTAAGGACTTGGATGAACCGCCATGGGCCAAGAAACGGGTGCCATTCATCTTTGTCCCAATGCGCAGGAGTAAATTGACTTAATGTTCGTTTTACCTAGTTCACAGATCAACACTGAATCAGATAATTTACAGTTTTTCTTGTATGGGAAGGTAATAAGTTTGACCTCAGAAGTCAAAGTCAAAAATACATGCAACATTTCTTCATTGGGTACACTCAAAGAAATGATTTTGTGCTGCTAACAACACCTACATGAGGTTTTGGTTTTGTTAGCAGCACAGATCATTTCCTCATGTGAAATATATTCAAATAATTATATGTCAAAGTCAAAGGTTGCATTTAGTTTGAGACATAAAGAGTAGAAAAGACAAAAAAAAAGAGATGTACTTTGCCTAAAATGTTGGGCTGACGGCTAATTCCGACCCACTCATAAGTTTTACCGTCAAAATAACGAACAGTATGCATTCCAGTCCAGATGCCTGAAAAGTAAACAATATAGAAACTTACCATTATAAACATGAATGATCTTTATCTTGTATCCAAATGAAACTATCCAAGCATGAATCATGAACAGTATGCTGAAAATTTAATTATTTTCTTATTCCTCACCCAACCAATTGCAGATTAATATATCAAGAACAATGCTGTCCCACCAGCACTCATTAAAATTCGGTAGCATATGGCGGAAAGTGAGCTGAAAAAGAAGATAAAGCATTAGGCCTTGAGAAATGTAATAATTCAGTGTAAAGGTGCCAATTTCAACCCATCCATTTTGCCACCCCTATGATTCAGATCAAGAAAGTTGAAAAGGTAAATCAAACAAGTCGAAATCTGACCTCCATCAACTCAAATCCAATCGATAATACCCACAAAAGGGGTTGATTACGAATCATTATTGCCTTTCCCCACCACCCAAAGAAATGAGCAGGAACAAATTCATCAAAAAGTGTCTCCTGAATAAAAGAACATATTTAGCATACTGCAAAAAGGCAAGATCATACAACAAGAAAACAGGGAGGGGGTGTAGGAAAAATGCAAGTAATAACAAGTTAGAAGATTGTGAAAGAAGAAATCATACATAAACATTTATAAACCTGTTAGTAGGATTCTCGGGTACATATATTCGACAATCAGCACCATATGATCTTTCAGGAAGTTCTGAAAAAACATTACAAAATCAAGACACGAGTTGGCATAATTACCACTCCATGAAATTTGCGATTTTTGACTTGGTTCTCAAGAAATGACCATTTTTCAGATATCTAAAAAACATACATCTCTTGTCAAGTGAGATCACTTGGAAAACGGGTGATCTCACATAAAAAGATTTGAATAAAGAATACAACATAAAGAGTTGTAAATAGCTCGAAATAAGTTACCAACACCAAGATCAGGATGGAGATACTTCATAAACTGCCTAGCATCATCGCGATTCTGAAATAAAAGATATTCTAAATAACTTCATATGGGGCTAAAAAAGAAAAAGAAACACAAAAATACTGACCTGAAAAAGCAAAAAAGTCAAAGCAACAAGGTAAATAACGGCCATGCCGTGAACTAGGCGCCAAATTGCAGGATGTGGCCTAATTAGTAACCTGTAAGATCATACACATCGAAGTGCCAATGTCACTATACAGATTAAAAACCTTACAAAATCACTTGGATTATTTCATTAAACTGGAAGGAAGTCTATGTTTAATCGATTCATTCTTCTTTTTTTGTTTTGTTTTGTCCAATTCTATAATTTGATCAACAGCCATGGAATACAATGAGATAATATAGATGAAATAGCACCACTTGTATATTTTAGAAATATGCAACATTCTTAATAATTTTTTTAATACCTATAAAATTAGAGAAAGTTGTGATTTATGCTGACTATGTCATATAAAGTTAACTTGTATAACTTACGTTGAAGGTGCTTGAAGCAAGCAGTAAGTCAGAAAAACTGCAATCATTGCCCATATTCCCCTTCAACAAACATTACAATGTTAGTTTCTTTGAAGACAAAAGATCCGGCAAAAAGAGATCCCATGTCATTTAAAACAAGCTTTAACCTTTTAACAGAGGTCACGATATCATCTGATGAACTGCTTTCTGGATCAAGAGCTCCACTTGCCCAACTGATCAAAAGCAGATTTATCAATGAATTAAAGAAACTTAAAACAAAAGAAGAAAAAAGACAGAAATGATGAGAAACCTACAGTATAAACTTACATCAAAAGACATGAGCCGATAAATAACAATGTAATTGTTCGAGGTTTATATGCCCATGCGGTCCATGGGTCCAGTTCATCATCAGAAGTCGATGTGCTCATTTGACTTTGCTGAGCCACATAATCTTTTCTCCGTCCTCTCTTATGACCATTCGACTCCATATAAATACTGTATTATCATATCAATCACTGAAATTGGTACATATAAAAAACATGTACTCCAATCATGAAAAACAGACATTCCACATTAACAGATGATTATGAAAAGAATCTTCTTAGCAACCACTTTATTCTGTTTCATGGTTTGCATTGCCAAAAGAAAACAATAACCCAAGGTTTCTGTCCAAGATGACATACAAAATCAAGTTTAAAGAAGACAAATCAGCTCAGAACACTTAGAAATGAACTAAAATGTTGAGATTGTAACAACAAAGAGAAATAAAGTTTTATTTTCATTAGTTAATATAATCTTGTTCAATTTCCAGTTCATGCATTTTTCAGATTTGGATCTTGATTTCTACTTCAATCAATAAAACCGAACCCACAATCATATCTTCAATTTACATATAGATAATGCCCACAAAATAAACAGGGAAAACGAAGTGGACGTTAGCAATGTTCATCACATGGGTCTATAGATATACAATGCAAAAATACATTATCTTCAATCATTAATCACACAGGGACAAATAACTTTCCAGATTGACATGGTTATATACGAATCATTGGTCTCTTGATTAACAATACCCATTAATTATTCATTAAAATAAACTTAGAATGTCAATTCTACACAATACCACAAATTTGGCTTCAATCATATCGGAAGCAAATCTCAAAATCAAACGCTCTACAGTATACCATTTCATTAATCAGATAAAATGTTACATGTTATCAAGAAAACCCATAAACCACAGACAGACAACCTCGCCGTCTGATATCGAAAACCCACATCAGAAATAAGTGAAATTAATATAGAAATAGCAAGAGAGAATGCATGAAAAATGGTACAGAGAGATATAGACATACGAATAACGGAAAGAGATGATTAGGAAAGAGAGATTAAGCGAGCCCTAGTGGTAAGATTGGAGAGAAACAGGGATCCGTAGACGTCTGATCTGGGACTGTGGGAGAAGAGAGAGTTGGATGATTTCAGGAAGTTTGTGTTAAATCAATCAGCGTGAGAGAGAGGGAGAGAGAGTGCGTGTGTTATGTAGTCTGTAAAAAGATTCTTGATAAATTTGTGTGTATATGGAGGATTTGTATGTATATGTATTGATGCGTCAGAGAGAGCACAAGTACGAACGGTCAAAGGGGATATGATATGGAGAATTTATAAGATTATTATTATAGGTTTCATAAATCTCTAATGTTTTTTTTTTTTGAAAAGCAAATGATTATATAAAACATCCCAAACATGTCAATGTACAACAAAAAGCCACACCATATCACCAGAGGTGATGAATGGCACAATAAAACGCATCTGTTACTAACCTAAATGCTATCCTCACGAAATATTTAACAAAATAACAGATACAGAACAACCCCTACTCTGAAGCTGCTATCACAGATGTTACTAACATAAATCTCTAATGTTTACTACCTCATTTGTCTCTTTTACAATATTTTCCTTTTTTTAACATGGAGATAATTTATATATAATAGTTATGATTTTTGTACTCTTATAATTTTATTAACTATTTATCTTAATCATATATTTATAAATATAATGATTTAAACATACATTTTTTATTATGTATACTAAAAAGGGTTTAGTTCCTAAAAGTATACCGAAGTTGTAACTTTTTGCTATTATGTATACTCAAATTTCAAAACTACCATTTAATAAACTGAACTCTCAAAAACTACCATTTAGTATACCTGATTAGGTACTCAGCAGGTAACCGGTAATTTGTTTTATTTTTACTTTTTTATACCATCTCATCTTGCCACCTCATAAATTTTTGTCACCTCATCTTGCCACCTCATATAATTAAGAACACCTTCATCTTGGTGTTCTTCCTTCAAGAAGATCTTCATATTCAACATTCAGTGCGTTCTTCATCCTTCAAAAGCATCTTCATAACACTCAATCTGGGTAACTTTAAAATCATGACCATAGCAATTGAAAAAAGATGAACCATAACAACTGAAACAAGATAAACCATAAACTTAACAGATCTGTAATTGAACTTAAACTCAAACAAACGAAACCCTAAATTGGAAACGAAACCCAGAATCAAAATGCAGGAACCGTAATTGATGAAGCCCTAAATCATAATTGAACTAGCAACAGACGAAGCCCTAAATCGTAACAGACAAAACCCTAAATTGAACTAGCAACAGATGAAGCCCTAAATCGTAACAAACAAAACCCTAAATCGTAACAAACGAAATCCAGAAATCGTAATTGAACTAGCAACCAAAATCGATGGTGTCGGTCGATTAAACTTATCTTCGTGAACAGATAGTGGCGGTGGAAGTAGAGAAGATGAAGATGAAGCCTTTGGGTCGATTAAACGAAACCCAGAATCGATGATGTTGAAGATCGCCGCTGAGAAACCCAGTGGTGTTCTTGAGGATCGTTGAAGTCCTGACTATTGAATGATGGTGGTGGTTGAGGTTCACAGATCTCCATGGATGATGTTGAAGATCGCCGTTGAGAAACTCAGTGGTGCTCTTGAAGATCCGTTGAAGCCTTGATTGTTGAATGCTGGTGGTGGTGGTTGAGGTTCACAAATCATCGATGTTGTTGAATATCGCCATTCCATGGTGTTTTTGAAGATTGTTGAAGCCTTTGTTGGATTGTTTTATTATTATTATTATTATTATTATTATTATTATTATTATTATTATTAATTATTATATTTATTTTATTTTTAATTATTTTTAAACAAGAATTATACATGTTAGCTTCCAAATCATATGCCACATCAGCAAAACTTGTGCCACATCACCATTACTTGTTGAATAGGTTACTGGATACACAAAATAGTAGTTTTAGGAACTTTGATACACTATATGAGAGTTTTTAAAGATGGGTATACACAATAGCAAAAAGTGACAACTTCGGTATACTTTTAGGAACTAAATCCTACTAAAAAGCATTATGTGTATAATTATTTATCTTAATCCAATAATAGATGGGTCATTTTCAAGTTTACTCGTTATGTTTATAATTATTTAACTATGTATTTCATGTGTATGTATTATTTTCTAGTTTGCAAATGTATTTTGTAAAAAATAAACGTCAATATCAAATTGTTTTAAAGAATATTAGAAAATGATAAGAGAATGAGTAGTAACGAGTTTAGGGGCACTTAATTTTGGAACAAATTAGAATTTGAATATAATTTTGTGTCTTATTTGTTTTAGGAATTGAATGAATATAATTGCACCATCCCGGAACCACCTAAGATCACACGTTGTGGTCGACCCGAAGTCATCGGGTGAGCTCGGATATGGCCAGCTACACCAAAACGTCACTTTGGGTAGGAAGATTGAGTAAGGAGACTCGATCGAGAAACACCCCCCCCCCCCCCCAACCCCACCTCAACCAATCACATCTTTACACATAATCTATTTATCAATATAAAAATAAAAAAATAGGGATAGTTTGAAGGTAAGGTATAACACTTAATTTGGGTAAGAGGAAGGAGAATGATGTGACGCTGATGTGATATTGGGTAAGAGGAAATTGCAGGTAAGGTACAACGCATAGCCTAAGGGTGTTGTTCGGTAAAGCAACACACAAGAGGATTAAGACATTAAAAATGTCAAACAACTCCTTGTATACTCTATAGCCCTTTGACACAAATGGCCCCCTTTGTTCTTTCTCTTATGATTTAGCCACTAAACTTACTCATGTATTTTTGAATGAGTTTGCAAAATGGTAATTTAAGCTCTTTTGTTTAATTAATCGCACTTGAACACATAACAATTAAGTATTTAATTAATTACACGTACACACCCATAAAGAATTATAAAATAATCTAATTATTTAATTTAAATAACATACTTTGTAGGGCATTACATCATTTAAATTTTAATTAATTATTCACTTAAACTTGTATTTAATAATTTTATTTATTTCTATGACTCAATTTTTATATGTGTAGAGGAAGATAGTACAACTTACATGCGAAGTCTTAGTGGACTATAAGCCTATCTACAAGTACATATATAGTCGGACTCAATCACTATTACTATACCTAACTATTATAAAAGTAATGGGAATGGACAGCTATGTTAGAATCGGGTCAAATTAAAAAAAGTCGACAATAATGGCTAAATGAGAGGAAAATAATATATTAATTGGACTCCTATACATATTTGTTGATGGGCATAAAAGCATATACAATTCAAGAAAGATATTTACCCTCTTTGTGGAATTGATGCGTAAAGTGGCATATGGAGAGGGTAAAAGGACGGAAGATAAGAGTACGGATTGGAGACATAGGGATTAAAAAATATATATATAGAATGGAATAATAACCTCTATATATGGCTACCACCTAAAAATGATGGTGACGAATCTATGGTTAAAGTGGAGGTGTAATGTATGGAGTGATGCCTGTTAGCAAGAAGCGATAATAGAAGCTACGACTTTAAAATTAGGAGCTTACAACTTTAAAGGTTAAGAAGCTACTTGTGTGGTAAGGAGACAGAAAGGAGAGAAACTGATCGAGCAAAGACAAGAACCTAAACTACGTCTTTCATATCGATTATGAAAATAAATGAAAACCTTATAAGGTATAGCTAGATTATTGTCCCGTGCACGTACGGGTATTTCGAAAGTGTATTTGAGATATTATAATTTTTAAATATAAATAATGCAATAAATGAAATAACACTGTAAACTTACATATGTCATAATGCTTAACAAAAAAATAACTAAATTTTTTGAAGCACTTTTTTATAGACCATATTGTTATTTTATTTGTAACATTACCACTGTTATTACAAATTAAAACTTTTAATCTTTTTTCAATTTTAACACGTGAAACAGCAACATACAATTGACCATGTTTAAACATAAGTTTTCTGAGGAATAAACAAACTTTTGAAAGTGACTATCCTTGACTTTTGTTAATCGTCATAGCAAAACATATCATCAGAAGAAATTTTCTTCTTTAGCTAACTACCTACACTAATAATATAGTTTTATGACCATCAAGAACACATATCTTTACATCTCTGAATTTAAAATTTAAAATTTATAATATATAATCTTTTAATGATACATCTTATTTTGAACCATATTTATAAAAAATTTCATACATCTTTCTAATAAGATTGAAAATACGTCAAAATCAATAACTAAACACTTTGAATAACATATTTAAGTTGATCACTCAACTCATCACTATAATCTCAACAAATCCACTTAACTCACTACTATTAATGGATAATAAAAAATTAAGAATATACTAATTTAAAAAAAGTATCATATTACAATAAAATTTATACCAAAACGTAGATAAAAATGAGACGGTCGTAAATATATAATTATTTTTTCTCTAAACAAAATATATGAAAAGTTACTAACAATAATTTATAAAAAGCTTATAATTAATTACATTAATATACAATTTTTTATAACCCCCTCATATTTTCTTAAAATCCCCTCACATGTTTTATAAAAGTCTCTCATAATTTTCATCCAGCCCCCTCCTAATTGATTTAAAAATTGAATTCCGATCGACATTAACCTTTCTAAAATTGTTTTGAGAATTGATTAATTTTGAAATTGAAAGTTGTGATTGGTTGATTGAGACTCAATTTATGGTTATTTTTAGAAAATTTGCATGTCTTTTATATATATAATAGATTAATATATTATAGATCAGCCATGAATAAAGCAAAATGGTTACATATATGCATCATACACTCTAGTTGATCGTAAACATATCTATACGATTGATGAGCCAATGTACACCGGCTTTTTAATCATTTCAGGCCCGCATTAACCCCGTCCGGGTTTATGGTTAAACCGGTAGACCCGGTTTGACCCGTTTTCACACCCGTTTTCACTTTTTAACTTTAATATTTTTTTAAACAATAAAGTTCAGCAATTTAGTCATTTCGACAGTTGACACTTTGAAACTCTCACTCGACACAAACCCTACGAACGAGTTGTGAACCCCTCTCAATAGTTGACAGCGTGAGACAACAATTTATCTCCAACATGCGACTGTTGTTCGAGAAGAAATCTCCATTGAGTTCACGTAACCCTCTTAATAGAATTTTCATTTTATATTTGAAAGATTATTTAGTTTCTTAACAGATTAGTAATTATTTTCAAGTTGTGATGAGCTTGCTTGTTCAAATTTCTTTAACAATTAATTTTTTTTTTGAAAGTGTAAAAGCATATCCAATTCAAGTAAGAAATCATAAAAAAAGAAACTTGATTAGAAATCATAAGATAATGTTTTTCAATGTTAAATGTCTCAGAAAAATAATATAATGATTTTAAAGATATTGAAATGAATGAGTTGTATGATATATAAAGAAATTATTGTAAAAGGTTAATTTTCAAAGAAATTTTGTAAGATTGCATACTATTTTACTCACTAGCATGAATTTGTTATTGACGGCCACATAAGTACTTCTCAATAGGTCATCAATTCTATTAATGTTCCCTGCAAACATGCTTAATTAAAGTTAACGGGATTCGTCGTGTTTCTTATTTCACAATACGTTATCTTGTTAAGAACAAGATGTATTTATAAACTTAGCATTTTAGTGATGGCAATGAATCAGATGATACGGTGTCCACATTCATATCCATTTAAATTTTCATCATCCATATCTATTTAAAATAATTACATCCATCCATATCTATATCCATATCCATATCCATCGGATTAAAACGGGTAAATAGACGTCCGTTGGATGTCGAAAGTCCTAAAAAAAGTTAGATATTTTATGTATAGTTTATGATTTCTGTTCATTATATACTTAATTTCTTCCAAAAAAAAAGATACAAACGAAAGCATAACTACATATCTACATTTAATTGATAGAGCATAGTTTGTAACTAATCCCAAAATATTGATCCAAAAAAATATACAAATCAAAACATAACTAAATCTAATTACAAATCTACATTCAAAGGATAAAGCATGGTTCCTAGCTAAACCCAAAACATTGATCCTTTTAGGCGACTCCTTTCGTAGTTTCATACTTGCATGCTAGTGACTTAGTGAGTTATTGGTTGTTGCATTCAGATCACACAAAAACCTAAAAAGTGATTTATGATCATTGCCTTCATACTAAAAGAAAATAAAAATGATGTTATGTATATATTCTATAAATTCAAATAATGTGTAGATGTATATTCTTAATTATATAAAATTATAATGTAAAAACTCAATTTCGGGTTTATGGATTCGTCCATGGATTGAAAATCGTCATCCATATCCGCTCCATTTCTAATATTCATCCAATTTTTTTTTGAAAAGCTACATATGTATTATATTTCATAGAGTGTAAATATTACAACTGTGAAGCCCAGAACTTACTTATAGATATACAGTTCCACCAATGGTGCAATTAGCATATCAATATAAGTCTGAGCTACCAAAAAGAATACAACAATGAAACAAAAACTCGAAAAATCCCAACTTTTTTATCTACACGAGTTGAACACATAAGTAGGGTTTGTGAGCCAAACTTCCCAAAGCAACCTAGAACCTTTTTTTGATCTGCTGTTGATCCACTGGAACAGAAGAAGTTTGGAATCAAACACTAAATTTTCAATTCTCGATTTACCATTGTTGAAAACCACATTATTTCGATCCCTCCAAATTAAGTAACTTGCCATTAACTTCATCCATATTTATCACCGATGAATTAGATCGGGTAAATGATCATGAGATCGAATTATAGTTGTCATCTCTATTCACAAGTAATATAGAACTGCGAGACTCACTTAAGATATTACGGGATAGAAACTGAAATCATAGATATAATAAGCATATTTTTAAAATAAAGACTATTAAGAATTACGAGCCATATGGTAATTTCTTGGATATATTACTTATGGAGTATCATAATAACATGCAAAATGAAAGGTAAATAATAAGTTAGTAAAGAGCTCTAAAATAGTTTAGGTGCGACTCCAGGACCACATGATACATAACCCCAAGAAAATTAAAAAAACACACAAACACTTAGATCTAAAATTTAACATTTAATAAAAGGAATAATATTATAATAAAAAGGGTGGTCCAATCCGGTCAACAATAAAAGAAGGTCAACCTTACACGACCTACAAACATGACAAACTGTACTAATTCTGACATGTTTTTTTTCTTTCTGAAATTAAGAGCTGTCATCATCGATCAAGAATCTCGCCCTTCAAAAACACCCACTTCACAAAATAATTTTGTGTGTTTTTCTTTTTAATCTCACACCTTCTAAACAATAACTCGTCATATAGAATATAACAAGTAAGCATTTTCCGCGTTTCGGATAAATTAGTATAGTGTTTGCTTTAAATTTTATTTTACTTCAACTTTTATATTGAAATAATAATTAAAAAGGTCTCAAAATTATAAATGCAATTTTCGTCATTAATATTAATATAAATAACCTTCATTATATAATATATAAGGTTATATATAAAACAAAATGTAGAGTAAAAAGATTCTTTTAAATAATCCAATTCTACAATAATTATATAATATAAAATAAGGTATATATTTGTTTTATTAAAAATAAAAAAAAAGTAAAGTGAATATCAAGAAGAGATAAAACAGAAGAAAAGAAAAAGTAAGGAAAAAAAGATATGTGGCTATCATCAAAAGTAAAAAATAATAAAAAGGTAAAATAAATTAAATATAACTATAAGTGAAAAGGTAGGAAAAAAAATGAGAAAGCAAAGAAAAAATTTTAATGGCCTTGGCATGGCCATGGTTTGAACACCTCACCTTATGATAGGTGTGGGGCTTTACCATCTTAGCTACAATCTGTTAAATGCATTGCAAACAATGGATATATTATAAGTTTTCGGCGCACATTAGAAAACTCCTTCAATGAATAGTACTATGGTGTATTTTAAAGCTTGTGTATTAGATATATATATATATATATATATATATATAAATAGAAAAATAATATATCACTCTAATTATCGTAAGTAATATATGGAATTTACTAATTTATTTTTCTTTTATTTTTAAATTAATTTTATAAATACGAGGACAAACAAAAAAAAATAATAAAAGGATATATTACATCTCTTATAAATAATACCTTAAACATATGAATGAAAAAAATTAGTACATTATTTTATTATTTTTTAATGGCAAATCAATTACGGAACGATAATAATCATGACTTTTTTATTATTATTATAAAATAACGGTTCGTTATTTTATAATAATAATAAAAAAGTCATGATTATTATGGATCATTTTTATATACAAATCATTGTTGGGTTATGACTTGATTAGCGGTACGGTATTTGAGACTAGAATCGGAAGCTCGGTGTACACGGCGATAAACGGGTCATGGATTGAATTTGCATGTCATGTTGCTACGTGGGGTTGGTTTCAAGTTAATTGTGCATGAGAATTATTGATTAATATTGCATGGATTAATTGATTTGATGATACGTCCAGAAGTATGAGAGCATGACATGGGTTATTTGAAATTCAAAAGTTTGACTTATGTTTATCTAATCTTGTATTTAAGTTTGAAGTGTACGACTGGATAATTGTGTTTGTCCAGTATTGAGTACGGCCGAAGAATTAGTTATTTAAGCTTATCATTAGTTATTTGATTTAGCTTAGGATTCTAGTTGGTTGTCTATAAATACCAAGTCTAGGGTGAAGTCATGTGTACATCGAAATATCTCTGGAGTCATAATAAAGAAGTCTCTGTTCCTGCCCGTGGGTGTAGGTCGTGTTTGGACCGAACCACGTTATATCTCGTGTTCGTTTATTTTCTGTTTCCGCATTATTCTAACGCTAGTTTTAGGTGTCTCGATCCTAGCAAGTGGTATCAGAGTCGCGGTTCTGTTCACCGTGCTCGCGTATTTGTTGATTGTGAAGATGTCATCTTTGAAGTTTGATTTGGAGAAATTCAACGGTTCGAACGATTTCACATTGTGGAAGGTAAAGATGAAGGCTCTTCTGGTTCAGCAGGGTTGCGTGGTGGCGTTAGAAGGAGAAGATAAACTTCCGAAAGAGATGAAGGAGGATGTTAAGAGAGACGTTCTAGCAAAAGCGTATTCGGCGATTTTGCTGTGTTTGGCTGATGAGGTATTGAGGGAGGTGGTGGATGAAACAACGGCTGCAGGTCTGTGGGAGAAGCTGTGTGAGAAGTATCAGAAAAGTACCCTCACGAATAGGCTTTATCAGAAGCAGAGGTTGTATACCCTCCGGATGTCAGAAGGTACCCAGGTAAAAGATCATCTGGATAATTTTAACCGTATTACCCTTGATTTGAAGGTTGTGGGTGTTAAAATTGATGATGAAGATCTTTCCCTGATTTTGATGTGTTCACTACCGCATTCGTATGAGAATTTTGTTGATACCATGATGTATGGTAGGTCAACAATTTTTGTTGCTGAAGTAAAGGATGTCTTGTTGTCGAAGGAACTCAAGCTTAGGGTTTCTTGTAATGAGGGGGAGTCCGGTTCAGGTTTATACGTGGGTAGGGGAAGGGCACATGGTGGAATGGGTGGACCGGGGGAGTCGCGTTCGAAAACAAAATCCACGAGAAAGGTAATGTGTTATTACTGTAAGGAGTTTGGTCACATCAGGAGAGACTGTCCTAAGAGGAATGGAGATGGTAATGTGGTTCAGGAAGATGAAGACATAGGCGATGCTTTGACTGTATGCACGGAAAGTAGTCCTGCAGATACCTGGATCTTTGATACGGGGGCATCTCATCACATGGCGTTCTCACGTGATCTGTTTACTTCCTTTAAGAAGTGGAACGGTAATGTAAAGCTGGGGGACGATGGGATTCGGAGTGTCAAAGGTAGTGGTACGGTGCAGATAAAGTTGCATGATGGAGCGGTCAAGCGGTTTAATTGCTGGTATGTCCCGGATCTTCGGAAGAATCTGATTTCTCTTGGTACTTTGGCCAGAAATGGATATGTATATTCTGGTAAAGGGGATGGACTGAAGGTTTCTCGGGATGCTCGAGTGATAATGCGGGGCAGGCTGCGACGTGGTATTTACGTTCTGGAGGGCAGTTCTGTGAGTGGAACGACGGCTGTACCGAACTTGGAGCGGAAAATTGACCTGACGAAGTCGAGACGACACGGGTGGAGTTGGTCTCCGGTTAAGTCTCGGTTAAGTCGCGCGACGCGGTGTCGGACTTTGTGGCTCGGACAAGGAGGTAGTCCCTTCGGGGAGGTTGGCAGATGAGAGACGGTTCTTTGGTTGACGGTTGACGGTTGAGGACTCGGGTCATGGGAGATTGTCGAATCTCGGTTGACTGGTGGAGGGTACTCAAGTCAAGGGGGAGATTGTTGGGTTATGACTTGATTAGCGGTACGGTATTTGAGACTAGAATCGGAAGCTCGGTGTACACGGCGATAAACGGGTCATGGATTGAATTTGCATGTCATGTTGCTACGTGGGGTTGGTTTCAAGTTAATTGTGCATGAGAATTATTGATTAATATTGCATGGATTAATTGATTTGATGATACGTCCAGAAGTATGAGAGCATGACATGGGTTATTTGAAATTCAAAAGTTTGACTTATGTTTATCTAATCTTGTATTTAAGTTTGAAGTGTACGACTGGATAATTGTGTTTGTCCAGTATTGAGTACGGCCGAAGAATTAGTTATTTAAGCTTATCATTAGTTATTTGATTTAGCTTAGGATTCTAGTTGGTTGTCTATAAATACCAAGTCTAGGGTGAAGTCATGTGTACATCGAAATATCTCTGGAGTCATAATAAAGAAGTCTCTGTTCCTGCCCGTGGATGTAGGTCGTGTTTGGACCGAACCACGTTATATCTCGTGTTCGTTTATTTTTTGTTTCTACATTATTTTAACGCTAGTTTTAGGTGTCTCGATCCTAACAATCATCTCTCTTTCTCGATAAACAATTGCCAATTCTATTTCCTTCTAAAATTGTAAAAAAGAACCAATATATATAGATTATAAGAGTAATGATATATATATATATATATATATATATATATATATATATATATATATATATATATATATATTGGTTGAACATGACTTTTTTATTACTCTCTTTCTCTATTTCCTTCTAATTAATTCATTGATTGAACATGACTTAAGGTCTGTTGGTTGCTGCTGAATACAATTATTCAGCATTCGGAACGTTTAATTGTCGACTTAAATAAAGACTGTATCTTTGAATCATTTCATCTTAAAGTACATTTCAAATCATTGAGCACTAAATATTTTACTTTAATATAGTTTCTTTGGCGCGTTGATCATATCTTATAATATTATAAATCAATATTGAGTTTAAAATGATAATTTACATCATTTAGATTGTTCATTCAGAATTCTTATCAAATAACATGTCATATTTAGGGACACTTTCATACAGAATTTTTAAATTATTCGGACCACAACATTATTCGGTGGTTAATTATTTATTTTAACAAACAGCCCCTTAGTTATTTTTTTTATTTCTTTGCTTTAATTTATGTAATGTGTCATTATCTATTTATCTTCTTGTTAGACATACATTTAATACATTTTTTGAGCATACAAATCATTTCCTATTTTAAAATTCAGATAAAGACGTAATTATACTTATTTATCGACTTATTTACAATGAAATTTTTTTGATTTTTCATTCTTTACAATAACTTTTTTTTTTATAAAACTGTCTCCCGGTTTCAGTGTTTTTTATCAAGTTAAATGGTTTAGGACTTTACTTTTAGCTTATTATCTTGTTTCTGGAATAATTTTTATTTTATTAATAATATAAATCTTTAGGAAAAGTTTGATCTTTATTTTTCCATAATAAATATATATTTTCCAAAACTAACCCCCCTAGGGCCAAGTGGTGTTCATCGATCAGTTCGAGTTTTTAGAGTTTTTTACTAAATGGGTGTTTTTTTTAAAACATATTTACCAAAATGGAGTACTTTTAAACATAATTACCATTTAGGTGTTTTTTTTATTTTTACTATGTGTTCTTTTTATCTTTACTATGGTTTACCAAAAGGGCGACTCCATAGCTTCTTCCTACAGCAGCCGGCGAATCCATTCCGGCGACTCCATCACCATAGCCAGCTTCCTCTTCGTTACTCATCACTATAGCCGGTGATCTGTTTTCTTCCTTAACGCCGGTGGCAACTCCATTGCTTCTTCCTGTAGCAGGAGACCCCGTTGTTTCTTCATGCAGCCGGAGACTCCATCACCATAGCCGGCTTCCTCTTCGTTGCTCATCACTGTAGCCGGCGATCTGTTTACTCTTCCTCAACGCCGCCGGCGACTCCATTGCATCTTCCTGCAACCGCGACTCCATTCCGGCGACTCCATCATCATAGCCGGCTTCCTCTTCGTTGCTCATCACTGTAGCCGACGATCTGTTTACTTCTTGCTTAACGTCGGCGGCGACTCCATTCCCGTAAATGGATCTTTGATCCAACTGTAAATGCATCATTTCGTTTAGACCATTGCTACTTTGTAGACTGTTTTTTTTTTTTGGACTCCATCGTTTCTTCCTGTAAATGGATCTTTGATCCAACTACAAATGCATAATCACTTCTATAAGTCAGATTTGTTGTTCATGGCAGATATATTGTTCGGAGACATTCACATTAAAATGAATAGAACTGTAAGATATTTTGATTTATTTATGCAAAGGGTGTGTTTTGATGTGTATAAAAATAGAGACAGAAAGATATGAAGAGCAGCCTCTTGGTTTGGACACAAAGGAGTAGCCTCTTCGTTTGGACACAAAGGAGCGCCGGCTATGGTGGAGTCGCCGGCTGCTGCAAGAAGAAGCCATGGAGTCGCCCTTATGGTAAACTATCGTAAAATTAAAAAGAACACATAGTAAAAATAAAAATAACACCTAAATGGTAATTATGTTTAAAAGTACCCCATTTTGATAAATATGTTTTTAAATAACACTCATTTGGTAAAAAAACTCGAGTTTTTAGGGTTAAAGTTTTTCTGTTAAATTGTTAATAACTAAAAACCAAACCAAACATATTAAAAGTGCTCAAATCGAACCTAAATTCTAATTTGGTTCGGTTTTAGTTATAACTCGAAGAAACCCAAAATAAAAAATCCATTTCAATACTAGATTTTAGTCCATAATACCCAATTATTCGGACTATAATCATTATAAATACCCAAACATTGAATGCAAGTTATAAACATCGAATTCTGATATAACAATAACCACTAGGATGATCTCACGTCAAACCCTTGACTACTTGATCTTAACGTCTTCAACCAAATGCAAGTAGTCATCGTTTAATTCATAATTAAATAGGATTAGTAAGGACTTCCTACTGGTGTATCAGGCGGTAATTTTTGACTCGACATGAAACATGACCCCAATCCGATACGAAAAAGTGACACGGTTTTGAAATGGGTCAAACTGATCGACAAGTTGACACAAAAATAAACGGGTCGTGTTAAGGTCAACCTAACAACCTGAAAGTGACACGTATAAGGATAAAACTGTAAAATTATAAAACAAATTACTACTTAAATTGAAATTTTTAAATGGAGGTTGTAAATTCAAATGAATGAGTGACATAAGGCTATGCGTTATGCCTAACCCGATGGAATCGGGTAGGCTCGAGTAAACCAAGGAACACCAAAACCTCATTTTGGGTTCGCAAATAGGGTAAGCAAATTGGGTTGGCAGACTCGATGGAAATTGGAGGAAAACACCCCCCCCCACCCCACCCCCTCAACGTTTCAGCTACTTTTTTTCTTTTTTTTCTTATTTAATAATTCAATAATAAATATTTCACCATCCAACACTCATTTTTATCTTAATTTTATACCTTTTCACACCTATTCTCTTTACCTCTTTCACACCATTATCTCTACCTATTTCATCCCTAATTTATTTTCTTATTATAGTTAAACGAGACATTAACTTCTAGTTTTGATTTTTTTAGTTTTTAAGATTATGTATTTTTTTATTTTAAAAGTTTAGATTTTTTTTAAGTTTAAATTATGTAATTTTTATTTGTAGTCTTAGTTGAATTTTTATTTATTTAAATTAATGAATTATATTATTTATATAATTGGTTATTTGTTAAAATAAAAAAAAGAATAAAAAATTTGAAACAAGATTGGGTAAGAGAAGGTAAGGTATAACTTGAGATTGGGTAAAGAAGAAAGGTAAGAGAGGTAGAATGATGTGGCGCTGATGTGGCTGCAGGTAAACCTTACCTGTAGGTAAGGTATAACGTGTAGCCTAAGTCAATAAAACCCTAGAAATAAAAGTACAAAACAATAGAAGTTAAAAAATTTAAATAAACAATAAAAGATTTCAAGCTAAAAGAATATTACATATTACATTATTTTGGTATTTCTTATTTTAATTATATGATTTTGGTACTTTGATATTTGACTACTTGATATGTAATACTTTAGTATTTTGGATTGACTTTGTAATTGTATTTAATGATGTATTATTTTAATTTTATTTTGGTTGTTTAATAACATTACTTATCAGTACTTGGTAGAAACGTAATAGATTATATTGTTTAGTATATTCATTTATATAAGTTGAATAAAAAATAAAGTCAAAATTCAAATCAAAGTGAAACAAATACCAAATCCAAAGTTCAAATACAATTGAAATGAATATTGATTATTGAAGTTGGTATGTAAACGAAAATCATATTCGTAATTCATGTCGAAGCAAATAACTAATTAGAAAAATTAAAAAGGAAAATCATATACAAATAAAATTAAAAAAAAATCTCCGAATACATTTTGGCAAAATGGATCGACATAAAACACGATCCGAACCTAGCACGAAAATAATGGACTAACACGAAACTGGCACGAACACAAATAACACGTACAATCTGATAACCCGAACTCGACTCAAACTAACACATGTAACTCATCCATCTACGTCTTCATACATATATAAAAATTATTAGAGTCATGTTAACACCATCAACTCTTAATGGAGAAGCAATTCTTTTAACACAAATCTTTGGTCACTACATGCTATGTGAAGCCTGCATTCGGCTTCTACAAGCAAATCATGATAACAGCATGCATATATTTATTTGAATGGAAATAGAAACACCGGATCCAGAAATATAATTTAGAGGTTGCATGCACAAATATAGTAACACTACACTTATATAATAAAACGGACAAATCTTGAAAGAGTGTGGATGTTGGATAGACTTTCCATGTTAAACATACATGCAAAGTACCATTCTTGTCTATTAGCTATGGCATGATGACTCATGAAGGTGTTGTCAAGATTCTCTTTTCTAATTCATGCATGGTGATCGAAGTGTGCGCACTTTAGGGGAGCAAAAAGAGGAGAGAGCTAGTGGTGGAAGGATCTAACACCACTTCGATCAGATATAGAAGAGAAGAATTGGTTATGGAGATGGCTACTCATGCTGAGATTGAGAGGGCCAATTAATCTCTGTGGAGAGTACATACATAGAGAGAACCTAAAGAAGAGAAACTACTTCAAGAAATTAAATGCCCAAGGTGGATTTGGAGAATCAAAATGTGACAGAAGCTAGGGTTGGTACAAAAAGATATGATCTATCTGATGTGTTAATACAACTACCTTGTCCGTATAGGTTTGATGAAGACAGACTAAAGTACGTACACTATTATGTTACTAGTGTAGATGCTTCTATATATGTATAAGTATACTAAAGTACATTTAATTCTGATGCGTTTTGGATCTTTTAACGTGTGTGAGTATTAAGTTTTGTAAATTATTATTAATAACCAAATTATTGTTTGATTTTTATAAAAGTGACATGTATTTGTTGCAACAGCGGTGTAATCAAATCGAAGACATGTTGATGGAAATATATGATCATAAGTTTTACAACAGATTTATTATTTTTTTTTTTTTTTGTGGACATAGAATCTATAGTGGAGGTCCAAGTATCATGCTTTCGCACATACCCTTTAACTCTAAATAGTCCGGTTAACCTACATTACACACACTCTTTAACTCTACATTACGTGATTTACCTTCTTCATGTTAACCATAAGACAAATGAGCGGAGGCCCAGAGGGTGGGTAACACCTCAAATTATAACAAAATCAAAGTTTATTATATCTAAAAAAAGAATAGCTTATCACGTACAAAAACACCTATGAAAATTATTATTACTTTTTAATGCAATTAAGCTCTTTTTTTCCCCTTTATATAGTACGGACTACGGAGGGAGGACCACAAAGGTGAAAATTGAACACATGTGGCCCAGTTTGAGGTCTATAGACAAATGGTCAAAAAGATCCCCACATTCAAATTTACCCAGGATGGATGTAATTGTCCTTAACCAATGATTATAGAACAAGTATCTCCCCTTCTGTTCCTTTCCATCCTACTTTTGTTAGTATATGCTTCTTTCTACTAAATCACACATGCTGCCTGCATCCCATTTGCATTCATTGCTGGTCCAAACCTAAAACAAATTCATACATATACACACACACAATTGATGTATCATTTTGTCTTACAACATTTTATGACTTAATCTTATACTTTATACAATTTATAACTAATAATGGGAATACAATTATTGTATCTTTAACAAACACACACAATCTACACCTTATGTCCTTAATAAGACTTAAACCCTTAACCTTTAAGAGGTGGGAACACATTAGTCATATATTGATACAGTTGAGCCAAAGGTCCTTTGGTGTCAAAAGAGTGTTTTGTTTTGTGTTCTGGAAAAAGTGATTATGTGTTCTTTTTCTTGCTTTTATGGAACGTCGTTTTAAAGACGTGAAACAATCTCAAACACCTATTAATTGGTGTTCTACCATGGTTAACATACGACATGAAAGTACTTCCATATCATATATATATATCGGTCTAACAATTACCGAAAAAATATGAAAAACACAGTTTGACTAGCAACATTAAACATACCAAACAAACCGTCGCGACATTATTATTGCTGTTTTTATTTATTATTTTATAAAAGTACCATATAACCTAATGCACATACAATCTCCTCATAGGCTCGTCTCTCTTAAAAATGGGAAGAGAAAATGACTTCAATAGTGCAATAAATAATCTCTAGCTATCATCTTTTAAGCATATATTTCAGATAGTGTGCAGCACCAATATACAGTACTAACATAGCCACATAGGCATCATTAATCACATGAGGGGGGAAATTTTTTATATCAATAACATGAATTTACAAGAAACTCGATCCATACAAAATGTGAGATTTATAAATATTTGGTTGGCCAATTATACACAGAAAAACAGTGTTCATCTTTCTCGGTCTAAAGAACAAAAACTGACCTGCATGCTATTCATGGGAGATCCTTCTCATCAGATGCTCTAAGAAAGAAGATGGTCAAAATTAGTCCCATTTCAGACTTTTGCCAACTACAATGGATATCCTGGGAATCTTTCAGGTACCAAAAGTATGTGCCCAAACGTTGAATGTTTATTTAGTAGCATGATAAATGCTTGTATCAGAACTGAGATAGCTCAGGATTCTTGTAAGCATTGAAAGCTTGCACATAAGAAACCTTCCAGTCAAATCTATTCACATCCCAACCATGCTTAGTTGTGGTTCTTATTGGCCTTCTTCATCATCATTGATATGCTGTCGATGAATTCACGGGCCCCATGATTACCATCCAAAAGCCAATCTAAAGCCATGAAAGCTGCATCTTTTTCAGCTTGTTTCTTGTTGTTGCAAGGGCGCCCCTTGATCTGCACCCCGTTGAATTCACAAACAGACGTAAACTGGTTGTTTGACAAGTCAGTTCTGTAAGTTGGGGAACTATAACCTGCTCTTGCAAGTAGTGTTTGGAGTTGACTTTTTGAATTGTCACCTCCTGGCCCACTGGAAACTAGCGGCGGCGGTGGTGGCTGTGATGGTAGTGATACAGGAGATGGTATTATATTACTACGTGTTACTTGATGGTTGAATACAAACCTGCCACTACATTGATCCCCTGAGAGCAGCAATTGTATCGCAGATAAAAGCTCGCGGTAGGCATTTAAGTTCATTTTGGGATTCATTAGCTGACACACAAAAGAAAATTTCATCTAAGATTAAAAAAAAAAAGATAATGATAATGACAACAAAGACAGATTGCATAAAGAATTAAAGATAGCGGACTTTGGTCTAATTTCTGTTATAGTTATTTATATCCAGAAAAGATGCCAATTTAAAAAATGTTGATAAGAAAATGGCAAACTTTTAAAAGAGCTTAATTTAAGATAATATGTCCCTGTTACCCGGGCGAAAGGAGGGGGACGACTACTAACATGCCAGTAACTTTGACCATGCTGACTTTCTTCTGACATGTCTGAAAGCCTGTTAACTTAGAAAGGAATACATAACTTAACTTCACTCTAAATGGAAACTTTTTGAAGGTGTGAGACTTCTCGTGATTGTATATAAAGTGTGTTACTCGGAACAGAACAGATTTCAAACTAAAGTTGGTTACCTTTTTAATTAAATTTGCCCTAACAATAATGATAACGATGTGAAAAAACTTTAAGCTTCAAACAAAACGATGCTTTATCAGTAGTACAACAAGATTCGAAGGCTTTAAAGTAGAATGGAATACATACTTTACGCTGAAACAAATCATCAAGCTCTCGCTTTAAGGTTTGATACATTTCTGCTACTTCCGGTTCCATGAAGAACTCCAAGTATCCTCCAAACATTTTTAAGTGCCCCTCCTGCTCAACATAAGAGCAAAATTATGAATCAAGTAGGCATTAGAGGTAGCCATTTTGACCCATTTACTTTGAAAATGGGTCATTTAAGGTAATGTTCATCTTTAATCAGTTAAGCTAAAAGATTCAACTAAAAAGAAAATGGGCCAAATGAGTCGAGCAGGTCATAAAGGATCTAAAAATGTATTTATACTTGGTTTTTTTGCCCAGCGTTTCAAAATATATATTCTTTCACGCTAATATGGGACTATCATTTGAGTTATATGTTGACACATTCTTTGGTTATACTCTAAAATATAAATGTGTATATAATGTTAGTTGATCCAAAAACTCATTGATCTACTAAAAACAAAGTTATTTAATATGAGTAATCCAAGTTCAGTTTGAACCAAACGTTTACAACAGGAACTGGGTTGGTTTCAAATAATAATAATAATAATAAAGAGGATGATAACCACAGCCCTTAGGGGTATGGATAAGAATAAAAAAGGTAATTTCAGTTTTTAAAAATGGTAATCATAACTCATGTCTCCATAATTAACTTCCATAATAATAATAATAATAATAATAATAACAATAATAATAGTAATAGTAATAATAATAATAATAACAACAACAATAACAAATAATGACAATAATAATTAATTATAGAAAAGTATTACCAAACAACCAATAATAATATTCATGAAATTCATAATAACAGAAACTGAGTTTCAAAAAAACATTATTCCTAAAAGTAGTCTATGAATAGGAAAACTAATATTTGATAGCAGTTATAATAGTGATGCATAAAACCAACTTTTTTACTAAAAAAAAGTTAATAATTTTTTTTTTGAAATCATACCTACCACGTAATTCGTGAACTAGAGAAAGTGAATATGAAAGTGTTTACGGATCAGCCCACCCCTGTTCGGTTTCGAGTTGCATAATTTTGATCATTACTTTCATCAAATCGAATTCGAGATTTAGGATTAAACATGAAGTTGCATTGTGTTTTGAAGAAACAAAAGTGTGTGTATATGATAGCTAAAACAGAGAAGATATATATATATATATATATATATATATATATATATATATATATATATATATATATATACAGGGGAGGGTTCATGCGAGAACCGTTGTTAGTGCGAGAACCGTGAGAACCAATCTCAGCCGTTCCTTGGATATGGGAAGTTAAACGGATGGAGAGCGTGGAAGGATAGAGTGTGGCAGGGTGCATGTGAGGAATTCATGGGTGGGCAATGACATTGAAGGAGGGGGAATTGGACGGCTCAGATTGGTTCTCGTGGTTCTCGCACTAAGAATGGTTCTCGCATGAACTTTTTCATATATATATATATATATATATATATATATATATATATATAGGTGTGCATGAGTGGAATAACCGATTAAATCGGTTTTGTAGAAGTTACATTCGGTTTCAAAGTAACCGATTGTGTGACACATTACCAACACAATAATTTAGATAACCTAGTACAATAATGTCATAAAACTTATACTAAAACCATTAATAACATAAAATAACTTTCAAAAATGATAATAAATATTTGGAATGGCTAACAACCACAACCGATACTAAGAATCACCTTTTTGACCTGTTACTCAACTCAACCAAACTGCTCGTTCTGCAACCCTGAGAAAATACCCATAGGCTATATTAAAGCATAAGGGGATGTAGACTTACAACATCACCTATTGAGATTCTTCCCCCAAATAAGAGCAGCACTGAATCAGAGACAGCCGTTGAATCTCGAAGATAAACAGAATTCACTTTGATCTTTTCATTGAAAACCAGCCATGGGTAAGGGATTCTAGACTGGCGTGCATTAACTGAATTCTGAAGTAAAAAGATAAAGAAGGGGAATAAAGATACAAATTTTTATAGATGATGGGTATGAAGTATGATGGGTTACACTTAAAAAAGAAAGACAATGAACCTACCAAATGCAAAAACACCTGACCATCATCCATTGTTTTCAGTGAAAACGAGTTTTCCTTGTGCTGGAAATGTGTCATTGTTAGTAGACATAAAGATAACACAAATAATAACAGAATATTTCGATATAATAAATGCAATTACCACTATAGAGCAAACTCCTGGATACAAGCCATAACAGATAATTGCACGAACAATACATTCATCATAGCTATAAGTGTTGTATATGGTCGACTTGTTGTCAATAAGACGAATATCTCTGAGCACAGATTGAAATTCGCTTCGTAATGAATCAACAGCCTTCATTGATTGTACAGAGAGAAAGTTTTTCCAACAGTATTTATATCCATTTCGCTTTCGCTCGGCTGCTTTCCAACCGTTGTATGCCCGTACAAGGGCAAGATGGTCACTAAAATCATGGGAAAATTGGGCTTTAGCAGCCTCGGCCAGCTGTAAAAACGCATAAGAATTATAACTATGTTATAATGATTCAATTCAATACGTAATGAAACAGGAAGACTAAGTCACCTCCTTTTTCTCCAAAGGTGCTAAGAAAGGATCTCGAACACTAAGACCAGCCACAATGGTCAAAATAGGGTCAAGGCAATTCAAAATTGCACCAAATACAAGCATCTTTCCAAGTTTGGGCTCCATTGGAAGCATTGCCAAGTAGTGACCTGCCACAAATATATAAAAATTATACTGCCTTTAATCAACATAAGACATGAAAAGAATCTAGATATGACACGATGGGCAGGTCGGTACGTTGGTGATCGGGTCAAGACAGGTTTGGGTAAAATGGCTGAAAAGGTTCAGGTCAAGTTGTTTTTAGCCCTGCGAACACTTTTTGATTAGTTTTTTAAATATGTAGGAATAGTTTTAGCATGCTCATTATGTTTACGAGAACAATATTATTAAAATAGTAATAATTTAAGCTATAAATAAATACTATTTGGGAGGTTTAATGCATTTTAATAACCTACCTTGGGCCAATTTCAACATGTCTAACCGCTTCGACCACCCATTTAACTAACTTTTTTATTTGGCCCGGTTGAGATAATACAAGAGCCAAATCAACCAACATTCAAGTAAATTGGTCAAAAATGCCACCACTTAACGAATCCAACATACCAAGTATGGTCAAATTTTCATTCTCATCCAAAGCACCAATTAGCTTGAGATATTCAATAGCATTTTGAACCTACACATAAATGAATGAGTTTGTTAATTAATAAAAATTTATGCAAGTAAACATTGCATCAATTTCGAATAAAACTAGAAAACAGAATGCGGATGTGATAGTGTACTTCATAATTTGTACCAACATACAAATAAATCTTTTGGAATAAAAGCATTACCGCTAGCGAATCAGGTGACTGCAAAGCCCTGGATAGGAAGCTAGAAATCCTTCCAAGATTTAAGCTTTTGATTTGCAGACAAAGAGATTGCAAAGGCGTCCTCAATATTTTTGGCAATTGATAATCAGGGAAAGCATCATGGACACATCTGGGATATAGATGATAACATTCTCCTGGTTGAACACGACCAGCCCTTCCTCTTCTCTAAACACCCAACGAAGAGAATAATTAACCAATTATTCATTGTGTAACACCAAAATAATTGTTAATTATTACAGTGCCTACCAAGTATCCACTTAATAGCACATAGTGATGCCAACATGGGCAGGGTGGGTCGAAAGGGGTAATATTAAGTGCACGTCGAGTTAAATTGATCTGCGGATATTTTTGTCCATATCTTAAACAAATTAATGAACACTTAAAGTGTGCATTATGATTACAACAAGCAATATTAGTATTGCAATAACAATCTAAATCTTAAAAATGAAAAGAGACTTAGGAGGTAAGAGGCTAGGGTTGTACTTGGACATCTAAAAATCCATATGCTCCTTGAACTATTATCCGGTTTTATTAATACATTTTATATTCTGCTATAACAGATGTTTATATTTGTATCTGAAATTTTCATATAATTATTTTGAGTAGTTGATAATATGTTCCTTATCAAGCAATAGTATGAACAGCAAAATGAGGATGAATATGCAATTATCTGCGAAACAAATTTAGACTGATAAACAAAAAATATATACATTACTTATTGTGAGATAATATCCGAATCTGTAAGAAAACATGTAAATGAATATAATATCCAAATCTGTATACAATAACACGGATATATCACTATCCACATCCAGTACAAATAAATGCGACTATGGATCTGATCGTTGTCAATCCATATAGGCCCCTATAAAAGGCAAACTCAAATATGAATGAAAAGGAAATTATGAATTTTTCTGACTTGAGAATTTGATTCCTATGTTATGAGTAGCAATAAGTAGCATATACGAGGGTAAACTAGTCATTTTAGCCCAAAGTCTTCACACAAAAAGATTAATATTTATAATGATATATGACAACCCATTAAAATCAATGAAAGTGTCGTTCATCTTGTCCATTTAGTAATAATCCTTTTTTACTTTCAAATAATCATGCTTTTTGTAATTTTATCTGTCGACTATGCAACACCGAGCACATCAAGTAATACAGCAAGCAGATATTAAGCTGTTTTAGACAACCAAAAATGTGATCTCAAACACATTATTGTAATAAATTATAATGTGATCCATTCCCAATCAGATATTCTAGATATTAAACCAAAGTAGCTTACTTGTTTGGCAGAAACCTTTGATATCCAAGAAGGAAGCAAGCAAGGAGTGTTGTTGAGTGCATCATATGATGCCTCTTTAGCCTTTCCACAATCAATGACAAAAACCAAATCATCAATTGTGATACTTGTTTCAGCAATATTTGTAGCCAACACTATCTTCCTCACCCCACTATCTGGTTTTTCAAATATTAACCTCTGTATGCATTGGCGCATAGCAAAAAAAGAAAGTGAAACAGTTGCTACTTATTAAGTTGGAGAAAAAGATAAATCATAAATCCAATCATGCACATACAGATTACCTGCTCAGAGCTGGACATAGAACCGTGACATGTCAGCAACAAAACTTGGCTTTGATCTCCCAAAACTGAATTAGATTGTAATTTTTCCCTCAGAGAACTTATGTCATCCCATCCAGTCATAAATACTAAAATAGCACCAGGCTTTTCATTCTCACATATATTGCACAATATGTGTTCTATGAGATTAAAATTTATGCAATTGGGATTCCAGCATAACAAAGATTCTCGTGTCTGTTGACTGTATTCACTGAAATCGGCAGATCCAAGTGCTTCCTATTTCCAGTTTACGCGACAAGGAAACTTCAGAAATCCAAACCATGAACTAAAGTAAATGTGTTGGAATATATATTATATACCTCAACAGCTGAAGCAATTGGGGCCTTCCTTTTGCTTAAAGTCTGTTTTTTTAATTTCCATACTTGACCATAATCATCAATTTGATTATCTGCTGTCAATCTGTATCCGGTTGATTCGAGAATATCTTCCAGAAAATAAGCATGTACAGGATGTGTAATACCCTACAGGCAAGGAGGAAAGAAACTGGGTTTAAGAATTATCAATTGGTTGGAGTGCACCTTATTGTTATGTCAGAAGCCCGCAACCGGCAAAGATAGGGCATGGGCCCAGTTTACAAGGTAGGGTTTAATAAGGATTGTTCATTTTATATGAAAGAATAACTGGATCATTAGAGAGAAGGGAAATATAGTTTAGTGGTGATGCAACTCATTAGGGGTTACTGATAGTGTGATGGACTTATGGCACACTTTATCAGTGCCTCGGGTTGTGGTGTAAATGTTAGTGCATGGGTGATATGAATCATGGTCGCTAGGGGCATGTTTACAGCCGCAAAACAGGAGGTCGAAAAGTGCAGGGGAGCTAATTGGTGATTTCTTATAATTAGTATCTAATTATGGTTACTTTATTAATGTTGGTATTTTTGGTAAATTAGGAAGGAGTCACGGTTTTTAGGAGGGCCGATGGTCATTAGGGATTTTTAGCAGAAATTGGTTCGAGTCTTTGACTGTGGAGATCCCTGGTTCTCGAATTCTAGGTTTACCAATCTAAGCATCCGACTAACTGTGTTTTTCTTTGCTGTGTGATTGCCAATGTGATTCTTATCAATGGGACTATAGCCAATGAAACTAGGGTTTCACATCATCTACTCCTATGGATGCTACTTTCTAGAATAGTGCATCAAATGGGCAATTGGCCAGTAAAGTACACAAATAGCTGAAAACTACTAAATCTAGATTCTAACATTGTCCACACATTGCTACAACTAATAACGAGGTTTATATTATAGTCGTGTTTAGTTGTCTTCGTGTGAGAGTAGGACTAAATATCAAGTTCTAAACAACGTGCAGGTGAGCTTTCGGGAGGGGGGTAAGAAGTTGTAATCTTTTGAAGGAAAAAGGAAAAAAAAAGGTACTTAGCAACAAGTTAGCTAGTATGTATCTGTGACAAAAAGGCAATGTTTATAAATATAAAAGAATGCTCAAAGCCTCAAATTCAGATATAAGAGAGAGATTTATCCCCTTGTAAATATGTTATGCTAAATAATAATAATAACAATAACAACAACAACTAATAGAGTATTAACTAGTCACATAAAGCTTAATGATTGCCGCCTTACCGGTATCTGGATGATTGGTGCACCACCAAAGTAGCTCAAAGCCTCAAATTCAGATATAAGAGAGAGATTTATCCCCTTGTAAATATGTTATGCTAAATAATATAATAATAACAATAACAACAACAACAACAACTAATAGAGTATTAACTAGTCACATAAAGCTTAATGATTGCCGCCTTACCGGTATCTGGATGATTGGTGCACCACCAAAGTAGGAGGAGAAAAGCTCCGCATTCAGGGTTGCACTCATCAAAACAAGCCTTAATTCAGGCTGACGAGGAAGTAGTTCTTTCAGAACAGTAAGCAGAAAATCTGGCAACAAGCGAATATGTTAGAAATACATTTCATATCCACAAACAGAAAGTTCATATAAGTTTACCTTCATCAATTCCACGCTCATGAATCTCATCCATGATAATGTGTGTCACACCTTTCAAATCTTTATCAACCAACAATCTTCTCAACAAAATTCCTGTGGTATAGAACAGCAGCTGGGTATTCTTTCCTTTCATACCCTCTAACCTAACTTTATATCCAACCTTAAAGGGGAAGAAGATTTAGAGGACAATGATAAAGTTGCTATTTGTTTAAGAAATAAAAGAATAATAATAACAATAGTAAAGTACTTACGGTATCACCCAACTTTTCCCCTCTCTCAGTGGCAATTCTTTCAGAGACAGACATAGCACATATTCTCCGAGGCTGAGTACATATGATGTTACAAGTGGCCCCTGCGAGAGAATTAATCTTTGACTCTAGAATAAACTGGGGAACCTGCGTTGTCTTCCCACAACCAGTTTCACCTGAGATAATAACAACCTGTAACAAGTACATTGTCTTATTGTAGAATAGCTTTAAAACTAATTGTTGATAGTATATAATGGCAGATGTAGGTTTTAAGGGGAGTGATCATACTAACACCCCATAACAGCCTGTAGCAAGCATACATTATGTGAAAAATCTTTAATACTATTTGTTCTTGCCTTCCCTAAGAAATTGAAAACTACTACTGGAAATGATTATTTTACAATAGAAAATAAATGACAACCAGTGTAATATATATATAAACTTTTACAAATCAGAAGTACAAAATATTCTTTCAAGAAAGAAACAAGGAAACTACTGTCAGAAAAAATTTAGAAGGAGAAATTTTCAAAATCGCCGTAGGAAGCTACACTTGTAATTATTAGAAATAGGTGTGATTGACTTTAGTATCCATTGTGATTGACATTTTGCTTCAAATTAACCATAGTACTTGTAAAAATCCTATGAAGAAAACAATCCGAAACATTCCTCCCAAAATCTTTTTTCATTTTTTCATTTCGAACGTACTTCTGAAGCCAAATTAAATACTAAGATCTCACTTCTTCCAACATTGAAATATAGTGCTTAATTATTTTATTGTTGCTGCAATTTAAAACATTTCATGCAATTAAATCTTTCTGGAAAGGAATGAAACTAGAGCTAATAGTTACATGCAAGGTTCTAAAAAAACGCGCCATGGCGGCCTATGGCGGCGCCAAGGCGCGACTCTGACGTTAAGAAACAGCCCTTGGCGGCGGGGTTAGGCGTGGCGTAAGGCAAGGCGGCATAAGGCACGCCTTTACGTGCCAAATGGCGAGTTTTTTATGGCGTGACGTGCAAAAAATATTTTTTACATTTTTTTTTGACTTTTTTATATACATTTTGT
This sequence comes from Pulicaria dysenterica, assembly GCA_947179395.2. Lineage (NCBI taxonomy): Eukaryota > Viridiplantae > Streptophyta > Magnoliopsida > Asterales > Asteraceae > Pulicaria > Pulicaria dysenterica. Next base: position 92,480,586 of record OX359290.1, on the reverse strand, counting down.
GATCGCGTGTATTGAACTTCTATAAATTTATATTTTATAATTTGTATACTTACTTTGCTCCAAATTTGTGCAACTTTGTATAATTTGTATATTTATATGATAAATTGAATATAAATATTTATAAAATATATACAAGATTGCCGCCTTAAGTGCCGCTTTAAAAAACGCCATGGCTCGCCATGGCTCATAAAGCTTGAGGCTTGACCTCGCCGCCACGCCACGCCTTACGCTATTTAGAACCATGGTTACATGTTTAATAATTAAAACCAAATTGATCTAATCCAGCAGATACTTCTTAAAATATTTAACCAACTGCATTTAATCAGCAAATGAGTTTATTCGCCCCTTACAAATATCACAACATATTTAATATAAAAATGCCGACTGCATTTAATGTACAAAATAGCAGATTAAAATTTTATAGTGTGACCAATACATCTGTTTTAAATGTTTTCTTGTTACATTGACATAGTTGTATTTGCTATTTTGCCACAATCCCAAATGCAGATATGTTATCTCAATTTCAATATATGAAATCCAAATGAAGTGTTTCTAAATTTTATACTCAAACTAGTGCAATTATCTTGTGTGTTATCATTGTTCTTCTCTAATTATTCAAGTATATATGCAATACTTTAAGAAAGGCACCACCTGCTTTAATAAAAATAGGAGAAACTAAAAAAGAAAAACATAAGCAAAAATGACCCTGGAAGGGAAAAACGATAAGAAATCCTGTGTTAAATAGATGAAGCTCAACCTTACGACAAAGCTAGAGACAACAATCCAGAAACCGGAGGTAGAGAAAAGATCAAACTAAAAAAGTACATCTACAAACAATAAGCTTTCCACAATTAAAAAATAAGACACAAAGATTCCGAGCTCTGAAATACCTGATTCTTTAAAATAGCACTCAAAATTGCATCCTTCTCTTTGTAAGCAGGGAGACTCCTGCGAAACTCGAGCATCTTCTGACCCTCTAAAGATTTCTATAGAAAAAAGTTTGTCATAACAGTATCATAAGATCATTGGCATATAGCATGTGAACACATCAAATACCAATTGTTTCAACTTTCAAGCTAATGCTGTATTATCATTGCAGCCATTATAAACTTGCTTCCCTCTAACTTTATTATCAGGCCAACCGAACATAATCACAATTGATGGCATTTTGCTAAATCTTAATTGAATTGATGACGTTATATTGTAATAAAGAATGGCTCATTCATGAAATTATCTCTACTCGTCAAGAAGCCTTACTAAACCTTTTCTGCACTACATATAGTCACTATATCACCAAAGCTTTTTTTATTATAAAAACCTCTTATCCCAGCCTTAATTTGTTCCTTAGTCTGCACATAGGATCTCGAAGTATCTCCTGAGTTGAAGTGGGGAGGAAGGTTTTTACATTGAACACTCACAAATAAAAAATACATGTAATTGACAGGTTCAGTCATAAAACTGCAGGGTCATCTAACCTGCCAAGCTTGTTGCTCCATGCTCAATTGCATACTTCTTTGACAAAGGACGCGGTCCAATGTAGCCTCATTTTTGGGGAACGCCCCTTTTTGCTCAAAGGGTCCTCCATTAATAGCAATACTGCCAATATTAATTGCAGTTGTAAATAAGTTCTCTGGAGAACCATCCACACTCTTAGTCTTCTGAGAAAGATATTTTCCAAGCTGAGCATCAACTCTCCTTTGCAATCCCGGAGGTAAAATCACCTGCTAATTCTAGAGAGTTTCAGTAAATTCTTGTAGACTTGTAATAAAAACCACATTTTAATAAAAAGTTTAATAAATTAAAAAAAATCATAGTTTCAGAAACATACCTCCTTCAATGGCCGCTTATCATCAAGGTCAAATCTGTAATTTGGTAATGGGACTTTGCTGACAACAACCACTTTCACATACAAACGGCTGTAAAATACTAGAGTTAAAAAACAACTCAAAAGTACATAAAAGGACGTGCAACGAAGCTGATGTTGTCACCTATGCAAACCTAATTTACTTGCTAGAGCCGCTATTTGCTCATAATCGCGTCTGTCCTTTTTTTCTCTTGACACCAGCTCTTGTTGATCCTTGCTGTTCAGCAATGTCGTTAGCCTCCATTTCCAAGAATCTATGTTATCAGACTCTAAAGCACCCTGGAAACATGTGTTCAATCGTTTAGAAATAGGATGATAACACATAATGCAATCAAAATACAATATGTGTCTTGTGCTGACTCGAGCAATAAAATGAGCAACTAAAACGCAAGGTTGATTGTCAACTTGCAATGGAGTATGGATCACTTAGAATCATAAAATATTTATAGATCACATATGTATCTCATTAAAGCACATAACATACTCACCTTGTTTAGTCCTTGCTTTGTGGCTTCTTAATCTCCTTAGTAACACTAATACTTTTTAGAGGGTTTAGAATTCAAGGATGAAGAGAATGTCTACCTTTAGCCTCTATTAGGGTATTTGTTCACTTAGCTTTTTTACTTGTAATTTTCTAAGAACATGACTCGTATGTACTTGTTTAACCATCTCATGCTTCTAGCTTTGGCATGTCATTCTTCTAGCTTTGCCTAATCAAGATGACACATATGTACCTGTTTAACCACCTCATGCTTCTAGCTTTAGCTTGTCACTCTTCTAGCTTTGCTTTATCACTTCCTTAGTTTTCAAGATTTGGACAATACTTAAATCTAGTTGTACAACCCATACTTAGGCTTGATTTGTCATGTTGTAGGTTTGATTTGTCATTGAAACTAGTCTCGCCTTGTCATAGATAATTTTTGGTCCATGTTGTACATTTGTAAAGAGCTTTGTAAGCTACCTGTGAGCTTATTTGCTTATTTGTATATTTTTCTAACATATTAACTTTAATTAACATTTCTTACTTAAATGTGTTACTTACCTTGTTTTAGTCCTTATAATTTGTATCTTAAGGAATTAGATGACTTAGCTTTATACGCATAGAATTAGGATATTAACCCAAATGCTTTCTTTAAATACAAAGACACGTATATTTTTATTCATGGGCTGAAAATTAGGGCTGTTATTGTGCACCTGTAGGGTAAAGGAATATTTGCTTATCATCTTGTTTTTTGACGTATAAGTATTGAAATCGGATTTAAGCATCCTTTAGTATTTCCACTTTCCAGACCTTAAGGATGACAGAAATCACAAGAAACAGAGAAATTCCCACTTAAATGTGACACCGAACACGTAAAACCTACAACAAACTCAACAAGGGAAAGTCTGGGAACATCAGAATGCATTAAATCAAAGTGTAGCTACTGCTAAACCATCAAAAAATTATCTGCAACAGAGCCAGGAACTAAGCATGCTTATACAAAATAGCTTGATTCATTTCTAATTAATAAGATATGTTCGACATAACTCACAGGATTGTCAGAGAACTCGAATTCACGAATGGCATCAACTTCGCTTGCGCCATCAACAGATGAATTATTCTTCTGATGCTCACTGTGAGTAGACAAGTACGGATAATGATTCGGTAAACTACTGGTGTTACAAGCTGAATTAACAGAAGAATTTGTGTGGCTTTCATCAACACCAGGGGAAGTAGAGAATATATTGGGTATAGAAGCTGAGGAAGCAATGACGGAACGAAAGCGGTGGTGCGGATGCAGGTACAGGGAGACGTGTGAAGAAGGCAGCGGCCGGTCCTTGGTCGTCGTCGTCGTCAGCCGTTGTGATGAAGAAGTTCCACAAAGGGCTCTAATGCTGGTTAAATGAAGAGAGCCGAGCTCCATAGACAAGGCTGTTGGAGTGCCGTGAGCGCGGTGTCCGCAGCCGTGAGGCGACGGTGTTAGTATGAAAACGGTGGTGATTAGCAACGGAATTGCGAGGGGGCTGTCATCCCCGTAACCGCCCGTGCCCTATATCCACCTTCAGATGTGAGTGTGTGAAACTAGATGAAAAGGTTTTTATTTTAGAGGACTACAGGGCTTATGTTTTTAATAATTTCTTTATCTAAATAAGATTTGAGGGCTGAGAATTATACAAAAACTAAAGGGTCCATCCTCTTACCCAAACACACCTTAAGTAAAAACTAAGAAGATGTTGTCGCGCCCACTCCAACCCGGCGTTTGGGGATTGTTTATCATCGTCTGAAGCCGGTGAAGGCATTGGCAGACCTTGTGGCTGGAGTCAGTCACGCTAATATAAACTATGTGTTATATCCTTGTTGAAAATATCATTTGAGACTTATTTTTATTACGAATAACGTGAGTATTATTTGTAACCGTCTTTAATAACTTTTAATAAGGGTATTTTGTCTTTTATATAATTTGTCAACCGTGAATTGCGTCCGAGTGAGTTGTCATTAAAGATCGAGCCTTGATTTTCTTGAAATATCCCTCGTTAATGCATCATTTATGAGTCATTAATGCATCCTCAATGAGCCATCATATTTATTGATCATTAATTTTTTTAGTCAAGGACTAAGATTAGTTATTACGGTACTCGCAATAAAAACAGATTTCAAATAAATCATCCCCATGTGTGATGTATGTCTTTATTCGTGAGAAATGTATTAATACATTGTAAATATTTAACATATGTGTTATTATATCTTTTTTGTGTAATGTAAGAGAAATTGGACATTTACATTATTTATAATTTATATTTATAATATAATACAATTGTGAAGGCTTAACATGCGCCTGATATATTGTTCACTCTTGGGTTTTTATAACATGCGCTATATTATATATAAGTAAGGTTTCCAAGATAAAACAATTAATTGCTTCTAGTAGAGTTGGCTATCACCATGTCTCACTTCTTACTCAGGTCACAAGTTCAAACCTTAGTATCACCTTCTTCAGTGGCGGACCCAGGATTTCTGGGGACCGGTAGCACCATATAATGCGAGAATAAAATTAAATAAGTTTGAGGGTCTGGTTCGGGTTTTTTTTCGGGTTTCCGGTTAATCGAGTCGGATTAACGAGGTTTCGGCTGTTTTTCTGGTATTTTAAGGCCAAATTTTAAAACAAAACACAATTTATATGAAGACTTGTTAACTAAAATGCTATTTTAAAGGTAAATTAAAGTATTTTAAAGATATAAACTGAAAGATTAAACTATTTCTTATCATTTTTTATAAAAAGTTTCTTTTTTTCTTTGATTTTGGTGGCATCACCGGTGCACCCCGAAAATTTACCGGTAGCATCGTCTCAAAAAGTCGAAAATTAACACTGCGAACCGTCAAAGGACCGGTGACGCTTGACCCCCCCCAAAGGGCAGGTCCGCCCCTGACCTTCTTTTTAAATTAATTTTTTAACTCAATCGCCCTATCTTTTTTTTTCCTTTTTTTATTTACTTTGTATTTCTCTTTCTTGCATTCATTTTCAAATTTTCATTCCTTCTCCTTTTTCTTTTGTATTTAGTATTATATTTGTTGTATTCTTTTCTGCCTTTATTTTAATATTTCTTTTTTATTTTTTCAATAGCTTCAATTTTTTATTTATTTTGTACTTCTCTTTCTTTTTTATTTTTTCAATAGCTTCAATTTTTATTTATTTTGTACTTCTCTTTCTTGCATTCATATATTCCTTCTGTTTTTTTATTTATGTAGTATTATATTTGTTTTATTATTTTGTGCCTTTATTTTAATATTTCTTTTTTATTTTCTCAATAGCTCCAATTTTCTTGCTTTTTCATTTTTACATATTTCCTTTTAATTTATTTTTTATTTTTCATTCCCGTCTTTCTTTATCAATTTTTTTCAATTTTGTTCATGTAGATTTGTGTAAAGCAAAAAACAATGTGAATCGTTTTATGTATCTAGTTTCTTATATTTGACTGTTCTATATGTCAAATTTTCAAACTAGATGTATCAATAGGTAAGTTTGGAGAGTTTAATAATTGAAATGTAATTAAAAACATATAATAGCAAAACGTGTAGGCTTAAATTCATTTTAATGAGTTGAATTCTAATAAAAACATAACCCGCAGCAAAGCGTGGTACGTAACTCTCGTTAATAAACATGTATGAAGTCGTAAAATATGTTTTAGATTAAAACATTTGGCCCATTTATTTTCTTCACATTAGGTTAAACATAATTTCAAACCTTCTTAACGTTTACATATGTATATCATGCACGGGTTACAGATTTCATCTCAAATTGATAATCGGTCTTGCAATAAAAATATACATAATTATATATATATCTAACAATTAGTAGAGAGTAGAACACTTTAATGCCCCAATTTCCAAAATATTATTAATTAAATAAAACGCCATTTCATAACAAAAGAAAATGCAAAGTCAGTGGAAGCAGTAATCAATTATCAAAATCCGAATCACCCAAAAGAATATATACATGAATATACAATGGTGTTTCAAGATATAACAAAAAGAGGCGTCTGGTTACAAAACAGGTTTTAAACATCAATACATCATGTTGTCAAACGGGGGCACTGCCTTCTCCGGCATCACGACCTACAAAAATGTAACCGTTGTATCTGTAAGCTACAATAGCTTAGTGAAAATGATAAACTGCAAATCATATATACACGTGAATAGTACATGCAATAATCACATAACATAGTGGTTTTATTTATATTAATGGATGTTTAAAATAATTTAATGACGATTCAATCGCATGGTAACGTAGTGGTTTTTGAGATTGTATATGTAACGGACTAACGGTTGATCTCTATTAATAATTAATGATGATATTAAATAATTTTGATGCGATGTTTGAAAAAGACAAGCGTGAAATTTTCGAAACCAAAACATTGCACCAGCATCACCTAAAACCTCAACCAAAATCTTAAATCGGAACACACATACACACACTCACTTGAAGCCCGCCGAAACTCCCTATATTTTGGTGATGGTGTTGGTGAATCGAAGAATAAACTCATCAAAGTTGTAAGGGAAAGTAGAGGCGGCGAGGCGACGTGGTGGTTAATCAAAACCTAAAACTTGTTAAACACGTGGTGGCTGGAAGGGGATACGGCCCCACGGTGACGACGGAAGTGGTGGAGAGGATACTGGTGATGTCGTCGTCGAAAATGGTGGTGATGTGTCTCCCGTCGCCAGTGGTGGTGGTGGTACGCACATTTGTAGGAGGGGGAGATAGAGAGAAGTTTGGAATTGTGAGAGAAAGTGATATAATATTTTTTTTGTTTAATTTTCTAAAAGTATTTTAAAATTAAATTAAAAATAGAAGTATAATAAAAAATAAAAAATAAAGGCAAAGGCATAATATTCTGTTTATTCTAAGCACCGACCAAAACAGTAGTAGAAATATATGTCATCATATTGAAACCAAAACCGAAAAATATAAAAATTAGAAAACAAAATTGTAAAAACCACTAAATAACAAGGACCAAAAATTTAATTAAAAAAAACAATGTGGCTATTACATTCGTTTAAACTTTAGAAGGCTGGGGGTAAAAGTGGATATGTTATATAAGAAAGGATCTATAGTTTAAAATAACAGGGGAAGGTACCCAAACTTCCGACTCACAAATCATCAATCATGGGTTCGGTACTAAAATACACTATCGTCTCAACAACATCGAACCCTAGCATGCACTAATTATCTCTTCAGTCTTTGCGAAGAATCACCATGCCTGCTGATGGTGCCTCTGATCGGAGAATCGATTCTTCCTCGTCTTCTCTGCCGGCAACGCCTGTCCCCACAGGTAACGGAAATGCCAATGGAATTGGACCATTGCCGACGTACGCCAATTACCGTCTCCGATTGAATCCTCATCAGGATCACAGACCGGATAGCTACGAAGATTTTCAATCGGAGTTCACTCCTCTGCTTTTCAGCTCACTGGAGCGATACTTGCCCCCGAACCTCTTGAATGTTCCTCGAGAAACGAAGCTTAGGTACATGCGAGAGATTTTGCGTCGTTATTCGACTGAAGGAGAGCGCAGCCGAGTAAGTATCTCATTTTCCCCATATGTGATTATGTACTCACAAAAACTGGGATGCACTACATTGATTGTGTTATTGTAAAATTGAAGAGATTGGGATGAACTAGTTCCTATCATTTGTCTCGATAATAACATACAAACAGACTTATATATTTTTTGTTTTTTTATTTTAACATTGTATGCGCTAGGTTTGGAACTTGGATATAATTAGGATTGAATTATTAATAGGCTCAAAGAATATAAATATTTCAAATTTCAAAAAAGCATAGAAGTTCTTCAAAAGACTGGATTCTAGAATATAGCACTTTTGAGAGCAGGGAAACTAATGAACAAGTGGTGCTTGGAAACTAACTTTCGGCTGCCTTTATATACACTTGCAACAGCTTGTGGATCATTCTTGATCTCTTCTTTTGTTGGTCATTTTTTCCAACCAGAATATTCCCAAATTGTGGATGCCGAGAGACTATGCAAACTGAGGTTTGGATTAGAATAATAAACCAACATTTAGATTTAATTAATAAATATATGTGTTTTTGGGGCACAGAAGATTAGAAATGAAGGAAAAACATGGGAAGTGGGTTTTGTTATATCCGGGCATATGTAGCTGGTTAAATTTAGTGCTTTGCATTTATTCTATGTTTAACGGATGTTAAGAAGTGTAGAAATATGCAAACTGTTTTATATGCCTATTGGTTTCATGGTTTAGATTGAATTAATAAATATTTGTGTTTTGGGGCATAGAAAATTAGAAATGAAGGAAAAACATGGGATCATGGAAGTGGGTTGTCTTATACTTGGTCCTATGTAGTTGGTTAAATTTAGTGCTTTGCATTTATTCTAATGTTTAACGGATGCTAACTGAAGTGTAGAAATTTGGAAACTGTTTTATATGTCTATTGGTTCCATGTTTTTCATATGTGAAGATCTGTGCGGTGTTTTTTTCTTTACAAATTATAGAGATTTTTCGTGCTACCATTTCAGAAGATACAAACATATCGCTCTCTGTGTCAGTTGTATTTATGGATACTATGTTGGTGTCAGGTACTTGGAAAGGCATGTAATTATGACATATATTTCATATTAGGAAATCGTATGTATTGAAACCATATGCCGAAGTTCCCAATGACTGGGAACTTGTGGTAGCCGGGCCTCTCTGCCTCATATGCTGTTTCCCTCTGTTTCTTCGTATTTAGTGGACTTGCAATTCTACAAAATAGGGTTTAGAACATTCAATAGCTTATGTAAACCAGAGTGATGGCCGGTTGTCTTTGGCTTCTAACTCTATTTGGTAGTTGTGAGGCAATAGTCAATACTAACATGTAGTTCATGCAAACCGAATATTTGGTTTCTTTGTTTTGCTACTAGACATGAAGTTTAGAGTAAGGATAAGTTGTCATTGATTTTTATCTTCTGGGTGTCAATAAGCAATCCTAGCATGGGATTTACCTTGCGTCAAACTTATAGATCTCAATGTGCCTAATTTTATGTTCATATCTATGGTAATAGCTAATCATGTTTTTCATCACTTCATTCAACAGGTCCAGAAGCACAAAGAATATAGGCAGAAAATTATTTCCAACTATCAGGTAATTTTTTTAGGTGTCCTCTCGAATGGAATAACGCTAACCCCTTTTATGTTGTTGGCAGTTAGGTAGGATGAACTTAACATGTGTTTACTCTATCAGTGTGGTGCCTATGCACTTACCTTTAGATTATATCATAGACAACTGTTGTACTTGAACGTGAAAATTTCCTTGGAGCCTGCTAGACTTGATTGGTGTGAAACCAAGGATACTCTTAACTGGTGTAATAACCATGCGTTCATGATGGGACAGATTTTTATGTTTTTAACGAAACAACTTTCAACATAAAAATAAAATATGATAATGAAGTAATAAACAACCACAATTAACCGTAACAATTATTTAAATCAAAATTGTGTAGGAATTAAGATCATAACCTTTAACAATTCATTCACTTTAATAATATTTTCGACATTGTGCTAAGCGCCCTCGCTCTCCTAACCTCCATCAATTATGCAAGGAGAGTAGGATCAAGCACCTAATGTTCACACATTAAACTCAAGTTAGGGGTTGTTTGGCTCCACTTATCAAAAATAGCTTATGTGTTTGCAAAAAAATCATCTCCAAGATTTGTCTGCAAAACACGCTTTATAACCCTCTAATAACTCATAAGCACTTTCTTAAGAAGTGTTTGGATGAGCTTTTGATAATGCAACAACTTTTTTTTAATCATTTTGTTTCTTTTTAACATACTTTAAATAGTTCTTTGTAAGGTTTGTACTTTTGTAGTAGCTCAATTTTCATAAAAACGAGCCAACTCAAATAAGTATGTTTTATATTAGACTTGTTCATTGATTTTTTGCTAAAAGGAAACACATTTTGGTTTAATGAGGTCAATAGACTTAATCTGCATGTGGATCTCATTGCAAAGGATGAGGGACAATACACCTTTCAAGATTTCATTTATAACATTTCACTAATCTGAACAACAGTAAAAAAACCTATGCATGCCATCCAGAAAGATGTAAATTATGCATGTTTTAACAATCTATTTGGAGATGTAATTTTATATATGATATTAGTTTGTTATACCTCTCTTAGGTTACCTTTTCCTATTTTTGTTTTTGTACCTTATCAGAAGCCAATCATTTCCTTTGATTCTATACACTTCCTCACTTTCAGCCTCTGCATAGAGATTTATATCAGTTGAATGCCACAACCTTCTTTGTGCCATCCTTCATAAAAGCATTTATGGCTGGTGATAACCACAGAGACGAAAGCATTAGAAGTATAATGTCTGAACCTGCTCCTGGGATTTATACATTCGATATGCTGCAGCCTCGTTTTTGTGAAATGTTACTAGCTGAGGTATCATCTACTCTGCAATTGTTGTGCGGCATGCTAATTAAGAATATTATTTGTAGTTTAGCTTTTATGTTTTCTTATCAGGTTCTGATTGGTTAGGTAGAAAACTTTGAGAAGTGGATTTTTGAAACAAAATTCAGAGTTATGCGGCCAAACACAATGAACAAGTTTGGTGCTGTTCTTGATGATTTTGGAATGGATACCATGCTGGAAAAGTTAATGGAAGACTTCATTCGCCACATCTCAAAAAGTAAGTTTTTCAAAGTAGCAAGCAGGTACAAGTTTCTTGTGGAAGGTTCACTGATGCTGCCAAGCTTTGTGCAGTTTTCTTTGCTGATGTTGGAGGATATGCACTTGATTCACATCATGGATTTGTGCTCGAGTACGGATTTAACAGAGACATTGAACTTGGTATGTTCAGGCGTTTATTCTGATGCTTTTTATGCTGCCCAAACTCTCTGGCATTTCAATGCTGTTTGTGATCCATCTTATGGTGCTTTATATGAATGTAAACTTTGATAAAACAACAGTCACTGAAACGAAAGTAAACAAAGTTACTTCATTGGATGGTTCTTCTTTATTCCTTCTGTTCTTTCCATAAATTTTCAATAATTTCTTTTGTTTGTTGACGTATTACTGTAAAAGCCCAATCATTTGGTTTGGTCTCTACTGCCATAGAACAATCCTATTGAGTGGAGCTCTTTTGTGATGCTAATCATAGCATTTACAAAAGCTTTTTGTTTTTTTACAATGAAAGTATCACACTACCTTACTACTCATGGCAAATGTTCATCGAAGTTGTATGCACTACCTTTAATTTTTATTCATCTTGAATTGGTATCTTACCTTCTAATAATATCGTTTGTACTCTTCTAGTTATGTTATATGTGTCTGTTAAAAGTCAAGTCCGTCTTTATGTTGATGTAGTTTCAGACTTTCAGGGAGCATGCGATAATTTATTGGAGCTGCTCAAATTGAGTTTATTGAGTTGATATACTTGAAAGCACAATGTTTCCATTGGCTTTTACAGAATGTTGTTTTCTTATATGATATTTCATTGGCACCATCTGATGTTAGCTGGATCCATCCATCATATGGTGGTCTGGGAGTACCATACTAAATATCTTGTTTTGTTATTATGATTTGTTCTGGTGTCCTTCTCTCCTATCCGTTTGTCCACTTAGCCTATTGCTTTACATTTTCATATTTCTTGATTCTTGCATCTGCTTACATAAGTATATATTAACTAGTACTTGTACATTTTATGTATGAAATATCATCTATGTATGATAATAGCCATTTAGCTGTTATGTAAATCTGATACCTCTGCGTTTCTAGGGTTCCATGTGGATGACTCGGAGGTGACCTTGAATGTTTGCTTGGGCAAGCATTTCTCTGGTGGAGAGTTGTATTTTAGAGGTGTCCGATGCGATAAACACATGAATACTGAAGCACTACCCGAGGTAAAGAATTATCTATTAAACACACACACATCCACCGATGCAAGCACACATGTGTGTGAATGCTCGCGCATGCGTGTAGGTTTTAACAAGAACTTAAATTTAATAAGAAGGGTAAGAACGATTCTCAGCCAGACAGCCACATATTACAAATGCATCTTTGGAAATTAGATGCATGTGTTGGAAAAATGCATCCGAATTCCATGGATGCATTTGAAATATGTCTAGGATGGTTCTTGCGGTGCCTATTTAAATTCAAGTTCTTATTAAGTCATTATATGTGTGTATATACATGTATATGCATGTATGAATTTGTGTGTGTGTGTGTGTGTGTGTATATATATGTATATACTTGAGAAGCGTTTCTATTGCGAGTTCCGTAAGTACCATTTGTAACCACTATTAATGCTCATTAATAGGGGTTTCCAACCATGAATTGCGTCCGGGTGTACCATCATTAAAGAACTAGGGTTGATTCTTTCAAAATACCCCTCGTTATTGCGTCATTAATGACTCAATAATGAGTCGTCATTTTTATTGGCCATTGATTTATTTTGATCAAGGGCTAAAATTGGTTCCTCGCAATAAAAATGGTTCTCAAATGAACCATCCCCTATATATATACGGAGAAGTTCATTTGAGAATCGTTCTTATTGCGAGTATTTTTAGTTGGGATATTTTGGTCATTTGCATTTTTATACAACCGTGAATTACATTCTGCTGGATGAGTTGTTATTAAATTGACTAAATTTTTCCAAAATACCTCTAATTAATGAGTTGTTAATGAGTCAATCATTAGTCATTATTGAGCCGCCAAAATTATTAGACATTGATTTGTTTAATCAAGGGACAAGATTGGTTCTCGTGATACTCGTAATAAATCAATGGCCAATCATCGTTCTTACTGCGAGAACCAATCTTGACCCTTGATTAATAAATAAATGGCCAATTATGATGTCTCATTAATGATGCATTAATGAGGGGTATGTTGTGATAATCAAGCCTCACTCTTTAATGATGACCCAGCTGGACACAATTCACGGTTGGAAAAATACACAAAAGACCAACATACCCTTATTAATGAGCATTAATGATTGTTACAAATGGTACTCGCGGTACTCGTTATATAAATGGTTCTTAAATGAGCTTCTCCGTGTATATATGTGTGTGTGTGTGTAGGGGAGGGTATATTTGATCGATATCTTTATTACAAGTAGGCGAGTACTGCATAGGGATGAGCTTTTTGACCAAAAAACCGAACCGGAACCGGGTTATGGTATTCGGTCCGGTTATCGGTTCTCCTAAGTCCCAAATCAAACAATGTTTGGAATGTTTCGATTACAATGACGACCAATTATCTTTGGTGCCACCTCAACACAATTGTATTTCACTACTTTTGTCAGTCGATACAAATTATGCGATCATCAACTAAATTGGCCAACTCAATAGTCTTTCGGCTCATGCCCATAGATGAATATGATGAGATATAATTCAATGCTAGAATCTGTTTGTTTCAAGCTTTCAGCTGGTTGTAGATGATGGTTGATTGTATGCAAACTTTGAGGGTGTATTAGAAACAACATAATTGTAGCTGAAAATGTCTTGGTAGTTCTATTGGCGTGCTGCAAATTGCACATGTTATATCTTGTGGTATAACTTGATAGTTGTTTGTCTGTGTGAAACTGACCTGAAACTGTATGTGTGTATGTACTTATCTATGTATTTGCAGGAGATCTTTGATTATTCCCATGTTCCGGGGCATGCAATTATTCATCGTGGTCGCCATCGACATGGTGCTAGAGCTACTACAGCTGGGCAGAGAATCAACTTACTACTTTGGTGCAGAAGGTACATAATCCTCAACTCTTGCGCTTTTCCTGCATTATGATTAGTTTATGTATTGTCCGAGAGAAACAAACCGTTACTTGTGTGTACCTTGTGCTATTGACATAGTACTTGGCGGCGTGAACTCCAAATTGAACGGCGTACAAATCACTTCCCTTTTGGGAAATAAAAGGGTTTTTGTTCTTACCAGTTAGCTTGCATATGAATCAAGGATAATAGCCTTTCTCACTATCCCAAATTTTACTATGGGTGATAGTAACAATATAATCGTATATCTATGATTATAGATAAACAATATACCATTATATATGGAATCATTCACCTAAAATTATTCAACTTTTTTAGATGCACATAAGTTTTTCAAATTAAAAACACCACAATATGCAAACTCTAAATGCCAGGACTACATATGTTAGAGGTTGCAATATAGGGGGAGTAACCTGAACAGGTATCCCTCTAAAAGAATGGGCACCAACTTCCCCCTATGGTTCTAAGAGTGGAGGGAGTGGTTACTCCATACCACAACCACCACATTGCCACCTCAGCTTTTTACTCCCATCACTTAGCTCATTACTTAGGTCCGTAGTGGTCACTCTCTATCACACCAAATTCTGGAATCTGGACCCACTTTATTTATTAATTTTATATATAATTTAATATCACTCAATACAGATAAAATAAGACTTATAAAATAATAAAAATAAATTTTGTTTAATAAATAAATGATCTACATGTTTAAATTAAATAAGATTTTTTAAAGATAAAAAAATATGGTACATGCTTACTCATCAGGACACCTATGCAAATTTATAGTTGTTGTCAACATACGATTGCCTACATGCAAACCAGTCAAAGAAAAAAAGAGAAAAAGAAGAAAATTTCTTCCACGCTGCTTCCCCTTGCATAGTATTTGCCACGCCAATTTCTTTCCACGCCGCCATGGAATGGTAGAACAGCCCACCACAGCGCGATTGTCCATTTTTCACGCCAATATCACCTTCCATACCGTCTACTCTAATGAGAGATGGCAAGGGGTGGTAAGGAAATGGCCACACAGTTAGGGCGTGTGTATCTGAGCAAAATGCTTGACCCTCCTTGAGGAGCCTCAACGGGGAAAAACTTATTTAAAAATAAATATAAAAAAATAATGCAGAGTTAAGATTCTGAATCAATGCCCAATACACATCTTCCCTTTAACCAAGTTTTTTGTTATACTCGTTCGCGTTGTAAAAGTGTCAAAATTGGCACAACTAAATGATATTTCCTCCTCTTCCGTAAGCAATTCGGTGGGGTGTATACAAACATTTGATGTAGCTTTTTTTTTTGTCTTTGCATGTTACTAAACTAAATTAAAGTGTTTTGTTTCCCTGCTCCGCAGTTCTGTTTTTAGGGAGTTGAAAAAACACCAAACAGAGTTTGCAAACTGGTGTGGAGAATGCCAACGAGAGAAGAGAGAGCGGCTTCATCAGGCCGTTACCTCAAAAAAACTGGTACCTACAACTTTTACATGTTTCTCAATCCCCTTTTATAAATCTTGGTTAAAAAGAAAATAAAAGGTGCAAACCATCTTGTTGCCATTTTGCAGGAGTTTTTTAGAGGTCAAGGAGAGGCCGCTTCTTGATTGGAGACTGAAACCGGTTTGCTTTTGTTGTATTGGTAGATTATTAGTGTACATTTCAAGTCCTTTCTGAAACCGAACCACAGTAGTCGAGCTCATTAGCATAAGTTACCTTTAGGGTGGGTCATGAAATGTTGTTTGTTATAATCTGCACCTAAAATGCTTTTCTTTTTATGGTGACATGAATATACTTTTTATAGGTAGCTATGCAAACTGCTACGCCTCGATTTGACTTTCAAAAATCTTCTTTGTCAAGAACACTTTAGAGATCATATCGGAACTCATTTCCGACCATAATTTAGCTTCATGATTCACTAACATTAGGGTTTTAACCGGTCAACGATTCCTCGAGTGATCTAAATTGGGTATTAATACCCACATTTGATATTTTCTAAATATGATAAATTATTTGTTTTTGAAATGAAGTTATTATATTTGTTCAGTTTGGGTCATGGGTGCCACTATTTAGACGTTTTCTCTCACATTTCAGATATGTCATATTGGTTAGTTACGGTTTACGATGTCTTCACTAACGTGCATCACATCATAGAGACTAGAGATCTTTTGGCCTAACAGTATCCGATGTTTAGAATATTTCTTAAAGTCTTATGCTCAAGTTCTTTAGTAGACAATGTATAGATTTAAAAGTATGTTTAGGGAGTGAGTGAGTTTTGTTATACAAAAAAATTAGATCCAGAGTTATAACACATGAGGAGTCTAATATGTACATCCGGATGCTTCTATTTTAATCATCTTTCTCACATTATATATATATTAGCTATATCAATTATAAAATTTTCAATACAATATTTATATACATCACATCATAAAAGGTCTTAACTTATTTGGCTAATTGTATCCATACCGCGTGGAGCGTTCAACACTCTCACGTCCCAAAATTCCATTACCCCCACCACCTATAATTGAAAGTGATGAGTTTTGTTGGTTCTCTCACTCACTTAGAGTATCTTTCTCTCTTTCTTCTCTTATTTATCTCTACATTTATTTACAATTTTAATAGAGAATGATCAAGGGGATTGATGTGAGGTTAATAAGATAAAGAATGATAGAATAGAAAAATAGGGTCTTCTATTTGTCCCCCTCCCTCTCCTCATACATATCACACATCAAATTACCCATTTATAAATTTTAATTCATGACATACCCTTATATATTTCATATCAAGAAGGCTATATGAAATTATTCAAAAAAAAATATTAGGGCTAATGTGACCGGCGAAATAAAGAATTGAAAGGCGGTGGTGGTGGGATTAAAATTGAAATGAGAAGGGGTGGTGTGAATCGATTTAGATGAGCGTGCATGGTTACAGAGTAGAGTAGAGTTGAGAGAGAGATAGAGAGAAGACTGAAGAGTAGAGTTGTGTGTGTGTGTGTGTGAGAGAGAGAGAGAGAGAGAGAGGTGGCAGGGGGTGGCTGGTGGGGACAGTAGAAGAGTTTTGCAGCACAGCAGGCAGAAGAACAGAGTATCAACCAACGTACAGAAAAGAGAAGAGCATTGTCAAGTCTACTTTTCTTCTTTCTTCACTACAAATCAATTAAATTCCCACAACACAACACGTCTCTTCACTTCACTCCTGTCTCCTCTCTTTTAACTTTTCATTTCTTTTTCTTCAAATAGCAACAAAAAGATACTCCTTATCTCCCTTTATAATATTTGTATCCTCTCTTGCTATTTAAATAAAAACTACTTTTAATTATGATTTACAAAATGTTTTAATATATCATTCGTAACTCGCTTTAAACTAAACGGTTCTGACTCACAACTTATAATTACATAGTTATTATATTTAAAGTCTCACAAATCTCTTTATTTTTTAATAATCTAATTTTTTCCGTCTTGTTTGGTGAACATAACTTTTTTTTTTAACAGGAACATAACTTTTTTTTTTAACAGGAACAAAGAGATCTTCAGGAAGGAGCTTTGGTATTTCCATCACCTCGTCTAAAGATTTTTATTAACTGATACTTTAGTTTTAAGGAGCTGAAGTTTCTATTTGTATCAATGTGTTTTACAATGTTGTAGGTGTATCTAAAAAATGTTCTAAATAAGAAACAAATTAAGTGAAGAGCATTTAAGTAAACTGGTTTATCAAAAGCTTTTAAAAGCTACTTAGAAGTAAGGTTTCTTTTTGAAGCTTTTATAATATTATAAGTCCATAATAATAATCTAAAACAAATACAGCAAGTATCTTTTTGATGTCACAGGCAAGGTTCAATAGTTTGTGGTGGTTCAGTAGTTTTCTCTTTTTTGAATGTAAGATAGAAATAAAAAAGTAGTTTTAAACATAACTGTTAGGTTGCCTATCGATTGAAAAAATATAGCCGAATACTGAAGTGAAAAACAAGAACCAGTACTGGCTGGGATCAAAATTTTCATGTAATACGCTCACATTTACATGTACGGTTGTACAATACCCCCTAAGCATTTATAAATGTTAAGGTTCCTACTTTCAGTGATGAATATAATAGTTCGGTAGTTGATATTTCCAGTTGTACAGTTGATTTGATATTCAAGGAAAAACAATGTTTCAATAACTTGTAACATAGTTTTAACGGTGTTATAATTTTCGTAGATGAATTAATTTTGTAAGTTTAAGAATCATATCCCTAAAAATAATCATTTGTTTTGTAATTTCATTTACATTTGTTTTGTAAATATTTTCTAACAAGCCTGTTAAAAAGACCTTAAACAGGCATACATTAAAATAAAAGAAGAGGAATAGCAAGGGAGGAAACAGAATGAAAAGAAAAGAGAAGAGATGTTTAACTTGTATTTTTGAGTTGTTATAAAAGTAATGTATTTAGAGGTAGATCTTTTTTCTCTTTAGGCATCATATATATTTGTGTGGAACATTCAACATAAAATAATTTCTCCTCTTTCTTTTCTTTCCATCCCTCCTTTAAAAAAATTCAAAAACAAGTTGTTTATTTTATTTTTTGAAAAATAAGAGAAAAGATTACCCTATCCACATCAAGAAATTTACAAACATTAGAACAAACAAAACCATAAAACATTCTGCTCCATCTGTTTGTTAATTGTTAGAAATACACATTTACAATCATACAAAACAACTCTCTATTAAATAACAATTTCTTCATATATATTTCATTTCATTAAAAAAGAGGAAGCAACTACATGATTGTTGTAAGTGATGCATACCTAGCAACTATCAATACCCCACCTCACATATCATATAAGCAAATTTTTCAGACTTAAGGAGATGATATTTCTAGGGAAAAAAGGATCTCTTTGCAGCTATCTTTCAAATAAAACTAGCATTTTTTTTATAAAAATATAACCTCCGCATAAAGTTTTTTTAAAAAAGAAAAAAAAGTCAACCGACCCCACAAAAGAAACCCTAAATTGTCAACAACCTAGTATGCATCTCTTACATCCCCATGTTACAAAGTACAGTAACCATTTTATATGATACCAAATAACTAAAATTACCAAAGGGTAAAAAGGTCATTATACTCGAAAAAATATAATAAAGCTAAATGATATTCGGACCGATGGCCTCATTTCCTCAAAGCAAACTGCAATCAAATACTATTCTTCCAATTTTGCCCCTTCTTTATTTTCTTTTGCTTTTTAAGCATATGAAAACGAAGTCAAGAAACCTAAGAAGAACGTATCAAATCGCAAAGCTTTTGTGTTTTTTGTGGTTTTCTTTTAACGGCGGAGAACTGCAACCCTCCTCCTGCGCCGCCTCCTTCGCCACCTGGACCCGCCGTCGGATTCTGAGGACACCCTCTGGCAACCACCAGCACCACCAGCCATTTCTTTCTTTGTTGTGTTAAAGAATAATAATAATAGTAGTAATAATAATGAAAATAATATGTAAAGAGGTGAAAATGGAGAGGAAGGGGAGAGAATATACAGGTTATTAAGCTAGTTGGGTGGGGGAGGGAGTAGTGAATGAATGAAGGAAGAGTGGGGGTGGGGGATATGAGAGGTTGTATATAAAGGTGAGGTTTCTGGTATGTACTTAAAAGCATTCTTGGAGCCCTTAAATTATTATTATTTTTTTCTTAATTTTATAGGTAAATGATAAATGTTACTGATAGTATTTTACTCAGTGATATTATAGTTACATGTTTTTTTTAATGAAACTATAAATTTATCTTTTAGTAAACAATTATGTGAATGTGACGGTATCTAATTTAGATGTCACACCAATATTTATTTTTAATTTTTTTTTTCATAGAGGTTTAGATATATATTTTTGGAAAATTATATTTTTTACTAAATCTTCCTACTTTATCTTTTTACTCATTTAATTAGTTAATAAGTAAAATTTATCAACTCTCTTTTTTCATCTCATCTCTAGTTAGTAGTAAATTCCATATATCCATTACCTAGTTAGTAGAATGATAAAAGATGAGAAATTATAAACTTTATTTTTTTTAACGAGTAGTTGCAACTTAATAAGAATATTTGCAATTCTGCATATTAAAATTTATTCACACAACATGAAAATAAAACACATTATATACTTATTGGGTGGTGTTTTTTTTTTTTTTTTGAAAAGCAAACAGTATATTACTCAAAAGTTGCGGTACAAGAGAGAGCCTCCGAGTAGGAGACTTCAAAGTTTAAAATAGAGAATACAAGAGACTAAATCAAAGCATTAACCCCAACTCCTAGAGGATTTACATTCCAATTAACCCAAGCTAAACCCGCTTTCTTGCTACGATTACTAAGCCAAAACAGAGACATCTGCTGGATTGCTGGGAATAGATCTTCCTGAATGATCGATTCCTTTGCCGACTCCTCTGCATTTATGTACTTGTTTCGCCATTTCCAAATGCTCCAAATTACAACTTGTATGATTCCTTCGAATATCCTCCTTTTTGTTGAAACCGGCGACCCTAAGGACTTTGCTAGTGCAGAAATTTCGGGAAAGGAAGCGACCCAGTGAGGGGTCATGGATAGCCATGCCATTACTTTCCTCCAAACCGGTGTGATTTTTGAGCAAGATAGCAGTACATGCTCAAGCGATTCTGGGACCGACAAACATAAAGGGCAAGAATCCAGTTGCAAACAAATTCCCCTTTTTGCTAAGTTTTGACGACAAGGAAGAGCATTTTGCATTGCTCTCCAAAAACAAATGCTTACCTTTGATGGAACCCAATTAATCCACTAGTGCGAGTCGAAAAAATCCGAAGATGGAAGTATAGCTTTTCGAGATAGTGCAGCTAATCTTTTTACACTGAAGACGCCATCCGGCCAGAGACTGCAAGCCCAAAAATCCTTTTTTGAAGACAGTTTTACCCCTTCCAACGCTTCCTGCAGCAGACTTAGTTCTCCCCACGAACGTCCCGACGGTTGTCTTCTCCAATTCCATACGCTAGACCAACTGTCGTTTGACTTTACCCAACGCTCCGCAATTACACAGTCTTTGTTTACTTCCAGCGCGAACAGACGGGGGAACATCTGTTTGAGAGGAACAGATTCTGAAAGCCAAGGCGTGCTCCAAAAAGAAGTCTCTCTCCCACTTTCAACTTGTTTCGTGAAGGAGTGAGTGAAAGGAATACCGTTACTTTCTAGATCCCGACATGCTTTAATGATCCCACTCCAAGTAGATGATCTCTCAAGTGCGGGCAAAGAGTTACAGAACCCACCACTTGGACCATAAATCTTTGATATTAGAATTCTCCAAAGTGCGTTTGTCTCATTTAGATATCTAGATCTCCATTTTCCCAACAGCGCAAGGTTGGATGAAAGCAAATGACCAATGCCCAATCCTCCCTTATCTTTATCGTTCATGACTTGTTTCCATTTAACCCAAATTATCTTCTCTTGGTTCTCCGTTGCCCCCCAAAAGAACCGTCTACGTATTGATTCCAGCTTGATTAGTACTTTCTTTGGTGGTTTGAATAACGAAAAATTGTATAATGGAAAAGCGCTTAGCACAGACTTTGTGAGAACTAGCCTACCACCAATAGATAATGAAGTTGACTTCCAACAACTCAATTTTTTAGAAAAATTGTCTATGACCGGTGACCAGCTTGATGATCTATTCATTGAAGCTCCCAAAGGTAGGCCTAAATATGTAGAAGGGAAGGTACCCCCTTGACACCCAATCATCGTAGCGAAGTGATTGACCTCCATTGGTTGTACCCCAATGCCGTAAAGTGAGCACTTTCACAGATTCAATTTCAGACCAAAAGCATCTCCAAAGCAGTTAATAAGATCTATTAACCTTGTTACATTTCTTTTTGACCAAGCACCAAAGAAAATTGCATCATCAGCGAATTGAAGTAACGAAATATTTGTCTCTTCGTTTGTGATTGAAACCCCTTGAAACAGTTTCCTACGACAAGCTTCCACTATTAAGACCTGCAAAGATTCGACGGCGATTAAAAATAAGAAGGGGGATAATGGATCGCCTTGCCGTAAGCCTCTCTCCATTTTGAATTCATTTGAAGCAGAACCATTAATTAACACCAAGATTGAAGCTGAACTTAGACAACCTTCGATCAACCTTATCCGTTTTTCGCCAAAGCCCATTTGAGACATGATTTGAAACAGGAATTGCCAGCTAACCGAGTCAAAAGCCTTTTCGAAATCAGCCTTAAACACGGACATTTTGAGTTTTCTTTTTTTCGCATAGGATATAACTTCGTTTGCAACCAAGCTTCCATCGAGTATTTGACGGCCTGATATGAAAGCAGACTGGTTGGGTGATATTAGTTTGTTTATCACCTTCGCCAACCTTAAGGCTAGCACCTTTGATGGGACCTTATACATTGAACCAATAAGACTAATCGGACGATAGTCTGATATATCAAGAGGGTCTTTCACCTTTAGTATCAAAGAAATGAACGAGGCATTACATCATTGTGCGATCACTCCTGAGTCTTCAAAGTGTTTAACAAATGCAAGGAATTCGGGTTTTAGTACGTTCCAATACCTTTTGATGAAATTGAAATTTAGCCCATCCGGCCCAGGGGCTTTTGAGCCCGCACAACTCCAAACCGCTCCTTTAATTTCTTCCTATGTGATTTGTGATTCAAGCCAATTACTATCACGCACATCCAGATTCTTGAATTGATCACTAACAAAAGAAGGCCTGACTTTAAATGGTTCCTGAAATCTAGACTTAAAATGATCCAAGACCGCTTCTTTAATCACAGATGGATCATTCGACCAATTTCCATTAATTCTTAGGCCATGAAGAGCTTGTTTTCTGCTTCTTGACTTTACATAGGCATGGAAGAATTTACTGTTTTCATCACCCTCCAAAGCCCACTTGAGTCTTGACTTTTGTTTGGCTGAGTTAAGCTCATCCATATTTAGCTTGTACATACCTGCGATTACCGATTCCCTTAGGCTGTTTTCTGATGGTGACAACATTTGTGCTTCTGCCTTCTGATCCCAATCTAGCAGTTGCTTTTGGTAGGCCTCCTTTTGTCTCTTTTTCCTTTCTCTGAGCTCTCTTGACCATAATCTTATGTCTGCTTTGAGTGACTTCAGTTTGTTCTTCAGATGCACGTCAGGCGATTTACCATAATTTAGTTTTTCCCACGAACCCCGAATTAAATCATCAAAGCCAGGTTCATCAAACCAATAGTCAAACACTTTAAATGACTTTTGACCAAAGTTTTCCAGCATGTTATTCTTCAGCAAAATCGGTGAGTGATCAGAAAAGGATCTTGGTAGCACTGAGACTATTGGATTTGGCCAAACATTGAAAAAATTCTTAGAGACAAGGAATCTATCAATTTTGCTCATCTTATCCCCAAATTTACTAAATCTCGTGAATCTCCTTTGGTTCATTGGAATGTCCTGCAGTGCTGATTGTCTAATAAAATCATTGAACATTCTAGTCTCTGTAGCTGAGAAAGATGCTTCGATCTTTTCTTCTTTCCTCCTGATCGAGTTGAAATCCCCAAACACTATCCAAATTGCAGGCAGTGAATCCATTACTTTTGATATAGAATCCCACAGGTGCGCTTTTGCAGCTCTCAGCTTTGGACCGTAGACGTTTATCAGACCCACTTTTTGTGTGATATCTTTCCATGAACCTAAAATTGCAATAAAGTTTTCCTCCCTAATTTGCTTTTCTAGTTTAAATATATTCGAATCCCATACTGTAAGTAAACCACCAGAGAGGCCAATTGAGCTTTGAAATACATAGCTGTAATTCCTATCCTTCCATAAATTACGTATTATGCCTTCTTCGACTTGTGACATTTTTGTTTCCTGAACTCCTAATACCGTACATCCTACCTCCTTTATTAAATCTTTAAGTTCTTTTCTTTTCAGATCAGAACCCATACCGCAACAATTTGATGATAATATATTCATAGGCATTGTTTTGTTTTGGTGTGGTATGTGCTATTGAGGAGGTGATTGATTTTGTTTAAGAAAATGATATATTTTTGTATATATTTTCTACTTCATCCTTTTACTTATCGTAACATAACATGTTAAATTTACTAATTCTTTTTTTATATTTTTTATTGTTTTAACACTTGTGTAAATCTTGTAAGTAGGAGTATAAATAGAGAAAAATAATAGAACGATATATCACGTCTCTTTTATTAATCAAGGATTTATAAGTCACTTCATTAAACTCGTTTTTTAGTTTATTAATAATAATGACTTAAAATAAGAAAATAGCCAAGCTAATGAAAAAATAAACCAAATGAAGTTAATAATAATAATAATAATAATAATATATAAAAGGAAGAAATGGTGGTTTTGATAATAGCGTGCGTGCAATGCAAAGGTTTTGGTATTAGTAAATAGTAATAGTAGCCCTCTATTATCGAGTTAGTCGGCGTGGGCCTTGGCCCGGCTGCCTGGAGCTTAACTTGTTAATTTCCTCTCTCTTTTTTATCGTCTTTTAAGAATATCAACTACTTTTAATTTTAAATAACCATATAATCATATATTACGAATATTTACAAAGCTTTAAATAATATTACTCGTTTATTAAATACATTACTTTAATAAGTGTACAACCTTAATATGTTTCTAAGGATAATTTGATTTAGTACATAATTGAAAGGGATGCTCGTGAATTGAAGACTCATCATCACGGGAGTACAAAGTAGTAGGATAAAATAAAATGAAATAAAATTTGAGAGTTTTATATCATTTTACTCAGAAAATTAAGGCAAGTATCAAAATTAAGAGAAAGGATGAGAAAATAGAATTTGTGGATTTTATATGTTATCATGTATTGTTAAGATCCTCTCACGTTGTGGTCAAATAACGCATGTTCTCTCACAAACATGAAAGTAAGACCTACAAAGGGATCCATTTTCGACTTAAAAACTAGCATCATACCCGCGTAATACGGTGGCGGTGAATAGTTTTTGTTTAGCAACATATCGTTTTTAAGAATATAATGGTATGTTATTCGCACGACTTAATGTCACTAAATAGTTTTTATTCATCTCCAAGTCCGTTTTCTTCTATTTTTTTATTTCCATCAATTTTTTTTAATTTTTAAATAATATTAATATAAGAAAGAAATTTCTATTTATGATATAAGAAGAGGAAAGTTATAATAAAATCTTGAGAATTGTGTTGTTGTGGTGAATAATTGTGTTGTATGAGAGAGTGTTTTAGTGAAAGAGTATTTTTAAATAAATGAAATGTTAAAGTAAATTAGGTAAGAGATTGAATTGTTAAAAATTAAGTGAGTGAGATTAATTTGGATAGAATGGAGGGTCAAGATGTAGTCTTGATTGAAATTTAAGAACTCTTAAAATGGAGGAGGAGAGAGAGAATGTTAAATAATCTATATAGTAGTATAGATATAGATAGTATAGATATGGGACACACTCTTATGTTTGTAATAGAATATAATTGATCATGTTTAATAAAAGAGAGATGATTTGTACACAACACAAATTAGCCATATACAACACTTATGACTTTTATGCCATTACCAACTCTCTATCTATTAGAAGACGTTTTTTCTGGGGCTTTAAAGAAGATGAAAAGAAGACGTGTTGGGTGGCTTGGGAAAAATTTTTGGCAGCTAAAGAGTTAGGCGGATTGGGAGTTTCAGACCTTAAACTAAAAAATTGGTCTCTTTTGGCAAAATGGTATTGGAGGTTCTAATCCGAAAAGGACTCTCTATGGATTGATGTCATCTCTACATTACACGGAGAGGATGGAGGGTTTACAAATGCAACATTTTCAAATAAATCTTCAGCTTGGGGTGTTATAGTTTCGTGTATTAAGGAATTGGATAATTCAGGGCTAAACTTTAAACGCTCGTTCTCGAAGATTGTTGCTTGCGGATCATCAACTTCTTTTTGGGATGATCCTGCCGTGGGTAGGGGTTCTAAACTTAAAGATCTTTTCCCTAGACTGTACGCCAAGGAATCAAACAAGAACTCTTGCTTCAAAGATAGATGGAACTATCAAAATGGTAATTGGGCTGGTACTTGAAGTTGGAATAATGATCTTAGGGGTAGAATTCAAGATGATCTAGAAAAATCGGAAGACTTGCTACGCTCAGCGGAGTTTGCTTCCTTGGGTAGTGACGTTTGGAAATGGAATGGTAGCTCGGATGGAATCTTTTCGGTTAGTAAATTGGTAAATATTTTACAAAAGAAATTAGGAGCATCAATTCACCCGAACCCGAGATGTAAATGGAACTCGATTATCTCTATAATGGTGAATATCTTTGTGTGAAGATTATTCTTGTATGCTATTCCGACAAAAGCTAATCTTGTGTTAAAATGTTTAAATATCCAGAACGCAACCTGTACCTTATGTGGACTCTCGGTGGAAACAATTGATCATTGCTTGTTTAATTGTGGAAAATTAGTCAGCTTTTGGAGAAAGTTATGGAGTTGGTTAAAGTTTCCCACAATGATGTTGAGTTCAGGTGAAGAGTACAGGGAATTGTTGAGTTCTGTCCCTCATGGAAATACATGTTCCGAAAAAGGCTTGCTTTTATCTTCTGGTTGTCATGGAATCTTAATAAGTGTGCATCTTCGGTTTCTCCACTACGAACTTAATGGGATGTATGGTGGTTCTCATTTGGTCGAAGATAAGTTGCAATGTGGTTTTCAAAAGTCTTAATTGCTACTTTTGACATTTTTACTATCATGTTCTATACTCTTTAAGTATTTTTCTTGGGCAAAAGGAGGGGCGAAAACAAGAGTAACAGAAGATTGGGAAATAGTTTAGGGAAGTTGATCTGTTTTTGTTTCTTTGTTGGTATTTTTTTAGATTTTAGTGTTATTGTTGATGTTTTTCCTTGGCAATTGTATGTTGTATTTTCTAAGTCTCAATCTTTGAGACTTTTATTCTAATATAATTTCTTGCTTTTCAAAAAAAAAAAAAAAAAACAAATCACTACCCTTGATAAAAATGAGAAGTGATATATCCTCCTACTTCATCCTTCTAATCACCCTCTTACTCACAAGATCAGTACAAGTGTCAAGATTAATAAATGATATAAGAAAAAAAATTAATGTCATCTTATAATAAGTAAAATGATGAGTTAGAAAGAAAAAATAAAAAAATATATTATTGTTAATAAAACAATGTGAGGATTTTAACCTTATTATGTAAACGTAGATATATAAAATAAAATATTTAATAAGAGTAAATGTAATGTTTGATAAAATTATAGGCGTAAAATGGAAAATATCAATGATTAGATACTCGACGCCTGATATTGGATGATGGCCGGATTTGAAATCCCAAATGTCCAATCCTTGCCCGGCTATCTGCAGACACACCCAGCGGCGCGTTAAACTCGAGATTTTTACATTTACACCTCTACCCCTCCTCTTCCTTCCTTCCTTGCTCTTCTTCTTTTTCAATCTTCTCCACCCAATCTGATTTCTTTAATTTGCTAAATTCAATCCCTTTTCCCTTTTTTAAATGCTAAGGACCTAAAATTAAGGGTATAAAAGAGTCTAGTTTAAAACAACTCTTTTTTTTTTTTTAAACAAGGAATTTTATTAGAATACAATAACACTAAAATCTTAAAAATGCCAATAAAGAAACAAAAACAAATTAACTTCCCTAAACTATTTTCCAATCTTCTGTTACTCTAACTTTCGCCCATCATTTTACTTAAGAAAATACTTAAAGAGTATAGAACATGATAGTAAAAATGTCAAATGCAGCAATTAAGTCTTGTGTAAACTCATCTTCGACCAAATGGGAACCACCATACATCCCATTGATTCGTAATGAAGAAACCGAAGTTTAACACAACTCTTTAGGTGAAGCTTGAGTCCGACTCGATAATATAACGAGCTTTTATAATACAAGCTCGAGCTGAATTTAAAAAGGATTAGAATTGGTTCAAGTTTGACACAGAAAGTTTTAATATTTATTGTAGGACAATTTTAGATAACCAAATTCTTTTTGAATCAATGTTAAACTATATTAAATAACAAAAATAATTCAGAACGTGTATAAAAATTATAACAAAATCCGAGCATAGGTTAAATTTTGATTTTACATTAGTATAAACCAGTTGTTCTAAAAAACATTAGTATAAACCTAATAAATTTAATCAAAAATAATATTTTTAACTATTACTATACATCCGTAAGACACCAATAAATTTAGATTTTACATCGTTATATATCTAAAGCTCATTTTTTAGGCCCAGGTTCAAGTTCGAACTTGATAATAGCTTGATTGGAACGTGTTGAAGCTTAAGCCAAGCTCGAATAACTCGCTTAAAACTAGACTTTTTTGCATCTTTGCATAAAATTATAGAAATTTAAAAGCATTCCAATCAATGTGATATAATGATGTTTCATAAGTCAAACCTTTTCAAGACTATGTTGCAAATTTCTTCCAATTTCGTTCGAGAATATTCAAGCTTTACGTTATTAAATTACTACCGTATAATATGGTATTTTTCATATTTGTTTTGACTAAAATCTTTATTATTCGACAAAAATGTTTAAAATTTAGCATTACTAGTTTGTGAATGTTGTAAAGAGTCGAGTGTAGATCGAGCTATCAAGCCGAACTTGAGCTCGAACTCAACTTGACTCGTTAGCAGCCCTACGCGTTATTTTATGTGTTATTTTATCCTTAAGGCTAAGGGGTTAACTCTTATTTTGCGCATAAGTGTAGGTAAGAGGATGTGTGTGTTATTTTATCCTTAAGGCTAATGGTTTAATCTCTGGATCCGAACATTTACGGGTTCAATCTATCTTGATACGATTTCATACAGTATTGGTCCCTTCCAAACTTGAAATGACTAAAATGCCTTTATTACATTATTTTATTCATTATCTTTTAATTATTAATTACATTTATCATTTTAAAAGTGATATAAGAATCCTCCATTACTAAATACAATATTACTCTCACCCATCTTTCTATGTGCAAGCAACCACTACCACCACGGCACACCGCCTGCAATCCTATACCATTGCCTTCTCCGCCACCTAAATAATTTAACATCCTTGAATTGAACCTCAACCAAATCAGATTTTAAACTTTAAAATCGAACAACCAAAATCAAGTCCAGAAACATGAATTTAGTGCAACCAAATATTTAAATTAAATACAAAGTAGAGGTGGTTATAAAATATCTTTACAATACCTGAAATAAACATAAAACATATATTAAAATGCGTAAAATCTAAATCTTTTATTTTAAAATTACGAGGGAACATGACCAATAAGTTAACTTTAAACATAAGAGTCGTACGTTCACGAGCTTATCCACTGAATCAACATCTTAAAAGATATAAAAGTATTTAACGAGTTTAATTTCCAAATCTGAAACTTACAAATATAACATTATTATGACACAATTTATCATATAGCAAATGTTCCATCCAAATAGCAATAACATTTGGATTTAGAAAATAACCATGTAGAAGCTTCGTTTTCCTACCGTCCTCTTTACTATCGTTGAAAAAAAAAAACTAAATAAAAGATAATTGTGTGAAGGATTTAGATGTGCACTAAAAAGAAGTCAAATTCTCCATTTTGGGTTTACATGTGAGAAATGGAACAACGCCCTACGCACGCCAAACATCGGATCCCGCATTAGAGCGGAAATTCCTTTCGATTTTTGGACTTTGGTTTTCCATCCCATTAATTCACTTTATTTTATTTTATTTTGTTTTGTTTGTATGTGCGTTTAGTGGGTGTGTCAACTGTATATTGGACCACATTTTTCACACTTTTATGTACGCGATTTACGGCCATTTTCCCACCTCACCCCACTCATGCATACAGCAGCATACATTTCTAATTCCAATGGTAAGTCTCAATTTATTTATATTTTTTAACAACAAAAACACACCTCTTAATCTACATCTGTATTTATAGTAAGATATAAATTTGAAACTCTTTTAATCCTAATTTAATACTTTCGCTAAGTCAAAGATAATTTTTATAATTTACACTATTTTCAACTAGCACTTTTTTTAAAAGAAATTTCATATGAATAGTTTGAAATGTTTCATTTTCATACTTTATTTAAATGAGATTGAGCATCACAGTTGTTAACATGCTAGATTTTGTGTGTTTTGGCACACTTGGTTTATGAACATTCTTTAGACTAAACGAATAAAATGATCATTTATGGTATTAATTAGTTCCCATGTTGGGTAGGTGTTAGTTTCATGTTTATTGTAGTTGATAAAAACTCAAGAGCTAAACACGTCTTTTTTTTTTTAATTCATCTACCTTAATCTGCGTCAGTTGACGAATTTGCTTTTCGAGCTAACCACACATCATCAATATGGCATGCAAGACTTAATCATCCTCATTCACATCTTTTATGTTGTATTACTTGTAATTTTTAATTCCCTGTCTCAAGCAAATCTTTATTTACATTTTGTTCTTCAAGCCAATTAAGAAAAGCAACAACAATGATCTTTACCTGTTTCTTCCCCTTGAAGTAATAATAATTTAGATTTGGTCTAAGGAGCACTTATTTGGCCATTTATCGTTCACTGTTGTATATGAGATGGGTTTCTTGGGAAGATCTTGGAAGCTTTTAACACCATGACCTATGTGCTATGTTAGATTGTTTCGAAGCTGCTTAATTCCATTACTTTCCGTTTGGTGTGAAGCGTTCGAATGATTCACAGTCTTTCTATTTTTCGGTTAAACACAAGAGGAACTGAGGGAAGAAGTTAAGGTGGAGTGGTTTGTGTTGTTATGGGAGAAGTTATATGTAAGCAATCGTACCTCTACCGGCAGTAAGCCCAAAACGGCTGGACTCATGTTAATCAAAAGTTGAGCTTTCTGAAAATGTAAATATTATGCTCTATTTGTCAAATATTAATATTATAAGGCCCCGTTTGGTTCGCGGAATGGAATTGACCGGAATCGGAATTCGTTAAGGAATTGGAGTTTGAAGGAATTGGATGGAAGGATTCCAATGGAATTGGTTCCTTCGTGTGTTTGGTTCGCGGAGGTATCGTCGATGTTTTCAGCGGAGATCGATAGCAAGGTCGACTGTGAATGCGTATAAGTTTGGACGTATATGTGAAATCTCGTGGAAAGTTTTTTAATTACTTTGGATTATGGATGGAATTGTCAAATCCTTAATTTGTGGAATTGGGAGGATTTCAGAATTCCAATCCTAGAATTCTGTGAACCAAACAAAAGTAGGATTTAGAAATTGTCAATTCCAATTCAGGCCAATTCCAACCAATTCCGATGAACCAAACAGGACCTAAAAGAAAAAGAAGAAGAGGAAACCCAGATTCTTATGAGCAACAGAATGCAGCCTCTGTACTTTACAGTTCACACCTAGTTGCTAGAACTGAACGAGTTTAGTATCCAGTTTAATAGAAATGATCAAAAAGATTTATTTGGATAAGTTGAGTCCTTTTTGAGAAAACTATAAGGTACAGTTAGATTAAAGTTTCGAAAATAATAACTTTTTTTTTTTGTTTAAGACTAGAAAAAAGTAAGCTCACATAAGGGGATAAAAAAAAAGATCATGATTAACATCTAGACTGATGCTAAAATCAATCATTAAAGATCAAGGAAACTGATCATACAAACTCATTAATACGATATAAATAATGATCAACAAAACATTAAAACAAAACATGATCAGAAACAAAATGATTAACTAAGGTAGTAAAAAGATTTAAACTGATCGATCATGTAAACAACTAAACATTTTAACAATTAAAATGATTTAACCTATTCACGGAAGACTATAAATACGTAATTAGCAGTAGCTATGTAAGCATTTAGACATTTGAACTGATTATGTTTCAAAGATAACAGAGCATAAATACAAAAACATTCCAAACAAAACATAATAAAGGCAGCGTGATCATATGCACAGAACATTCAAACAAAACCATAGCATAACTTTAAACATTCAATCAGATTATAGCATCTGAAGCTCGCTTTTTTAAACCAAGAAAGTAATAGCATCTGATGAAGCTGTACAAACCAATGGACCAGACACCAGTACCCTCCTTCACTGCATTGAGACACTCGATAGACTATCCCATTTCAATAATTAAGACTCTCTTCCTGTACAAACATATTATAAGAAGAAGAGAGAAATGTACAATTGAACTCGGAAACATGTTTGTCATACAACCTTAAACACTCCGTTTCACAAGCAAGATCTCAAGTTGTTAACATTTTGTGTATGGCATGAAGCCTCATCAATTGCAGCAACAAAGATGCAATGAATTGCTCTCAGTTTGTTTCAAAATGAGTTCTGTAACGGATATCAGAATACAGTATTCATCAGAGAGAGGGTCATATTGAATTCGAGGCATTACCTCACACACACAATCTGACTCGACCTTCACGCCACTAACCTACATATTTCCTTGAAAGTTCTCCTTAGTCAGATAGGAGTGGTTACCTCTTGCCATGGTCAATCTTATTTACGCACCTATAGAAAAAAATATTATTATACATATACTAAAATGTATAGAAATTTAGAAGAAATACATCAGAAAAAGAGATATAAAAGCAGAACCACAGAATATTATGCCGATAATAACACATAAATCTAAAGCTATCGGTTTGACTCGCATGAACTCGCTCAAATCTAAAGCTATTGAAACCTAGTGTAGTAAGCAACAAACAATATAGCATACGTGTTAGCCATACTAGCTTTGTAGTGGGAAAGAATGGGACTCCTTTTCATAGATAAAAAAGGGTAATATAGCAACTAAATTGAACTTAAAGACAAGCTGCTAGTTATAAACCAAGTTTGTCAAAAGTTAGAAAAAAAATCTGGTAATATACCATAGACGGGTAGTCACCTTGACATCCATCATGCATCCAAAAACTACCAACCATTTGTTGGCATCCCTGCTTCTGAAGGTTCCTTCTCTCTACTAATATGTTAGCCTCTCCAAAGAAGCAATCTACCCATATCTCGAAAGAACAGATAGCTGATACGAATCAAATTTATAATCAAGAATTGGATAGAATACACCCGTAATCGGATGCTTGAAAGTACAAAAGGAGCCTGATATTCGAGACTTAGGGATCTCCAAATCAAAGAAATAACAAAAATACTTAGAACTCTCCTCCCCCAAATGTTGGCCGGCCCTAATATATATAGCCAAATCCTAAACCCTAAAATAAAGAAACTAACTCGATAAACAAGAAAACTAAATAATTACTAACTAAATAAATAATCCTAAAAACTAATTCAAATACCCTACCCACTATTGTGGTTTATATCATTACCCCGCCCTGATAAAACACCTTGTCCTCAAGTGAGGAGTGTTGCTGCTTCACACTTTCTTAATTCCGGGATCCCAAACTTTCCTTTGAGAATAGTGAAGCCAAAACAAAAACTCTTCTACCATGCAAGTACTATATTGCCCATTTTGTAGTTTCAAGTCAATCCCGTATAATTTCACTCGAGGCCCAAAGTGAAAAACAGTGGATCCCGTCGCACGGCCAGTTGAAATAGGGAAGACCTGCGATTCAAAATATAGCCCGGACAATCCTGACGGTTGCGGCCCGGACCGGAGAGATCCGTGCGACGGAAGTTGAGTGGCCTGGGTGATGGGAGGCAGCAGTTCGGTAGGCTGGGTGACTGGTGATGGTTGAGTGGGATGATCGGCAAGCGGCGATGGTTGGGCGGCCGGTGGCGGCAGTTTGGTGGGCTGGGCAGCAGGCGGCGGTGGTGTAGGTTTCTTCGCGATGTTCAACAAGATCGCCATCATCTCCTCATGTTTCTGCCTGAATTCTTCCCTCATTGCCTCTATTGTCTTCTCAATCCGGTCAAACCTCTCACCTGCATCAATCTTGAATTGAGCCAAGTTAGCATCCACATCAGTCACTTTCTTGGACATCATAAAAAGAAAATCTTTTTTTTTCCAGCTGAACAGTAGACGCCGATGAACAGTAGCGGGGGGGGGGCGTGAACAGTACTTCCGACATGAACAGTGGTAACTGATAAACTGTCCCTTAATGCACATACACATTTTCAATTGATATGTGGCATTGCATCATTATATACTCATGAACCGATGATGATCCCATACAATTGTTGGGTGCGTCTTGTGTCACAGGCAGTTGTTTAGTAGATAAAAACCAAAGATAGAAAAAAACCAAAATGAGAAGTAATTTGTTTAATGTCTACTTATTGCTGTTGTAAGTAGAGTGAGACTTCTCCATTATGTGTTTCTTGTGATATCAAGTGCGGAGATCATTTATGAATTACGATCACATAAAAGAGG
Organism: Pulicaria dysenterica; assembly: GCA_947179395.2. NCBI lineage: Eukaryota > Viridiplantae > Streptophyta > Magnoliopsida > Asterales > Asteraceae > Pulicaria > Pulicaria dysenterica. The sequence continues at coordinate 92,446,185 of OX359290.1, read as the reverse complement.
TGATTCCTGCATAAAAAAATATATCAAAAAAGAATACCAATAAAAACCACTCGGGGCAATAAAAGATTACTTGCAAAACAATAGGATACATTGTCAAGAATCGGTACTCTTCTGCATTCAATTCCTTTTATCTGTACTTAATTCCTTTGAAGATGCATAGATATCTCCCTTTTCACGATTAACAAATAAACGAGACAATACACTCAAATAATGAGACTAAGGAGGGAAAGACAGATATCCATGTTGGGGCATCTTTTATCAAATTTCCTGCATGAAAACTTCACATGAAGAAACTGGTTATCGCCTGCTATAAAAAAAAGCTAAACAATAAGAACAGAAAAGACATCATCTACAAAAAATAAATAAATAAATAAAAATTGACATAACTAGTCACAGCCTTGGTGACTGTTCTGAGAAATCACAAAATCCTCTGTGACTGTTCTCAGAAATTTAACATCTAGTCAAAATTTCTAATTAGGATCATGTAAGTCAACAGATTCACAATTTTCATACTCATTAAAGTGTTTAACTGAGTATTTGAAACATTTCCCTTTATGCATCATAGATGCATCTGTGTATGGGATGCACTTTGTGATGGATACATGCAGTTGCGTTTCTTTGACCTTTTTCATGAGAACATGCTCCGAAAGCTCATTAAACACTTCAATGAAGATATAAAATTTTTATAAAATTTAAGAATATGTCGATGTTATATGGATATAGTTCAAGATATTGACTAGTTCTTAATAAGAGATGAGTTCTCAGTTGATCCTTAGAAATTATGAAAAAATCCTCATATCCAACCTTAAACTCACGCTCATTTCACTCGGAGATCATTTATCAATTCAAAGAGGCAGTTCCTATATGACAAAATTCCACATTAGAAACTAGATATCTACACAGGATAAACAATCATTAGAATGTGACAAACTTTTACAAAAAAAATTCAAGAAATCAAGTTCTTGAAAACCCTAAAAAAAGGAAAACTAATGAGATTTAAAGCTTAGGGAAGTAATAGTAGAAGAAGATCGAAAGATGTTCAGTTTACAAGCATTTGCCATAAATATACAGACATTTACCTTGCTGGAGACACTATACACACACGAATTAGATATAGCAGGAGATACAAAGAAAGAATAACATCATACACTTGAATGGAAAGCACCTATCTTGCAAACACGACCCACTTGTTAAATCCTGCAGATTTAGCACTGACAACTGAAAATTAAATCAACCAATTGAAGTAGAAGTGAACTGAATGAAGTTCTTTTGCAAGATCAAAATAGCTAACAATGAAGATAAACAAGCATGTGAATCAAAAAAACTTTCAAAAAACAGTAGAGGAAGGCATCAATGGAAATTTCATTTGCCAAAAATTAAACATAATAATCAAACATCGCAAGTCAAAAGACATTACAAATTACAAGTGAGATGTACCACTTTCTCCACATATACACAAAAAGATATAGATCAGAAAACTGCTAATAGATACCCTAAGACTGAAAGAGTTCATATATACCAAGTAATAAAAAATATTAGAACCTACATTAACTTGTAGATCTTGATAGCATACCCAGATACAAGATTATTCTCAGGGTCGCTTGGCTGCCTTGGACCCAGAGAGCAGAAGGGCTTCAACATAAAATTGCGATTTGCGTCCAGGCAGCAGTACAAAATCTAAACTCATAAGATTTGTTAAAGATTTTACAAAGAGGAAAGTTGTTAAAAGTTATAGCAAATTACCATAATTCAGAGACTATAAAGAGAGCAATCGGTGGTCATGCTTCACTGTCAATAATTAAGTCATGGATAAAAGGGATGGGGAGATATGTAGAGAAAGATGTTGGAATGGGTGGTCTCGGAACAAATATATATGAATCGATTGTTATTATTTTGTTCCAAAACCCCCATCTCCAGCACCGTCCTCCAACCTTGTCTCCCTTTCCCAGTATCCACATATCATATGGAACTTAGAAAATTAACGGCGATTTCCGATTAACCAATTTCCCGTTGGAGGAAAACATGAATTTGAGCGCGCAGAGGTATTCGAAGATATCAGCTAGGGTTTGCGAAATAGAGAAGATGAAAGGGGCCTTATTTGTAGAGAGAGAATGCGTGTCTTTCGAACTGTAACGTCATTTTCTGACAAGGTGAACATGCCATATTAACTATGTTTAAATCCCCGAATTATTTACATTAGTTTTCTTTTAGTATAAGGGTATTTTGGTTATTTTTACTTTTAACCAAGTTCCAAACCGTTGATAATTTAGCTGAAAAAATCAATTAGATTTTTAACTTTGCAACATTGATCGATTCAATGCTAAACTCTAAACCCTACTCATATGACAGTTAGACTGGCTGGTATTGTAATCTTTTTCAGTTATTATCTATGTAATTGTTCCTTTTTTTCTTTCTTTATACGTCTAGCTTCTTGCTAACTCTTATTTATTAATAAAATTTCTGCTGCAGTTAAAAAAAAAAACAAACATTTAATATACTCCATACTTCCCATGAAATTGCGACACACACATTAAATGGTATACTAAATCTAAATGAGTATAATGTAGCATGGTGGTTAGCAATTAATTCTTGTTTTTAAGGGACATTTATTTGAATCCCTAGTCTATTTTTTCTACTTTTGTTTTCTTTTCTACTATATGGTTACATATTTCAACAAACATTTAAACTAACTACAAGTATCTCCTTTAACTTTCTTCCAAGCTGTAGTAGCTTATGCTTCATGCTTGGGCCATCTTCTTTATCTGTCTAATCTTGACATCTTTCAAATAAATGAGGTCGAATAGTGTCCCATTCTTTGCTAAAACTAATAATCTTCTCCAGTAAATGGGATTAGGTTTGTCAACTAGGAAAACCTCAATCAATTTGTCGCAATTTCGAATCATTTTAGGGTCACCCGAATCATCAATCATTTTTAGAATTAGCTATTGGGTAAGCTTGTTTGCTAGTTGATTCATGATCTGTAGCTGAATCATTTGATACAACGGTTATATCTCCAACAAAAGATGCAACTTCAAAATTTGATGGGTTCAACCTTTCTAAAGTCGACTTAAGGAGTGCAAATATTTCAAAGCCATAATCTTTTTTTTTTCTTTTCCAAGATATATCATCTAAACACATTTACAAAGCATTCCAGGAAAACGCATTCGTTTAGTGAAGAATCTTTTTTACTTTGATTTTCTTAACTGATTCTCCAATTTAGGAGGAGGAAGAAGAAAATGTATGTTTGAAAATGGGTTAAAGTGAAAATGACCAAAATATTCTTGCACTAAAAGACAACGAACAGCCAAATTGAATGACTGTTAGTTAAAAGAACCAAACAAGTAACAAATATGTAACCATAGGGACATGTAATGTGATTTATTTATCTTAAAGGATCAAAGCAGAAACTTTTATCAACCACTGGGGTCATTTCAGTAATTGGATAAAAATTAACATTGAAAATTACCGATATAGAGTATGATAAAGAAAAGTTACATCAATCTAAGTTTCACTTATTAGAGCATTTGTATTATAAACATTAATAACGCCATAATTAGCTGTTACGGTTAGCATAAGTAACTTATAACTAATTAAGTAAATAGTTATAATAATAACAACCATTACTATTATTAACGGATTCACACACAATTATTCATCTCGATTTTTATTGTTAATAAAATATATATAAAAAGCACTCCAGCTCGATACCACCACAACGAAACACCCACAATGGCAATACAGGTTATATGCGTCGTTACTACTTGAAATTTAACTTGTTATAGGGGTATAACGACCCCATTGTAAGTACTCTTACGTTTATAGTCAAATATATGTTGTTATTAAAAAGTTTTTTTTCTTAAAAGCAGTAGGAAGCATTTTTAGTAAAACAAAACTTCACTAGCAAGTTGCTTAATGAAAGAAAGATAAACAAAAACAAGAGAATATAAAAAGTTGCATGGGAATTTCCTTCAAAGGATTAGAACACCAATTTAATTAAGCCTTCTACACCAATTTCCCCTTGTATTAATCCACAAGAATGCAAAGCTTTGAATCGCGCTGAAAATACACAACTCTTGTGGAGAACTATTCTAAAAAATTCACTCTTTTTTTCCTTCCATAGCACCCAACAAACAATGAAGATTACTACTATGAAGCCTCCCACCCATTTCCTTTTAGGCCTTAAGCAACGCCCTAATCAACAATTGAACAAATTGAGGAAAAGCGGATGCTATTAACGCCTTATAATTGAATTTAGCGAAGACACCACGAATGATTAGACGACGATGCATGAGTCTTCGTTAAGTTAGGAACGAACTTAACATATGCCAAATACGTGCTCCTCACAATCACAGTGATTCCAACATAAGATGCAAATAGTCAAGTTTAGCGGATTAGATTGATAACCATAGGAAGACGACGATGCATAAGTCTCCACATAAATACAGTGAATTTGCTCGGTACACTTTGAAACCCAACCGATCGAGGAGAGACCATATCATCTAATGGAAATCTTAAAGCTTTGTTCCAAATTAAGTCTAACTTGGATAAGCACAAGAAACATTCGAGGCCTATTTCCAGGAGCAAGAGTTACCCTCATCCAAGTTAGACTTAATTTGGAACAAAGCTTTCACATCAATATTATAGTTAGTTATCTGATCATTAATAAAGACGATTGAATACCACAAATCTCCGTGTTTAGTCAAGTGGATCCATACTTAGTCTTCTTTTGGACCCATGGAATGAGACAATTACCTTCTTCTGAATGAAGATTATCTAATGTATAAAATCTTTAAAAAAATATAATAAAATTTTAAAGCTTATGTTAATATCATATAATTATAAACATCAACTTGGACACCATTAATTAAAGGATAATTCCATGAGACCATAATTTTGAGTAAACATAAATAGAGAAAGACAAAATTTAAACAAATATTTAAAGAGAAAGAGGAAGGAGAGGGAGAAAGAGAGAGGATCCGGTATGAATAGATTTGAAGCATATCAATTTACAACGCATTATTATACTATATATCAATTGGCAACATGTTTTGTCATTTTATCATGAAAAATTAAGGGGTATTTTAGTAATTTTGGAGTTTATATCGTGATATATTCATCAGGCGAGTTTTTCAAATTATCGCTGGATTGGTTGCCTGGATATATTAAACACGTTAATAATTTCAGTGGAAGTGAGTCAACACGTTGAAGCAGTTGAAAGGAACTACAGAACGGAAGTATCACGAACCACACACGAAAAGAAGGGGAGAAGGGTTATTGAGCGGGGTTCCAGATCTAGAAGGTAGTGGCGATGGAGAGATTCTGGATGGAAACATAAGAGGGATCCAGGTAGATGGACTATCGAGGACGAGTGAGAAACCGAGTGGTGGTAGTGACCGATGGCTTTGACGATGGTGGGAAGAGAGACTAGAGAGGGAATGGAGGCGCGCTGTGACGATGGTGGTGCGGGAACTTTGGGCGGCCTAAATATGACCGTCGATGAGCAGTGAGTCGGTGACGGTGGTGCAAGACTGCAAGAGCAACTGGCAACTATGTGGTGTTAGGCGGTGATAGACGGTTGATTGAGGGAGTAGCTAACGGCGAAACTGTAAAGCACATGGACGTTTGAAGTAGCAACATAAGAAGCTATGAAGGGGAAGAAGGTTTGGATTCAGAGAAAAAGAAAAGAGAAAGTGCTAAGAGGTCTGTTGGTTAAATGGTGGTGGAAGTAAATGGAGTTTTGAATGGTGATCGCCGATCAGTGGAATGACAGACGGAGGAGGGAGGCAGCTAGCCTCTGAGGTGGAGCATATAAAGAAAAGATCATGCATGTTGGTGTGTGTGTAAAAGACAAAAGAGTGTTGGTGTGTGTGCAAAAGAAGGAGATATTGAGAAATTAAAAATTCTTCTACTTTTTGTTCCTACTTCATCCTCCTACTAATTTCAAGATAACATGTGTACTCCACTAATTATCATTCCTCACATCCTTCCTTGATTTTGACACATGTTTTGATCAAATGAGTAGGATGATAAGTAGGAACAAAAATTAGGAGGATATATCATTTCTCGGAGATATATTGTAAATTGAAAGGAATCCAATGATTTTAAAATGTGAAAAGGTTTAAGACAGTGATTTTTAATTTTTTTTTTCTCATTTAGTTTTATGAATGATTTAATATTGATATCTACTATCCTCAAAATGTCAAATATTCAATTATTGATGCTTATGTTACAATTTAATTGGTTGTTAAAATTTTTTAATTTGGTATAAGACTATCAAAATTTTACAATTTCGCTCTAACGTCTCTTTTCTCCTTCCTCCCAACCGAGTTCTCCTCCATCGACGGCGACCCCCGTCTCCAGCAAAGACAGCGACATCGAGCACTCCCCCCAGGCGCTTCCTCCGCCGATCACTGCTCCAGCGGCGGCCTCCTTCTCCAGCGCCGACATCGAGCACTTCTCAGGCGAGCAGATCCTCAGGCGAGTCTCCTTTCCCGGAGACGTCGATCATCAGGTTCAACCGGCACAGGCTCGCTATCGTTGATAAGCTCGCTGCCCCGGTAAGCTCGCTGCCCCTCACGGTTAGCTCACTGTTGGCTCTCGACTAGCCGCCGCCCGGCTCCAACACCCTATTGTCATCGCCGTCTCCCGGCAATCGGTCCTTGTTAACTGCCGGATCTGGGTTTTGGTAAAACCGCCGGATCTGGGTTTTGGTTTGTGTGGTGGTTTTGACTTTTAACAGGTTGAAATCAAGGGAACAACTGATACAAACTTGGGCTGCCCCAGACTTGCTGGACTGCTGCTTCCGGCGACCTCCGGCTTGCTGGACGGCTACTTCCGGCGAAATCCCTCCCTACTTGCTGTCGTCGGTTTTTCTCTTCCACCTTGCCTGACTTTTAAATATATTTCTTTTTTGTCGCTTTTTTTCCTACTGTGTTAAATAGGTAATTTTTAGGTTTTAGATTTTTTGTTTTTTTTTGTTTTTTGTTTTTAGTTAGTATTTATATTTTTCTTTATTGTTTTTACCATTGTAGGTCCCTTTTTTAATCTTTCTTACTCACTTTTAATTACGTTATACTGCTTGTCTTATTTAATTCAGTTTCAGTTTGTTCTTATTAGTGTAGTTTTTCTCTTATACTTAGTATAGTGGGTAACTATATTTTTTTTGTTTTCCCCTAACTAGTTGTCTTTTTTAAATTATAATACCAGTTTTTATAGGGTAACGAGTGTTTGTCTATTATTTTTCTAGTTGCTTTGGTTTTTGTATTTTTTTCCCTTAGATTTTACATAGTTTTACAGGTTCACTATAGAGTCTAGTAGGTATGATAGGAGACTGAGATCATGCCCGTCGCTACTAGGTTTGAGGGGGGTTGTAGACAGTCAAGTAGGGTCGAGGGGAATTAGGGATCGCAGTAGGGGCGGTCACGGAGAGTTTGGACATAATCTTAGAATTGGTAGTTGGAATGTAGGAACTTTAACAGGCAAACTTTTGGAACTAGTGGATTGTCTAAGAGAACGTAGGTTAGATATAGCGTGTTTTCAAGAGACCAAGTGGAAGGGAAGTCGATCTAGGGAAACAAATGGTTATAAGCTTTGGTACTCGGGTTGTGGTAGCGCTAGGAATGGAGTAGGAATTATCTTAGCACCTAGGTTTAAGGATAATGTAGTTGAGGTGAGGAGACTTAATGATAGGATTATGACTGTTAAGGTGGTTTTAGGGGAGGCTCTAGTAAATATAGTTAGTGCTTATGCACCTCAGGTGGGTCTGGGGGTAGAGGAAAAGACCAGCTTTTGGGAATCCTTAGATGATCTTGTGAGGGGGATCCCAGAAGATCAGCTGTTGTATATAGCGGGAGACTTTAATGGGCATATAGGTGCAGGGGTAGAGGGGTACCCACAAGTCCATGGCGGTTTTGGTTTTGGGGTTAGGAACGACGAAGGGAGGTCTTTACTCGAGTTTGCTTCTGCTCATGAGTTGGCTATCACAAACTCCTTCTTCTAGAAAAAGGAAGGGCATTTGATTACTTACCGTAGTGGACGTCATTGCACGCAAATCGATTTCCTTCTTGCGCGTAAAAGAGACCTGAGGAACTGCATAGACTGTAAGGTTCTTCCTCGAGGCGCTGGGTACTCTCAACATCGTTTACTAGTGTTAGACATCTATTTCAGGAAAGGTTTTACTAAAGACAAAAAGGAGGGCAAACCTAGAATTTTATGGAGAAACCTAGATGGGGAAGTTAGAGAAGAATTTAAAAACAGAGTCACGGAAGAGCTAACTAAAACCCCTATAGGAGATGCAGATTTAGAGTGGAACCGCGTCGCCCAGACTATTAGAGGGATAGCCAAAGAAACTCTAGGAGTTACTTCCGGTAAGGTTCGTGTAGACAGAGAATCTTGGTGGTTTAACAATGAGGTCCAAGATAAGGTTAAAAGAAAGCAGTCTTGCTTTAAGGAGTTAGTTTTAGCTAGGGCAAGTGGAAGAGAAGATGAGGTGAACGCTTTGAATATCTATAGAGAAGCTAAAAGAGAAGCAAAGAAAGTGGTAGCACAAGCGAAGGATAGAGCTTATGAAAACTTATACAATAGGTTAGACTCTAAAGAAGGGAGGAATGAAATATTCAAATTAGCTAAAGCCAGGGAGAGGAAGAAAAGAGATTTAGGATCCATTAAGTTCATCAAAGATGATAGAGGAAGGGTGCTTTTTAAGGATAGAGATATTAAGGGTAGATGGGGAGATTACTTTCGACATTTATTTAATCAGGAGACTAGTCAAGCTGCGAGAGATAGTGGGGATGGCTCCTTAGGGGGCTCTGAAGATAGGAATCACTGTTATTGCACTAGGTTTTTCCCAGGAGAAGTTAACAATGCTTTTCGCCGTATGGGGAGAGGTAAAGTGGCAGGACCTGACCAAATACCCATTGAGGTGTGGAGGTGTCTTGGAGAACCAGGCTTTTACTGGTTAACGAACCTTTTTAACCTTATCTTCAGAACGGCTAAGATGCCAAATGAATGGAGACGCAGTGTCGTTATACCAATTTTCAAGAACAAAGGAGACTCCCAGAGTTGTGAGAACTATCGTGGTATAAAACTTCTGAGTCATACTATGAAGCTGTGGGAAAGGGTGATAGAAAACAGGCTGAGACGCGAAACTAGAGTTTCAGATAACCAGTTCGGCTTTATGCCAGGGAGGTCTTCGATAGAAGCAGTGCATCTGATTAGAAACCTAGTGGAAAAGCATAGGGAGAGACAACGAGATTTACATATGGTGTTCTTAGATATAGAGAAAGCTTACGACAGTGTACCTAGGGAACTTATCTGGAAGACCCTTAACGATAGAAGAATCCCTGGGAGATACATTAGGGTATTAAGAGACATGTATGATGGTTCGATGTCTTGTGTGTCCACCTCTGTAGGAGACACCGAGTACTTTCCGGTGGTACGGGGCCTGCACCAAGGGTCAGCTCTTAGCCCTTTCCTTTTTGCAATCATTCTAGACGAGCTTACGACTAGTATCCAAGGAGGTATACCTTGGTGTATGCTTTTCGCAGACGACGTAGTTTTGGTCTCTGATTCGAAGGAGGATTTGAACAGACGTTTAGAACAGTGGAGGACTACACTAGAGGATTCAGGACTTAGGATTAGCCGGGGTAAGACCGAATATCTCTATTGTCAATTCAGCAAGACAACAACCGAAGAGGGTCTAGACCTCCGCCTTGAGGACCAAGTGTTGAGACCCCAAGACTCCTTTAGGTACCTAGACTCCATTCTACATAAAACAGGGAGAGTGGACGAGGACGTCATTAATCGTATCCAAGCGGCGTGGAGCAAGTGGAGAGCGGCTTCTGGAGTTCTATGCGACAAGAAAGTTCCTCTTAAACTTAAAGGAAAATTTTACAGATTAGCTGTTAGACCGGCCATGTTATATGGATCCGAGTGTTGGCCCCTGAAAAAGGCACAAGCAGAGAAGATGGAAGTGGCCGAGATGAGGATGCTTAGATGGATCTGCGGGAAGACTTTGATGGATAAAATCCCGGTGGGTGTCTTTAGAACCGAATTAGGTGTAACGTCTATTGGCAAAAAGTTGAGGGAAGGTAGACTACGGTGGTTTGGCCATGTTAAAAGGAGACAACCAACTGCACCAGTAAGGAGAACGGAAGCGATTGTAGTTGAAGGTACTAGGAGGCGTGGTCGTCCTTTTATGAGGTGGGAAGATAGAGTGAAAGCTGATTTACAGGAGCTTTCTCTTTCCGAAGACATGATCTCAGATAGGGTGTCTTGGAGGAGGAGGATTAAGATTCAGGGTTAGGAGGTGTAGAGCCGACACCTAGCTACTTAGGGTTTAGGGAGGTATATATATATTTATATATATATATATTTATATATATATATATATATATATATATATATATATATATATATATATATATATATATATATATATATATATATATATATATATATATATATGTTTTTTTTCTTTAGCCTTAGTTGTTGATTTTATCTTACTTTTTTCCTCCTTTTCACCTAGTTTTTTGTTTTTTTTGATTTATATTTTGTTTTACTTTATTTTATTTTTTACTATTTTCTTGTTCTTATCTTTGTGGCCGGAGGTCTTTTTCAGGAAGCAATCTCTCTACATTTTAGTGGGGGTATGATTGTCTACGCTTTTACCTCTCCCATACCCCGCTCATGCAGGATTGGGTACCGTTGTTGTTGTTGTTGTTGTTGTTGTTGTATAAGACTATCAATTTATTAAAATTTAGTAGTTGATGATACCTTTTGTCTTCAAATAATTAAACAATTTTTAATTGATATCTTTTGTTGCTTTTTAATTCATCCCCTCGTAAATGCGAGGGCAATTACATCCTAGTTAATTGTTCAAAACCCTAACTTGGACTATTTTCACAAATCAATAACTTCTTTTATTTGAAACCCACCAAATAACGTCGAAAACATAGATTGGAACCATTGGTTGACTTAGAAATGTTTAAATATGTAAAGATCTAGAGCAAAAAGGCCCGATTGATCACTAGGAATTAAAGTTAAAGAGTGTAAAATAATAAGTTATTGAAAGCTTGTCATTTCAACCTTAAAAAAATTTAAAAAATAAAATATTAAATCATTTGTTATTTAATATTTACTACTATATTGGTTATACACTTTCTTTCATAATCAACTTTAAAACTACAAATATTAAGTCAATTTTAAACTTTAACTTTTTTTTCTTTTTACTAATATGAATCTATAATCTTCCCAAACTATTCTAATATCTTATACCATCACTAAAGTATTAAGAGTATAAGATTATAAATTTAAGTATTTAAAAGACATCACATCATTTTCCCTTCTCACTATCGCCAATCATCACTAGAACTTTTCACCATCCTTAATATTTATCGTCCTGACATAACACGAATGCTTTACTATTGCTCCACACATTATTATTATTATTATTTATAATTATTTGAAAGAAAAGGTCGAATTGTTTTAGTGGACTAAAAGATATTGAGCCCAACGAAGAAGCCCAAATTCGAACCGACAGGAAGTATTGTTTTATGCTAAATTGCGCAGTATGCGCGTTCCTTACCTGCTATCGTCCCCGGGAAATCACACAAAAATTACACGCTCTTCTACAGTTACTATTTTGGTTAAGAGATTCCGCGTATGTGAGTGAATGAGTGAGTGTGTGTGTGTGAGAGAGAGAAGGATAAGAGTAAAGTAGCATATAGCACAGGGTCTTTCTTATTTTTCAGCATTTACAGAAACAAACACAGATTCAGATCGGAACCGCTTGTCTGAATTCAAGATCGAGAACCTCCACAGCTTATTTCAGGTACTAACACGTAATTTCTATCCGTGTATTACATAATTATTAACTGCTGTTCGTTCATATTAAAATTTGAATCTTTTAGAGGGGATATCTTACTGAAAGAGCGTCAATACTAAGTGTATTTCAGAGTCAAATGTTTTCTTTGATTTGATCGATCTTGGTTGACGGTTTTCTAAGTTATTGGTACTTTCAGTAGATTGTCTGTTGTATACTTATGATATATGTGTCATTGTTATAAACAACATAGAATGTATAAAATCATGTGTTACTGCGTGTTCCTTTGCTTCTTAATAAGAAAAAAATCATCGCTTGAAGAAATGGGTTTAATTGGAATCATGTAATTTCTGAAAACATAGAGTATGGTGATAGGTAATGCCTTAATTACATTTTATATTTATGAAACCCAAAGATCAATATGAGGATCTTGAAATGTCAAGACCACTGTAATTTTGATTCCATGAATTGAATCAGACTGTACTTTTTATTCTGGAATGGGTAGTTCATGCTGTTGAATTTGGTGTGAATTTAAGTTTTGAAATAATTTCATAGGGGACAAACCTTTGTTTTGCAGGCAAATCAAAACTATACATATGTCAAGGAGACCTACAAGTTTATCTCGAAGATTGGGTGATGGAGCTAGCATTCCCTTTATGGGATCATTACACCCAAAATCACATTCGTCGCCTTTCTTATCCGTTGGCTTACTACTGTTGGTAAAACATTTAATCATCATCTGTGTGTGTAACATATTGTCATTAGTTTATGTCATGTAATGTAAGTATGTAACCTTTGCATCACAATAGTGGTTTTGGCATTTGGCATAGTTTACTTTTACTAAATATATTGTGGGTTGAATCTTTCAGGGAGCTTTTCTGATAATTGGATATCTTTATGGCGGTTCAGGTTGGTATTTGTCTTGTGACTCTAATATAATAACTATACTTGATTTCAGTCGCATCAACTGTTAGACTTGCTATGAATCAATCTAAACAAAATATTTTGTGTTTGTGACAGGTAGAAACGGTTTTGATAAGGCTGCTCTAAGTAGGCTTGAAGGTAAACCAATTTTATATATAGTGAAACAAGTAACAACTTTATTTCTTTTGGATTACAGTTTTGCCGATTGCTAGAGTGGTACTTATTATAATAAAATGATTTGTTTACTCTCTTCCTGTCAATTTGTGTATGATGATACATAAATACCATACATCTGGAACTTACAATGTTATGCTCAACCCTTATGCATGTAAAGATTATTAAATACTTAATTAAGATGTTGAATTGTACTTGTTGTTATTATGATAATCAAGCTTATGTTTCTAAAAACACTACTCTTTTCTTTTGTTGTAATTTTGGAGAGTTAAAATGGCAAGTTGATTTGTGAGATCCCCATTCACTGTTCCCTTAATTATCCTTCCAAAGTTTGTCTGTCTGACTGAAATTCATATGTGCATCTCACTTTATTTGTGGCTGTATCTGATGCAAACATGATATGATTATAAAAAAATTTCAGTTGTAAAATTGGAAAAAGAAGGTATCAGAAACATACCCGGCTTATATGATTTAAGTTGTTTTTTAAATACTATTTTGCTAAATTTGTTAAAGCATTTCATCAGGAAATGGTACCAATTCTAACTGTGATTTGCTTGTGTATATGAACTAGGTGGTTCATGCACATGGGAACTATTTCAAGCATTACCATATTTGAAGAAAGCATATGGAGATAGCATGCATAAAATCCTGCATATAGGTCCTGACACATGTGCAGTGGTCTCCAAATTATTAAAAGAAGAGGAGGATACTGAAGCATGGGGTGTGGAGCCATATGATTTGGATGACACTGAAGATGCTAACTGCAAAAAACTTGTAAGAAAAGGGGTTGTGCGTGTAGCTGATATCAAGTTTCCTCTACCTTATAGATCAAAATCTTTCTCCCTTGTCATTGTGTCCGATGCACTAGATTACTTATCCCCAAAGTACCTCAACAAGACGCTTCCCGAATTAGCAAGAGTATCTTCAGACGGCTTTATTATTCTCTCTGGTAATTTCATCAGGATAAAAAGTTGAATCTTTTCATTGTGTTTCTAATACTAATGTGATTTTTGGATATGATACAGGTTATCCTGGGCAACGCACACTTAAAATTGATGAGCTCTCCAAGTTTGGTCGGCCTGTAAGTCCTCTTGTTCGGATTTGTCACCTGTTTCTACATCTTATACAAATGTTAATTTCAACCAGTTTCCAATTACATGATGGTAAAATCAAGTAATCAACTACTTACTGTGGGTATGTTTGTCAAATAATGTTTGGAAAAAGTAGTTGAAGTAGTATGAAAATGTAAAATGATTTAAAAAGAGGTATGAATAAAATCAGAAAATAGGGAATACAGTTACTTATAAGGTCTGTGGTTTATCTAGTTGATCTTGATCAATAGCTTTCAGCTTTCTTAGAAGCTACTTCAAGCAGGTTTAAAGTAGGAGCTTGGTTTATCAAAATAAAAGCTTTAGCTCTCACATCCAAATGATGTTTCTGTTTTTTCTTTTTTTATAAGCTCTCAACTCTCAACTTACAACATGGTATTACTCGGTGGCCTTTAATATTAAATTTTTCACAAAAACTGATTTTTTACTTAAATTATATCATGTTCCCATTTCTATTAATAATGTAGGCGAAACTACGAAGCGCTACTTGGTGGATTCGATTTTTTGTCCAAAACAGGATAGAAGAGAATGAAGCTGCAATCAAGAAGTTTGAGTTAGCTGCAGCCAAAAACAAGTACCAGTCAGCCTGCCAGATTTTCCACCTCAAATCATTCATATGAAACCATCCCAAGCTTCTTTTATTCTTCCGAGTTAAATTATAAAGTTCAAAAACCTCATACTAATGCTCTATTTGCTCTCAAAACAAAGAAAAAAGATCGATATTTGTTGGAAATTTTAGGTTTCAGCTTCATTCAATATGATATAGATTGTTAAAACCTTATGCTTAAGTGATGCTTTTATATAGGTTTAGAAAATATTGTCAATTTAGTTTGTTCGTCTTCTTCGATCAGATTGTAAAAAATATTGTATGGTATTTGCATCTTGTTCATTCTTTTGGTCAACAGTTAAATGGCTAACAAGCAACATTCTTGAGCCAATTATTGTATAACCTTTGTAGCATGTAATATGATAGACAATTAATTTGTTAGTCTGTTGATTATTGTTTTGGCATGTATGGTTGGTTATGCAATGATTGTATCCAGTACCATTTTCTTAAATTCTATGAGAGAGATCTTTCTGGTGTAAGAGGTTATGTGCATATATGTTACAGTCTGGCTGCATAACTTCAGGGTGTTTGGCATTGCGTTTTGGAGAAGATCATCTCTTTATAGCGCTTTTGCAAAACACCGTAGGGGGTGTTTGTTTTAGCTTATGAAGGACTTATTTTTCCGGCTTATTTTTCATAAGCCCATTTTTTGTGGTTTTTTTTAAGAGTTCGGCTTATTTTCTTATTGTAACTCATAATAAGCTCAAAAGTCATAAAATAAACCGAAAAAACTAACTTATAAAAAATAAGTCCGAAAAATAAGCCTTAAATAAACTAAAACAAACACCCCCTAACTTTAAATATGTTTGGGTACACCACCTTCAAGTCAGTTAAAATTGTGATAGAATATGATCAGGACTCAAATGGAACAGCGATGGGAAATTGGGAACAAAATGCAGTTGGATTGTGAGATTAAATAAATAATAGCGGGTAACTTAAACCCCAACTTTAATAAGTTCCGACAAAATTAAGAGTCGGAGTTGTAAACTACAACCTTTAAACATTAAACATATTAATAATAACATTATTTTTATTATTATTAAATTATTATTTTTAGGGAGGGGTCGGTGGTGCCATGCATATGCAACCTAGATTTAAATGGTATTTATTTAATAGTTCGATACGATTGAAGCCGGTCTTAGTCAATCAGTAATCACTACGTACTTCTTATCACCATTGAATAGGTTTATGTGATTTGTATTTTATAAAAGAACTTTTATTTAGAGTTTTGTTTTGGTTTCTTTTTATTATTTTGTATTTTTTAGTATTAGTTACGACTTATAAATATTTAAACAAACCATTCAATACAAATAAAAGCTCTAACTTCATCTTTTTTTTAAAAGTGTTGATTTATACACAAGTTTTTGTAATAACAACAAAAAGTTGTTTCTTTGACCATTTATTTATACCTATAACTTTATAAGATTAATAGTTAGTGGATTGGTATGGAAAAAAAATGCCTTAATTATTATATATGTTAAAAATTTGTTATGCACAAATCATTAATTACTCAAGCTTGATAAGTTATAACTCTAGCACCAAGTTTAGCTTCCGCTGTCTTTTAGTGCAAAGGAATCTTGAGTAGTAGGTTCAATTCAATGTACACTTCTTATTTTTATTTACTCACTTTCAACCGGTTTTGGATTGTCTTGGGACCATTTTGAACAGAAATCTTGAAGTGAACCAAGATCATTGATATGATTTAGACAGGAACCAGGTTCGGTTTAGATCGGTCCAATCTCGACTTAATTTATTGAACCAGTTCAAAACAGTCTCGTTGTTCAAGTCTAATTAATCGTATAGTTAACTTATAAATGGTGACCCACTAGACTCAAGCTAGATGACTCATGACGGGATTAAAAGGAATCTTTTGAGTTTCCCCCTTTTTTCATTTACATCTAAAGAACATATTATGTTATGTACCATAATAATTGAAGAAATATAGATTTTATTTGGCAATGTCATCATATCAATACAGTAAGATTTAAAGAAGAAAGAAAGAGAAACTATTATGTTCAATAATTTCATAGCTACAGCTTGTCTGGAGACAAGAAATAAAAAATTATGGAATTATTAATAAGAAAAAACATAAAATATAATGTGCACAATGGTTGAATTGCAATAGATCTTGGACAGATGATCCACATGTGTTAGATTTTACAACATCTTAAAACAGCTTGTATTATCAAGATTTCATAAATCTTGATTAATTTGGTTAAAATTTTATGAACTCGAAGAATTAATGAAACTTTATTCCTTTTAAACACGAGTAAATGTTTGCAAACAACATACATACAACCTGATATATAAAGAAATAAAAATCGTAAGAGTTTTGAAATATGTAAACATCAACAACTTAAGTGTAAATTGGTGGCGGCGGGCTCAATTCGGGTGGAATCATGCCATGGCGCATGTTTCCCTCTGGTGTTGGTGGTGTTCTTGGATCATATCTTTCGGTTTTGAAACCTGTACTTTGATCTGCATTAATAACACCAAATCATATATACATTCATATCTGAATTCTCAAATTAAGTATCAAAAATCAAACTGATGTACGTATAAACAGAATTCGATCATTTTGTGTGTGTGGGTACAAACAGTAGCATTATTGTAAGTATAAGAAAAAGAACAATATTATTAAAGCAATTAATTAAATTAACCTGCAGTAATTAAAAGAAGTTGCATGATGAAGATAGCAGCAATGAAGATGAACAATATGGAAACACCTCTCATTCTCATATTCATATGAATCTAAGGAGATATATGGAGAGTTTGAGATGAAATTGAACTTTCTAGCTCTCCTTATAAAAAGATTTAACGCTATTTAAGTATATAAAAGTCAACTATCTGAACAACTCCCGCCCTCCTCAAATATTTTAATTATTGATTGATTAGTATAAAATGTGTTTGGTAGGGAAAACAAAATTGATTGGTTTTGTCAGGGACATATCCAAGCTTTAATTGGCTGTGTTACGGGACAACAATCAATTTTATTCGTGTGGTGTAAATTTTAATTTTTTCAATACGGTGTTACCATCTCGTAGTGTAAATTTCTATTTTTTCGAGCCAGCCTACCACCTATTTCACCCATTTTAAATGGTATTACCACCCATTTCACCCATTTTAAATGATACAATCACTCATTTCAAATCCTGGATCCGTTCCTTGGTTTTGTATCTTTTGCTAAATAGTTTTACCCATCTACTTATATGTTCAAAATAATAAATGGTAAAAATCAAGGGATGCGATGAGTGAAGAGAGCTAATACATTATACATGTTAATCCTTAAGAAGGTAAAGAGATAAATTGAATTAGGGGGATAAAGTACGAAAAAATAAAATTTTCAAGGAAAATTATATTTGGGGTAAATCATACTATTCATACTAACGTACTTTGGTCGTATGAAAATAAATACTTTTTTAAAGGCATGTATATTCAAGGAGAGAGTTTCAACGAGAACTATTTTCTTTATGTAAACTATTTGAACCAAACTTGACTTTTGATTATGACTAAGAATTTTTGACGAGACATATATTAATTGTGGATGTTTAAAAAAAATTAAGTTCCGCTCATTAATAACAATTCACAAATTTATAAAAATACAATTCATCAATTTATGTCTATTAACGACTCATATATGATTTAAATTAATGATTTTTTAAAATTTTAATGAATTATTAAGGATCACCACCTATTCTTTAAGATACTATCTACCCAAAACTAGAAAGTAGATACTGCATCTCTTACAATTCTTAACTTTTAAATTTAATAAAAAAATGAAACTATTATTTTCTGTAAAAAAAACTTTTCTGAATAAATGAAACTATTATTTTCTCTTAAAAAAATTTCTAAAAATATTAGAGTTTATTTTATAGAATAGTTATTAAGTTTGGAAACGTGATTACTATTTTAAAATTTTTCCTAAAAAAATTAAATCAATTTCTGTCTTATTCAACTAATTAAGGTTAGCCGACAATGGATTTCATGTTTAAGTAGACTTTTGAGTCCATCCACACCTAGCGCTGTGCAACAGCGCATGGTATATTCGTCTCGAATAAACAACTATTACAATTAAGTAGAAATTTTTGTTTTTTATCCTTATATCATTTTTTGTTTTGGTCTTTTAAATATCATTATTTTTATTATTATTACTATTATTTTTTTTGAACATCAAAATAAGAACCTTTCATTACTTCAATCTCAAAGTCAGGATACACACTATAAACATAAAAAAAAACAACACACATTGATTGCTACTTTATACACATCAATACTTATACTCAAATCCATAAGACCATCAAAGCATAGTATTCTCTTGGGTTCCTTTCTCCAACTCCTATCCATGATCCATAAACACGTATGACGGCGGCTCCACCGCATTGATTGCAACTTTGTACACATCTAGACATACGATGACTTTTGGATATGTCCTTCGGGGAAGACAACTCCATCAAGACACATAACGACTCCTGTGGGTTAAGCCATTCACACTGCTAGTATATCCCGTTTTAGTCCACCAGACTTAAATCCTATCAAAAATATTCGCACAGAAGTGAACCATCCTGCAATAAAGTGAAAGATCGCGAAAGCCGACCACCCCATCCTGCATAATACATCATGAACCACAAGTTCTGGAGCTTGAAACAAAGGATTTGCAACAGCTAAGGAAAAGATGGCCTAGCAAATCAAACAGGGATTGGTATGTCCCCTCATTACACCAAAGTATCAAGCACAGTGCAAAACTCCTGCACTAATATGAAACCCCAAAACTAGCCTATGACCATGGCTAACAGACATGGGGAAGCAAACGTGAGTGTGTGCAGGGTATCAGTGCCACCATAAAACGCCAGAATCAAATGGTTTAGCCACAACTCCTAATCCTACCTGCACCACCCTTATAACACCAACCCAAATCCCCCCATCCGATATTTCACAATTTCTGAGGCTTAAAAGAAGGATTTGCCTCAACTAAGAAAGATGGCTATTATTATTATTACTATTATTATTATTATTATTATTATTAACATCATTATTATTATTAACATTATTATTACTATTATTATTATTATTAACATTATCTTTATTATTAACATTATTATTATCATTATTATTATTATTAAGTAAATAACACCCGCTACAACGCGCGGGCTTAAAACCCTTTTTGAAAACTTTTATGAGGATTATATATATATATATATATATATATATATATATATATATATATATATTAGCGGTATCTATCTTAGTTTTTTATATTTAAAAATAATTAAAATGAAGAATATGCCGGTTGCAAAACTTAAGTTGTTGTTAGCCGGAAAATGGCTAGTGGGTGGTCCCTATGAACAGGAGAAAGAAGTACCTGTTCAATCAGATACGAGTGACATAATCGCTGTTGATCAAAGACACGTGCTGAGTGTCAGAAATGTTCATCATTTATTTATTTAAGTATTTGTAATTATAATAACACCAAAAATAGATACTTATAGTTGCACACATGATTCTTTTAATATTTATAGTTTTAAAGACATTGAACAAATGATCAGTTAACTATCACCCAAAAAATATTTTTTTCGGCATATAGGAAGTTTCAAGAATTGACTAATTATAATAATAATTAGAATTTTCAAATAAACTTCTTTGGTATAAACGAACTAATAATATTTCTGGAATATTCAATGAAAGAATGGAGAATTTATGTTGCAACTTTTCCTAAGTTTTCAAATTAGAATTTGAGATATATTAGAATTTAGGATATGTAGCCTTTAACAAGGGTTAGAGTATCAGAATTTTGAAGTTACATATATATTGTGAGAACCACGAGAATTGATATAATTAATTATTTATTTGTTAACTATTTATTATTTGAAATTGAAATGGATTAATAGATATGCATGTATGAATATCAATATTCAAACACACTCTTTACAAGTCTTAAGAGAATTAATCATTGTAGTGTGAAAAATAAAAGTGTGAAAGAGAGAAGTCCAAAAGACAAAAGGACAAAGAGGATGAGTGTAATGTGAAAGCACAAGTGGGCAAGAATTAGATTCGATGTTTAATATAAATGAAAAAGATAAAAACAAGACTACCTTTCACTGTCTAATCTCAATCTGCAACTCTTTATTCTTCGAAGTTCAAAGATAAAACGGGTTTTGCTGTGGACCGTCGAAGTGTGTAGAAATAAAAAGATTGGGGAGGGTTCATGCGAGAACCGTTGTTAGTGTGAGAACCGCGAGAACCAATCTTAGCCGTTCCTTGGATATGGGAAGTATCATGGATGGAGAGCGTAGAAGGAAAGGGTGTGGCAGGGTGCATGTGAGGAATTCATGGGTGGGCAATGACATTGAAGGAGGGGGAATTGGATGACTTAGATTGGTTCTCGCGGTTCTCGCGCTAACAACGGTTCTCAAATTAACTTTTGTCTAAAAAGATTTATGAAAGTCGGCTGCATTTGTATTTGGTATGGTAATTGAGACAGAAATGGAATAGTTCATTTCGTTGTATGGGAAAAACCAGATTGTTAATCTTGTAGGAATTGAATGAACCATTGCATAAGAAATGTAATTTCTTCAGTTTTATTTTAAAGAGAATGAGTGTTTTTTTAATCTAATTTTTTTATAGCTTTTTATCATGGGGGAATTTACATTTAAGGTAAGTGAGTTATAGAACCTACCTAATTTTCTAATTTTTCCTAGAAGTTTTATAATTTTATTTTTTGGGAACTACTTAAATTTTTTTGGAGAAACTACCATATAGTATTTAATAAAATTAAAAATTAAAAATTGTAAGATTAAAAAATTATCTCCTTACAAAATAACCCAACTCAAAACAAGCCAACAACCTAACTCAACTAATACTTTAAACTAATAGTTAATAAGAAGGGAAAATTTTTCGGTGAAGTTAATAGGTTACATGTTGGTTGTTGCCTCATGTCGACTTGATGATTCACCGTCTGCCCTAGTCCCTCATCGACCAATCTCAACTTGCTCGGTTCTGGTCTTCAAGATTTGCTCATTTGCAGGCTTGTGACAGGTTGGTTAGAAAAACTTCAAATCTTCTTAAACAGTAAGCTTCTCTTTTTCTTAGTCTCTTAGAATTGAGATTGGTGAGTGAAAACCTACATTCATTAATTTTTATTTATATTTGGAAAGTGTGAGCTATGAAATAAAAAGTAAATAAATAACTTTAAACTTAAATGAAACTAAGAAAGTGTAAGTTATAGGTTTTGTACCTTTGTACCAATGTGAACTCTCATGTGTGCTGCCTGGTGCTTTTGCATATTTATAAATGAGATTTGACAAATCAATAAAATATTTTTTTAATATTATATTTGATGCAGATGTTTGTTAGGATGTAATTCGAGATGATACAAAGTGTTGTTAAGTGTATCATTTCTCTCTTTTATATAAATGTTATATCAATAGCTTAAATCTACTCACATATATTACAAGGAAGGGGTGTCATAATTCACACCCTTTGATGTAAATAACTAAATAAGTATATTTGATGTTAGAATTTTAATTTATTATTTGTTTTAGACTTTTGGTAGCATGTTGTTGTTTAATTTAAAGACAGGAGAATCTAGTTATTATATAAATATTTGTAAAGATATAATATGCAAATATTTCAAGTATATCTAACCTCGTATGGTACAATTTTGTAGGAACTTTAATATCATCGTTAGGTATATGTTTAAATTTTAATTTTAACGATCTGACCCGACACAAGTATATTTGACTCCATTTTTATCAGTCTAACTTAATTAGGAAACCATGTGGATTTTATACTAGATTCATTGCTGCTTTTTACTAACATTTACAAAATTATTTTTAGATATCTATAAAATTATTAAAAAAGAATATTTTCTATAGTAATCTTAACTAATTTTTTAATCTTTTTATGCTTAATCTTTCTATCTAATAAAATATTGATCTACATACTTTTATTAAATTATTAACTAATTAAGAATAAAATATATATTTAAATGTATGTATAAAATATAGAATTCTGGTAAGGAAAATATGATATATGTTCAAAGTAAAATATATAAATAACAGAAATGTTTCCTATGTCTCTAAAGATGTCGTATGTAATGATTATTTTAAAAGAAATTTCATTATATGTATACAAATAATTGAATTAAATGACTCGTTTCATTTTATACGTAAAACAAAAATGATGATGGAATGCAATAGATCATTCACTTATATCACTCATTCTATTACCTTGTTATATCAATTCATCATCATATTACATTACGACCACACACCGTAAGGATCTGCAACTAAATGTTCAATCGATTATCAAAAGTCCAAAATATAAAAGGTTAAAAGTCCTCATAGTCTCCTTCGAAACAAATTTTCCTTGATCCTTAGACATCCCCTATAAAAAGCAAGTGGAGTAAATTTGATCCCTTAGACACTGTTCGGTAATGTGTATCCAATCAGCTTGTGGGACAGCTGGTAGGTGCGTGAGAGCCTTGTATCCCTTAAGAGGGATGAATGTAGAGTTAAAGTAGTAGGAATAGGGAGACGAAGGTGAAAATTAATATGGCATGTCCGCTTTGACATAACAATAATTATGAACAAGAGAAATGAAAGCACAAGATATTAATACCGGACTTTTTCTTCTTAGATACTGTTTAGGCTTGCTTAATCTCTTATTAGTATGGGGCTTTGCTTAATTAGTTATTTTTTTAAAACTTATTTTTTAACTTTCAAGTAGGATATAATCTTCTTTTTTTCTGGAACGCAAGGGGGACCGGTTACACAATTCACATCTGAGGAAACATTTATATTGAATGAAAAAATTTGAATTATTTTAACACAATTACGGCCTAACCGAAGATTGAAGAAAAAAATTTTACTCACAAAACCGGTAAAACCACCTCTCCCGATCCCTAAACCTCAAAAAAAAAGTCTCAAAAACACAATTTCCCTCTTAAAAAAATCTCAAAAACAATTTCCCTCTTAAAAAAATCTCAAAAACACAATTTTTCTTCGTCTCTTTTCTTTTCCTACTGGAGCTCTTTTTTCCTACTATATATTTGTTGAGTTATACGTATACAGATTTTCACCGCACAAGTAGTGAAAGGTTACACATGCTACATTTAATTAAAAAAATTGGATTTTATTAATAAAGCAATATGGGAATTTGATATAATTTTTTGACCATAAAACACCTACAAGGTTTTTGTTATTTTCTCAAAACTATGTGTTCATTGTTAGCTAATAATGTTTCACCTTCATTATTGATGTTGTTAGTGTAATTGATTCTAACTAGTTTTATGTTCACACCAACAGCCGAGAATATGGTCAAAAGATGTAGGTCTCCAATGATGAGTTGTGAGGGTTGCATCTCCGTGAAATTCTGGATCGAGTTGCAAAAGAGGCATCAATGGCTTCTCCCTCATTAAACCAACCAAAGAGAAGATATCAAGGGAAAGGGAGAATACCACAAGTAATAAGTGGCATGGGCGGAATTGGGAGGAAAACTATACAACAAGTTTATTTCTTCCCAAACCAGCCATACCACACATTACTTGTAGATCTCCTTTCCCTCTTCTCCTAATTCACACTTCTCTCCACCCCAACTTCACAAACATTACAGAAACATCAAACTCAAACACACAAAATCCATATAGTAGACTCAAAGTAGGGGTTTACACTGAGATAGATGTTATACCAATTCAAGTGGTATATCAAGGCTGATCCACCATTAAATGAAAAAAATTCAAGAGAAGATGAAGTGAAAGGGGGAAAAACCACAAGTAATAAGTTAAATGGGCTGAATCGGGAAGAAAACAGTTCTTTCTTTAGTACGAGACAGACTTTTTCTCCTTTCCCTCTCCCTTTATTTATAACCTCTCACCTTCTCCTCTTCGTACATATATCAAACTAGCAAAATCACACGAGATCTACTGGACCAACAACTAGACATGAAACAACGAAGTTGAAAGAATCATACCTTAACCTAATTTGTAGCTAAACTATAAAATCCTTAAAATTTTAAGGATGAAAAATAGAGAACGCACAAATTACACAGATCTAGAGCGAGAAATGTTGAAGGAAAACATGAATCTGAAAACACACACACACAAACAAACATAGAGGGGAAGAACGAGTAATGAAATATATGAGTAGGGTTTGCGAAATGAAAAGGATGAAGGGGCGGTATTTGTAGGCAATCAGTTAACCTACTTTACTTTGAGTATGAGATGCGAAACTTCCGGATAGGCCACAACAATGGTAGTAGGCCGTAGGCCCATAAAAATTTCTGTATAAAAGTTCGTCTCGCTCACGGACTGATTTTGAGTCAAAAGCCCACACCTCTTAGTTAAGTAGTCATTGTTTTCAACGAGGGATATAAATAAATGGAGTTTACAAAAGTTCAAATTGTTAAAACCTTAAATATTTACGAGCAGTGTTTTAATCAGCTTTAAGCCTTCATTAAGTTTTAATTTAATAAACAAGTCTGAACTCAAGCTTTAAATAATAAGCTTATTTAAGCTTACGGATTAAACAAGCTTCATATACAAAATTAATTTATTTCATTATTAATATTTTTTATATATTATATTTAATAAAAAGTTAAAATAATACACGAACCACTACACCCTCGGATTGCTGGAAACCACAACAATGAACAACACTTAATCAGAACGCTGCGTTAACCCGTATAGAACAACCGAACTGAACCCACGACCATCGAACCACACTAGAGAGGATCAAACATTGATATATAATAATGGGTTTCACAAACTTAATTTCCTTCCTGAATTTTGATGAGCGTTCGATTTGATTATTGATGAAACTATATGGTACTCAAGATTTTTAATTTACTTCTGATTAGTAAAATTTTAGCCACCAGAAAGGCAGGCAAATGAAGGACAGATCAGGGTTTTTGACTTTTTTTAAAGGCATTGATTTCTCGTTCGAAATTGAAATTTTTCATCGGAAGCTGAAATTGTTACCGGAAAGCGGTTGTTTAATAGATGATCTATTGTAACAGGCTATCTTACATACGATAAATTAAAATTAAAAGTCAGTTGTACCTTAAGTATAAAATTAAGTTAATTACATCAATAATAAAGTTTGTTATATTTCGCAAACTTTCCTACAAATATTATACATATTCATTAAATTAAATATTACATTCTTCAAACCCATTTTGACCCTCGTTAAATAATATGCTTTTGGAAACTCTTTCAACATGTTACTCAACCCCTTGATGTACAAACCCTTTAATTGAAACACTCTTAATTTTGTTTGCTAGCAACTTATTAGTTACTATAAATATAAACACTTTACTCTCCAAAAAATAAATAAATATTATTCAACCGATGGCATTGATCTCATAATTTATTTACAACCATATAATTATATTATATAAATTAGAACACAACTCATCTTATAATCTTATAATATTATTAAAGGAAAAGGATGATTACATCATAATCCTTATTAGAAAAAATGACGGTGACATCATCATCCTTAATTTAAGCAAACTTTTATCAATTACAATCTTATAATTTACAAACATTATGAATAACCCATCTCATAATTATCCCCTAATTATAGCAATTATCAATTATAATCTTCTATTTCACAAATTTTCTTAATAACCCTCCTATAACTACCGATAACAAAATCCTACTTTCAATATATTTACTTTTCTTATATTAAGGTGATTAGTTAAAAATCAAAAATAATTTTAGATACTAAAGTTTTTAAAATTTTCAAACTTTCTATATTTCTAGGTGATTAGTTTTGGTAAGCATATAATATATAAAAACAATATATGTTAATTATCATATAAGATATGTGTAAATAGTAACGTTAAGTTAGAAACTTCCTAATGTAATTATTTATTTGTTAAAAACATGTTTATTTTAAAAACAATTAAAAATGTTTAAATTCACCACAATATGAATTGAAATATTAGCAGCTCATAATTTTATTTTTTAATTACTTTTCATATATAGATGTTTATTAACGGGAGGATCGTAACTATTGTAGGCATTTATATCTTAAATCTATAAACATTACTGCATTTCGACATCACACATGTTGCTATGATTCTTCTTCATTGTGATAGTTATCAATTACGGAGAATTAACAATCCTCTTCATCATCTTCTAAGAGACCTTTATTGGAACAATATTCAACTCCTAGGAAGAAATCATGATTAAGAAATTCTAGAGAAAACAATTATGTTCATAATACGTTTTATATTACAATGTATGTTTACAATTGTATTTTATATACATGATAGTATACTTAAAAACCTAAAAAAATTTAAAACATAATAAAAATATATATAGATGAATCTGAATCAACTAATAACATCTAAAGATTGATTGCATGGATAACGTTAATTACACCCCTCACTTGATTAATGGCATCCGATCCTGTAAGTAAATGTGATGTGTCACTAGACTTGGAGCATTTTCTTTTAGCAACTAAACATGCACCCATAAACCACCTACACAATTTTAAATCATACGTTCACTTAAGGATCAGGAAAGCACCTTTTTCCAAACTTGCCCTTTGGTTCAAGACTTGAAGCATGTTTTTTTTAAGCAAGAGAAAATAGACACAAGACTAGAGCTTCGACATGACCTCTAAAACCAAGAGTACACGGAAATTTGGAAATAAGAACAACACCAAAAAAAGATGAGTGCAAAACAACCTAAAAGACCCATACTAGATACTAGAAGGTGAGGAAGTTCAATTGTCCCAATTTAAGTGTAATTTACGACTTTTGTTACCCACCCAAAGCTTTGCTAAATTATGAACAATTGAGAATGGGTCTTCACATTATGTGAGAGGTGATTTGAGAAATGATTTCAAAGATTAACAGGAATTCCTTAACGGTTTCTAAAATATTAAAAAAAAACAAAAATCTCACCATATATTTGTTATTGAAGGCATGAAGCAACAAAACAAAATTTGTGACTAGGGTCACAAACCACAAGAGGTAAAACTTAGGCTACCCTTGTCAACTTGATTTTACAAGCCCCATCTTTCAAGTTTCACGTCATATATATGCTTCACTTCGTCAGCAAACTTTTTAAATAGCCACTCAAAGATATCATTCCACAAAAAGGCTGGAAGCATTGAGTAATTCAGAGTAGTATGACAATACAACTGTAAAATGTGAACATATATGTCAACATATGTACCTTAATTTTGCAAGTAAACATCCTTTTAGCTTAATAAGAGACTATACATGTGGCCATGTTAATCCTCCTAACTATACATACAACTAACGCTCTGTGTATTTCAAACCCATCACTAGTTTGATTTCAGCAATTAAGTAAAATCGAATGCCCTTGAACATCGACTTCCCTCTGCCAACATGCACAAGAAGCCCGAAACAAAACTACTAAATATTTATAACATCTTTCTAGAGCAGGTTTTGATTGTTTCAGCAAAGGACTTCTAACAAGTGGAGTCCGTCCTTAAGATCCTCTTTGACGGACTTCTAGACAGTATAAACCATTGTTTTAAAAACCAGTTTTTTAGTTGACCCGGTTTTTTTTGATAGATCAACCAGTTTGACCGCTGCGCTAACCCAGTTTCTATTTTTTTTAATATATATATATATACATAAACTAAAAAAACAAAAAAACATGGGTTACAATTACAAAAAATATATATATATATAAACCTACAATATCCTCAATCCAAACAAAATAATTTAAATTCAACATACAATACAATAAAAAAAAATTTAACATCAAACAATAAGTGTTACAGGCTCAACATCAAACATCAAATTAAAGATTTTAAGACATAGGGTTAAAAGTTTTTTTATTGCAATCCGTGTTGATATAAACCGGCCCGACTGGTTCAACAGCTAACCCGGCCGGGTCACTCCCAGAAATTGCTAAATAAACAGTATATATTGGCCTGCTCTAGGGTCCGGGTCCCGGATCAACCGGTCGTGTCATAAAACATTGGTATATACAGTATTATTCGCTGATTCAGTGAATAACAACCACTGCCTCTTTGTCCTATCATCACAACAATAAATCAAAAAATAGATCATAAAACAAAAAAAATTCAGATCATAAACCAAAAAAGAAGCCACCATTACCATATGCAGATGAAATCTGAATGACTAAATTAGATACATACAACCATAAATCAAACATTTTTCTGAATTTAGCTTTCAAATAGGAGACTTGGGAA
The DNA here is from genome assembly GCA_947179395.2 of Pulicaria dysenterica. NCBI lineage: Eukaryota > Viridiplantae > Streptophyta > Magnoliopsida > Asterales > Asteraceae > Pulicaria > Pulicaria dysenterica. The sequence continues at coordinate 92,417,355 of OX359290.1, read as the reverse complement.
CGCTTCATCATGAAAGTCTCAATTGATTTACACTTTTGCCGTATCGGTAGATCATTGCTATGGCCAGCATTGGTCGTAGGCTCGGCAGAGCCGCCGGTCCTTTGATATTTGAGATAAACTGTTCTTGTGATCGTTGTGGTTCTGCTTTAATTGCTTGTGGTTTGATTTTCATTCACTTAGCTTTGTGCTAATTCCCCACCCTAACTCTGTCTCCCTAAAGAGTGCAACAGAAGCCACTGCCTGTAGCAATTGAAGAAACAATGAATATCAAATGATCGTTCTTCAAGAGTGTCTGATTAAACCAACTCAAGTGCCATCCATGCTGTTCAATTATCAAACTATAAGGAATTACTTGAAGAGAAGAAAAAGGGAAAGAAAGAAAACCACAAGTGATAAGTGGAATGGGAGGGGTAGGTAAGAGAACTGTTCTTTTCCTTCACTAGAAAATTATCTTTCTTCCCTACCCGACCATACCACACATTACTTGCAGATCTCCTTTCCCTATTCTCCTTATTCATACACTCTCAAGTTCTACTCTCCATTTATCGAACTAAAAAAATTAGAAGAAGAATAAGGGAAAGAAAGAAACTACAAGTAATAAGCGGAATGGGCGGTGTAGGCAAGAAAAAAGTTCTTCCTTGGCAAGAAAACAATTTACTTTCTTACCTACCGGACCATACCACACATTACTTGCAGACCTCCTCTCCCACTTCTCCTTATTCATACACTCTCAAGTTATCCTCTCCACTATCAAACAGAAAAGACTTAAAAGAATATTAAGGGAAAGAATGAAAAACACAAATAATAAGGGGAATGGGTGGATTAGGAAAGAGAACTGTTCTTCATTCACAGGAAACAAATCTCTTTCTTCCCTACCCAACCATTCCACACATTACTTGCGAACCTCCTTTCCCTCTTCTCCTTATTCATACACTCAGTCTCTCAAAAACCCCATTTCACAAACATTTGAGAAAGATCAAACTAGCAACAACCATTTTCAAAGTCAAAACACACACAATACACACAGTAGTACAATGTGACTCAAAGTAAGGGTTCAAATAGAGGTGGATGCTATGAAAGGTATGATGATACTAAATTTAAATACGGTCAAGAACACTTGATTGAAAACTAAGAAGCAAATCCTCTTCAAAGTGATTTCAATTCCTTAGATCCATAGCTAACAATCAAAACATGAAGTTAACTAGGGCCAGATCTATATACACAAACATGACATGAATCAAACAAACAAAATGAATACCAAGTTGACAAATTTTAAAAAAAAGGCATATCAGAAGCAAAATCACACAAAAAAAAAGTTCTACATATAAGATCCAGTAATTACGCTACATAGAACTTAATATAACCTCAAACATGAATTCAAACATATTTTAGACATAAGTAGACGAACTAATAAGAGCCATATCTTAGCCTAAATTATTCGATAACCTTCTTTTGTAGCAAAACTGGTAAAAATTCTTAAACTTAACAGAAGAGAAGACACACAAGATCCACGGATGACGGATCTAATAATAAGATGTAGAAATTAGGCCAACTGGAGAAGATACGGAAACATGAATTTTAACGTACCGATAATGGAAGATATCCTAGATTTGTAGCTAAACTATAAAATCCTTAAACTTTACATACAAAAACTGAAATCACAGACACAATATACACGGATCTAGAAATAAGATACAGAAATAAGCCAGCTAAAGCAAATGTTGAAAGAAATCACGAAAATAAGCACATAGAAAATATGAATTTGAAGGTATGCGGCGCAGGTAATGGAAGATATGAACTAGGGTTAGGGAATTAGAAACTGGAAATGATGAAAGGGCCATATTTGTACGCGCGTTTTATAAAGAGTAAATTACATCCTGGTCCTTTGGTTTGTCATTTGTTACGATTCCCGATCCTATTTTTTTTTTTTTTAAATTGCACCAACTGTTCTCGAGTTTAAGAAGAAGAGGAAAGGAAAGGGAAATGGAGGAAATCTATTCCTTTCATATCATCCCATTTTTTAGAGGAAATATTCTTGATGTAAAATAAGCTTGAGTTACCCCTCTTAATCCCTCCCTTTCCTTCCCTTTTCTTTCTTAAATGAAACTTGAGAACACTCTCTTGCTTTACTTTCCTTCCAAATCCTCCCATTTCCTTTGTAAAAAAAACTCGAGAAGAGGGTGTAAAAGTCTCTTTTGTTTGGTTCGTAAATTTGCATTGATTGGGAATTTGATATTCTATAATAACCCCACAACCATGGGAATTTATAAATCCTTTCAAGATAACTCATTTCCCACTACACCTCTTCGGATCTTTGATGACTATCTCCATCGGCCAAACTTATCGTAGAATAATCAGACAACACTTTCGGTAACACTCGATGCTTCTAACGACCCTTGCTGCTTCCGTCGATCCCCTCACGCAGCCCTCGATGCCTTCGTTAACCCTTTACCCCATGACCTTTGTCCTTTAGTGCTACGACGATGGTGCATTCGTTGATTTGATTGGTTGCGAGTGGCAGTTTGTTTAGGCTACAAACATCAACAACGACTTTGATTCTGGCTACAGATTAACTGAAACGACTACGATTAGGGTTCAAACATGTCAATGTCTTCTTGGAATGGAGTTGCCACAAACAAACCATTGTCGTCTTTGGCGAACTTTAACTTCTTTAGGATTGTACATATGAACCAAATTTTAAATATTAGGGTTCAAACAAAAAGTCGATGAGTTCCAAAATTAGGTTTGCAACTGGCGAACCGTTTTGTTTTGACAGACAACTCTGACAAATTTCTGGTTCTCCGGCCAAAGATTGACACGTTGATGACATCTTGATACAAACAATTCCAATTCCATAGTGGCCAACCAAACCATGTAACATAATTGACAAATTCTAATTCCATTTAAATTTCAATTTCTTTCAATTCAATTTCTAGACAAATTTCAATTCTTTTGAAAATAATGTGGACCAAGCTGAGTCTTAGTGCTTACAGTTTGTCACACCTATCGTCCTTGAAGCAAACAACCATCACGTTTGGACTAGGCATCATGTGACGAACACATCTATCATTTAAGAGTTAATTGCACCAATGGTCCTTTAACTATCCAAAAGTTGCGACTTTAGTCCTTTTTTTCAAAAAGTTGCAAGGATAATCCTTTAACTACCCAAAAGTTGCACCCATGGTCCTTTTTAACAGATTCCGTTAACTAGATCCGTTAGTTTTTGTAAATGGACTATTCTACCCTTATCTTTAATTTTTTATTGATTTTCTTAATAATAATATATGAAATAATAATAGTAATAAATACTTAAAACCTATCAACAGTCAACTCACATCTTCTCCTCTCCTCTTTTATCCATACCGCCCGCCCTTACTTCCCCTCACTGGAGAAGACCACCGCCGCCCTCATTTTACCTCACCGGAGAAGACCACCGCCGCCACACACCAAGTGTTAATCACTACCATTGCTTCCAACCTTTTGTCAGTCAACCCACCCCCAACCCTTTCTCTCTCTTCTTTTCTCTTTACCCCTACCACCGCTCACTCCCCCTCACAGTAGAAGGCCACCGCCGCCACAACATTTCGTCCTCCTTGAAGCCTCCGATCTAGGGTTTGCTACGGCGGAGGATTCACACCATTGCGGATCCCTTACGTCATCTGACCGACGCTATTCGGATCTAGGGTTTACTAAGCCTCCGATCTGGTATGTGTGCGCTATTCAGATCTAGGGTTTACTAAGCCTTCCCATCGTGGTTGTGTGTGTGTATGTCTATGGGGTATCGATGTGGCCGGTGGCTGGAGTTGAGGCGGAGGAGGGTGAGGGGACGGTGGTTCTAGTGTCTCTGTGTGTGTGTGTGTGAGAGAGAGAGAGAGAGAGATGGTGGTGGTGGTTCTAGTGTCTGTGGTGTAGGCGGTGGTTGGTGAGAAATTGAGGGGGATGATGGTGGTGGAAGAGAGCGGTGGTGATGGCAGAGTGGAGGTGGGCTGTGGTGATGGTTGTGGAGGTGGGCGGTGGTTAAATCTGGTGGTGGTTGTGGTGGCGATGGTGCACAAGTGACGGAGATGAAGGCGTTGGAAGTATCGCCGGAGATGAGGGTTGGAAGTATCGCCGGAGATGAGGCGGCGAAAGTCTTGCCGGTAATTAAGGGTCTGGGATTTAGAGAGAGAATGTGTGTCTATGTGTGTGTATGTGTATGCAATTTGAAAGAGAGAGAGAGAGAGAGAGAGAGTTGTGTCATGTGTGTATGTGTGGGTCCCCTTTGGGTTTATTTTTAAATAAATTAAATATAAACTAATTAAAAATTACAAAAATTGTAAAAAGACTCTAATACCCTTGAACTAACAGACTTCACAAACGGAATCTGTTAAAAAGGACTATGGGTGCAACTTTTGGGTACTTAAAGGATTATCCTTGCAACTTTTTGAAAAAAAGGACTAAAGTCGCAACTTTTGGATAGTTAAAGGACCATTGGTGCAATTAACTCGTCATTTAATTGTTATCTTACACAAGTCTTTGACTGTTATAAGTGCTATTTACTCTCTTATATGTAATATTCTTATACGTCATCTTTCTCATCTTTGTTCTTGCTACTGGGGTTTTGAGTACTTGTTAAAGATATCGAAGACAATGGTGATTTGTTGGTGTGAAATACTAACAATAATAAGAACATTGTGGATATCTAAGAATGTAAAATTATCATCTTCATTGCCATGTGATCACAATTACCGGTCAACATCTTATTCCTTGTCACGATTTAGCAACTGAGTAGGCCACAAATTAACATATATATAGTAAAAGAATTATAAGGATATAAATTTCACAAAAGTGGGGTAAGTCTATTAGAAATCATAAAATTCATACATAACATCATCAATTTTTTTATAAACCATCTTTCTAGTCAAATTTGATTTATTTTTAATTTAATTTAATTGGTATACAAGTTTATATAAATAACCACGAAAATAGGTAAATGTATAAACAAAATAATTTGAATAAACATTTTTTATAAATAATTAACTAAATAACCTAAAATATGAAATTTGAGCAAATAACTCAATAATAAATCATTTGAGAAATAAAAAAGATAATTGGCAAGAAGAGTTCTAAAAATGACTTATGTAACCAAATGCCATTTTTATAATTTATATAAATATCAAATGAATAATAGTAGTATTTAGATAATCATATTTAGATATTATTTTAAAAATTATTGTTTTCATGTCCTCTGCAATTTTCTGATTAAAAACGTAATCATATGTGCTATTTGATATAATAGATAATATTATCATAACCATATTATTACTATTATTAACTTTTAAATAATATATATGCGTGAAATAGGTAATTGTTACGTAGATCTATGATAATAAAACAATGAAAATATACTAATAATTTTAAGAGTGCTTAATGATACAATGGAAGAGATTCTTGTGTATATATAAAATAGATAATTATTAAGTATGTATATGATAAAAATTTAAGTTTATAAGTTAAATATTATTTAATGAAGTGTATATTATAATTATTTAAGTTTATTAGTTAAATATTATTTAATTAAGTGTCTTCGTTATATACGCTATTATCTTGTTTGACGTTTATAGTTATACTAATACAGATGTATTATTTAACGTAAGATGATAACACATGACATACTTATATCTTGTCTGAGCTATATAAAATTAAAGTTTAGAGTTGTATTTATTTAAATATTCATAGTTGATACAATCAAATAAACCTTATACGCTATTATGTTACATGATGATTTCTAACATTCTTAACAGATTAAGATCTGACAAAAGATATTTTCTCTGACTAATTGCTTCAACCTCATCTTTCTACTATTTCACGGTTTCGCCAACAAAATAACGACAGTTAAAATTTAGTAATTTATTTCTTATCTTTTTTATTCATTTTAACGTCTTAGTTTAGTAAGTAAAAGTTCATAGAAGAAGATTTTTAACAATTGTTTTTTACAACTGCTTACAACACTATTTAAACCTAGTTAAAATTAATATAAAACACAATGCAACTATTCATAATATGCATGTATATGCTCAACATTACTACATATATAAACCTAGTTTGTCCACATCCTCTATACAATTTCTTTTTTGCAAATATCCATTCTATGCAGTGATGTTTAAAACATATACAGGAAATGTAGCAAAAACATAAATTTTGACTTACATAAGTAACGTGATAAGAAATAGAAAACAATGAAAAACAACATATAGTACATTAAGAAGGCCAGGGTTGGCATACGATCACAACATGATCACTCCCCTTCACGTCTAAGGTATTCATGCAATACCAATCCTCATAACAGATTGAGCAAATAGCACAACTTTTTCCAACACTATACTCAGCATGAGATACCAACCTTACCAAATGGGTTCACATACCTGCTAAGTTGCGAATTAACAACTTGTTTCTTCAACCGGGTCAGGTTTTCAAACAATGTGACAGGACCTAACCAAAACACGCGACTTCAAAATAAGAAGCAACATTAACGCTTCATGAGTTTTCCTTTCACAAACAATTCGTTTATGTTTTTGTACATCTCCAAGAACAGCCAACCATACGGCTCTATACAAGTTAGGATGAGGACAGGTGCAAGTTGTTAACAACAGAACATAGTTAGCAAAAGAAAAACTCGCTCAAAACATAATAACTAGTTGTAAGCTCCACAACAAAAAACGTCTGTATATAATACGAAGTCATCTCTGCAAACTCAAACCTGAAAATGAAAACAAAGAATACTAAATTATCAAGTGGGTGCAAGGCTTACACAATTTCAAAAACTAACATCAGATATCATCATAATTTTACCATCTAAATATTTGGTAGTAACATTCTAGAGGGATCTCATATCCAAGAAACTGTAAAGATATTAAAGAATGCAGAGTCACACCATCACACCCCACTCAACTTTTTTTCCTCATCACATAGGTGTGAACCCTTTGTAACAACCAAAGGTTCGAAATACTTATTTAGTTTATTATTTATTTATTAGTTAATTAAAAGAATAAAGACATTATAATTATTACTATTATTAAATATGAATTATGAACTAGAGGGGCCAAAGATTAAACTTAGGAATGCAGCCATGCAGGGACTGAAATGACCAAACTTGAAAATATAAATAAATTTTAATTTAAAATCAAGCCAAAAACATCAGACATTTGGGGCTGGAGTTCTTACAGTATTAGAAACTATTTAGTAACTGAAATTTACAGATATAAACTTGGTTTAGATCAAAGTACAGGCGTACAGCAAGGTATGTAATTAATCATTCCCTTATGTGTTAAAACTCAAATTAAGGTGTGTTCATAGCTTAATGATGAAAATGGTATGTTTGATGTCCAATTGATGCTTTTAAACAACCTATTCGGTTGTTTGAGTGTAAGGAACACTCAATTCAGTTAATACAGTGGGCTGTTCGGGTGAGTGTCATACATGGCCCATGTAGGCTGAACCGTGTAGGGGTACACGACCCGTGTAGAGCCATAGGGCAACACCAGCTGTGTTTACACCCTTGGTCATGTAAGGCTAAGCTACACGGCCGGTGTAGAACACTACACGGCCGTGTAGCCTAGATCAGAAAACAGAAGTTAGATCCTAATTATATTAATTAATATTGCTTTGGAATATCTGAATGTGTGGATAACTGACAGAAGGTTCCTGTGTGAATAATTAAACTCTGAGTATACTGGACTTCTCTTGCTATATGTGAGTAAGGTAGTTATGATACAGTTTACATGATATACTTACGTACTTAATACAACCAAGTAGAGTACAGCAGGGAATCCAATCTGTGTTATACCAAGTAGAGTACAGCAGGGAATCCAATCTGTGTTATTGGATCCCTAAGATAAATCTATACAGCTTTACAGTTATATAGTGATACAGCCATACTGCTTTGCTATCATATAGCATTACAATTATTCAGTTTACAGCTTACAATTTACAGTCGTTCTTATCAATACCTGCTATAGTAACAGATTAGTTACTATGCACAATAAGCGAAAGCTTACTTTAGTTATTACTATTTCACATGAGGCTGATGAAGGTAAAACCCCAGAGTCATGTAGAAAGGATAGCTCCTATGTGAAGACGTACCAATCTTTTGTGATATCATAAATTTTAGTGTAGTATACGTAAACTGTTTAATACTGTACAATTAGTCATTTGTGAATACCGTAAGTTTTTCTATTAATTAATATGTGAATAATGTGTATTTAAAAAAAATGGACCTTACACCCTTACTAAATGGCCCTAATGGTATTACTCTACACAGGAATATGTTAATTAACAAAGACCCACTAACTCCTTTAATTCCTCTTTTATACACAAACAAAAAGAGGAAAAAAAACTCAGATAACACCATGATGATAATCACCTAGAACCCAATCAGGCCATCACGCCGGCAATCATTTACTAAAGGGTATGACATCATGCTGAAAGTTCAGCCAGAGGCTCCATCATGGGCCCTATTAAGAAAGGGCGTTGTGGTGATCCCCATAACACCATATAAAGATCAGATACGCATCGGGTGATGTCATATCTACAGCCATGTCCACTTAATTATTCATCATCCATAACCTATTTGAAATCATTTCATCCATATCCATATCCGCCGAATTAAGCGGGTAATGGACGTCTGTTGCATGTTAAAAGAATTTCTTTCTCAAAGAAGATACCATAGTTTTATATACATGTATTATATCTTTCTTAGCATTAATATATAGTTTCTTTCAAGAAAAAAAATATACAAATGAAAGCATAGTTTAATATGACTACAATCAAAGAACGATATCGCATCCCCACCCCGTCCCCAAGCTTTAGACACGAATAAGAAACATAAAAGAAAATTAAGGGGAGAAGGGAAAAGAAGAGAAATGAAAATAATTTTAGTTTTTCATGTTCTCAAGTTTGAAAGATAATAAATAGTTATATTTTAATTTGGTGTTCCCGAGCTGGATAAAAAAAACTGAGTTATATTGCAATAATACCCTTAATTTCTAGAATCATTACAGGTAATTTAGTCATTAGCTACAAATCATATATTACTACACCCTATACATACATACCGTGTGTTTTTATTCATACAAATACCATATTTATATACACGATAGATATATACACAATACCGTATCCATATATCGTCTCTAAATTGATGGATACAGTTTGTGCATTGAGACAGATTATATGGTTTGATGTACACAAATAAAGATAGTGATGTATGCATATTAATTTTGTGAAAGTTCGTTGGTGATTTTTGTGAATTTGAAGCAAACTTGAAGGACGGGAAGATCTTCCGGTCCTCCAAAAGTGACATTTCCATCTTTAACTTTATGTTCTTGCATTGTTATATTCACTGTCAAGCTCAATTGCTGAATTTTGTTCGACAAAAAGAGGAATGGTTGACGGTGATCTGCTTACAGGTTTGAACTGAGTTACGTAGGTTTCTTTAATTCTTGATTTTCGATATATGAATGGAAGTTATTTCTGGTTTTGGTTGTTAAATTGAGAGAGTTTAAGTGTTGGAAAAGTTAATTTTGTTTGAATGTTGACGGGATGAAGCGTTCTAGAGATGATGATGATGCTTACAGGCTACAGCAGCCCTCAAATCAAGCGCTCGTTCATTTCACAATCAACAAAACTACAGATACTTACAGGTCAGAAATGAACGAGTGCTTGATTTGAGGGCTGCTGTAAGCATCATCATCATCTCTAGAACGCTTCATCCCTTCAACATTCAAACAAAATTAACTTTTCCAACACTTAAACTCTCTCAATTTAACAACCAAAACCAGAAATAACTTCCATTCATATATCGAAAATCAAGAATTAAAGAAACCTACGTAACTCAGTTCAAACCTGTAAGCGGATCACCGTCAACCATTCCTCTTTTTGTCGAACAAAATTCAGCTTGACAGTGAATATAACAATGCAAGAACATAAAATTAGAGATGGAAATTTCACTTTTAGAGGACCGGAAGATCTTCCCGTCCTTCAAGTTTGCTTCAAATTCACAAAAATCACAAACGAACTTTCACAAAATTAATATGCATACATCACTATCTTTATTTGTGTACATCAAACCATATAATCTGTCTCAATGCACAAACCGTATCCATCAAATTAGAGACGATATATGGATACAGTATTGTGTATGTATAGGGTGTGTATATATCTATCATGTATATAAAATATAAATATGGTATCTGTATGAATAAAAACACACAGTATGTGTGTAATTTAGTCATTAGCAACAAATCATATATTTGTTCCTTTCCTTCCAATACTTCCCACTTTTGGGAGGAAAGTTCATGAGAGAAAGTTAATCATACTTTCCTTCCAAACTCTTTCTTCTCTTCTTAATAAACTCAAGAACACAATTTTTATAATTCCTTCAACTTCCTTCTATATCATTTCTTTTGTCTTGGAAGTAAAACCCGATAAGGCGGTAACACAGTGTACAAGTCCAACTTAATTCTTCAATCATTTCATACAAATATTAATCTATTAAGGATTGAATTATTAATAATGTTATAAGATGTAATATACATCTTAACCAATCTATGTATATCAGTATATGTGAATATTTAAGCAAAAAGAATCTTATACATGTAGGAAGCTTAAATTTGATACAAATCCATATTTATACATTAAACTTAATTACGTATTTGGGTGTCTGTTAGTAAACCCGAGTTCGGGGTTGAGTACATGTTTGGGAACCCAAGGGATATCCTCATCCCTGGTCAAAATGGGTTCGAGTACCTGGTACCCCATTGGGTATTGTTATTTCAGCCATCCAAGACGTGTAAGTATAAATTTGAAAATGAAGATAAATAGAAAGCAAAAAAGAAAATATAATAACTAGGATGTCAGGCACATGTATGAGCCCTTGCCCATACAGAATTGTATCTAGAGTTAATTATCAACTTAGGCAAATATATTGTTTGCATCATAAAGTAGTAATATTAAGGAGAGTTTTGATTACCATGCTGATTTGATTATTGAACAGGGTTTAAAAGCCATCTGTGGCTCCTCTTGGAAGCAAGCATATTTATTTTGTTCGAATTTCATTAACTTCCAATAAAAATATCATTTGGATCCAGATATTAGTTGACATGTTACTCCTATAGATAGAGAGAAAATCAATTTCCTAGATCAAATCCACAGACTTTATCTGACGCTGGACAACTTATATGTAAATATTTCCTATTTCTATCACCACACATATTAGATGTCTAAGTATTTGAGGAATTATGTATTTTGTTTAAACTGGAAGTATTAATACCCTAAAACAGATACTCCGTATTAGAAATGATGAAAAAAGTGTCCAATAATTGAAAAAAGCAGCCAATCCTAACCCAATTTAAGCTAATCAATATAGCGTAATAGCGTATCTTTTTCGTGATTTTAATAAATGGACACTATTACATCAAATGCAGTAAAGGCTTTACACCAAACCCTAAACACCTCAAAACCCAAAGTAAAGGCTGGATAGAAGTCCTGCAGTAACATGCGAATAAGAAAATACCATCCGAGTAAATGAGAGGCTTAGCGTAAGAGAATAGAGAAAATGTCAACATATCGTCTAAAGGGGGGATGGAAGGGTGAAGGTGTTGTAAAGATGTTGGTTTCAAGTCTGATAATTACATTTTTACATTAAACTGATATATGACCATATTGTCTTGTCTTGGCTATGTATTTATAATGATTCACATCTAGTTCTCAAGTGCTAGTTTAAAGGTCTTATGGAAGGGTTTTATTTGGGGAAGTAAGAGTTATACCCTTTAGTCTTTTTCTTTTTATTTAAAGCGTGTGTAACTTATATTCTGGATTAATAGTTCAGCTGTTATTTAAAAGCAAGCAGTATATCATTAATTTAAAAAAAATCAACAGACGACAAACAAAAGCAGAATGGAAACCATACGAGCCCAGCCACAAGAGATAAAACTTAGGTTTACCTGGGTCAACTTGACTTCACATGGACCTCAATGATGTCGTCATCTTCCATCTCAAGACTGCTAGGCGTACTTGTCGGGTTAATTTTATCCCCATCAAATGAAAATACTAAACTATCCACCATATGCTTCACTTTGTCAGCATACATTTTGAATAGCCGCTCAAACCTATCATCCTACAAAAACAATTATAACCATTAGATAATCCAGAACAGTAAAAACAATGACAATACAACTATAAAAGGCAACATACATGCCTACCTTTACACCTTAATTCGGTAAGTAATCATTCTGTTAGCTTGTAAACCACTATACCCGGGCTATATTTATCCTCCTAACTGTACATGCAACTAGAACCAGGCCATCTAATACTATCACTAGTTTGATTTCAGCAGTTATGGAGTAAAATAAATACGCCCTTTAACATCTGCTTGTCTTTGCCAGCATGCATAAGAAGCATAAAACAAAATTACTAGATCACTCATAACATTATTTAATAGCTTTATAGCATGAAAGATCGTACTGTGTAGATACGGAACTGCTTTTGACCATCCTTGTCTTGGATGGATATAACAATCTTTGGTCTTTCTACAGCAGGTTTTGACGGTTTCTCCAAAGGACTTTCACAAGCAGAATCCATCGAGCTTTTAAGATCTCTTTTGACAGACTCTTCAACAGTCCGCACAATATCTTTAGCTGATTCTGTAACTGACATCAACTCCAGCTTCTTCATCCTATCATCACAACCATAAACTAATGAACAGAAGCATATATAGCAAAAGTGTGAGTCGATTATCAGACCACGTCCAAAAATGGGTAGATTTATCTTCTAACAACAATCACATGTGAAGCATAAAGAATAGAATATCACCTCATTGGATAACTGAAAGTAAAATTGTTTCTAATTATCTATACAGCACAGAAGCCACAATTTCTGACTTAATGATTATACCTTAACTCCTTTATAGTTGAATTCTCACATAGCTTCTCCTTGTTGACAGCCACCTTGGGTGGTGGATCCAACCAATTTAAATCATCATTGTCTTTACCATCATCAATATTAATTACTTTCCTGACCTCCTGTACCTTTTCACCCTGTACAATCTAAAAACATGAGGGTAAACACACTTGATACTACATGAAAGCCTCATAGTTTTGAAAGCAACAAAATTTTCCTCACAAAATAACTGCCAATAATCCATCAAATTTCACATTACCATTACCATGCACTTGGTAAAGTATCCTGGGATGTAATCGAACCGAGTCAAGCCGCCAAGGGCTTGAGCTCCACTCGACGGTCAAGCCTTAAATTTCAGGCTCAAGCTCGACTGGACTGTTTTACATCGTAGAAAATGCTTAAAGTAAAACATGCTTATAAGCAATTAAAATGATGAAAACATTGATAGGACAAATTTTTTTTAATTGTTCCATATCTTGTTAGTCCTCTCTGTTGCAATTGCAAAGAGAAAGGATCAGGTCATATCTTTCAAACGACTTCCTTTCAACTTCAGTTTTTGACATATACATTACAATTTCAGATTTGTTGCTGTTTTAATGCAAAGAATAAACAGAAGCCATTAATGTAAGTAGAAAATAAGAGCTTACAACAGAAGTATAGGGTTTCCTGCGTTTGGAAGGAAAAATTAGAGAACAATCTTCATCATCGTCATCTGCACAATCATTTAAAATAATATGTTACCATAGCATTATCCAGATCAAACACGCAATAGCCATAATATTATATGCAAGCAGAAAGACAACGAACCATCATCGAGGCAAATGACATCGGGCTGAACACGAGTGTAATCAAACAAAGGTTCGAGTTCTTCAAGTGGTTCCGCCTACTCCGACAAAAAAAAAAGAGAAGAAAACCTAATAAGCGAAGAATCGAATTTCTAAACCCTAAAAAATTATTTCGAATTTAGGGAAAAAGAAAGAGAAAGAGGAAGAACCGCACCATCTCCAATTGGTGTTCTTGTGTTACACTATCATTCAATCTTCGAAAACACGCACAAACTTTCGAAAGTTGTGAAACTGAATCAGCTCTTGCATTTTGAATTCGAGTTTATATGTGGGCCCGTAGGCCCAATAGAACCCTGCTAAGAGCCAGCGTCTCGGTCCTAAAGCATGTTCAAAAAATCATACTAATATATACTTTTTATTAATACATACAAATTTCAAAAGAAAAAAGAAACAGATTCTTCTATACTTCAAATTCAACTAATATAAACTTTTCATTTCACTTAAAAATTACTTTTGAAACAATATTGGCTTTTAATTTCACTTAATTTTAACTTTTGAAACAATATTGGTTTTTATTTTGACTTTTTTGTGACTCTACATGTTTGTTACTTGAATTTAAAATTTATTATGAGATTTTATATGATAAAAATATGAGGTGTTATATAAATCATATATTTATATTTAATAGATGTATTTAATTATACATGTTAATACTTTTTTTATTATAAGTTTTAATTTATAATGATTGGTATAATTAGAACTACATATATATTTATGATAGTTTTATTTTTATCTATGTTTTCATGTAAATTTTATTTTTATCTATGTCTGGGTAAGCTTATTATTTGAGTTTAAGCTTTTTTGTTTTTTAGCTTACTAGTGAAAAAATATTTTGATTAAATTATAACTTATAAGCTAATAAGATTCTTTTAAAAAAAGTGTTCGGCTTAGCTTATTATTGTAAAATATCCAAAATATGTATGCCAACATTTGCGGAAGATAATGTTTGGGAAAATGAAGAATGATAAAGGTATATATATATCCACATATGTAAATGCACAAAGATCCGTCAATTTGAAGAGAGAAAAAAAAGTTTTCACCTAGCTTAATAAATTTGGCTTATTTTTACTAAAGATAAACTTATAAGCTTAAGCGTGATAAGCTCATAAAATTTAAAATTTTATTATTATACCTTTTAATTTGACTTAGTTTGTACTTATTTATTGAGTGATATATGCTTCATTATTTACTTATTTATTTATACGTAATAATTGCATGAGAATCTGTCTTTGTTTACTATATTGTTGTTTTAATAGCTAAATATGAGGAGTATGAACCTAAATGACGGAAACTAGGTTTTACTTGGCCGCGTTACGTGTCGGGATTAAACTATATTTTTTACAGCAAAATTCATATCTTATAAACCTACTTCTAACCTATATATTGTTCAATATATGATTTGAATATTATGTCTACTCTTAAACACCACATACGTTATATTATAGACTCTTTAATAGCGTATTAAACTACACTTTAGATCAAATTTTATTAGTCACCGTAAACAAAATACCCATAAAATAATGCGACATTAATTCAAATTGGGAAGAAAAATAGATAGATTACTATATATATCAATTCTGGATTTCTACTACATTATTAACATCTTATAGTTTTTGACTTTTGTCAATAAGCTTTTAATTAGAGAATAACTTTTCTTAATATTACTTGCTTAAAAAATAAAATTAAAGTTGTATAAATGTTATACAATTTCTTATAATTATTGTCAAGGTGTTCTTATTTTAAAAGTTGATCTAGTATTATTAAATAAATACTTTAATGATTAATGAAAATAACAAAAATTAAAACACTCATGGCATTGCCACAGCACATGCATAATCCAACAAATAGGAGAGGCGTGAGTTGCTTCAAATTATATATGCTAATATTTTTTTTTATCAAAATTTGCTACATAATGTTATATAGATTATGAAGTCATGCATATTTATGTATGTATGCAAGCCTAATGTGTTTCATTGAAAGACTAAAATTTAATATACATGTAGATGTCAACACCATGACATGCATATATCTCATGATAGATTCATATCTCATGATAAAATAATAAAATTAATAAAGTACCTTTAAAATTCTCATGAGAAAATGACAATCTTCTTTGCCAATTGTTATATATAGTAATAGACAAAATTCTGAAGAGAATAAAATAACATTAGTTGAGATAATGTGGATGAAATGGTAATGAATTATTCAATTCCTTTGACCATTCAATTCCTTCGTCTATTCCATTCATTTGTCATTACTTTCCGTCCAACCAAACATAATAAAATCTGAAAGAAAAGTTGAGCTATACGCGAGTATGAATTTTATAGGTTGAATTATAACCTTAAATTCTTGATAGAACATAAACCAAACTAATCAATAAGACAAAGCTTGTTTATTTATTTTTTCTAATAAATGTCCGATCATGACAATAGTAGTATTCAGTAGGGACATTCAGTCATGTGTTAGTCATACGTGAGTCATGGCATTCATTACTACGGATACTCTTGAAAGTGATACAACCAAGAAAATAATTTCATTACTAATTTCCCTATAAGAATATAATTGGCAATTTGCTACAAAGAGTTCATATACAATTAACAAGGTAACATGAATTACATAATATGCTCATACAACGCTCGAGGTATCCATGTTTGTTACAGGACCCTTAAACCAGTATCGTGCATTCACTATCCAATAAGAAACGACGATAATGAATAGACCACCAACCGCGACAGGAGTGTAGTTGAGAGTCTGATCCGTAATCGGGTAAGCTACTGGCAAAGAGAAGAGCACTGAAATGGTAACCACCCAAAGAACTGCAATCCAACCAATTATGATACCATACCTGCCTAAATTGAAAGGCCCCGGTACAAATGATTTACGAGCCAATGTCACCCTAAAGAATATTGGTAAGGCATAGGCTATGTACAACCCAATCACAGCTATTGATGTCATGGCTTGGAATGCCACTATGCTCCCCAAAGACTGCATGCAAAAAAAAAAAAGTTAGATTTAAATATTTTATCAAACATATGGTTTTTTGTTACTAAACATCAGATTAGATTGCATTTTTTCTTTTTTGAGGGTGGAATAGTTTTGTAATAAGCTTGTGATTGAAGAGGTATGTACCGTAAGGGCCATGCAAAAAGATATGAAAGCAGAAAGCCAAACAGCGTATATAGGGACCTCCTGTTGGTTAACTTTATGCCATAGAGATGACAATGGCATCGCTCCATCTCTTGAAAATGCATAAACCATCCTGCCATTTGTTTTTCCATGGTCATGCAACAAGACATGAATCTAAACTACTTTACAACATATATAAAAGTAACAAAAATAAATACAATGCTAGCAGCTCCTATATATAGAAGTGCAAAAGGCCTGTTCCTGCTATTTTCTATTTTTAGGCCTGTTTCTGAACTTGAAAAAAGGGTGTGATGTGTTCCCAGCCTGGTTAACTGTAGCATCTTTTGTCAATAAAACAATTCCAACCGTTTTAGCATGAATATTAGTTATTAATCAGTAAAAATTATATAAATGAATCATAAATTCAGGAATGCTTTGAGTAATTTTTTTTTTAATAAAACTTTTAAAGAATAAAAAGATACTTCAAATCATTTTAAAAAGATCACAACTTCAACTTTATATTACATGTAGAATACCTTTAACTCATAAAAAAAGATAAAATGGTATCTAAAAAATCAGAAATGTACATCTATATAACTTGGATAAATAATTTTAGGTATTGGGCCCAAGGGATCACATTCCCAACAAAAACCAGGTCTTTTACCCAGGCACGAGTTTAACGGGGCTTTTTGTTTGCATCTTAAGACTAGAAATACAACCAATGGGCTCAATTGAGCCTATCGGAACCAGAATGGGTCTCAGCCTCTGTGGCTATGACTACTTGTGGATCCCTACATGGGTGTGTGTACTGTATGTGATTATTGATCCTAAACTTACCTGGAATTGCTTGTGAGTGAGCTCATTGCACAGAAGAAAATGGCAACAGCAACAACAAGTAAGCAAATGATACCTCCAGTACCACTCCCAAACCGACTCTTGAAAGCTTGATAAAATATCTCAGCAATGGCATAACCACCAGCATCGTTATCTGGGTTTAAAAGGCTTGGAATATCAGTAACTGTGAACGTTATACCAAGAAGATAACCCCATCCAACGATTATAGATATGCCAATAGAACTAATGATTCCTTTCGGCCCATTTATATCTGCACTCTTTGTTTCCTCTGACTGGAAGCAAAAAAGAATTAGCCAAACATAAGCAACATTATGAAAGAAAACTGCTAAACACAGGTGACAAGTATTATTTTTCAAAAAATGAAACAATTATTAAAATGTTATAATTTCTATAATCATATTTGAGATGGTAGTTATTGATAAAAAAAGATAAAATTTTTGAACAAAAAGTATTGCGGGTCAACCCAACCAAACCTATACAAAAATGTATCCGTTTTGACCGGTTACCCAGCCCACCCCATACACCACTTTTGTTACATCTACTGCTAAACGTTTGATTATTAACCAGATAATAATTGAAAAGAAAACTAACCATATGAGCAGAGGCGTCATACCCTGTCAATGTATATTGGCTCATAAGCAATCCAATAAGAAATATGTACGGTTTACTACTAATTCCGGCTTCATTATCCGTGTTAAAGTGTGTAAACACAAATTCCGCGCTCGCCCTTTCTTTTGCAACCACTGGTATGCAAATCATTAGGAAAAAAACACCTAAAATATTCCAGACAGCTGCTAGCTGTCCGAAGAAGGATAGCCACGAGATCGGGAGACTGTTTATGATAGCATGTACAAGAAGAAGACCACCATGAATAGCAAGAACTATATATTTAGATGCCACATATCCACCTCCATTTTTGCCACCTGTGCTCAGAAGAATAATCACTTCAATTAACTGAGCAAGAGAAAAGTTGACACTTGTTGTCACGGCCCACTGCAGAGGTTAAAAGGGTCTCAAAATGATTAGTATGCTGTGTTTATCCATTTTGGAAAAGAGTAGTAACCACAAGATATATGATTTTTGAGTACCTGGCCTACAATGTTGTACCTGCAAAAAGGAGGGGAAAAGGACACTGGAATTAGAATATAATTGCAGATCGAAAATGGGTTGTCATATTATTATTATTATTATTATCTGTTTTTCAACAACGAGCTCATTTTAGTACAAAAGCTTGTGGTCCTAGACCCTTCAAGTTGCCAACTTTTTATGGAATTTGGAGAAAAACTACGGTGTAGGCGTCACGAAGGCCTTTCGAATAGCAGATCGATCATCGAAGAAAATAGTTATGTGAAAAAGGGGAAGATGTTAAAAGTGTATGATGTTAACATTGAATTAGCTGAACAAATGCATGTCAAACATGTTACACGGCCCACAACCAGTACTAGAAAGTATTTCAATGGCACCTTTTGGCCGGACCATCAGGCCCAAATTCCATCGGTGTTGGCTCCTATTTCAATTTTCCTCTGAAAGTTCTCTTCTATTCTGTTGTTAATGTAAAATCACTTGACATTGAGGATTTTTGTCCCAATCAGGTGTAATATCAATTAGAATATTAGACATTTGTTTTTAATTTTTACCAAACTTGCCAAAAATAGCATCTTCTTTCTAAGGGACTTGTCATATGCCTAATAAAAGTACTCATATTTTGGTATCCATGCCCTGTACCTCATAATTATTGATACAAATATAGAAGGTAACAAACTTTAAGTTGTACAAAATATTAAATATGCATTACTGGAACAAGAATATAGTACACAGAGGGCATACTAGTAGTATATAGCACAACTCTTGCTACACATACACATACATATATTAGTTCATCTAGATACTATAAGTGAGATTCAATTACATGACACAAAACAGATGTAAAAAAATTTAACAAAGATTAAATTAAAATAGGGGTTTCATAAACATCATTATTCATAATTATTATTATTTATAAGGTTAGCTATACTGCTATAAGCTGATGATATGAAGAAATTGAAGTAGGTTACCAGCCAGTGATCCAAGAGGCAAAAGGTGCCCAATTATGGCCTGCAAGTTTGGCACTCCAATAATAGAGACCACCGGAAGTAGGGTAAGAAGAACAAATCTCAGCCATGGATAAACCAACAGCCATGGTGAATGCACCAGCAACCAGCCATCCATACACTAACACAACAGGTCCACCAAAATTCAGCCCACTATTGTATAGCGTGGTTATACCTGTAAGCACCGATATAATCGAAAACGAAAACGCAAAATTTGACAACACCCTGCAATTTCCAAAACAATACCCACAACACCAAAAACCTTCAAATCACTGAAATCAAATCCCCAACATCCAAATTCAAGATGGGTGAACTGGGAAATAGGTTGAATGAATCAAGATATATAGCTTGGAAGAAGGGTTTGTGAGAAGATTACGACTGACTTACGAGAGATCACGCTTGAGTTCTTGTTTGTATCCCAATTCATTTAAACGAGAGTGGCCTGAATCCTGTGGGTGTTTAGTGTTTTCCGATTGAACGGGGTTGCCATTTTGAAAACCCGTCATTGGAAAACACCCTTTTCGAGATTTGAATGAGATTTTACAAGTGTTTTGCGAATGGATTAACACAAATCACGTGCCTACACTCCTTAGTTGAAGCTGTTTCTTGTGTAATGATGGATGGTTTTTTGTGTAATTTAATTGTGAGAGGAGTTGAATATATGAAAATGATTGGTATTGTTGAGTGTGAATCTCAAAATCCCATTTTCATTAATCATGGGCTGGAAATTAATCTGTGTGGAATCTTATAATTAATTGGGAGTATGGTCAAACAAGGAGAGGAGAGGAGAGGAGGAGGGAGGCACACCACACCACAGGCCAACTTGACGTGAGAGATTTGAGGTTTGAATAATTGAATATAGATTATCAAATCACATCTTTGTTTGAATAATCGTAAAGAGATTCTATAAATAAATATATTTTCGATCGTTATAACGACTTTTTGGGTGTCATAAAATTCGCATGATTAATGAGTTTTCGGCCTAAACCAAGAGCTTATTCAATAAAATAAAAAAAATAAAAAAAAGCGAAACCATCGTTCCCTTTCGGTCTTCCCAGCTCGTTCATTTGGCTGGTCTCTACTCACTCTCTCCCTCTCTTACTCTTTTTTCTTTTCTCTATCTCTCTCCTCTCTCTACATTTAATTCTTTTTTTTAAATAAAGAATGGTTAAGGAAGATGCATGTAAGGTTAGTAGGATGGAGGGATATAAGAAATAATGATATGACGCTTATGTGGTAACTGGTAAGTGGAACGAGGAGACGTGGACGAACCCACGTCATTGTCAAAAATATCATGTCACCCATCGTGCTATAGTGGTCTGGAGGTTGGAACATGTCGTGGGTGGGGTTTATGACAGGATTGACCTTTCTTTTCTTTTTTATGAGTCTTGGGATTTGGTGTAGCAAGAAGTAATCATTATAAGATTGAATAATGAAAAAAAACTAATATACCCGTATCAGAAATATGATAAAAAGCAATCACTCTGATCACTCTAGTAAAACCAAGTGGGACAACCAATAAAAAGAAGTTTATAGACCAAAGTGAAACTTATTAATATAGGTAAGAATGATAATGATATTAAGAAGTGATAGAACAAAAGATATCATTAATAACACTCAACAACTACATTGCATCTATAAGATTTTATCAGTAAGAAATTTAATCACACACTAAATGATAACGTTTTACACATAAATGCGACGATTATTAGGATATGTTGTTGATAACGACTATATATATCCGTCCTTTAAATAAATAACTAAAAAGTTACCTACTATACCATTTTTTATAATAATATTTATATATCATTTAATAAATAATTTACCTTTCTTAAAAGACAATAAATTCCTATTAAAATATGGCAAAGTTATAAAAGACCACGTGGTCTCCAAGTAAGAGGACCAGCAGGTGGTGAATTACAAGGTGAGCAGATCAGCAGGTGGTAAATTATTCAAAATATGTTAATATTAAATTTTATATATTTATTAATTTTTATAAATAGTTAATCAATTATTAATATATTTATTTTATCTGATTATAAAGACACTTTTTAAGTTTAGTTGACCATCAGCATCCAACGCAAGTTATCTAACTAAAAGCGCCGCCACATCAGAATTCACACCATCCACCACCTCCCATACCCTTTCTAACCCTACAACCCCACATCTAACACCAATTCAACTCTTTCTATTTTTCTATTTAAAAAAAAAGAAACAAGGAGGGAGCCCATCGGGTTACTAAACTCATTGGCTTGGGAACCCATCTCAACCCTGAGGAGGGCGATGGTGTGCTCTATGGCTTCACCCCTTCCAGGTCAGCCAACCCGATGGCTTGGAGCATGGATGCGGGTGGTCTAATGATTCCTAAAATAGGTCTTTTCTTTTTTATTTCCTCAAACACGAATATGGAAGAATCAGTCACACGAATATGATATGCAACAAGCAATAATTACCCGCGCTTCGCGGTGGGGTGAAAATAATATCTCGTCTACTGTAAAATTATATTGTTATTTTAATTTTTAATGAAATTTAGTCTAACAACTCTATAAAAAATAATTTAAAAAACTTCAATATTTAGACTTGAATTCCGTCACTAACATTAATATAAATAACTATTGAATTAAACTAAATTGTTTTAATGTAAACAATAAAATATAATAATAATAATAGGTTTTGATGATAAGATATGAAATATAAAATATATGTCTATTTACTACTACTACCATTGTAACAACAACCACTAATAATAGTAATAATAATAATAATAATAATAATAATAATAATAATAATAATAATAATAATAATAATAATAATAATAATAATAATAATAATAATAATAAAAATAATAATAATAATAATAATAAATAATAATACTAATACTAAAAATAACTATAATAAAAATAATAATAATATCATGCACTAAAAGACAAAATCACAAAGGACAAAATTATTTCCTCTAAAATGTACTATGTATAATTATCGTAGAATGTTTGTTTATTTTATGTATTCCTTGTTATGACCGAATAATGTTTCATAGAATATATTCCTAACTTAGAGGTCGCAATGCGCAATAAAAATTCTCTTGTCTTTTTCATTTGACCGAAGAGCTCGTCATATGGTGTTTTATTTTGTTAAAAGCTATTCTACACTTCTACAGTTCTACTGTATGTTACATCATCTTTAAATGAGGTTTATAATCAAGTAAAATAAATACATTTATTGGTGACAATTACGTACTACTGTCTAGATAATGTTTAAGTGTAGATAACATGATATGATGGTATAGATTGGTCAAGCCGATTAGGAGTTCTATATCCCTATACTTTATATTTTTACTAATCTTCAATTATATTTATAAGATTAAAACAAGTATCAAAATTAAGAGATAAGATGAGAAAAGATAATTAGAGTATTATTGCATTACACATGTTAAATATTGAAGAGATATAATTAAAATATATAAGGAAATAAAAAATTTTGGGTTTATATTTGTTTCCCTTATTTATACTCTATATATATTTACTATCGTAATACAAAATACGAGTTTACGAGATTTTCATTATTCTACATTATCTCTAATAAAAACTAAATAGTGTCCCAATACGCCATTTTGAGACATATATCTATATCTGCAAATTTAGCAATTAATATTTTTTTTCTTCTTATACCTAGTTTGGATAACAAAATATAAATAAAATTTGTATTTACAAGACTAACCTTTTTGTAGGATAAGTTTGGTGAAGCTGGCTGGGGCTGGGGCTAGGGTTAGAGCTGCGGTTGGGGTTGAGGTTGGGACTGGAACTGATTAATTGAGAATCCCAAGCTCAAGCCATAAACTACCTGAAAAGACTTTTATTTTGAGGACTTATGTTTATAATAATCCTCTCACAGAACGAGGTTAGAGGACTAAGGATTAAAAAATCTAGAATCTCAAGCCCATAAAATTATATTCTAATTAAAAGATTAAACGGTACAAAAGACCATAGTTATTCGATGTATTAAACCAAGTATTTGATTAAATATGGTAAAAGACAATTTATTTCATTTATATATTTTAAAATTTAATCTAAGTATTAGGACTTCAAATGATATGATAATATTATATCATTTAGAAAAATACATTATTTAGATAAGAGTTAATTATTAATTTGGTTCATGTGGTTTAGTCTAAATATCTTTTTAGTCCTTTATTAAAATTGATATGTTTGGTCCTCGAGTTTGTCAATTTGTCACGTTGTTGGTCCTTTAACTAACATTCTGTTAAAAATTCTGTTAGTTTTGTCTTTATATGGGGTATTTTAGTCATTTCCCTTTAAACCTTTTAAAAAATATTTATTAAATATATTTATCTTTCCCCTCCCCCACTAATCCTAGACTCTCTCTCTCTTCTCTCTCAGTCTCTCTCTCTCTACGACTCATCACTAGGCTTCAGTCAACACCGACCGATCGGTCGAAGGACACGGTTTGCATACCTACAACCGCCACCACCACCATCCTCCTCCACCACCAACACAATCTACAGTCATTTTCTTTGTGCTCCATCACCTCTCACCCTCACCACAATCTACCGCCACTGTTGTCACACAACCACCAGTGTCACACCGCCACCGTAGAAAACCCTAGCCGCACTACCAACACCACCACAGAATACCCTAGCCACCGTAGAAAACCCTAGCTGCCACCCAACAATCACTGTAGAAACTCCTAGCCACCGTAGAAAACCCTAACCGCCACAGTTCTTACTCCGTCCCGATTCAATATCTCGACGGTGGTTGCGGTAAGTTCTCGTCATATGCACTTTGAACAGATCGGGACTTTAAGATTAAACCGCCACCGTTGTCACACCACCACCAGTAGTGGCGAGTTTTCTAGGGTTTTCTACGGTGGCGAGTTTTTTAGGGTTTTCTGTAATCGACGGTGGCGGCACCTAGGCTAGGTTTTTTAGGGTTTTCTACACACCGTGCAAACGGTATTGGGACCCATAACCCGTGGAAGACGGTATTGGGTGTTACTTTACTTTTTTTTTTATAATGGGGCTAAATAGAGGATGGTGGTGTGATGGTGGCTGTGGTTTTGAGTCTAGATCGAGGGTTTGAACAAAGTTGTGGATGGTGCTGGTGGATGGTGGCGGTGGTATCGGTGGCTGGTCTAGGGTTTATAGTGGATTTAGGGTTTACGGTGGTGTTAGGTGGTGGCAATGGATGGTGGTGGTGGTGGTGGTTGTGGATGGTGGTGGTGGTGGTGGCTGGGCGGATGGTGGTGATGGCGGCATCTATGGATGGTGGTGGTGACCGAAAGAGGAGAGGGAGAGAGAGAGAGAGAGTATGTGTATTGTGTTTGGAGTGTAGTGTGAGATATATATTTTTTATTTAAGAAATATCTAATAAAAAATTCTTTATTTGTGAAATGACCAAAATACCCCCATAAAAAGACAAAATTGACGGCAAAGCTAACAGTTAGTTAAAAAATCAAGCATGTGACAAAATGACATTCACAAGGACCAAACACATCAATTTTGTAAATAAAAGACTAAAAATGATATTTTGGCTAAACCACATGGACCAAATCAGTAATTAACTCTTTAGATAAATAACGTATTAAGATAAAATTTATATTAAATGGTGAAAACTGATATAATCATTAATATGTATTCATATTTACACTAAGCAATAGTTTTAAAGTTATAAAATATACACAAATAATATGTCAAATTAGTGAATTACTTGTTTTAACAAAATAAGACTAAAAAAACTCAATATGGAAACCTTTCTTTACGTAGAAATGGGAAGGGCTTGGAAAAAAAAAAGTAAAGAAGCGAAGGTGGGATTCGAACACATACGCGGGGGGTTTGAAAACTTAAGTGTTACGTCAACGTCAGATATTTTTTTTCTATCATCTCCCTTAATTTCACTAACACTTATATCCATCTTCATCAACCATTATCTATTTTTTTTATAAAAAAATTATATTAAGAGAGAGAAAGCAGAAAGAGGGAGGAAAAGAGAGAAAAGACTAAATTGGGTATGAGCAACAACCGAGGAAGGTTAAAATAAGAATGATAAATAAATTGAGAATGTGAGACTTAATCTCAGCCGTTTATCTTGTTAGTGGAATTCATATATGGAGAGAGTGTAGAGATAGTGTGTGGCAAGGTGCATGCGATGAATTAATGGGTGAACAATAACATTGAAAGAAAGAGATTTGAAAGGCTAAGATTAAGTCTCCCACTCTTATTTAATTTAAGGTTTTCATTTGAACCCTACACAACAACAACAATCAACTCAAAACCTACTATGAAATTAAGGGAATGGGGGCAATAGAAGAAAACCCACTCTCCTCCATCCCGGATGTTTGCGCCTGATCTAAGATACTCTGTCTAATCTTTTGGTCTTATATATTTCTGAAGAAAAGTACGTATTAATTCCACAACTATTAACAACCACAAATTAGGAAGTTTAATTCCTATCACACTTTGTTCTCGATCTAATATATATATATTCTTATAATGATGATTTATTAAATTACTAATGCTTTGTCGCCCATCGTTTCTAAATATTCATATTCCATGACTTTACTTTTAATAAATAAACATATTTAATTCACTGCTAGGTTTATTTTTTTGGTGTATCGTTATTGTCAAGAGAATTTACGTAGCTAAATCTAAAAAGAATTCACGTATTTTTTTTTCTTAATGTATCAGACAGATCACTTGCTTTTTATAGTATATGTCAATGGTTCGAAATGTCTAGAGGAATATTTTGAAAATAATCACGGGTAAAACCGGTTTAATCATGTATTTTAAGCTAAAAGCTCGGTATCCTAGAGGAACCCTAACTAGGAAAAACAACTCCTTTAAAATAATAGTATGAAGACCGATGAAAAGACTTCTTTTGAGAATAAGAATAGTTTTGTTAAATATTGTAAGAATACCACATTTGAGATAAATATATCGTACTTCATATTCAAAAAAGGTTTGATAGGAGATGGAAAATACATACATTCTGGAGTATGAAAATGTTTTATCTGAATTTTTACTGGAATATACGATTTTATATCAATTTAATTTCGCTTCAAAAGAAATGATCTGTTTCTCGACTCTATCTATATGTTAAAAAGTACATATATCGTAAGTCATCATTTTTAATTCTTTACATTTGAGAACCATTAATTTTTACGAATCACAAGAACTAATCTAAAACATTATTTGATAAGTGAAATTCATGGATGAAGAGCGTGTGAGATACTGAGATAGAGTATGGTAAGATATATGAGATGAATTCATGATGCACGATGGAATTAAAGAAGCGAGAATTGGACACCAAGACTGATTCTTGTTGTAGACATAAGGCTTCCGTATAAGGTTATATGAATATTTTATAATATTTTTTGTAGAATATTTTTAAAGTGTGAGGGATGAATACGGAGAATTGTAAATTAAAATAAGATAAATGATAAAAAAAAAAAGTAGCATGACATATCTATGATAACGGTAAAAAATGAAATAGATGATAATTAAGTCTAGCAGATAATATTAATATATAATATCTAGAGTTGAAAGGAGTCTTATAAAATAAGATGATTTTTATATGATTTATATTAGCAAGTAATATGATTCTTATGTTCTTACTAATTTAGTAACTTTAACTTTTACTAATAAATTTAAAATAATGATTTAAATAATTACTTTTTATTATATGTAATTAATTAATAAATAATTTTTGCGATGAAAAATAATAATTTTTTCTTCATAAAGTACGGGAGCGCGCGTGTTGATTCAGAGTCCACTAAAAGTTGATGCACGTGCAGCATGTGATGGTTTCTCATGTTCAGACACGAAACTTGGTCAATTATTTCATCATATCGTTTTGCAATTTACTTTCTTACAAGTCACAAAGGCAATGTCATAATGTCAACACTTAGAAAAAGCCAAGTGATATTCATTTTTCTATAGCTAACTCACAACTTTTAATTCTACACCTTTGAATGGAGACTTGCATAATTAATATTTATTGCGACCTAGGGATGTCTAGTTTTAATTTCTAGAAAGAAAAAAAAATACATGTATTATCTTATTGTTATGTCGGCACTCCATCTTGCATAGAAATAAAGTGACGATGGCAACAGGCAACTCTAGCTCTATCTACTCGGAAATTACACCGATTTAAATGAAGTAAACATTTAGGGGAGCCTCTGTTAGAAATATGCTACTAAGATGTTTAGTAAGATCAAACTTAAATCAGGTATCCGAGCTGAAAATCCGTCATCATCTCAAAACTTTAACATTGTCAGACTAAAAGTAAGAAAGAAAACCGAGTAGTGCTGAGTGTATGTGTGTTATCCAAGCATCAAGCCTATCCTTCGTAAGTTCCTCAATATTCATTTACGGAGAAGAGTTAGGATTTTTAGTTGAAATGGGCCCCACTACCATTAATAAAATATTGTATCTTATTATTAACATAACATAATAGTACATTACATACTATGAGATTATTTTCTTGCAAGCTATTAAAAAATTAGTTCTCGTGAAAAAAATTATATATAATCTAACCATAGCTTATATGTTCGCACATGATCAGATTTAACACAACATATTTACTATATCTTTCATATGAATTATAAGAACTAAGTTATATCAGTTGATATAATCAGTCAAATGAAAGTGTATTAATGAAGACTTCATAATGGTTAGTTCTAAGGGACGACACAAGAGTCTAATCATAGGAAGATAGATAAAATTTTACATAGGAGTGACACCTTAATACTAATATAGAAGTGTGTGCTAATATGAAGTTTACGCTCAGGTAACTTCCATCTATGACAAGGTTCAAATTAAATGTCTATATGAGAGTTGAAGACTATATGTTTTAAATATTTTTCCCAAAAAAGATTATACGTTTTATATTTAGGATTAATGGGGCCCAACTTAAAATATGTGTTTAGACCAATTTGAAACTAATCTCTACTCATATATAATTGGTTTAAGTTTCTCTCTCATATTAATTTTTAAGACAACTTAAAATTAAGTAGTACATGAGTTTATGCACTATGTACAAGTATATACAACACAAATCACTTAAAAATAAGTAGTACATGAATTTATGCACTATGTACAAGTCTATACAACCCAAATGAGTTTGGAAGTGGCTATTCAATACAAACGTCAGTTATACACAAATGAAATAGAAATGAATACAAAATCAAAAGGAAACAATTGATGTATAAAAATAGACTTCTATCTAAAAAGGAAACAATATAAATAAGGGAGAAAATCATGCATATACATCTTAAATGTGGTGACAATGTTGCTAAAGTTTACAAGTCTTGTAACAGGTACCTGCTTTGAATAAATCAAACAAACGTCAGTTATCTACATATACATTGGCTTGTATAAATACATGAGCAGTTTGGTGTATTTCATTTTACCTTCAGAAATTCTTTACCTGCAATTCTTTACCTGCAGTCTTCAAAATGAACTCAACAATTGATGTTGTGAATGTTTCAACTATCAACCAAAATGAGGTAATAATCATTTCAAAATATCTATCTTGAACTCAGAATATTGTTTTACATGGTTATTTGCAACCCAAATATTTATGGTTGCAGAATAATTTGTTACAAAATCAGAACAACAATAATTTGTTAGTTGCAGCAACCGAAGTCCTCATGGAGGTAACCTATCATCCATAATGTATTACATGGTTTTATCTCTTATTTAACAACTATTTTACACAAAACAAATGAAGAAAACAACACTTCCATATAAATCATTTTTTTATGTTATTTTGCGAGTACTGTATTTTAGGGTTCAAATAAAAATGATCATGTTTTTCTCAATGAGAATGAGAAAAACATGTTATTGGCTAACACGTATTTTATATTCCGTTGACAGCATATGGACATCGTTGATGACCCTGTTCCAATGGCCATCGTTCATGACTCGGGAAACAATGACAATCAGGTTGTCGTTATTGACAATCAAGAGGTAAATACGTCGACTTTAAAATGATCAATTAAAATTTAAATTATGGGCAATAGAGTGTATTTTCTCCCGTATTTGTTAACCAAAATATGAATTACAACATAGACATTCTCCATTTGCTTGAGTACATCACCCCTAATCCCTTATTCAATAACCATTAATCGATTTTGAAAAACCAATATACTTTCAAAATATCAACTTATATCTTTTATTTATTATGCACAAATAACAAAAAGGCGAAAAAGAGAGGAAAATTTGTTAAATTGGAACTAGGATGATGTACTTAACGTTGACACCTCTGATGATGAAGCATTATCAATGATCAATGTCAAAAGAAAGAAAAAAGATCAAATTTCGATTTTTAGCCGCAATAAAGTTTACCGACTCATTGATGAATCGGATGAAGATTAACAAATATTTAGTTATTTTGCTTTCGGGAAAATTTGATGTTTTGTTTAGACTTTTTAGTGTTTATGAGAAGGCTATAACTTATTAAGATAAATAAAAACAAGAAGGATATAGCTAAGAACACTTACCACTCTTTGATCCTTGATTCCACACTTGCATAAGCTTTAAATTTTGAATATATGGCTGAAATGTATCAATTAGTCTTGCAAGTATTCTGCAAGAATTGGTGCATCCCTTTTCATTGCATGTTCCAAGCTTTCCATCGCCTTCAAACAATACACATTCTTTATGGGGGAGTACAGATTTGAACTTTGTATAGGAAGTCCAAATAATCAGGCTTTTAACATCAACAGATTCTGTCTCTGAACATGTCGCATTTCACAAATGGTCTCTCTCTCTCTCTCTCTCTCACACACACACACACAAAAATCTCATTTTCCTTAAAATTTAATCAAAATTTGCCAAACACTTTATCTACCTTTATATCAATTGCTGAAGTGAACTTAGGAGATTTGGGCAAACTCTTGATACTTTGACACAAGCTTTGATCAACTTCTCATAATTTAATTATATGATCGTGCTCCCACGCTTTATCCCAAGATTTGATCAAATTCTGGCACTTTACTAAAAATTATTCAATTCTGAAATGCTATTTAAAAGGTTGAGATGCCTATTATAAATTTTGGATGAGGTTCTAATTGGGGTGTCAGATGGGGCTCCAAAAGTACACATGGAACTATAAATAATAATCAAATGGCCGGATGTAATTGCACTAGGAAAAAACTGATTTTCTCTCATACAAACTGATTACCTAAATACAAATTTTAAGTCCATCTACATTTGGATTATCTGAAATAGGTGACACACCTTTTATTGGATAGGTAAGCTTTTTCGGTTAACCGACTTAAATACATCCTACACCTAAAGGGTATAACCATAGTTGTCAATTCGTGACTCGGACGAATTTAGCAACTTTGGGAATAAGTGCCCACAAAGTGTTTTCCTGGATAACTCATTTTATCAACAAATGATTACTCGATTTAAATTATTCAACATCAGTTGCTGTTAATAAAATAATCACTGTTCAGAAAGAAAACATACCAGAACACCAGCACCTTCACCCATGACAAACCCGTCTCTATCTTTGTCCCAAGGTCTAGAAGCCGTTTGTGGATCATCATTTCTTTGAGAGAGTGCTCTACACGCCACAAAACCTCCCAAACCAATAGGAATAATCGCAGCTTCAGTGCCACCAGCAATCATCATATCAGCCTCCCCTCTTCGAATATGATTTGCAGCAGCATAAAAGCAATAATTGGAGGTAGCACATGCGGTTGAAATAGAGTAATTTGGTCCCATAAACCCAAGATCAATAGCAAGCAAGGCCGAACCCATGTTTGTTATGGCATAAGGAATGAAAAATGGTGTTATTTTTCTGTAACCCTTTTCTATTAAAGTCTATACTCCATCAGAAAATACTGTAAGACCTCCCATTCCCGTTCCAACAAGCACACCAGCACGCTCCTTATCAATCTGCAAATGTATTTCAAAACATTAATCAGGGAGTCGATTTTTTTGTTCAATACTAAACCATACAAAGGGTTAAAATGGTAACTTTATGTTGTTCTAACTCTGTTCATATTTCATCTAGCTTATCAAAAAGTTCTTTTTCATTCAGAACCAGGCTCGAAGAGACTAAATGTCTAAATCATTTTGTTTTTATCACGCTTGAAGTCGTGTGGATACTTCCACAATAGTATCAAGAAGATCTAAAGTAAATTGCATTTCTTTTGGAGAAGATGATTTATATCATACTCTCTCCATTGCCAAGAGATTGCTATATTTTGATTTGAACTTATTTGCTACAAGTATCAAAAAGTTGGTTCATAGCTTTACACCTTCGTTGTAGATATAACCACTTATTTAATACATGATTGCTATATTATTCTCAGTTCTCTTTTTTTACCTCTAAGACAGCTATCCTCAGTGTAGTTGAAGGATATGATTTTCAAGATACAACACTCTATACAGATTATTACTCAAAATCCATAATTTACACTACAATTTAAAATTAGCAGTACTCAAATATATAAAACAGTATAAAGTTGTGTTCTCCTATTTTGGGTAAAAAAAACGAGACAGATTGAGTGAAATAGAAAGAGGAAAACACATACCTTCTTCGCCGGATGAGAACCGCCGTCGAACGCCTCCTTATCGCCAACACTAAACAACACCTGAAAGTTAACCATGAAACATAGAGAAAACAATATTGAGACAGGCTACCTAATAATTGTCCACATATTCATACGACATTTAGTAAGATTGATCCATTAATAGAACATCAGCAAACTTATTTGTTTTCTAACTGGTACCAACACAAAGTACACAATACTACAACAGCAAACAACCACAACAACAAACTTTAATATACCTTAACCACAAACAGCAAACTTAAATTTTACTTTAAGATTATCAGTACTTAAGAACAAAATCAGTACTTAAATAGTTAAATTAGTACTTAAGAACAAAATCAGTACTCAAATACTTAAGTTTAACTTATAATTCAGCAGCAAACTTAACAAACTCAGTAATTAACTAAAATTAAAAGTTCAACTTACTCTAAAGAACAGGTAAAAACCGTGAAATCACCAACGGGCAACTGTGATGAAAGCTTGAAGCTGCCAATCGAGTCGGTGAGTCACCGTCGGAGGATATCTGTCGCCGTCGAGTCAATGTCTAAGTGGGGGTCGCTGTCGCCATGGACTACTGGGGTCTGGGGTCGCTGTTGGCCTGTTGTCGTGGCCTCGTGGGCTGCTGTTGCGGTGGGTCGCCGTAGCTCCATCGCCGTCGGCTACTGGAGAATCCCCGGAGAAGAAGGCGTCGACCATCGGCCACTGGAGAAGAGTCGGTGCCGTAGACCAGCGAAGTTTGGGCTATCGCCGTATTGGGAGTGTGGAGAGGCGTAACCGACTAACCGAGTATGGGAATTCTGGAAACTAGGGTTTTGAACTTTTAATTAATCAACTCTTTTTAAGGAGGTTTTATAACGTAGCTAGAAATTTCCAATCAAATATTTTAACTTATTGTTATTATTATTATTATTAACAATCTATTAATATATTTTGTTTAATTGTTTTTTTATTAATCTATCTATACTAATATATATTTCTTTTTTAATTGTGTTGATAGTTTACAAATCCAAATATATATATGAAGCTTTTTGTCAATTTAATCCGCGCAATGGTTCGTTCTTCGTAACTGTTGTCTGGTTTCTTCCACCTACAAAGACACCAAGGATAACAAATTGTACTTATTTTTAGTGAACCGAAATGTAAGTCATTATAAATGTATTTTTTTATTTTTATATTTAATAATATAATTTATGGATTTGTAAAACATTACGTGTAGAGAGATGGAGTTGTAGCCGTTGTTTGTCCTGAACTGATTCAACGCTACGAAACACTTAATCTAGAGGGAGCTATCTTTTCAATCGACCGCTTTCAATTTTATGCCGTTGGCTATGACGATTTTCCAAGATACAAAGGCTATTCAATCCATCGTTCTAAATGGTTACTTTGGATCAACCAAAAATCCAAATTCTCTCCATTGAATAACACACATGTTAATTTGGATCTTCTCATTCATCCTAAATTACCTACGTTCCGAATGTTGATTAACGACACGACCAATAGAAGAATATTGACCGGTATATTCATCTTTCATTTCAATCTTTTGAGAGTCGGTGACGGGAATGAAGAAGCTATTGAGAAAACTTATATTCGCATACCAGATGATACGACTATTCCATACACTGAAAAAGCTAAGTCGGTGGATGCTTTGATCGATGCTATCTTTCCATCAGTACAATTAAATGGAAATTGTTCTGATGATATCATTTCTAGGGCGATATTATCAACCAAAAATAATGATGTTGATGAGATTTATGATCAGTTAATCAATCGTTTCTATGGAGAGGAAAAAGTTTACTATAGTTTTGATAAAGCAGAAGATGATAAAAATAACTTCTATCCCGTGGAATTCTTAAACTCACTATCTGTTAGTGGTTTGCCACCTCATTATCTTCGTTTGAAAGTTGGATGTCCGATTATGCTGATACCGAATCTTGATCCTTCGGATGGATTATGTAACGGTACTCGATTAATTTGCCGACGGTTTCAACAAAATGCCATTGATGCGGAGATAGCTATCGGCCAACATTCTGGGAAAATGGTGTTTATACCGAGAATTCCTCTTTGTCCATCTGATGACGACATATGACAATCAATAAAGCACAATGTCAGACTATTCCACATGTTGGTGTATATTTACCCGAATCAGTGTTCTCACACGGCCAACTTTACGTGGCGCTATCCAGAGGAATATCTCGTGGAAATACAAAGGTCTTAGTGAAACCTGCCAAAACATTTAACCGGGATGGTGTTTACACGTCAAATGTAGTCTATCAAGAAGTTTTACATGACGAATAAGATACTTTTAACTGCTTATCTTAAACTTTTTTTTCTCTCAATACCTATATATCATAATAACTTCTTTTTTTTTTTGTTTTGCATAATTCTATATCCGAACTGTTCAGATTTTGTTTTTTCATTATTAAAAAACAAATGTCTATGATTGCAATGAAGTGTATTTTAAATTTCTTTGATTGATTACAATGAAATGTAATTCATATTTATTTACGAGCATAAATTTTAATTTTTTATGTAATAAGCTACATTAGTCATTCAAAATTCAATATCTATGTTAATACTCTTATCGACTTATCCCATGCTTTCAAATATATCAAAACAATATTTATTATTGTTGGACATCATTTACAACTGTCACTACTTCCACTGTCCTTTATATTGCAAGTGGCAACAAAAATTCATCATCGTGTATTCGCCGCCGCCGCATCGCGCGGGTACCCCGCTAGTAGTATTAATTAATTAAAGGAACCGAATACCCTCTGGTTCCTGCTAGGCTGCTAGCTCATCCCCTAATTTCATTTGCAACAATCTGATGGAGGAAATGAGGAATTTTAGCCTAAAGTTGATCAAGTCAGAAAGAAAATTAACCACAGAGAGTGCTAAAGCATCAAGTGATAAAGCAAACTGTTGAATTGATGCTATAGCACAGAATCATAAAGGGTTTAGTTCAACGTATCTATTGTCACGTTTGTTATTATGGGTATTGAACTTTAAAAGTTTCTATTGTGTGTATCAAACTTTTATATTGTTGCTATTGTATGTATATTGATTATATAACAACGGAAAAAATGAGTCAGTTTAGTACATATAATAAAAGGTTCTAATACACACAATAGCTACAAACCTAATGTTCGTTACACACAATAGAAAATTTATAGTTCTATACACACAATAACAAAATATATTTTGCTGAGCTAAACACAACCATAAAAGCCAAATAAAGCAGGTTGAAGACTAAACCAGAGATTCAATCACCAAAAAGTAAGGCAAAAGTTTCTCCCTGGTTCAAAAACCCTGTGTAATTGAAGAAGTTCTTGCAAAGATAAAAGCTTCGTCCAATACTATTCATGGCAAAAGTTAAGTTTGAGTATTGATGTTGAAAGTAAAAGTCGACATCTAGAATGGGTGAAAAATGACTATTTGCTTTATGTTGAAAGTAAATGTGGTTTACAGGTGCCAAACGAGTATAAATACTACACCTCTCAACATGAACAGTTATATTGCGCGTTAAGAGGTGGGGAGTGCATATTTGTATAAGATGAGGATCATGCCCCCTTCCAGGTTTTAGGAACATATTAGAGAATGTAGATTAGGGTTTAGTATAAATTGGTCTAGACATATTGTATAGATAGGCCAGCGCCCGTTAGGGTTTCATATTAGAGTTTCTTTTATACCCTTTGTACTTTATAAATAGTTATCAATGTAATAAGAAATACCCACATGATTTTCGTTATTCTACAGAACCGGCCTTGACATTTAGGCGCTAAGTTAGATGGCAATACACTAGCGCCAACCAAATTACCAACTTGCCCAGCCAAATGCCAATTCTAACCGTTATAGCTAACCTATAATTCTACCAAAACAAATGGGTTTCACCCTGTTAACCGCCAAATTTTGAAACGTTTTGAGGTGTCCTAAAACTCTAGTGCAAACTTTGAATAATCTGGTTGTGGATATCTTGTAAAACCCTGGCAATTGCAGAACCGATATACCACAATTTGAAAATGCTTATCACAATTCAATGTTGTTATCCAAGTCAACTATTGATTGTCACCAATCTTGTACATATATAATTTTGGACTTATGGATCTTTAGAGCAACCACTAAGCATGCTTGCCATAAAGCACATGTCGTATAACAACGTGGTGTGTCTATCTACTATGTGCAAGTTTGTGGGGTTCCAACTCAAAAAACAATTAGCTATAAGTGGAGTAGCCAGGACTCTTATTAAACGAATTATAAAGTCATTTTTCATCGGATGTGGGGCATTACTCAACACTATGAAGGGGGAATAATCAAGTAACATAAAATTATGAAAGCAGAAATAAAGAGTAAGAGACAGAATCTACTTACCAGCCTGTGAGCCAAGAAGCAAAGGGACCCCATTCATTGCCGCAAAGCTTTGCACTCCAAAAGTATAGCCCAGCAGCTGTAGGGTAAGCAGAGCATATCTCAGACATTGATAGACCTACCAAGAGTGAGAATAGGCCCGCTATTGGCCATCCGTATACCATACTAACAGGTCCACCAAATGTGAGGCCAGTACCGTACAATGTGGTTATCCCAGTCATCACAGAGATGATGGAGAAACTCACTGAGAAGTTAGCGAGTAACCTACACAATTTGTCAAAGTAAATTTATAAATTACGCATCAGAAGTCATAAAATGTACAGAGATGAACTTAGAAATACTAATATATGAATCTCGCATTTTCTTGTTATTCAATCAATCTTCAAGGACACAACAATGGACAAAAGCTAAAAGCTAACCAGATATATATATTTTAGATAACTTAAAGGTCTTGAATTCAAATTCTACATGTGTGGTTCGTGATGAGTTACTAGTTATGGATAATTAGAAAATGGTTCGCCTCCTGGATAAACACACCAAGAACATCATAAATTCTTGGTAATGCCTTTATGGCACACGAATGCTCTATCTACCTTTCAGCCTCTTGTGAATGAGGTAAAAATCATCTCCAAAAAGTCATCTTAGTTTTCTTTGATGCAAATCATATATACAGTAAATAGGAAGATATTGGGAACACATGGAACATTTTGCAAGAACATCAACAATTAGATAGAAAAGTCACTTTGGCCAAAGAGAAGTTAAGTACCTTGGTCATGCGATTTGATGAATTCGCCGAACCAAGGACAGCAAGGAGCTAAGGTGTTGTTATCTAGATATGGAAAAGAAATCCCCTCATTCGTGCTAGAAGTACGAAAGTGTGAAGACCTTATCTTCTTAGAAGGCTGTTCGTCGTGAGAATGCACCACGAGACTCTTATTGGTTACAAGTGAATAGTGATCATTAGCAATTTTAGCATTCACTAGGGATTTCATAAAAGATAACTATAGCAATTTGTGTTATTAATGTTTTGTTAACGACATAACAGCTTCCTGCAGGTCTACTCCAACCCCTGCCTATTCCTAACCGAATATTTTGAAGAGTTATCTTTAGTTTCATAGATGGTTTGCGTAAGTCAGACAGGAAAACCACCATTAATGTCATGGTTAATCGCCTATTGAAGTATGTTCACTTTATAGCTGTGTTAAAATATGCTCATGAGATGTAAGGATCCATTATTAGTGTCAGAGAATGCTTATTCACAACTGACTGGAATTGAGCTTAATTTTAGTTCAGTGTATCATCCCTAAACTGACACTCAACTGAAACTGTTAATAAGACCTTGGAAATTTATGTGTTGTGTTTCTAGCTATCAGTCTATCACCCTCGTGGATGGTTGAAGTGGCTAACTTGGGCAAAATACTGTTACAACAAAAGTCTACATTCGATCATTAAATGAACCCTGTAAGAGCTTGCCTATGGCCAATAACCCCCTTTGTTAATTTCAGGTGTACTAGGTACAACTAAGCTGAAGTCAATAGAGGAAGAGTTGCTTATCAGTGAATCATCATCAAAGATGCTAGAGATAAGATTGTTGCTGCTAAAAAAAACACGAGCTCCCTATTGAGTTTGCACATGATGACCTAGTTTACCTCGAACTACAACGATATCACCAAACATCAGTGGCTGAAAAGAATGGCTGTAAGCTCACAACAAGGTATCATGGGCCCTAC
This sequence comes from Pulicaria dysenterica, assembly GCA_947179395.2. Lineage (NCBI taxonomy): Eukaryota > Viridiplantae > Streptophyta > Magnoliopsida > Asterales > Asteraceae > Pulicaria > Pulicaria dysenterica. Next base: position 92,378,829 of record OX359290.1, on the reverse strand, counting down.
CGAGTTTCAGAAAGAGTTGGAAGCAAAATACATCCAGTTTCCATATATATTCCCTACTTCGGGTTCGGGAGTGCATTGGTGATCATGTAACTTACAAACCACACTTCCAGACTAATCTTGCTAAGGGAGCTCTAACGTGCATATGTTCACTGCTAATATTTACTTTTTAGATTTTATTATTTTTCAGTTAAGATTTAGTAGACTGCTTCACAGCAATAACACCGGCTCTTCGCTGTTGCTATTAGGCTATCCGTTATACTCCCCCTCTTCCCTTTCCTTACCCACTGCCACATGAGAGCTATATCATTTCCCCCCCCCCCCCCCATTCCCTTTCCCTTACCCACTACACCCGTTATACTCCCCCTTTTCCCTTTCCCCTTTCCCACATTTTTTATTTTTATTTTTTATATTCAATAAATCATTATTAAACTATTTTTTTTTCATTAACAATTTAAAAAAAAAGTTACATAATTTAAAATTTCATACGACGATAATAAAAAAAAGAAAATTACATAATTTAAAATCCTAAAAATACGAAAATAAAAAATAAATAAAAAAGTACATAATTTTTTTTCAACTCAGTTGGTGAATCCATATTTAAAAAATATAAAAATGAGAGAGATAGAGAGAAAGAATGTATAAAATGATATGAAAAGTGGTTGGAATGGATGATGTTTATATAGTGAAAAATTAAAGAATAAAAAAAAAAAAAATAGCCGTTTGTGAAAAGTAGCCGTTGGGTGGGGGGGGGGGGGGGTGGGTGGGGGGTCACCACGTCGAGTTACACAGCGAGTCCATGGACTCGATTCACCTCCTACCCGCGCGAGTTCAACCACCCGAGGTGGTGTTCCTCGCGAGCTCGGAAGCCACTCGCGCCTCTCCGAGTGAGGTATAACGGAAGGTCTTATTCAGCCATGAATCTTTCTGGTGCGGCTTCTAGTAATTGTATAAATAGATGAGTTTTATAATGACATAAGACATGACTTTTGTGTTTAAGAAATATTACCAAGTTGTTCCTCATAGAGGTATATTAAGTTGTTCTTCCGTTTTCACTAGCAACATTGGAAAATTTTACATATGTCACTATTAAGCTTTAAGATATGTCGAACCTAATTTTTAAAATTCATATATATCTTTTGTAACTTTTCAAAATATCATAACTGCCCAACATATAATATTAAAATATCATATATACCCTTCCTATACTTACAATATATCATATTTAATCATATTTAATTACTTTAATTTCATTTTCTCATGCTTATCATAAATTTTTTTTTGAACGACAAAAGATGACCACTTAGAAGGAAGTTTCCGCATGGCCATCACCTCCACTAAGCGGACCATAAATTATTATGCCTCTATTGTACAACTTTGAATTTGCTCATGACGCACGCCACCGTCTCACCACTTCTATTGACGATATCCTCATCGTCAATGGAGTCATTACTCATACCACTTCTATTGACGATATCCTCATCGTCAATGGAGTCATTACTCATTAGACTGATTCTCTATCACCCAATTTTCCTTGTCACCAGACCATTCGGCATGTGGCGTGAGAGAGGGCAACATCAACAAACATAAGGATTCAAATTTGAGCGTGTACAAATTACTTATATGACTATTTTTTACATTTATAAATGATTAAATACAAGATCAAAATATTTATTTAAAATAATAATTTAGATAAATATGATATTTTGAAAGTTTATAAAGGGGTGTATATGATATATTAAAATTATGTTGGATTAATATAATTAATTAAAAAGTTAAATAAAGATATATATATATATATATATATATATATATATATATATATATATATATTATATAATATTTTAAAATGAGGTTGGATAAATAAGATATTTTAGATTTATAATTACGTATTGAAATTTTCCCGATATTCTACTTGTTTTTGTACGAAAATAAAAAATTTTGGACCACCAATTATATCGCGTGACGTGTAGAGTAACGACTATTATTCCTCTTGATTTGTTTGCTTTACGCAAAAAAAAAAACTCCCCTTGATTTGTCATTACTTAGAAAGAATGAATTACCGTGGCAAAATGAATTACCGAAAAACCAGTACGAAAACACCATTTGTGTGTAGAATACTAGAACTTCGGCTGTTTATTCAAAAACGAATTCAAGATCTAGACGCTGAAAACTCTGGATTAACAAGTCTACCAATGCGATTCAGAGAATCATGATCTTCCGCAAACTAAAACTCGGATTCGCAATCGCATTAAAGAATATCCGATGACCTAACTTTTCAAAAACAAAGAGGCATACGTCCGATTGCTAATAAAATCAAGGTGATTTGATTCGAGTTCATATGCTGAAGATTTTGATAAAGAAATGGAATAGTTACTTACGAGAGGCTGCGATCTAGTTCTTGCTTGTAACCGAGCTCATTCAATCTGGAATTATCGCCGGCACTGGCGATTTCGTTGCTAACTCCGGTGCCGTCACGAAGCCGGAGATACGGACCTGCTCCGTTTCCATAACCTCCGATACTGTCTTCCATATTGGTGAGTGTATTTTGCGAAATATGTGAAATGATTGTTGGTGGATTTTAGGTGACGCGGTTAACAGTGACGGGGAAAAGAGATTGAGACGCAATAATCGAAGTGAACATACCTGATCTTTGGTGTTGTTTACCAGTCAGACTCAGGACCTTATGTCGATATCTGAGTTAAAACTTAAAAGGGTCGATTTTATTCCTACTTTTAGTATGAGGTTATTTTCTCACCAACGTCACATCATAGTATATTTTTACAAACTCGTTAGCTATTCTTTTTTAATTAGATATTTAAAGATTTAAATTTTTTTTTTTTGAACACCAGTAAGGAAAATCCTCCACCATTTTTGGGGAAACCACCACTCCCAAGGCTCAAACCCAAAACCTTGAGGATGGAGTAAAACCCCAGGTACCGCTAGGGTAGAACCCCGTTGGTTTTAAAGATTTAATGATATGCATTTTTTATAAGGGTAAATTATACGAAAATACAATTAACTATAAGGGTATGCATTTAAAGATTTATTTTGTATTAAAAATACACACAACTTATAAATTTGATTTATTATATCTAAGTTATCTATTCTAACCGGTAACATATAAAAAACAGAACTTTGGTACCTGATAATACAAAAAACTTTCAAATTTGGTTCATTGTATACAATCGATAATCGGTTACCTAGTAATCAAGTTACCAATTAAATACAATGAACCAAATTCGTAAGTTGTATAAATTTTTAAGTACAAATAAAGTTAATTGCATACAATGATAATATTAGCAAAAATTGTTGTACTTTCGCGCATTGTACCCTTTTTTATTATATATGACAAAGAGGTGTTGTATACCTGTATACAAATCATTACCTCTTGTTTTTGTGTGTTGTTTTAGCTTATTATTTGTGGTAGAGGGCAACTGGCGAAGATTCGAATTTGGACAAGTTGCCTGTGACGGTGATGGTTTTCGGCGGCGGTGATATCACCGGTGAAAACAAGAGGGGGGTGAAGGTTGTTTTGAGGATGGCGGTGACCGGTGGTTAGATCTCAGGGTGGCGGTTAAGGGGTGGTAACAGAGGTGGTCGGGATTGTAGTTCAGTGGTAGTGGTGTCTCTGGCGATCGCGGAAACTAGGGTTCCGGCGATGACGGCGGAGGCTAGGGTTCCATCGAGAGCAGCCATATTAAAGATTTGAAAGTGATTTAGATGGTGTTTTGTGTATTTTGAAGGTGGGTTTAAGAGGGTGTTTCATGTTTGATACAAATTACTAGCTTGGTAAATTCTTTCAAAATAACACTATTTGATTAATAATTTTTTAATAACCCAATTTTAATAAAAAACTCAAGAAAATGAAGCATAAAAATCTACTGACACCATCCATGAAGAACAAATTGTATTCTCTTGTCAAACTAATGATTTTTAGGTTAAAAGTCAATATGATTGTTGTTAAAGATTTATCAAAATTCTTCTAGTTGTATTCACATTTAGCTTGAGAAGTCATAGGTTTGACCTTTAAAGTCAAATTGTACTTCATTATATTAACGAACAAAGTTCGGGACATGTACATAGGAGTTGTGCAAGTTGATTTCTAAATGAGAAACTACTACACTAGAGGATTCCAACCAAGAAGCTAATGGTTCTAAAGAAGTATTGACTAAATTCTTCTCCCACTCTCCATTTCATTCAGAATTGAATTCGTGTTGCGGATGTTGTCATCTGATGCTCCCATGCCATTGCGAGATCGGATACAAACATTCTCAATCTCTGATGGTGCCACATTTAAACCATTCATATTGCCCGGTTGAGTGTCGTTTCTGGACTCTGCTAACATCTGGAAATACATGTGAGGCCCCCAACCTGCATATCAACCATAATTACTTGTGGACAGTAATCAAATCTACTAATTTCTAATAATGATCATCCAAAAACCCAAAAAAGAAAATACTACTTTATTACAACAACCCAAAATGAAAAGTGCTATTGTTAGTGTAATCCGTCTCTGACACGCATCAATGACAAACATAAATAAATTGGAGGGTATACCATCAATGTCATAAGGTGGTGGAAAGAATTGTAAGTAACAAAATGAAGCAACTGTCATCCCTGCATACGGAAAAGAAAGTTAGAAAATAAGCTCATAATGAAATGTTTATATAACAGAATGATAAGTTTCTAAAACCAAAGTGTTTGAAAAACATACTAACCTAAAAGGCCACCTGCAAATACATCTTCCCAATGATGCCAATAGTCATCAACTCGTGAGACACCAATTAGTGCTGCAACAAGTAAGGGAAAGACAACAACACAAAGCTTCGCAACATGGCCCCTTTGATCAAATACCCTGATCTTTCCTGCCATGTACCAGGAGACAAAACCAAGACCAGCAAAGGACCCTACACGTTGAAGGATAAATTTTAATATGTCTGTGGAATATGGTATAGAACAAGGACACTACAACATCGTAAGAATGATATAACATGAAGATGAATCAGGGTAAAGTATATATCCACTGCTCATTAAGTTCAGAGTACATGATGTCAGGATCACTGAACTTTTTTCTTTCAAATCCAATATGCTAGTTAAAGGTAGCATGGGCAGGTTGGGTGATGGGTAGAGATAGGCTTTTCCTTTAGTACAAGCCGGGCCAGATAATCTTTTGTCCACCAAAAATAATTTTGGCGGCTAATGATTAGCTCATTAATGACACATTAATGAGGGGTATTTTGGGCAAATCAAGTCTCGCACATTAATGACGGTCCACCCGAATGCAATTCACGGTTGGAAAAAACATATAAATGACCAAAATACCCTATTAATGAGTTGTTAATGATGTTACAAACAGTTCTTGTTTAAGCTTTTCTATATATATATCTATACTACATTATAAAGCATTTAACTTTCTCTCTCTTAAAATTTGTTAAGACTACTTAATTTTAAGTAGTACAAGTTTTTATGCTTAAGATATAAACACTTAAAGCAATAGCTTAATCATTCATTTCCTTAATTATCTCAACTAATTTAATGCAACTATTACTTTAATAAATCATTAAACATCACAATAACTATTTAATTATCTAATTTGACTAAATTACTTACATCAATACAATTTTAAGGCTATAGGATATTTTTCTCTAATAATTTATAATAATATTTTTTAATTGTTTTTCAAAAATCTATTTTAACAACTAATAAAATGGTTGATTGTAAAAAAAGTAAAGAAATTAGAAAAAAGAGACAAAACATGGATAGGTTGACTAACACCGCATTTCACACATATCATACACCACTTTTAAAATCAAACATGTTGACGAGCACAAACTATTGTCATCGCCGCCGCATTGCGCTGGTGCAATGCTAGTATATATATATATATAGGGAAAAGTTAATATGAGTATAATTCTTAATGTGACTACCATTTGTAATCACCATTAATGCTTATTAATAACTCATTAATAGGGGTATTTTGGTCTTTTATATATTTTCCCAACCGTGAATTGCGTCCTGGTGAACCGTCATTAAAGAGTGAGGCTCAATTCAAACTATCAGTCATTAGTGCGTCATTAATGAGCCGTCATTTTTATTGGTCATTTATTATATTTTAGTCGAGGGTCAAGATTGGTTCTCGCGGTACTCACATTAAGAGTTGTTCTCAAATGCTTATGGAGGTTGTAGGAACTAAAATACATACTTTTGGTGATTTTCCACCGGTTTGACCTATTCAACCAACTTGACTCATTCCCCTTTTAGCAAAATCTTTTATCTAACCCATCAGGAGATGTAAAATAACCTGAATCGACCCATTCATAGGTAAATGGGTCAAAATTGGAATCTCTAATGATAGGTGACTGGGCAGATAACACTCTTGGCAAAAGAAATAATACGTCCATGAAGATTGGCAATTTAGAATACCCTAAAAATTTACACTAAATACTCCACTGAACATTCTACTAAAACAGACATGAAAATTATAAAACATCATTGATAATCCAATACCGGAATAGGTTCTCTCACTGATTTAGAAGGTTAGCAAGAAAAACAAATAACCTGAAACCATGACGCAGTTGCTTTAAACAGGAATAAACAAACTTACAAGATGTGTGTCCACTTGGGAAACTTTTATGTCCTTCTTTAATTACAGATGTCAATCCAGTACACATGACATTACTGGTAACAGGATCAAAAACCTGAGTATGCAATGTGGTGACAAGAAAACATATCAGAAATAGACAAATAGTAAGAGACTAAGAGGTACTTAGCCTTATAAACTGCAAAAGATAGAACCCATTAGGAATTTAATATCTTAGAAGTTAGAACTCACCCCCTTGCCATCTGGGAAGCAGCGCCAAAAGAAGTCTGGACGAGGCCGACCAACAGCATCTTTTATTGCATCAGTTAAAACTCCTGTGATAAGTACTGAAAACAGAAGGCCTGGTAACAAACGATAAGATAAATTTAAGTCACTCAGCCATCTTTTCAGGTAAAAAGTAGAATGGCCACCAAGAAAGCATATTTGACGGATGATATTTACCAAGTACGGCTTGATGCAGATCGTAAACATCCTTTCTAACAAAGTAGTATATTAGTATGACTGCAAGCGGCAATAGTATTGCAATAATCTGAAATGGAAGACTGACAACAGTTGAGTACTTTCATTTGTGTCAAATTGAGACAGTAAAAGGTGTCAGGGACTCCTGCTTAACATTCATAAAATTATGAAAGACTACCTACCGGAACAGCCCACAAGGGAACAGTATTGTCTTGCAAAGGGTATTTAAGGTCTTCCATCATTTCTGCCCCAACAAAGCGGTGAAATGGTTCTATCACGTTCAGAATGACTTCTACGACCACAAGAAATAAGAGAACAAACCAATCATTCATATGAGTCCTTGCCACTTTAGCTCCATGAGACCTTATGGTATGAGCACCAAGTTGGATTTCTGGCATCTCCCCTAAATTTAGCAAACCAACATTGTATAAATGAATAAGGTATGAAGGATAAGAAAAAGATTAAAAAAATTTCTTTTCATTATAGAAGCCACTAAAAGATCAACATAAGGCATCCATTTGAAGAAATTAAAAAGAAAAAAGAAAAAGAAAAGAAAGTGCAACCATTATCATTCGACTAGATCAAAGGAAAAGACCATGAAGAGAGAGAGAGAGAGAGGAGTTATGGTGTTACTGTCTATGTTAGAGAAGTACATGCTACCCACAAGTCAAAAGCATCTATAGCAAGCATGGGTAGCCATATGATCAGCCATAATCTGATTTTACTTTAAATGCTTTTTCTCTTGTTTTCGGAATACAACTTATAAAAGTAAAAACAAAGAAGGCAAATAAAGGAGTGAAATGATCTCTGCAATAGGGATTGGACTTCAGTCTTTCACCAAGAGGATACAGTTGTTTGTAAATTGTAAGTACAGGTCTGTAACCTATAGACTGAAAAATCATTATATATGGAGGCTTTTAAATATACATATCTGTTGTTCCCTGGTTCAGCTAGCTACTCTTTATATTAATATTTCAAAAATCCAACATAATGAGCAAACAACACTGGCCAGCTTATTATTCATACAAGTAAAAGCGTATATGAACATTGAGCATGAGTATGGCGTAATGCACCCAAAGATAATTTGGCATAGAAAGCTTGGTTGAGCATTAATAATGTTAAAGTTCTTCAGCACAAGGACTAACATACAAAGGTGAATCTGAACAGGTAGAATGTGGATTGCAGCAGTAGCGAAATTAGTAGCTCCTTTTTTCAGGAAGGGCAAATTGCGTTAATGGAGATCACAAGGAAGTTAGCGAACAATAGAGGCAGTAGTGAGATAGAAAGAACTCCCACAGAAACATAATGTGGGAGTCTTCTGAAATGTACTTAATGATAAATTGCGATTATAGTAAAAACATCAAGTGATATGCAAATACAAAGATTTCATTGACCAGTCTGCGAGTAAAATGTTCAATGTAGCAGTTTTAACTCTATAAAAAATTCTCTTAAAAAACTGTGGGTGTCTTTCAATTCCAAATAGTCTCTCACTCTCACTCACATAGTATCACATTCAGCTTTTACCTCAGATCCAAAACACATGTTTGGCTTTTAATCCAAAAGAATTGAAAAACTTTATCCACATAGAAAAATTATCTTAAATACTTAAAAATTAGAATGTAAGTCTCTTCAGTCTTCTCACAAGGAACATAGATAGACAAATCGACATCGACACTCCATTTTCAGCAATAAATTGGCGACATAAATTGGAGCGCAAAATGCCGGAAAGAATATATAATCAAACGACAGTGAGCGACAGAACATCAAAATGCGAGCGCAGAGACTCCAGACGGCATGCTGCTGAACTCCATTTAAACACAACCAAACCAAATACATTATGATCTAAGTGGTTCCTTGCAATCAATTTAGGGGAATGCCTAACCTTGATATATATAATAACTATAATTCAATTCCGTTATGCATATAAATTCGATAAAATGTGTGTTTCGGTTGAAGATTTAGAGAATCAGTAACCGTGTGAAAACAGTAAACAAAATTACGAAGAATCTGAAACCATCAATACCTGATATAACTTGAGAAATAAAAGAGAATAGTCTCTAGTCTCTACACGCCAAGCCTCTGCAATTACGTGTGCTTTCACCGTGAGATTGTGTGTGTGTGTGCGCGCGTGTGTGTGAAAGAGATTACAAATACCAATTGTTGAAAAACCAGGGCGGGGGCTCAGAGACGCACAGAGTCAAAAAGGAAGAGACCGATGGAGACTTGAGGGGCAAAGCATGCAGAATGTTTGGAGGAGATGCAACTTTACTCAAATTTAAAGCCAATCAAGAATTTAAGATAAAAAGTGATATTCCCCCTTCAATTTTTTGAATTTATTATATTTTTTTTTATCAAAAGCTATATTATATATAACTAGCATCATACTCGCACAAAGTGACGGCAACGTATATTTCTACTCCTTAACATATCTATTTTTAAGACGTAAAGAGCATGATATTTATGTATACGGTGATGCCAAATAATTTTCGTTTGATAACATATCTATTTGTTTTATCTTTTTGCCACTTTCTTTACTAGTCTGTTCTCTATAATTTAAAAAAAGTTTATGAAAATATATTTCAATAATTAAGTTATTTTGTATTGTCTTTGACTTTCACAGTTGACTTTGATTTTCTTAAATATGTAAAGTTTAGTTATTAAAATGAAATATAGGAATCTTATTAACTACGTAGTATATCTAATAGTTACTCAATTTAGTTTATATGAGAGACAATTTAGTAATTTTAAAACACTTAAAATTTAAGAGTTTAACCAAACGACTTAAATACTTTATAATATAGTATAGATAGTATAGATATGTACCCACACTCAAATACCGTACAAAAGACTTGTTTGATTTTTTAGAAGTAAATCAAAACAAATCTCGAATGTAACTAAGAGATTACTGTTAAAAACTCTCGAACTCAACAATATCAAACAAGAACATCAGAATCATAACATCCGGTTTATAAAAGAAGTATGCAAAAATACAAATCAAGACTTAAACTGAAGTACCAAGAACTGATCTGAAGCACTCGCTTAAATCTCACACAAAACCTAAGAGAAAAAACAAAAGAACAAAGACTAACTCACTATATATGCAGAACTATCAAACTAGAATCACGTACGTATGAACTAAGCATAAACTCTCTTTTCTAACTTGGGCCAATTACCAACAAGACCCAGCCACCTATGGGCCATGACAATAAATCAAATAAGACTAAAAACAAGCCAAGGCCCACTATACACTTATAGTATTCATGAGTTATGTAATACATTTAACCAAAAGGCACCTAAGGGGAGAACCCGGACCACATCCGCACTAGGTGCGCACCCGAGCCGGGTCTCAACCCGGTCTCAAGCTCGCCCCCTTCAAGCCCACAAACAGCTTCCAACCTTCACGAGCCCAACATCCAACATTCAGCCCACTTTCTTCCTACTCTCAAACACCTACACAAAACAAACAAAATAAATTAATATGTACCCCAAAGTTGGTCTTGGAGAATATTATAATTTCAACACCCCCCCCCCCCCCTCAAGACCAACAGGGGAATTATGACTACTCTTGGACAGAGTTACTAAGTCCCATTTTGGAACACGAGAGAACAAGCTGTGTTGAAGGCAACGACGTAGAAAACACACCTGCAACCTGTTCTGCAAAAGAAACTTTAACAACATTAATAACACCTTTAACAACTTTATCCCTCGCGAAATGACCCTCCGTTTTAAAGTGTTTAATCCTTTCATGAAACACAGGATTACGAACCAACATAATAGCCGATTCACTATCACAGAAAATAGACACATGACTTAAACCTTTAACACCCAAATCAAAGAGAAGCCTCAAAATCCAAATAATACTTTGATCCGTTACTAAAACATTAGAATCCAACAGAATTTTCACAGGAACGCACACAGGCATACCAAACTCATGATGCAACTCCAAACAACACTTTCTTTGAGTAAGACACACACCGTTAGGAGTCTCAATTACCTCAACCATAGCTCTAACCAAACTTGGATCACAATAAGCTTCCTTATAACTTCCAGGATCAAAAATTTTATCAAGACTAGATACCAAAAACATTAAACCTAGCACACTCACGAAAAAATTCATTGAATCTAGCTGAGAATAATTAATAGATCTTTCAATCCCATATCTACATTTTCCTATGACACGAAAATCATTAAACCTAGCAGACATTCTCGACTCTCTCCTAGGTTTAACTGAACTAACAGACATAAGAATTAACAGTACCGGTACTAGTTCCCTCAGACTGAACAGAAGTAGTGGTAGTGGGACTACCTACCTGAGACTGAGGAATTAGTACCTCCACACCCTGGTCATCCAAAGAGTGCTCTGCACAAGTTCCACCAACCTAATGGCTATCACCAATACCACCTATTGACTGCTCTTTAAAGAAAGGATTAGAACTAATATGATTATCATCATTGGGAACAGACTGAGGACTTTCAGCATCTAAGGTCAAATTTTGTTCATCAAGGAAACTGCAGTAACCCTTAAGAGAATCAGACTCAAGATCGAGACCAGAAGATCTCATTTTAAAAGGAAACACCTCTTCATAGAATTTCACATCCCTGGAAAAGAAAACCAAACTTGAGTCAAGACTAAAAAGTTTGTAACCCCTTTTCTCATTTGAATATCCTAACAAAACAGCTTTATCAGCTCTTGATTTTAACTTGTCATCATTATTAAGTATAGTAGAGTAACATAAACATCCAAACACTCTTAAATTATCGAATTTAGGAGGGTACTTATACACCTTTTCAAAAGGAGTGACACCATTTAACACAGACGTTGGAGTTCTATTTATTAAAAAAACAGCAGTTAAAACTGCTTCACCCCAAAACTTCAAAGGAAGAGCAGACTGAAACAATATAGACCTAGTCACATTAAGGATATGTCTATGCTTCCTCTCCACAACCCCATTCTGTTGAGGAGTATAGACACAGCTAGTTTGATGCACAATACCTTTATCCTTAAAAAATTCTTTCATATTACAATTTAAAAACTCAGTCCCATTGTCAGACCTAACCACTTTAACTTTGGTATTGAAGTGTGTAAAAAGAATATTATAAAAAACAGAAAACCAATAGAAAACTTCATCTTTAGACTTTAGAAGATAAACCCAAACAGCCCTTGTGACGTCATCTACAATGGTTAAAAAATATTTGTATCCATCATAAGTTGCTTTTCTACAAGGCCCCCAAATATCAAGATGAATAATATCACCTAACTTGAACGCCTTATGATCACTAACAGAAAATGAATTTCTAGTCTGTTTTGCTCTATGACAAACCTCACAGGGTAAAATTGGTTCATTTCCTATTTTTTGTTTATTTTTAACACAACTCAGAGCTTGGTCCGAAGGATGACCAAGTCTACAATGCCACACAAACTTACTAACACGACATACAAGACTAGGACTGTTATTCAAACACTTACCATCAGACGAAACATGATCTAGGTAATAGAGTCCTCCTACTTCATTACCAGACTCCATAGTCTCCTTAGACTGAGAATCCTGAATGTTACAAGAATACTCATCTAAGACAACTTTGCATTTACTATCCTTACACAACTTATGAACATGCGGAAGATTCATGTTAAAATCAGGAACATCAACAAGATCAACAAGGCTAGATTCAGTTATAACCATATGTTGATTAGCACCTGAACCAACAACCCACTTCCTAACTCTAGAATCTTTTGAATTTTCAACATTACTAGAACAACACACACCTGCCATATTGGCAGTGACACCCTCTATCGTAGTATTACCATTGATTAAGGAGATGATCTTAGCATATTATTCACCAGTGAGAAAAAACTTATCATTATCAGACACCTTACAAGAGTCGGTATCATCAGATAAAGTTGAAACAAAAGCATTATTAACAAAGGATTTATTACATCCTTGAGACTCAGATTTGAATTGAAAATCACTTCCATTTCTAAACTTAAAATCTTTCGGATAGCCGATGAGCTTAAAACACCTTTTTATAGTATGACCCTTGATGCCACAATGTTTACATTGCATATTGTTAAAAGACGTATTGTTACTTCTATTACCGAAGCTTTTTTCTTTGTTACTCTTCTTGGAATCATTGAACCTACTTACAAAAGCAGAAGATTGAGAACCAAACTTGCTAGAACTAGAAGACAAGGAACCACTCTTTTGAAGTGATTCCTCTCTAGATACAATAGAGAAAGCAGTTCTAACAGAAGGTAATGGTTCCATAAGAAGAATGTGACTCTTAACTTGATTGTACCCATCATCTAATCCATTTAAAAATTGCATAAGTTTCATTAGCTTAGAATGGTTTTTAAGACTGGTATTAGCATCACAGGTACACTCAGTTAAATTTGTGAGAGAATCAAATTCCTTCCATAAGGAATCAAGTTTCGAAAAATATTCGGAAACAGTTAAACCATTTTGAACTAAACTGTTTATCCTCTGATGAACATTAAAAATAACAGATCCATCAGATTTTTGGTAGGTTTCTGTTAACTCATCCCAGATCTCACATGCAATTTCAGAACATGCATGATTAGAATAGATAGACTCGGATATTGAACTAAGTATCCAAGAACAAACGATCGCATTTACTCTTTCCCATTTATGATAATTTTTCCCATCTTTTTCATCAGGGATATTGTACGAACCATCAACAAAACACAATTTATTTATTCCTTTTAAGGCCCTAATAATAGAACTTTTCCAAACTCTAAAGTTATCAGAACCAGTCAGCTTAACCCCAATAATGGATACAACCGCACTATCAGAAGGATGCAAATACAATGGATCATCTAACCCAATAACAGCTTTGGTTTCTTTTAAACCTGATCTCTTAGGATTGGTATCCTTGGGACTAGACATAATGAACCAGAAAACACACGAGCAAAAAAGAACAAAAAAAAAAAACAAAGAGCAATAACAATATACAAGCTACACACAAAACATTATCAGCTTCACTAGTCACATATGAATAAGAAAACAGTAGGCAAGGATTATACTGAACGGAATATAATGAGCAGTATACTATTCTTGTCTAAAAAACAGTATCAAAAGAGAACAATGTATGAATCAAAGCAACATACAAACCAAAACAGTAAGCAAGAACAATAGGTGAGAACAATATACGAACCAGAATAGTCTACTAACCAAATTATGAAATCAGTTAGCAAGAACAGCAAGTAAGATCCATATACGAACCAAAAAAATAACAAGAAGGAAAGAAGAAAACTTACAGAGTCTTGCTCGGGTTGAAGTGAGCAAGAACACAAACCTTTTCTGAGAACATCAAGGATTAAGATCAATGAATCAACCAGCAAGCAACGCAGATCAGACTTCGAATCTGATTCAACCGCAAATCAGCAACGGAAGCAAACCAACCAGGACCATTGCCTAAACAAATCAAACGGGTACTCGATCTGGTCTTTAACAAACCAAACAATCCACCACAGAGAGCAATCGGGACCAACAGAGGAACAAATCCAAACCCCCAGCGATCTAATCGATCAAATAAACAAGGGCTCTAATCGATCAGGAGCCAACTTAGGGTTTCACACTTCTCGAACAAGAATAGATCGACAACAGCCACTCGATCACAGAAGAACAAATCCCGAACAAATCCTAATCGACAACAATAAATCGATCACAGAAGAACAAATCATGAACAAACCTTGTTCCTTTAATCTCTCAGATTCTCAGCCAATCAATCAGTACTGGCTAGGGTTTATACCGAGCCCACACAAGAAAACAGAATAACCTTCGATATCTCACAAACAAAAAACGATCGACCCAATCTAGGGTTTCTTCAGTCACGAACAGAACCAAATCGATTAAAGAGTCGTAGCTCTGATACCATATTAAAAACTCTCGAACTCAACAATATCAAACAAGAACATCATAATCATAACATCCGATTTATAAAAGAAGTATGCAGAAATACAAATCAAGACTTAAACTGAAGTACCAAGAACTGATCTGAAGCACTCGCTTAAATCTCAAACAAAACCTAAGAGAAAAAACAAAAGAACAAAGACTAACTCACTATATATGCAGAACTATCAAACTAGAATCACGTACGTATGAACTAAGCATAAACTCTCTTTTCTAACTTGGGCCAATTACCAACAAGACCCAACCACCTATGGGCCATGACAATAAATCAAATAAGACTAAAAACAAGCCAAGGCCCACTATACACTTATAGTATTCATGAGTTATGTAATACATTTAACCAAAAGGCACCTAAGGGGAGAACCCGGACCACATACGCACTAGGTGCGCACCAGAGCCGGGTCTCAACCCGGTCTCAAGCTCGCCCCCTTCAAGCCCACAAACAGCTTCCAACCTTCACGAGCCCAACATCCAACATTCAGCCCACTTTCTTCCTACTCTCAAACACCTACACAAAACCAAATTAAGTTAAAACAAACAAAATAAATTAATATGTACCCCAAAGTTGGTCTTGGAAAATATTATAATTTCAACAATTACATTGTGTAATACAAGAAACTATTAAGGTTAATTGGTAGTTAGTTACTCTTTGTCTCGTTTGTCACTTGAATTGATGATTCATTCCTGTCAATTCTTTTTGTTCCATCACGATATCGAAAAAGTATAATCTGCATCGTAAGTCTTAGAACTCTTGGACTATATTTCTTTTATTTTCTTCAAACATGATTTTGTTTCTATCTCACCCTACCCACAATTAACTAAGGTATAGTTTGTTGTTTCTACTGATTGTTGACTGCACGGACAAAGATTAGAGTGTAAACCAATACCATCTCATCTAGAGTATTCTAACCGCAATCCTACCGATAGACACCTTCCACATAAACACGGAGATCTTCTTTGGTGCAAGGGGTATTCCATCTTGTTTTCTTGTTATTGAACTTTCCAACTCTAGCCTGAGCCATTTCTCGTGGATTAGCCATCGAATTTGTTTTAAAGGGCATTTGGAACTATATTATGAACGAAATCCTCTAGTGCCTCGAGTTCACCCAACTCCCTTTGTATAGATTCATGTCATCTATAATATTATTCTAGTTTGATTTACCTAAGTTTTCTTGGCTAAGGTAAGAGTATCAGATGTATTAAAAATATGTTTATAGATTTAAGTTATGTAGTAAACAAAAAGTCTATATTACAAAAGGATATTTAAAAAGTGTATGTCCAGCCGTTAAAAATAAGTACTAAACTTTACGGTTAATAAAAATATGTTGCTTTTCCTTAAAAAGAAATATTGAAAATTGGAGTAAAACATTTGTTTGGCTGGTAGTTACATGTAGCAAGGTAAAAGAACAAAAAAAATTATTCTTAACTTTTTAAGTTTTAGTTAAGACATATAATTATCTCTTTGGTTTGCAGGATTTGCCTGGAATTACCCGGAATTGGAATTGAAGATTTCTAATCCCAAGTCGTGTTTGGTTCATAGAATTATAAGAATTGTATTTTGAGTTCCCCCCAAATCCCAAGTTTATGGAATTACAATTTCATCACTAAACCAATTGAATCTTATGGAATTCAGTTTTTACGCTCACCATATACGCTATTACGCTTCACGACTACCGACACTTCCAACCATCACCCCTGCCGCCGCCGACCACCAACCGCCACCGACCATCACCAACCGCCACCGCCACCACCGCCGCCCACCACCACCAACCGCCACCACCACCACCATCACCACCTCCACCGACCACCACAAACTGCCACCTCCACCAACGTCACTACCGCCGCCGACCACCACCAACCGCCGTCGCCGACACTGTCACCATCACCAACCGCCACCACCAACATCATCACGACCGTCGTCGCTGCCGCTACCACCGCCGTTATCAGCGTCACTGCCACCGCCGAGCATCACCTACCACCGCCACTGTCCATTACTGTTTCACCACCATTACCGCCATAACGTCCACAACCCGACATGGGTGGTAGGTAGGGTGGGGTGGGTAGGGTAGGGGTAGGCTGGAAATGGTTGATGTAGGGTGGGGTAGGTAGGGTAGGGTAGGGTAGTGTGAGGTGGGGTAGGTAGGGGGTGGGTAGGTTGGTTGGGTAGGTAAAGGGTAGGACATAAGGTTCTTCATTTTTGTTAATTCCATTCTAAGTTTCACTCCACCATCCTGGCATTTCACAGTTTCACTCCACCATCCCCCGCCATAACGTTTATCTTAGCCTTGAGATAACGTTTATCCTACCCACCCCACCTTACCTACCCCCCCCCCCCCCCCGCCACCATCATCCCCCGCCGCCGCCACCATCCACCGCCCAGAGCCCTAAACCCATCTCTCCCTCCCTGGTTCATCCTCACCAAATACCACCTCCACCATGGCTAAACAACCCAGATCTTAAAATCCACCTAACCTAATCGATGGCTAAACAACCCAGATCTGCAAACCACCAACCACCACCAGAAATGCGACTGACCGGTGCCAAAAATCGAAACCCTAATCGATGGTTATGTGCCTGTGTGTAGAAATCCCCACCAGAAAACCCTAATCGAAACCTAAACAAACCCAATTGAATGAAGATCTGAAAGAGAGAGAAAGAGAGAGAGAGAGAGGTTTTGTTGTTTCGGCAGTGGCGACGAACGTAGTGTGCGGTGGTGAAGGTCCGATGAGGCGGTGATAGATGGCGATGGTCCACGGTGGCGGTGGTAGAGTTCCGGCCAGTAGGAGACGATGGTTCTTCACAGGATACAGAGAATAAAAGGGTTTTTGATTTTGAGTTCAGATCTTGTTTATCATCGATGGGTGTGTGTGTGTGTGTGTGTCGTTGGTGAAGTACGGCGGCGGTGGTGTGTGTGTTCTTGTTTATCATCGATTTTGAATTCAGATCTGGTAGTGTTTAGAGAGAGAGGGGGGGTGAGGGAGAGGGAGAGGGAGAGATGGACAGAGATAAAGAGGGTAATTAAAAAAATTAAGCTAGAATTCATTACTTAACAATTATTAAACCATTAATAATTAAAAATGTTAAAAAAATATTAAGTTAACTATTTTAATTACAAAATTGGTCCTTTACATGTAAAAAGACCATATTACCCCTCAAACTAACGGTAGAAACCAACGGCGTAAGGGGAAAGGACCAATAGTGTAACAAATTCTTAAATAAATGACTAAAATTGCAAGAAGTTTGGCTAAAGGACCAATAGTGCAAAAGACCCTATTCTAAAAGGACGAAATTTGTAATTAACTCTTTTTATTTTAATGAAAGGGATTGTTACATATTACTTTCATTCTTTAAAACCACTTAATTAGCTCTTGAATTCTCTGTGATGGTCTCTCTTTCTCCATCTCATAGCATTTTGCATGATTGATGAATGAGAATAGAATCTGGCAAAGTTTTCAACGAAGAAGTTAGAGAAAAATAAGAATATGAATATGCAAAGGGTGAGGTCATGTTCTCTCACAAATATGATAGTGGACCCTATAAGAGGATCCATTTTTTACTAACATAAGAGACCCACTCTCATGTTTGTAAGAGAACATAATGGGTCATGTTTGACTCAAATATGAGAGTATCCTAACTCATATACAAATGACATAGAATTATAGAAAACAACCTCCTTTAAGGACATATATATAGTTTCTGTGTCAGGAAAGGTTCTGTTAATTATGTGCAATTGTGCATTTATTCATATTTCTTTAATATTAAAAATAATATAAATGTTGCACTTGCAATAAATACAAAAATCATTTAGGCACTATTGAAAATATTCATTTATGAGACATTTATAAATGTTTACTTGAAAATTATACATCATGCTAACACCATGCTAACACCACTTAACTTATGTAAGCGACTCTAACAAACATTCAATAAGCAAATAATTAAAAAAATAAACTTTAATTCATTTAAATTAGTTTATAAGAATAATATTACCTAAGTTATGTGATGTTAATATGTAAATCGTTTTTTAATACTTATATGAAAATTGTGCAAATAAGAGTAGTAATTAATTTAGATGAATATATAATTTGAAGACATTTTGTGATAAATCTCATATGAAGAAAAGTAGCCAAGAATTTATCCAAGAAAGTATTACTAATTAAGTTAGGTATCAAATTGGGTGTGCGCTTATTGCAATTTTGATAGTGACGATTATTCGATTGATGGCCCCTTATGATTTTAGTTGCTTGGCTCATGTTTTCATTAAATTATCACGTGAACGTTTAGTGGTATGATGTTTGGAAAACTTAATAATGGTCGGGGTTCAATCATCGATACATAAAACATTTTGGATTGTATAAAAAAGTATAAGAAACAATCATAAAAGTTAGGTCACGAATGTTAGAGTATAGCTCGACTTTCCTGATAAACTTATGATCCCAAAATAAAAACTAGTGACTACATAAGTTAGGTATATACTGATCTTTTTTAGATGTTTTTATATCTTGTAAATAAAAATATAGAATAAGAAATAAACCCATTGTATCATTCTATATTTTACTTCTACTAATGAAATTTGGTTCCACTTAAATAAATATTAAATAAAATTTCGGAGATGGTTTAAACGAGATTTATATTTCTTGCATGAATTAATCTTGTCTATTGATTAAAACAAATCAATGACTCGTCCACCAAAATATAATTTACAGTTAGATAAATATATAAATAGTTAAAATATTCCTATTAATATTCCTCAGATTGAATCATTAATATAGGACTTAAAGTGTTAAGGTACATTTTGAAATTTTTTTAGATGCTTTTACATCTCGTAGAGAAAAAATGACTCCGATTGAATCATTATATATATATATATATATATATATATATATATATTATTTCTACTAATGAAATTTTTCTTCACTTTCCGAAATCATATAGATATTCATGATACAATTGATATAGAACTTAAAGTTTTACAAAGTTCGGGGGTTAAATCATAAATGTGGGAAGCCTTCAGGCAAAAGTTTTGCCTTTGGTGAAAAAATGGTAGTGGCGGTTTAGAATCGAGGATGATGTACAATGAGTACGTCTTATTAAAAGTCTTTATGGTAAAGAAATGGAGAAGGGTGGTGTAAAAATCATACAAAAGGAGTGGGGAACGTGTAGAGTCGTGTCATTAGGGTCTAGTTAGATTTCAATATCTGGAGAGGGGTTTTATAATATGGTAAAAAAAGCGCTTGGTTCAGAGGAGTTCATCATGTTTTGGAAAGAGGACAAGCCGAGGTTTGATAAGTTTAAGGAGTTATTTCCTAGGTTGTTTACGGTTGAAGCTAATTAAGAGGTTAGATTCGTTGATAGGGGTGTGGTTAGATGGGGCATAGTCGTGGAGGTGGGAGTGGAAGAGAGAGAGAGAGAGAGAGTTAAGGAGGCAAGGGTTCGGTGAACTTAATGATCTTGTTTCAGTTGTGTAGAATTTTTCTATTACTTTCAAAGGAGGGGACAAATGGGTTTGGGGTTCATATGAAGATGGTTTATTTTTGTTAAAATCCCTATCAGATTTGATTGACAACAAGATTCTTAATCATGGTAACTTGGTCGTGCAAACAAGATGACACACTCTTTTGCCAAGAAAGGTTAATATCTTTTTGGTGGCGCTAAAGAATGTGCTAGCACTAAGATGCTCACTAAATGATTGTAGAGTTGATCTGCACTCTCTTTCGTGTCCATATTGTGATAAAGAGGTAGAAGATTTGGAACATTCTCTATCCTCGTCTTCATTTCTCCAATGAACTTTGGCATTGGTTTTGTTTATGGTAGGGTGGAAGATTTGCCAAAGGTGGAGGAGAAGATTAACTTACGTGCCTTTGGAAGGAGCTATGGTATGGGGAGCTGTATACCTTCATGTAGTGTTGTAAACATTTTTCTTTTGTGGGGTGGGGGTGCCATTCCTTTCATAATCATCTCAATTATGTTTAATTTCAACAAAGGCAAATAACTTGTTAGAATTAATAAGCTATGAAAATGTAATATATGAAGGGTTTTGATTTGACCAAACCACTATATGACACAAATTGGTCAAATCCTGGGTTTGATTCTACTGGTTCAATCCTAAAAGCGGAACTGAATTGAACACAACCCTCTAAACCCCAAAAAGGGTTAGGATCTTTAAACTAATGATCTATTTCAGTTTCTCAATCATCTACAATAAAGGTTTAGAATTTTACGTGCTTTGATCCTGGGATTGCTAAAGACAGTCCACCACTACCGTATCTCCAATGAACTGGCTGCTAGACCGCTCCTGGATTTACCCGATCAACAATACTCGAAATCTTGAGTATGTATGTATGTGTGCGTCGACCTCCAAAAGCCGAAACACCCTTGGGTGTTGTTCTTGAGCTTCGCCGAGAGAGAGAGAGAGAGTGTGTGTCGACGAGAGAGAGAGAGAGTGGAGGCTAGGGTTATCTTGTGATCATCAATCCTTAAAGCTTGAAAGGTTATTTATAAACCTCATTAAAAACCCAAGCCCGTTTAATTAAAGCTCATGTTTTTAATTAAACTTTCATTTCTCTCACTTTGACCCCTGCACTTTACTAGTTAATTAATTAACTGGTCCATTAAATATTAACCTTAATATTTAATTTCTCCTTAAATAATAAATAACTATTTATTATTTATTTCTTTTCTGATAATTAATTCGACTGATTAATTTTATGGTAAATTCCAACTGTTCTTATTTGGGTGTGTAGCAGTGTGACCCTTTAGTCTCTTATAACATTTGATACAATGTACCTATTAATTATCTCTATACATAATCCAACAATATATCTTGGTAATCAACTCAATCACGTTTAGTTTTAACAAAAAGTAAAATACTTTGAGGAGAAAGGAAGTCGAAGCTTTAAGAATCAATCATACTTGTTTGCCTATGAAACTTATCTAGGGTTTGCTGGCGCCAAACTCCGCCGGACAATTCCAATCACTAAAATTACATATTGCATCATTAAAATGTATAGTTGGCACATTGTTCCTTCTCTGATCATATGAATGTTACATCAATGCCACACACATAGGAGCTCATAACCAGTTGAAAGACCTGCACAAATTCAAAATCATGGAACAAAAATATAAGACCATCAGAACATGATGTCTTTTGAAGTCTGATTGAGATATTTTGTCAAACATGTGGCAGTGCCAAAATTTTCAATGATTTGGTTTATTGAAAAAAATTTGACTAAAACATATTGTAATCACATAGCCTTATCTAAAAATGGTCAAAAACCAACAAAGCATCATGAAATAAACTTGATGGCAAAAAGAAAATAAGGAATTAAAATAGGCATAAATTAACTCACTTTATTTGTCTTTAATTCAACCGGTCCATTTGTCTTTAATTCAACCGGTCCATTTAAACAAAAATGGAAACCAATTCGAGTACTTCGTAGCACCATCGACAATTCATATCAAATATATTGCTTCTTCAATTTGATGAGAGCTCTTGTGATTTTGTACATCGTGCTTGGTGTTACTAACTTATTAACAACTAACTTTGCCATTAAAAAAAAAATACTAAATAATCAATAACTAGAAGTGCAGGGTTGGCATCATGGTCTTGGTGTTAATTTAAGAGGACAAAACTGTATTGAGATCATATGTTATGGATTTTAGCTCTAATGAAAATCATATAAGAAAGAGTTAATTACAAAAATGGTCCATGTGGTTGCACTAATTTTCACTTTTGTCCTTTAACTTTAAAAATTATAAAAGTAATTACTGTGATTGTCATTTTGTTTCACTTTCAGTCTTTTACACTAACTGCCGTTAAACTCTACCGTTAAAGGAATGGCAAACAAGGACTCTCAAATAAATCCCTCCACACGGTTAACCTTCAAACAAACACACCCTTTTTATCTCTTTCTCTCTTCTCCACAGTCCACAACACCACCGCCACAATCCTCCTCCTGCCGCCACCATTACCGAGCGACCGCGCCACCATCGAGCAACCACACCGCCACCCCATTACCATCGCCGGATGTCACCACCACCAGGATCTTCTAACCTCCATCTACCAAACAAATACCCCACTCTCGTATCTCTCTTCCATCTACATCGGTAACCACCATCACTCCTTTTCCCCATCAAAGCTGCCGCCGTCAAGCACCGCTCTGATCGGAGCACCATCGCACGACGACAATCACCACTACTGTTGGATTTCATTGGGGGTTTCGTTCGATTAGGGGTTTCGTTCAATTAGGGACACCATCGCACGACGACCATCACCACTACCGTAAAGCACAGCTCAGTCCGGCGCACCATCGCACGACGACCATCACCAGTATCGTTGGATTTCCAGGAGTGGTTTCGTTCGATTAGGGGTTTCATTCGATTCGGCCTTTACCATCGTTTCTTAAAGATGTCCATGGCTGGTTGGAGGTGATAATTTACCCAAAACAGGTAAATTTAGCGTTTAGATGTGATCCGTTGCAGTCGTGAGATTATTTATTTTGTTTCGGTGGAGTCATCTGTTTATTTTGATCTGTTTGTGCAACCTCACTCAACTAAGGATATGGAAATTGAAGATTTAAGGCCTTCAAAGAAGAAAGTTATATATACTGAGGTATTAATGCTCAAAATTACATGTCTAAGATTGAAGATTGTATATGCTTAACATAATTTCTTGAAGTATCTGTTATGTTTTTCATTTATTTAGATTCAGATTTGGATTTCATTCGCTTACCATGTGATTGATTCCAGATCTAGGGTTCTATAATTTGTAATTTTCATTTTGTATATAAATTTGGATGTGGTTATATTTGATCTGTGGTTATAATTCTTTGTTAATGTTTTCAAGATTTTGGTTTAGGGCTCCATACGATTGCATCTCGGTAATATATTCGATCTCTGGTTCTATGTTCATCATTGTTCCGTTTGTAAGATGAACATGTTGAGGAATTTTTTGTTTTTTAATTAATGAATAATGAAAATGAATGTTTGTATTTCTTTTACTAATTTTTAATTAATGAATAATGAAGATGGTTGTTTGGTAATCGGGATAAGATGGAAATTGACCATATTACCCTTTGACTAACGGTCAAAGTTAGCCTCAGTTAGTTTAAAGGACCAAAAGTGAAACAAAATGACAACCACAGTGACTATTTTTGTAATTTTTAAAGTTAAAGGACTAAAAGTGAAAATCAATGACAAGCACAGGGACCATTTTTGTAATTTACTCTATAAGAAAATAAATGTAAGAGTGTTATCAATATGAAATCTTTCTTTTCTAATAAAAGAGTAACTATGGGACACATGACCATTTTCTAGAGCAGCGTTTCTTTGTTTACCCGCTTCACAGCTCCATCGTAATCTACCGCCACGTGTTCTCTTCTCTATCCCCACTCCTATCCTGAATCCCGCCTCTGGTTGTTTTGATGAAGACCAATTCTACCACGAGAATAAACAATGCAAATTTCTAATCTATTTTGTATCCTACTACTCACACGTTTCTGTTATGAATCCCTAACAGAATATATTTACCCCTAAGAGGAACTTAATCAATTACATTAAATTCACAAGTGATCTTGCTCCAATGTAATCTACTTTTGGTCAATTAGGGTTATCTTGGTGATCTGGTTATGCACAACTATTGTTAAGTTTTTGGGTGGAAACGTAGGAAAACATTGGGTGGCAGAGTTGGAATCTAGCAGATAAGAAAGGGTGGCTTTTGTTTGTGAAGTTAACTCAATATCTGCTGCAAATACTAGCGCTCAACTCCGGGTACAAAATTTTGCACGTTCATTATCGTATTGAATTTGTGCACACCAGGTGTTTGTTATATTTCATATTGTGTATCTACTACTATACCCTTTTTAGTTAACAAAACTTCTATTTTGTTTATAATTTACGTTACATACTACAGTTCTTAATATCTATGAATCACAATTACATTATAATTTTTAGGTTCGATTTATGAGGTTATAGTAAATCCTCTGTTTATTTTCAGAGTTTTTAGTCTTGTGAGCATATCTACTTCTTTGAAGTCAAAGTGTCAAACAAGCATTTAGTTCTTATTTGTGAATTTTGATTTTGATAAGAGATGTTAGCAATGATTTTTTAGGACTATATATCCTTAATATGAGGTTGATGTCTTTGCATTACTTTTTTCATCAATCATCACCACAACAGTATGAATTTTATATGTGTAATTGTCACAGAGGGATAAAAATTCAATGGAGTTCTTTAAAGAAAATTTCAAGGAAGTATATAAATGCACTGGATTTACTTTACCTACTGCTATTGTTTTATCCATGAATATGGTTTATGTAATGAATAGACTTAAAGGAAACAAATGTTACATGGCTGCAGTTCAACATGAGGTCCTATGTGATATTAAATGCAACTCATACCACTTGACTTAAGGTGAGCAAATGTAACGTAATCGATATGCTCTTTGAAACCAAAACATAAAAATAGTTCTAATATGTTATTTAATAAATTCTTATCTACTGCTAGAATGATAAACGTATTGTATATGTTGTGTGAGTTATTTTATTGATTGATTTTAAAAATTGTGCCTTTTACTTCCATTCTGTTTTAGGTCTATTTGGTTTGCGTTTTATCTCAAACATATCAAATTAGTTGGATTTATTTGGTCAAGATATTCACTCCTCAATATTAGAGGTTCGATTGTATATCCTGTATTTCATTAACATTGAGAGATGAATGTTTATTTTAATATATGATTTTATAGAAAATGCTTTATATTCAAAAAGGTTTGTCCTCTAAATGTTGCAATTTGTTGATACATGGGGTTTGTTATGAATGATTGACTAATACACAATGTGTTCTACAAATCCCATACTGATGAGTTTCACATAGTAGATTTTAATGATGAAAAAGACAGATTACTATATTCAAGTTGGTATATTCATTATTAATAATTAGCTTAGTGTTTTGTACAATGGATTATAAACTATAATGATGATTTTTTATGAAGGGTTGAATACTTTACTTGATTATATATTTATGTTTATGGATTATAAAGTATAAACCAAATGCCTTTACAACCTTGTGCCTAATGGTATCATATTGTAGCCCTTTCTCGTTTTTGTAACACAAATCTTATTCTCGATTGGAGCTGCAGCGTTTTTAATTGTTATCAACTACAAAGTAATGATGGTATCCCTCAAAGATGGCGAGTTTTGACAGTTTTTCTAAAGATGCCTTAAAAGGAGAGGCGATGTTGCTTAGTTCGAGACAGTATAATTGAGTTGTGGAAGTGAAACGTTTTTCTATGAAATGGATCAGACCAGATCTATGATATAGATGTTTGTGTCTAGGAAATGGAGTGAGCTCTTTTGGATGAAAGAAGAATGCGAAAGAATTCAAGATTTTATGATGGTAATTGTTCAAATAGGCAGGGGCGGACCTGTGAGTAGTGGGGGGGGGGTCAAGCGCCACCGGTCTTTTGACGGTTCGTAGTGTTAATTTTTGATTTTTTGAGACGTTGCTACCGGTAAATTTTCGGGGTGCACCCGGTGATACCACCAAAATCAAAGGAAAAATGATACTTTTTAAAAAAAAATGATAAAAAATAGGTTAATCTTTCAATTTATATCTTTAAAATAGCATTTTAGTTCATAATTTCATGTAAATTGTGTTTTTATTTTAAATTTTGGCCCTAAAATACCAGAATAACCGCCGAAATCGCGTTAATTCGACCCGATTAACCGAAAACCCGAAAAAAAAAACCCGAACCAGACTCTCAAACTTATTTAATTTTATTCTCGCATTATATGGTGCTACCGGTCCCCAGAAATTCTGGGTCCGTCACTGCAAGTAGGTACAATGTCATGCTACGAGGTGGTGTATAGTATGCGGTACAAGTTGTAATCATGTTGTTTCTCATGTTTATTGTAATTGATTGTAAAAAAAACAGTGGTAGGAATTAGAAGCGCTGCATCAATAGACAAAGTGGTAGTAGTGGATGAGTCATTGCTTGAGGGGTATAATGATAGACTGGTTGGAAATTAATAAAAACTTGAAGAGGATAATTAATAAATTGTATGATATTGTTCTTTGATCGAATTTGGCATTAAGGTGAAGAATTGGAGGTTTAATATGGTTGTGACTATATTTTTTGTTTATTTATTATAATTATTTCATATATATTTTTTAAAAGTTTTATTGTTTATAAATTACTTAAAACCGATCCGTGTTATACACGGGTTTTTAACCTAGTAAATAATAAAATGTCTCTTATTATAGAAGGCATTAATAATGATAATCTTGTGAGTGTGGCTATGTGTATATATAAATTACAAAAATTATACCAAAATAATGAGAAATTATGTTCTTTAATATGAGACCGTTTTGTTAAAAAATTTTGATTTTTTTTGTGCTTGCTAGGTTTTTTTAATACCACTTCGACATTTGCACAGAGATTCACATAGATTTTTAGAACAGATGTAGATATGCATATGTTGCCTGAAGGGTTTTGAACCTAACCAAACCACCATATGACTCAAACTGGTCAATCCTGGGTTTGATCTCACTGGTTCAATCCTAAAAGCGGAACTGGATTGAACACAACCCTCTAAACCCTAAAAGGGTTAGGATCTTTAATAATTTACATTGATCAACATATTTCTTACAAACAATCCATATAAAAGGGTTACAAGATTATACCTGAACAAAACCTTAGGATTGCTAAAGATAGTCCACCACTACTACACCTCCGATTGAACTGGCTGCTAGACCGCTCCTGGATTACCAAGCCTCAAAATCGCAGACTCTGAGTGTGTGTGTCCTTGCATCGATCACCAAAACCGCAAACACCCTTGCGGTGTTCTTCTTTGTTCGACGGCAAGAGAGAGAGAGAGAGAGAGAGAGAGAGAGAGAGAGCCGAGAGAGAGAGCCGAGAGAGACGAGATAGAGAGAGAGGGCGAGATCGAGAGAGAGGGTGTTGTGGTGGCTAGGGTTAATCCCTTGTCTCATATCTTAATCCTTAAGGCTTAGCATATATTTATAAGGATTATCTTGGACCTAAGCCCGTTTAATTAAAAGCCCGCTGGTTTTAATTAAACTTTCAATCTCTTCACTTTGACCCCCTGGACTTTACTAGTTAATTAATTAACTATTAATTAACTTAGTCCGTTAAATATTAAAACTTAATATTTAATTCTCCTTAAATAATAAATAACTATTTATTATTTATTCCTTTCTAATAATTAATCCAAACTGGATAATTATTTATATCTCTCTTTTCAATAATTAATACTACTGATTAATTATTCGTTTATCTCTTTAATTAATCTAACCGATTAATTATCTCCTTTTCCTCTTTAATAATTAATCTAAGTGATTAATTATTTCCACACATATTTATGGTGAAATCCAACTGTTCTGAATTGGATGTGTAGCAGTGTGACCCTTTAGTCTCTTATAACATTGGATACAATATGTCCGTTAATTATCTCTGCACATAATCCAACAGACTCCCACTTGTGCAAGATAAGTAACAATTACTGCACATTGTTAGCCTAAAGAGGTCCCTAGCCAGACACTTAGGGTAACCAGATTATAAGAACTCTTATACCCCAAAGTAACTTGTGATAAAACTTCATAAGCAACCTGCTTAGAAGTAACTTGTTATAAACTAACTGTTTATAAACTAAACTATCATAAACTCCCTGTTCATGAATGGGTACGTTTTTATATATACAAACTTGCATATATATAGGTTTGTCCCTTGCAGCGCGATATTTCAATTTTGAGCATAAGCATGGAAAAAGTCAACTCAGAGACTCAAGAATTTGTTCATGACATACTTGATTTCAAAACTGCGTGATAAACGACAAAGAACAGATCAGTTCGTTTGGGCACGGCCGTGCACTTACCAATTTCTCTAATCAGTCAAGGGGCCCGGAAATATCTCTCCTAAAAAAGAGGTGCAATTACCATCTTGCATATTTGCATTTGGCAACACGGTTCCCATTGAATCTAGACACGCCCCTTATGACCACCCTGTTACGGCGTGGCGTTAGAACGCGCTAAGAAGACAACAGTTACCGCATCCCAAACCAAATACCTCAGGCTTGAGGATAACCTATGTGATAAATACTTTTGACACGAATCCACGAAGTATTTTTCACGGTGGGTCAATCCAATATTCGTAACCCTAACGAATATCCGTAAATTTTGGTCCGCAAAAACCGTTCGCAGCTATATTCGATATACTTTCGAATCTACCCCAAAATTACGATGACTTTATAACCCTATCAAGGTTCCCACCAAGATAAGTAGTCACGGATAGTGTTTCGAATAAACCTAGTTTATTCCTGGATAAACCAAAACATACAAAATTGTGAAGAACAATGAACTAATTTCTACACCCTTCCATATTCCTCCCTGGAATAAAGATGTATAATTTCAACCATTTCACTGACTCGATTCACGGTGTTTATCTGAATTACTTATTATTTTTACATTGTAACTTATCACGGATTACAAAGAAAATAATATGGTTATAAACCATAAAACACAAGACTAGTACTTTGAAGTACTCCTTCTTGGTTTTGCTAGAAATCATTCTTGCAACCTAAGAACACTTCTAGGCTTACTTATTTTATAAATTCCTTAAACTTGGAGAACTGGAAATAACTCCTTGTTTCTGATTTATAAAACAACCTCCTTGTAATTAAAACTTTAATTATATTTGTAGATGTATTAAATCTTACTAGATTTATGTCCTTTTGAAATGATAAATCCCCTTACACCTACTTGTAAGAAAATTGAAACTAGATTCCCAGTGTATACCAACACTTATCTAATTGACTAATTCCATTACTAAGAATGTTAAAGGACAACCTATTTTATCATTCTAAAGTTAACCAATCCAACAATATTAAGCTGACTCACTGAACATTTTAGAACGTATATAATTTCTTTTATTTAGGTCATAACTTGACTCAAATTCTTGCAATGATATCTTTATCGAGTACCTCCCAATAAATCATGCATCCCTTGGATTAGTTCTTTCTGAAGAACTTACTGTTTTAGATAGCTTCAAAAAAAAGCATCCGATAATTATATACTTTAAAAGTTCAACCTTGTATTTATCACACTGGTTAAAAACAATCTTTTATAAATTCTGATAAATACATCAGTCAGGTGCTCCCACTATCTTTTATGAAAAAGTACATTATTTAAAACATCCTTTTAGGCCTCAGTCAAAACTTGACTATCATGCCTAAAACTTGTGTTCCAAACACATGTTTTAAAGAACTTAGTTTTTGTAAGAAATTTGTTTTATGAAACCAAGAACTTGGATCTCCATATGTCCATCTTTCCAATTACGGAAAATGGTTTCATTAAACTTACCATGATCACAAGTATGAAACACTCATAATGGTATCTTTAATTTCTTTCCTTAAAACATTTAGTATAAAACTTCCTTGATTATAATAACTATTATAATCACTTTTATAATTTCTTAAACGTTTTATCAAAAACTACTTTTCCCAGAAATAATGACTATTATTTCCATATGTTCATGACTTTGAACACTTACTTTTCATAAATAACTTAAAGACTTGTTAAATTATAAAAACTATCTAATTTTATAAACAATACTTGTTTATTTAAGCGTTTGAGAAAGTGGAGCTATCATTTATATAACTACAACAAATCATAGCATAAGATTATTATGAATCACCAATCAAGTCTTGACTTATTGGCACTCTTTTAGTTACAACTGGACTAATCATGATTCATACAATAAGAACACGTGCACGGATATATAACTAAAAAATTAAATTTCCATAAACTCAAAGCCAAAAAGTTTCCATAAACAATATAAGATTTGTTCAAATAAACTTAAAAAGTTTAAATAACTAGGAAATATAAATAATATCCGTATGCTGCACGTGGGATCTTCTCATGCTGGGCCGCATCACTTTCCATCTCCTCCTGCAATAAACGATTGCAAGATTTTAGAATACTCGTAAAAACTTTTACAAGTGGAAAGTGACAAAGAAGCTAATCACGCAATACCTGAGGAGCCAGACTTGCCTCCTGCCTCGTGACCTTTCGGACAATCTCGTTTCCAATGTCCGGCCTCGCCGCACCTGAAGCACCGATTCTCGGTCCTTGCCTTGTTTGGCTTTGGCTTCTTGCCCTTGTTGTCGTTACTAGCTCTGGGTGCATTCTGGCTGGGCTGGGCCTTGCCCTTTCCCTTTCCGTTGCGCCCCTTCCTCTTCTTACGTCCACCATGTCCTACCATAAGAATGTCCTTAGACTTGGTCCCGATACTCTGCTCAGCAGTCTTGAGCATCGAGTGCAACTCAGCCACGGATTTCTCCATGTTGTAGTTGACTATAAAAGGCTTATAGTCATCTGACAACGAGTTGAGTATCATATCCGTTGCTAGTTGCAACGGTACTGGGTGCCCAAGTTTCTCTAGGTTCCATGTAACCTTTCATTTTCATGACATGGTCACTGACCGAGGTCCCCTTAGCCATCTTGCACGAGTTAAATGCCCTAGTGGCATCATAACGCTCCGTGCGGGCTTGCTCCTGGAACATGTCCCTCAGCTGGCGGATCATGTCATATGCAGGAGTTTCCATCATGCTTGATTGCAACTCTGGACTCATAGTTGCAAGCATGAGGCAGCTAACATCCAAGGCGTCATTGGAGCGCTTCTGAAAAGCCTCCCTGACCTCTGCCCTGGCATTGTTGGCAGGGGGATTTCCTAGAGGTTGTTCTAGGACATACCACTTTCTCTCGTGCCTCAGCACGATCCGGAGATTTCTCTCCCAAGTGAGAAAGTTGGACCCGGAGAGCTTATCCTTCTCAAGGATAGAGCGGAGAGAGAGGTTATCAGTATTGGTAACGTTGGTTGCCATCTACAAATTAAAACCCGGTTTAATTAGTAATTGCAAATAAACTTTCCAACATATATCATTAAACCCATAAATAATATATATTAGACCTAGGACCCATATTTCACATACTTGACGCAAGGTTTGAGCACTTCCCGCCAAGTCATGCTATTTCTGGTAGGTAACACCCTGTACCAATCGTACCTAACTGATACGACTCCTAGAACCTCGTAGAGCACTTAAACCCAGTCTAGTATGTTTAACTCTACTCTAGTGCTTTTTGGGGCGGGACTCCCGATTATCACCAAAATATATCGCACCACCTAAGACAACATGAATTCTGGCCGGGACTCCCGATTATCGCAGAATCTTTCATGCCCTTTCCCGCAATGGTTTGAACCCGGATGCCCAAGGTTTGGCACTTCCGACACCCGAGTACCGTTTAACAGCCAAGGTGTACCATTAGGTGGGTAGCACATTGATCTAAGATTTTTCTTGGGTTTTAAATAAGTTCAATAAAAAACTTAATTTTTCCGTTTTTGAAAAACCATTTTAAAACTAACTGTTTTAAAAAATACGATTTATATGTGTACCTGAACTAGGTGCACAAACAGCTTTTATAAGTTTCAAACTTATAAACTTGACAAAACTTTTAAATTTATAAAAATTTAACTAACACGACTAACAACCTGTAGTCGTATTCTAGTTTGTCATAAAGCGTGGTTTTTCACTGTTCAATAACAACCTGTTTTTAAACCCCTTTTTATTTACCATCACACGCATGTATATATATACCATACATGTATATGAAAAACAGTAAATAAATCACAACCACGCAGATAATAATAATAAGCAGATAAAACCCTATAGTTTTGCCAACTAATCCTAAGGTCAAGCCTAAGGACTAAGTGACTTGGATTCGCCTTTCTTGATGCGTTGCTCCCACTAGCCTTGACACCTCCCCGAAGCGTCCGTGCTTCGCGTATAGAACACCATTTTCTTGATTGCCTTCTTCGAGTCCATTTTGGTAGAGGGATTAGACTATCACTAGTTTATTACAAATACAATATCGAATGGGGTTGTAAGTGGCACGCAGGCCTCCCCTAACCAGTACAATATTACAATTAAGAAAGGGATTGTAATTGGCACGCAGGCCTTCCCAAAACCAAAAATAAAAGAAGAAAGAAAAACGAGTCCTAAGTCGGCAAAACTATAGTTATCACAACCACACAATTATATATAAGCACAATATATATAAAAGTCAACCACGCAGTTATAATAAACAAAAACTGTGTTGTTAAGCACACAACCTGATTTGTTTAAACTATTCTCATTTATTCTTTTGATTAATGCCTATTAACCAAAAACGAGAATTATGATCTTCTAGTTTAATTGACCAAATTAGTTTTCAACAAAAACTTAAAACTTGATCTCATTCAAAACTTGAATGAAATCCTCACGTCGAGTTTTATTACTAGTTTTCCAAAAACTTAAAACCGACAACCTTGGTCAATTAAATACTATCTTATTTGTTTCTCCATAATATTATATAAACTTTATCTCTTTTAGAATTTATTCGAAACGACTAAACTAGTCATAATAAATAAAAAACTAAAAGTATATATTTTAACTAAAACTAATTAAAATATATAATACTAGTTTATATAACATCTTATTAATTTTATAACTTAAAATTAATAATCCTTTTGTATTAATCCGGAAAAGCTATTTGGGCCGAGACCCCTGCTGGACCGAGAAACAAAAACTGGGCCGAGGCCCACTGGCCCTTAGCGCCGCTAACCCTTGCCGCGAACCCCAACTGGGCCGCAGGCTTCATGGGCCGTGGTGTTCTGGGCCGTAGCCCACCACGCTTCTGCTGGCCTTAGCGCTACTAGCCATCTGGGCCTTAGCCCACTAGGCCTTAGCGCCGCTAACAGGCACCACCCGAACATGGTGATGATCTCGGTTTCCGTTTTTTCCGATTATTTTAAATCCTTTTTAACTTATTAAAACTAACTGTTTTAATATAATGATTAATTACTGGATTTAATTCAAAAACCAAAAGCTATTAATTATTAATATTAACAAAAAACTTGTTTTATTAATAACTAATTATCTTAACCCTTTTAAACAAAGGTTTAAAAATTCCTGGTTAAGATAAAGTTTCAGATAAAAGGTTTATCCCTTTTAACCGTTTAAACACAAACTTGGTTTAAACTTTAACTGGTTAAAATCAAACCTTTTACTATATGGATAAAAACAGAAAACTTGTTTTTATCCCTTATGGTTTTCGGAAACTTGTGGAGAAAGAAACAAGATGAAATAGATCATTTAACCATTAAACAAACCAACAATGGATTAACTAGGTTTAATTAATTAAAACAAACTGTTTAATTTATCTTAATCCAAAACTTGTTTCTTATCCAAAAACCACAATCTTTTTTAACCGTTTAAACTAACTGTTTAAACTTTCTGATTAATAGGATTAAACTGGATAACAAAAACAAACTGTTTTGTTGCCCTTGGTGATTTTCGAAATAGGCTAGAGCAAGTAGAAGATCAAGAATCAAACCTTAACACAAAAACAGATAAAACTAGAAACTATGGATCATAGAGCCGAGGCTCTGATACCACTGAAGGGTTTTGAACCTGACCAAACCACCATATTACTCAAACTGGTCAATCCTGGGTTTGATCCCACTGGTTCAATCCTAAAAGCGGAACTGGATTGAACACAACCCTCTAAACCCTAAAAGGGTTAGGATCTTTAATAATTTACATTGATCAACATAGTTTCTTACAAACAATCCATATAAAAGGGTTACAAGATTATACCTAAACAAAACCTTAGGATTGCTAAAGATAGTACACCACTACTGCACCTCCGATTGAACTGGCTGCTAGACCGCTCCTGGATTACCAAGCCTCAAAATCGCAGACTCTGAGTGAGTGTGTGTGTCCTTGCGTCGATCACCAAAACCGCAAACACCCTTGCGGTGTTCTTCTTTGTTCGACGGCAAGAGAGAGAGAGAGCCGAGAGAGAGTGTGTGTGCGACGAGAGAGAGAGAGAGGGCGAGATCGAGAGAGAGGGTGTTGTGGTGGCTAGGGTTAATCCCTTGTCTCATATCTTAATCCTTAAGGCTTAGCATATATTTATAAGGATTATCTTGGACCTAAGCCCGTTTAATTAAAAGCCCGCTGGTTTTAATTAAACTTTCAATCTCTTCACTTTGACCCCCTGGACTTTACTAGTTAAGTAATTAACTATTAATTAACTTAGTCCGTTAAATATTAAAACTTAATATTTAATTCTTCTTAAATAATAAATAACTATTTATTATTTATTTCTTTTTAATAGTTAATCCAAACTGGATAATTATTTATATATCTCTTTTCAATAATTAATACTACTGATTAATTATTCGTTTATCTCTTTAATTAATCTAACTGATTAATTATCTCCTTT
Source organism: Pulicaria dysenterica (assembly GCA_947179395.2). Taxonomy (NCBI): domain Eukaryota; kingdom Viridiplantae; phylum Streptophyta; class Magnoliopsida; order Asterales; family Asteraceae; genus Pulicaria; species Pulicaria dysenterica. Next base: position 92,343,504 of record OX359290.1, on the reverse strand, counting down.
TTCTCTTTAATAATTAATCTAACTGATTAATTATTTCCACACATATTTATGGTGAAATCCAACTGTTCTGAATTGGGTGTGTAGCAGTGTGACCCTTTAATCTCTTATAACATTGGATACAATATGCCCGTTAATTATCTCTGCACATAATCCAACACTGCGTTGTACTGGAAAAAAACCCAGTAAACACGATTTTTTTTCCAAAAAAATATAGCAAGTTCATTATCAAATTAAAGAGCTTAATATTCTCGTTAATTTGATATTTTTTTTCGTAATTTAACACATTTTCGTTTGATGAATATATTAGTTTTTAAAAAAGTGGAAGTAATGTAAAACAATACTATACATAATGAGTTGGTTTAGATCGATCCTAACCGGATGATTATGAATTATTTTTCTTCAATAGAATAGTAATATTAAACAAAAGTAGTAGAATATTAATAGTAAATTTGGCATCCAAAAAATAAATAAAAAGACAAGATATTAAATGATTGGTTAGAAATGGTTATTACTGTTCTCATAGAAAAAAAAGTTCTCATTTAAACAACACTCTCTCTCTCTCTCTCTCTATATATATATATATATATATATATATATATATATATATATATATATATATATATATATATATATATTTCAAATTTCCTTTCTATAATCTTTAATTTATATAAAAGACTAATTTTAAACAATTTAATTGTAAAATCCTAACCTTTCATTTAGGTAAATTTAATTCTTGACCATTCATTTTGAAACTTAATTTTGACTTTAGTTAGTCAAACTTAAAACTTAATTTTAATTTTAAATCAATAATATTTATTTAAATTTTATTTTTTTAATGAGATAAAGTATAAGATAAATAAAATATTATTTCAAAATATAACTTTACTAAATTCAAATTCCAAATATGTATTATTAACTTTATTATTTAAATAACTCAATTATTTAACATATTACTTTTTATTTTCTTATTATTTATATTTTTTAAGCTTTAATTTTTAAATATTATAATTATTTAATATCTTCCTATTAATATTAACATTCATCGTTTGTAAATTAACCCGCGTATCATACATGCATATAATCTAGTTTACTATATATTATTATATATTTAATTTTTTTTTAACTATAATCTATTATATTAATTTTTTTTTACTATAATCTACTATATGTTTTTAGTGATAGAAAATATATTTCTGCCTTCAAAAATGGTTCCACATGACTCACTAACTTTATCTTAAACTTCAATAATGTAGTCATTGACTATGATGGGTTATGATTTTGAATAACAATCATATGAGTATAAAACTATTAAGTAATAGTTTTCTTGATAACTTCGTTTCTAAAACTTTCTTCCTTTTAGTATATATTATTTAACAATTTGTTTTATCATTATATGATTTTGATAGCGGATGTGTAGAATTTTTAACCACGTAAACTAATCTCATTTATTTTTTTCTCATCTATTTTATAAATATATATCATATATTTTTTCTCATCTATTTTGTTACGTCGGTGTTCTATTACTTTTTTCTTTTTTTTACAACTTTAAGTCATCCTTATCCTACTATCCTACGCACAGGTGATCATAAAACGACCATTGGTTGAGGTTGCACATCGCCCCCATCCTACTCACGGACCTCACCCGTTTGTTGAAGTCTCCCACTAGTTTACCTATAACTTCTCCTCTTATCTCTCTTCTTTCTCTATCTTCATTCTCTTTATCTATGTCCTCTCTTAATTTTTTTTTAATTTTTAAATATATATAAAGAGTTGTGTGAGATAGATATGTGTGTTTGTGGATTAAAAGATGAATAAAAGAGTAAAATGATGTTACACTAATATAACATATAGAAAAACATAAGTTATATGAAATGGATAGTCTTAATTCTAAATGTTCCTTTTCTTTTCAATCTTCCCTCCATTTTTTAATACAATTAATTATTAAACGAAATACTATGTATCATTTCCCCTAATAAAAATATAAAATCTTAATATTATTGACTTTTATACTAAACAATATTATCAAGATACTGATTGTAATAGTTAAAGTAATATATTTACTTGAGGTAATATTTAAAGAATTAATATCCATTAAAATTAATTATTTTTACAAAAGAAATCATACTATAATTGACAGCAGAAAAGTGAACTTTGACCTTTTAATCTTCATTGTAGAATTATAAAGAGTATACAGCTCCTAGCCAGCCCATTCTCCCCCAAATTCCGAATTGGTAAAGCAATGGAGCAAACACCTGCGCCGCCGCCGCCGTCTCTTTCTACCACCGCTACCGTCAACTCCACCGCACCGGCACCGGCCGCTACCTATCCTGATTCTCTAGATTCCTCCCCTCGTTCCCGTAACACTGATTCCTGGGGCGAAGACAACTCTTTATACCCATCTAATAATGGTAGTACGACGGCGGCGCCGCAAGCCGGCTTGACTAAGCTCCGACTGATGTGCAGCTACGGCGGCCACATAGTCCCTCGTCCCCATGACAAATCTCTCTGCTACGTCGGCGGCGATACACGGATCGTCGTCGTTGACCGCCACACCACCCTAGCGGATCTCACTCAGCGTCTCTTTAAAACCCTACTCCGATCTTCATCTTCTTCGTCGTTGACATCATCAACAACGGCGTCGTTTACGCTTAAATATCAGCTTCCGTCGGAAGACCTCGATTCGTTGATCTCCGTTACCACCGATGAAGATCTGGAGAACATGATCGACGAATATGAGAGACTGAATTCATCATCCGATGTCAACAAATCGTCACGGCTCCGTTTATTCTTGTTCCCGACTAAACCAGAATCCGTTTCTTCGATCGGATCGCTTTTAGAAAACAGCACTAAATCTGAAGATTGGTTCCTTAACGCGCTAAACGGTACAACATCGGGGTTTTCCGATACTTCATCGGTGAATTGCTTATTAGGTCTGGATGACGACGTTACGGTAACGGAGAAGAAAGATGTTGATCACAAGGGTGTAATTGGTAAAAATCCGAAAGCGAATAATTCTGCTCAGGATGTTCATTCGGTACCCGATTTGGAGAGAACATCGTCGTTTGGGTCAGCTTCATCATCTCCGTCGTTGGCTAGCTTGCCGCCGATTAGAGTACATGTGGAGGATAATCAGAAGGTTGGAGGTATCGAGGAGCAATTTTCTCATATGAGTGTACAGCAACAACACCAAAAGCATCAAGAAGACGGGGGTTACGTTCCTGGGCCAGCTCCGGTGGCCGTTAGTGGTGTGCCATTGAGTTCTACGCCGGTGACGGCGGAGTACCCTAACCGAGTTTTGTCTGAGGATGAGAGATCGGATCAGGGTTCGCAACATGCTTATCAAAAGCATCAACAACAGCAAAAGCAATCCATGGGTTTTGATTTGGCTTCTCAGGATTCAGTTTTGAGGTACATTTCAATTCCCTTGCTCATTAGCTTTTTCTATTGCATAATAAATGTATCTGAAAATGCCTGAGTGAAATATCGTGTTACCATTTCACTGTAAGAGTTTAAGTTAAGATTGTATATGCATGATTTGCAGTGATGGCAGACAGAAACCAGCTATGATTTATCAGGATCAATTGGTACAAATCCAATCTTCTAATAACAATCGAAATGCTGATCTGAATAACAATAACATCCCTGATCAGAACACTAGAATTCAGATGCAACAACAACAAATGTCAGATTCTGCTTACTTAATGCCTATGCAAAACACCCAAGTTGATCCACAGCATTCCCAAATGCACCACCAACAACCACAGTTCATTCATACCGCTGTTCCACCACCACAGTACATCCAGCATCACCCATCTGGGGCGGTTCCCATGACATCCTACTACCAGGTATACCCATCTCAGAACCAACATCCCCACCATCAACCCATTGATCAACAAAACTTTGTGTACTACATGCCTGCTAGGCAAGCTCCTCATGGGTACAACATGCCGCTGCAGCAGCAATCTACTGGTTATGCCGAGGTATCCTCTGCAGCTGCCACCACCCCTCTTTCCCATAATCAAGCACCACCACCTGCATATACCACCAACAGGCCTGCACAAACTGCTCCTAAAAGCTCGTTACCTGCTGGAGTTTATGGGACAACAAATCCTGGGGGTTCTCAATTTGTTCAAGTTCCTTCTAGCCAACATCAACATCAACCTCAACCTCAACCTCAACCTCAATATGTTGGGTATTCACAGATGCACCAACCTTCTCAGTCTGTTGCTAATTCTGCAGCTGGTGCTGGAGTTGGAGCTAACTATGGATATGAATTCACTGATTCTGCACAAGGACAGCACATATACTATGCAGCTCAGCAATTGCCACCTCAATCCACTCCTCAATATCAAACTGTGACTTCTGAAACGGTAACTTATCTTCCTACAGACAATAGTACAAAGCAACAACAACAGGGGAGAACTCAACAGCCTTGACAGGTGAGATTCTGGGAAAGTTTTGCAGTAAAATTGGTTTTTGTTTTATTTCTATTTGCATTATCATGTGTTGTCTATCTTTATGTTTGTTTGGTGGTTGGTTGCTTCTATATGTTATGTGATAGGTAATAAGAACAACTGGAAAAGATGTTCGTTTATTTTACTTGTGTATTCTTCTGTTAAGGACATCTATCTCCTATAACATTCGGTGCTATTATCAGTGATAACAAATAGTCAGATTCTTGAAATTTATAATGTAAAAGCTTGAAACGCGATGTTGTGGGTGAATTCTACTCTATTCTGTATGTAAAGAGTTAAGTGTAATATCCTGTCACAAGATTTTAGCTGGTTTAGTTGTGAATCCTTCATATTCGACTCTGAATGGTTACATATGATGCCTATTCACTATTAATAACCTGAAGATGGAGAAGCTTGAATAATACTATACAACTGGGACAAAAGACTGGTGGCCAGCATAATCTGTTGTTATCTTTGCACATTTTGCCTGAAATTATTGTTGGTGGTTCTGTTTATAGAAACCGATGGGGTTGGGTCTGGTCTAGAGTCTTGACTGGTCTCAGGGGTGATCATACCTAATGATACTGATCCTTCGGTCAGATCGGGTTTGGTTGATTTTTAGCTCTAGAAGCGGGTCGGGTCAAGTTTGGTTTGTTTATCAAATGTTTGTGCTTTTCTAGTGTTTTTAGGTCTTTCTTAAGAGTTAAGATACAATATGATTTTAGTAACATATTTCCCTGGTTCTAGTTTACGAAACTAACTTGATTATATTTTATAATATGATTTATAGAGAGGAGGGTATATTCTTGGTAAAATTTTGTGGTATTGGTTACTTGTTACACTCTTACAAGACTTTTTTAATTGAAAGCAACACCTGCAGTATGCATGTTAGCAACTAACATGATCTTACCGTAGATCTTCTGATTTTTAGTTAAATAATCAAAATCTTAAATTAAAGAAAGACAAGTAGTACAATTTAAATAATTAAATATATAAAATGAAGTATTTTATATATAATTTTATTCGTCTTAGGTAACCTGGTAGGCAGCAGATGCCGTGTTTAGACGCGAAAGTATCGGTTATAAAATGGAAAAAAGTGAACTAAAAGTCATGACCTGCGTGAAACAAAAATTAAAGAACAGTATGTACCACATCATCATGTTACATACGATTTAAGAGTCTCAGCTAGTATACAATTAATTAACCATTTTTCTTATAAATATTAGAGTCATAAAATATCTTATCCTTTACATTATATATGCAATGTGACATAGGTTTTTATTTTAAAAAAGCGAATTATTATTATATATATAAACTTGGGTCAGCTTACTAACTACAAGTTGTAGCCAGTATTTCTATATTCTTAACTTTTATATACATAAAATAAGAGTTTTCAAGAGTATTTGTAACTTATATAATATACTTGAAGACCATAATTACAACAATATATATAAAATATAAGTGTTATGTAGTCACCTTTTAAGATAAGATAAAATAAGAATTTTTCAAGTATTATTAACTTATTCTAAACAAATAAACTTCTTTTGGAAACGAAGACATTATTAGAAGATTATGTCTTATTCTTAAAAACAAGCTAGTTCAGATTTAACCCTTAACTCCAATAGTGAAAACGATTTAATACATCTGTGGTATCTTTACTAAGAGCACTCGTATGTATTTTATTGAATATATATTTTTTTTTATGATAAAACAAGTTGGTTATAAATCAAAACATTTCTTAGACTTAATGGCAAGTATCTTATATGTTTTTATTGTTTGATTTTTAATTTATATCAATAAAAATTGATATTATAATTTATTTTGTTTAACATGCACGAAATTTGGTTATACTTCTTTTAAAATTCCAAATTTAAGCTTTTAATTTACATCGACAACTCATGTAATAAGAACTATTTAATAGTTATGGCACCATTCCCACGTACATGTCTTTAGGTTTTTTTTTCTTAAATAAAAGTGTTTATTGCCACAGATGCAATGAACTTATCGCGAGTTAACATTGTATGTAACGAAATAAAATTTCTTGCAATTAATACAATGAACTATTCATTTTTAACAATTAATATAATTTTGACCTGTAAAACAGGTAACTGCTGATGTGGACAGGTAATATGCTATTTTTATTTTTTTTTCTTTTTTTTTGTTTGTTGATGAGACATTATTATTTTTATAATTATTTTATTAATACAGATGTTGTGGCTACAACGAGAGAGCATGACAAATGTATTACACTCTTAGGCTACGCGTTATACCTTACCTGCAGGTAAGGTTTACCTGCAGCCACATCAGCGCTACATTATTTCATTTCTTCTTTAAAATAAAAAAATATGTGTTGAAATTTGATTAGTTGTGAGGGGGTGGGGAGTGTGAAAAAGTCCATCGAGTTCTGCAACCCGATTCACCTACTCACACATGTTTACCCAAAATCAAGTTTTGGTGTTCCTGGGATACTCAAGCTTACCCGATGACCTTCGGGTCAAGTATAACGTGTAGTCTTAACCTGCACCTGGCCGAATGTAATTCAACTCTTATTATATGACGGTAGTTTACTATTCTACTTTTTGTTTAAAATAAAGCATCAATCCATTTGTCATATATGAACCATATTATTCTTAAACAGTGGCATTAAAAAGATATAAAATACATACATAATTTATTTAAAATATAATAATAATAACAATAAGAATCATTTCAAGTAGTGAATTGGAGATTTTAATTGATTACAAAGATATATAATAACAAGATAAACCATAGACCTGAGATAAGGTTCATCACATTACACTGGCACCCAATACAAACAACTGAATCTTGTAATACCTAATCTAACTATTTCGATTCCCAGCTTTAATTTCTAAATCTAACCACCGAAACCATAAAGGGTACGGCCTTGTCGCTTCAAAGCATAAACTACGTCCATGGCGGTGACAGTTTTCCGACGTGCGTGCTCCGTGTACGTCACGGCGTCTCTGATCACGTTCTCTAGAAAGATCTTGAGAACTCCTCGAGTCTCCTCGTAGATCAAACCGCTGATACGTTTCACACCGCCTCTCCTCGCCAGACGGCGGATTGCGGGTTTCGTGATTCCTTGAATGTTATCGCGAAGCACTTTCCGGTGACGTTTTGCTCCGCCCTTTCCAAGTCCTTTGCCTCCCTTTCCACGGCCTGACATATTTGAATCTGAGGTTTGAGATTAGGTCACCGGTTTGTAGGATGTTAGCGATTAATTTGGATGGTTAAGAAGGGTGGGTTAAGCAGTTATATATGTAGCGGCGGGGGTTTTATATTTTTGAGGTTAGTGTTGTTGAAATGATACGATCCGTGTGAATATTTCAGTGTTAAAGAGAGTCGTTGATTGGGTATAATCGTACGGTTGATACGTGTTTCTGGATGGCGATCCGTGTGATGTGCTTTCTATTGCAACCCTGAGCGGAAAAATTAGAAAAAAATAAATTAAAAGAGGATCTCCTCTTGATTTTGCAATTTGCATTGCCTTATACTTCCTATTAAAAGTTATTTAGCGTACAGGTATCGAACGATGTTAAAGTTTACTAGCTTATTAGTATGGTGTATGGATCAATTTATAGTCAATCAGTTTAAAAATTATTTATAAATAAGAGGAAATTATCAATTTAAAGATATGTGTAGATGTTCAGATTCTAGACCATTAATTAAATAGATCTAATGGTTGATATTAGTAAAAAAAGAATAATGTGTTAATTTTAATTACTAGCAGGGTGTCCGTGTAATGCAGCTGCGTATAAAGAAAGACGGTAGTCAAATTGTATGATGAGGGCGTGTTTTTTGTGGTTGCTAGCTATGGAGAAAATGAACGAGACAATAGTAGTTGCAAATGGAGTCTAACAATAATAAATAATAAATATAAGTAGTACTATTCGATCAATTATAAAATGGAGGTGATCCTCACACAATAAATTTTAGTCATGCACAACAATGTACAAGCAGTTACTACACATAATACATACAATGTTATGCAGCATCAACATGTATTATGTGTAGTAACTGCTTGTACATTGTTGTGCATGACTAAAATTTGTTGTGTGAGGATCACCTCCCATTATAAAACCTTGAATTTCATAGTAGTAATGTTATTCATACACATTAACTTAAAACAATATGAGAAAGTACAAATAAATGATATTTAGATGTTGAAATTTCATGATAATAAGTTTGCAATTGGACAGTCTTTAACTTCATTTATTATACCGAAATCCTTATTGTTGGGATTTTGTTTCATATACGGTCTATTGTCACTTGAAAAGACAAAACTACCATTTTTTAATAATTTATTCTTTTATTTTCAGACAGACTTGAACTTTATTTATTATACTGAAATCGCTGTTGTTTGTATTTTTTGTTTCGTATATGTCACCTGAAAAGACAAAACTACCATTTTCTTATTAATTTATTCTTTTATTTAAGTTTTATTTATTAATAACCGATTAAATATTATTATTATTATTATTATTATTATGTAAACAACAAAATAAAATAATACCAACTCCATTTCCTATTAGACCTAATGACTATAGTCATTGTCTTTCCAATTCACTATAATACAACCATCATCATCACCATCTCGATCCTCTATGTGTGTGTGTGTGTGCCTCCAGCGAACATAAAATTAAAAACCACATTATATGTTTACATTAAAAATAGTCTTGTACATATAATCTTAAAAGAACTTTTTAACTCCTCTTTAGTAATTATTATCTTAATTTTCTAAGATGATAATATGTTTTAAAAGTTTTTAAAAAGTGATGAATTAAAAAAAAAATTAAAGCATGAAATTAATTGGATTATTAAAATATGGATAAATTGGTTTTTTATAAACGATAACTTTAAATGTGCATAACAAATTTAAAATATATTTTAATCTACTTTTAGAATGATATGTATACCAAATAGAAAATTAGCTTAATTTTTTAGATAATCTAGTTTAGAAGGTTAATAATTAGATGGATGTGATTAATCTAGACAAAATGGATGGTTGGAATGTATTATTGATCGAAAATTAAGAACTCGTAAAATTAATGATAAGAAAAAATATTGTATGCTTTATAAAATAGTATAGATAGGCCTGTAAACGAACCGAACGAACACGAACGGAGGCATGTTCATGTTCGTTCGTTTAATTTTACACGAACACGAACACGAACATTTAACCGAACGAAAATTCCTGTTCGTGTTCGTTCGTATAAAAGCTGAGGATGTTCGTGCTCGTTTGTGTTCGTTCATTTAATAACTAAACGAACGGTTCACGAACATAAACGAACACAAACGAACCTGAACACAAACGAACAGAACCTGAACACAAACGAACATAAATGAACATAAACGAACACAATCGAACACAACTTCAGCAATACACATATCCAAATATTAAATTAAAATGCATTTAACATAGTTTTCAAAATGGACTTGAAACAACTTGCTTCCTTTTCCATCCATGCTTCCATCTAAGCTTCCATCCATGCTTCCATCACCTTCAATGACAAAGATAACAGTAACATGAATTTAGCAAAAAATCCTTAACAAACCAAAATAACATGAGGGCAGAATGGCAGATAATCAGCAAACCCAAAAATCCTAAACTAGAAATCAAAAAATCAGCAAACCCAAATAATTAACAATAACATATAATCGTACACAAAACATATAATCGTTTTACCCAAAAATCAACAAGAAATCTAACTTGATGGAGAAAGATCCGAGGGCTGGAGGTCGGCTGAAGCTCGAGTGAATGGTGGCTGAAGGTCGACTGAAGCAGGACAAATCGGATGTGCGATGGTGGCTGAAAGGTGCGACGGTGGCTCCTGAAGCTATCCCTTCGCGATGGTGGCTGAAAGATGCGACGGCTCGACGGTGTGACGGTGGCTGAAGGTGCGAAGGTGCGACGGTGGCTGAAGGTGCGATGGCGCGACGGTGGCTGTGGTGCGACGGTGAAGCACGTTAACGGTGGCTGTGGTCTGAAGCAGGGTTGGAGGTCGGTTGAATCGCGGAGGGTAGCGGCGGCTGTGGCTGTGGTGCGACTGTTGTGCGACGGTCGCGGAGGGTATAGATCGGAGGGCTGGAGGAACCTCTGGAGGTGGAGGACGACGGTGGCTGTGGTGCGACTGTTGTGCGACGGTGGCTGAGGAACATCTGGAGGTGGATGACGACGAGAGAAGGAGAGGAAGCGATGAGGTTGAGACTTGAGACAAAGAGGTGAAGGCTAGGGTTTCAATTTAGTTTTTAATGAATGAGGTTTCAATTCAAACCCTTGTTTTTATTAATTTACTTATTTAGTTTTTAATAAATGCAACTTCATTTAAATGAAATATAATTTAAATTACCTAATTATAAATTACAAATTATAAATATATATGTATTATATAAATATACGAACGAACGAAAGTACATATACGAACATAAACGAACGGTTCACGAACATAAACGAACAGATAACCGAACGGTTCACGAATGTAAATGAACGAACGAGAGCCTTGTTCATGTTCGTTCGTTTAACTAAACGAACGAAAAATCTTGTTCATGTTCGTTCGTTTAATAAACAAACGAACATAAACGAACTTCCCGCCGAACATTTTCACGAACGGTTCATGAACGTTCGGTTCGTTTACAACCCTAAGTATAGATATAGATTAGAGGTAAATAGGTAATTGACATTTTACCTCTCCATTATTGATCTTCCATCAGCCTGTTTAATTTTTTTTTTATTTTTAAATTTTTCTTTACTTTCTTAAAACAAACAAAATTATCTCACCATGTATTTATAACTAAAATATTTTAAAATTTAATAAGTATTAATTCAAATAAATAATCGACTAAAAGCGGAAACAAGTAAATGTGGGTAGGCGAGAAAGCAACATCTCTACGGACTCTACCCCGTAGAGCCGTATGAACTACGAATTGCCCAAGATAATATGATAAAAAAATTACATTTAAAATTTTTTAAAATCCATTTAATTTAAAATTTATTTCAAAACAAAATAAAAAAGGACAACTGAATCTTCAACAAAGATAAGAGTACTCATAGTGATTGGTTAGTTATTTTAAGAAATGTATGTAAAGTGTTTGATGTAATGTTTCATTGACATGACTAACTAGGAATGTATGACCTACGTAACTATATATTTCTATCCATTTAACATATGGTAGATAATTGATAACTAAACTAAAATCACACATTTATAAGCAAATGGGTTATGTATTGGGTTTGGCTCAAAATGGAGGAGTTGGATTAAGATCTGTTTGTCTTCGGCTTCCATTTCTATTCTGGTCAACGGCTCCTCAACGGAGGAATTTCGTATGGAGAAAGGCCTTCGTCAAGGAGACCCGTTGGCCCCGTTCCTATTTCTTTTGGTGGCAGAAGGTTTTAACATTCTTATGAAAGAAGCCGTTGCAAGAGGAAAGTTTGTGGACATTCAGGTTGGGCGCACATACAAAATTGGTATCTCACACCTCCAATATGCTGACCATGTAATCATCTTTGGAAAGTGGAGTCTCCGGAATCTTTAAAATTTGATGTTGATATTAAAGTGTTTTCAAAGTCTTTCGGGTCTGAAAATCAACCTTGCTAAGAGTTCTCTGATGGGTTTGGGTGTAGATCAAGTAGAAGTCGTCTTGTGGGCTGGGTCGATTGGATGTAAGGCCGGGAACTTACCCTTCACTTACCTCGGTGTTCCTGTGGGAGCAGACATGAGCAGGGAAGACAATTGGAAAGGTATAGTGGAGAAAATTTCACAGAAACTGTCGCATAAAAGAGCGGGAATGGTTTCTATTGGAGGAAGGCTTACATTGGTTATATCAATCCTCGGTAATTTATCACTGTATTTCTTTTCTTTGTTCCGTGCCCCTAAGAGTGTTATTTCTAATCTTGAGTGTGTGAGGAAAAACTTTTTCTAGGGTAAAGGGGGGGGGGGGGGGTTTGAGGGTGGGTTCCTATATTCATTGGGTCAAATGGGACCAAATTCTTAACTCGTTTTCAAAAGGGGGGCTGAATGTAGGTAGCTTACAAGCTTCTAACTGGGGTTTACTTGGGAAATGGTGGTGGGGTGGCATAATGAAGGGGAGGCTTTATGGTGTAGAATTATAAAATGTATTTATCGGGATTCGGGTGAGGTAGGGTTTGGGAGAGATAGGTTTAAGTGGTTAAATTCGGTTTGGGGTAATATATATAGAGTTGGTAAAGTGTTGGAAAGCAGAGGTATTAGTTTTGCTAGTTCTTTCAGTAAGCAATTGGGTAATGGGCTGAAGGTAAAATTTTGGGAGGATATTTGGGTGGGGGAGTCTAGTTTTAGGGTCAAATTCCCTAGGCTTTTTTGCTTAGAAGTAAACAAAGATGTGCGGGTCGCGGGTAAAGGAAGTTGGGAGGAAGGGTTTTGGGTTTGGAAGTGGGGTTGGAGAAGGGAACCGAGGGGTAGAGAACTAGGTGAATTGGAGGAATTAAATAATGTCTTGGCCAATGTTTGGATTAATTATTAGAAAGGAATAAATAATAAATAGTTATTTATTATTTAAGGAGAATTAAATATTAAGTTTTAATATTTAACGGACTAAGTTAATTAATAGTTAATTAATTAACTAGTAAAGTCCAGGGGGTCAAAGTGAAGAGAATTAAATATGGTGGTTTGGTCAGGTTATCAAAACCCTTCATGACCAAGTTGATCAGTGGCGGTTGCTGTTCGGCGACGACCCAAGTCGGCGGTAGTCACAGCTGGTGGCGGTCATAGGCGGCATGGTAGGTGTCGATGGCGTGGTTTCGGCCCAGGCACCACGGCCTAAGTGGGCTTCGCCCCAAGCACCACAGCCCAGGCGATCTTCGGCCCAGGAGTTCTCAACCCAAGGGGTTCTTGGCCCAAGGGGTTCTCGGCCCAGGTGGGTTCTCGACCTAAGGGGTTCTCGGCCCAGGTGGATTCTCGACCCAAGTGGTTCTTGGCTCAGGTGGTTCTCGGCCCAAGAATAGATGGTCCAAATAGTTTTTTCGGTTAAATGCAAAAATGTTATTAATTTTAAGTATTAAAATTAATAAAGTTTTATATAAATTAGCATTATATATATATTTCAATCAGCTTTAGTTAAAATATATATTTTTGGATGTTTGTTTATCATGTCCAGTTGAGACGTTATAAATAAACTCTAAAAGGTTTAGTTTATATAAGGAGAAACAAACAAGATGATGTTATTTAAATTTTGATCAAGTTTTTGTCGTGTTTAAGTTTTTGGTAAAACTAGTAAAAACTCGACATAGGATTTATTCAAGTTTTGAATAAGGTTATGGCTTTCAAAGTTTATTGAAAAACTATTTTGATCAAGTTAATTTAAATAACTTAGATGATTATAATTCTCATTTTTTGATTAATAGTTATTAGTCAAAATGGTAGATGAGAATAGTTAAACGAATCAGGTTATGTGTTTATCACTTTTATATTAACTATGTGGTTATATATATATATATATATATATATATATATATATATATATATATATGTCGTTTACATATATTGCGTGATTGTGATATACATATATTGCTATAGTTTTGCCGACTTAGGACTCGCTTTTATTCATCTTTTTATTTTGGTTTTGGGAAGGCATGCGTGCCAATTACAATCCCATTTTTCATTTTGTAATATTGTACTGGTTCAGGGAGGCCTGCGTGCCACTTACAACCCCTTTTATTACTGTAATTGTAATAGTACTAGTTGTAGTTTTGTCCCATAATCAAGACGGAGTTCAAGAAGATTTCCAAGATGATGGTTTGCACAGTGCTCGGGTACTTCGGAGGAGGTGTCAAGGCGAGTGGGAGCAATGCATCATGAAGGCGAATCCAAGTCCTTTTATCCTTAGGATTGACCTTAGGATTAGTTGGCAAAACTATAGGTTCTTATCTGTTTATCTGCGTGGTTGTGATCTTGTTATGCTTATTCATATTTGTATGTAATGCTGTGAAAAAAAGGGTTTAATAATAGGTAATTATTAAACAGTGAAAAACCACGATTTATGACAAACTAGAATATGACTTCAGTTTGCAAGTCGTATTAGTTAAATTTTTCATAAATTTAAAAGTTTTGCCAAGATTATAAGTTTGGAACTTATAAAGCTGTTTTGTGCACCTAGTATAGGTACACATGTAAATCGTATTTTTAAAACAGGTGGTTTTAAAATTGTTTTTCAAAAACTGGAAAATTAAGTTTTTCTTTTAAACTTAATTATAAAACCCAAGAAAATCTTAGATCAGCGTGCTACCCATCTAATGGTACATCTTTGCTGTTAAACGGTACTCGGGTGTCGGAAGTGCCCAAACCTTGGGTATCCGGGTTCAAACCATTGCGGCAAAGGGTATGAAATATTCTGCGATAATCGGGAGTCCCGGCCAGAATTCATACTGTCTTAGGTGGTGCGATCTATTTTGGTGATAATCGGGAGTCCCGGCCCAAAATGCACTAGAGTAAAGTCAAACATACTAGACTGGGTCTAAGTGCTCTACGAGGTTCTAGGAGTCGTATCAGTTAGGTACAATTGGTACAGGGTGTTACCTACCAAAAATAGCATGACTTGGCGGGAAGTGACCAAACCTTGCGTCAAGTATGTGAAATATGGGTCCTAGGTCTGATATATATTATTTATGGGTTTTGATGATATATGTTAGAAAAGTTTACTTGCAATTACTAATTAACCGAGTTTTAATTTGTAGATGGCAACCAACGTTACCAACACTAACAACCTCTCTCTTCGCTCTATCCTAGAAAAGGATAAGCTCACCGGGCCAAACTTTCTCACTTGGGAGAGAAATCTCCGGATCGTGCTAAGGCACGAGAGAAAGTGGTACGTCCTAGAACAACCTCTGGGGAACCCTCCTGCCAACAACGCTAGGGCAGACGTTAGGGAGGCTTTTCAGAAGCGCTCCAATGACGCCCTGGACGTGAGTTGCCTCATGCTTGCAACAATGAGTCCTGAGTTGCAGTCAAGCATGAGGGAAACTCCTGCTTATGACATGATCCGCCAGCTGAGGGACATGTTCCGGGAGCAAGCCCGCACGGAGCGTTATGATGCCACTAGGGCATTTAACTCGTGCAAGATGGTGAAGGGGACATCGGTCAGTAACCACGTCATGAAAATGAAAGGGTACATGGACCACCTGGAGAGGCTTGGGCACCCAGTACCGTTGCAGCTAGCAATGGATACGATACTCAACTCGTTGTCAGACGACTATAAGCCTTTTATAGTCAACTACAACATAAACAAAATGGAGAAATCCGTGGCTGAGTTGCATTCTATGCTTAAGACAACGGAGCAGAGTATCGGGACCAAGTCTAAGGACGTCCTCATGGTGGGCAATGTCGGTTATAAGAAGAGGAAGGAGCGCAACGGAAAGGGAAAGGGTAAGACCCAGCCCAGCCAGAATGCACCCAGGGCTACTGATAACGACAAGGGCAAGAAGCCAAAGCCGAACAAGGCAAGAACCGAGAATCGGTGCTTCAAGTGCGGCAAGGCCGGACACTGGAAGAGAGATTGTCCGAAGGCTCATGAAGCAGGAGGCAAGTCTGGCTCCTCAGGTATCGTGTGACTAGCTTCTTTGTCACTTTCCACTTGTAAAGTTTCTTACGAGTTTTTCTAATATCTTGCAATCGTTTATTGCAGGAGGTGATGGAAAGTGAAGTAGCCCATCAGTTGAGATCCCACGTGCAGCTCGGATATTTAATAATTCTTTTTCAAAGTTATTAAACTTTTTTGTTCAAAGTTTTTGGATTTTTTTGGCATGGTTTGTTTAAAACTTTTTGGTTGACATTATGGTTTTAATATTTGAAAATTTTGAATTATTCAGTTTATATCTCTGCACGTGTGCTTTTTGATGAATCAGGTTAGTTCAGTTGTGACTAAAGGATACTAATAAGTCAAGTTTTGACTTAATAGGTGATTCATAGTGATCTTATGCGATAATTGTTATAGTTGCATAATTGCTAGTCCCACTGTATAAATGCTTAGATAAACAAGTTGTGTTTATAAAATTAGAAAGTCTTTCTAATTTACAAGCATTTAAGAATTTTATGATAGATGAATGTTCAAGGCATTGAACATGATCAGATAAGAAATAATAGTTATTATTTTTAGATAAAAGTTTTTGGACAAAACATTTAAGAAAATATAAAGGTGATTATAATAATTATTATGATCAAGGTTGTTTTATACTAAATGTTTTAGGCAAAGAAATTCAAAAATACTTTTACAAGTGTTTTATATTTGTAATCGTGTTTTGGGTTTAATGAAACCGTTTTCCATAATTGGAAAGGTGGGTATATGAGAAATCTAAGTTCTGGTTTCATAAAACATTTAAATTTCTCACAAAAACTGTTTAAAACAAGTGTTTTAAAACACAAGTTATAGGCGTATTAGTCAATGACTGACTGAGTCTAAAAGGGTGTTTTAAGGTAATTCACTTTTTCATAAAAGATAGTGGGAGCACCTGACTGGTGTATTTATCAAGTTATCAAGATTGATCTAATTAGTATGATAAATACAAATATGAACCTTTAAAGTATAATTGTCGGATAATTTTAGAAGTGATCTAAAATAAAAGGTTTTTGAAAGGGAATTAATCCAAAGAGCGCATGACTTATTGAAAGGTTTTCAATAAGGATGTCATTGCAATTTTTTCTTAAGTCAAGACATAACTTAAAAGGAATTATACATGTTTAAAAGGGTTCAAAGAGTCAAAACAATTAATGTTGATGGTTGATTAACGTTAGAGATGATAAAATAGGATATTTATCAGTATCCTTAATGATGAAATCAGATAAGTGTTAATGTACACTGAGGATCTAATCTCAAATTTACAAGTATGTGTAACTGGATTTATCATTTCAAAAGGGAGTATGAATCTAGTAAGATTTTATGCATCTACAAGTGTAATTAAAATTTTAATTACAAGGGGGTTATTTTATAAACTCAGAAACTCTGGAGTTATTTCCAGTTCTCCAAGTTTAAGGAATTTATAAAATAAGTAAGTCTATAATTGTTTTTAGGTTGCGAAAACGATTTTTAGCAAAACCAAGAAATGAGTACTTCAGAGTACTAGTCTTGAGTTTTTGGTTTATAGGAATATTATTTTCTTTGTAATCCGTGATAAGTTACAATGTAAAATAATAAGTAATTCAGATAAACGTTGTGAATTGAGTCAATGAAATGGTGAAAATTATGCATCTTTATTCCAAGGTGGAATATGGAGGGTGCATAAATTAGTTTCATTGTTATTCACCATTTTGTATGTTTTAAACCATCCAGGAATAAACTTGGTTTATTCAAAACATTATTTGTGACTACTTATCTAGGTGGGAACCTTGATAGGGTTGTAAAGTCATAGTAATTTTGGGGTAGATTCGAAGGTATATCGAATATAGCTGCAAAAGTCTTTTGTGGACCAAAATTGATGGATATTCGTTAGGGTTACGAATATTGGATTGACCCACCGTGAAAAATACTTCGTGGATTCTTGTCAAAAATATTTATCACATAGGTTATCCTTAAACCCGAGGTATTTGGTTTGAGATGTGGTAACAGTTGTCTCCTTAGTGCGTCCTAACGCCACGCCGTAACAGGGTGGTTATAAGGGGCGTATCTAGATTCAGTGGGAGCCGTGTTGCCAAATGCAAATATGCAAGAATGTATTTGCACCTCCATTTTAGGAGAGATATTTCTGGGCCCCTTGACTGATTAGAGAAACTGGTAAGTGCACGGCCGTGCCCAAATGAACTGATCTGTTCTTTTTCGTTTATCACGCGGTTTTGAAATCAAGTATGTCATGAATATAATTCTTGAGATTTTGGGTTGACACTCTCCATGCTCATGCTCAAAATTGAAATATCGCGCTGTAAGGGACAAACCTATAATAACCGTACCCATTCATAAACAGGTAGTTTATGATAGTTGATTCATGAATAGTTAGTTTATGATAGATTGCTTATGAACAGTTGTTTTATGAGAGTTTACATTATCACTTTTTGTTTTGAGGTATAAGAGTTCTTATGACCTGGTTATCCTAAGTGTCTGGCTAGGGACCTCCTTAGGCTAACAATAAACAGTAACTATTACTTATCTTACACAAGTGGGAGTCTGTTAGATTATGTGCAGAGATAATTAATGGGTACATTGTATCCAATGTTATAAGAGACTAAAGGGTCACACTGCTACGCACCCCAATTAGAACAGTTTGAAATCTACAAATTTTTGTGTGGAAATAATTAATCAGTGGAATTAATTAATTAAATGGAGAATTTAATAATTAACCAGTTAGATTAATTATTAGAAAGAAATAAATAATAAATAGTTATTTATTATTTAAGGGGAATTAAATATTAGGTTTAATATTTAACGGACCAGTTAATTAATAGTTAATTAATTAACTAGTAAAGTCCAGGGGTCAAAGTGCTAGGAATGAAACTTCAATTAAAGACATATGCTTTAATTGAATGGGCTTGGGCTTGAATAAGGTTTAAGTATTTAAACCTAGAAAAGAGCTCATAATCCTTATGCATTCTAATTTGAATCAAGAAAAGAACCCTAGCCACCTCCCTACTCTCTCTCTCTCTCTCTCAGCGTCGACATCATCAAACCCCAGGGGGTTTCGGCTTTTAGCTTGCGTCGATCACACACACACGCAAGGTTTGCGTGTTGCTCGGGTATTTCCAGGAGCGGTCTAGCAGCCAGTTCATTGGTGGTGAAGTAGTGGTGGACTATCTTTAGCAATCCCAAGATCACAAGAGGTATTGTTTTTCTAAACCTTTTATCTGGATTGTTGTTGAGAAACTTATATGATCATTAGTAAGATCCTAACATTTTTGGGGTTTAGAGGGTTGTGTTCAATCTGTTTCCGCTTTAGGATTGAACCAGTAGAATCAAACCCAGGGCCTTGACCAGTTTGTGTCTTAGGGTGGTTTGGTCAGATCAAAACCCTTGAGTTCATGAGAGAACTGTTGTTAGTGCCGTTCTTTGGATATGGGAAGTTCATGGATGGAGAGCGTGGAGGGATAGAGTGTGGCAGAGTGCATTTAAGGAATTAATGGGTGAGCACTGACATTGAAAGAGGGGGAATTGGATGGCTCAGATTGATTCCCTCGGTTCTCGCAATAACAACGGTTCTCAAATGAACTTCTTCCTATATATATATATATATATATATATATATATATATATATATATAGGCAAAAGTTCAAACAAGAACTATTTTGTACGAGAACTGCGAGAACCAATCTGAGCCGTCCAATTCTCCCTCATTTAATGTCATCACCCACCCATTAATTCATCACATGCACCATGCCACACTTGATTCCCCCTACGCTCTACATCCATGAATTCCACTTATCAAATCAATGGCTAAGATTGATTCTCGCAGTTCTCGTACGAAAAACAGCTATCGTTTGAACCCTCCCCCATATATATATATATATATATATATATATATATATATATATATATATATATATATATATATATATATATATATATATATATATTTATTTATTTATTTATTTATATATATAGGGTGCGGTTCAAACGAGACATGTTTTTCATACGAGAACTGCGAAAACAATTTCTGGCTAATCATTTATTTTCCTGTCTTTTTATTTAATTTAAATAGGAAATGATAGTATGAATATTTTACATTTCCATCACTTTTTAAAACCTATATATCCATCAAACGAAAATGTGTTAAATTATGAAAAATATACTAAATTAACGACAAATCTATGCTCTTTCATTTGAGATCGATCTTGCTATATTTTTTTGCAAATAAAATGTCGCGTTTGTTGGGTCTTTCTTTTCCAATATTAGCTCGATATATGCACTAGTGCAAAATTTGCAGTAGTGCATAGCTAAATCGGTGCTAAAAAAACTAGGTAAATCTGTGCATATATTTTGCACTTGTACAAATTATGTGCCAGTGCATATGTCGAGCTGTACTAGAAAAAAACCCAGCAAACACAATTTACTTTTTTTGAAAAAACTATATCAAGACTTAAAAAGCATAAATTTTCATTAATTTGGTATAATTTTCGTAATTTAACACTTTTCGTTTTGATTTATATATATATATAGAAATTGGATCAATAAAGAACAATGTGTTAAACAAAGAACCTAAAGAACCAATCTGGACCTTTAGATCATCAAAATCAATGGATGAGATTGATCGGTGGCAAAACTGTAATTATCATGTATTAATTAAGGAAGAAAAGGGTAAACATGGAAAATCTCCCCCCCAACAACCTTGATTTTAAAAAAAATAACCCAAAATCCTTTAAATTGTTATAACTTTTTAAGTTTTGTGAATTTGAACAAAAAAATTATACCAATCTTTTAGTTTTTTAATCCTCTTTCAAACAAGATCCCTCTTCCCATATTTTTTAAAAAATTTTTTAACATGAAAATTTTGTTTGCATTTGGGCAGCATATACATTTTCGTTTTTTGCATTTTGTATTTAGGTTTGAATGAACACAGCTCAAAATGCAAACTACGGATTTTGCATTTAGGCTTGAATTACCCAGCTCAAAATGCAAACTACGGATTTTGCATTTAGGCTTGAATTACCCAGCTCAAAATGCAAACTACGGATTTTGCATTTTGGGCTTGAATGAACCCATCTCAAAATGCAAACTACGGATTTTACATTTTGAGTTTAAATGAACCCAGCTCAAAATGCAAACTTTACATTTCAAAAAAAAAAAAGTTTCAGAAATATATCAAGTCCGGTCTTGTTTGAAAGAGAACGAAAAACTGAGACTAATGGTATAATTTTTATGTTAAAATTGTTAAAAACGAACGATTTATAATCATTTAAAGTAATTGGGGGTATTTTTTTTAAGTTGGGGGGGGGGGGGGAAGGGTTGAGACGCTGGAGAACGTAACTTTTTTTTTTTTAGTTTTTCTTTTTTGCCCCTAAACAATGTGACACGTGTCATCACCAGAAGAGTTCTTTAGGTTCTATGTTTAAGAGAGGTTCTTTGTTTAACCTTACCCTATATATATATATAGTTTAAAAAATATAGGGGTAATGTACATGTCCAAATTACCCTTAATTAATTAAGATTAAGTTTGATTAGTTTAAGGTTATCCAATAACAACTCTTTAATCTCAACTCTCTATTTATTTGATCAATGGCTGAAATTGGTTCTCGCAGTTCTCGTACGAAAAACGGTTATCATTTGAACCGTCCCGTATATATATATAGGAAGAAGTTCCATTGAGAATCATTTTTATTGCGAGAACCGCGAGAACCAATCTGAGCTGTCCAATTCCCCCCTTTCAATGTCATTGCCCACCCATGAATTCCTCACATACACTCTGCCACACTTGATCCCACCACAATCTCCATCCA
Source organism: Pulicaria dysenterica (assembly GCA_947179395.2). Classification (NCBI taxonomy): domain Eukaryota; kingdom Viridiplantae; phylum Streptophyta; class Magnoliopsida; order Asterales; family Asteraceae; genus Pulicaria; species Pulicaria dysenterica. The sequence continues at coordinate 92,321,645 of OX359290.1, read as the reverse complement.
TGAATTTCACTTATCAAATCAACGGCTAAGATTGGTTCTCGCGGTTTTCGCATTAAAATCGGTTCTCAATGGAACCCTCCCCTATATATATATATATATATATATATATATATATATATATATATATATATATATATATATATATATATATATATATTATGTTACACCCATATGTAATTCTTGGTAACAGGAGACATCTTATGTGCGAGGATATATACAATGGACCCACAGTTAGTATTGAAATCGATAGTAGAAAGGGAACATGGAAGACAAAAATGCCTTTATCCCATTACCAATTATTCAAGATAGTTAATGTGTTCTTCTTCCTGCAACTTATATTTACATGCATAGAGCCAAACCAGACACAACAAATAGGAACAGATGATGGGCACAAAAGTTGCTTTGGATTTTAACTGCTACATACTTATGATGTGCAGATTCTTGTATTCACTTTCAACGGCAACCTTTCTTTTAAGATAACAGTAACAAATCTATGATTATGACCCAAAAGCTATGAGTCTATACCTCATCTCGAATGTGATTTTATAAGAAGGACAATATTTGGGTTTGGTTAGAACGAAGAATATATATAGCTGATCATCCCGTGAAAGGATCCTAAAAACGTCCTTTTCTATGCTGTAAATTCCGTCTCGACTATGAGTCTATCGATCATTTGTTGCGGTTGATCGATGTTTTCTTGTTGTATTTAGTTTGATGGATTTGTAATTTAACATTGCAACCAGTTGGTTTGAATATAATTTAAAGCCTTATTTAATGATCTTGCATGTTTCCAAATTAGGATCTTTCATTGATTAATGAGCTGGTCACTCATTTTTTGTTATAAACTCTTTTGGTAGTTAGCTCAAGATATTTAAATCTGATATCTATATCTATATATAAAAACTTGCAAAATTTCCTTTTATAACTATTAAATCAAATCTATTAATCAATCAAAACCTCCAATTTCAAAATTCTTCAATTTTACAAAATAATTTTTAAAAAGATGTCTATAATCGATTTCAATTCTATCTTATTTGGAGGGTGCTACATGAAAACTGTAAGGGGCTTTTATAAAATATGTGGAGAGCTTTTAAGAAAATGTTAAGGGGTTTTATAAAAATAATATTATATTAATGTAATTAATTATAAGTTGTTTATAAATTATGTATAGTAACTTTTGATATATTTTGTTTAGAGAAAAAATAATCATATATTTACGATCATCTTATTTTTATCTACGTTTTGGTATAAATTTTATTATAATATGACACTTTTTTAGAATTCTTATATTCGTAACTTTTTGTTATCCATTAATAGTAATTGGTAGATAATTTTTTGTTTAGCTGAGTGGTTATTTTGAGATTATGGTGATGAGCCGAGAGGTCAACTTGAGTATTTTATTCAAAGTGTTTAGTTATTGATTTTAAATAATTTTCAGTGTTATTAGAAAGATGTATGAAACATCTATTAAAAATACGGTTTAAATAAAATGTATCATTAAAAGATGGTATATTATATATTTAAAAATCTAAATTTAGAGATCTTTTATGATGGTGAAAAAATTATATTGGCAATAGATGTGTTTAGAAATTTGAGTCGGTTTTCAGTTTGAAATTATTATCTGATTAACTTCAATATTTGAATTTATTAAAAATGACATCAGATAATACATGTTCTTTCAAATTAGATTATTGTTGTTTTGGATTTAATGAATTATATGTAAGTTTTTGGTGATATTTCATTTATTGCATTATTTTTATTTGAAAATTTTAATATCTCAAATACACTTTCGAAATACTCGTGCGTGCACGGGTCAATAAACTAGTGTGAAATTAAGATAACTGCCATTGAATTTGGAATATTTATAAGTAAATGAAATATTTTTTAATTATAATCTGATAAGATAACCATAGATAGAGTTTTGGAATGATTAATTAATCAGGACAACTTTTAGTTATTCATTATTTGAAAGGAAACAGTTTTGAGATTTTTAAACCAGTCAAATTAGTGCTTGTATGTTTAGATTGGGTGTAAGTATGTCATTCATACAGATTTATCATACTAATAACTCATGTGTTCGGATTTGTTTTTCACCACAAATTCGTAAATAAGAAGATATATACTTATTTATGTTATTACTTATTTATGTAATCTATAAGTATATTGATAAATGACTGAGGTGGTTAATTGTTCTAAATAAGTTTTTAAAAGAGTAGTTGTTGAATTATATCTAGTTCTTACGGTTTTAATATTCAAAATATTTGCTATGTACTATGCTATTATGGCGTGTAAATGTCTGTCGTAATAGATATTTTGTACTAATATTAATGTAGAAGTACTAGTTTAACTTGTGTTAAAAAACCTGGATTTTATTAAAACTGAACAATCTAGGTTTAGGTTGGTCACAAATGTCCTTAAACAGTAAGAAAGAGCTAGGATTAGTAGTTAGAACTCCATTTTTATATCAAGTTTGTGGCGGAATTCACTTTCAGGCATCCTTTTAACATATTTCTCTTTAGTCCTATATATGAAGATCAAAATATTTTCTTGTTAAAATATATTCATTTTGAAGCTTCTTTGTTTTATTTGTCTTGTACTTTTTTTCCTATAACCATTTGAAACTAGTTTAAATGCATACCTTTACTAGATGATATGAAGGAGGTGAAATATATATTTTCATACCTATATAATGAGGATAGAGAAACTATTTTTTGATATAGATTTAATGTTACACCGGTGTTTACTTTTGATCATAATCATATCCTCTTCAAAAGGACATGTAGTTATACCCATCACTCTCTCCTAAAGTAACTTAAATATTATTATAAATAGATCTAGCAAGATGCTAGAACCCATAAATACATAAGTTGTGCATCGCATCATACACTAAAGAACCACCAAAACAAGACACAATGATAACCACAACAAATTAGATAGATGCCCTTTCAATAGCTAGACAAGAACATTGGATCCACCTTTGAAAACTAAAAGAATATCTATTATGTATAAGTTAAACCAGATTTCTATTACACGTAATATATGTTTTCACATCCCATTTTTTCAACATATCATTTGTTATATTCGATTTAAAGTAAACTACATCGTTAGTTCTTTACCTTAAGTTCTAATATTACCTTGGTGTTTTAGAATCAAAATATAACATGATAGTCTTTTAAAAGTTGTTGCATGGATATTTGACCGTTAACTTTAGAGGGCTAAAAAGCTATTTTGCACAAAAGATTAGTAGATTACCCACGAAACACCAAAACATAATAAACTAATAATTAACTCTTTAAACTTACACAAACATGAAAATAAGACCATGAAACTATGGGTTATTTTTTTGAAACATTACTTTGTAGATATCTTAATATTATATTACTAGTTTAACACCCCGTATATAAATATGAGGTAGGTTAATATAAATTTGAAACACTTTACGATAATATATATAAAAATATTAATATATATAGTAAACTAATTGTAAACAATAAATAACAATATATAATGATCTTATAGAAAGTAAGTTTATTAAAATATATATAACAAATTTACAATATGGTAACGATTATATGGGACAACAAAAGTTGTTGATTTACTTTGCATAACGGTGTCATGTTTAAAATTAGTAGATAAGATGACAATGAAATAAAGGTAAAAAACTAAAATACATGAATAAATAAATAATAACTACATAATCAATTTCAAATTAAAAGTTTAGGATGTGTTTTAAATGTATAGTCTTTTAGTATAACGTGAATAAATATATCTTAGTTTTAAAGTTTATTTTGTCAACTTTCAAATGGGTGTGTTTTAAAAGTTTGTAATATTGATTTTTAAAAACAACATAATATCAAAACAAGTCAAAGACAAATTCGTTATCCTAAGTGTAGTTAATAAGTTATCTATTTTTAAAGTTAATTACACAGATGGTCCTTGCGGTTTGTCCATAGTTACTGGTTTAGTCCTTTAAGTAGAAAAATTACGCCGTTGGTCCCTACTGTGCGAGTTTTGTTACACCGTTGGTCCTTATTGTAACTGTACATCCGTCTATTTCCTCCGTTACTTTGTCTTTTTGTGGGGGTAATTTGGTCATTTTACCCTTAGTCCTTATCATTTCTATTTTATATTTTTATTGTTAACTTTTATAATTTTTAATTAATTAATAATTCCACCAACACCCCCATCACCTCCCTCTTCTTTCTCTCTGCCGGAGCCACCATCAAACCATCACCACCATCCATCCATCGTCATCATCTCCCTCACCTTCTTTCTCTCCCTTACTCTCTCCACCACAACACAGTCACCTCCCTCTCCTCTCTATATATCTCTCTCTCAATCTCTATCTGTTCCCTCACCACTCTGCCACCATCAAACCGGCCACCACCATTGAAGCTATTACAGATGTATATGAAACCCAGATCTCGATGAAGATCTCGATGAAGCCATTGAAGCCACTACAGATCTATATGAAACTCATAAAGAAAGCCTAAGCAACAAATGGTGCTTCGATTTGATGCTACAAACTCAAAAACCCTAAACAAACTCAGACACCCTAAACAAACAAGAGCACAAAGAACAATCAGAAACCCTAACAGAGGTTGGAGCCAGTTTGTGTTCAGACCCATTTTCTTTTTGCTTTTCTTCAGATCTAGTGCATAAGGATTTTCAGACCCATTTTCTTTTTGCTTTTCTTCAGATTTGCGAAGGCGGCGATTGTTGAAGTAGAGACAGTGGTTTGTGGAGCGGAGTGGAGACAGCTGCGGTGGTGGTCGTCGTAGATGGTGATGGCGACGACTGTTAGAGTGGAGAAGGTGGTGGTGGCGGTCGTATTATATGGTGATGGCGACGGCTGTTGGAGTGGAGATGGTGGTTCTTGAGGGTGGTGCTCAGGTGTGGAGGTGAGAGAGTGAGAGAGGGTAGAGAGAGTGAGAGAGGCCGAGAGGGTAGAGAGAGTGTATAAGGTTTAGGGTTGTAGGTCGATAGGTGAAGCTCCGGCGTACTTGCGACGATTGCTAGAAAATATGCCGTCGTACGCGTTTTTAGCTGAGAAAGTAGTGGCATTGGAAAGCTTTCTGGATGTGAGAGAGACTCCATTGGAGGGAGGTGAGCTGAAGCTCTTAAATTCTAGGGTTTAATTTGTTTTTAGTTTGTTTGTTCTTATGGATTTTGATTTATGATTTTGGAACGAGTGAGAGATTTTGGGATTTTTTTGTTATTCTGATATAGTTGAGATATACATTTGATATGCAAACCTGAAACCATAATTTGTTAAAGAAGTGGTGAAGATGAAGTGGAGAAGATGAAGTGGGAAAGATGACAATAGGGACTAAGGATGAAACTAAGAAGCTACCAAGGTGTGAAAAGACCAATTTTTCCTTTGAAAAAGTCAACTAACGGTCAAATGAGATGGACAGTTACAATAAGGACCAACGGTGTAACAAAACTTGTACAGTAGGGACCAATGACGTAATTTTTCTACTTAAAGGACTAAACCAGTAATTATGGATAAACCATAGGACCATCCGTGTAATTAACTCTTATTTTTATAATTTGATGGAAGCTTGTTAAAATGCACAACAATGAATTTATGATGAACATGATCCAGTTTATCACATATATCTTTTTTATACTTAACAAAAAGTAAAATAAAATAATTTTGTCTCTCTCTATATATAATTATCACACACTACTATACCTACTGCATACTCATAGCTTCTATACAAAATTAGAGATATATCGAATATATTATTACTAGTGTCTGAATCGATCGAATGGCTTCAGACTCATCCTCATCTTACCTTCTTGGGCATGCTGATCTTCCTTCACTCTACTATGAAACTACCAACAATGTAAACGCTGGTATCATTGACCTGGGGCTTAGTCTTAAAGTATTGCAGCCCCAAACTTTCAACCATCCTCAAAATCCACATGGTACGTAATTTTTCTTACTTAATATTCTCTCTTTCTCTATATATATATATATCTCTCTCTATATGTATAAAAATGGTTCATTTGAAAACTCTATTTTTGTTACGATAATCGTGAAAACTAATTTAATTTGGCCATAAATTAAATAAACTAATAACTAATAAAAATAACGGCTCACCAATGACGCATTAACGAAGAATATTTTAAGAAAATAAGTCTCGTCTTTTACAAATAGCACTCGCAATAAAAAAAATTCTCAAATATATATATATATATATATATATATATATATATATATATATATATATATATATTATAGGTACAATTTGTACACTTCTACATCTTTTAATTAATATATATTGGATATATATATATATATATATATATATATATATATATATATATATATATATATATATATATATATGGTCAAATTAAAAAAAAATAAAAATACCTGTTTGAATCGGTTGCGCGCAGATGAGTACCAAGATCTAGTAGAATGGAACCAGTTGCACCCCTACGAAAGTCCAGACATTGATCATGTCATTTATCCAAGGAAGACAAATAATAAGATTAGGGATCATGCTCAACGAAGTGATTTTGTGAAGGTTAACATGGATGGAGCTTTCATTGGTCGAAAAATCTCTCTTCTTCATCATTCCAGTTACTCCAGTCTTGCAACTCAATTAGAAGACATGTTTGGTTAGTATGCTTAATATATATATATATATATATATATAGGTAAAAGTTCAAACGAGAACTGTTTTTCGTACGAGAACTGCGATAACCAATCTGAGCCGTCCAATTCCCCCTTCTTTAATGTCATTGCCCACCCATGAATTCCTCACATGCACCCTGCCACACTTGATCCCTCCACGCTCTCCATCCATGAACTTCTCATATCCAAGGAACGGCTGAGATTGATTCTCGCAGTTCTCGTACGAAAAACAGTTCTCTTTTGAACCCTCCCTTATATATATATATATATATAGGGGAGGGTTCATGCGAGAACCGTTGTTAGTGCGAGAACCGCGAGAACCAATCTCAGCCGTTCCTTGGATATGGGAAGTATCATGGGGTGTGGCAGGGTGCATGTGAGGAATTCATGGGTGGACAATGACATAGAAGGAGGGGAATTGGATGGCTTAGATTGGTTCTCGCAGTTCTCGCGCTAACAACGGTTCTCGCATGAACTTTTGTCTATATATATATATATATATATATAGGGGAGGGTTCATGCGAGAACCGTTGTTAGTGCGAGAACCAATCTCGGCCGTTCCTTGGATATGGGAAGTGTCATGGATGATGAGCGTGGAGGGATAGAATGTGGCAGGGTGCATGTGAGGAATTCATGGGTGGGCAATGACATTAAAAGAGGGGGAATTGGACGGCTCAGATTGGTTCTTGCGGTTCTCGTACTAACAACGGTTCTCGCATGAACTCTCCCCTATATATATATATAGGAAAAAGTTCTTGCGAGAACCATTCTTAGTGCGAGAACCGCGAGAACCAATCTGAGCCGTCCAATTCCCCCTCCTTCAATGTCATTGCCCACCCATGAAATCCTCACATACACCATGCCACACTCTATCCCTCCACGCTCACCATCCATGCATGAAACTTTCCATATCCAAGGAACGGCCGAGATTGGTAATGTCAAATGAGAATTTAAAGCTGTTAATTAGTAATTTTTTATTGTATGCATGATTGATTATATTATAGCATGATGATTACTCATGTTCTAATTAAAGTTGTGGGTTTTATATATAGGAAAAGAATCTTTGACGTTACGATTATTTGAAAGTTGTTCAGAGTTTTTGTTATGGTATAAAGATAAAGATGAACAGTGGAGAATTGCAGGTGATATCCCATGGAAGTAAGTTAATTTCTCTTTTCGAGCTTAAAAAAATATGGTCAGTGATAGCGCTGTTACATATGTAATCTTGACTTGATTGAAGAAGAAGTTTATATACATATGATTAAATTATGTAGGGAGTTTGTTGATACTGTAAAACGAATTCGGATCATGCTTAAGGACGAAACGCGTTTTTGGTCTACGAAGACAATGATCTAACATACTCTACCTGGCGGCATATATATATATATAATGTACCGAGTCCCGACCATGGATGAAGGATGCATATATATGTATAAGATGGCACTGATACATTCTGTGTGTTGGTGTTTTACTAATTAATTGGATAGCTGCAGGGATCTTAATTAAACAATTCGGAGAGGCTTTTTGTCTTTCGATTATCTTAATTAATTGTATGGAATTCATGTAATGTGTATTAACTAAAATTTGATTGATATATCCTGTTATATATTATATATATGAATGAATATGAATGAATGAATATGAAAATGAATATATATATCCATTTATATATGTATGTTTAATTATAAGATTAATTAGATAAAAAAGAAAAAAAAACACAAGCGTAAGAAAATTTATGGCTAATTCACAGTTTCACACGCATTATGTAAGGGCTCAAGGCAAAGTTAATCTTAGCTTACACACAAGACATTTCTTTTAAAAGTTACATTTAGTAATTCTACTTTATAAAAAATAATATTTTGAAAAACTTATAAATTTTTTTTGATATATTAATAATAAGATTGATTAACTAGAATTATTATATATCTATAATAAATATTGTGAACAGCAAGAAACTCTCATCATTGAATGAAGAAACGGTCAATGAATTTTTCTTGAAAAGGGGTGTTCGAACAACTGTCCTTATGTAGCTTATAAAAAAAATTCTTTCATCACGATATGCATGCTTAACAACATTCAAATATATTAACCCAAATTTGCTTAGTAAGGTTGCTTTCACCAATCTGTTTCTCTTGGAAGCCTTTACACGTCAAGGTAATGGCGCTATATTTCTCTATCTCATTCTTATGATGTTTTTAATTAAGCTTGGAATGGTATTATTGTCACCACCAGATGTTTGATCTAATGTCTATTAGAAAAAAAGGGCATGTAAGAAAGAAAATAAATTTATGTAGATTATAAGAAAAAGGGGTTACGTGGTAGAATTATTTTCCGTCACATGTCACTTATTTAGACTTGAATTTAGGTGATTTAAAAAAAACATGAATCTTAGACAAAGAGAGATATAATAACATATAATATTCTAGACTAGAATATATGCGATTAAAATAGTCAACGTGATAGTTCAAAATCATTCTACTATTGCCTCCTCTACGTATTAAATAAATATCCATCTTGTATTTGCGTTCTTTCTTGTGGTTGTGTGTGTTCTCCACCCAACAACCTTAACTCGCCACCCCACCACAATATTCGCATGCATCCTCTCCATTGTTGTTGTGTGTATCTGCTTCATCTCTTTTATTAGATTATCAGCATCCAACCCATGTCAATCCATACCATACCATACCATACCATCCCACACCATCCCATTCATTTATTAAAAAAAAAAAAGCAAAAAAAAAAAAGGAAAAAAGCAAAACCGAGCTACATGGTGAAACCGAGAGAGGGGAAACCCGAGAGAGCCCATGATGGGCGCGACGGTGCGGGAGCCGGACCCGAGGCAACCCACCATCCCATCCCGAGCGGATGTGGATGGTCTTATGGCGAATTAATTTAATGCTTATCCATATTGCAACTACTTTTTGGACCGGTGAGATTTAAAGCTTTGAGTGGTTTTATAAACAAATTAAACATACTAACATTTATCAAATGTTTTTTACTATTCATAAGCACTGTTCATCTACAGTGTTTTTTTATACTCTTAGAATATTATTTATCTAAACTAAAGACTTTTCATATTGAAAAACTAACAAACAAAATATACCTTAAAGTCATAAGCACTGTTTATCTACGGTGTTTTTTTTTACTCTTAGAATATTATTTATCTAAACTAAAGAATTTTCATCTATGGTAAATGTAGTTTTCTCATAAGGATTATTTTTTTACAATTTTTTTTATCTCAAAGTCTAATTTATTTAAGTTAATATTTGAAAAACTAATTAACAAAATTTACCTTAAAGTCTAATATGGTTAAAGTTAATATCAGAAAATATTTTACAATAATCTTATGTCAACCACTACCTTCTAAGGTTGTATGACACATGGTTGATGTGTGTGACTATTAGTACTGGATGAGACTCGATTTTGCATATTTTTACAAGGGTGGTTCGTGTATGTGGTAAGTTGCAGATTTCTAGTGGGTTTTAAGTTTGGTTTTATAATACATGTGTATTTTGAAGTTTGTTTATATAAGTATACATATTTGATACAGAGATAGATTTGTTTACTTTCTTTCTAGAGTTGAAATATTGATGCTTAATCTTGGAAAAGGTTGTGTCAACTTGCAATTTTGGAACGAAAAACACAAGGAGTCAAATATTTAACAAAAATTTTAGATCCATGAAACCTATTAAGTTGTTATTCTATATTTGTGTATCCATCAGCATGTATGTATATGTATTTGTGTCTTTTTAGTAAAATTGAATGAGTGTAGATTGGAAAGAGATGGTTTTTGGATTGAATTATAGTAAGTGAATAAACTTTTGTTACTCACCCTGATGTTTAGGTTGATTCGTACGTGCACCAAGATTGAAGTGTAGGAATTCTAAGTGCTTCTGAATTTCTGTGAATGTAAGCCATAAATGAAGCTACATAAGTATGTTCAACCGAAGATGAAAGTTTGTTATAGTTTAATGTCATAAATGATTATGGAAATAGGTTTTGTTAGAGTGGAAGACCATAAAATGATGCTATGAAAGTATGTTGTACATGTGATAAAAGTTTGTTTTTAACACCAGAACACCCATTAGGGGTACAAGATTAGTGTTTGGTTTAAAAAATTAATGATACTAATTAAATTGATTGTTTGTGTTTTAATAACTAATAAAATATTTTTGTTAATTGTATTATATAGAAGCCCCGCCGCAACACGCGGACACTAAAAACCTTGTTAATAAACATTTACTAAAATTGAATATCATAAATAATATTGGTGTTATATTTACTTTTTAATCTTTATCTTTAGTATATATTAAAAGAAAACAGGTTATGATTTCATCATTATATTTTTTAATTTTCTTATCAACCATCCCCCTTTATTTCCTCAAATGGCTTAGGATTGAGTTGTTTTTTGAAATTTATTTTTTGGTTGATTTATTCTGCTAATACTTAAGTATCTTAGTAAAAACATTTATTCAAATAATTAGTAGATAAATCTATATACTTTCGTGGTTATTATGTAAATACACATGCCAATTAGATTAACTTAAAAAAAATTCAAATTTGATTATAAAGAGATCTTACAAAAAGTTTAATGATAATAATATTTATGAATTTTTTATTTCTTATAGGTTTACCACTCTATTAAAATATTTATGTATCTATGTTTACAATTATTAAACATATATTAGTAATTTAAATACCATAAACATTTAGAATTTAGAGTTGTGTTCAATACACTCCATAAAAAAAGATAGTCCTGAAATTATAATATTCAATCACATGTGATTGTAAAACCATCACATGTTAATTACGAAAATGCCACTGCGTCTAAAAAATTAAAATTCAATCTGAACAATTAATAGGGCTGATCCAAAAGTTAAGATTAGTCCATCAAGACTATGAATTAACAATGAATTATATTAAACATTTATCTTATTTACATATTTTAAGTACTTTCAATTGTAATTTATTTTACAAATTTCAATTTCTGAAAAAAAAAAACAAAAAAACAAATTTGACCTAATTAGTTTATGGATTTTCTGGTAAACAACGTCGTAAAAGTTAAGCAAGGATCAAGATAGATAGATAGATAGATCCAAAGAGAGACTAGAGAAGCAAGTTATTGGTGGTGGAGAGTGGCAAGGGACGATGACGGAGAGTTTGATCCGATCACTTGTTGAAGCCATTCACTCCACTCCTACCCAGGCCGTTCTCTACTTCTCCGGCGGCGCTTCTCAGGTATCGCTCCATAAAATCAAATCCTACTGTATTCATATCGATAAATATACTATTTCCTATTGTTGTTTACATTCAGTTTACCCCTTCAATTTCAGGCGTTAGGCTGGTTGGCATCAGTTCCTGGTGCTTCGAACACGGTTCTTGAAGTTATTGTTCCTTATTCTCGAATGTCAATGATCCAATTGCTTGGCAAGGTGTGCGGCCTTTTCTTTGATTATATAGATGCGTAGAAGTTCTAGTCCAAATTAATATTCTAAAACTGAAATTTTCGAAGTCAGAGAGTAACCTATATCCAAGTTCTTTGAATACTTTATTGTTTTATGCTTGAGGTTTGATTTGATAGTAGGTGCCTGTTCAATTTACTAGCAAGGAGACTGCTGAAGACATGGCATTAGTGGCGTATAATCGTGCTTTAAAGCTCTCCAAACCAGGTAATTATCGTATTATTCTTATGGCCATGTTTGATTTTGTAGACTCATGTGTTTTTAGTTATCGTTGATCATTGATTTGGTTGTTCTGATGCTGTATAGTTATCAGTAATCATGTGGGATGATATGTTATTTTGTAGTTAGATTTCAACGAAGTATTTTGAAGCTGTAATTGGTGCATAGTAGTTGATATAATAGGAAAATTATGCATTTGTTGTTAAACGAAATTGAAAAGGAAACAGCTATAGTAAACAAATCTGTGGTGGTTGATTTGCAGTTTCATCATTTTTTCCCTTCATGTTGTAGAAGTGACTTAGCTTTGTCCCTGAAGATCCTTATTTTCTCTAGACTTGTAAGCACCAACAAAAGTGATGCAGACAAAGATATCATACCTTAAATTTCATATTTGATTGTAGAACCTAATATAGTTTTTGACATGATTAATCGTTGGTGTTGATGTGGTCTGATGGTCTATCCTCTCAATAGTTATTCCTGTCTTTCATCAAGTGCTTTGGATTTGGATTTTCCCTGAAGTTTATGTTATGATATAGAGGGTGGAGTGCAGATTATTGGCTCCATATGTTCTTATGTCTCGCTCTAAAAGATTTTTAGGATATTTAATTCCCTGTTTCAACACAATTTTAAGTGCAAATGCTTTGGGGTAGATATAAAAAGAGTGAAGAAAAGCATTGGTAAGGAACGTTGTGTACTTGCCCTTAGCCATCAAAGTTTTGATATCCTTGATAAATTATTTATAATATTTCCCTTATTACAAGACTGACTTACAATGAGTAGGATTTATCATTTTTATTGGTCTATTTGAGTTCAACTTTGAAGAAATGTAGATGGGGTTTTAAACAGAATTGACATTTTTTTAAAGTTAGGGAACTGCTATGAAGCGCAAACAGATAACAGCGTGCTGAGAACAAGGGAGGAATATACTTTAATGGTGATTTTCCTGTCCTAACAGCAGGAGTGAGCAGGAGATACTCAACTTGACAAATAGAAATAATTACTGTGTCCTATTGAAGTTCCCATAGGATCTTAGAAGCCCATAACTGCTGTTGGGTCTTGGGTGTCAATGTCATCAGTATGGTAAATCCGGATACATTTACATTGTTCACCTGGTAGCAACCATGCAATGAATCACTCCTTTCCACCACCCATTCCCTTACCTAGTCCATTCCATTCCATTGCATTGTCATTCCGTTCCATTCCATACCGTCCAACCAAACACACCCTTACTCATTTCATTTTGACAGTGACAGGCCCTATTGACCTGAATGCATATATAATATTTAACAGGTGTGGGCATAATTAGTTTGTTGTTTTCTAAGCCTAAAAGGACAATTTCTTCACTTTCCATGCATAATTGTTCATATGCTAGTCTGTTTCCTTTGCTGCTTTTATCCTTTGATAAAAACTGCAGCCTCTAACGTATGTAATTCTTTTTTCTTTCTATAGATTCTCCTGTAGTAGGTGTGGGCTTTACTGGTTCTTTGGCTACCACACGTCCAAAAGTTGGGGATCACAGGTACTTCATTACAAAAAGGTTTTCGTTTCTTTTTTGTTTTGTTTTTTTAACTGGTGTGCGCGCGCACAAATGTCCACTCTTTACTACTCCTATCATTGAGGTGTGTTGAGTATTTAATTCTTATCCATAACCGTATATCCTGAATATGTTTATGTGGAATGAGTTTGTTGAAAGTAAGACCATAAGAATTCATTTAATTGTAAATCCCTATCATTTAACTGTCAGTGGTACTGGAGCTAACAAGTTTAAAATGTAATTGTTTGAGAATGGGGTTGACATAGTGTGTGTTGTTTAAAAGGATATTTTATGTCGTCCTCCCTCTTAATATTTCATTTGTATCATGTCTCCCTCTAAATTTGTTATGTTACAACCTATATTTCTAATTCGTGCTTTTATTCAGTATCGTGTTTTATTTATAGGTTTTACTTGTCAACACGAACTTCCAACCGGCTATGGACTTCTTCAATAACTTTGTTAAAGGTAATATTAATTGTGATCCTTCATTTTCTATAAGGGGTGACAATGCGGATATTTCATAATGTAAGTACTAATTACATTATAATATCATTGAGTTCAACATCAACCTTAATGTCCTCATAAGGCCATGACATGTACACAACTACACACTATATTGAATAATAACGAGTTGATAAGAAACCTTGTTCTGACCTATGAAGAAGAGTAAAGAAAGAAGAAAACCCACGATAAAAGGAATTTTCAGATTAAACTCATACAAATCCCTGAATGCTGATCGTTAATACTTTGGCAAGGTTTTGGTCAATACATTGTTGATTTTTCGTTTGGTGGCTCATGTTTGTACGCTTCTTTCTTGCACATGCTCTGCGCGTAATACAAGTTCCAGCAAGAACAGTCTAAAAAACTTAAATCAAACCTTTTAGTGATGATACATATGAAATTAAACCTATTATAACCTACAAACAAGTTAACAACACAACATCAACATTGTGCATTTTATAGCGCCGAAACCGAGATCTCGGTGGGATAGCGGTTTGCAGTGGTAGGGGAAATAGCAGTTCCAACTTCCAAATAGCGGCTGTAAATAGTGCCAGCGCTATTATCGCTGATATCTCCGCTATTTAACAGATATTCTTGTCGCGTTATAGCGTTTAAAATAGCGCTATTTTGGTTAGTGCAATTTTGGACTATTTTTGTTGGGTTATCGTTTTAATTTTCAGCCCATCTGTTTATATCTTTGCCCCAAAAAGGAAAATGTAAAACCTAATAATGAGTCGACAGCTCCAGATTCATTCAACGATTCTTTTTTCTTTTTTCTTATATGGCTCGACATCAACGACAACTCTAGATTTGGAGTTTCCACGGTTTTTCCACTTTAGACAATGTTGGTTCCGATTCGGAACCCTTGGATTGCAATTAAGTTTTGTTTGACGCTTCCCATATTACTATATACTATATTAGTGTACTAAGGGGGTTTTTGTTTTAGCTTATCAAGGGCTTTTTCTTCGAGCTTATTTTTCATAAGCTCTTTTTCCGGCTTAGTTTTCACGAGTCCAGCTTTTTTTCTTAGTGTAACTCATAATAAGCTCAAAAATTTGAAAATAAGCAAAAAAAAAAAAAAAAAAACTAGCTTATAAAAAATAATCCCAGAAAATAAGCCCTAAATAAGCTAAAACAAACACCCCCTAAATAAGTTTATACTGTGCAGTTAATCTCGGCGAGGTCTTAGTTCTCGGACGTCGGGAAATTATTGGTTGAAAACCTCGGTTGTAAATAGTGGAACCTATAATCTTGGCCGAGATTTTTTTTTTGTCGACTTTAATAGCCCATTTCTCAACCTAAAACCTAATTAACACACCTTTCCCTTCCTTCTTTCGTTCATGTACGAGCGACAAACAAATGTCTTTTTCTTTCTTTTTTTCTATATGACAGACCCCTTCGTTGTTCCTAAATGATTTTGACTTTGAGTTCTATGCTTTTTATTGAATTTTTTATGATTATGATTATATATGTTCTACATAATATAAAAATCCTATATCCCACCGATATCTCACCGCAATAACCGCTATTTCAAATCTCGGTCTTTGACCGATATTTGATTTTTGTTCGAGATAACTGTATAGTTTATACTATGCTTTTTATATAATGTTTTATGATTTTTATTATATATATATATCCTACATGAGGATGGTTCATTTGAGAACCGTTTTTAGTACGAGTGCCGTGAGAACCAATCTCATCCGTTCCTTAGATATGGGAAGTTCATGGATGGAGAGCGTGGAGGGATAGAGTGTGGCAAGGTGCATGTAAGGAATTCATGGGTGGGCAATGAGATTAAAGTCGGGGGAATTGGACGGCTCAGATTGGTTTTCGCGGTACTCGCACTATTTATGGTTCTGAAATGAACTTCTTCCTACCCTACATAATATTAAAAATCGCTATCCCACCGCGATAACCAATATTTCAAATCACCATCCTTGACCGCTATTTGATCTTTCTGCATAGCAGCATAGCATCAACAACATTACCCAATCCCACTCGCGGGGTAAGGGGAGTTAAGATGTAGACCGTCATACTCATACCTCTACCCTGGGTAGAGAGACTGCTTGTGGAAAGATCTCCGACTTAAAAGAGTGAAATCACCCGCCTAGCCTTGATGGTAACACTGAAATTGCAATGAATTTTGAGATCTACCGATAGGTAAAAGTTAAAGATTAGATTTAAAATGCATTTGAGTTATTATTATTATTATCTGATTTATTATTTATAAGAATAATATATCATGGTAGGATATTTGTAGATTGTATGTTTTTAGTCTCCTTGAGAAGTGATATACGTCTAAGAAAGTTGAGACAAGAAAGTTATTTTATATCAAACTCGCGGAAACTTACCACTATAAAACATAAATTGCTTTTAAAAACTTGTATTTAGTTAATTCTAATTATATTATGTTAGGAACACAAACACACACACACACACACTAGCGCTAGGAATAAGTCCTCGTCCGCTTAGTTTTTTGAAAACACACTATGTCCACATTTTTCTTTTGTGTGTAGCAATTTTCCTCCCTCATTCCGTTTCCACAATCTAGACCTGTAACTAGTTGCAAATCTATTTGTAGAATTTAGGAGGAATCGATTGATCTTATTGATACCTCAAACGAAATACAAAGAACGATACTAAATAGAGTCAGATCCTACATAATCGGAACTAACTAAACAAGAGATAAGCACCGAAACTAGATAAGGACTAAAAGATAAAAAAGCTAATATTTAAAAATTAAATCTCTATCTTCGGAATTCCACACTCCCCCTCAAGCTGGGTTGTGAATATCGAACATACACAGCTTGCTTCTGAGATCTTCAAAACTTGTCCTTGGAAGAGCTTTGGTAAGGATATCAGCTGTTTGACATTTGCTAGGAGTAAACATCAGCTCTACCACTTTGTTCTCTATCTTTTCTGAAATGAAGTGGCGATCTATCTCAACATGTTTTGTCCTATCATGATGCACAGGATTCTTCGAGATGCTGATAGCTGCTTGGTTGTCGCAAAATACCTTGATCGGTGCCTCATTATACATCCCAAGTTCACCAAGTAGTCTTTGTATCCACATTCCTTCACATATACCGTGCGCCAAAGCCCTGAACTCAGCTTCAGCACTGCTTCGAGATACTACTGATTGCTTCTTACTTCTCCAAGTCACGAGATTACCCCAAACAAAAGAACAGTAGCCTGAAGTGGACCTGGAATCTGACTTATCTCCTGCCCAATCAGCATCTGTGAATATCTCAACACTCCGTTTATCATTCTTACCATAAATAATCCCTCTTCCGGGTGTCATTTTGAGATACCTTAAAATTCTGTTCACTGCCTCCATATGTTCTTCTGTTGGATTGTTCATGAATTGACTTGCAACACTAACAACAAACCCAATATCAGGCCTTGTGTGTGATAGATAGATCAGACGACCGACCAGTCTTTGATATCTCCCCTTGTCAACAGGAACACTATTTCCAGCACTCCCAATTTTCTTCGTAGAGTCCATAGGAGTATCTGTAGGTTTACATCCAAGCATGCCAGTCTCTTTAAGTAAGTCAATAACATACTTACGTTGAGAGACAAATATTCCACTCTTTGATCTCGCCACCTCCATACCAAGGAAGTATCTTAGTTCACCCAGATCCTTGATTTCAAAATCCTTTGAGAGTAATTCTTTTATTCTAACTAGTTCATCATCATAATCACCAGTTAGTATGATATCATCCACATACACTATCAAAACAGCAATCTTTTTGTCTGGTGAGCACTTCACAAACAAAGTATGATCAGCTTGACACTGAGTGTAACCATGCCCTTTAACTGAACGCATAAACCTCTCGAACCATGCGCGGGGAGATTGTTTTAACCCATACAAGGATTTTCTAAGTTTACATACCTTGTTGCGGTTTGATGAACTTTCCAGACCTGGTGGAATCTCCATGTAAACTTCTTCTTCGAGATCCCCATTCAAAAATGCATTCTTTACATCCAATTGATGCAAGGGCCAATCTTTATTAGCTGCAATTGAGAGTAAGACCCTGATAGTGTTGAGTTTTGCCACCGGTGCAAACGTTTCTTGATAATCTATTCCATAGGATTGAGTGAATCCTTTGGCAACCAGTCGAGCCTTCAGTCTATCGACACTTCCATCAGCTTTGTGTTTGACAGTAAATACCCATTTAGCACCAACTGTTTTCTTTCCATCTGGAAGATCAGAGATCACCCAAGTGCCATTCTTCTCCAAGGCTCGTATCTCTTCATCTACTGCCTTCTTCCACGCGGGATCATTTAGGGCCTGTTGAATAGAGTTAGGTACCTGCACACTATCAAGAGAAGAAACAAATGTCTTGTATCTAGGTGATAGCTTGTCATATGATATGTATTTGGAGATTGGATGATTGGTACAAGATCTAACACCCTTCCTCAATGCAATAGGTATATCCAAATCAGCTTCATCCTCCGAATGACCAATAGTTTCCTCACCGGTAGGAATGTGATCAGTTTCTGAACTTGGTTCAGATTCTTGGTCAATGCTGGGAGGCTGTCTGGACTCTTTCTCTTTGTCGGATCTGGGTTTTCTAGAATAAACTTGGAATTCTTTGTTTTGAGGAGGAGGATGAGGTTCTTTGGCAGGTGACTCGGGTGACTCAGGTGAAATTTCTGGTGGTGAAGTCTGTGCAGATGACAATGGGAAATCTGGGTCAATATCAAGGTAACTATTCCAAAACTGAGATTCACTCATATTCTCCTTCTGAAACGAAGGTTTGTGGTAATATGACTGATTTTCAAAGAAGGTTACATCCATGGAGTTGTAAACCTTCTTTGTTTGTGGAGAATAACATCTATACCCTTTTTGATTAGGTGAATACCCAAGGAATATGCACCGGACAGATCTGGGGTCTAATTTGCTGCGATGTAGCTGATGGATATGAACAAATACAGTACATCCAAAGAGTTTTAGGCCTAAGGATGTGACAATTTTGGTGTTCGGAAATTTTTCCAAGAGGGCTTGACACGGGGTTTGAAAAGTTAGGACACGTGAAGGCATCCTATTTATCAAGTATGCAGCCGTGAGAACAGCTTCGCCCCAAAAATGTTTAGGGACGTGTGTTGTGAACATTAAAGATCGTGCTACTTCTAGCAAGTGTCTGTTTTTCCTTTCTGCCACCCCATTTTGTTGGGGTGTGTCCACACATGAGCTTAGGTGAACAATCCCTTGATTCAAGAGATATGAACCAAGAGTGGACTCAAAATATTCCTTTGCATTATCAGTTTTGAGCACTTGTATTTTCGTTTGAAACTGAGTCTGTATCATGTTATTAAAATTTTTAAAGATCTGACCAACTTCATACTTTTCTTTCATCAAGAAAATCCAAGTGGTTCGGGTGTGATCGTCAATAAAAGATACAAACCAACGTGCTCCAGTTATATTCTTTATTCGTGATGGACCCCAAACATCACTGTGAATCAATGCAAATGGTTTAGATGGTTTATATGGGCTGTTTGGATAGTTGTTACGTGTATGTTTGGCTAATTGACAGATTTCACAACTCAAAGAATCGAATTTTTTATTGATAAATAGAGAAGGAAACAACTTTTCAAGATACTTGAAATTTGGATGACCAAGGCGATAATGCCATAACATAATTTCACTACAAGACTGACTCACAAACGATGTAGACTTAGCACTAGAACTGGTTCGGTTTTTGAGGAGATAGAGTCCATCATGCATCTCAGCATTGCCAATCATCTTCCCCGAGTTCAGCTCCTGAAATTCACAACAGTTTGGAAAAAACTTAGTCACACAGTTAAAATCACGAGTCAACTTACTAATAGAGAGCAGATTACAATCCAATCTTGGTACATGAAGTACCGAATCCAGGATCAAGTTATTCGAAAGAATAATTGAACCAATTCCTTTAACATGAGAAAGAGATCCATCTGCAATTCGAACAGAATAATTTTGGGTGCAAGGGTTGTATTTATGAAACAAGCTAATATCACCCGTCATATGATCAGATGCTCCCGAATCAATGATCCAAGTATTTGGTTGTGGCTTGCTTTTGATGACAAGGGCAATCGAGATTTTACCTTTCTTGGCCAGATTTCCCACCTTAGTATTTGAGATACTAAAGTTTTCATTCTGACTCGGTAGTTTGTGTAGCATCTCAAGCTGCTCCTTGGTGAATGGACTATCATCCTTTTGTGCAGTACCATCTGTGACATTGGTGAGGTTTCCGCGTCTTTCTCGATCATTTGAATTCCGTGGCTTCCAATCAGCAGGCTTTCCATGAATCTTCCAACAGTTCTCCCTGAGGTGTCCAGGTTTACGACAATGATCACACCAGGGTCTTCCATTTTTCTGATCTCGATTGTTGTTGTTGTACTGTTGACCGCGAGCAGCAAGCGCCAAACTTTCCTGGTTGGAAGTGGAACTCAGGGATCCCTTCATAACCTTTTTCCTGCTCTCTTCCCGTCGTACTTCAGCAAAGGCTTCACGAGGGCTTGGAAGTGGCTTTGTACTCATTACTCTTCCTCGAATCTCATCAAGACTGTCATTGAGTCCGATTAAGAACTTGAAGGTGCGTTTTTGTTCAACAATTTTACGATACAGTGCTGTATCCTCCGAGCACTTCCAGTCATGTACTTCGAACAGATCAAGTTGCTGCCATAACGATGACAGTTTGTTGAAGTATTGAGTGACTGTCATGTCTCCTTGATGTAGATCGTGCAGGCTGGCTTCAATTTCGAATAGCTCTGAGGTATTTTCAGTGCTTGAATACGTTTCTCTTGCTGCATCCCATATTTCTTTCGCTGTTCCATAAAGCAGGAAATTCTCTCCAATGTCGTCGTTCATCGAGTTGATGAGCCAAGACATCACCATGTGATTTTCTGCCTTCCAGTTTCTGAATTTGGGATCCGTCTTCTGAGGGATTGCGACTTCTCCAGTGATGTAGTCATCTTTACCCTTTCCGCAGATGTACATCATCACCGATTGTGACCATTGAAGATAATTGTGGCCATTCAACTTGTGACCAGTGATTAGAGCGGAGGTGATTTCAGATCCTCCATGATTACCACCGGTTTGTGGTTGTTCCATATCCTCCTTTCCTGAAGCGAGGCCGTGTTTCACCATAGGATCTCGGTTTTCAGAGCTGGCTCTGATACCATGTAGAATTTAGGAGGAATCGATTGATCTTATTGATACCTCAAACGAAATACAAAGAACGATACTAAATAGAGTCAGATCCTACATAATCGGAACTAACTAAACAAGAGATAAGCACCGAAACTAGATAAGGACTAAAAGATAAAAAAGCTAATATTTAAAAATTAAATCTCTATCTTCGGAATTCCACACTATTTGACCATTAATACTCCTTGTTGGAGGAAATAAAACAAAGAAAAACACAGCAACATTCAAACCCCAATATTGTTTTATTCTACAGAAACGTATATATATATATATATATGGAAAAGTTCAAACGAGAACTATTTCTTTTACGAGGACTGCGAGAACCGTTTCTGAAACCATTGACGACTCATTAATGGGGGCAATTTTTGTTATTTGTATATTTACCCTACCGTGAATTGCGTCCGGGTACGTGGATGAGTCATTATTAGATTGATTTGATTTTCCCAAAACACCCCTCATCATTGAGCCATTACCATTATTAGCCATTGATTTAATTTAATCAAGGGTGAAGCGTCTAGATTGGTTTTCGCAGTTCTTGCACGAAAACGCTACTCTTTTGAACCTTCCCCATACCCCGATCCTGACGCGAGGTATGGGGATGTAAGAAGTAGACAATCATATAGACCCGTAAGTAAAGAGACCATTTCCAAGGGGACCTCTGACTTAAAGACAAGTGTGAAAAAAAAAAAAAAATCTAAAAAGGAGAACAAAGTTAGTAATATTCTAATACAATAAAGTTAGAAGGTATATGTAGAGACAACCTATAATGTTGTTATGGTAATATTATCATACTATGTAATAATTAAATTAACAAACAAGTTAAAGGCATATACTTGATGTAGTAATGATCATGGAAATTAATAAATCGAGGAAAATCTATGCAGAATAGTAACAAATATGCTGTTGCCAGTAACCAGAAGGTCAATTTGGTTACTAAACAACCCTCTGAGAATAGTTCAGTTTAATGATCAACCTTTGAAATCATCCCTAAACTAGATCGTAGTTTTTTTTTTGTTAATAGCTGTAAAAGATTTTTAAATCGATGTAATTTTAATCATTTGTTGCAGGGTGTGAGAAGTCGAGAGCAAGAAGAGCGAGTATCAAGCCAAGTTTTACTTAAAGTATGTGATAGATAGAATTGACTTGCTTGATAAAACCATTTTGAACATTGGTCTTTTCCAACCATGAATTTGGCTATTTTTTCTATGAATTGATTCAAGCCAAGGACCCAGCCTTTTTTTTTTTTTTTTGAATTTGGTCGAATTGAAGTCAAATATATATCTCAGTAGTTTAACATATGTTGAAATTGGAGATCATCCTTCCTTGTTAATAACACAAATTATGTCATCCTTTCTTCTTTCTAAGTAAGCTAGCCTTTGGGTTCAGATAATAACTCTTAGTTTCCAATAGAAGGACCACATATTAAAGACATGCAAAATTATCTCAATCACGACAACATCCACATCATTTAGGGCTCTAATATGTGTTCATTTTACCAAGAGATCAAGACCATGCTGTATGTTTATTGGCAGATTACAATACTTTGAGGTGAAATATCATTTATAATTCTGTCTAATTAAACAATACTTCTAGATCTTTGATCCTTTTAGGTTTTATTGTAATATAACTAATAAGGATAACTGTGCTTTCCTGGAGATCGAAGACTAACCAAAAAGTAAAAGTGGCATAATATGTAATTCATACAGTAGTTTACCTTGGTATCTTCAGATTGTTGCATGTCTAGTGGCTAAGGTTTATTATTTATGTTCATCTAAACATGTCTAAAACTATTTTTCTTGTTAATGGATCAGGCAATTGCAGATGCTTGCAAGGTTCCAAGTTCAACAGTGTTTGTTTCAGATTTGACTGAAAATGAAGTTCCTGCTGTAAGCGAGCAGTGCTTTGACGAAGACCAGGAACTAGAACAACTGATAGACGGCAAAATATGCTTCAAGGTCTTTCCATTTTCAAGTGGTAAGGTTTAGTAAGTGTTTTCCTGAATATATGTTGAATAATATATTTATTTATTTGTTAAGTCTTCTGTTAATCTTTATTATGAAGTCAGTGTTTTATAGGGACACAAACTTCAAGTGGAGAAAGGAAAGTAATTCTTTCCGGCTCATTTAACCCGTTACATGATGGTCACATCAAGCTCTTGGAAGTTGCAATGAGGTACGTTTTCATGTGGTTGGGGTTTTTAGTATAGAACTTTCGGTTTTCACCTTTTGTTTATGAACTATTGGTTTTCATATGTTTTTCATAATCTAATGTTAGGTAAATTTTATATGTTTAGTTGAACAGCTTATGCTTTAGCGATCTTTCATATTTGCTTAGGTGCTGAAAGGTCACTTGACCGCCTATGTTAGAGAGCAGAGAATTTAACAAGTACAATAGAATGAGAAAGAAGAACAGGGAATGGAATTGTATTGATAAAAAGGAAAGATAACAGGTCCAGGGATAATCCCTCTCTCTCTAGCAGTAGCTAAGAGCCAATACAAGGAAATCTCAAAAACATGCAAATAACGTCATTCCCTATTCTATTTATTCACCCTCTCTCCTCTAACAGAATTGTTTAGCCACTTTCCTGAAATGCCCCTCTCTTCCTTCTAGAATACACATGTACCACTTCAGGCCTTTTATCACTAGTAAATGTTGACTCATAATTCGTATCATTACTCCCGCCTGCAAATATAGTCTTGTCCTCAAGACTAGTAGTAGGAAATTGACTCTGAATGACGGTTGCATCCTCCCAAGTAGCCTCCTCTGCTGGCTGCCCTTTCCAATGAATCAGCAACTGTTCAACAGAGTCTTGAGAATTCCGAACAGTTCGACGGGCCAAAATGGCAACAGGAACAGTAACATCACCCAGATCCAACTCCAACTCTGGAGGTAAATTCGGTTCAGCAGGAGCAGAGATTGCTTTCTTAAGGAGAGAAACATGAAACACCGGGTGAACCTTCGACGTTGGTGGTAAATCTAACTTGTTAGCGACTGGACCCAGCTTTTCCACAATCTTGAAAGGACCAAAAAACTTTGCTGCCAGCTTCTGATGTATACGTGTAGCCACTGAAGTTTGGCGATAAGGTTTATGTCGAACATATACCCATTCCCCTACCACAAAGTGTACTTCTTTACGTTTCTTATCCGCCTGTTCCTTCATCGCAGCTTGGGCCCCTAACAGATGTTGTTTCAACTGCTTCAAAGCTTCATCCCGATCCCTTAACTCTTGAGCAACTAATTGAACACGAATTTCCCCTGGGATATAATGAATAACCGATGGAGGTCGTCGACCATAAACAATTTCAAGAGGAAAAATTCCCGTAGACCCATGAAAGGTGG
Organism: Pulicaria dysenterica; assembly: GCA_947179395.2. Lineage (NCBI taxonomy): Eukaryota > Viridiplantae > Streptophyta > Magnoliopsida > Asterales > Asteraceae > Pulicaria > Pulicaria dysenterica. The sequence continues at coordinate 92,296,746 of OX359290.1, read as the reverse complement.
TGTTATACCAAAATTCCGCCCACGGGATCCAAGCAGACCAAGTACGGGGCTGATCAGTAGCAAAGCATCGTAAATATGTCTCCAAGCAACGATTAATAACCTCCGTTTGACCGTCCGTCTCGGGATGATAGGCAGAGCTCATACGAAATTCCGTACCCTGCGCACGAAAACTTTCTTGCCAAAAACGACTGAGAAATAACGGGTCACGATCACTGATGATAGACTTAGGAACTCCGTGATGTCGAACAACCTCCTTAATAAACACATCAGCCACCATCTTAGCGGTATAAGGGTGTTTGAGCAATACAAAATGACTATATTTTGATAGTCGATCGACCACCACTAGCACCGCATCATATCCTTTCGATTTAGGCAGCCTGACAATGAAATCCATAGAAATGTGTTCCCATATAGACTCGGGAATATCCAAGGGTTGCAAAAGACCACCCGGAGACGTAGCACTAGCTTTGCAACGTTGACAAGTGTCACATTCTTTAACAAATTGCTGAACATCACGCAACATTCCAGCCCAATAAAGATTAGCAGCCAAACGTCTATAAGTGCGATAGTAACCGGAGTGTCCCCCAGTAGCTGAACTGTGAAACTCACGTAACAAATCAGCTTTGAATTTAGAAGAACGACTAATTACCAAGCGATTTTTGTAGTACAAAACCCCGTGCTTTACTGTGTAGCAGGGAGGGACCTTCTTTCCTTCGGAACAAGCTTGTAAAATATAACCTGTAGCTCTGGATCAGCCCGTGTTTCTTCCAACAGCTGAGCCCCTTGTAACCATAAAGGTTCCGACATAATAGTATTAAGACCCCCAGAATCTGCTTTACGTGATAGAGCATCAGCAGCTCTATTCTCACGACCCGGTTTATAGAAAATTTCAAAATTATAACCAAGTAATTTAGCTACCCAATTTTGTTGGTCGGGACTTGTAATCCGCTGTTGTAATAAGAATTTTAAACTCTTCTGATCTGTATAAACCACAAACGTAACTCCTAGCAAATATGACCTCCAATGTTGAACGGCCAAGACCAAAGCCATAATTTCTCGCTCATACGCCGACTTAGCCAAATTACGATCACTTAGGGCCTTACTGTAAAATGCAATAGGCTGTCCATTTTGCATAAGAACAGCTCCAATCCCACGTCCCGACGCATCACATTCCACAACGAACGGAACTGAAAAATCTGGTAATGCTAACACAGGAGCTGAAGCTAAAGTAGTTTTTAGAGCATCAAACGCTGCTTGGGCTGCTTCAGTCCAAAGGAAAGCATCCTTCTTGGTGAGATCAGTTAGGGGTCTAGCAATACTACCATAGTGTTTAACAAATTTACGATAATAGCCCGTAAGACCAAGGAATCCACGAAGCTCCTTAAGGTTTTTAGGAGGTGGCCAATCGAGAACAACGGTGACTTTGGAAGGATCCATAGCTACCCCCATTCCAGAAATTATATGCCCCAGATATTCAACCGAAGTTTGCCCAAAATGACATTTCTTTTGATTAACAACAAACTGGTGATGCAATAAGATTTCCAAAACTGAACGTAAATCAATGAGATGGTCCTCCCAACTACGGCTGTAAATCAGAATATCTTCGAAAAAAATGACCACTTTCTGACGTAGTAACGGTCGAAAGATGTCATTCATAACCGCTTGAAAAGTGGAAGGAGCGTTCATTAGACCGAACGGCATGACTAAGTATTCATAATGCCCATCGTGTGTCCGGAACGCGGTTTTCTCGACACTATCAGAATGCATTCGAATTTGATTATACCCGGATTTGAGATCTAACTTTGAAAAGAATTCAGCACCGTGTAATTCGTCAAGAAGTTCTTCCACCATTGGAATAGGAAACTTATCCGGAATCGTCACCTTATTAAGAGCGCGATAATCCACACACATGCGCCATGTATTATCCTTCTTACGAACCAATATCACCGGGCTGGAAAATGCACTTTTACTAGGACGAATCATACCCAAGGACAACAACTCCTGAACTTGAGACACAATTTCCGTTTTCTGCACATGTGGATACCTATAAGGACGCACACAAACTGGTTCATTGGGATTTCGTAAAACAATTGAGTGATCGTGCAAACGAGAAGGAGGCAGAGTTGTAAGAGCATTGAAGACTGCCTTACAACTAATCAGAACTTGTTGTAAAGCTTCCTGTTGAGACAAGGACAACCCCACCGAAGAAGCAGTGAAAGATGGTGAAAAATTACCCGACGAGGCACCCTCCGAACACGATAACCACTGCTGGAAAGCCACCTGATGCGGGAAAGAAGATGTAACCCCATGTAAAGTAATCCAACTACCGTTGTGCATAAAACGCATCCAAGAATGCTGCCAATCATGGGTGACCTCTCCCAAAGATTGAAGCCACTCCATACCCAAGATCATATCCAGATTACCCGTATCAAAGACCAACGCGTTAATCGAAAAAAAAATAGTTCCCAACACCACAGGAATATTGAAACACTGCTGAGTAATAAGAACCTTATATCCATCTCCCAACTGAATGCGAATACCCTCAAAAGAAACCACAGATAATCCCAACGAAGTGACCAATTTATGCGATACAAAATTATGAGTCGCTCCACTGTCTACCAATAACACAACAGAAATATTACAGATAAGACCATCGAGTTTCAACGTTTTACCTCCTGACAGAGAAGAATGAGCACCAAAAAACTCCAAGACAGAACAGTACCCCTGAGGAACAGCGACTAACCCCTCCGATTCCTCCATAGGCGAGTCATGATCCAATCGATACAAATCAGCTGCATCCCCATCGCACTCATCGTCACCCAACAGAAGGATTCGTAACTTACCTTCGGGACATTTGTGTGCCGGACCGAATTGCTGACCGCAACGATAGCAAAGTCCCTTCTTACGTCGTTCTTCCCATTCCGTGCGTGTAAGGGATCGCACACCCCGATCGCGATTGAGAACCGATTGGACATCGAAAGAAGAGCGATTAGGGTTTATGGGTCGAATGGGCTCCAAACGCACAGGCCCACTACCCCCTCTTGGCGAGACTGCCCCACGAGTATCAGGCCTGCCCAATAATCGATCGGACGACGTAGGGTTCACCAGCCCACCAGACTGTTGATAACGGAAACGAGATTGCGACATACCTCCCGTCGACGGTCGTAACATCTCTTTGACGTCTTTGGCAAGATACATAGCGTCCAAACGCGAAGAAGGTCGATGCAAGCGGACCCAACGTTTGACCTCTTCGCGAAGACCGGCGAGAAAATAACCCAACGCCTGAGACTCAGGCAAGCGAGGAACCAGTGATAACAGATACTCGAAGTCGTCGATGTAGTCATGGATGGATGAAGTCTGCTTGATTGTAGCGAGTTGTTCATAGGGGTTTTGGATCTCAAGGCCACTGAACCTCTGTAACAACTCGATTTGGAATTGATCCCACGTTAAAGGACTATGGACCTGTTGGAGAATCGAAAACCAGTGCTGAGCAACACCAGTCATGCTCAATTGTGCCAGACGAATCCGAAGAGGAGGGGGTGTGCCATTGATATCGAAATACAACTTGGCCTTCTGGATCCATCCTTGAGGATCGAATCCATAGAATTCAGGCAACTTGATCTTCTTAACTGCCCAAGGTAAAGTATCAGAAGATTTGGGAGGAGTACGATCACGTAGAATGAACCCATCGTCACCTCCTTGATAGACAACACCAGAAGCATGAAAACCAGAATCCTCACCACCAGAATCAGGTGGTTTGCCTGATTCTTCACCCAGTTCAACATTATTTTACGAAACTCCAGAGATTCAACCTTATCTGCTTCCAAAACTTTAATGGAAGCCTGAATTGCAGCAAGGGTTTCATCATGTTGATCGAGACGGCTTTGAACAGAACGAGTTTCCATTGGCAGAGACCACACAATCGGCAGGTACGGTGGCAGGTCGGACCAATGTTAGAGAGCAGAGAATTTAACAAGTACAATAGAATGAGAAAGAAGAACAGGGAATGGAATTGTATTGATAAAAAGGAAAGATAACAGGTCCAGGGATAATCCCTCTCTCTCTAGCAGTAGCTAAGAGCCAATCCAAGGAAATCTCAAAAACATGCATAAAACGTCATTCCCTATTCTATTTATTCACCCTCTCTCCTCTAACAGAATTGTTTAGCCACTTTCCTGAAATGCCCCTCTCTTCCTTCTAGAATACACATGTACCACTTCAGGCCTTTTATCACTAGTAAATGTTGACTCATAATTCGTATCAGCCTAGCTGCTTAGCACTAAAAAGTACTTAAAATAGTACCATGACCTCTTAACTTTCTCTTACAACCCCTTTTTCATATGATATTACTTTTATAATGCGTGGGATTTGAGTTTCATTTGATTGGTTGTCTGTAGCCACTTTGTTTTCATAATAAAAGATTATTGGTTGATTGATATTTACAGCCTCTGTAGTGATGGGTATCCATGCTTTGAGTTGTCGGCCATAAACGCAGACAAACCTCCATTGACAGTTGCACAGATTAAAGAGCGTGTTAAACAATTTGAAAAAGCTGGTGAGTCTGTTTCAAATAATTTGTCATGAGATTTTGTCAAATTCATGATTAACTATGGTTGTTACTTGGGTGCTTTGTTTATCCAAGTCTATAAATTTCACTCTTATACTATATAACTAGCTTAACATTCCGTGTATAAAGACGGAGAATGGTTAAAGTCAGTTTTAAAATTTTAGGTTTTTATGAGTACTAACATGTATATAAAATACAATTGCAAAACATCATTGTAATATAAAACGTATTATGAACATAATTGTTTTCTCTAGAATTTCTTAATCGTGATTTCTTTCTAGGAGTTAAATATTGTTCCAATAAAGGTCTCTTTGAAGATGATGAAGAGGATTGTTAATTCTTCGTAATTGATAACTATCAAAATGAAGAAGAATCATAGCAACATGTGTGATATCGAAATGCAATGCCTACAATAGTTACGATCCTCCCGTTAATAAACATCTATATTTTGAAAAGTAATTAAAAATGAAATAATGGGCTGCTAATATTCAATTTATGTTGTGGTGAATTTGAACATTTTTAATTGTTTTTAAAATAAACATGTTTTTAACTAATAGATAATGACATTAGAAAGTTTCTAACTTAACATATATCTTGTAGGATAATTAACATATATTGTTTTTATATATTATATGTTCACCAAAACTAATCACCTAGAAATATGGAAAGTTTGAAAATTTAAAAAAACTTTAGTATCTAAAATTATTTTCGAGTTTTAAGTAATCACTCTTGATATAAGAAAAGTAAATATATTGAAAATAAGAGATTATCATAATTATAGGGGGTTATTAAGAAAATTTGTGAAATAGAAGGTTGTAATTGATAATTGCTATATGATTAAGGGGTAATTATTAGGGGGTTATTAAGAAAATTTGTAAAATATAAGGTTGTAATTGGTAAAAAAATTTGCTATAATTAAGGATGATTATGTCATCATCCTTTTCTTGTAATAATATTATAAGATGAATATATACTTTACCACATTCATTCAAAGTTGGGGTAAACTGAGTCTTTGCAAATGCAGGAAAGACGGTGATAATATCTAATCAGCCATATTTCTACAAGAAAGCAGAGCTTTTTCCAGGCAGTGCCTTTGTCATTGGTGCTGATACAGTAGCAAGACTTATAAACGTGAGTACTTTGACCTTTTAACATTTTCATCTTTTAGGCCTCACTATTATGCTAGGAAGAACAATAATAATTAGAATGTGATAATGGAAACATTTTACTTGATTTTATGAAATAATGATATAAAGCAGAGAATGGACAAATGAGTATAATGAATGGAACTTCCATTAATCTGACCTGTTGCTCGTGTTTTGAGATACTGGTTGCATTGTGGCCTGATGGTTACCTAGCTGCCAAGGGGTGTAAATTCTATAAAAGAAAAATAAAATCTAGATGTACATAACTGGAGTTACTCAGATGATATTTTAAAGAAAATTTGTTTTATTTTTGTTGTAGAAAAACTTATTACATTCTGTAAATAGTTTATTGGGCTATAGCCCATGGGCTGTATTTAGGCTAGGGTTAGGGTTTTGTACATTGTATATATAGAGGGTTTCCCCTCCTTGTTTCTTATCAGTCAATAATATCAGTTATCATTACATGGTATCAGAGCCATTGCTCTTGGTACAAGTCTGCACTACATGGTACAAGCCTAACAACTCTTGGTACAAGTCTGCACAGCTCATGGTACAACCCTAAATTGCATCTGTTCCCTTCCTGTCAGTCGCCGGAAACTGCTTCCACTGCCACTCGCCGGAACCCTAGCCGCCGCCGGAACCCTGCTGCCTTTGCGCCGCCACTGCTGCCTTTGCGCCGCCGGAACCCCGCTGTCTTTCTGCCATCGCCGGAACTCTAGCCGCCATCGCCGGAAAACTGAACCCTAGCCGCTGCCTTTGCGCCGCCACTGCTGCATCGCCGGAACCCTAGCCGCCATCGCCGGAAAACTCCTTTATTCAGATCTGCAAACTTCTTTCTGTTATCGAAGCCTTTATTCAGATCTGAAAACTCCTTTAGCCGCCTGCCGCCGCCTGCTGCCGCCACTTGCTGCTGCCGGAATCTGTCTCTTACCACCACTTACATTTTCTTTTGTCCAGAATCTTTCGAGGTACTTCTCTGTAGTAACTTTCCTCTCCTGCCTCCTTTTTTAGCCGTTACAACTTGTTATTGTCAAATGGAAGACGAAAAGAAAGTTGAATCAGCCCCCGGCATAATTAACTATGCTTTAGTTTTACGTATCCCTGTGAAACTCGACTCTAGTAACTGGAACTCTTGGAGCATGTTCGTTCAGAAAGGTCTCGCAAGTGTAGATAAGACAAATCTTTTAACTAAACCGCCTTCTGACCCGATCTCTCGAGAATGGTCTATTGATGATAGTGGAATTCAAATGGCCTTGTGGAATACCATGGCGCCACAGATACTTACCATTGCTCACAACTTTCCCACTGTGAAAAAAATGTGGGATCATCTTTCCTCATCTTTCTCGGCTAAAGATTTTCTGTCTCATGCATACTCTGTGGTTCAAGCCTACAGTAGAGCCGACCAAGGTCATTCTTCATTCACCGACTATTTTACACGATTTTCAAAACTTCGGGATGAATTGCGGACCATGTTTCCACCTACTACTGACTTAAAGATCCAGGAGGAGCTGAACAACAAAATGGATGAAATGATGTTTATTGCTGATCTATCACCTAAATATTCTAATGCTCGCCTAAGTTGCACGGAAACGGATACGGCATCGGGAAATGGAAATGGAACTGATACGGGAAACGGCAAAACTCAAAAATTCAAGATACGGATACGTCAGAGATACGGCAAATATAATATATATATATATATATATATATATATATATATATATATATATATATTAAAGAAATTTCAAAATAAATATATATTGATGTAAAGTTTAAATAATTTTAATAACATGATCAAATAATATTTAAAAAAGTAAAAAGCTTTTAAAAATGCAAGCTGTAAAGCCTGCAAATGTATATCTTGTCTCAAGGTGCCGTGACTTGCAAGCTCCACAAAAATCACTATAAGTACTGTAGATCGTCCTTGTCGTCATGCATGTCTCCTTGGAACAAAACCCACTCTTTTTTTTAAATTTATAATCGAGACTACTCTTCTTTCTCTGCTCTATGTTTCTCTCAAGCCCACACCCTTCTCCGGCGAGTGTGTCGGGGCTCCTTTCTGGATAGTGTGTGAAGCGTGAAGGGCTGCTGTCGACTTGGTTCACTGTCGACGAAAGGAGGAGACGTCGAAGGTTCCCTGTCGACGTGAAGGGCTGCGCGAAACATGGTCGAAACTTGACGGAAACTTCAACGAAACGTTAATAGAAACGTTTCTAAGGTTTGTGAAACGTTTCCCGGCGTATCGGAGCCGTATCCGTTTCCTGGAGGTATCCGAAACGGGAACGGCACTCCATCTGACGTTTCGGTGCATCATAGATGCTCGCCCCTTGTTATTGAGCAACCCCACTGCTACATCTTCTGTTGCATCCACGTATCATCTGTTAAGGGAAATGTATGGTACGGATGCAAACACTACTGATACATCTGCCATGCATACTTCTACTAGTAAGGGTATTGGACGTGGAAGTGGGTATTCAGTGTCACTATTGTAAAGAATTCGGACATACAAAGTGGAATTGTCCGAATCGTCCTCCTGGATCTCAACCACCTCCTAGTCCTAAAGCTCGAGTCGCCACGACTGGTGAGCTTAGTGATCAAACTCCATCTTACTCACTTAGCGAGGAAGACTATCACCGACTCCAACAACTCCTTGCCTCCCAATCGGCATCTCCTATTCCGCAAGCCAACTCGGCCAATTCAGGTACGTTTTCTAGTCTTGATTCATCTTGGGTTATTGATTCAGGAGCTACTCATCACATGACTGGGAACCAAGGTATTCTCTCTAGCCTACATAAAACTTACCATCCACCTGTTCGTCTTGCTGATGGATCTTCCCACCCTGTTCAGGGTATTGGATCCATTGGCAAATCGACAACCTAAGCCTCTCCTCTATCTTGTTTGTTTCTAAATTCCCTGATAGCCTTTGTTCTGTTAGTCAAATTACAATACAAAATAACTGCTCTGTAACCTTTTTCCCTACTCATTGTACTTTTCAGGAGCTGGGGACGAACCGTCTGATTGGCACAGGTTTTGAATCAAGGGGTCTCTACCGTTTATCCTTACCTTTATCTCCTACTACAAACATATGTGATTCCAGTATAAGGGAGGCTCACTGCCGGCTAGGTCATCCCTCTGCAGCAGTTCTGAAACAACTGAGACCGGATTTTCCACTTTCGTCAATTAATTTTCATTGTGAACCATGTCAGCTTGGTAAACATACTAGGCCCCCCTATCCCTGAGTGTCTAGTAATGTTAGTTTTCCTTTTGAACTTGTGCATTCCGATGTATGGGGACTTGTCCTACACGGTCTACTTTGGGTTTTGAGTATTTTATTACTTTTATTGATGATTATTCTCGTGCTACTTGGGTTTATATGTTAAAATCTCGAAGTGAAGTATTTACCATCTTTCGTGAATTTCATTCATATGTTCAAAATCAATTTAATTCATCTGTTCAAACTTTACGATCAGATAATGCAAAGGAATACTTTTCTATTGATTTCGCTTCATATTTGAAAACCCACGGCATTGTTCATGAATCTTCATGTGTATATACTTCCCAACAAAATGGTGTTGCTGACACAGATACAACCTTACCTGAAACACCCATTCCCAATACCACCTCCCCTATACCCGATATCCCTAGCTATGATCCTCCTAGAGCACCCTTTCCCGATATACCTATTGCCTTTCACAAATAACCTCGACACCACACCCGTTATCCCATACAGGACTATGTTGCCTATTCTCACCTCTCATCCGAGTCTAAAGCCTATACCAGTAACCTTGATTCTTACCCAATTCCCAAGAATGTGACAGACTGCTCTTGCTCACCCAGGATGGCGACAGGCTATGGAAGACGAGATAGGAGCTGTACGAGCTAATCATACATGAAATCTTGCAACACTTCCTCCGGGCAAACGTATTGTTGGTTGTCGTTGGGTTTTTACAGTTAAACTACACCCGGATGGATCCCTACATCGCCTGAAGGCCCGGTTAGTTGCTAAAGGGTATTCTCAGGCATATGACATTGATTATGATGAAACCTTCTCTCCAGTTGCTAAAATGCTTTCTGTCCGTATTTGTATTGCCCTTGCTGCTATTCATCATTGGCCGCTCCATTAGCTTGATGTCAAGAACGCCTTTCTTAATGGCGTCCTTGAGGAGGAGGTGTATATGGAGCAGCCGCCCGGATTTGTTGTCGAGGAGGAGGCCTTGAAAGTTTGCAGATTACACCGTTCCTTATATGGTCTTAAGCAGTCTCCCAGGGCATGGTTTGGGCGATTCTCTAGTGTCATGGGAGAATTTGGGAGGGTTCGCAGTGCATCTAATCATTCTGTGTTCTTTAGACACAAACAAGGCAAAAGGATAATTGTTGTAGTTTAAGTTGATGACATCATACTTACAGGGGATGATAAGGTCGGAATTACCGAACTCAAGCAGTTTCTTTAGTCGCAATTTCAGATAACCGACTTAGGTCGTCTACGATACTTCCTTGGCATAGAAGTATCCCGCTCTCCACAAGGAATACTTCTCTCTCAACGGAAGTATGTCCTTGATTTGTTGACTGAATGTGGCTTGATGGGTTGCAAGCCTGTTGATACTCCAATGCTTCCCACGAGGAAGCTTATCTCAGAGGATGGATATCCGATGAAGGATCCTGAGCGCTACAGACGATTAGTCGGGAAACTTAACTATTTAACAGTCACACGTCCATATATTTTATTCACAGTCAGTGTCCTAAGCCAATTCATGGCTGCTCCGTACACTGGACACTGGGATGCTGCCCTTCGTGTCTTGAGATATCTCAAGACCACACCAGGTCTTGGCATCTTATATTCTGATCAGGGGCATTGTCGTGTGGGTGCTTTTTCAGAATAAGCAGATGGTCAGATATCTGGATTCTCATATGCAGATTGGGCAGGTTGTCCGATTTCTCGACGATCTACTACCGGATATTGTGTTTTCGTTGGAGGAAACCTTGTATCATGGAAGAGTAAGAAACAACACACAGAATCATGGCAGACGTTACATCAGAAATGTTATGGGTTCGTCGTCTCATCACAGAGCTCAGAGTAGTTTCTAATAACTTGATGCGGTTATATTGCGACAGTCAATCAGCCATACATATAGCAAAGAATCAAGTTTTCCATGAGCGGACGAAACACATTGAGGTTGACTGCCATCTTATCAGAGATCGAGTGGTGGGCACACAAGCGAATCCTCCATCCATACAGCCAATTCACGTCAAGACTGATTTTCAACTTGCAGATATTCTCATTAAACCTCTCCGGAAAACTCAAATAGATTTCATTTGTAACAAGTTGGGCATTATTAACATCTATGCTCCAACTTGAGGAGGAGTGTAAATAGTTTATTGGGCTATAGCCCATGGGCTGTACTTAGGCTAGGGTTAGGGTTTTGTACATTGTATATATAGAGGGTTTCCCCTCCTTGTTTCTTATCAGTCAATAATATCAGTTATCATTACACATTTCATTCACTTTGTTCCAGCCAAAGTACTACGGTGGCAACTATGAGAACATGATAGAGACACTCCTTGGATGTAAAAGAACAGGATCCACTTTCCTCGTAGGTGGTCGAAACATGGATGGTGTTTTTAAGGTTTGGCAACATGAAGATTCAAAACCTTGCATCTTTTGAATTTTCAACATAAATTTCATCATAATTTTATGCAGGTTTTGGAAGATTTTGAAATCCCAGATGAGTTAAAAGACATGTTTATTTCAATACCAGTGGATAAGTTCCGAATGGACATTTCATCAACGGAAATAAGAAAAAATCAAGGCGTGTAAGTAAAAAAAGAAAAAAAGAAAAAAAGAAAACATTTATTCAACTCCCCAAGTTACTTTGCTTCCTTTATTGAAGAATCGTCCTTTTTTATTTTCACTACACTGGTATAATGGTATTCCTAGTCTAAAGTTTAAAGACATTTACCTCATACGATGCAAATGCAGTTTTTTCATTTATCATGCGTTGTTTATTTTCTTTAAAACACTTTACATTTAAGACTGGCATCCGTAGTTTAACTTATTGTGTAACTAGGTTATAAGCCCGCATAAATGCGGTCTTCTATTTTTGCTTTTATTTGGTGAATATTTCGTTCAATTATACTTGAAAAATAAACTTTGTAATTATAGTATTTTAACAATTACACTTAAAAGATCTGCAAAGATTTAATCAACAAAATATAGTAATTAAAAACAAAACCTCATACGAACATTAAAATTATTGCCGCTTTCAGCGATGCCCAGTGTGTCTAGTTTTAGAAATTCTGGCCTATTAATTGATGCATAAGTTCGTACCTAATGTAATTCAAAACCTGAGCTATAAGCTCATCGTATCTCCTTTTGTTGATAAAGTCTACATTTTGTGCAATTAAACTGGACAACTGTGAAGCGGGCGATTTCACTAAAACCGGAATAAAAACCGTTGAACCGGAGCAATCCGTATCGAACCCGCCTTTGCTAAAACTTTTTAATTAAAATCAAAAGATGATGAGAGACCTAAATATAGGCAAGGACATCCTTCGGTTTGTTTCTTAGAAGCAATGTGGGATCATATATATATATATATATATATAGGGGAAGGTTATTGTAAGATGCAAATCAAACTAAGATGGGTAAGATGTGACGTATACTGTCGGATTGAGATGGAAAGTCAACAAATCTTGATCAAAATTGATTATACGGTTACTTGAAATAAATGAGATGTAGGGGCAAAATCGGAAGAAAGATAAATGATAAATCATTAAATCTTTCTAACAGTTGTAAATTGTTGGAAATCCGGCGATTATTCTTGAATATTCATCAATTTTTAAATACCAAATTCTCACAAAAAAAATTCATCGATCTTTAAGAGGTTCACGCTGCTTCTTTTTAAGAGATTCAATGTTTATACAAATGAATTCATACAAGGTTTGCGCCAATACCAAAAAAAAAGGTTGAATCAAGATTATAGGATATTATTCATGGATACACACTGGTTCAAAAACATCGTTCATAAAATTCTGATGAACACAAATAACAGATTTACATCAACTTTCAGTAACTTAGTTCTCCATCTTGATTTCCACTCGGGCACCACATAAAATGATGAAAACAACCATTAACCCATTTGAATTAATACATTCTTTGGATGGAAATTAACAAGTCGAATTTTTCTACAAATGGATTCTTTGAATGAATACCAAGCCGCAAGTAACTTTGATGAAAACCCAGTTGATTTCCACCTCATTAACTACCGAGAGTAAGCCATAAAATCAAAGAAATTGATGAAAACCCAGTTGAATCAGTTTCGATCTACGGCGAGAAGGTGATGAAATCGAATAAAATGATGAAAACCCAAGTGAAAACAGATGAAGACTGACCTTGACCTACAAGTAATCAGTGGTTTCTTTCGTGAAGGCTTAACGGCATCGACTAGGCCATAGCCACTGAATTCGGAAAAATCGACGGCGGAATCGAGTGGTAGGACGACCAATCCGGAGAATGACATCAGATGCAATCGACGGTGGTGAGTACCGTGCTTCCGAAACCGGCGACTATAAATGGTGGGGCTGGCGGCGATGGTTGGGAGACGGGGGAGAGAAACCGAAAGGGTCGTCAGAGTCAGAGAAGGAGGCTGATGGTGGGTACGGGCGAACACAAGGGTCGTCGGAGAAGGAGGCAGCCGCGTGGGGAAAGGAACCGATAGGGCTGCGGAGGCTTGTTGGGAGGCGTGCGGGAGAGACGATAGGGTTAGGTTTATTAAAACAAGAGAGAGACTATGAGTGGAGATAATTAAGTAAGGTAAATATAATTAATTTTAAAAAGTCTATAATACCCTTGTATTAAATCTGCCACATGTCATATTGCATCTTACACATCTTATATTTAAACACATCTTATTTAATCCTAACTCTATATAATATATATATATATATATATATATATATATATATATATATATATATATATATATATATATATATATATATATATATATATAGGGTATGGATCTAGTAAAAAAAATGTTATGGTACTAAATGCAAGGTGAAATCTGGACCATAGGATCTATTCAAAAGTCAAACAAAAAAGTCTTCATTTTAACCATATTTTTGGAATTATAAAAAATACAAAAGGTTAGTATGGTAAATTCAAAAAGCAAAAATAAAGGAGGAGAAAAACATGGATCTCTTCCCGCCAGCCAAAAAATCTCAGTTTGATGCATAAAGTACAACTACTTTAATGCACAAACCCACCATGATGATTCACAAACTACATCTAATGCACAACTTACAACCATCTAATGCACAAAATCTGTCTATTGATTCACAAACTACATCTAATGCACAACTTACAACCATTTAATGCACATAATAAAAAATATACATATTTAGAGTAATCTGATGCACAGACACGGATGACGGCGGCGGCGGTGGTGATGCAGCGGCGGAGGCGGTCGGCGATGCACATATATAAAATACGTACATATATACACGACATCATCGATAGAAAATCTGAGCAGCGGCGGTGGTGATGCACAACTTACAATCATTTCGCCTAAGAAAGCAGCGGCGGCGACAATTTAAGCACGCAGCGGCTGCGGCGATGGGGCTATCGAGAAAATGGAAATCCTAGATGGTGGGCCGACGCACATAACAGCCTTGGCAGGATCATTAGATGTGGACAACGTCACAGAGGCGATGGTGGTCGTTAACGTCACAGCGGCGGAGATCGGTGTCGCTTTTGAAGGAGGGCTGCGCAGGGGATAAACCGGAGGAAACCCTTCTAGGGTTTACAAAATTGGATGGTGAAGGGGAGGGATGCGGTGGCGGAGTGGAGGGATGCGGTGGCGGTGGCGGAGGGATGCGGTGGCGGAGGTTGCAGGGACGCACGGCGCAGAAAAAAAAACGGGAGTATGTCTCCATCTAGGGTTACGCAGATTGATAAGGGAAGTGGGTGGGAAGTGGGAGAGAGATAAAATATACACATTTCCTATAATACCCTTAAATTAAAAATGACAAGTGTCACTTTATTCTTTCTCCTTACATTTAGTATGTTAAGGTTTTTTTTACTTGAACTTAACTCTATCTCTCTCTCTCTCTCTCTCTCTCTATATATATATATATATATATATATATATATATATATATATATATATATATATATATATATATATATATATATGGAGATCTCCTTGTTTTGCGTCAGCTAGCGATGTGGGATATGGTTTTCATTTGTTTTCTTCCTTCAGACTTAAGAGTCTTTAAGTTAGTTAACTGATTAGCGATGTTAACCGAATTTATTTTAACAAAATAAAAAATTAATTCGGAATTTTCACATAGACCAAATATCATGGTTTCATCTTGCTCGACCCAATTGCACTGTTTAGAAAACCGGACCGGACCGGCCGTTTGAACCGGTTCAACTGTGAGCCCTGATTAAATCTGGTTCAAAAGTAGCGACTAAACCGGACAACTGTGAATCAGACGGTTTCACTAAACCGGAACAAAACCAATGAACCGGAGCAACCCGCATCGAACTGGCTTTACTAAAGCTTTTTAAATAAAATAAAAAGATGTTGGGAGACCTAAATATAGGCAAGGACATCCTTCGGTTGTTTTTTAGAAGCAATGTGGGATCATAAAATATATATATATATATATATATATATATATATATATATATATATATATATATATATATATATATATATATATATATATATATATATATGATCTCCTTGTTTTGCCTCAGCTAGCGATGTGGGATATGGAAATCACCTAATTGAGTGTCACATCATATTTAGACTTTATCTAATTACATTGGATTTCAAATTTGAAGCTTAATTACACATGCCACATAGGATTTTCATGTTCTTAAATTATATAGGATATAGATGTTTAATTCAAGAAACGTGGGCTTTCATTAATGGCTGGTGACATGGTGGGTATCCTAGTGTGCTAGAGCGCCTCATGTTTTTTTGACATGAGCAACAAGCTGGCAGTTTTTGCTCGATGTGCAGTTTTCTAGCTTAAGATTGGCGAGTGTGTTTGTGGTGCTCGACGACTTGGTCAAAAAAATAGATTAGCATAGAAAACATCAGTCATATTCTCTGACATCTATGATATATCTCAGGGTTTCAGGCTTATAAATACCTCTTAACCTCTTTCCCATTTTCACTGTACATTAGTTAAGTTCTCTTTACTTCACTGTGGATGGAGCTTGATCACGAGTGATACGCATAAATTTCTTTATTTCTTAATCTTCTTGCTAGTTGTTTGTGTGGGTTGGTTGATTGGATCGCTTTAAACAGCTAACAATGAGAAGATAGGATAGAAAGTCAATGTCATATTTTTACATAATTGAGGACGATGTATATATTAAATGATATCTGTTTAATAAAGTTTATATAAAAACATATAGCCCTAAAATTTTAAAATGCAATCACAATTGATCAGTTTACAATTACATGTGATTTTGTAGAGCATTACCCGTGTATGAGAAATGTTCAATATAGTCCATACTTATTGCATAGTCCTAAGGGACTAATCTTAGCCCTTGGATCAGCCCCATCAATGGTCCAGATTGAATTTTAAAAATTTGGGCAGAGTGACATTTTCGTAATTAACATGTAATGATTTTATCATTACATGTGATTGTATAGTGAATCACATGTGATTTTATATTGAATCACATGTGATTAAATATTAAAATTTAGGACTATGTTTTTTATATGGACTATATTGAACACAACTCACCTGTGAATTACGAAAATATCCATCCGTCTAAAATTTTAAAATGCAATCTGGACCATTGATGCCATTACTTCAAAGGCTAAAGTCAGTCCTGACTATAATTTAAGCATAGACTAAATTAAACATTCTTCTAGATTTATATATAATTGAAAAAAGCATACAAAAAGACAATCTGTGATACTATACAGTATTTTAGCCTTCCAAAGGGAGAGTCTTAAGTTTTAACGTTGTGGAAGTTTTCAAGTCTTTTTCCGAATGTGTGTGTTTATATTTATTTAAGTATCTATGTCTATATAATTATAATTATATATATTAAAGTACATTAATAATTATAATAATAAGTATATATGTGTGTAAGTTTTTTTACCTACATGTATAGATGTATGTATGTATATACGTTTGCGTGTATGTGTGTGCGTGGGTGTCTTCCTTCCCCTTGCATCAACACTTTTATCGTTGATTTAATTGTTGTCGGCGTCTATCGTTACTTTTTTACATATTTTTAATTTTCTCATTTTATAATTATTTAATATCTTTTTATTAATACTTAATATTTATTATTCTTCAAATAATCCGTATACCATATCGAGATAATAATTTAATCTAGTTACTCGTATATAAGAATTAATTGAACCTTCCTTGATAACAATTTTCAATAATATATATATATATATATATATATATAGAAAATGGATCAATATAGAACCATTATTTAAACATAGAACCAAAGAACCATTATGGACCATTAAATTATAGAGATCAAGGGCTGTCATTAAATCTGAATTTTAAATTAAAAAACCCACTTATCAAGTAATCTAACATTCATTAGGGGGCAATTTAGGAACTAAACAAAAATTCCTTACCTACTTCAAATTGTTCACGCCTCCCCCTCCAGTTTATTCAATTCTCCATGCAACAAGTTTAAAAAAAAACCCCAATCTTTAAATGATCATAACTTGTTCGTTTTTTAGAGTTTAAGCAAGAAAATTATATCATTAGATTCAGTTTTTCGTCCTCTTTCAAACTAGACCAGACTTGATATATTTCTGAAACTTTTTTTTTGAAAATGCAAAGTTTTGCATTTTGAACTGGGTTTCATTAAAAGCTGAGTTTTGCTTTTGAAAATGCAAGTCATTGAGATGCAAAAATCAATGATGCAGGTCATGGAGATGCAAAAATCTGAATCAATGAAAAATACAACCCCAAAATTTCAATTTCTTCATGCCTCCCCCTCCAGCTCAATTCAAGTTTTCATATTTTTATTTTAAAAAACCCCATTAATCCTTCTAATGATCATCATAACTATGTCATGTTTTCGATTTTTAACAAAAAAAAATACCATTAAGTTCAGTTTGTTATTCCCTTTTTTATGAACTCAACACCAGGATTCTTTTTGTATCATATGTTTTTGTATCATATTGGTAGGTAAATACTTTGTGTTTGGGTTGCATTTTCAGTTAGATATTGTTTACATGTTTATTTTTTACTCATGTGTATATCTAGTTAATAACAATAAGAATGATGTATTATCTTTGTTGTTTGCATTTTCAGTTATGGGTATTTCTTTTGCGTTTTGATTATGTATCATATTGGTTTAGCATATGAATGTTTGCATTTTGTATTTTCATCCGTGTTGCATTTTCAACAGCGATCTCTACTTTTGTTTTGTTTTTTTCAATTTAGTTTCACTTGCATTTGCGATATTGCAGTTTACATTCTTCAATTTTGCATTTTGCATTTTCGAAATTGCATTTTCAAGCAGTTTTGAAATTGTAGCTTGAAATTGCATTTTCAAGCAGTTTTGAAATTGCAGCTTGAAAAGTTTTGATATGTTGGGTTTAAGCATATTCGTTCTTTATTTGCTAAGTTTCTGCATTTTTCGTTTTTGATATGCTGATTTTATGTATAATTTTAAAAATGCAAATATTTTTCTTATGTAAAAATGCAACTACTGCTTGAATTCCTTTTGTTTATAAATTGTATTTGCATTTTCATTTATCAATAGTGTTTGTGTTTCTTGTTTGCATTTTAAGTTACACAATTTTGCATTTTGTTTATTCTAAGTGGTACTTTGATCTGCATTTTCGTCCTTGATATGTTATGTTCATGTGTAATTTTGAAAATGCAAATATGTTGTTTGTTGTAAAAAAGCTACTGCTGTTTGAGTTCCTTTTGAGGCTTTGCATTTTCGTACTTGATATGTTGTAATTATGTATCATCTCTGGTTTTTGCATTTCCAAGTGTATTTTTCAGTTTGTTCTTGTTTGCATTTTCAGTGATAGATTTGTTGTTTGCATTTTCGTACTTGATATGTTGTAATTATGTATTATCTTTGGTTTTTGCATTTTCAAGTGTATTTTTCAGTTTGTTCTTTGTTTGCATTTTCAGTGATAGATTTGGTTTTTGCATTTTCAGTTATGTGAAAATATTGTTGTTTTGCATTTTCAGATTGTTGTTTATTGATTTGCATTTTTGGTTTTTGCATTTTGCATTTTGGAATGAAACCCAGCTCAAAATGCAAACTTTGCATTTTCAAAAAAAAAGTTTCAAAAATATATCAAGTCTGGTCTAGTTTGAAAAAGGACGAAAAATCGAATCTAATGATATAATTATCTTGCTTAAACTCTAAAAAACGAACGAGTTATGATCATTTAAAGATTGAGAGTTTTTTTTTTCAAAAATCTTTGTTGGTTGGAATATGTAGAAGGAGGCGCCTGGGTTTTGTTTTGTTTTTAATTTTCCAGTTTTGCCCTCCAATCAACATGCCACGTGTCATCCTCTAAGGTGGTTCTTTAAGTTTTATGTTTAAGAAGGGTTCTATTTGTATCCTTACCCTATATATATATATATATATATATATATATATATATAGGGTGCGGTTTAAACGAGAACTGTTTTTCCTACGAGAAATGCAAGAACCATTTCTAGCCAATCATTTAATGTCCTGTCTTTTTTTATTTAATTTAAATATGAAAGGGTAGTTGGACATTTGTACATTTCCTTCACTTTTTTAAAACTAATATACCGATCAAACGAAAAGGTGTTAAATTACGAAAAATATACCAAATTAACGACAAATTTATGCTCTTTAATTTAAGACTGATCTTGCTATATTTTTTTTAGAAAAAAATTCATGTTTGTTGGGTTTTTTTTTTAGTACAACTCGAAATTTGCATTAGTGCAAATTTTGCACATGTGCATATTTACATCTGTGCTGAAAAAACCAGGTAAATATGTGCAAAATTTGCACTAGTGCAAATTTCGAGCTGTATAGAAAAAAAACCAAACAAAATTTGCACTTGGTGCAAATTTCGTGCTGTACAGAAAAAAAACTCAGCAATCACAAAAATTTTTTTTTAAAAAATATATCAAGACCGGTCTCAAATTAAAGAGCATAATTTTCTCGTTAATTTGGTATAATTTTCGTAATTTATCACTTTCTCGTAAAAAAATGCGGGGGTAATGTAAAAATGTCCAAACTACTCTTAATTAATTATAGATAAGTTTGATTAGTTTAAGGTTATCTATTAAGAACTCTTTAATCTCAACCCTCCATTTCTTTTATCAATGGCTGTATTTGGTTCTCGTAGTTCTCGTACGAAAAACGGTTCTTGTTTGAACCGTCCCCCATATATATATATATATATATATATATATATATATATATATATATATATATATATGGGAGGGTTCAAATGAGAACTGTTTTTCGAACGATAACTGCGAGAACCAATCTCAGCCGTTCCTTGGATATGGGAAGTCCATGGATGGAGAGCGTGAAGGGGATCAAGTGTGGCAGGGTGCATGTGAGGAATTCATGGGTGGGCAATGACATTAAAGGAGGGGAAATTGGACGGCTCGGATTGGTTCTCGCAGTTCTCATACGAAAAATAGTTCTCCTTTGAACCATATTTAGTGCGATTTCCTCTCCTTCAATGTCATTGCCCACCCATGAATTCCTCACATGCACCCTGCCACACTCTATCCCTCCACGCTTTCCATCCGTTTAACTTCTCATATCTAATGAACGGCTGAGATTAGTTCTCGCGGTTCTCGCGCTAACAACAATTGAACCCTTCCCTATATATATATATATATATATATATATATATATATATATATCTCCCATAGAAAATAGAAAACAAAGAATACTACATTATCTTCAAGTAGAACTATGTTTTCCAATTTTCCCCCGGCCTCTTCTAGATGTGATTTCTAGCTAGCTAGGAGCGAGTCCAGATAAAAAAGGAAAAAGAAAAAAAAGAAAAAAAAGAAAAAAGAAAATAGAACCATATCAGATGATGAAATTACATACGACATTAAGATTGGAGCTAGCTAGCCGCGGTTTTCTGTAACAGAAACATATGCGCTCATGGTTTACAATATTTGATCCATCACATGCAAATATAAGCAATTAACAATCTAATTCCAGGAAAACCATCCAAAAAGACAAAATACGACATCTCCAACTTTCATCTCATCCTACGTACGTAACTCCATCCACGTACGTACTGCCAGATACATTGGCATCATACCTTATGCAAATCTTTGAATATTACAGAAATATTGTGCTTAAAGCGATAGAGTTTCGGTGTCAAATTTTACACCAACAAATATATATCTAGTTAATTGAACAAAAACGAAAACAAAAACTAGTTAGGTGGGCCCTACAAACTTGAAGTGTTAGGCTATGCTCATCGGTACAAGTGAGTAAGGGAGGGTTGACCTTACCCTCACCTGCACACACACACACACACTTTTTATTTCTTTCTTTCCTTTTTCTTTTCTCTCTCTATCTCTCTTCTTCTCTATCTCTCATACATATTTCTAATAATAAAATATTAAAAGGGTAAATATGTGTTGGATGTTAGAGTTTGATGGTTAGAGTAGGTTAAAGGTGGATGATGTAGATACTGATATGACAATAGATTTAGAAGGGTGAGAGAGAGTTAGATGCTCATGGTCTTAATGAGTTAAATCTTGATCCTGATATGATATGATATATTTCATTTATATGCGTGATCCAATGAGTTAAAAAACTATATTGACCCAATAAACGATCCAATAGGTCGACCCATTTACTTGGATCACTACGTGAGTTAATCTAACAGCGGTCTAGGTCGACTCATTTAATATCAAACTACAATTTTATTTTAACAACCACCACCTTCATCTCATTCACCACCCACCAGCCATCGCTAACAACCACCGCCCGCCGCTCCCACCCCCACCACCGTCACAACCATCCAACATCATCGTCACCAGCGCCTGCCGCCACCGCCGCTGCGGTCGACCACCCACCACCGTCCGCCGTCACCTTCACCCACCACGTCCATCACCACCATCATCACCTGTTACCGCAGCCATCGACCACCATCACCACCACTACCAGCCATCGGCTACCGCCACCCACCACCACCGCTGGCCGGCAACGAGTGAAAGTGGGTGGTGTCGACCAAAGGCAGGCGATGCTGGGTGATGGTGCCGGTGCGAAGTGATGGGAGGCGGCGAAGACGGGTGCTGGGTGGTGGTTGATGGTAACGATAGTGGGGGTGATGGTAGTAGGTGGAGACGGATAGGTTGGTGGAGATGGAGTTAGAGTGAGAAATATATTAAATATATTATTATATAAATAATAATTAGTAAATATATTTAATATTATTAAATAAATAATTTCAGGTCAAGATTAGATATTAATGGATCAAATTCAAATATAAGACTACACGTTATGCCTAATCCGATTTCATCGGGTAGGCTCGAGTAAGTGCAGGTACACCATTACGTGACTTTGGGTAAGGAAGATCGAGTAGGTGAATCGAGTTTTGCAACCCGATGGAAACTTTCCCAACCCCCCACCCCCCACCCCCTCACAACCAATCACACTTCAACACATATTTTTTTAATTTAATATATTAATAAAAAATGAGGATAGTTTTAAGGTAAGGTATAATTTGATATTGGGTAAACGAGAAAGAGAATGATGTGGCGCTGATGTGGCTGTAGGTAAGCCTTACCTACAGGTAAGGTATAACGCGTAGCCTAACTATATAAGTATATGGGTTTTATATTATTAGATTAGATTCAAATCCAATTAAACGAAAGCACTATATGGATATAGATAGATCTTTAAAAACAGTCGATTCTCTACTATGAGGAAACCATATCCGGTACACAAAGTAAAACAGATACATAGTATCTTTTTTAAGTGTTGCAAGTTTCCATATTTTGAACTTTCTGACACAAGTTTCAAACCTTTAATAGTAAATTAGTAATTCCTACTTGCGGTGAACGTGCAAACGTCTCTAGCTCATGCATGCATGGCCGGCCCATGACAATCTATATAAGAAAGACCTGAAATTTAAGTGTTACTCATCTCATACATCGATCAGTTAAAAATATATCATATATGTTTTGTTACGATAATATGCTTAAGGAAATGCAACAGGATCCTCCCCAAAAATCATGTAACCAGCAGGAGATAAGTTATAGTTTGTGGGATAGTGATGCATTACTTGATATATCACTGGAAAACAGCCCTGATCAGCTGGACGATGGCAATTATTTCGATAATATTATGAAGGTATTATCAGAAGTAGAGCTTCCATCTTCATCATCTACTTCAGCCAGAGAAGAGAGTTTGACAGATGAAACGAGTGGCATCAAGAGGAAGCCTCAAGATTTTCAATTAGTAAGAAAATTTGACTGATTTCCACGTCATCATATGTGCGCACGCACACACACACACACACACACTTGCTCATTTAATCTTTGTATTACATAAATATAGGGTGAAGTTGAAATGAAAATGGAAGTAAAAGGTAAGCAACATGATTGTCGACTATCTCGACCTCAAAGGGTAACTAAAGCATTGAACACTAGTGAGAAGGTACGTGAGATTTTTATACAAATAGCTGTAGAAAACTTTCATGCTTATCGTCTATCATATATAGTGAAAATCTAGAAACTCGATCGTTAATTAACCATATTTTGTGCTTTGTATATGTATATATATTCTTCATTAATTATGGCTTTTAATTGTGTAGCGGCGAAGGAATAAAATTAGTAAGAGAATACTAGTCCTTCAAGAACTTCTTCCCAATTGCAATAAGGTACGTGATCATTGCACATATATGCATGCATGGTTTTTGGAGCTAGCTTTCATGAAATGCATGGTTATGAAGCTATCTATCTATCTATATATATATATATATATACACACACACACATACACACGTACAGTAGCATTTTATATACTTTCTTTCTTTCGCCTGGATTAACATTTTATTAATTTCCTTCATGATTTTTTCATAGTTTCTCTTTGTACGTTTTTATAACCATGATTACTCTCTCTACGTGCATCTACAGAAAACCCAATCATCAATTTTAGGTGATGTCATTGACTACATCAAATTTCTGCAGATGAAAGTTCTGGTATGCAGGCCAAATCTCTCTGTAGCATATAATTAAACAACGACATTTTATTCACTTTATATGATTCGAATCTTATATATTAATTAGATGATGCAATCTATGGGAGTTGGTGTCATGCCTAAAGGTCACAACTTGTCCCAAGCAAGACAATCAAGCGTGCAGGTACCAAATCTTGCCCCTCGCTTTACACAACATGGAAGGCCACAATTTAGAGTCTACGAGGCTCCCACAAATTTTCCAGTATTTCCGGTGTATACTTCAATTCTCTGTATTCCGACCATCTGTTCCACCAATGAGAGGGGGCATGCATGGGATCATTCCCATGGTCACAACTAAGACCTCTTCCGGAACTTCAACATCTGTGCCTTCAGCGGACATGTTCTGCTTCTCCTTCAGTCTCAGTCTTACGGTCTTCTTTTGTAATACCTATTTTTCTTAAAACGTATCGACTTTTATAATATTCTATTATGGTGAAGTAATGTATTTTATGGACGCTTAATTGTGATAAACACAAGATGAGGGGGATAAAGTGATTAATTAAGACTTGGTAAGGTATATAAATGTAGACAAAAGTTTATGCGAGAACCGTTGTTACCGCGAGAACCGCGAGAACCAATCTAAGCCGTTCAATTCCTCCTCCTTCAATGTCATTGCCCACCCATGAATTCCTCACATGCACTTTGCCACACCCTATCCCTCCACGCTCTCCATCCATGATACTTCCCATATCCAAGGAACGGCTGAGATTGGTTCTCGCACTAACGGTTCTCGCATGAACCCTCCCCAATGCTATAAATGTATTAGGGCACACATTCCATTCTTAAGACACTGTAGCCACCACTATTGCTGGGAATTAACACCGTGTGCTATATGAGCCTTTCACATCCGATGGGAAGAAAAGTGAGCTAAGCTTTACTGTTTTGTGTGATTTTTGAAAGGAAATTGTCAGGTAATCTTTCCCTAATACCTCATAGACATAGATATGTTTTTTTGGCTTTGAATGATGCGTTTTGAGGGAGTTTGTGATGGGTTTCATGTTGTTCGAACATGACTGGAACTGAGAGATTCATTGGGTGATTTGGATTATCAAATGTCGATGAAAACGTAATGAGTATGTTATTTTCGTATTAGGAATCTAATGAAACTGAATCTATTATTTTAATTTAGTAATTTGGGAGAATGAAATCTGGGATGGGATCTATCGATCAAGTTCTTCAATGTATGTTGAGAATAGGGAAACAAGTGTAAAAGCCAAATCGCCAATTGTTGATAGAGCTATAATCACAAATTAGGCTTACAAAACTAAATTGCAAAATGAATCTAGGCTAGGATCGCTAATTTGTTGAATATCAAAGAGCATATCTCTCACATCTCATTGAACTCATGAAGAAAAAAAAAGAAGAGAAGAAAGAACGCAGCATATATGGTTGCTGCCAGAGAGAACAACAAAAAAAAAGGCTACATTTTTACTATCTTCTCTACTACAAAATGAAAAATATCAATACAATTTATAGGAGAAATAAAAAAACAAATGCTACCTAATCTTCCTAAGCCACGTTTACTGCCCAATTGCCCATGATTTCCTAACTTCAAGTACCTCACTTAACTCTCCATAAGATTCGGTCCGCATAAACTAAACTTAACTAATTACAATAACTAATTAAAACATTAAGTAAACTAAACATTTCACGTTAACTAATAAACTTTAACTAAAACATATTAAATAATAAACTCTTCCAAGGTTCTAGCCATGCAAACGATCACACTAACCGGGAGCTATCAAACCGATTAACCCAACAATCACCCCCTTAATCGTTAGTTCACACGATTTGCACCGCCTTCTTCAACACGAGCTTTCCCGGACACCCGACCTCCAACTCAGTCACGTCCAAGGTGTTCATTCAAACCAAATCAAGTTCACCACAGTTGTAAAATGTCACATGGCATCCCGTTGGAACCGTTCTTTAACATCTCGACTCTTAACGGATCAACGACCTCTTCTTCGGCCACATCCAAAGTCACCCGATTTGAACTCCAACACCACAATGTTTACAACCGTATGGTTTCTCCATTTCTTTCTTTTCTTGATAGCTTCAACTCTTTTTCCTATCAAACATGTCCAAGAGCTCTATTCACCCGACCAAGAAAACAAGCTACCGCTTTTACTGTTTTCTTTAACCCGCTAAACGAACAAAATCCAAAGCCACCTGCTTTGACGGATCCTTCACGTTCGTTTTTCACGCACCTCCGTCGTTTAGACCCTTATCACAAACATGAAGATCAAGAGTAGAAGCAACTTCCATAACTCTTCAACTTTTGATCACAACAAGATCACAGCCCTTTCAAAACGAACTGAGCTCTGATACCAATTGTTGAATATCAAAGAGCATTTCTCTCACATCTCATTGAACTCATGAAGAAAAAAAAAGAAGAGAAGAAAGAACGCAGCATATATGGTTGCTGCCAGAGAGAACAACAAAAAAAAAGGCTACATTTTTACTATCTTCTCTACTACAAAATGAAAAATATCAATACAATTTATAGGAGAAATAAAAAAACAAATGCTACCTAATCTTCCTAAGCCACGTTTACTGCCCAATTGCCCATGATTTCCTAACTTCAAGTACCTCACTTAACTCTCCATAAGATTCGGTCCGCATAAACTAAACTTAACTAATTACAATAACTAATTAAAACATTAAGTAAACTAAACATTTCACGTTAACTAATAAACTTTAACTAAAACATATTAAATAATAAACTCTTCCAAGGTTCTAGCCATGCAAACGATCACACTAACCGGGAGCTATCAAACCGATTAACCCAACATAATTGGCTAGGATGTTGAGTGTTGGGCTTTGTGGGGTACAACATGCACAACGGAAAATTACCAAATCGAATTCTAGAGATCGCAACTGGATCAACTAGGGGAACAATAACAAACACATATACATATTAAATAACAGACATATAAAATATAGAGTTTAAGGGTTAGAAGATATACCCTCGGACTGCTATAGGGGGATACACAACTACTGTACCCGTGAACCCGGCTGCTAGACCGCCTAAATAAATACCAGCAACAAAGCATGTGCGTATGTGTGTGTTGTGTTATCACCGCCTCCACCAAAGTGGAATGCCGCCGCCGCAAATGGGCACTACATCGGAGATAGGGCCGAGCCGCCCCTGTCACGTCACAAGACCACCGCCGGCGGTGGTTTGGTTGCTCTCAGCCAAAGGTAAGGAGGAGGAGAGGGGAGAGTGTTTTCTTTTTGTTTATTGCTTAAGATTAAGAGTAATCCTTTAATCTCCAAGCTAATCCTCTTATATACTTATAAGGGTGGATTAGGCTTTTAAGTCATGTCTGAGTCATAACTTTGATTCTTTTGCAAAAACAACACTCGTAGTTTGATTAATATTAATTAATTCACTAATTGATTAATAACACTTTAACCAAACCTTTGATAAATATTAATTAATTAACTAAATATTTAATTTCCCAAATAATAAATAACTATATAATATTTATTTTCTTGATATAATTATTATTTATCACCATAAAAGGTATTACTTCTATTATCTTGGTTCGAGTTGAATGTGCAGCTGTGTGACTCTTTAGTGTCTTATAGTGCTCAGATATAATGACACGTGTACAATACCTATACACAATCCATCATTGAGATCACAAAACTCTTGTGTGTAGGGATCGCAAAACAAAATATTGTGAGGAACTAAAAGTTATCAACTCCAATTAAGTATAATCACAAATTATTTAGTGGGCCGCTTGTAAGAAAAGTTGTTGGGCTGAAATACATTTAATTAATGGGCTGGAAATATTATATGTGCATTTCAATTGCTAATTGCACGAAGAGGTGCACAAAAAATCCGAATATCTGATTTTGTGCAAAAACTATCCGAACCGGTTTTTTATAAAACCGGTTTTTTTACAAACCGGAGCGGATTTAACCGGTTTTATCCGATCCGATCCGAAACCGGTTTAACCGGTTACACTTTTGTTCCAGAAAATCATGTTTTAATCCGTACGAAATCGGTTAGACCTCTATCCGAGATAATCCGGTTACAATCCGAAAATCCGGTAAAAAAAACCAAAAAAATCCGGTCCGGATAGGATTAAAATCCGAAGATGTGCACCTCTAATTGCACGTAGAATGTAAAACGTAAATTGACAATAATAAAACAATAAATTTTTACATGGGAAGACATTTTTGAATTGCAAATCATCTTGGGGTTGAGAGATTCCCCTCACTTGAACCGCAAATTAGTAGAGAAATAGGAGATTTGTATAAATCGCAAGTTGGGCTCAGGACCCAATCACAAATTGAACGCAATCAGAAAACAAGGACACGGGTAGAGATGCAAAAAAAATCCGAATATCCGATTTTGTGCAAAAACTATCCGAACCGGTTTTTTATATAACCGGATTTTTTTCAAACCGGAGCGGATTTAACCGGTTTTATCCGATCCGATCCGGTTTTAATCCGATCCGAAACCGGTTAAACCGGTTACACTTTTGTCCGAGAAAATCCGATTTTAATCCGTACGAAACCAGTTACACTTTTGTCCGAGAAAATCCGGTTACAATTCGAAAATCCGGGCCCAAAAAACCCGAAAAAATCCGGTCCGGATTTTATCCGATCTGGATCGGATTAAAATCCAAAGATGTGCACCTCTAGACACGGAAAAATCGCAAACTAGTCCTATAGGCGAACCGCAAATTGGAGCTAACTAGTGGTTATTTATCCATGTTTCGCGTCGGGGATTAATTAATTTTTTATTAAGTTTAATTAAATTACTCATATACTATTTCTTACTAAAAAAACAAAAATAATAAAATAATTTTAAACTGCCTACACAAAAATGTTATATTGAATTTAGATATGAAACCTAAAACAATTAAATCGTTTGAATTTTTTAAAATTGATTTAGCTTGCGTGTATCTTGAAACTACGTAAAATATTTAAACAATGAGAGTCTATTTCACTACTAACAAATATGACTTGGATTCTATCAATTGACAAGTACTCGTATAATAAAAGTAGTACATAAACTTTACATAGAAAATAAAATCCACATTCTAAGACCCTATTATATCTAACATCTAATTAAGGTCTTCATTTTGTAGGAAAACATACATGAAAAGAAGTCAAAAACTTATTTGGATAGAGTTGTCTTCAATATAGTTCATATAAAAAGCATAGTCCTAAATTTTAATATTCAATCACATGTGATTCAATATAAAATCACATGTGATTCTGTATACAATCACATGTGATGGTAAAATCATTACATGTTAATTACGAAAATAACACTCCGTCCAAATTTTTAAAATTCAATCTGGACCATTGATGGGGCTGATCCAAGGACTAAGATTAGTCCCTTGGGACTATGCAATAAGTATGAACTATATTGAATAATTCTCTATTTGGATAATCGGATTATTAAAGAACGTAAATTGACAAAGATAAGAAGTAGATGTAGATGACGGAGAAAAATATTTTCGAGATAAACAAGTGTTATATGTATTTTTGTTGTACAAATTTATTTATTTCATTAAAAGAATTTATGTAATGCATTATATTAGCTTAACAAATAACTATGTAACTCTTTCTATGTTTGTTGATTTGTATTTTTCTCATCCACTTTTTGAAAATTTAGCACTTGTATAAATATAATAAGTTAGAAGATAGGTAAAAAATGTATGCAACCTCTTTTTAGCTTATGATCTAAAAGTTTTGGCTTATGATCTAAAAGTTGTTAACAAAAAGTACTTTATATATGGATTTTGTTGCTATATAGTGAGAAAAAAGCAGTTACTATAAAATGTTAAAAAAGTAAGATTTTTTTACCCTTATGGTACAACAGGGATTATAAATATAATTTATTGTTATTAATATAAAGTAAATTATAAATAATATTTAATAAAAGAGAGAAGAAGAAAATTAAGTAAAAAAAGAGTGAAACAAAAGTGTAAAATCAGAAGAAAAAATAATTAAAGAAGAAAGGAAAATGACAAAAAGGTCGAAAACTGAATTGAAAAGAAATAAAAAATACTCACATGATTTGAACACGTCGTACAAACTTGCCATGTTATAAAAGTGAATGCTTTACCAACTCTTCTAAACAAATAAAGAATGTTATAATAATTCCCTCGGTGTCAAAATATATATTATAAATGTTCTTTTTCCAAATCGTAAAATAGAGACTTAAGATGAAACACAAATTTGTGTTCATATGGGAAATGCAAAGTGGGACTTAGAGTCCAATCGTAAATTGTATAATAAGGATTGAATAGTAAATTGATGTTGGAATGTTAATTGTAGGTGATTGTATTTAGAAGTTTAACTGAATTACTATTGTTAATATTGAACTTAAATTAGGCCAGTTACACTAACTCATACGTTATACTAGTGTTAAATGTATATGTATTGTTTACATGATAGTGTAACTGATATATTGATATGTGAAATGAAGGGTTGCATTATATTGTGGTAAAAATGCAACTCAGACACAGTTAGACATGTAAAATCCTTAGTATGGCTCGAATAGTCAGTTGTGACCAAAGTGTACGTGAAATCGTCGTCAGTGTACTTCGTCGGTATTATGTGCCTTGATTTATGATTATAAATTGATGTGTGTTTGTACATGCCTAGTGTGGTGTATATAGGTTATGTGGTCGCTAAGCTTTCACGCTTACTGTTGTTATTTTAACTATTTTAGTGATATGACCGCGAGAAAGCACTAGCAGAGTGAAGATGTCTCATCTATCAACAAACATTTTCCGTTGTTTATTTTCTTAATCGAACAATTTGATGAATTTATATTTGTAATTAATTCTTACAATTGATGAAACATTGTATGACGTGTAGTTCCGGGTACGGAATCTAGTCACGATCTTGGATTGACTTGTTATCGCACATTTACCCTGATTTAAAAAAAATAAAAAAAAGTTCGGATGTTACAACTAGCGTCGGTCTTTTCAGTCTATGCCGGACAATTTTGGTCTACCGGCATCGGTCTTTGCTGGTGTAGCAGCCGGTCTTAACACCTCCTTTTGGCGATTCACATCCCTCCTAATTGATTTCTAGGTTTTGATACCAAATATTGAAAATCATATAAAAAATAAAATAAAAGAGCAAAAAAGAATACGATTAAAGGAATGAAATGGAAAACAATGGTGGAAGCAATTATGCTTCTTTCATATATTAAACCAAACGTACTGTGAATAAGAAATTCATGACTCCACTAAATCCTATTTTGTAGCAAGAGAACCGACTAACGTGTGGCAAGTTACCACTTCTTTGACTTTAATAATAAACAACCACAACTAACAAAACAAGAAGAGTACGTAATTCAAAAAATCCCTTCCATTCCATGTAGTCTTCCACGTGCAATTGTGCAACCATGCTCCCATTTTGCATGCATGGGCCTTCCTATAATCCATTTAGCAACTGGACCAGACTCACTCCATAACACAATCCAAGGTTTATTATCCAACATAATGTGGGTCTACTTGGTCATGAAAGTATCGAAATATCGATTCTCCCCACTGGGTAGTGTTTAGTTCATCGATCTTGTTTATTTCCATCGAGTAAATTGTAGGCTATATAACTATATAAGTATATATAGCCTTTGCATTTTTTTAATAGAATGCAGCCTCTTTGAAGTCTAAATACATCCATTTACATTATTTGCATTCTTCATATATAGTTTTGTAATACAAATAAAGTGAGAGTGTGTGTTCTTTGTGAATGATTTTGAAGGCCTTTGTTACGACCGTTAGGCAATTATTTCGATTTTACCTGTATATGGGTTCGGTCCATTAGTTGATAGGGTCTACGGTCATATATATCTTATAGAGATCGCGGATGTAGTTAAAACAACTTCGACCAAGCCACGTAGATCTTTGTGTACTTTTTCTTGCTTTTCTTGATTGCATCGAGTACCACTTTCCATCACAAGTATCTCAATCTACGTCATCTAGCCACTACATTTTAGTATCATGGCCCATCTACAATCGATCGGGTTATGTTATCTTACACTAAACCTTAATATATATTATCTCTAATAACCACGAGTTGCATCATCGATCGGTGTCAAGGAACTATTTTGGCATAAATGGTTTTAAATATTTTGCAGTATTTGATACTAGACACAACATAAATTCTGGAATATTTACTTTACTAATTAATTATCGTTGTATGTCGCTTGACAGTGGACGCAATACATAAGATAGTAGTGCCATCGACTCACTATATATATATATATATATATATATATATATATATATATATATATATATATATATATATATATATATATATATATATATATATATATATATATATATATATATATATATATATATATATATATATATAAGTTCATGCGAGAACCATTCTTAGTGCGAGAACCGTGAGAACCAATTTGAGCCGTCCAATTCCCCCTCTTTCAATGTCATTGCCCACCCATGAATTCCTCACATGCACCCTGCCACACTCTATCCACTACTAGAAAAACCGGAGATACCGAGGGATTTGCGAGGGCTTGAAATCCCTCGCAAAATTTCCGAGAGAATTCCTAGGAATTTACAACAGATTTGAATGATACACGTTTATGAGAAACTAGCGAGAAATTTGCGACCAATTTTCGAGGAATGAAATCTCTCGTAAATCCCTCGCAAAGTTGCAAGGAATTTCCGAGGAAATGCTATACCTCGCAAAAGTTTCCGAGAGTTTTCCTAGGCATTTACGACAAATTTGAATCCAACACATTTACGATGGATTAGCGAGAAATTTTCAAGACATTTTTGAGGTCTAAAATCTCTCATAAGTTCCTCGCAAAAGTTCCTAGGAAATCCCTCGCAAATTTCCGAGGGATTTGCAAGGAGCAAAACGGGTTTTTATATATTTTCGTGTTTTACGCCTAGAATTAGGAACATACAAACACGTATTTATAACTATACTGAAATGAGATAGAAATATTTGACATATTAGCCTATTTAGATCAACTTATATACACGAACATATATACGTAAACTTAGATATATAAAAACGTCTTAGCGATTTAATGTGTATACACATATGTATATGAATGCTTTCACATATTTATAATTTTGTATGTCTAAAACTTAGTTTATAATGAAATGTGAGTGTATCTATGTGTGCTTTGTAATTAAATATATTGAAAAACATAATAAATCTATTTCAGGACTAGGAAATCCCTCGCAAATTTCCGAGGGATTTGCGAGGACTGAGATCGTTTTTTATATATTTTAGTGTGGTACAACTAAATTTTGAACATATAAGCACATATGTATAGTTACACAAACATGAAATATAATTATTTGCAATATTAGCCTATTTAGACCACCATATATACATGAACACGTATATGTAAACCTTGATGTATAAAAACGTTATAGTGGTTTAATGTGTGTAAGTGTATCTATATAAATGCACTGACATTTTTATACACATGTATGTCAAAAATTACATTTATAATGAACTATGAGTGTATGTATGTGTATTATATAATCAAATATAGTGAAAAACACAATAAAACTAATTCAAGCCTAGGAAATCCCTCGCAAATTTCCGAGGGATTTGCAAGGAGCAAAACGATTTTTTATATATTTTCGTGTTTTACGCCTAGAATTAGGAACATACAAACACGTATTTATAACTATACTGACATGAGACAGAAATATTTGACATATTAGCCTATTTAGATCAACTTATATACACTAACATATATACGTAAACTTAGATATATAAAAACGTCTTAGCGGTTTAATGTGTATACGCATATGTACATGAATGCTTTCACATATTTATAATTTTGTATGTCTAAAACTTAGTTTATAATGAAATGTGAGTGCATTTATGTGTGCTTTGTAATAAAATATATTGAAAAACATAATAAATCTATTTCAGGCCTAGGAAATCCCTCGCAAATTTCCGAGGGATTTGCGAGGACTGAGATCGTACTTTATATATTTTAGTGTGGTACAACTAAATTTTGAACATATAAACATGAACACGTATATGTAAACCTTGATGTATAAAAACGTTATAGTGGTTTAATGGGTGTAAGTGTATCTATATAAATGCATTGACATTTTTATACACTTGTATGTCAAAAATTACATTTATAATGAACTATGAGTGTATGTATGTGTATTATATAATCAAATATAGTGAAAAACACAATAAAACTAATTCAAGCTAAGAAATATTAGCACTTCCGGTTTTGTTAAATATTGAATATGATGCTACATTGATCCTTTCCAAGCTAAGAAATAGCTTCGTTGTGATTCTAGTTTGTTCCATGTATTCGAGCTTCAGTGAAAATTTACATGGTAGTTGCTCCTCATAGGCTCGTTGTGATATTTCTTCTCAAAATGGTAAGGTTGTGTTTATATAGTTTTAGTTGAAATTTACATGAGTTAGTTTATGAGTTTGTGTTTGAAAATTGTTAGAATTAGTCTTTATTTGGAAATATATATAATTCGTTTTAGTTAATCATTATAATATTTATCATATATTTGTTATAGGATTCTCCCTATGATTCAGAAAATGAAGAGAAGAAAAGAAAAAGAAAGAAGCTACCACTTTAAAGAATATTTGTCAAGTTCAATATAATATTTATTTGGTTGGGTATAATATATAATATATTTGTGTAATTGGTCTATCATATTATTTGTTCTTTGTATTAGGTATTAATTTTTGTATGTGTTTATGTGTTTACTAATTGTAGATTCAAAGGTTGAAAGAGACAGTGGTAACATAGTAATAGAATATAAACTTTGTAAGAGCAAAATGGCAAGAGAATGAATGTCCTTTAAGAAAAGAAATGGAAGAACAAAGATTGTCAAGTCAACAACAAACAAAAGCTTGCAAGAAGTGGCAACGTTGAACAAGATGATGATTCAACAATTTCAATCTCGAGACTCTCCTTCGTCTATCTAGTATCGGCATAACGTGTATATGTTAATTTAAAAAAAACTAAATGTTGGAATTATTTTTGTGACGGCAAATATAAGAAGTTAATATCTAATTTTTATATATTGTGTTGAATTTGGTAGCGTATGTTATATGTCAAATGAAATTTTAATATTTTAATTTATATTTTTATCCAATTAAAATATTAGATATTATAGGAATTACGACAATTAAAAAATATTTTTAATAGAAAACTATATATTTGTGAGGGATTTTCAAGAGATTTGTCAGAGGAAATAACCCTTGTAAATCCCTTTGAAATAACTTGTTCCCTCGGAATTCCCTCGCAAATATATCCCTCGCAACTCTCTCGTAAACAACTCCCCTCGCAATATCCTTGCAAACGTAGTCCTCGCAAATCTCTCACAAAAATGATCCTTACAAATTCCTCGCAACAGAAACCCTCGCAATTCTCTAGCAAATAACATCCTCGTAACTCCCTCGCAAATATTACCCTTACAAGTGTCTCGCAAATGTAAACCCTTGCAATTCCCTCGGAATTTTCAGTACTCGGAAATTCCTCGCAAACTTTCCTCGGAAATTCCTCGCAATCAATTTGCGACGAGGTTTTTTGCAAGGGTAGATTTCCCTCGGAAATCTCTCGGAAATACCGGTTTTTCTAGGGATTTCCGAGGGAATCTGTCCTCGGAAATTCCAGTTTTTCTAGTAGTGATCCCTCTACGCTCACCATCCATGAAACTTCCCATATCCAAGGAACGGCCGAGATTGATTCTTGCGGTTCTCGCACTAACAACAGTTCTCGCATGAACCCTCCCCTATATATATATATATATATAGGGGAGGGTTCAAACAAGAACTGTTTTTCGTACGAGAACTGCGAGAACCAATCTCAGCCGTTCCTTGGATATGGGAAGTCCATGGATGGAGAGCGTGAGGGGGATCAAGTGTGGCAGGGTGCATGTGAGGAATTCATGGGTGGGCAATGACATCAAAGGAGGGGGGATTGGACGGCTCAGATTGGTTATCACAGTTCTCGTACGAAAAACAGTTCTCGTTTGAACTTTTGCATATATATATACATATATATATATATATATATATATATATATATATATATATATAAAGTTCATGCGAGAACCATTCTTAGTGCGAGAACCGCGAGAACCAATCTGAGCCGTCCAATTCCCCTTCTTCAATGTCATTGCTCACCCATGAATTCCTCACATGCACCCTGCCACACTCTATCCCTCCACGCTCTCCATCCATGAAACTTCCCATATTCAAGGAACGCCTAAGATTGGTTCTCGCGATTCTCGCGCTAACAACGGTTCTCGCATGAACCTTCCCTATATGTCTTGAATCCAATTAGTGCGATCAGTCCAGTCAAGTCCTTGACTTCGGTCGTAGATTGTATATGCCTATTTCAACTAAATTAAAAAAATATTATGTAGGTCTTAGGACCTATCTAGCTTCCATGTAAATTCGTCTTTGCTTATTAATAAGCCATGACCATTAATAATTATCGATTTATTATAAAAAGATTGGTTATCATAATTCTCTTACAAAAAAACAGATTTGATGATTTAAACCTTTCTCTCTATATATTATATGTATATGAGCCCATTCTTAATATATCTAGGGTAATTCTATATAGCCCACTTAATTGTCTATATAGACTCTCTTGATGGGACATATGTGAGTGTGTAACATGCATTAAAATATGTAATTAATAGATTTGATGTGTGTTGTATATGAGAAGAGAGAGCCAAATAGTATCACCCTATATCTATGGTCCTAGGACCTACATGATATTCTAAAAGAAATCAAAAGATATATAGAAAATATTAGGATCTATCTTTAAATATTAAGAGGACCTACCTTGTAATCTTTTAAATTTGAAGACATGCGTGTTATGTACTTGAATTTGACAAATAAAATAATAATATAAAAAATTATTGAAGCTTTGAAAGTTGTAATATAACAATGATCAAGTTTATGAAAAAAAGAACAATCTAGTTTAGGTGTATGGAATATGAATATTGATTTAAACTCACCACATGATACCCACAATTATAAAATTTTATCATATTTAATAACAAGATGAAGTAGTAGAACATGCTTACAGAAGGTTTTTTCAACATCAAAATTATACTTTTCCATTATGTGATTTTGGTGGTAAACCTAAAAAATTAAATCCATCTTGGTTTGATGATAATAAATATTGATTAGAATATAATACAAGAGAGGATACCCTATTATACTTATGTCGTTATCTATTTAAATGATGTTAAAAAAATCTATCTAAATCTAATATACAAACCAAGGTGGATCGAATGAATATGTAAAATATGTATAACTAATTCTAAAAGCTTTAATATAACTATATTGGATATATATTTGCATTTAATTTTAACGACTACTTGACACAAGTATTGTTAACTCTTTTATTTTTGTTGACTTTGACCACTACAAAAAATGTAACTATCCGACTATTAATTAGAGACCAACCTTTTAGAGACAACATGCAATGGTATATAAAAGTATACCTTTTTGACACCACAAGTTGTCTTTGTTTCCTTTTTCATAGTAATTTAAATTTTTTATGATTTAGAGACACACAATGAACCCTAAAAATGAGCGGGAATTTTCCCTCCAAAGTTGTGTTAAGCGCTAATATTTTAAGCATTTTAGACATAACAAGTGGTGTTTAAAAGATTATAAAATACTTTGAAGATGTTATTTTCTTTTATTAAAATTTTTAGAGGGGACACATGTCCTTCCAAAAACAAATATATAATAATAAATCAAAATAAAAAAATAATCCTAACTCTCAAAAGTGATTTTCATTGTAAGGGATATAGTTAGGAAAACACATGGTTTTCTTTCCTAGATTTGTCCCTATATTCCACATTAGAATTAGAATATCGACGATTTGCTTGGTTATGTACTCCTAATTAATGCTCTAAGAAAAAGAGAGAAAAGATACTAATGATTGTGTTTAGATGATGGTATTAGAATCTCTAACATCGAAAACTTCTTTATATTCTTTTTGAATAGGCTCATGACCTGCTGCGTGCCTGATTTCTTATTTTATTCCCGATCTCCCTCCCCTTTAGACTTGGTTTAATATAACTTCTCACCACGCATCACCATGAATCAGAAAAATTACAGTCAAACAACAAAACCTTATAATTAACGACCCCCGGCCCTATATATACATATTTCGTACCTGGAGATATATATATATATATATATATATATATATATATATATATATATATATATATATATATATATATATATATATATATATATATATATATATATATATATATATATGAAGAAGTTCAATTGAGAACCATTTTTATTGCGAGAACCAATCTAAGCCGTCCAATTCTCACTCTTTCAATGTCATTGTCTACCCATGAATTCCTCACATACACCCTGCCATACTTGATCTCCCCA
The DNA here is from genome assembly GCA_947179395.2 of Pulicaria dysenterica. Lineage (NCBI taxonomy): Eukaryota > Viridiplantae > Streptophyta > Magnoliopsida > Asterales > Asteraceae > Pulicaria > Pulicaria dysenterica. The sequence goes on along the minus strand of OX359290.1, from coordinate 92,258,395 downwards.
CGCTCTCCATCCATTAATTCCACTTATCAAATCAACGGTCAAGATTGGTTCTCGCGGTTCTCGCATTAAAATCGGTTCTCAATGGAACCCTCCCCTATATATATATATATATATATATATATATATATATATATATATATATATATATATATATATATATAGGTAAAAGTTCAAACGAGAACTGTTTTTCGTACGAGAACTGCGAGAACCAATCCGAGCCGTCCAATTCCCCCTCCTTTAATGTCATTGCCCACCCATGAATTCCACACATGCACCCTGCCACACTTGATCCCCTCCACGCTCTCCATCCATGAACTTCCCATATTCAAGGAACGGTTGAGATTGGTTCTCGTACGAAAAACAGTTTTCGTTTGAACCCTCCCTCCCCTATATATATACATATACATACATATATATATATATATATATATATATATATTTACAAACTTAGGATCTTATCAATCCTATGTGGCATGAACCAATACTCTCTAAAATTGAAATTCTGCCTAATTAGATGTTGCATGAAATGACGTGGCATACAGCCATACAATTGTTACTTGGGGCTCATAAACCAGGCCCATTCTAGACTTCTTGGGCCATTAATGTGCACACCAAAGGGGCGAAGTGTGCCGTCCATTCAATGAGGGTTTGAAGGAAGTCTGTTCCGTTAGTCTTCCTGTACGTTATTAGCAACGGCCGCTAGAAAGTAATTAAGAAGGTGTTCGCTGATAAACTATGGAGGTAAATGGAACGGCTGATTGTCCTCAACTGACAGCGAAGGAGAGGTGTTTGTGTCTGCATCGGTAGGCGCTACGGTAGTGATGATAGCCACTCTTCAATATTCCAGTTTAGTTTCTGGGTGTGCATTCAATTAGGGCTATGGCGGTTATTAAGGTACGTGATTGAAAATGTTTCCCCAATTAATGAAGAATATAAGGGAAATGAATAGAAGTATTTGTTATTTGAACGCCTTCAATTTAATGAACGCCTGTAGAACTTCTTCCTTTTATTGTCTTCACCATCTATTTCCATGACCTGCGATTTCCCTCATCGGACAAAATCCAGTGAACCGCAAAAGATTAACGTCTTACTAAGTTAGTAAAGATATAGAAGGGTTTATGGTTGAAGAACCAAATTCGAGTCGAGCAACACTTTGATGTTTCATACTTACGGACCTCTACATACCGAGCTTAGGTTGAAGAACTCCTTCATGTCGAATTTATAATTGGCTCCTCTTCGTGCTGGAATTCCAGGTTTTTTTATTCATAAATTCCAAGTTGGCATTTCTGGTTTTGTTTAATAGGGTGAATAATTTAGTTTTTGGCACAAGTTCCTGTTTCTCAGATGCAAACATGGCTATGGGCCTAGAGTTACTAAACGAGTTGCTTTTTATATTTGATTTTCTTTCTATGGTTTTTGAATAGTTTCATCTTATATCTGAATTCTGAAGTAGTAGAAGGGTATATAGGACAAAGTTACTCCTTGGTGGTGGTATACCATTGACTTCAATAGAAGGTTTGATATTGAATAATTTCTTGATGTTTACAGTCTACAATGAATTAAATTGAAGAGTTTTTATAATAGAAATTTGTAACTTTGATGTGCAAATGATTTAAGGGAGCAGTTTCCAAATTATGGAGATATAATTGAGCTTAGAGTATGCTTGCTACATAATGTCATAGAAAGATTATGAAGAAGTTGTGTATAAGATATTTGTTAATGGCCAATCTTATTAGTGACTTGGGGTTGTTTTAGTTTTCATTTTTTAAATTTGAAAAACTGGAGGCATGAGTAATGCAGGGCGAGGTGGGCTGAGTTGGTGGAAAGTGGGGATTTTTTAGAGTGGTAACTTTAAATGCTATTAACAATTGTCAAGATTCTATTTTGACAGATTACATTTGAAACTTATTTTTGTGTGCTTGTCAGGTTTATACATTTGATGTAATTATCTTGGAGGGAACACTGGCATTTAATGACCAAAGAGATTGTGACTTGCTGAATATGAAGACTTTTAAGACGTGTTTATATCAAAGCCTTAGTTTACCTCTAATTGTTATCATATTCTTCTTGGAGCTTGAATTTATTTTGTTTAGTCTTTGTGCATGAATAAAGTCATTCTTACAATGGTTGCATAAGTATTGTTTGATCGAAACTCATTTGTTTTGACTTTTCTTGTCCCTGTTCTCCTCTTCTGAATATATGACTTACTTTAAGTATCAATTTAATATATTAATCCATATTTCACTCCACATTGTAGTTTCTATAAAGAAAACTATCATCTTTTGAACATATTACAATACTTGATTGTAATGAGATTATGCATTGTCTCTTGAATCATGAATTCCTTTCATGTTGTACTTATTCATCGATCTAACCAGCATGTTCACTTCCTTTTATTTTTACAGCATACCTAGAAATTGATGTAAGGTTTGCTGGTAGAAGAAGGTAAGACAAGTTGAGAGGGGTAAGAATGTTAATTTTGTACTTGAGCACGTAAGTCTCCTACTTTTGAATATTTTCAAGATTATTTGTATGGATATTTCTTAGGATCTGCTGATTATGTGGTTCTGACCAACACCTGACAAGAGGTGTTTTTAAAAAAAATTAAAAATTCATTACTTGATCATCTAAAAATTTATAGTGTGTGGTATATAAGTGCTAAGTTAACTAGATCTGCTGATAAGTGCTAAGTTAACTAGATTAGCTTCCTTCTTTATTTTTATTTTTCACCTAAAAAGCGGACCATATTCACTAAGGGAGATGATTTGCACACAACAAACATTTGCCATACACAACAATCATGACATTTTTGCCCTTATAAAGTTATAAACTTTTCTTATCATCTACATGTTTAAGGGTATTAGTGTCCAATCACATATATTTTGTTGTGTATGGCAAATGTTTGTTGTGTGCAAATTATTTCTCATTCACTAATGTTGAGATGATGAATCAATGAATCATGATTTCCAACACTGCTTTCCTAGAAGTGGGTGTTTTGAGGTTTAAAAATGTTTTGATTTCTATCAAAATACTTTCATCTTTATACTTCATTATCATAGAAAAGAAACAAGTCTCTTCATTTGACGTTGTCTTTAAAAGATGAAGTTCACTTTTTACACAAAAATGTTTTGATTTCTTAATCATATTTTGCCCAAAAAAAACCAATATTATGCTGATCTCGTGCTACCTAAAAAGAACAATTTTGTTGTTTCAGTTTAGTTTCACTTGGCCTTAAATTGGCTCCAAGAGAACATGAGAAGACAACCAAACAATTAGGTGTAAGGGGGAAGTACATATATATGACAAAGGAACAATGAAGAATACGTGCAATCACACAAGAAATCTTATGGATTCTCGTGAAGTTCAAGGTGCCATTCAACGTGACTGATGTTACACTTGCTCACAAGAAATTAACTTAATATTTGTATTATTGTATAGATGTATTTAAGTTCGTCAAGAAAATATTATATAAAATAGCTACATGCAAGAATAGGGGAATTTAGGACAACCATACTAATAAAACCATGAATGTTTTTTATAAAGAGATTGTATAACAATCTAATAATAATCTTATGTATAAATTTTAAAATTTTGTAATGTTTATCATTCCTTACGAGATTTTATATTTCTATCTATGTTTTGTAATTTTTTTAACGTGTTAGTATTTTTTTAAACTATAAATTTAAAATTGTCTTATATCATCCCCGTGCTGAACAAATTTTATCTTTTTCTTATTTTTTTCGAGATTTTGGTTATATATTGAATGCAAAAGTGATTAGGGTTTTGATGATTGACCCGAAATTGATAGTTAGGATTTGATCTATAGTTAATCTCAAGTGATATATAACCTGATTAATAATTTGTGATGATTTTAGCAGAAATATTGACATTTTAATGGTAGGTGTTCCTTGTTTAAAATCAGGCAAATTGCATTAATAGATTACATACTTTGTTTTGAATTCTGTTTTGGGCAACCAACTTTATTTTCACTTACAAAAAGGCTTCAATTTTTGAAATTATCGTTATTTAATATCTACTATCGGAAACAAGCCCCCTTATTATAATCACCAAAGAGGTAGTACAATATACACAAAATTTAGAGTATAGGCCCGTGTTTACACGGGTTTGACAACTAGTATATATATATATATAATGGATCAACAAAGAACCTCATCTTAAATAAAGAAACTAAATAACCAATCTGGATCATTGAATCATCAAAATTAATGGATGCGATTGAACGATGGCAAAACTGTAATTATTATGTATTAATTTATGAAGAAAATAGCAAACATGGAAAATTCCTCCCCCAACAACCTAGGAATTTAAAAAAAAAAACCCCAAAAACTTTAAATTATCATAACTTTTAAAGTTTTGTGAATTTAAACAAAAAAATTATACTAATCTTTTAGTTTTTTAATCCTCTTTCAAACAAGATCACTCTTCCCATATTTCTCTAAATTTTTTTTGAACACGAAAATTTTGTTTGCATTTTGGCAGCATGTAGTTTCTGTACGGATTTTGCATTTTGAGTTGAATGTGTAATTTTGCATTTTGGGCTTATATTTTTCATTGAATCAGTTTTGTGTTTGCATTTTGCATTTTGTAAGCATATAAATGACATGCATGATGATATTTTGCATTTTTCGATTTTTTGCATTTTGCATTTACTATGAACAGAACTCAAAATGCAAAATTTGCATTTCAAAAAAAAAAAGTTTCTGAAATATATCAAGCCCGGTCTTGTTTGAAAGAGGACGAAAAACTGAATCTAAAGGTATAATTTTTTGGTTACAATTGTTAAAAACGAACGAGTTATGATCATTTAAAGTAAGTTGAGGTTTTTTTTTAAACGAGAACTGTTCTTCGTACGAGAACTGCGAGAACCAATCTGAGCCGTCTAATTCCCCCTCCTTTAATGTCATTGCCCACCCATGAATTTCTCACATGCACCCTGTAACACCGCTATTTTTATTTTATTTTTTTTAACCACGCGGAAGCGAATACAAACAACTACAAACCTATTCACATAGGTAGTATAAATATTAAGTAATTAAACTGATACCAAAATATTTGTATCCCAAACTCGGCGTTACATAGTTTACAACAGGCTCGACCGACACAAAATATCAGAGTGCAGTTCAAACATTCCCAAAAGCAAACACAACATCCGGCCAACAGTCAAACTTACCGCAACCTGCAAAGGGAGGGTTTATGTGGGGGATTAGCATAAAGCTAAGTGATGGAGATTTAACAAACGAACAGCAGCAGTTACAACAAGTAACGACATACAATCAGATCACATAATTGTCATCAAACAATTATCACCCAGGTCATGCAATCAGGGATATCCAGAGGACCGGCGGTGTTGCAACACCTTCAACCAAATGCCGGCCTAGCATAGGTTTACCGATAGCGTAATGCTACTCAGATCAGTTAATCATTTCTAAACACATTAGAAACCTGTAACTGAATTTGATAGCAAACAAGCGCCCAGCCTACAAAACTGTCGCGGCTGACCTCCTTCAAACAACTCAAAGTGTCCAACATCACAGTTGTCCCCGATTACAAAGCACGTATACAGATCAATTCATATTCTCAAAACATAATTCAGCGATTACTATCATATATCAAGAATCATCAAATTATCGTGCTGAACATTCTGCTCATAGAATCTAGCATAAAACATTGCAACCGTAACCGTTACAACTAGCACAAATTCGTGAGTTAAAAGTCCACTCACCTGCGTCCTTGCCAATCCAAGATCCACACTCAGTTGTCTCATATCACTGAGTCTTTGAGTTCCCTGAGAGCACAATATAAACAAGTCAATAACTCAAATCATAGTTAACTCCAAAAGTCAAACCAATTCACCACCAAGTCAAAGCTTATTCATTTAGAATATCCATGTAAGTCATAAGCAGTATGTAGCAGTCAACGAAATATTCATAAGTGTCATCTATTTCCAATTATTCCGCAAATGGGTCAAAAACCCAACCCGTTAGACTTCATAATACCAAACCAGCTTGAAACATATCAAATACCATTTAGGAGTGCTTCATAAATCATATGAGACATATAGAAATCAACGGATCATAAACTCAGGCTATCTAACATCATTTCACGAATTAAGCATGCAATTAGCATATAGAATCCAATCTTGAAGCATCATTAGTAAACCCTCTCATATATACCATATAATCAGAACTTAACTCATTTAAGTTAATCACACAGATCATAAGCAACATACAATTCTTAACAGAACATGTTTCATCATCTAAATCATTCATATATATATATCCTAAATCATGCATGAATATCTCAACATCATACAACAACAAACTGAATTAACATCCGAGTCACTACGCACGGGGTGGATTCACTGCGCACGTGCTGAACGCACTACGCACGGGCTGGACAAACTACGCACGTAGAGAACTCAAATACACTTAACATGTTTCACACACTACGCATGCAAAGGACACTGGTACGCACGGAGTGGACCACACTACGTGCGACCAAAACTCATCGACTTCATCTTCTTCATCATGCACTTCGTACGAAGTGGAGCCACTACGCACGGAATGGACTTCATTTCGCACGGCTAAAACTCAACTTTTCAAGAACTTCTTAACCAAAACTCGACATACACAACACAGCCTCACCTCTTGCTACAGAATCTATATCTTGATCGAAATCCAGACGTTAACTCTCGTTTTAAGCTCGAAAACAGAATCAAGTAAAAGTATATGGGTGTGTGTGCACAAATGAGGCTTTTCCTCTTCTCCAATTCGGCCAGAATCGAAAAGAAAACAAGGCACATGAACAAAGACTATATAAAGGGTTAAAACATATAAGATTTACACTACATAGTGCAAATACTGATTTCTGAGATACAGGAACCTAATTAAAGCGGTCCTTTTCAAGTCAATAGCATGCAACGAGGTATTATTTAGAACCCTCGTGTAAAACCAAATCATATGACATCAATATTACATAAAAACATTAAAATTAATGTTTCACCTTTTTATCTCGCGTTTCAATTAAAATTATCCTATCATATCGAATAAATAACAATTAATAATCAATTAATAAAAACAATTAAATATAAATTATACACAAATAGTTTACCATATACGCGCAAACTACCTGGCCCATTGAGAGGATGTTACACACCCTGCCACACTTGATCTCCTCCACGCTCTCCATCCATGAACTTCCCATATCCAAGGAACGAGAACTGTTCTTCGTTCGAGAACTGCGAGAACCAATCTGAGCCGTCTAATTCCCCCTCCTTTAATGTCATTGCCCACTCATGAATTTCTCACATGCACCCTACCACACTTGATCCCCTCCACGCTCTCCATCCATGAACTTCCCATATGCAAGGAACGGCTGAGATTGGTTATCGCAGTTCTCGTACGAAAAACAGTTCTCCCTCCCCTATATATATATATATATATATATATATATATATATATATATATATAGGGGAGGGAGAACTGTTTTTCGTATATATATATATAGGGGAGGGAGAGCTGTTTTTCGTACGAGAACTGTGAGAACCAATCTCAGCCGTTCCTTGAATGTGGGAAGTTCATGGATGGAGAGCGTGGAGGGGATCAAGCGTGGCAGGGTGCATGTGAGGAATTCATGGGTGGACAATGACATTAAAGGTGGGGGAATTGGACGGCTTAGATTGATTCTCGTATTTTTCGTACGAAAAACAGTTCTCGTTTGAATTTTTGTCTATATATATATATATTAATTTGGATATATTTCATAAGTTGTTTCACAAAATAAATTTATACACATATATGTCAACACGTACAAGCTGTTATAAATTAATAGTCTCTTGATCGATAGGGATGAATCCATACGTACTAGGAGAAGCTTCCGGAAGAAACAAAAGTAATACCAAATGTAGCCGCCGTTTCAGGCACGGGTAACGAACTCCTAGCTGTTTTACTTTCACATACAAAGAAATCTAAGATATTTAGTTATATTAACAAAAATGTTTTATTTACGAAAAATACAGTAAGAAATCATGATCTCTGATTTGTATTCCCCAATATCATAAGCGGTTGTTTATTATTGAACTACATAGTATCCTAAATATCTTTACTTTTGTGTTTATTACTAAACAATCAATTGTTCTTTCTCTTTATTTTTCTGCGTTCATTAGTTAACAACACATAATAAACAATCATTCTGTATCTTCAACTTCCGTGTTCATTAGTTAACAACCCATAACAAACAAGCTTTCTTTATCTTGTTTTTTTTGTATTAATTAATTAATAACCCATAAACAACCAAAACTAATCAAACCATAAGCTTTCTTATCACTATTAATCATTATTGAATAATCATAAAACTAATTATCAAACCTTTCTTCCCATTAAAAACTAAAAACAAAAACTTAACTAATATTAATACCAATAAACTTTATTTATTTACAAAATGACATAATCACTTATAACCACTGATTAAACAACTTAATGGTCAAAATCTCTTTTCGTATTTTTCATAAATAAATTACTTTTAGCTTGAACCATTCTCTCTCTCAGTCTCTCTCTCTCTCTCTCTCTCTCTCTCTATATATATATATATATATATATATATATATATATATATATATATATATATATATATATATGCGCCCGCGCACACACACGCACTATCATAGTATCTACTATCTACGCCAATGCGGCTGCGACGTATAATTTTAGCTCGGCAACTTATCCATTATAACTATTGAGTCATTTATAATTCATAAATGTAGTTGAATTTAGATTATATGTTATTCAAATTCATCAGTTCTATTTATACACATTTTCTAATAATTAAGTTCAAGTATTTATTATGTGATAGAATATTTATAATGAAATGTTGGGATGTCAAAATATTTTGTAACAATTAAGTTAATTAGTATTGACTTGATACTTTAAATATTTTCTTATTATGGAAGGATTATTCACTAAAATGGTATATACGAATCTCATTAAATCCATCTAATAGTTACTTCATTTAACAATTTTCATTTAGTTTGATTTGAAGGTAAATTAGTAGTTTCAAATAACTTAAAATTAAGAGATTGAGAAAAAGACCTAAATGCTTTATAAGGTAATATATATACATATATATATATAGGAAGAAGTTAATGCGAGAACCATTGTTAATGCGAGAACCGCGAGAACCAATATGAGCAATCCAATTCCCCCTCCTTCAATGTCATTGCCCACCCATGAATTCCTCACATGCACCCTGCCACACCTTATTCCTCCATGCTCTCCACGCTCCCCTATATATATATATATATATATATATATATATATATATATATATATATATATATATATATATATATATATATATATATATATATGAGAGTTCAAATGATAATTGTTTTTTGTACAAGAACTATCAGAACTAATCTTAGCCCTTGATTAAAATTAATCAATAAGTAAGATTTTTTTACCGCTCCTTAATGCTTCATTAATGACACATTAATGAGGGTTACCAAAATACCCCTATTAATGAGTCATTAATGGCGTTATAAACAGTTCTCGTGTGAAAATAGTTTTCATTTAAACTTTTGCATATATATATATATATATATATATATATATATATATATATATATATATATATTTATATATATATATATAGAGAGAGAGAGAGAGAGAAGTTCCATCGAGAACCAAAAAAATACGAGAACTGCGAGAACCGATCTAAACCGTAAAATATCTACCAAACGACAAGATATTAAATTATGAAAATTATATCAAATATTCTCTTTTAATATGACATCCATATTGCTATATTTTTTTTAACAAAAAAAATTCATTTTTGCAGGGTTTTTTTTCTAGCACTATAAAGTATGTTACATATATGTAATCAGTACTAACATATATGTAATCAGTACTATAAGGTATGTTACATATATGTAACAAATTTTTTTTGTTGAAAAAAATATAGCAATATGGATGTCATATTAAATAGCATATTTTTGTCGTTAATTTGGTATAATTTTCATAATTTAATATCTTGGCGTTTGGTAGATATTTTAGTTTTAAAAAAATGGGATCGGTTTTCGCAGTTCTCGCATTTTTTTTGTTCTCGATGGAACCCTCCCCTATATATATATATATATACACACACAATCACACACACACATTACTTCTCCTCGAATAAATCTATGCCACCAATGCTCCACGATTTATAACTGTCCCCCATTTTTTTCCGTCGCATGAAGCCTTGACATCGCCGCCTCGAATATTCACATATCCCCTCCAGTGGAGACACCACCGTCGTGAAGCCACCACTAAACCCACGTCTCTGATTTCCCACTCCCCCTAAAACGCAAAACCTAAAAATGATTCCGCCGCCTCCGTCCCTGTCTTGAACCTCCACCGTCGACTCCTTCCATGCAACCTGCTATTTGTCGACTGCTTCTGTGCACCATCTACTAGTTCCTATGCGACGCAGATTACCGGATGCACATCCGATTTTAGGGTTTCATTATCTGCTTCGTTCGCCGACCCCTGATGCACTGTTCGATTTTAGGGTTTCATTATCTGGGCCGAGATTCTTTTTATTTGATCTTTTTGCTTTTGTGCTTCAATGTATATGAACAACAATTCTGTGATGGACATCTGCTTCGTTTAATCGTGCATCAGTTTTAGTTTTTTTTGGTTAATCGTGCATCAGCAAATCTGTTGTTTTTGATCGGCGATTAAGAAGAAAAAATAGTGTTTTGTTGGTGTTGATTGGTGATGAAGAAGGGGGCGGGGGAGATGAACAGTGGTTTTGGGGCGGGGGAGATGTAACTGCCCCGTATTTTTTGGTTTTTGATTTTACCAATATATCCTTTTTAATATATTTTAATCCCGTATTATTTTATCCTTTTTTGACTTTTTAATTTTGACTTTTGATTGATCAAATGATTAGGATTACTAATTATTTTTTGTAGATTAAAACTCTTTTTACTTTATCCCCTCCATATATATATATATATATATATATATATATATATATATATATATATATATATATATAGACAAGGGTTCATCGAAAAGGGTCTTATTTGTGAAAAGTACGAGAAACAATCTGAACCATAGGATTACTTATTTGATGGCTAAGATTACAATGACAATTTTATAAATATATTAAAATTTAAGAATATTAATTAAATTAATAAAAGGATAATTTAGTAATTAAGCTCTCCTCTCTCCTATCCCTTCTCACTCTCTCCTCCGTAATTCTTTCATCCTCATTCCAATCCCTTTTTAAAAACATAAATTGTTTTATTCCCCCAGCCCCAAGTCCTGCTTATGTCGAGTCACTCCTACCACTGCCACCGGTACGGCCATACCACCCTCACTGGGGAAAATCGATGCCACCTATTTGCCGCCGATCTGAAGCCTAGGACCCCTTCAACGACGAGTCAGATCCAACAACGTATCTGAACCCTAGCGCCGCCGCCGACAAGCACCTCTACCTAAAACCTTCGCCGCCGCTTCAAGTCAGATCTTCGTCTCCGCCGCCGCCACCGCATCACCAAAGAATATGAACAAGTAATGTTATTGCTTATCAAATATACCCTTTTGTTAGTGCATACATGGTCACACATTAATAAATGCACTCCTTATTTTGATGATGATAAAAATATGAACAAGTAATATTATTGCTTATCAAATTTATTCATATGTTCCTATGCTACATTCTTTAAAGGTTCATAAACCTAAAATTAATGATCAAGTGAAGTATAAATAATTGAAGACTTCAAATCAACAAGAAAAGAAGAAAACAAGTTAAAAGGAAACATTCTGTCTTCACGGTCGACCGTGAATCATCCGTCGTTACACAGCTCACAATTCTTAAACATTGTCTTTCTTGAAGCCAGCCGAACTCGTACTCAACAAGTGAAGATGAATTCCTCAAAGCCGATGATGAAGAAATCTACAAACAAAGAGTTCGGAAAATATGAGCTTACAAGAATAATTAATTAAAGAAGTTTAAGTTTTTACAAAATAATTTTTATAAAAACTTTTTTATAAAAAATTCAAATATCTTTTTATATAAATCACAAGCTTGGTTGAAAAAGTATAAGACTTCTTATTTTGGCAAATACCAAACATGATCTTCCATTGAAATAACACAACACCACTTATAGGAAAAGGAATCTCCCAAAGAAGCAAACTTACAACATGTTTTATGCATTTGGCTTCTAAACTTTCTATTTGGTGTTTAAATTCAAACATAAGAGGTATGGCACCAACCCAACTTTTCAGTGCATTTTAATGGTAAAAATGGGTTGTGTGTGATTTTGGTAAAAGGCCAACGTCTTTATTTGCAAGGCTAAAAAAATTCCAGAATACTGACGGAAGATGCCACGGTCGACCGTGGATCGACCGTGGGCAGTCTGGACACTTTTTGAATTTGCACCTTTTTCCTTATTTAAACCAACTCAAGTCTTGTGTTTTATTAACCTCTTGCATAGCTAAAACACAGAACATATATTCTTATCTTGTGAGCTCATATTCTTTGATAATTCATCTATCATTCAAGATCAAGAATCAAGCAAGAGCAAAGCTTTCAAAGCTTAAACACTACATCATCTTTCTATATATTTTGTAATAGTGTAAGGATCAACTCTAGCCTTTCAAATCAGAGTGAAGTAAGGATCATCTCTAGCCTTTAGAATTAGAGAGAAGTAAGGATCAACTCTAGCCTTTCAAATTAGAGTGAAGTGAGGATCAACTCTAGCCTATAGAATTAGAGTGAAGCAAGGTTATCTTTACCTTAATTGCAAGTTTGAAGTGTTAATTTTTGCAAGTGAAAAAGAGAAGTGTAAAAGGTTTATCTCTACCTTCAAAGAGAGAAGCTAGTGGAGCAAACTCTTGGTGGGTGAGGCCAATGAGTGGATGTAGTGCAAGTTTGTTAACACTTGCATGAACCACTATAAATCTCTTGTCTACTAATTGGTGATATCTCTCTACCCTTACTCTATTTATTTCAAGTATATATATTTGTTGTGTTATAAACTTCAAGAAAAATATTTTTAACATAACTTACAAATTTTATAAGTGTAAAAATTAGTAAACTAAGTTAAAGAACCTATTCACCCCCCCCCCCCCCTCTAGGTTCCAACACCTTTTGAATTAAATAAAAATAAAAATTATGATTAATGTGAACCATAAGATCAAAAGCAAATCAATGGCTGAAATTGCTTCTCGCACTTTTCGCAAATAAGAAACTTTTCGCATGAACCCTCCCCTAAAAAGAGAATTAAGGTAAAAAGGGTAAGGAGAATTTTAGGCTTGACACATGGCATAACAGATAAAAGGGCAAATTAGGTACTTTAAATAAATATAAAATTCTATCTCCTCCCCCACTAACCCACGTAACTGCCTCTAATATCATTTCTATCGCCAAATCAGAACCCAAATCCTGTAATCCATGCGCCGCTTGCACCTCCTCGACACAAGAAATCGTGCCTGCTCAGCTCATCCTATCGACAACAGAAATCTGATTGCGCCGCTCACCCTCTCGACAGCAGAAATGGACGACTACCTCCAGCACTACCGCCGCCTGTGCACCACGTATCTCCAGCGCCACCTCCGACTGTGCGCCACTTCCATCCTATTCACCACCGCCTCTGCTGCATCACCACCACTTTTGCACCACAACCGTCTCTGCACCCCGCCGTAATCAACACATGACCATCGCCTCCTCTCCCGAGCAGACGATACATGTCACTGCCGCATCGATGGCCACCGCCGCCGCCCCCTTTTTTATGCATCAAAGACAATCGACTTAACAACCGTCTGCAACCGCCGTGTATGCATCATCTTTGATTCTAAATTTTATGGTGCATCAAGATTTAGAGGGTTTTTTTATTTATGGGTTGCTTTGCGGGACTGCTAACAAAGAGAGACACCATGGTAGTGCTTGGAAATGTTAGACACAATATTTTTGGTAGATTGCTTTTGTCCCAATCTCGTTGTGCATCTTTCTTTTTATGAATATTATTCATCAAATTCTTGGTTCATCAAGATTTGTAACCGGTTAAGTTTAAGAGATATGTATCAATTTACAATTAGATAATTTTTTATGTGCATCAACTGTTAGTTCTAGGGATCATTTTTGTTTGATGGTTGTTTGTTGTGTATAATCTTATAATCAAAGTTGTCGTGCATCAATTTGTAACCGATCATATCTTGATGTGCATCAAAGTAGTTATGGAGATTATTTTTGTAATAAAATATGTATTTTGGAAAATGTAGTAAAATAAGATTCCTAAATATGAGGAAACCGAATGTGTAAAAATATCAATTATACCCTTAACTGTATTTTTTAATAATTAATAGAAAAAGGAAAAAGTCAAAATCTTAGGAAAAGATCTAGAAAATTGGATTACTGAGATTTCTACTTACTTTTTGTACCTTTATTATATATATATAGAATCAGGATCAAATAAAAAGAGAATTAAGGTAAATAACGTAAGAAGAAATCTAGGCCTGACACGTGTCCTTTTTGTTAAAAGGATAAAATTTTAATGTTTAACAAACCCTATATTTTTGCAAACCCTCTCTCCCACGTTCCCTCTTCTCTCTCATGTTATCAGGAAGAAATTATGCCGCCTCCACCATATACGTCGACTGCTTCCGATGCTGCTCTCCCTCCCCTCCGCGGTGTACCACCGCCTTCCTCCATGTGACGGTTTCCCGTGCGACGCTTCGGCTCCGCCTCTGTCTCCCTCCCTTTCACCGGTGCTAATCGACTAACCGCCGTCAACAACCGCCATCATTTTCAGAGGCTACCTCCAGCATCTGATATCTCTTCTTCAATCTCTGCTTCGGATCTAAGGATTTTCTGGAAATTGCTTCGCCGTTGTTTTCCACCACGGTTTAGGGTTCGCCACCCCCACCATCTCTGTTATTATGCTTCGCTGTTGATGCACAACGATTAATATGGTGTTATTATGCTGCACAACCATGTTCATGGCGTGATTTCATCTCTCTCCGGCATTATCTGTTTCCCATCAAGCCATGAAACCCAAGTAGGTTATAACAATTTTTTGTTGTTGTTGTTCTTGATCAGATAGCTTTGTTCATCATATTATTGTTTGTATAACATTCTTATGTTTATAATCGAATTCAATAATAGATTGGGTTTATATTGTTCATGAGATTCTTGTACCGTGCATCATATTTTTATAAATATTATTCATCACATTCTTGGTTCATCGGTTAAGTTAAGTGGATGTGTATCAATTTTTTTGAGTGGATGTGTATCAATTTTTTTGATGCACTTTTTGATGTGCATCAAATCTGGAGGTGTTTTATTATCGATATTCTTCATCGATGTTCATCAGTTATTTTTCTTTTTTGATTCTGCATCAATCTCTGTGTTGACTGTAAAGTTTTTTTTTAATTGTGAATCTGTTATTTTTTGGCTTTTTGATTGATTACGTGTTTGATGGTAAGGAATTGAAAGACTATTATACCCTTTAATATATTTTTTTAATTTAAAATTAAAAGAAAAAAACCATTTTTATAGGAGCGGTTATTGAAAAATAAATGGCTGAGATTTCTTCTTACTTTTTGTAAAATAAGATTCTTTTTAGTGGATCCCCTTCCTATATATATATATATATATATATAGTTGGGTTCAAGTAAAAAAAATATTAAGGTAGTAAATGTAAGGAGAAAGCTATGCTTGACACGTGTAAAGGGTAGAATTGGAACATAAAAAGAAGATAAATTTCCTCTCTCCTCAATTATCATTCAAATGTCCCCCTTTTATCGCCAAAATCCCTGTAACCCCCTGCTCCCGTCGACACCTCCCCTTCGTAACCTACAGTTTCTCGAAGACCACCACCCCCATTCGTCGTATCCTTCGCTAGCGACTAGAGTCCCTGCCACGTTCATTCAGCGTTGATTAGAGTCCCTGCCCACGTTCCCCTGACGAAAACCCTAATAGCGTTCACCGACCCATTCCCCTGACGAAAACCCTAATAGTATGTCGCCGACCCACTGCCTCCATCAACGGCGGTAGCCTTCCGATGTCATCGGCAAGCACCGTCTGCTATTGCATCTACCTCTTTCGCCTTCAGATCTGCCATTGCCACATGTGAAGCTTGTCGCCGACTCTGTGACGTTGCCGACCACCACCGCCTCATGAAAAACCCACATCGGATGATCCTGCAACAGTGTTTTATGCATCGCCGACCCCCACCCCACCACCGCCGCTGCATCACCATCGTCGATGCATCACCATCGCCGCCACGCGTTCATCCCGTCATTGTGCATCAGGGTTTATTATTATGTGCATAAAATGTTTGTAAGTTGTGCATTAAACGTAATATGTGAATCAATAGAGTGTATTCTGTGCATCAAATGTTTGTACTTTATTCATAAATGTAATCTGTGAATAAAAGGGTTGTATTGTGTGCATCAGGATGTTGTACTTTATGCATCAGATTGTGGTCTGAGATTTTTGCCGGCCGGAAAAATTATCCGCCCCACGTTTTTGCCGAAACTGTTGTTGTAGTTGGTTGTAACAGTTTGTGTTCTCTGACTCTTGTTGGGTAAATTTACCATTTTAACCTTTTTCATTTTTTTTAATTCTGAAATTTCGGTTATTTCTGATGACTTTTTGTTTGACTTTTGACTCAATCCTATGGTCCATATTTCTCCTTACATTTAGTACCATATATATATATATATTTATATATATATATATATATATATATATATATATATATATATATATATATATATATATATATATATATATACAACGAGATTTCCTGTTCATTCTGTCATCTTCAATATATATATCCACATATATTTTACTATATATAATAGCCTGACTCGACATCTTTTAGGTTGAGCATATGACCCGATATACTAAAAAATCAACGAACTGGATCAAACTTGACCGGAAGCGGTCTCGACCAGACCCGGTCGGTCCTGTCTTCGGTTATTGCTTTTTATAGATTTCAGGTTTCTGTTTGGTCTGGTCTTTTTCGTTCCTGTCCGATTTTGTTTGGTACAGTGTATAACACAACAAATAGACTGAACAAACCGACGAACCAGACCGAGGCCGTTAGGTCTTGTCTTAGAACCTTGATTTTGATAGATTTCGGTTTCTCAGTCAAAATCCGGTTTTTGAACCGTCCCTAATCTTTCCCCAAGAACAAAAGATTGAACATGCATATCAAAGGGTGTAAATATATTATAGAGTACATTTAAATGTTTAGTGGTTAAGAATTTTCCATTAAAAAAACTGGCTTTAAATAAAAAGTTAAAAGTGATTCTACGGCCTTACCAAAACAATTAATGTTGAACATACATAAAAAAAAATACAGAATGTTTATTTTAAAGTGTTACTACAATTTTCGAAGTTCTTATCATTTTTCTGACACATGTTTGAGAAGATTACAACTAAACATTATCGTTGTGCGTGGGACCCTGTAATTGCCCCTAACATTCTATAAACACTTGTGATCCTTATTTGTCTAATTATCAATATATCTCCTGATCAGCTAGGCCTACGTACTTGGAAGAATATTCCTTTTTGTTAGATTCTGCCTAAATTAATGCAGAAAGGTGGTAAAAATCAGCAGGATCCCCCCATAACATCATCAGAGGAGATCACGGGAACTCTTTGGCATGGTGGGATACGTTATGGCTCACAGCAAAGTAGGCATGAGGTTCGAAACTATTCTGACATGGTCAAGGTGTTATCAGAAGCTGAGCTTCCTTCTCCATCACCCGCGTTAGCTACTTCGTGTACTTTAACCAGAGACGAAAATGTCACCAGGTTCTACGAGCAGGGCCAGACTAGTACTGGCGCCAAGCGGAAGGCCAAAGTTATTGAAGTAAGACTATATATATATATATATATATGCTCAATTATATATACGGTCAATATATATGATCGATCAGTCTGCATGCTAATCTAAAACACAAGTGGTTGATGTAAATTGAAACTTGGATCAGATCAAAGGAAAATAAAACTCACGATAACAGTAGGCAAAGAAGATATGGGGCAAGGTTTTCTCACTCTATTTCTGCATAAAAGAGAATACATAACAACTTGCCTACTTAAGCAAACTAAAACCAATAAATAGGAACAAACTCCCATGACTCAACTACTCATAAAAGAAGGAACTAAATGGCCAACATGGCCTTGATTTTGGTCAAAACAAAAACGTGCAGAAACAAATTAAATAATGACTTAATTTCTGAATTAAGCCAACAGTGGTCGAAGAGCCAAAAGAATGAAAATCGTATGTTAATGGGCTTGGAATATGTTAATTGGGGTACTTATAAGTACATGAACCCCAGGTGTTTCATGCTTGAGTCCCCCGAACATTGCTCACATGGGAGAATTCAAACACGGGCTCCGTTGCCTTTTAACTCTAGGGCTCACGAGTAAGATCGACTTATGGATCGAAAGTATAGTGTTATAGTTTAGCTCATTCTTTGGGTTATATATATATATAGGGAAGCATTGAAAGGGAAAAGGAGCTAAAAGGTAAACAACATGATTACCAACAACCTGATCCTCAGAGCGTCATAGCTACTGGTATAAACATTAAAGAGAAGGTGAGATTTAAAAACTAGAAGTCAATTTTAACTAATGATTCTTGTCTTACATGGAGCAGGCCAGATGCCCCACATGCAGTTTATGATATTCGTCAGTATCTGATAGTTTATAGAAAATGAAGGAACCTTAGCTGTCTTCATTTTAAAAATAGTAATGGAAATGGACACTGTTAAGAAATTCAAGCAGCCCCACCATCTAGACAGTCATATGTAATTGCTTTTGTATTGCCCTCTTTAGTTGATCTCCAGCATCTTGCTAGATTTTTGCTTTATAAATTTTTCTTTTTGGTTAATGTTAAAAGAAAACGAATATTCAAGCAGCTTTTAATAAAATTAAACTAAATAAACATTAATAATTCAAAATGTTTTTATTTTGTATATACTGTAGATGCCATAGACTATTTTTAATATTAAAAAAAAAAGATTTAAACCAAGTGAAAAAGATGGAAAATCTATTTCATCGTACTAAATTTTCACATATATATCTATATATAAGTCATCTTTTTACCTAATAGATGATGCTATATGGAATCCATCAATTCACTTTTTTCATATTCTATCTTCATTTTTATACTTGTCTTAATGAGTAATACAGAATAGAAGGATATAAATTAACATATTATTATGGGTTTTATGCAGCGACGTAGATATGAAATAAGGGAAAGGATAAGAGCCCTTAAGGCACTTGTTCCCAACTGCAATAAGGTTATTGCACTCGGTCCTTGGAGCTATGACACAAGTCTCCAGCAAAACTGCAGCATTTAAATTCCTTTCAATTCTTACTTTCTGCTGTACACTTATATATTTTATGTAGCAGTGTTCCTAGCTTCATGAATATTAATTCCTAGGTTTCTTTTCTTTTCTTTTTCTTATCCTCTCTGTTTGCTAAATTAATTTGAAACATCTACAGAGAGACAAAGCATCAATTTTAGGTGATGCCATTGAGTACATCAAATTTCTGCAAATGCAACTTCAGGCAATACCTCCCTCTCTCTGTTATGGTATCAACTTTTTCTTTTCTTTTTGAAAGGCTAGCTAGCTAGATAACAGTGAAGCATAGATAAGAACACCAATACAATATAATATTATCAACTAATTATATAGTTGACTTGGTTACTGTTATGCTGTACTCCAAATTCCAAAATCTTGTTATAATGCATGCAGTAGCAGCATTACCCCAAACCACCATCTTTTAACTACATTTGTTGGTTATGTTTAATGTATTCATTTATTCTGCTATATATTAATTTTTGCAATTTTACATAACAGGTGATGCAATATATGGGAATTGGTAGTCCTTACATGTTCCCAGCAGGACAACCAAGCTTGCAGTTACCAAATTATGCTCCAATGAGGCCATCCATCAACATCCAACATGGAATCCCACAATATGGATTTTTCTTTCCCACAAATTTTCCAATATTTCCACCATACTTGTCTGGATTTCAACAATTGATGCCGCCAATGGAATACTCATGGCGACATCCAAGACCTCTTCTATATCCTCAGCAGCTACAGTTTCCACTACAGTCCACGTTTCAGTCCGTGTGTTCTACTACACCAACACCTCCTTCCCCCACAATTACAATTACTCCAATAACGTACTCCCAAGCTGGATCAACAGTCATTATTGCTCAGCCTTCGTATCATACGCCAGCGACAAGTCAGGTACGTAGTTAATTTGACACTCACTTATTTATTGGCATAAATGATTGCATTAATTAGCAACAATCGTTGTTAGAATGGGTTATGTACTTTAGATCCACTTCACTAACTAGTGTGTACGTACATGTCATATGCAGTAGGATACACATAAAGGAGGGTCCGCCAGCAAGTACACATAATAACCTGTGTTATAGGACTTCAATTCGTTTATATATCATGAAGGGTTGATGACGAACAAGTACAAAAGCATGACTAATTAATAATTCTAGGAGTTGTTTATCATTGAAGATATAAATGTCTGATGTCTATGTGTCTAGAAGAAGTAACTACAAGAAAATGACCTGTCGTCGCCAAAATGGTTGCAGACTCTTTAGCGAGGACATTTCATTGCGACAAAGTCATCACCGAAAGCCTTTCAAACTTTTCAGACAGGACTTGTCGTCGCCAAAAGTTGGTCATCTTTCACCAACGATAAATGTCATCGCCAATACCTCACTTTAAAAAAAAAATCAAAACTAAAATAAATATTTTTTGCTAGGACGGTCGTTGCCAAAAGGTTTTTAAAGTAACAAATAACTTTTTGGAAATCAGTTTCAGCGACGACCGTGAAAATTGTTTTTTATATTTTTTTATTATATTTACAATGTAACAAATTTAAAACTTAAAACTGCTTGGATATCGGTTTATATAATATCAAACCACTTGCACCATGCATAGTTTAACGCAAAACAATAATATATTTTTTACAAAATAGTTAGATGTAATAAAATAAAAATATACAATTAATTAATAACCATCATCATCTAAGTCTTGTTCATTCATATCATCATCTCAGTTACATTCATAGGAGAAACAACGGGTTGAAAGTCGGGAATATTAAAATTCTCTCGCTTTAGTGTATCAAACAATATTCCAAAATTTGCATTGTTAGTAGCGTCACGATTTCGCATCATGCCATCTACTTCTCTTTGCGTGTATAGCATTTCTTTGGGTGGTTGGTATTTTGGAATAGATAAAATAGCTGGTAACTTTCGTCGTCGTCCATGGTTATGCCCACGACGTTCACCTAAAACATGAGAAAGTATTTGTTTGTCTATCATGGGATTTGAACTCCCGCTCGACTTTGTGGAAGTTGCTACATTTGTTGCCATGTAATTATAAAAGTAGAGGATATTATTATTAATAACGTGTTATATATAATATAATATTTCGACAACATAACGACTATAAAACGGATAATCAATAATATTACCTGTGTTTAAAATTCACATATAATATTTATTCAACCTCCCAACTAACATAACAATCAACAAAATCTATAAATGACTACAAACTCATTAGTATAGTTCAACATATCAAGACTGTAAAATTAAATACAACATAATCACAAAATATTGCTCACCAAGATTCTCTCTCTCTCTCTCTCTCTCTCTCACACACACACACACACACACATATATATATATATATATATATATATATATATATATATATAGGGTAAGGTTAAACAAAGAACCTCCCTTAAACAAAGAACCTAAAGAACCTCCCTGTTGATGACATGTGGCACATAGTCTAGGGGCAAAAAATGAAATTAAAAAAAAAGAAAAATCGGCGCCTACAGCCCCAAGCAAATCCCCCCCCCCCAACAAACTTAAAAAAAACCCCAATTACTTTAAATGATCATAACTCGTTCGTTTTTAACAATTTTAACAAAAAAATTATACCATTAGATTCAGTTTTTCGTCCTCTTTCAAACAAGACCGGACTTGATATATTTCTGAAACTTTTTTTTTTTGAAATGCAAAGTTTGCATTTTGAGCTGGGTTCATTCAATCTCAAAATGCAAAATCCGTAGTTTGCATTTTGAGCTGGGTTCATTCAAGCCCAAAATGCAAAATTCTTAGATGCTTGATTCAATAAAGCCTAAATGCAAAATGCAAAATCTGTAATTTGCATTTTGAGCTGGGTTCATTCAAACTTAAATGCAAAATGCAAAATCTGTACAGAACATGCAGAATGCAAAATGCAAAAAACATGCAGAATAAAGAATGCAGAATGCAAAAAACATGCAGAATGAAAGAATGCAAAATGCAAAACACATACAGAATGCAGAAATGCAAAAAACATGAAGAATGCAAAATGCAAAAAACATGCAGAATGAAGAATGAAGAAAACAAAAAACATACAGAATGCAGAATGCAAAAAACATGTAGAATGCAGAACGTAAATCCGTATAAACATGCAAAATGCAAAAAACAAAAAACGCAAAATATAAACTTGCAGGTCATCTAGATGCTTCCAAAATACAAAAATCATGAAAATGCAAAATACAAATCCAACAATTTTTTTGAACCATGAAACCCTTTCATTACTCAACAGAATTTTGTTACACCACTGAGATCATCATAATAATTCAATGGTCTCAAATTTATAACCTCAACACTCTCTTAGTTGCTAACTCACTTTGACCATTATTACCAAGAAAACCACAGCGCTAATACTTCAATCAGATACTCATCAGTAGTTGCACAGCAAAGACCAAAAATCAGCAGCGTTATCCATCTATTTTACCCACACAGTATCATCCATGAAACAACAACATTAATTAGCAAATATACATTCAGACCTCACCTTAACCAGGAAGCATAGAAGGCTTCAAACAGCAAGCTAATAGCATCGAACAACAACAAGCAGCCACAAAGAAACTTCAGCAACGAAAAAGCAACCTAATAGCATCAAACAGCAAAATGCAAATCCAACATGATTCAATGAAAATGCAGTCCAAAATGCAAAATTACACACTCAAAACCCAAAATGCAAAATCCGACTGAAACACTACATTCTGCCCAAATGCAAACAAAATTTTCATGTTAAAATTTTTTTTAAAAAATATGAGAAGAGTGATCTTGTTTGAAAGATGATTAAAAAACTAAAAGATTGGTATAATTTTTTTGTTTAAATTCACAAAACTTAAAAAGTTATGACAATTTTAAGTTTTTGGGGTTTTTTTTATTTAATTCGTAGGTTGTTGGAGGGGGTATTTTCCATGTTTGCCCTTTTCTTCTTAAATTAATACATGATAATTACAGTTTTGCCATTGTTAAATTTTATCCATTGATTTTGATGATCTAATGGTCCAGATTGGTTCTTTGGGTTCTTTGTTTAAGATGAGGTTCTTTGTTTAAGATGAGGTTCTTTGTTGATGCAATTTTTATATATATATATATATATATATATATATATATATATATATATATATATATATATATATATATATGAGAATGTTCAAATAAGAATGATAATTAAATTGAGAGTGGGAGACTCAATCTCAGCTGTTCATTTTGAAAGTGGAATTCATGGATGGGAAGCGTGAGGGGATAGAGTGTACCTCCCATTCTTATTGAATTCAAGGTTCTCATTTGAACCATCTACTATATATATATAAGTAAACTAAAACTAAATACTTACATAATCCACTTGAGCAATCGGGTTGACATATTGTTGTTTAATGATGCATAGTTTCTAATTGATCAATCAAGTCTGGAAATTTACTCGTAACAGGGTCTTGTTGTAAACACGTGAGAAAAATATTTTGATTGTTGTTGTCTATGAACTTGAAATGTGAAGTGTTAAGAATTTTTTTTATTAATCTAACTTTATCTTCATTGTTTAAAGAGGTCTGTAGTTGTTGACTTGCTACAGCTTGTAGCCCTTGGGAAGTCTATTTCTAAAATTGGTTCCTAATAGTTTTAACCATGGCTTGTACAACATACTTGTTAGTTGTTGCTTTTGTTATCGAACAATTTGGAGTTATATTTTAGTAGTTAGTTGTTGACTGTTGTTAAAAAACGTGAAATTTGAATTCTGGGATATATTATAACATTTATTGAAGCAAAATTCTATTAAATTAAATTTTAGTCGAGTCGAGCCGAATGGAGCTCGACCTTGGCACTGTGCCGAATCGGCTCGACTCGGCTTGATTACACCCCTACTTGTGCATCTTGCTGGTTTTATTTTATTTTGAATTTTTTAAAAATCCGTCAGAAACGTATTCCGTAGGAAACGTTGTTCGTCGTAAATCCGTCAGTAAGATGGTCCGTCGTAAATCCTTCGGAAACGTGGTCCGTCGTAAATCCGTCAGAAACGTGATCCGTCATAAATCCACCGGAAACATGATCCGTCGTAAATCCTTTGGAAAAACGTGTCGCAAATCCGTTGGAAGCCGATTAGCGAGGCCCCTTTTTCCGGTGGTCGTATTCCGTCGGGAATCCGTCGGTAATGCCATTTTCCGACTGATTTTGCTGTCGGAAATCACAATGTTTGTTGTAGTGTGTGTATGTATGTATGTGTGTGTGTGTATATATATATATATATATATATATATATATATATATATATATATATATATATATATATATATATATATATAAGTAAGTAAACTAAAAATATATATTTACATATTCACTTTGAGCAATCAAGTTGACATATTGTTGTTTGATGATGCATAGTTTCGAATTTATTAATTACGTCAGGAAATTTACTTGTAACAGGGTCTTGTTGTAAACACGTGAAAAATATATAAAACAAATCAAAAGTAATTATAAAACAATGAAACATATTGATAACAACGCAGTTAAAAAGTTATTTAAAATAATAGCTTTTTGAAAGCGAATTACCGCATTATGACGGAGAACAACATAGGACAGGACCCTACAAACTTTGTTGTTCTTGTTTCTGCCTATTTGATTGATTTATCGTTGACCGTTTTAAATTTGCGTCATTCAAAATGTAGTCAACGTGTTTGTTCCACATTGCAGTACTCATGCTAGGAGATGTGAATTATTGTATCTCTTTAGGGTACCCCTTGTATAATCATATTAGCATGTAGCCCTCTAAAGTGGGGCCGCATGTCCAAATATGTCTGCATTTTAAAGAAATAATTATTACATACATACACACACAAATATTTGTGTGGGTAACCTATATTGTAGGCCAAATAGCGGCTTTAGCTTCATCGGATACGTCTTTTTATGATTTAAAATATGTAGGGATCTCATTTCCCACAATCCTCCCAATATGATTTTCAAATTTGCTAGAATGCTTTCTGACAAGTCGTGTTCTTTTCTGATCAAATATATCAAAAGTCAATTGGTAATGGTTTTTCACCATTATTAATTTTTCCGCACCTCCCTTAGATTGGCAACCATGCTCTTTCAACAAACTTTTAGAATCTACAAGTTAAAGTGAATAAATTAAAGATACAAGTAATCAAACTCAAGTAACAAAATATTCTAAAATTTCTTACGTTGACAATTTAAAGACGGCTTCAATGAATTATGAGAGGGATCATCACCGTATCCCCACAATGACCTACTAACTTACTAGAACAAGAAACCATCATACACTTCTTGGAAACAAGTAATATATATATATATATATATATATATATATATATATATATATATATATATATATATATATATATATATGGGAATGTTCAAATGAGAATGAGAAATTAATTGAGAATGTGAGACTAAATCTCAGCCGTCCATTTTGTAAGTGGAATTCATGGATGGAAAGCGTGGGGAAATCGAGTGTGGCAGGGTGCATATGAGGGATTCATGGGTGGGCAATGACATTGAAGGAGGGGAAATTGGACGGCTAGGATTGAGTATCTCATTCTCAAAAATATTTAAGTTCTCATTTGAACCTCCCATTATATATATATATATATATATATATATATATATATATATATATATATATATATATATATATATATATATATATATATATATATATATATATATATATATATATATATATATATATATCCTAATACATTTAATCATATGAATATCAATTTACACTAAATTTTAGAAAGAAACTCATTAACCTAAAGAAATGTAATCAATATTAAAAAAAAGATTTTTTTTGGTAAATAACTCATAACTAAAATAAAATAAAATAAAATACTTAATATGCTGCTTTGCTAAGATCTACTCTGCATTCATTGATGAGATTTATTTGAAATGTTTTCCACTTAATAAGCATTAGAGTTAATTATAAAGATGGTCCTGTGGTTTTCGAGATATTTCATATTTAGTCCTTTAAGATCGAAAATTACACTGATAGTTCTTATGGTTAATATGTTGTTTCACATTTGGTCCTTTAGCCTAACAGCTGTTATCTTCTGTCGTTAAAATCCCCCATATGCCTTGCACATGAGGGCATTTTGGTCTTTTAACCTCAATCCTTGTTACCAAACATAATAAAATGGTATCTTCTATATTTAAATAATAAATAAATAAAAGATAAACAAACAATAATAATATTACTATCTCTCCCCACAATATCAAATTAGTTAAACAATTAAACAATTATGATTTTTCATCTTAGAAATTTATAACAGAAAATAAAGATCGAACAAAATTTGAATTCCATGATACAAATATGAAACAAAACCTACAGATATATTAATAAATGTGAAGCAATTAGAACTGATATAACAACAAAACCATATTTTTACACAACATCAGAATCAAATTCATTACAGAAAATTAAAACTCAAAATCACCAATCTATTAACCATTGAAGAAGTCAAGATTATGAAAACCTAATTATCAAATAAGAACAAAAACCTAATTTCAACCACAAAATTTGAAGATATGTGTTCTAGATTCTTGTAGATCGAGAATGGAGGTGAGCCCAAATGTTGCTAGCGATGGTGGTTCAGATCTGATGATATGGAGTTCAAAATCAGTTGTGACTCATGGTGGTTTCCGGTGGTTAGATGGCGGTGATGGTGGTACCTTGCGGTGGTTCAGATCCGGAGCGATAGCCGTGGTTCATATCTCGAGGCGAGGAGGCTGTGGTGGTTCAGATATGGAGGGGAGGCTGTGGTGGTTCAGATCTCGAGGTGAGGCGGCTGTGGTGGTTCATACCTAAAGAGCGACGGCAGCTGTGGTGGTTCACCTTGAGAGCGACGGCAGCTGTGGCGGTTCACATCTGGAGAACGACGACACCTGTGGTGGTTTAAATATGGAGATCGACGGCAGCTGTGGTTGTTCACAAGATCCGAAGTTGTTATGCAGCGGTGGTTAGGCGGCGGTCTTTGGTGGTTAGACAACCGATGGTGGTGGTGTTTGGTGGTTAGAAGATGGTATTTGGTTTCTGTTTAGAGAGAAGACAAGAGAGAGAGAGAGAGAGAGAGAGAGAGAGGTGCTGAGAATGGTTAGAGAGAGACTTTTTGTGGGGATTAATATTATTATTGTTTGTTTATCTTTTATTTATTTATTATTTAAATATAGAAGATACCATTTTATTATGTTCGGTAACAAAGATAGAGGTTAAAAAGACTAAAATGCCCTCATGTGCAAGGCACATGGGGGATTTTAACTGTAGAAGATAACGGCAGTTAGGCTAAAGGACCAAATGTGAAACAAAATGTTAACCGTAAGGACTACCGGTGTAATTTTGGATCTTAAAGGACTAAATGTGAAATTTCTCGAAAATCACATGGACCATCTTTGTAATTAAGTCTAAGCATTATATGGACATTGTTGAGTTTTACAAAAAAAAATTAAATATTCACACTTCCAAAATTAGAATATTTTTCTATAAATGTATAGCTTGTATAATTTAACCTGACAACATCCAAATTTATAGCTCATGTCCATACCTTTTACTTGTGTTCCTATTTCATGACCTCTTTGTCACTTAGCCTGTATCGTACAGCAGACAACTTTGATAATGTGTCAATCATGTCCCTTATCTTATCCAAGTATTTTAATATTTGAACCAATTTTTTTTAACAACAAACACACACATACATACACTCTTAAAACCTACTCCTAAATTTATTTCACTATCCATGTCGGACTTGAACCCATAACCTCTTGAAAGAAAACACCACATTACAACACCAGATACCGCTAGGATTTGAACAAATAATACCTTTACTAAATTTGATGGACCAAAACAAGATATTCATAAGAGAAATTGTATTCATCTAGCATTTTAACCACAAGCACCCTCTTATAATGTCAAAAACAAAATTTAATTGTCCAAATACATCAAATCTCTACAAGTTAAGATTAATTTAACATAATATTAATTGTTCAAAAATTTTAACCACATACTAATATGTATTATATTAGATGATAGCCAAAAAAATTTGTCAAGTTTTTTTATCTTTAAATTTCATATAAATAAAACAAACATTTATTCTAATTAGAATATTAAAGAAATAAATATAACTATATTCCTAAGCTAAACATACTTAAGTATAGGGTTTAGTTCATAAAAGTGTATCCAACTTTACACATTTTGCTATTGTATATACTAGACTTTCAAACTTACCATTTGATGCATCTAAGTTTCAAAAAGTTATCAAATAATATATCTAACCTGCTATAGAAAGTTTTGTGCTGATGTGGTATAGGTTTTGATGACTTGGATGGTAACATGGCAAGTGACATGGCATGTTAAATTAAAAAAAATTCTAAAAACAGTTTAACCTTATTTTTATAATATTAAAAAATAAAAACTCTTAACAACAGCTCATCTTCATCCCTTCATCGATCTAGATCTGCATCCATCTTTCATCGAGGGTTTAGGGTGGCGTTCATGATTTGTGCTATAGAAATCGAGGGTTCTGCATCTGTTTCTTGTTCTATTGCAAGATCCATCCAAAGTCCATGACGTTTACGGCGTCATAATCATCTGGGTATGAGGCTTAGGGCTTTTGTTCGGCGGCGGAGGTTCAGGTAAATATCGCCAGCGGTTCTTGTTCAGGTATCATTGACTTCCACCATCAACTTCATCGGCGGAGGTTCAGGTCTTGTTCAGGTATGTTTCGATTTAGGGTTCAATTATCAGTTCTGGTTTAATCGATTTGTTCGTGGTTTCTTTTCCTTCATCATCGATTTTCTATATTGAGTTATAAGGTTCTTACATGAACCGGTTATGGTGATTTATGGTTCACTATTTGGATTTAGGGGTTTCGATTTAGGGTTCTTACATCAACGATTTGCATACTATGGGGTTTCATTTTCTTCATATGTAAAACCAGATCTTAACAGCTCAAGGTTACCTTTTGTTCATATGGGTTTCGATTTTCATATGGAATTTGGATTTTTGTGGATTTCACCATCGATTATGTAAAACCAGATCTTATTTGTTTATATTTCAAATCTGTTTCTGTTTCTAATCGATTATGTTTGTGTTTCAAATATATCTATGTTTCACCACCGTTTTCACCATCGGTTATGTTTGTTCTTGTTGGCTCTTCGATTTGTTCATGTTCCCAGATAAGAAGTTAAGAACACTCCATCTTCATGTTTTTTGTTGAATTCTTTTAATTTTATTTAACAACTAGGTTTAAAGCCCGTGTAAACACGGGCCAGCATGTAAGATCTTCGACATATGATTTTATATCTTTTTGAGTAACATAATGCTTATTAATCGAATGTTAACATATAGGTTTACAAAATTATTCTTTCAATTAAATAAGCTTAAATATAGTAATAAGAACAATGAACATCACCGGTTTTATAAAATATAGCAAAGGGCGAACTTTACTTCATATCTGGTATCATTTTGCTCAAAGCGTGTTTCTGTACTCGTGATGTTTAAACAATAGTAATAAGAACAATAACGTCACCGTTTTGACAACAAGTTGGTTCTTAAGAAAAAAACGCAAGGTTAAATAGCAAACCCGGTGAATTAAAATAGCACAAATTATGACCTAATAAACAATAGCACAAATTATGACCTAATAAATAATAGCAAAATCATAACACAAACAAACTGTAACTCGCCCAAATTATTATTCCCATTGAAAGTTCTTCCTCATTAAAGTCAAAATCTATGAAATAGAACACCAACTGTCTATTCCCTTAACACACGACACATTAGCACACCATGTAAGCTAATTAGACGCTACAAATTTTAGTCTGCAGTTGCCAGTTGCAATAAGACTCTAAAGTGCCAAAATGAGGAAGATGTAGTCCACCCAATATCTTGCTTTATCACCGCATAATGATTGAGACAATCGGGTCACTCATTGGTTGATATTTACTCCATTGTACAAATAATTAATGTACAATTTGTTTATGGAATTAGCTAGATTAGTTATTAAACTGGTGTAAGCAACATGTTTTGTAGGATTAGAATTATGCACTTAAATGTATGTTTAGAAAGAAGGTGATGATACATGACAACGTGAAGATTATGAAAAAGAAATTATATGAGATACGTGTCAATCATCGAATGAATTACACACAAGTTTGAAATCTTAGAACCTGATCGATGGTGTAAAGTGAATAGTCGCTCAGAAGCATGTTCCTGTTTTGAAATTTTTTGGCGATAAGTTTTCACCTTCTCTTGTTCTCTGTTGAAAATAGTTAGGAAGGAATATGACACTAATTAGTTATCATGATTTGAGACTATCATAAAAACCGTTAATTATTCGCGTAAAATTTGATAAAAAAATATGAATATTGGTCTACATGACAGCAAGATCACGTACATGAGATTGATCGTAACGAATGCAAAAAATCTAAATAAAATGCACCGTTAATTCATTACCTATAAAAATGTGAGTTGGATATAAAAAGACTACATGTAGTGGTGCTTATAACTAAATATAACTTGGCTAGTTACATAATTAGCTATGTCACTTAAGTTAGCACAATTCTTTTGAAGTGTTCTTTTTTCTTCACTATTTTCTACTCTATACCAATTCTTTTTATCTTTTCAACCAAAAGAAGGAACTTCAGTTTTCATATTAGTTGATCGGAAAGTATACGACCGTATAACCTTTATAACGGGGAGCCAACTTTAAAATCAGCATCAAGACCCATTCACTGCAGCAACGTAGTAGGGTAATATATAGCTTTAGAATAATCTTTCAATCCATAAATTTAAAATTTTGATAAGAATCGAAGCAGGGCAAATTGATTATCGAACCATCGATAAAATTTGGGCTTTAATTTAGATCCATTCACCGGAGGAACGAAGCAAGGTAATATATAGCTGTAGGAGAATAGTTCAGTCCATAACATTAGAAATTTGAAAAAGAATCGGAGCACTTTATATGTGGTAGTGGACAAGCCTCGGTATTTTCAAATCACTATAACAGATTGAACTTTAAACTACTCTTAGCCTCTTGACATTTTATTACCCCAATTGAAATCAAAGATTAAAACCACCCACCAATAAAGGAGGACGAATGGATTAAAACCCACCGACCAAGGACAGTCAGATCTTATCCCTTTATAGCATTTCATGCTACATATACAAAGAAATTGAGAGCATTCCGAATTAAATTAAAATAATATTATTAAATTATAAATGTTGAAGATTGTTGTTTTATGTAAGTTAAAATATTTAATTACATATTTTCGGTATTTAGGTACTTTTATAGTATTCAAATTAATAACTATATCATCCGGTTTTAAATACGGTTCAACTGGTTGACCGCTGAACCATTATGACGTCCGGTTCAATGACCGGTCCGGTTTTAAAAACCATGCCAATTATCTTTTTGTATCTTCCTATGTGGGACAAATGTTAATTTGCAGTAGTCAAGTTCCAAGACCTAAATTAGCCCAAATCATCTAATTGAGTGCCACATCAGATTTAGACTTTATCTACCTACATTGGATTTCAATTTTAAAGCTTAATTACACATGCCACATAGGATTTTCAAGTTCTTAAATTATATAGGATATGGACTGATGAACCATTATGACGTCAGGTTCAATGACCGGTCCGGTTTTAAAAACCATGCCTAAATGTCAAACTAATGAGAAGACATATAAATAGTCAACTGGTTTCAAGATGGATTTTTGTATGAAAAACTCAAGTTTTTAGGGGTGTTTTCTTATGTGTTTTGCCCAGAAGATAGAACACATATATATATACACAATAATAAAAAAACAGTTAGTTAACTGATTAACCATGTTAACTGCCAAAAACCGAATTTTATTTTAATAAAATAAAAAATTAATTCAGAATTTTCACATAGGCCAAATATCACGGTTTCATCTTGCTTCACCCAATTGCATTGTTTTAAAAACTAGACCAGACCAGACCGGTCGGTTGGACCGGTTTAACCGAGATTAAGTCTGGTTCAAAAGTAGCGGTCTTTACTAAAGATTTTTAACTAAAATAAAAAGATGATGAGAGACCTAAATATAGGCAAGGAAATTCTTCGATTTGTTTCTTAGAAACGATGTGGGATCATAAAATCCCATATCCTTGATTGGAAGCCCAAATCAACAAATGAATGACACCTTATTTTCCTACCATGTCTAACTAAGCTTAATTCAAAATTTTGAGATCAATTAACCATGTCACATAGGATTCAATAGTTATTGTTTTAGTATAGATATAGATTGTTTTAAAAAACAGACCAGACCGGTCGGTTGGACCGGTTCAACCGAGATTAAATCTGGTTTAAAAGTAGCGACTAAACAGGGTAACTGTGAAATGTGCACTAAAACTAAAATAAAATTGTTGAACCGGAGCAACCCGCATCAAACCGGCATTTACTAAAGATTTTTAACTAAAATCAAAGATGATGAGAGACCTAAATATAGGCAAGGAAATACTTCAGTTTGTTTCTTAGAAGCGATGTGGGATCATAAAATCTCATATCCTTGGAAGCCCAAATCAACAAATGAATGACACATCATTTTCCTACTATGTCTAATTAAGCTTAATTCAAAATTTTGAGATCAATTAACCATGCCACATAGGATTCAATAGTTATTGTTTTAGTATAGATATAGATATCGATGGCTAACGTGGAATTCAAAATAAAAGAAAAATAACACCAATTACCGGTTACCTGCTAAATGGGTAACCGAGTACACAAATTGGTAAGTTTGGAAAAGTTCAGTACATCAAATAGTAAAATTGAAAGTTCAGTATATACAATAGCAAAAGGTATAAAGTTGGATACACTTTTATGAACTAAACCCTTAAGTATAACATAATATTAACTAGTCAAGAGTTTTCTAAGTGTCACATGCTTTTCATTACTAAAAAATATTGTTTTCGTTTACAATTAACAACTTTCTATATGTGCTTATCCTCCAAAAAAGTTATTTTGTTTAAGTATTATAGGAGGAAAACGATACCATAAAATATTGTTTCGTTTCTCCGGACACTGGTGGAATTTGTCACCAAAGATAATAAGCTATAAAGAAAATGGCGATGTTATCTATAATATATAAGGAAAAGAACTTGGCTTCATCCCCCACACCGGTTAGCAACCAAGATAAGAGTGAAACTAAAGTGAGAAGGAACACCCGGTAGATAATCTGACAAACACTAATTTTATGTAAAACACTAACCTTTAGATGTTTATATTAACTGGAATTCAAGCACTTGCCGGAAAAGATGGAGATTTCCACCAAAAAAATTGAGTTTTCGCCACAACAATGACAGTGTTGACAGGCAAAAGGAGATAGTAACCCCACAAGTCCTGGTCGCACCTTGTAGCGTCAAAATCATGGTAAAAATCGAAATCCCGAATGAAGGTGTGAGAGTTAGGCTGTGAAAAAATGAAATTGGTGATAGAAATGAATTGATAAATCTAGAGTAGGGTTTTTATTTCCTCCGGTTGCGATGGTGACAATGTCGTCGCTGAAAGGGTGAATACGACAGCATTTCAATAACATATTTCCGTATGATAAAAGAAACAATTTCGCAAGAACAGGGTCATCACCGAAGGTGAATAGAAATGCTTCTTACTTATCTCCATGACTATTATAATAATAAAACAAGTAATTAAGTTTTAGATGATCAAGGTCGTCGCTGAAGGTCGTGAAAATCAATTTGGGGGGTTTTCTACCCCGTAAAATACATTTTACACCGGGAAATAAAAAAAAGTCTTAATTACTCTTAGCAAGGACAAATTCCTTGCCGAAAGTCTAGTTTGTCGGTCTTACTTATCCAAGGTCAAGTAGTTTTGTCGTTTAGTGGCTTTTAGTGGACTCCAAGTCGTCGCTGAAAGGTGTAGTGTCAAAAAGAGGATTTTCTTGTAGTGAGAAAGAGGGGTCGGTCAAAGAACATGAATGATATTACTTGCTTGAACTGCACGCAGAAAGATGAAATGACTAAAATTCCTTATGCATCAGTAGTTGGTAGTTTGATTTATGCAATGGTTTGCACCAGGCCAGATATTGCTCATGTAGTAGGAGTTGTAAGCTGGTTTATGTCTAATATTGGTAAAGAGCATTGGGAGGCGGTTAAGTAGTTGTTACATCACTTGGAGGATACTTTTAAAACTGCATTGTGTTTCAAAAAGAATAATGTTGATGCAGATTTGTGGTTTGTTCATAATCAGGCATGAGCTCTACGGGTTTTGTGTTCACAGTTGGTGGAACAACAGTCAGTTAGATGTCTAGGTTACAAAAAAGTATTGCGTTCTCAACCACAAAAGCAGAGTACATGGCAATTGCAAAAGAAAGTAAAGAGCTTATTCGGTTGAAGAATTTTATGTCAGAGTTGGGCCTAAAATAGGATGACAATGTTCTCTATTGTGATAATCCTAGTGTAGTTCACCTTGTAGAGAATCCGGTGTTTCATAACAGACTGAAACATATTTAGATGAGGTAACACTTTATTAGGCATTTGATAAGTGATGGTACGTTGTCCTTGAAAAAGTAATCTCTAGTTCGGGTTGTATTTCGATTACGAGTCCTAGTTTTATCCTATAAATACATCTCATGTAATTGTAACCTTATGGACCAAAATACCAAATAATAAAAGGTAATCTCTAGTTCAGCCGTAGACGTAGCTTGATCACATCAATCAAGTAAAACACGTGAATTATTGTGTTCTTGTTTTTCGTTTGCTATTTGCTTGTTTGTGTGATGATATTATTTGGGTTCATTCTGCGTTTCCTTACAAATTACTGTACCCACATAATCTTAGTTCACCTTAATTTGATTGATTGAGAAGAAAAGATTAGAAAGAAATTGATAATGAGCATAAAACCTCGTAAAATTACAAGCGTCTGGATTACGAGCAAAGTAAAGAAGCGTTGTAGTAGTTGGGTGACAGGCCATTAACAAGCATGACGAGCAAATTCAATGCAATTGAGGAGCTCGTCATTTGCTACTATGTGTGGTCTAGAACCACGTACTATGACATGTTTAACGATTATCCTTCTCCCTAAAGAAAGCTTAATAATATATATTTTATAATTAATTTATTCTTAAAAAATGCATTATTGAGAAAAGAAAATCTTGAAATTATGTTGTTTACAGGTTCTACAAGTAACTAGGTTTTTTTATAATATTTCCTGACACGAGATTCAAACCTTATAACAGCTTTGTCATCTGTTCACATAAAACCTGCAAAGGAATATTCTTTAACAGTAATTTTGTTACAAAATAGTTATCTCTAGCTAGCTCCATGCAGAAGCAGAAAAGTGATGATGATCATCAACAGCAGCCCAGCTTAAAATCAGACCAGATATCAGAAGATTATGCAAGTGCTACCTAGTCTAATGACGCACCTTACACTTCAGTAGTTAGTAGCAATAACTATCTTAACTATAATGATATCGTCAAGGTGTTATCAGCAGTAGAGCTTCCTTCTTCATCACCATTGCTATCAACACCGTGTAGTTTAACAAGAGAAGATGATTTAATTACTTTCCACCAAGGTCAAACGAGTGGCACTACGAAGATTTATAATACAGAGGTAAGTATTAGAGATTGATGAGATTAGAGTTTAATTCGTATAGCTTGAATGAACCTATCCAATTGTCTTGATGAGGGAGGGTACATTAGGGTACGTACTATTCGAGTTTCCTTGGTACCTTAATAGTACTAAGCCGTAACTAATGGCCAACTTAACCCCGAACCATCTTCACAATTGAGTCGGATATTATCTTATAGAAAGCTCAAAGCTCTAATCTTATTTATTTCTAATAGTAAAATTGTTCAAATCTGTTTGATATTTATGCATCCACATGAAACTTGCATATATATATATATATATATATATATATATATATATATATATATATATATATATATATATATATATATAAATTGAATCAATAAAGAACCATGTGTTAAACAAAGAACCTAAAGAACCAATCTGGACCTTTGGATCATCAAAATCAATGGATGAGATTGATCGGTGTCAAACTCTAATTATTATGTATTAATTTAGGAAGGATATGGCAAAAATATAATTATCCACACCCAAACCCACGATTTTTTAAAAAAAAACCACCAAAAACTTTAAATTGCCATAACTTTTTAAGTTTTGTGAATTTAATCAAAAAAATTATACCATTCTTTTAGTTTTTTAATCCTCTTTCAAACAAGATCACTCTTCCTATACTTTTTTAAAATTTTTTTGAAAATGAATTTTTTTTTTTTGCATTTTGGCAGCTGCGCAGGAAAAACATCTTTTTTTTTGCATTTTGGCAGCTCGTCGCTAATGAGCTGAATGTCGTAGCTAATGAGCTGAATGTCGTCGCTAATGAGCTGAATGTCGTCGCAAAAGGGTCGTCTCAGATCAGAAATTAGCGACGATCAAGTTTTTTTTTTTTGCGTTTTTCGTTTTTGCATTTTGTATGTTTATACGATTTATGTTCTACATTCTGCATGTTTTTTGCATTCTGCATTTTGCATGTTTTTTGCATTCTGCATGTTTTTTGCATTTTGTATTCTTCATGTTTTAGGCTTTAGGCTTAAATTACCTAGCTCAAAATGCAAACTACGGATTTTGCATTTAGGCTTAAATTACCCAGCTCAAAATGCAAACTACGGATTTTGCATTTTGGGCTTGAATGAACCCAGCTCAAAATGCAAACTACGGATTTTGCATTTTAGGCTTGAATGAACCCAGCTCAAAATGCAAACTACGGATTTTGCATTTTGAGTTTGAATGAACCCAACTCAAAATGCAAACTTTGCATTTCAAAAGGGTAAAATAAGAATTGAAACAACTTTTAAAAACTCACGCGCTGCCTAACAAACTTTCCAAATTCAGTTTTTTTATTTTTTTTTTACCCCTTAAATCTTTAAATGATCATAACTACTTCAATTTTTTGAGTTTGAGTAAAAAAATTATACCAATCTTCTCATTTTTTAATGCTCTTTCAAACAAGACCACTCTTCCTATATTTCTGGAAAAAATTTTTTTTGACGAAAATGACGAAAATGATATGAATGACGAAAATAATCATTTTCGGCTGTTGAAAGAGAGTAACACCTACCAGTTTAATCATTTTCGTCCATCACCTTCATACCCATAACACCTATCGTTTTCGGACCTCTGTTCACCTTTTTTTTTAACGAAAATGATGAAAACATGTGACGAAAATGATATGAAAATGACAAATTTTTATCATTTTCGTCACCTGCTTTTACGTGACATACAGGTGACGAAAATGATATACAGGTGACGAAAATGATAGGGTGAGGTGACGAAAATGATACAGGTGACGAAAATGATACAGGTGACGAAAATGATATGAATGACGAAAATAATCATTTTCGGCTGTTGTAAGAGAGTAACACCTACCAGTTTAATCATTTTCGTCCATCACCTTCATACCCATAACACCTAACAGTTTTCATCATTTTCGTGGCCCCCTGTATGTCACGTAACAGCAGGTGACGAAAATGATAAAAATTCGTCATTTTCATATCATTTTCGTCACCTGCTTTTACATGACATATAGGGGAGCACGAAAATGATGAAAAAATCGTCATTTTCATCATTTTCGTACCCCCTGTATGTCACGTAAAAGCAGGTGACGAAAATGATAAAAATTCGTCATTTTCATCATTTTCGTGCCCCCCTGTATGTCACGTAAAAGCAGGTGACGAAAATGATAAAAATTCGTCATTTTCATATCATTTTCGTAACCTGCCTTTACATGACATACAGGGGGCACGAAAATGATGACAAAAATCGTCATTTTCATCATTTCCGTGCCCTCCTGTATGTCACGTTACAGCAGGTGACGAAAATGATAAAAATTTGTCATTTTCATATCATTTTCGTCACCTGTATGTCATCTAAAAATGATAAAAACTGTTATCATTTTCGTCACCTCACCATATCATTTTCGTCACCTGTATATCATTTTCGTCATCTCACCCTATCATTTTCGTCACCTGTATATCATTTTTGTCACCTGCTTTCATTTTCATCACCTCACCCTATCATTTTCGTCACCTGTATCATTTTCGTCACCTGTATATCATTTTCGTCACCTGTATGTCACGTAAAAAGCAGGTGATGAAAATGATAACAATTTGTCATTTTCATATCATTTTCGTCACCTGCTTTCATCATTTTCGTAAAAAAAAAAGGTAAACAGAGGTTCGAAAACGATGAAAACTGTTAGGTGTTATGGGTATGAAGGTGATGGACGAAAATGATTAAACTGGTAGGTGTTACTCTCTTTCAACAGCCGAAAATGATTATTTTCGTCATTCATATCATTTTCGTCATTTTCGTCAAATTTTTTTTACAGAAATATAGGAAGAGTGGTCTCGTTTGAAAGAGCATTAAAAAATGAGAAGATTGGTATAATTTTTTTGCTCAAACTCAAAAAATTGAAGTAGTTATGATCATTTAAAGATTTAAGGGGTAAAAAAAATAAAAAAAACTGAATTTGGAATGGCTGTAGGATGCGTGTGAGTTTGGACTTTGGGATTCAATTCCTATTTTACCATAATACCCTTCCTTCTATAACTAAATCTTATAATTGTTTACTTGATTACAATCATGCCATTATAGATCTTGACCATTGATTTGATTAATCTAATGGCTAAGATTGGGACTTTGGTATCTTTGTTTAAGGTGGGATCTATATTGATCCATTCTCTCTCTCTCTCTCTCTCTCTCTCTCTATATATATATATATATATATATATATATATATATGTTGATGAGAAATAAGAGATGTTGGTTTCTTGATGACAAAGGAGTAAGCTTATATCCCATGGTGCATGCATATATCACTCATAAGTATTGAATTAACTAGCGATCACAGTGCGCGAGATCTAAACCCACGTTCTTTGAGCTGAATAAATCTAGCATTCTAGTTACCCCAATTCATGGACTAATTGTTAAATAAAAAAGTATATGACCAAGATTTTTTATTCTGTTTGTTTGTAGGGAAACATTGAGCAGGAAATCGACCGAAAAGTTGAAAAAGAAAATGTTCAAGAACCTGGAAGAATGCAATTTGCGGCTCCCCAAACACATAATACAGAGAGGGTCAGGAACAAAGCACTATATATCATGACAATTAATTTAAATATCAATCTATTGCAGTCCTTCTCACTACAAGAAAAAAAGGAAAAAAACACCAACAGCCTTTTGCGACGACACGTGTCGTTGCAGAAATCCCACTACACGACAAAAAGAGACCACTTTTTTACCAAAGCTCGTTGTTGAACAGAAATTCACTTTCTGCGACGACTATGTCGTC
Organism: Pulicaria dysenterica; assembly: GCA_947179395.2. Classification (NCBI taxonomy): domain Eukaryota; kingdom Viridiplantae; phylum Streptophyta; class Magnoliopsida; order Asterales; family Asteraceae; genus Pulicaria; species Pulicaria dysenterica. Next base: position 92,218,624 of record OX359290.1, on the reverse strand, counting down.
GCAATAAGTAATTATATTTTCGTTTATATTAATTTTTGGCACGAAAAGTTGAATTTAGCGGTGAAAAGTGCCGCCATTTTTTTACTAAGTTTCTGCGACGACATTTTACAGTTTCTGCGACGACACCGTCGTCCCCGAAGGGCCTTAAGAAAAATATTATATTTAAATGCTAAAGTCGGTGTGTAAAACGCCATCGTTTAAGCATCTGCGACGACATTAGGACATTTTGCGACAACATATGTCGTCGCTGAAGGGTCTGAAACCTTATCTTCTTGGCAGCTGAACCCCACTTCATTTTCACTCACATTTTCTTCATTTTGACAGCCTAAAGCTCTCCATTTCACATTTTTACCATCGATTTTTTTATTCCGATTGAAGATCTCTTTTCATCTCATCACCGGCCACTCTAAGCTCCAGTCAAACCTTCATCTTTTCCGGCAAAAAGCTTCATTTTCTCCGGCGAATTTTAAGATCCGAACAAGGTTAGTTGGTTGTGTGTAAACTTTGTATATTGTGTTTGCTAGATGAGTTATGTGTAATACATTTTGTATTTTTTAGATTTTCTCTTGATTTCGTTTTTCCGGCGAAATTCCGGCGAAGAAGTTCAAAGTTTTCCGGTCATCTTCAAGGTTTAGTGTTTTACTCGTTCTTTGTATTTTTTTTTTTATTTGTCAAATGGTTTATGTATAACACATGGTTATGTTAGATCTTTGTACATTTGAACCTCCGGCGAAAATCCGGCGAACTTCCGGCAGCAGGAGGTTAGTGCAAGTTTGTTGTAGATTGTTTTTTTTGTTTTTAATTAGTTCATTGTAGTTAATCTATATAATGGGCCTTTTAATTGCTTAAATTCTAAATAAATATACATATAAAAACATAAACACCATTCTAGAAGTTGTGTTTTATAAAGTTATTATTGTTGTACCTTTAGACCATTTTTAATAAGTCAAAATTGTCATAGCTATTCTTGTGCGTCATAACTATGTTTAATAATTCTATATAGTAAACTATTAGATAATCTATTCTTGTGATGAATTTTTTAGATTATTGGACAATGCATTTTTGTGATGAATTTATTAAATTATTAAATAATCCATTATTGTATAAATTATATATGTAATGGACTTAGTCAATAATGGGTTTAATGCAACAATAATGAGCTTATGTAAATTATGGGCTTAATGCAACAATGATGGGTATAGTCAATAATGGGCTTATGTAGATATATATATATATATTACAACTAACAATAAGTAAAAATAATGGGCTTTAAGTAAATAATGGGCTTAGTGCAATAGTGATAGGCTTAAGTAATAAGCTTAATCGTGTGTGTGTGTGTGTCTATATATATATATATATATATGACTTAACTAACAATGCAAAAAATATTTAATATATAAATATATATTACAACTAATAACAAAATATAAAAATGATGGGCTTTAAGTAAATAATGGGCTTAATGCAACAATGTTAGGTTTAAGTAAATGATGGGCTTAATCGTGTGTTAGTGTGTGTGTATGTGTGTCTATATATATATATATATATATATATATATATATATATATATATATATATATATATATATATATATATATATATATATATATATATATATATATATGACTTAACTAACAATGCAAAAAATATAAAATATATAATATTTCAACTAATAAAAACATGTAAAAATGACGGGCTTCAAGTAAATGATGAGTTTGATGCAATGATGTGACTGCTTTTTGATGTATTGTTTTATACCGTAGGTCTCCCGTCTGAGATTAATTTATTAGAAATTATTTTCGGAAAGTCCCTAATTTGGAACTGCTTTTTGATGTATTGTCTTATGTAGGATATGAATTTGTAAAATTTAGTTACTATTTAGAAAAATACGGCAAGTATTTCCCTTTTGCTCCTACGAATGTGTGTTTCATACACATATTTGGAGAGTTAAGAGAAAATGCTGTCGAATTTTTTTAAATTGTAATCAATTATATACATTCATGTATAAGACAAAGCATTCAAAAAGTGAGTTAGGATGACCACCATGCTACAAACCATACATCTTATTCTATGTTTTGAGATATATAATACAAACTTCTCCATCACAAATGCAGTTATGACGATTGATAAGAGTTGGACTAGGTGTAGAAATCGTTCATCCCTTGAGTTTTTAAGCGGTCTTGACGCATTCCTTGAGAGGTGTAAGGACCACTTGAATGATGATAATAGATGTAGATGTCCAGATGTTGCACATGAAAGTCATGAATAAGTAGACCGATAGTTTATTTGACCAACTGTTAGAATTTCTCAGATCTGCATTTCCCAAAGACAACAAAGTCCCATTGTCGCACTATGAAGCTAAGAAGAAAATGAAAAAGATCGGGTTAGGATACGAATCAATTCATGTTTGTAAAAATGATTGTTGCCTATTTTGGAAGGAGAACGCCGATATGCAAAGTTGTCCAATTTGTTGTGAGAGTAGATGGAAAGACAAAGACACAACGGGAAAGAAAGTTGCTCACAAGATATTGTGTTACTTTCCTTTAACTTCTAGACTAAAGCGTATGTACAACTCCAGACACACTGCAAAGTTCATGACTTGGCATGCTATTGGACGGTCTAGGGAAGATGGTAAGATGCGTCACCAGGTCGATGGTAAAGCATGGAAAGAATTTGATAAAAGGTATCCACATTTTGCAAGAGAAACAAGAAATGTCCGACTAGGGTTAGCTGCTGATGGCTTCAATCCGTATGGAAACATGAGCCTGTCTTACAGCATGTGGCCTGTTATATTGACAACATACAATATTCCTCCATGGTTATGTATGAAAGAGTCTTCTTTCATGTTGACATTGTTAATTCCTGGCCCTAAATCACCTGGGAAGGACATTGATGTTTTCCTGAGGCCCTTAGTTGATGAACTCAAGAATCTATGGTCTGACGGAATACAGACGAGGGATGCTGCTACAAACATTGTTTTCACAATGCGTGCAATGCTTTTATGGACCATTAATGATTTTCCCGCTCGTAGTAGTCTATCTGGGTGGAGTGGCCAAGGGTATAAAGCGTGCCCAACATGTAATGAGGACACACAATCTACTCGGGTGATAGGGAAAACCGCTTATGTTGGTCATAGAAGATTCCTGCAGCCGAACCATCCTTGGAGGAAGAATAAGAAATTTGATGGTAAAGTCGAAAAGAGAGCCCGTCCTAGAAAATTCAGCAACGATGTTATCTTAGAACAACTTGCTCAATTACCGTCACGCATTCCGGGAAAACATCCTTCTTTTGGAGGTGTGAAGCGAAAACGTGATGCAAAAGAGTTAAATTGGAGTAAACATTCTATTTTCTTCGAGCTTCCGTATTGGTCTTCACTTCAATTAAAACACAATTTAGATGTCATTCATATCGAAAAAAACGTGTGTGACAGTTTGTTAGGGACATTATTAATGAATGACAAATCTAAAGACACCAACAATGCAAGAAATGACTTGAAAGATTTAAACATTCGAAATGAGTTATGGCTTCAAAATAAAGGAAATGGGAAGTTCTAAAAGCCTCATCCTCAGTACTCCTTCACAACTGATGATAGACGACGTTTTTGTCAATTCATTAAAGGAGTGAAACTACCCGATGGATTTGCGTCAAACTTTAAGCGGAAAGTGACCGATAATGATACTAATATAACAGGTTTGAAGTCTTATGACTGTCATATAATGATGCAACGGTTGCTTCCGGTTGGAGTTCAAGGGTACTTGGATCGAACTATTTCAACACCAATAATCGAGCTCTGCGCATTCTTTAAGCAAATTTGTGCTCGAAATTTGATGGAGTTGGACATGTTAAAAGCCGAAGAACAGTTGATCAAGATTTTGTGTACTTTCGAGCAAGTATTCCCTCCGGCTTTTTTTGACATAATGATCCATTTGGTTATGCATTTACCTGAAGAAGCTATTCAAGGTGGTCCTGTTTATATGAGATGGATGTATCCATTTGAAAGATACATGAAAAAGTTAAAAGATTATGTCAGAAATAAAGCTAGATCTACTGATTGAGGGTCATGACTGGCATCTTGTTAATTGATTGTTTCTGCAATATGATTTTGAATTATTTATATATTATGTTTAATATTTACCATCACAATTGCTAGTTCGATTACTATTTGAGATAAAATGAGATTAGGGTCGTTTAGTGACCAGACCAAATTGTATAGATATGGACTTATAAACATTCACTTAATTAAAACGTACATATTATTGACACCTTGAGCTTTAATATATTTAAAGTATATATATATATATATATATATATATATATATATATATATATATATATATATATATATAGGGGAGGGTTCAAACGAGAACTGTTTTTCGTACGAGAACTGCGAGAACCAATCTCGGCCGTTCCTTGGATATGGGAACTTCATGGATGGAGAGCATGGAGGGGATCAAGTGTGGCAGAGTGCATGTGAGGAATTCATGGGTGGGCAATGACATTAAAGGAGGGGGAATTGGACGGCTCAGATTGGTTCTCGTAGTTCTCGCACGAAAAACAGTTCTCGTTTGAACTTTTGCCTATATATATATATAACAACCTCTACCGTCCGGTCGAGTCAGTTTCGCTCCTTTATTCGTACATCTATATATATATATATATATATATATATATATATATATATATATCCAAATTTTTTTTTTTGAATAATATATATAATTATATATATATACCCTTATTTTTTGCAGAGGACTGCCAGGAGTCGGATACACGAAAGGATAAGAGCTCTCAAGACACTTGTTCCGAACTGCAATAAGGTCATTTCATTTTGTTAAATGTTAGACTTTGTAATAGTTTTCAGTTGAATTTGCATTTATCTTTTTACTTAGTACTGCTATACTATTTAGCTTCATTTACTAATTAAACACACATATAATGCACAGACTGACCAAGCATCAATTTTAGATGATGCAATTTCCTACATTAAGACATTACAGATGCAACTACAGGTGCATTTTTCTCTCTAAAATTCTTCACTCTTTCTTTCAATATCCAAGTATATATATAGTACAAATTACGCGTATGTGTTTCTTGATTGACCTTTATATACTAATAATATAATTGGCCACAAAAATCAGATGATGCAATTGACAGAAGTTGCTGCTTACTTCGCGATAAGACCAATGATTGGAGTCGGATATGGTCTGGGTCACTTATATGCATCATCATCATGTGTTACTTCGAGTTTTCCTACATTTCCACTTTTGGTAGGCGGATTTAATCCATGGGTGCCACCATCAATGGAGATGGTCTCAGAATCAGCAAGATTGCTTTCAATTCAGCGTCTACGATTTCCATCACAGACATCATTGAAACCAATGTATTCTACTACATCATCATCTTCACACACCATAAATGTTCCAACAACCGGCCTCTCCCAAGTTGGACCAGTTAGAGCCAGGTGATTATCGATTTGTCTGCGTCTTTCTCGATTAATTTATAGCTACATATATACATTTTATTTCACATTTATGTCCTAATTAAATGGATAGTACGTACTTTAGAAACAACGTGTAAAGAGTACGTACGTCTCCATTATTTAACACCATGTATGCCAAAAGTAATACCTATATATGGTTTATTTTCATTTTTCTAATTTTCTTTTACAGGAGACACAATAAGTTTCCGGTGCATAAATGAACTAATTAAGCAAGCCCGCCAGACTTTTGATGGAAGATCACACGATTGATAGTTAAATAGACGTACCTTTGATTGAAGAACACACTTTCGATGGATTGTCCGTCGTCGATCTAGACGTACGTACTGTTAAGGGTTTAATTATTAATTAGTAGAGTTTTTTTTAATTCACTATAACAATTTAACAAATATGTCATGTAATGACGCTTTATATATGAAAAGTGTGTAGAATAGCTTATTAATGATTCTAGTAAAAGTAACAAGACCACGCTCCTTTAAATATATGTGTAAATTAGATTCCGTTAATTTCACTGTAAAGTGAAAAAATGTAATGGAATTGAAATTAAATGTAGTTCCGTTTATATTGTGTTTGGTAACATTATTTAGAAAGAAATTAAATTATTTTAAGTATTTATATTTTTTAGGTAGAGTAATATCATTACATAACAAATATGGATAGAATTAAAATTATTTTCATTCATTTACATTTTGGTGAAACAAATGGGACCTAAATGTACCAACATAATATAATGAAGTATTGATATAAATTTCATGTTATGTATAAAGAAAGTAAACTTTGTTGTTACTAAAATATTAAACTATCCAAGTTGAATGTTCAACGTAATATTTTTATGTGTGATAAAGTAAGTCACCTATGATTTTTCTATTTTTATTACTATTTCTTTACTATTACTATTACTATTACTATTACTATTAGGTCCAATTTGTTTTTACTTAAATGTGAAGGAATGTAATGGAATTGAAATAAAATACCGTTGTATATTGCGTTTGGTAACATTATTTTGAAAGGAATTAAGTTCTTCGAAGTGTTAATATTATCTTAGGTAGATGAATGTCCTTACGTAACTAACATAGATTGAATTAAAATCATTTCCATTCTTTTGCATTACGGTGAAACAAACGGAACCTTACTATTATTATCAACTAAGATGAAAAATATAGATAGATGAAGATCTGGAATCGCATTTGAACCTATGAACCAAAAACTGAAAACAAATCTTGTTAGAATCACAAACCTAAAATCGAAATCCAATATTGTACGGCGATCACAAACCCTAGACTTTATGTTATTTCGATCCGATTTTGTTGAAGATGAAGGAGCAGATCTAGGAACACATATGAACGAAATCGAAAACCACTTCAACCCTAAATCCAAACCCCTAATTAAATCAGAAACATTAAACCCTATATAGAAGTGAAAGAACGATCTAGAAAACACAAAAAGTAAACCCTTAAACTCATTTAAAAAGAACAAAATAGAACATGTATAGTAAGAGAATGGGAGGGCCTACAACGGTAGTGTTAGAGACCACACTTGTGGTATGGCATTGATGGTGATTGTTGTGGTGGTGATTATACTGGAGAAGGAGAGAAGCGAGGACAGATGGTGAGATTGAGTTGATGATTATGACATGAGAAGTAAGGATAGATGAAACCCTAAACCCTTAAGCTCATGAGCAAGAAGATCTAATTCTAACGTACTTCAAGTTTCAAATTAAGATCTAATGTGATGAAAATCCTAAACCCAACAGGTTATGGAAGATCAAGATGAATGGGGTCGCCGGTTGGAATTCAAGTCTGGCCAAAGGGGTCGCCAGATAATCAAAAAGTTTCAAAGTTTCATCGATTCATGAAGTTTAAGTATAATAATAATAATAATAATAATAATGAATATAAATATCTAAAAAATCAATGTGACTAGTTTAACCTATTATTGCAGGTCACGTTACACCCAATATGAATTTTGGGCAGTTTAATGTATTAATATTAATAAAGTTTAGTTCGTCATACAAGATATTAAATTAGAGATACTTCATTGCATTTTAGTGCACTTACTTATTAAAAAACTAATACTTTTAAATGTGTATAATTAATAGTAATGAATAGAGATTTAGAAATTCACATTTTTGAAAATGAAAATTTAGACTATTTATTCACGTACACTAACAAATGTATGTGATAACTAATATATAATGCTCACGTACAGTACATTTGTTAAACGTAGACTTTATCTAAATTTGTCACACCACTTGATCTTAATTTCTTTATATTTTTTAAGTGTGAAAATAAAACTAAATGTGGGTGAAAAATCAATAATTTTGTTATAGTGTTTTATACTCTATAAAAACCTAATTGATATATATATATATATATATATATATATACACACACACACACACACACACACACACACATATATATATATATATATATATATATATATATATATATATATATATATATATATATATATATATGCAAAGGTTCAAACGAGAACGTACGAAAACTGCGAGAACCAATCTGAGCCGTCCAATTCCATCTCCTTTAATGTCATTGCCCACCCATGAATTCCTCACATGCACCCTGCCACACTTGATCCTCTCCACGCTTTCCATCCATGAACTTCCCATATCCAAGGAATGGCTAAGATTGGTCTCGCAGTTCTCATACGAAAAACAGTTCTCGTTTGAACCCTCTCCTATATATATATATATATATATATATATATATATATATATATATATATATATATATATATATATATATATATGGTAGGGATATTGTAAAAAGAGAATTAGGATACAAAGAGTAAGGAGAAATACATTTTAAATCAAAAGTCTACAAAAAAGTCTAAAAAGTAGATATTCGTAACTGCCAATTAAGGGCAGTTAAGGGCAAAACAGTAAATGCAAAAAAAAATTGAGCGGGATTTATGGTCTCTTGATTCATCGTCTCTTTGCCCAGATTAAGTACATCCATTTCAACAAACCTAATTACATCCATTTCAACAAAACCAGATTCAACAAACAGATGCACAATTTCGCAAAATAAATTCACAGAATCAACAAGAAATGCACAAAAATTAACAAATAAAATCAATGATAGATACCAAGATTCAACAAGAAACTTGATTCAGAATCAGTCTACAGATTTGATTTGAAATGCCAGTTACAAATCTTGATGAACCAAGAATTTGATGAATAATATTCATCATAGAGAAAGATGCACAGTACAACGAGATTGGGTAAATACAAAAACAGATCTACAAAAAATAAACCATATTTGATTCAAAAAATTAAATTTAATGAATAAATTACAAACCATTTTGCTGCACATGTAAGAAGATGCAAAACTTTGTCTAGATCTGATGCACAGGAGAACGGCGGTGATGAATTGCGGCGGTGATGAACGGCGGCACTGATGTAATTTATGCATCAGATGCACAAATGAAATCGGCGAATCAGTTCTTGAAGAAATCGGCGACGGGAACGTTTTCATTTTGTTTGGACTTCACATGGAGGGCGTATGGACAGCGGCGCTTCACAACGGTGGTTCACAGCGGCGAGGAGGGAGAGACGGAATTAACGAAGAAGAAGGAAAGCGGCCAGATCTAGGGTTTTTTGTGAGAGATGGGGTCACAAGGGGGGAGATCTGGTGGGCATATTACGTAACCGAAAAGGGAAAGAGGTCGACGAGTGGATCCCAGATCTGGTCGGAGAAAGAGCAACGGTGGCCGAACAAAGCAACGGTGGCCGGAGAGAGAGCGGCGCCGATGTGGTCGGCGTCAGTTGGAACTGGACTAGGGTTTTGAGAGGGATGGACGGGAATATAGACGTGGGGTTGTGTTATAGGAAGAGAGAGAAATTTTGTATATTTCTTTAAACTAGCTAATTTGCCCTTTTGATGGTTATGCCACATGTCACTCTCTCGATCCTCCTTACCATTTTTGACATAAAACTCGTTTTATATGACATCCTCAAAGTCTTAATATGGTGGTGACACGTGTCAGTTAGAGTAAGGGTAAAATTGGAATGCTAAAAAAATTCAGCTCTTCCTGTGTTTCTCAAGCGCCACCAGCCTAGGTTCAAAAAAGAAAACTCAAAATCATATAAAATTCATATCTTTATCATGTTTATATTTTTTGACAAAAAAACTATACAGTTGTATTCAGATTTTCATCCTCTTCGAATCAAGATCAGTCTTGCCATCATTCTTATAATTTTTTTTTTGAAAATGCAATCCAGACGAATATGATAAGGATAAACCAAAATGCAATCCCACATAAATGGATAATGATGAACTAAAATGCAAACCTAAATGAATATAATAAAAAGATGAAAATAAATAGAAATGCAACTAGATGAATATGATAACAAGATGATGATGAACCAAAATGCAACTGTATTAATATGATAACAAGATGAAGATGATACCAAATGAATCTAATTGCATTTTACCATAACAATTACATACACAAAACCAAACTGCAAATCAAAACTCTATAATACAGGATGAAACCGTATGAGATAATGGATTAAAATGCACATCAAGATTAAAAAATTACATTTTCAACTATCCCTTTATTCTATAAAAAAACCCTCCTTCTTCAATCCACAGATCTAATCGTGAAGCATCATTCTTCAAAATTTCATGGTGGCAGCAGCGGTTGTCGACTATCAGATCTGAACGAACATTCACGGCGGCGGCGGCGGCTATCGACTTTCAAATCTGCTGTTTCAGATCACCATCGGCGGCTTTTGTCGACTTTCAGATCGACGTCTTACCTCACCACCAACAAATTTTCATCCTCCACCATCACCTACAACAATCGTGATGAGAACGTGAAGAAGATAAGATCGATCGATTTTCCGATTACGACACGGAATACGGACGTCGAGGAGGAGGCTTATTATCTGAACGAAATTTCAGATCGATGGTTAAGACGTTTCAGGTTGGCTTCGAATTTCCGATCTGATTTTGATCGGTGATGAGAGAGAGACCAATGAGAGACAGAGATCGATGAGAGTGCCGGTAGAGAGAAAGAGAGCATGCGATGAAAGAGAAAAGGGGAAAGTGATCTGATCGTTTGATAAGGGGGGAGTATTTAACCAATTTTCCAATAATACCCTTTTACTTATAATTGTTTCTTATAATAGTCTAATTAATTACTAATATGCCATTACCAGATCTCAGCCTTTGATCTAGGTAATCTAAGGGCTCACAATTGGACTACATGGATGTCATCTAAGCATGGGTTTTTATTGATTCAATTTCGTACAGATGTTTACATATAATGTATAAATAATTACAACAAATTAAGAAAATATAGAAAGTTTATTATAGTTGGAAAGTTAAAACTTTTATCTATATCTCTACTACTTTATAAAACAAAAACCTTTCTCTCTCCTTTTCATTTTTAAGGAGTTCTTAAAATAATGTCATCCTTCAATCTCGACCGTCCATTCCTCTTCCATCAAATCTGACCTTACAAATGAGAAATAGGGTTTGAATATGCTCCACCATACGTGCAATCGTCCATACCCTAAAAATGCTTCCATTCCTCTAGATGAAATCCATCTCTGCCATCTCCGGCCGCTGCCTCCAATCATCGTATCTGGCACAACAACTCTTTGCAACTCAAACACCCATCTCCGGCCGCTGCTCCCTTTCGCTGGATGCCCATCTCCGATGGCCGGCCAAAGTCGCCCGCCCCTTAGCCTTACGGGTTTTCTGCCCTCGCTGGGTTGTTCGCAATTCCACTATTCCTTACATGATGAATGATTTGATGGTAATATAAATTCTTAACATTGGATGTATTGCATGTATTAATTATTAAATCGATGAATGATTGAACGGTTTTTCTTGAAGCCTTGCTTCTGAAACTTATGGCAATCTGACGGTTTTAAAAGATTTGTAAGTCACATCTATCTTTGTTTTGTTCTCTTCTTACAGCCTTGCTTCTTCAACGAATGATTGAACCCTCTCTGGAAAATTTTAATATATTGTTCTCTTCTTGCAGAAGGAATGACAAAACCTTTAGAGACTGTGAGTATTATTTGCTTTCTTTGTTGATAGTTAAAATAATTTTTTTGTTAAAATAATCAACACTTATCCATTCTGGTTTCTTAAAGTATTTGTAGCTTTCAGTCTTAGTAATATGAATGGGACAATGTGTTTGAAATTCCATTAGTGGATAATAGCTTAATTATAATATGAATGGGAAGCTTTAAGAGCTGCTCAAGGATATGAAATAATCAGACGGTGAATAATTAAGGAATTTCTATTTTGATCTTATTTAATCATAATCGTATGGATTTGTAGAGGTTTAATGGAGTCTGATTTTGAAAATGTAGTTAAACAAGATTGCGGTATTGATAGCGAAAAGTGTGGTATTGATGGCGAAAAAAGCAGGATTCTTGGCTATAGAAATGAAATCGATGAAATCTGATCTTTATTTTATGCAAGAAAGATGCAGCATTCTTGAAGAAGAAAGCAGGCGGCTTCGAGACGGATTTGTGAAAGGAAATCAACCAGATGAAGATGATCTGGTATGCTCTGAATTTTCATGTTTTAAAACAAAACATTATTACCAGAAAATTTAATACTCATTGAAACAAATATGTTTGAATGTGAAGGTGAGGCTTCAATTGGATTATGTACAAATTAAAGATCTATGCTAGCACTCGATGAATTTTGAAGTCATAACGACCGACGCCCCCTGTGCTTCCGATCATGATGCCATCAAGAAGGGATCCGTCTCAGGTCTGTTTCTATGATTCTCAGTTAGTTCAATCACATAACGTGTTTTTATGAGTTTCAAATTTTCAATTTATGTCAGCCACATGATCACTTGGTCTCACAAACTTTTTGAAACTCAATGTTACCGGTTATCGAATACCTGAGTCGCCTTCTCATCATTTGTATATATTTTCTTTCCTACATTGAATTGATCAAATTGAAGTGCGGTTGTATAAACATTACAGCTGTGTTGTTGCTTTGGATCGCCAATGCACTCCATGTTAAGTGTCGCTTAATCATTTGTTGTGTTTTAAATATATCTTTTGTGAAGCCAAGTTTTGTACTAAATAAACTTGTGTAGTTCATCTGGTTCAACGCTCATGTATATTCATTGCAATTTATATGTCAAGTTCTGTCAAATCACAAAAGTGTTAAGTAATTGATCCAACTTCAACTACTTATAACCCAACTCATTATTATAGTGTATTTGTCAATTCACAAAATGAATGTTAATTTCTCATCATATACACTTTGTTGTGCAGTGATTTGCAAGGAACTTCAATGGAGGGACCAATTCCTTCTACAATATCTCTGTTGACAAACTTAGAGGAAATGTGAGCACTTTATTATGCCTCCACTTCATTTTGTTGAGTTTTCTGTCAAAAATTGGGTAATATTTTTGAGCCCTGAAAATACTTCATATTTTCAGGTTGGTTGAGTTTAGTAATGTGTTCAAATGGATCTTTTTATTACATTTTAAAAGGGGATGGGTTTGTTGCATTGTATACTATTCACAGCTGATGGTCTTGGGGAATTGTTTACAGGTTGTTAAAGGTGTGGGGTACTGTTACATTGGTGATAAAAAACAATTTGAAGCCTTTAATATTTGTGTATGTGGTCTGGAAACAGGGGAGTAAAGACAATTTGAGTTTAAGTTTGGTGTAAAAAGGGGTGCAAAGCATTTATCATTACTGTTTTTTGATGTCTGTTGGTGGTGGTTACTGTTCACGCTTAACAGTAACTGGAAAATATGGTCTTTTAAATGTTGGTACTTAAATCTGTGTTTAGGTATCTATTTCAAAGTTGTTGGAATTGTTAGCAGTTGTTGCATTGAGTGGGTATTGTTCAGGCAATCAACAATACAATTTCTTTTCGTGAATTTGCTTATCATGGGGAGAGATATGCATAAAATAGCTCATAGGATGCAGATTCTTTGAGTCTTGTTCATTGTTCGACTGAATCATCGAATCATTGTTCTATTATTATTCTTTTTTTGGTTCTAATTTCTAAATGCTAATTTGCTAAAGTTTTTTTAATTATTATTTAAAAGGTCATTGTATCATTTTTCGTCTGGAAGACTGGAACTGGATGAGTGCAGAGTGCTTGGCTTGCTATTGTCTATTGATCAATCAGATTTCACATAATCAAAAAGACAAAAACCAGGTCTAAGTTCTAATCCTTTGTCTTTTCTAATTATTTAGATGTTTATTGTTTACTTAATTAGTTATTTACTTGCTGTCGAGTTTTAGAGAATCTGCCCAGGGCCCAAAAATTATTTGGGCCGGCCCTCACCATTGATATTGCCGGTCGTTTTATTCTCCTCATCGTCGATCTCCATTCTTCTCTTAATGGCGATAGCAATCCTTCCTTGCATTTTGCCGTTTGGAACCGATGGCACCTGTAAAGTCAAAATCAAGAGCTAAAGAGAGGGTAGAAGTGGCGATTAGCAGCAAGGGCCATCTAGATCTGAAATTGAAGCATTAAATCGGGACCATACAGCGATACACTTCAAGTTGCGACTAATTAAGGTTAGTTCAATTCCATTTCCAAAGTCTGAATTATAGTTTGAAGCACCAAATCGGTATAATTTTCTGTTTTTTTATTGCAGCTCTATTCGTATTACAGAAGCTCTTGCTCTTTTCGTGTTCGTATCGCTTTAAATCTGAAAGGTTTTCATTTCACGTGTTATAATATCGATGCTCCTAACGCATGAAGTTATAATAAAAAAACATTAGCTAACTGTTTCCTCTTTGTGGATTGCTAACATGACTTGATTATGAATACAAAGCGGTTAATATGCTTAAAGGAGAACATCGAAGCCCTGGTAAATGCCTAATTTCTTCAATTAAACCTTAATTCATTTGAATTTCGTGAAATTACTTGAGATTCTGCCTATGAACATTATTTGTAACTTAATCCCTTATCTAATTTAGAGTTTTTAAATCTTAATCGTATTGGGTATGTCGCTGCGTGGATGGTGACTTAGTAATTGCTAATTCTTTTGCAATTGTAATGGTGAGTTTTTAGTTATTGTTGGTTTACTAAATTCTGCTTCAAAATCGATGTAATGGCTAGAGATAAGTGTAATATAATTTGATTGTTTCACAGATGAGGCTAGGATGGTGCTGGCCATCGGCGAGTTTATTTTTTACACAATGATTGATCTTGCGGATAGATTTGATAGTGTCGATGTTTATTTTTCCTACTTCGAAGTAGATAGTTATGTGGAAATGTAGACATCTAGATTGTCATCTACTTACGTTGTCAACACTAAATCTATATCTTTTTAATATTGCAATCTTAACATCAAACTTCCATATAAACTAGATGTGATTAATGTTAAATTGCTCTATCTAATTTACACAAAAAATATAGTAACATGATTTCGCCGTCAGACACCATTTGTAACTGTTATTGCCATGTCGTATATATTGTAGACAATCACGAACTTACCAGTATCCCTCTTTATCTGCCGCCGCCGCATTGCGAGGGTACCCCACTAGTCTATACTAATATATAAAGCATTTAGGTTTCTCTCTGATCCTAAATGTCTTAAAACTCTTAAAATTAAGTAGTACAAATGTTTATGTATCATGTACAAACAATTACAACACACTAAGAAATTATAAAAAGTTAATTATAGTTGGAAAGTTGAAACTTTTAAATAAATCTATACTAATATATAAAACATTTAGGTTTCTCTCTCCTAAATGTCTTAAAACTCTTAAAATTAAGTAATACAAATGTTTATGCATCATATACAAACAATTACAACACACTAAGAAATTATAGAAAGTTAATTATAGTTGGAAAGTTGAAATTTTTAAATAAAGTAACATGTAGGTGGAGAACCGTAGAGTTAATGATGAACTTATACACCATTATAAGAACTACTTTTATAATAATTTAAAAAAAATCAATTAAAGCAAATTAAATTAATAATTACAAAAATTTAATAATGTGAACATTTCATATATGCAGAGTTTTTTATATGGGTAACAAGACAAATATAATAATATTAAGATGCTAACACTCTTGCATTTTACCAATCAATGTAAAATTTTATTAACTCAGGTTAATTTAGAAAAAAAAACACGATATTCCATTTTGCATTTTATCAATCAATGCTAACACTCTTGCATTTTATTCGCCACCGCTACATTGCGCGGGTTCTATGTTAGTAATTATATTATGTATTTATTTAAAATTATTTTTAAAACTAAAATTACATGTCACGTTTCATATCACCTGCCACATCAGCGTAACTTGTGACACATCAGCAAGCAAACTTGGTGTTGCGGGTTAAATATACAAAACAGTAGTTTTTGAAAGTATGATACATCAAATAGTAAGTTTTAAAGTTTGATACACATAATAGCAAAAGGTGACAACTTGAATACATATCCCATAACTAAACACATTTTTTTATCCTTCAAGTTTGTAACTATTTTTAGTTTTGGTCCCTTGATATTATATAAATTTAATCATATTTACTTTTAATATTAACCATTAATTACTAATTATATTTAATTAAGTATTATTAATACAACTAAATTAACCTTAATTACTAATATCACGGGTCAATACTACGTTAGTAACATGTATTTTCATTACAAGAAAACTGATTTTTAGGAGCGAAACTTTTAGAGGCGACATGTGTCGCCCCTAAAAACTGTAAAAAAATTTGGCTTACAAAAGTCTTATTTTAACGTCTAGGGGCGATATAAGTCTCTTCTAAAGGTGATTTTAATTTTTTTCCAATTTCTTCTTTCTTCAAAATAGTGACTATTCTTTTAGAGTTTTATATTTTTACTGAACTTTTTTATAAGCTTTTAGGAGCGACCGGTCGCCTCTAAATGTGGAAAACCTTTTTCCCGGGTGTTCACGGTTTGGAGGCAAACACTAGTACAAAAAAGGACATTTGCCACACCAAAAAACCGTGACCATAGACCTTTAGCCACGGTTATTTTTTTCATTCAAATCGTGACCAAAGGTCGCGTCACTATTGATGCCTTATGCCTACATTTATTTTCCGTGAGTAAATCATATAAAAAACCGTGGCCAAATGTTTTTTTAGTCTTGACATACCATAGCTTTCAAGCATTAAAAAAATTACAGATTATATATAACTTATTGCATTAGTATGTAACTATTAAGCAAGTCACGTATCAGCAGACTTGGTTAGTTATTTGTTTTACAAATTAGCAACTTGGTTAGTGTCTTGTTTGAACAAGTAACAAATTAGCAACTTGGTTAGTGTCTTGTTTGAGCAAGTCATAAATTAGCGACTTGGTTAGTGTCTTGTTTGAGCAAGTCATAAATTAGCGACTTGGTTAGTGTCTTGTTTGAGCAAGTCACAAATTAACGACTTGGTTAATGTCTTGTTTGAGCAAGTCACAAATTAGCGACTTAGTATCTTGTTTGAGCAACAAATTTATGTTTTTTTTAATATGTAAACACAACAAACACGACGCACACACATGATGTGTGGGTGATATAACTCTAAAAATTCTCGCACCATTATACATAAGTTATAAATTATAACTCTAAAAATTTCAAACACATCTCTAATAGTTATATGTTATTTTTTTTAAACTGTAACTATAAAATACTTATATTTATATTTTTTTCTTAAAGCATGACCGGTGGTTATTTATAGCTTAAGAAAATAAATTAAACGATTACCATAAAAATGCTTATAGTAAAATATCTCTTCTTCGACAATGACTGTTATTTTCTTTTAGACACACATAAGAAATTAAACAGTCACCATTAAATAAAAATAGTCATAAATTTGTTTTTTCTTAAACCGTGACAAAAATCCATATATACTAACATGTTTTTTTCTTAAACTGTGACTACTAATTCCTTTTAGTCACACTAAATAAAATAAACCGTGACAAGAAAATACTTATAATCACGGGTTTTCGAGAATATTGTTTATATTTAGTCACTCATAAGAAACTAAACCGTGTCTATAGAACACTTATAGTCACAACATTTTCTTTTATCATGATAAATATTTACTTTTAGACATACTTAATCAATTATAGTGTGACCATAAAACACTTACTAAATAAATGTGTGTCAATAGTTTATAAGTCTCTTGAAAATTGCTTACAGCATCCGCTAACTGCGTTTCGACGGTAAGTTTTATTCTTTTTTCTCAGAAACTACATTAATAAATCGACTTATTCGTGGTTTTTGTGTTTGTATCTTGACTATATCTGTCAATTATTACGCCGTAGAATGTATTTTGCTGTTTGCGGAGATTAATTCGAGGTTTTGTGGTGAAATCGGAATAGTTGGATTGAAACCTAGCAATTGATGTATATTAAGAAGCTGAATTTAAACTTTAATGGTTTACTATATTGGGAGTTGACTGATTTGAGATTTTTTATTCTAGGGTTTTTATGTGTTGGGAAAATGTTGTTTATATTATTGAAGTTTAATTCACTCTATTTATATGTAGCTCTGATGATTGTATGGTGATGAAGCATGTTTAATACTGCAGTTCTTATTATTTAATAAGAAGTTTAATACTGCAGTGAACCAAACAGGCCCTTAGAGTTGTGTTATATATAGTCTATGTAAAAAACATAGTCTCAAGGGACAATTACAACCTTTGGATATGGTGTAGTAGTTCGTGGATGGAGAGTGTGAAGGGGGACATGGGTAGGCATGAGATTAAGGAGGGAAAAATAAAGGGAAAGAGAGGGGAAGATGGACGGCTTAGATTAGTCCCTTAGGACTAAGATTACAACTTGGATTAGATTTAATAAAGCTCTATGAGCTTATTAGAATTTTGAGTAACTCACAAGCCAAATTTTCAAGACTATGAGCTTAAGTAAGTCATAAGCCTAAAATATGGACTTATGAGGTTATCGAAATTCTAATAAGCTTGTAAATCGGAAAAATAAGCTAATCCAAACACCCTTTTAGGTTCTAAGAATCTGTCTTTTATATCTGCTACTTTACCTCTTGTTTTATACTTGTAAATGCTATTTGATTATTCGCTTATTATTTTCCTGTCAAGCTCATAATTTAATAAAATTCTGATACCACGGTAAAGTTTATCCAAAAATAATATTTAAAAGCTTATGATCATGGACAAGGTAAGCAGTGTCGAACCGAATAAAGCCTATGAGACGTTGAACATAAAATGAAATAATCTAAATTTTAGCAATAAGTATGAACAGGGGGTGTTCTCTTCATTCACTACAAAAAAAAACACCATTTGCGGCGACATTTGTCGCCGCTAAAAGCCAAAATAACGCCGCTAAACATATTTTGCGGCGACATGTCGCCGCAAAAAGGTCGCCGCAAATACTTCGTCCCAAATAACATTTTGCGACGTCCATTTTTACTTTTTGCGACGACACTCAACGGGACCACCTTCCGCCACGTGGATACTTTAAGGACGTTTTGCGGCGACATGTGTACTTTTTGCGACGTCAGTGTCACCGCAAAAAGGCAAAAATAAAATCAGCAGCTATTGCTGCATTTTGCGTTTTCCACCCGTTTTTAACCGGGCAATATTCAGCAGCTATTGAATATTAACACTAATTAAAGATTAACAATTGATAACAATAAGCTAACATCATTAACAATAAATAATAATCTAACATTGATCTAATTTCTAACATTATTAGTGTACTAACAATGATTAAAGATTAAAAGTAATTAGCACTAATCTATCATTATTGACAATAGATAATAATCAAACATTATCAAATAAACTATAACATCATCATCATATAAACTATTTAACACATTATTAGTATACTAACAATACTTAAACATTAACACTAATTAACAATAATCTAAAATTATAACACTAAATATAATCTAACATAATGAATTTAAATTAACAACTAGATTAATCAATTATTTAACACATTATTAGTATACTAACAATACTTAAACATTAATACTAATTAACAATAATATAAAATTATAACATAAAATATTATCTAACATAATGAATGTAAATTAATCTAACACTAATTAATCTAATATTAATTAACAATATTATCTAACACTAATTAATCTAACATTAATTAACAATAGCCTTAGATTAATAAATTAATACCACTAATTAACAATTAAATAATTTAAATTACTAACAAAAAATAATAATAATCAAAACACAAACTAATAATAACCTAAACTAATTAACATTAATATATAACATTAATATATAAATAAATAAAAAATACCTCAATGGGGAGGAGGAGGTCGACGGAGGCGGTGGAAAGATTCTGACCGGCGGCGGCGGCGGCAGAAGGTGGTCGACGGCGGCGGCTAATAGAGGAGGAGGAGATAACTTGTAACAAACAAAACACAAACATATAAGAATCTAAAAACAAAAACCCTAGATTTATAAACAAAAAAAGGGGATTTTTACCTCAAATACGAGTCGCCGGCGCCAGAGGAGGAGGCCGAACAGCGGAGGAAGAAGGGTGGTGAGAGGCGGCGGCGATTTCGACGGTGAGAGGGAGCGGGGGCGAGAGGCGTTCGACGAGAGTGAGAGAGAGCTCCGGGCTCGGCGGTTTCCACGGCTGAGAGAGGCTCCGGCCGGCGGTGGTTTCGAGAGAGAGAGAGAGCTTCGGGAGAGAGAGAGACGGGAGCAAGTAAATGGCAGAAAGAAAGCTGAAAAACCCTATATCTCGTAAAATTTTTTGCGGCGACGCCTTTAGCGGCGACATGTGGCCTTTAGCGGCGACATATATATTTTATTAATAAAGAAAATCGAAATTCGTTTTAATTAAATAAATAAAATAAGAAAATCCTTTTGCGGCGACGTATTTGCGGCGACGATGCACTTTTTGCGGCGACGATGAATATTTTAGGGGGGAACTAATCCCGCCATGGTTTTCGGTGGGAAAAAAAAGAGGGAAAGCCTTTTAGCGGCGCTACGTGTCGCCGCTAACACCTTTTTGCGGCGACATCTTTAAAACAGATGGTAGTGGGCCCAAATTTTGTCGTTTAGTGGGTTTTTAACGGCGACATATGTCGCCACAAAAAGTTCACGTGGCAAAAACGTATTTTTCTTGTAGTGATTGTTGGCAATCGTATTTATATCGCAGTCTGCTGCATAGATAGTACTTAATGTCAACCGTAGCTTTGAACTATGTAATTAAGTAATCAACTTCTGAGTACTTAACTAGGCATATTTTCAAATCCACAAACACATGTTGCGATAAATATCATATTTTGAAGGATCAATTTATGAATTAGCATAAGCTTTACTATATGTCTCATATCTTGAATTTTGTATATTGCGTCTAATGAGATATTATTGACTAACAGTTATTTCTTAATTTATTTAATTTTTTTACTTTTTATGTTTGTTGTTGTTTAGACATGATGCATGAGAATGAGGGTTCTGTCCCTGTTACACACACTGGACGAATTCGTCGCCCTAGAGGTTCAAATGAGGTAATGAAATCTCGTATGAGCATGGTTTACTCAAATTACCGTAATAGGTGACAAAAGTAGTTCTTTTTCATTTCTACTCTTAGCAATACAGGTACAATATATATGTAAAACAAGGGGTGAGTGTTTAGGAAACTATAAACTATTTTTGGTGTAATTAACTATTCGATCCCTTAAATAATGGGCATTCCTAATATTTATGATTCTAATTGAGATCTTCACAGCTGGTAATTGAGAGAGTCACGCCTACACTCCCCCTCAAGATGGTGCGTAGATGTCTCTAACACCTAACTTGTCAAGTGAGTCGTTAAAATTTCTACTCGAGACTGCCTTGGTGAGGATGTCAGCTAACTGGTCCTTTGCTTTAACGAAGGGAAATCGGATGATTTTCTCTTCCAGATTTTGTTTGATGAAATGCCGGTCTATCTCCACATGCTTGGTGCGATCGTGTTGAACCGGGTTGTGAGCTATGTCGATGGAGGCCTTGTTATCACAGAATAAATTCATTTCCGAGTTTAGAGGAAAACCAATCTTGTTAGCGGCCTTTTAAGCCACAGAAGTTCACATAGCCCTTTTGACATGCCTCAGAACTCAGCTTCAGCACTAGATAAGGCTACCACCTTCTGTTTTTTACTTCTCCATGTAACTAAATTCCCTCCTACGAATTTGAAGTAGCCCGCAGTCGACCTTCTATCCAAGATATTAGTTCCCCAGTCAGAATCAGTGTACCCTTCAATACTGAGATGGCCATTCTTTGAAAACATAATCCCTTTCCCTGGAGATGACTTCAAGTATCGGAGAATCCGAGTTACGGCACCCATGTGGTCTTCACTTGGGTTATGCATAAATTGGCTTACCACACTAACGGCGTAAGCGATGTCCGGTCGAGTGTGAGATAAGTAGATGAGCTTTCCTACTAATCTTTGATATCTCCCCTTATCAGCAGGCACTTGATCCAAATATTCTCCAAGTCTGTGGTTTTGTACAATTGGTGTGTCCACTGGTTTACAATCTAGTAATCCCACCTCCTTCAACAAGTCTAGAATATATTTACGTTGAGAAAGAAATATGCCCCTTTTTTATCTTGCAACCTCAATTCCAAGAAAATATTTTAGTCCTCCAAGGTTCTTCATTTCAAATTTTGTAGATAAGTTCTCTTGAAGCCTCGAGATTTCTTCAGTGTCATCTCCCGTAATTATCATATCATCCACATAAACTATCAATGTTGTTACCCTATTTTGTCGGCGTTTTAGAAATAAAGTATGATCAGCATTACTTTGGTAATAGCCATATTTTCTCATTGCTGAACTAAGTCGGCCAAACCATGCTCGCGGAGATTGTTTTAACCCATACAATGCCTTTTGTAATTTACAAACAACTTTGTTTCCGATTGGTGTCGTATACCCAGGAGGGACATCCATGTAAACCTCCTCTTCAAGGTTTCCATGAAGGAACGCGTTCTTCACGTCGAGTTGATGTAGTGGCCAGTCCAAGTTTGCTGCAAGAGATAGTAGGACTCTAACCGTGTTCAGCTTAGCCACCGGCGAGAAAGTTTCTGAGTAATCTATGCCATGTGTCTGTGTAAAGCCTTTAGCTACTATTCTCGCCTTGTATCGATCAATTAATCCATCGGCCTTATATTTTATTGAGAAGACCCATTTGCACCCCACTACCTTTTTTCCATCTGGTAATGGGACTAACTTCCATGTGTCATTTTTCTTTAGGGCATTTAGTTCCTCTTGCATTGCCTCCACCCACTTTGGATCCCTCAAAGCCTCATCAACACTATTAGGAGTATGACAGGAAGATATTGTTTGAATGAAAGTTTTAAGTGGCTTAGATAAGCCTTGAGTACATACATAATTTGCAATTGGGTACTTGGACTTCCTTCCTTCTTGATGATCTGGGCTGTATCTATCCGGCGGTTTCCCACGGTTGTGTCGGGGAGGCAAGACAAACCCAGTTTGTGTAGCCTGTGTAGGAGTACTTACCTCAGGAACATTCTCAAATTGGGAAGAAAAATTACCATTTCCAAATTCTTCAATTCCAGGTTCAACTTCGGCATCTGATTGTTCAATTCCCGGGTCAACTTCGGTTTCTAATGCTTCTTGAAAAGGTTCTTCATATTTGTTACCAACATCATCTGTATTTTGATCAGTTTCTTTTCTCCCCATGATTCAACACCATTATTTCCATCACTTTCGTCATTTCCACCAGCTTTTTTATTGTTATCTTCATTTCCACCAGCTTCTTCACATGGTTCATCTTTTTTATCCTCACCTGCATCTTTATTTCCATCAGCTTCTTCATGCTCACTTATTGGGGCTATTAACCAATTCAACTCTTCACCTTGAATCTCCCCCTGAAGGGAAGAATTGTTAATCTGTGATGAGTAAAAGCTTTCTGATTCAAGGAACGTGACATCCATGGTAATATACGTTTTTTTCGTATAATCCAAGAGTCGTTATGACAAGTAGTAGAGCTATAGAAAACTTGACCATGATTACCTTCATCACAGGATAATGTAGTAGATGGAACCTCGGGAAGAAATGAGAGTTCTGACTCACCCATGGCCACAGCTGCACGACCCAATACTGATTCGGTTGTAGAAGCCTCACGTTTTTTCCGAGCCTTTAACTCATGCCACCAGTCCGGGTATCCATGTACTTTAAAACAGGTTTCCAAAGTATGTTTCATACTCCCACAATGACTGCATTTGTTTCCATCTGAGTGGCCTTTAGGTCGTGATAACGATGCACTTTTTTGTATCTGACCAGATTTCATGCCCTTGATAGCCATGACATCAGCATTACCCACTGTTTCAGCATCAGATTTCATCACAGTTTGTCAAAGTTCTTCTCTGCGAATGTGAGCATATGCCTGCTCAATTGACGGAAAAGGTTTCATTCGAAGTACATCGCTTCGAACGTGATCCAATCGATCATCTAATCCATCAAGAAAGGTATAAACTCGTTCCTCCTGTATAATGGAGTTAAAGATTTTTATATCACTTTCACATTTCATTGGGTTTGGTCGACGAAAGTCGATTTCTCTCCACAAACCCTGCAGATTGTTGTAATATTGATCCGTTTTCTTGCTTCAGCCGAGAGACCCGGCGTCTCAAGTCATAGACCTGAGAGGTATCAGTTCCATCAAAAAAAGTAGTAGCAGCAAAGTCCCATACCTGCTTAGCTGTTGGATAACGAATAAAGTTTACAACCAAAGAGTGATCCATGGAGTTGATCAGCCATCCTTTCACCATGGCATTCTCAGTGCGCCACTTGGGGTCGTTTTCTGGTGGTCTCCGTTGATGTATCCCAACTTGTCTTTTCCTGAGATATACATCTCAACAACCTGGGACCATAGCCCATAGTTAGAACCATCCAACTTGATGCCGATAGGAGCAACAGGGGAATCAATAACAGATGTGGTAGAGGCCTGGGATCGTCTGTGATCTTAGATGAAAGATCATTCAGTAGGTTTTCATTCAAGGTTTCTGAATCAGACATGGTGACCAAGCAGAATTTTGATTGTGCTTAATCAGAGAGCAGAGCGTGCTCTGATACCATGACAAAAGTAGTTCTTTTTCATTTCTACTCTTAGCAATACAGGTACAATATTTTATATATGTAAAACAAGGGGTGAGTGCTTAGGAAACTATAAACTATTTTTGGTGTAATTAACTATACGATCCCTTAAATAATGGGCATTCCTAATATTTATGATTCTAATTGAGATCTTCACAGCTGGTAATTGAGAGAGTCACGCCTACAATAGGAATATTCAATTTCTTAACGGTTTTTTTTTTTCTGTAGAATTTTAAGTAAATTGGCCGTTTTTAATGTTGTACCAGGTTCCAACTGATGTTGACCAACCAAACGGAACCAAGTTGCTTACAAATCAATGTTGGTTCGCGCATACTCGACTATTTGGATGATTGGCAGTTTTATATTTATTGTTTACATGGGTCATCTTTATATATGGGCAATGATTGTCATCATTCAAATCTTCATGGCAAAAGAACTCTTTAATCGATTAAGAAAAGCACATGAAGACAAACAGCTTCCTGGATTTAGATTATTAAATTGGTAAGCGAATAATTAATATGTTGGTATTTGATTTTCTTATTATGATATTGCTTTAATTAACGAGTATTGTGGTTCAAGGCACATTTTCTTCACGGCGATGCTATTTGTATATGGTCGGATTCTTAGTCAACGCTTGGTCAACAATGTTACAACGGACAAGTTTTGGTACAAACTTGTTGGAAACTTAATCAAATATCATATGGCTACCTGCTATTTCTTGTATATAATAGGTTTGTCATGTCTGAGACCTTGATGTTTTTTGTTTTTTCTTTTTCTTACAAGACACGTTTTCACACATTTTAAACTTTGATCATTTTTTTTTATCTGTGTAGGTTTTGTGTGGTTCATTCTCTCACTGAAGAAGAAGTTGTACAAGTTTCAGTTTGGTAAAGTGACCAGTTCATTGGTAGGACCTACTGATTTTTGTTGTGAGGGTACATGACTGGTCATGTTGAGGATCTTAATCCGTAGTCGACATATATTATTTCCATGTTCTTAAAAAAACTTGTAAACACACGCAAAATTTTACATAAATCATACATTTTTATCAATTTAATACTTTTGTCTGGACTTCTTCTTGGTGTTCTTGAAGGTTATTCAAAGCTTCATATGTGGCCTTAGTTTTCTCCATCTATTTATTTAATAAAATACATATTCCATGGCTTTTTGAAGATGCTCTTGAATGTTGTTGGTCTTCTACCACTACCCACAACCGTTTGAAAACCACCAAATCCAACCCCAATTCAAAGATATCGAAACCCAAACACATCATCATCATATTGGAAGTACGAAAGAAACCCAAAAATCTCAAATCAAGACAAGAATCAAACTCAAATCTCAAAAATACTAAAATCTAACAAACCTAACAAACAAACAAAAAAATCCCAAGGAGCAAGAAGAGGGAATTTGACAGTGTAAGAAGGGATAGCAGAATGCCACCAGCAGCGGCGGTATGTATGTGGGTCAGCGGTAGGGGCGGTGTAACACCCGAGGTTAGAGAATGCTTCATATAGTATTATTAAGTGTTTATGGTTATTGTATTATTTTATTAGTGTGTGTGTTTAGTCTATTAGTATGTTCAGGGACCAGAATCGTCAATCTTTGAAAATTATATAGTACAGGGGCTTATGGGTCAATAGCTCATAGTTGAAAAATTATATATAGGCTTAAATTTTAAAAATTAAATCATTTTCTCCCTTCTTGAACTCTCTGGAGAAAACACACACACACTAGAACACACAATTGTGAAGGAATCAGAATTGAGGTGAAATTGAAGCTGAATTCTAGTGCATTGAAGTGTTGAAGTAATCAAACAAGGTCAAGGTATGTTAATCTTAGTCAATTCATGTTCAATTTTGGAGTTTTAGGGATTTTATCATGTTCTAAGAATCAATCAGTTAATTGAGGTGTTTTAGTATGTTATTAGCTGTTATTAGATGTTGTTTGAGGTGTAGGAAAACACCTCTTAGCTTAGATGATGTTTGCATGTTGGTTTTGGTCGGAAATCAGAGGTCTGTTCGGTTCAGACCTGCTGAGTTCGTAGCTAACACGGGCGTGTTCGTCAAGAACAAGCAATGCTTAAAGCCGTGTTAGTAAACACGGCCGTGTTTATATAAAACACGGCCCGTGTTAACCCTAAGTAGGGTACATGCCATGTTACTAAAACACGGCTGTGTTGGCAAACCCTAACACGGGCGTGTTATGACCTAATTAGCACGGGGTGTGTTGTGTAACACGGGGTTAGCTGTCAGTATTCAACACGGGCGTGTCAAGTGGAACACGGCCGTGTCTAGTACAGTAAAACAGAACAGAATGCAGTAGTTAACAGGAAATTATTTGCTAAATGTGTTAGGTGCTCGCTCAGTTACCAAGTGATATTAATCAGTAGTTTATACAGTTAATCAGCATTAACAGAAATACAGGTTAGTATACTGGACTCTCTTAATATGTTCAATGTGAATGTTAACATGTTTTCAGTCTTGTTATGTGGTTCAGCTTATAGCATACTGTTTAATACAGTATGGCTCAGTAATAGCGCAGTACTGTGGCTCAGCTTTGTATGTTTACTTGTATCAATTATGTGTTGCATTTTATTGTGCATGTTATGATTATTTGGTATGCTCACTAAGCTTTATAGCTTACAGTTCAACTTACATATATTTTGTAGGTGAAGGACCCAGCAAGGGCAAGGCTCCAGCTTGACAGAATTGTAGAAAATCTTTTTGTTAAAATGTCTTAATGCGCCCCTTTGTAAAACTTGTGGACATGTGTTTGTTAAACCTTATACTTATGGATCAGTTTCTCTAACTTTTGTTAAAGTGGTTTTATCTATGAAATATCCAGTTTTAATATTATGAAAATATGTTTTGAAATTCGGGGCGTTACAACTTGGTATCAGAGCCAAGGTTTAAGGGATTCAGGCTGGAGTAATCTACAGTCTGGACTTAAACCATGGTTTTGAAACAGAACTGTCAACTGGAGTTATGTCACTTAGTGAGCATACTTGTTAGGTTTATGTTGTTGTTGGATTGTATATGTTTAGTATTGAGATAAATACAGCATGCAGTAGTGTATGAGTAGACAATTAGTTTATAGTATAGAGACTACATGATTTTATGTGTAATATGATGTGTTATATGACTGACCTAAGCTTGTGGAATGGGATATTTAGTGGTAAAATTAAGGTTAAATGGTATATAGTGGGTTTGAAGTAATATAAGAGCTCGTATTACTACAAACACATGGTGTACATTTAAGCTTAATGGAATCATGAAAATATCCTGTGAATCAAGTTAGGGGTAATGTGTGATAGTAACAGAAGTATATGATAAGGCCATAGTAGGTCATGTGAATAGTATAATGTAAGTTAGGGGTATGCATCTAACCAACTGAGAGGTTCAGCTAAAGACTGGTGGGAATTAGAAGTAAAACAGAGGGGATAAATGAATAAACTTTCGTACTTGCTCTTGTGCACCCGAGAACAAGGTTAGGTATGCATCTAACCAAATTCAAAACTTTACGTTCAAAAACACTTTTGATTGTTAAACCGAAAATCAATAAACTTTAATGGTTAAACCATTATCGTCCTTTATTTTTATATTATTTTGTTATTCTTTTTAACACAGTTTTGGGGGATAAATGTTTTGACTTGAGAGGGCCTTTTTTTACAGATTGTAATGAATCTCTCCTCTCTCGTATGAAGAGCAAAGAGAATTGTATGCGAAACTTGGGCAGGTAATTAAGGAACGACAGTTTGGTGAATCCTGAAAAGTGCGTATTTATTTGAGAGTATATTGTAACTTGGATTTTGTTAAAGCATCTACTTGTTGTATAGTAGTAACTCTTCGACTTCAATTCGTTTATTAGAACTATGAACCTATTTGTAATCTAATTATTTAAACAAAATAACAAGTACGTGGGTACTGTGTATGTTAGTTTTAATTTTATTAAATTTATGAGTATACAAGACTTGTCACATATAATTTATAATTACCTGTATAAAAGGTTAATTAACGATCTATTGTTATATCTAATGGTTAAACGAGAAAAATAGATACAAACATTAAGGGGGCGTTTGGTTGAAACAAAGGAATGAGAATGGAAATGGCAAAAGAAATACAAAGGAATGGAATGAGCATTCCTTAGTATTATCATTACCATTGATATTGTTTGATTCATATGGTTAATTATTATTTATTTATAGTAGCCTAATTAGTGGAAATTGCCCGGTGGTAAATTATGCCGATAATGATTGTGACAAGTGGTTGTGGTGGGATAGTCGATGGCAGGTGGTGGTGGCGGCGACGGCTGCGGTCGGTGGCGGTGGCGGTGGCGGTCGGTGGTGGTAGCGGAGGTTGATGGCCGGTGGTGGTGGTGGCGGCAACGGTCGGTGGTCGGTGGTGGTGGCGGCGGTCGGTAGTGGTAGCAGTTGGTGGTGGTAGCGGCGGTCGATGGCCGGTAGTGGTGGTGGCAGCAACGGTCGGTGTCCGGTGGTGGTGGTGGCGGCGGCGGCGGTGGTCGGTGGTGGCGGCGGTCGACGGCGGGCGGGGGCGGCGACAGTGGTCGTTAGCGGTGGCGGTCGGTGTCAGTGACGCCAGTGGGTGGTGGTAGCGATATTGGTGGTGGTCGGTGCGGATATACACATACATGAATCCATTCCCCAATTCCATTACCCCCAATTTATTGGGGAATTGTTAATTCCCCATTAATGGGTAATGATTGATTATATTTCACCTAAACAAGCAATATTAATGACTACCATTCTCATTCCTTACCCCATAAACCCTCTAACCAAGCACACCCTAAGTGTCAAAATTGTAAGGTGTAAGCATAAACAAAGTCATAAACCCTTATATTTGTTTTTTTTAAAGCAATTGCTATGTAGAGACTAGAGAGTAAAAGAACACTTGTAGTGGTGGGTGACCAGTCAAGAGAGCCGGTGAGTGTCGATTTTTCTTATTGTCCACTACTCCTCCCTTGTCGTGTGTTGCTTGTCATCCAAATGACGAGCTAAATAGAGGAGAAAGGTTTTTTTTTTTTTTAAATAATGTGGAGGTTAGTGATAATAGTCATCACAATGGTTCTTTAATCATAAGATAGTTATACAATGGAAAAAAACTGAGGTGAGGATGTAAGGGTAAATTACGCTTTAAAGTGTACCTGTTAAAGAGGCTTACCTCAAAACGTTGTTTTATGGATTACTTGATATTAATAACAATAATAATAATCTTTCAATATAAATAAAAGATTAACGTAGTCATTTAGATAAAATTTATTAGATGATGTAGACCTTTCATTTATTATAGAGTTAATTACTGAAATCGTCTCTGTGGTTTGACGAAAGTATCTGGTTTGGTCCTTTAAGTTTGGAATTACTAGGATGGTCCCTACTATTGCATATAAGTCTCATGGTTAGTCCCTGAAATAAACTTCCATCCATTTCAGCCGTTAAACTTTTCGAAATGACTATCTTGCCTTTATAAAACATTGAACACTCGGTCCGTGTAGTTTCTAGATAGTTTCTTATTTAGTCCCCTTATACTTATTCTATTGATTTATTATATATATAATTAATATAATTAAATATATTCATATATTTATAATTATACTACATATGTAGAGAATTATACATGCATACATACAAACATATATACATACATACATTATATATATACTCCTTTTGTCTTAATATTATTATCCATGTAATTTTGGTCTGTCCTTATATAATTTTCGACACCTAAAAATAGATTGTAATTAATTGTTCCTCCCTAAATATAATGTGTTATAGTTAATTCATTTGAAAAATAGAGATTTACGAGTTCACCCATCCTAATGTGATTTAGTTAATTCCAATGCTCAGTTGTTCAATAGTAGAAAAACTTTTTTTTTTATAATATGCCCAAAGAGTATAATTAGTAAACCCAACATAAAAATAACATATAATGACTTTATTCACTATTATTCATTGATGAATAAACATTTTTCAATTTTAATTTATAATACAGTGAAGTTCACCATTATTACACTTCTATCTTTTTCTTATAATTACACACATTTTAACATATTATAAGAGCGCGTCGATGAAAAACAGCCCATGACTCCGTCGCATCAAAGGACGACCATCAGCACCGCCAGCCATCTTTCTGTCCCTTTAAAGATGACGATGAAAATAGAGGCTACGATGTATATGAACTAATGAACATATTAGTTTCAATCAATTTTGCTACTGGTCGTATCCTTTTTTTTCTTTAGCCTCCTTTTTCATCAATTTTATTTATGTTTTTATTTTTTGGTTAGAATAGAATTTCATGGTTTTTTTTATGTTAGTTATATAAATAACTATACTCGGTATTTTCGATTTTAGTTTTATAGGTCTCTTGGTTTTATAAATTTATCCTCCAAAAGTTTAAGTCGTGCGAACAAGTGAGTTCGGTTTTTTACTTAGTTTTGTTTGTACGGGTCACAAATGAACAAATGATAAAAAAGTGTGTTGTGAGTTCATGATTTGAACAAAGTGGATACTGAGTTATATTAATTCACCAGTGAACAAGAGATAAAAAAAGTGTGTTATTGGTTCACGAATGAATATTTATTGTTATATGATACATATATGATCACTAGTGAATTTCCGGTTTAAAAAGTTTATTAATGGTATCAATAACTGATAGGCGTGGCAATTACACTAATGAAGTAAGTATACATAACGAAAAAGTTATAGGTCGTTCGTTCTATTTAATAGTGAACACTAATATAAAGTAGAAGTGACTTCTAAAAATCTGGAAAAGAAAATAATTAAAGAGAGAAAAAAATTAATTAGAAAGAGAGGATAGAGAAAAAATATTAATTAGAAAGAACTAAATAAGAATATTGGGACAGGGAGAATATAGATATATATAATGTATGTATGTATGTATGCATGTATAATTCTCTACATATGTAGTATAATTATAAATATAAGGATATATTTAATTATATATAGTAAATCATTAGAATAAGCATAAAGGACTAAATAAGAAACTATCTAGAAACTCCAGGGACCGAGTATGTAATGCTTTATAAGGGCAAAATGGTCATTTTAAAAAGTTTAACGGCTGAAATGGATGGAAGTTTATTTCAGGGACTAACCATGAGACTTATATGCAATAGTAGGGACCATGCTAGTAATTTTCAAACTTAAAGGAACAAACCAGATACTTTCGTCAAACCATAGGGACGATTTCAGTAATTAACTCTTTATTATATGATGTGGACCTTTCGCTTATCATACTTATCAACCAAAACCCATTTATTTTTGTGTCCGATTTGTGTCAAGAATTTCGGACCCTACTCAGAGTCTTCTAGACAACACGACAACAAACAGTTTCAAACAAATCCTCTTTGTGCCAATGGATTGGAACATGAACAACTTATAAGTAGCTCAACTGGAACATATTTCATAACTAGATGTAGAATAAAACAAATTGACACGATATACATTACAAATAATTCATCAAATCTATGAATTTGAATGTATATATTTCTATTAGTGGGATAGAAGCAAGACACATAAGAGCTTAAAGTTGCATATAGTATCCCAGTATATCTAAAGACCAATAGGACACCTTCCATTTTTTTCCAACATACACACATACATACATACTCACGAAAGCGGTGATGAACTTGCCTGGATTTCAAAATTCAAGGTGTAAGCAGAGGAGAGCCTTCCTTAAGAAGAACAAAGACACTACCACCATCTCCTCTCGAGATCCTAAGTTCTTGATCGAGGTAAGTTGTTAACAACCATGAATCGGCATAGTTTTGGGAGATGGGAAATTTCAACGGGGGTTGGTTCGAAATGGTCTTCGCAACATTAGAAGCAGTGTCTTGAACTGATGTAATCAAACCTTTGAACAGAGTAAAGTCGATTTTTTGCCCCAAAACTTCGACATTTTCGGGTAAGACTATAGAGTCTGTCAACTGTGGTGTCCCGATTATCCCTTCATCAAATTTAATCTGTATTCAAACAACAAATGGTTAATAATTGTGCTTTGAGAATTTTGGTATAAAAAAGTGTTGGTGGGTTAACGTGACCCATTTCGACTCATGATACAAAAATTACCCGTTTTGACCACCAGACCTTGTTTCGCATTTATATAGGATGAACTTTATTCAATGTAGTCCATGTTTTAAATAAAGTCCCAAAGGACAAATCTCAGCCGTTCATCTCCTTCTTATTCTCCCTTCTTTTAATCTCATGCCCACCCATGAATTCCTTAAATCCACCTTGCCACACTCTATCCCCTCCACACTTTCCATCCACCGTCCACACTTTCCATCCCCTCCATATCCAATGGTTGTAATTTGTCCCTTGGGACTTTATGTTTTAAATGGACTATATAGAACACAACTCTATATAGTATATATAGAAATAGGGCTTAAGTAGAATATGACAAAAGCAGTTACCTACAAGTTATAACAAAACTTGCAAGCAAAATACATTTCTAGCACTTCAAAAACACATAAACAAGTACGTGCATAAATCATTGAATCAATGCCCTTCCCAGTCAGTTTTAAATGTCTATAGGATATATAATGAATTTTATACTCACTTCAAATAGCAAAATTGTCACTCTACAAAGAGTGAACAAGAAAAGATATACCTGCACACGTTTAGGACTTCTGACTTCAAACTTTGCATTTGTAGTGATTGCAGTTGTAGATCCCAACGCCGAAAAAACGACACAATTTTGGACTGTGAAATTTTCAGAATCGATGGTTTGTGATATCTCTTCGACTTTAACCACTTGCAGAGATCCCGTTGACAGCAAAGGGTACAAACCTAGGAAGGATGTATAGCTGCAGTAACAGAGATATAGCACCATTAAAAGTGGGGAGGAGTAGTGGATATTTAAACTAAACATGTTGAGTTAATCTCGACATGCCAAAGAAGGAAAATATAGTTTAGTGTCAAAACTATAATTAGTAGATAGTTTCTGTAAAATTTGTATATTAGAAAACTTGAAAGGGTGTGATGGTTGACAACTGCCGGTAACCGCCTGCCGAATCATCGTGTTGGTTCGGTGGCACCTTTTCGTTATCAATATATATGTAACAACATGAAAGTGTGAATTTCTCAATAAATCAAGAACTTGGGTTGATTATACTTGCAATTATACAACTTGGGTTGATTGTACATTATGCTCGCATTTATACATTTCTGCTTCTGCTAAGTTTTAGATTTTAGAAACCCTGCAGTTAGTATATTTGATTAATTGAAGTTCTTTTATTGTTTCATTATTGATATTATCATTATTAATGTAGCATTAAGTGCCTAGGAAAAAAATAGCCACAGCAACAACAACAACAAAAGAAAAAGATAACAGCATCACATGAATAGAAAATGAACAAACAAGTACAAGTACTTTGTACAATTCTTGTTCATTTAAAGTCACAAGAGCTGGTATAAGTAGTTGTCTGTCCCATTTTCTGTGTTTGTTACACGTAACAATTATTTTCCGAATTTCATTAAGTGCATAAATCAAGTGGTACTAACCTATACCAAACAAACTAACGTAATAAATTCTACAGAGAGATTTACCTAAAATCAAGAAGCATTTCGTGTTAGCCGACAATTCCACAAGATGTATTACAACAACTTTATCAACACTCAAAATATCCCATCGTTGTTTTTCTTCACGATTAAATGCATATTGCTAGTTCAGTAGTTTTCAAGATGTTGAACCATTTAGTTTTCATGTGGTCTCTATGATAGAAGATGAAAATTCGAAAAATTATGTGTTGTCTCTCTAAGCTCAAGTTTCCAACTTGATGTCAAAGGAACTCTTCTCTAATTGATAGGTTTTGATTTTCACGAAAAAAATTTACGAAAGAAAGGAAAGAATATGGAAGGAAACTTAAAAAAGAGGTGTTCTCAAGTTTCACTTAACGAAGGAAAGGAAATGGAGTGATTTGGAGGGTGAACTTCGGCTAATTTCACCTTAAAATCTTCCGTCCTAAAAATGCCCTTTCCTTTCTTTAATTTAAACACTTGAGAACAAGGCGTAAATGTCTCATAAGAAAGTAAGAAACTCATGTAAACGTTCTGATATTTTATTTGGGGTTAAACATTAGACTAACAATACTGTAGGGAAAATGTAGATGACCCAAATTAAACACAACTTATTTCCATCCACTCTGTGCTTGGTGCTTCTATGCCATGAAACCTAATTGGATTAATACAAAGCTAGTACAATTCACCTTAGCAATTCCAGCATGAACATTTCTAAAACGAAATATCAAAATCAGTAGAATAACAACAACAGATCCGATGAACTTTTAGATCAATAACTACAATTTTATAAATAGAGCTTTTAGATCTATTTATTTATTTATTTTTTATTTTTTTTTGAAAGGCTTTTAGATCTATTTATAATACTACATATAGACAAAAGTTCAATTGCGAACCAATATTAAAGTCAAAACCACAAAAACCAATCTGAGCCATCCAATTCCCCCTCCTTCAATCTCATTGTCCACCCATGAATTCCTTACATGTACCCTGCCACACTCTATCCCCATATTCTCCATCTATTAACTCCACTTATTAATTAAGTCAATGACTAAAATCAGTTCTCGCGGTTATTGGTTCTTATTTGAACATTACTAACATATATTCATTATGGCCCAAACCCCTTTTAGATTATAAAAATTAAAATTTTCATTGGTAATATTTCTACAAGGGAAAGGATTAATGCAGCTAGCAGCACTAACTTAGATGTTGCTGTGCTCACAATCCGACTAAATAATTAAACAATCAAATGACACAAATACTCTTCATTTATATAGATAACTAAACAGTAAAATGACATTAATACAATTCAATTAAATGAATTGTGAGTGCCAGCTGCATAGAACATTTTCCCTTTTAGACTATCCGCATCCATCTCCTGAAGAGAGGATGTGATGAGTCTTCACATGGTGAACACCATGGGATGGTGGTCACGGCTCTCACGAGTCTTTTTTATTATTATTTTTTCTCCCAATTTCTTCTCTCTCTTAATTAAATAATATATTTTTTTATTAATAATTAGTGTGGGATGAGATGTGATACGATGTGATGGATACGGATAGTCTTAGAAAGAAAAGGATCCACGCAGCTAGCAGCACACCAAACTTAGTCACGCAGTACTCACAATCCAACTAAATAATTAAACAATCAATTGACAAACTTCCCTTCATAAAATGTATAGTTTTAAGGTTTATATTTACTAAATTGCATAGTAACTTTCAAATCCGGCTCTGTAAAACAACAAGCATGACTTACGCTAGTATCCATTTGCCGTTGAGAAGAGGGAGAGCCTCAGTCGGTGCCGGAGTCGGATTCTTCGCTTCAAGTTGCGTGATCAACTCCACAACCTCCGCCCTAGTTTCACTAGTCGCACTCAATCCACGATTTGTTCCATAAAACGAATCAACCAATTGCTTCTTCAACAGATCAATTTCCGTCGGCTGAACCGGCGGCTCATCAACCGCCACCGCAAAAGACGAGTCGGAAGATTCCAGTTCCCAATTCTCGTCACCGACAGCACGCAAAGTGAAATTGAATTTCCTTCTTCCGGCTACAACAAACTTCGATTTGGACGGTGATTTTTTCTCGGGAAAACTCATCGAATTGGTTTCAAAAGTGGAGAATTTTGAGGGTAGTTTCGGGTAGGACAACTTCACCGGAATCGAATTGGACGGAAATTGAGTGAGGAGAGAAACGCCGGCCATTTTTGCCGAATTTTGAAATGCAGAGAGAAGTCACGTGTAATGATAAATGACTAGAGACTTGTAACAGTTATTGATGAACGCACTCCTTTATATATACCACTACTTCAAAATCTAAACGTACCAAAAAGTTAGGTTCCACAAAAAATAACAAAGCTGGTTTTTTTATTGGGTAAATTGCCGAAAAAGATAATATAAATGTTCAGATTTATCAAAAAACGAAACGTAAATTTTATTTTACCGAAAAAGAAGTATAAATATTAATTTGTGATAAAAATGGAATGATGATCTGTTTTACTTAGAAACTGTCTAATCATCAGGTAAGCATTTATGTTGCAATCCGTTTTACCGATATCGGGTTCTTCCTTTTCACAGATTGCGACATAAACGGTTACATGATGATTAGGCAGTTTCTAAGTAAAACAGGTCATCATTCCCTTTATTATCACGAATTAAATTTTATACTCCTTTCTTGGCAAAATAAAATTTACGTTCCCTTGATCATCAAATCTGGACATTTATGTTACCTTTTTCGGCAATTTACCCTTTTTTATTTTCTATCTATAACTATATAATAAAAAGCTTACCTTTTTTAGTAGGCTTAAAATTCCAATCAACCAATGAGATCTCTCAATTGTATTTTGTCAAAAGTAATTAAAGAAATATATGTTTATTCATTTAAAATTAAAAAAAATCAGTTTTGACTTTTTTAAAACCAAATTAATTGTGAATCGAATGGATAAGTTCACCAATTTGAAATTAATTCCTTGCGTGAATTATAATGGGGTTTAATTCCATGCGTGAATTTAATAAATACTAATCTCAATGTTATAAAAATAGATAGTTGTATATGACTATTAGCATAAAATTAATCCGGATCTTTTAGTAGTCTAAGTTCAAATTTTAATCCATTCTTTTGATAAGATTTTTTATATTGATTTATCAATTTTATTTATCTATAACTAAAACTACTATCTATTAAATTTATCTATTAGTATTAGTATATTATAAAAAAATTACTTTTTTTCCATTTTTGTAGACTTAAAAATCTCATCAACCAACCAAATCTCTTAATTGCAATTTGTCAAAAGTAATAAGAGAAATACCCGTTTTATAAAAAACGTGGGTTTTGGGTCGGGTTTCTATCTAATCTTAAACTACAAAATTAATTTTTTTAAATTATTCTAACTCCTAAAATAATTACGATTTTATATTAAATTTTTATCAAATTTGAATTTAGATAATATATACTCAATAATAATTATCTAATCTTAAATTACAAAATTCAAAAAATTAAACTTTAGTTTTATAAATTCAGTATTTTATTTTATATATACACATCTTTTATTTATCTATACTATTATATGCATGAAAATTTTTATTCATAACCACCCAACCGCGGAGGGGTTATAAAAGGCTTAATTTTGTTTACCTTTTTTAGTAGCTAAAAAATCCAATCAACCAATCAAATCTAGGGCTGGCAAACTAATACACGAACCCGAAACCCGACCTGAACCGAACATGAAACGGGTCGATATGAACCCGACTTGAAACACAAATAGGTATAAAATGGGTCGACACGAACATGACACGAAAACAAATGGGTCAGGGTTCAGGTAAAACCTGATTACCTGAAAATGACTCGGTTAACCTGAATTATTAAATAAAAAATCAATCAATTACTATAGGCCTGTAAACGAACCGAACGAACACGAACGGGGCTTGTTCGTGTTCGTTCGTTTAGCTTTAGCCGAACGGATAAACGAACTGATTTTTATATTCGTGTTCGTTCGTTTAACTTAGCCGAACAAATAAACGAACACGAACGATAAACGAACGAGCTTTTATGTTTGATTGTTAAAGAGATCAGTTAGTTCGTGTACATTTTTGTCCGTTCATTTGAATGATAAACAAATGTAAACGAAGGAACAAATATTATAATGCAAATTTAACATTAATAAACACAAAAACATTATATAAACACACACCCATAGATATATATGTGTGTACACACATATATATAGTATATCATATATGAATATATAAACGAACATAAACGAACGGTAACCGAACGTTCATGAACATAAATGAACGAACGAGAGTTTTGTTCATGTTCGTTCTTTTAACTAAACGAACAAAAAATCTTGTTCATGTTCGTTCGTTTATTAAACAAACGAACATAAACGAACTTCTCGCCGAACAATTTCACAAACAGTTTATGAACGTTCTGTTCGTTTACAGGCCTAAATTACTAAAAGAAATATGTAACACCGCGATTTTGAAAACCAGATTTTTCATTTTAATAATAGAAATTCAAGAATCCAAACTGCGTGGATCCGTTTGTAAACTGAACTTAAGCCAAACCTGTTTTTCAAAACTCAGTAATAGCAGCGGAAATATAAAAGTGGCTATAATTACAACCAAAAAAATCAGCCACAGTATACAAAAGATCAGTTGGTGTTACTAAACTGTTCACCGACCACTTAACCAAGTTTATACAAACATAAACAGTAATTAAAAGTAACAAAACAAGTGTTCCTCCAAAAGATAAGTAATAACCAGCAGGTACCCAAAGCTCACGCGCCTAAGTGTCACCTGCAGTCATGGGGGGAGTATCTGTTAGCTAATTAAAGCTAGTAAGCATAAGATAGCATAATCAGTAATAAAAACATATAACATATCATCAATATATCAAACAGTGCTATCCTAGCATCTCGCGATGAGCTGGCACAGCCAGAAGGAAGCATAATCTTGCAGGGTAGCGAGCCCGGCTCAACACTCCTAACTGGGGAAACCAGACACATCAACCGCGCGGGTGGGTGAGCGGGTAGCGGTCCACCGTTGCGTTATGGAGCCATAGACTCCATGGGGTACAGCGGGTAACTGATCCCCTAATCGCCCGAGGAACATTGGGTTAGCCAAACCCTAAATACCTAACCAGGTACCGTTGACGCTATCATCGACCCGCAGGCCTCAAGGCATCCCAGACCGCAGTCTGGCCTCGATCAAGGACTATAACTAGCCCCCATATCTCGGATCCGTTCATATACACAAAACTGACCCATTCCGGGCCTCATAGCGCGCATACATATCATATCATAATCATGATTCAACGGTTACGTGTGTCATGCATAAACATAGCATACATTACGCATTTCAAGCATACAACAGTGTTAATTACATTTCATGAAATTACTTGCACATACTAACAACATGTAACATGATTATATTAATTCGTATGTTATCCTATACTCACCTGTGAGGCTAGAGACTAAAGCAAACAAAAATCGTGATCGTCGCGTTCTTCTTCCGGGTCGTACAACTTACCTATAAGATAATACTCGTGTTTAGTCACTTCACACAAGTACATTAACTAATATAACTAATATGATACCCCTAATGATGCCATTAGACTAATTAGAATCCTAAACGAGCATCCCATACGACAAAACGTCGAAAAACAGCACAACAGTGCACTGTTCATAACAGACAGTCCCTACGGCCGTAGTAAAAATGTCCTGCGGCCGTAGGACCATTTTTATTGAACACCCTCCTACGGCCGTAGGGAAAACTTACTACGGCCGTAGTAACTAATTTACAGACAGTGTGCGAGAAACAGCCCCCTGTTCAGTCCATTTGCAATCCAAACCCAAATCCAGCAACCCCAAATCCATTTCCAGTGTTTCCATATGATTTTAGACATCCAAATGACTCCATAAACATACATATAACAACATCAAACCAAAGATTGAAGGTATAGGATCAAAATCTTCAACTTTGACCCATTTGAAGCTTTTCATGAAATTTGATTCAAACACTATTTTAATTCATGAACTTGGATTCTAATCACTTAGAAATGATTTAGAAACAGATTGGAACACTTGGAACCAACTATGGATGGCTAATTCGAATTTTGCCATTTTTTGACCTAAAGCTTTAAACTCAAGAACAATGAACTATGAAGAAGATGAAGGAACTTACAACTTAGAGATGATGGAAATGAAGATAAGTTGATTATGGCTTGGACTTTTGCTGGAATCAATCTTGTGATTTCTCCTCTTTGATTTCTCCTTCAAAGGATTTCAAGAACACAAAGAAATGAGAAGCGTGTGTGTGTATGCGTATACTGTGTGTTTGAGAAGGGAGGCCGACTTAAGGTCTCCAACTTTATCCAAATGGGGTATTTTGTTCCCCTTCTCAACTTACAACTTAATACCCGTTTACCCGTTTCAACTAACGGGGATATTTCCGGAATCCTTGTTCAAAACCGTTTAATATTTTATTAAATTTATCTATTTTATTTATAATATTTAATACCATGATTTCTTAATTATATTAATAATAATTCTAATATTTATTAATAAACTCAAGACTTGGAACGTACCGAGGGTATAGACGACTAGGCCCATTTGAGGATGTTACAAATCTACCCCCCTTAAGAAGATTCCGTCCTCGGAATCTGCTCTTCAGTAAACAAGTGTGGATATCGAGCCTTCATGTCATCCTCAGTCTCCCACGTCAAGTTTGACCCAAGGTTGTGTTTCCATTTGACCAAGACCAATCGGATGTTCTTCTTCCTCAACCGTTTGACCTTAGTGTCTAATATTTCAATCGGTTCTTCCACCAATCGCTTGGTAGAATCAACCTTCAGGTCTTGTAGAGGCAAAATCTGATCTTCCTCTACTTTACACTTTCGCAGATAACAAACGTTGAAAGTGTTGTGAATACCTGATAATTCTGGAGGCAATTCCAAAGATACAGTCTGCTCGTTGACTTTGGCAAGAATCTTGAAAGGACCAATGTAACGCGGACTTAGCTTGCCCTTCTTACCAAACCGAATTATACCCTTCCATGGAGAAACCTTTAAGAATACCCGGTCACCAATTTCAAAGGTAACAGGTCTGCGTTTCGAATCAGCATACATCTTCTGTCTATCACGAGCCGCCTTTAGCTTTTCACGTGCAACTTTAACTTTGTCGGCTGTAATCTGAACCAAATCAGGTCCTGCATATTGTTTCTCTCCCGGTTCTAGCCAACAAGTAGGGGTACGACAACGCCTACCATAAAGCATCTCGTACGGTGGCATACCAATACTAGAATGATACGAATTATTATAAGCAAATTCGATCAAAGGTAGATGAGAATCCCACGAACCACCATATTCAAGTACACACGCGCGTAACATATCTTCAAGAGTTTGAATAGTCCTTTCGGACTGTCCGTCAGTCTGGGGGTGGTATGCGGTACTCAAATGAACACGAGTACCAAGCTCTCGTTGAAGACTGACCCAAAAGTTCGATGCAAAACGAGTATCCCTATCAGAAACAATAGATAAAGGAATACCGTGGCGAGATACAATCTCGTTGACATATAACTGAGCAAGGCGAGTCATAGACCAAGATTCGCAGACTGCAAGAAAATGTGCACTCTTAGTGAGACGATCGACTATTACCCAGATCATATCATGCCCTTTTGAAGTCCTGGGCAATTTAGTGACAAAATCCATGGTAATATTATCCCACTTCCATTCTGGAATAGGTAATTGCTGCAAATTACCATAAGGCTTTTGATGTTCCGTTTTGACTTGTGCACATGTTTGACATTTCTCGACATATGAAGCTATATCACGCTTCAAGGTGGGCCACCAATAAAGCACCCTTAGATCATGATACATTTTAGTACATCCAGGGTGAATAGATAACTTTGATTTATGAGCCTCCTGGAGAATTAGATCACGGTTTCCTCCAAGGCTAGGCACCCAGATTCGGGATTTAAAAGTCTTTAGCCCACGGTTGTCATCTTCCAGTTGATCCTTCAGTTTAGTCATTGTTTCTGCTTTCAAGTTAGCCTCTAACAAAGCCTCTTGTTGCGCCTCCTTAAGCCGAGTAATGATATCAGATACGATAGTAAGCTTCATGAATCTGACATTCTCCGAAGAGCCTTTTCGGCTTAATGCATCTGCTACAATGTTCGCCTTTCCCGGGTGATATTTGATTTCACAGTCATAGTCTTTAATCAACTCTAACCATCTCCGTTGCCTCATATTAAGCTCCTTTTGAGTGAAAACATATTGCAGAATGGGGTATTTTGTTCCCCTTCTCAACTTACAACTTAATACCCGTTTACCCGTTTTAACTAACGGGGATATTTCCGGAATCCTTGTTCAAAACCGTTTAATATTTTATTAAATTTATCTATTTTATTTATAATATTTAATACCATGATTTCTTAATTATATTAATAATAATTCTAATATTTATTAATAAACTCAAGACCTGGAACGTACCGAGGGTACTAGGCCCATTTGAGGATGTTACAAAATATTACATAAAAATAAAATTTCTAATTATGTAAAATACTAATGACGCCGGTGATGTGTAGAAAAAAAAAGATTAAAATTCAATTATTTAAGTTTTTCACTTTTTTTTCATTTTTCCCTCTCAAGTTTTTTCATTTTTCCTCTCACCTTTTACACATTCCCTTTTCCATTTGCAATGTTGACTTTAGAAGGGTTTTTCTCTTTTCCCATTTAGAGATTTAGGGTAATTTATTGGACAAGGGTTACGATTTAGCAGCCGACTAGCGAGCAGATTTATGTATTTTAAATTCAAATGGGTATGCTTTTTTTAGTTAAACTTGACGATCTCGAACTTTCGTGTGGTTGGAATGTTTAACGAATTTTAATTTTTTAGTTTAAAAGATTTATGTATTTTAAAGTCAAATGGGTATGTTTTATTAGAAATGGGTCAATCGGTCAACCGAAATCCGACCTCGATATCTGTTTTCTCCCGAAAACCTCACACGGTTTTCTTCCCACGGTAAAATGGGTCGACACTGAACACTACCCGAACCGAACACGAATGAAAGTGACACGAACCGAACCTGATACGAAATGGATATGGGTTAAAATGGGTCGACACGAAAATAACACAAAAATGACTGACCTGAAAACAACACGACCTATTTAACCTGAACCTGATCAGAGTTGCCAGCCCTAATCAAATATCTCAATTTCAATTTGTCAAAAGTAATTGGAGAAACTTTATTCGAAAATTAAGAGGGGTTCAAAATAAATTGTGAGGGGTTAGATGAAATATTTAAGAGGGCATTATGAAAATTGTATTTTATTTTAATTAATTATAGGTTGTTTATTATTTATGTTTAATAACTTGTGATATATTTTGTTTTTAGAAAAAATAATTATATATTTGTAACTGTCTCATTTTTATCTACGTTTTAATATAAAGCTTATATTAAAATGATATTGTTTTAAAAAATAGTATATTTTTAGTAACTTAAATTTTATTTTATGTGTCTATAGTTATGTTTGTATAAAATGTAATATATACTATATTTATGTTTTACTACATTTTAAATTCTTTAATTTTTTTAACATATCTCGGCATGCATGGGTGGGTGACTGTTGCAACCTTCAGAACTCTTATATTTTTCTATACGATATATTTTGCATCTCAAGTTTCCTTCACACGCGGATAATATTACGTTGCCGTTTCACGTGTTAAGAGTATAAAAGGATTAAAAGTTTTGATTTGTGACGACAGTGGTAATGTTACAGACAAAACAACCAATTTAGTGTAAAAAGAAGTTTTTCAGAAAATTCAACTTTAGATTGTAACATTTTGGTTTTATGGATGATGTGAACCGTTCAAATAATTTTATACATTTTATTGCATATCAATTATTTTTCAACATAACAAACACAAGTGTTATAGTTAAAGAAGGAGATGAAGAAAAAGAATAAATGAAATTCTCATGACATCATGTTGTGGGTAGGTTTCTGCCGTTATGTGCATAAAGCCGGTTTGATTTACTTGTTGATGGTCATGGTCGTGTATAGATATGTGTGCTGTAATGAAATGAGTTGTGAGTCGTGTGTGATGTGTAATCTTCTTTTCATCCAGCTTTTGGTGTTAATAACATCAAAAATTCTATCCCTCTGGTTCTAAATCAAACCGACGCCCTCTATGGTTCGTGGGTGGAGTTGTTTCTAATCCACACCACCGCCTATGATGTTCTGGATCATATCGATCCGTCTATCCCGAAACCGGACGATATTGATCAGCCGACATAGAATCGTTTGGATGCAATCGTCAAACAGTGGATACTTGCTACTATATCTACCGATCTACTCCAGACCATCATGACACCGAAAGCCACCGCCCAACAGCTGTGGAATAGCCTTGCCGATATTTTTCAAGACAACAAAGCAACTCGGGCTGTTTATCTCGAAGA
Source organism: Pulicaria dysenterica (assembly GCA_947179395.2). Taxonomy (NCBI): domain Eukaryota; kingdom Viridiplantae; phylum Streptophyta; class Magnoliopsida; order Asterales; family Asteraceae; genus Pulicaria; species Pulicaria dysenterica. The sequence continues at coordinate 92,174,084 of OX359290.1, read as the reverse complement.
ACAGTTTAATAATATTCGGTTGACTGATTTTACTAATGCCCACGAATATTGTTCTCGTATCAAGAACATTGCTGATCAACTTGATAACGTGGGGCAACCGGTTACCGATCAAAAGAAGGTGCTTCAACTTGTTTCCGGTCTCCCGAAAGGTGAATACGATACTCTCGCTACTCTTATTCAGCAATCCGATCCGCTGCCCAGTTTTATCAAAGCCCGTTCTCAGCTTTCTCTCGAGGAAACCAGACAACTTAAACAAGAATCCCGATCACCTCAGGCCCTGGTTACCCAGAAATCCGATTCGCCGGCCGCGGATCCATCAGTGTCTCGCGACCGTGAACAACCGTCCAACTCTGATCGTGGCGGTGGTCGTGGGGGCAGTAGCACAGGTGGTTATCGAGGAGGCGGCGGCGGCAGGGGCAGGGGCAGGGGCAGGGGCCGTGGACGCGGTCGTGGTGGTGGACGCAATGGAGGAAGACAGCAGCAGCAGCAGGCCTTTTTTTGGCCTCCCCAATGGCAACAAAATTGGGCTCCGATGCCTCCTTGTCCATATCCACAGTTGCCAACCAATCGGGCCTGCTTGGGCCTGGCCCACGGCCACACAGCAGCAGCAACAGCAGGCCTTTTTATGCATGAACTCCATATTTCGCTACACCTCCGATGACACCAACTGATTTGAAAAATGCTTTCAATACTATGCACCTTCAGCAGCCCGACAACACTTGGTACATGGATACCGGGTCTACTTCACACGTTGCGAACGGCGCAGGTAGTTTTTCTCATTTATTTAATTTAAGCAAACCACGTTCTATTTTAGTAGGTAATGGCAACGCCATCCCGGCTCATGGTCTAGGTTCCGCCACCCTTACCCATCAAAATAATACCTTTTCTTTAAATAATATCTTGCATGTTCCTAAATTAATCAAAAATCTTATTTATGTTCGTTTTTTTACTCGTGACAATAAAGTTTCTCTCGAGTTTAACCCTTACGGTTTTTCTGTGAAGGATCTTACAATGGGGAAACTCCTCACCAGATGCAACAGCAGTAGTGAGCTCTATCCGTTTCCTTCCGCCACCAACGTTCGTAGCCCATCTGTCACCCTTCACACAGACTCTTCCTCAACTTGGCACAACCGTCATCCTGGAGCATCCGTTCTAAAATTACTCAGCAATAGTCTTTCATTTTCTATTAATAAATTAGATAGCTTTGATTCTTGTAATGCTTGTTCATTGGGCAAACATTGTCGTTTGAGTTTTTCTAATTCTAATTCCATTACTTATTATCCTTTTGATATTTTCATGCGGACCTATGGACCTGTTACATCTCATCTTGGTCATAAATACTATCTTGTTATGCTTGATGATTTCTCTCATTTTATTTGGACTTTTCCGTTAAAATCAAAATCTCAAGTTTTCTCCATTTTTCTAAATTTCTACAAATACATCCAAACCCAATTCGAAAAGAACATAAAAACTTTCCAGTGTGATAACGGACACGAGTTTAATATTTCTACAAATACATCCAAACTCCAATGGCATGCACATTCGTTTCTCTTGCCCTTACACCTCCCCCCAAAACGGCAAAGCCGAGCGCACTTTTCGCACTATTAATAACATGATTAGGACTACCCTTATTCACGCTTCTCTCCCTCCTTCCTATTGGACCTTTGCCCTTCACTTCGCCACTTACATTATCAATATTCTTCCATCCACCGTTATACATAACCACACACCCACATCGCTCCTCTATCGTCGCCTTCCAACCTACTCTCACCTTCGAACGTTTGGATGTCTCTGTTTTCCCAGTCTATCATCCACCATGTCTCATAAACTCTCCCCTCGTTCCACTCCTTGTGTCTTCCTAGGATACCCTTCTCATCACCGTGGCTATTTATGTTACGATCTCACCACCAAACAATTTCTAATTTCTCGTCACGTCACCTTTGTCGAGCATCTTTTCCCCTTTTCCGATCTCTCTAAATACCAACCTCCTTCTTATGATTTCCTAAACGATATTCCTTCTTCCCCTTACCTCATACACCACTCCTATCACAATCCCGATCCCATCACCACTACGCCACCCAACCCTCCATCCCCACCGTCGCCCTCTACTAGCGACACTCCCTCACCACCTCCCTCCCCACCGTCCCCACCATCTACCCATCCCATGCAAACCCGTTCCAAAAGTGGTATCTTCAAACCAAACCCATTATATTCTCTTCACTCTCAACCTATCTCCCCCATTCCTTCCAATCCTAAACAAGCTCTCCTAGACCCGAACTAGACCGATGCCATGACTACTGAATATAATGCTTTGCTTAAACAAAATACTTGGGATTTAGTGCCTCGTCCTTCGGACGCCAATAGTATTCGTTGTCATTGGATATTTCGTCATAAGTTTAATGCAGATGGTACTCTTGAACGTTACAAAGCAAGATTGGTGGTTGATAGGTTATTTTATTTACTTCTTTTAGTAGTTTATTTTGGCATTTTAGGTGTTTTGCATTTGTATATTATTGCATTTGTCTTTCTTTTAATTTCTTTGGCCTATTTCGGGTACTTTCTAGTCTTTGTATTTAATTTCAGATTTTTAGAAGACTATGGCGGAGCGGATGCTAAGCGGGTATCAATTGGGAGAATTTGGACTTTAAAACATGTGGGCTTTATACTTTTGGATCAAGAAGTGATGGAAAATTACAAGCTTGGGCTCAAGAGAATGACATTTGGGCTTTATATATGGGCCTTTTAAAATCTGCCAGACTCGTTCACGCGGCCGCGTGAGCTTCTGCGCGCCCGCGTGAACCCTCCAGGGCCATTTTCGTCATTTTGCTTTGGGACTGCCATTTTAAAGGGGATTAGGGCATAAAATACAGCCCATTCTGGACAGAAAACAGGGGGCACGACAAGAAGCAAGGAGGAGGCCATTTTTGAGGGTTTTTGAAGCTTCTTTCAAGATTTCTTTCCTCTAAATCAATTGTTTACATGTTTGGTACAATTATTCACTTCCATTTTGCTTTAGTTATGTGTAGCTAAGCTCCATCTTGGTTGACATTGGTGATTCCTTGAACATTTAGTTAGGGTTTTGAAGGGATTTATGAACTTGTTCTTGAAATTTATGAATATGATTCCTAGTTTAATCTTTATTTCATTCTTATGTTTGTATATCATGATTGCAAGTATATGAATGATTTATGTTAGTTGTTTTCTTGATTACGTAATAGATCTTCAAAACAACAAGTAACAAGTGGTTTCATGAATGTTTATGCATCTCTCAAACCATGGAAATGTATTCTCCAACATGGTAGTGTAAGGTTTTGACTCCTCTTGGATTTGGTGATTCTTATATTGTAATGCTAGTTGATTTTTGTGAATTAGATGCTTTGTTTGGTTCATGACTTTGACTAAGAAGGTGTGTTAGGAGCTTCTTCAACCTCCATACTAATTAAGAAGAGTCTAGGTGATTTAAGCTTTTAAATTGCTATAGCCAAATTAAATTAAAGTTCAAGTATTGCACCATATTACTTGATGATAAACCTAGCTAGTTGTTCATGTGATGAAACCAATGTTGACCAATTCACCTCTCATTGATTTAAACCATCTTGCTTAATTGCAACTTTTATTTACTTGTCATATTTAGTTTAATTAATCAAATCTCAAACCCCCCCCCCCCCCCCCGCCCCTTATTTTACTTTATTGTTGTTACTAAAACCATCTTAACTTTTGGATTGTATAGAAAATTGAATTGAGCCAGTCTCCGTGGATACGATCCCTTTACCACTTTACACTATTATTTGTGTTTGAATATTGGGTTATTTGTTTGTTGGCCTCGACAACCACCAAATTTTGGCGCCGTTGCCGGGGACTGGTTTCTTTTAATCAGTTTGTTTTTCTATGCCCAGATCTAATCGTACAGGTAACTTGATTTACAACCCCGAGATTGAGAAAGAAGCAAGACGCTTAGCCAAAGAAGCAAGACTACGACGTGGTCAAGCTTCTGAAGTTAACGTGGCGCCAGAAATTTTATTTGAATCTTCAAGTGATAACAATAACGAAACCGACTCAAATCCCGACCTTGAAGTAGTTGTTCCCGAAACACCTCCAGTTATTCAAATCGACATGGCAGGTGATAATCCACCTCCCGAGAGAACCTTGAGGCAAATGATGGAAACCGATGTCACACAAACACCCATTGGCATCAATTACCCCATCCGTGAAAGAGGTATAGAGTTGAAGTCAAGTTTTCTCCATCACCTTCCTACCTATCATGGGTTGGAAAATGAAGATCCTCACAAGCACTTGAAATTGTTTCATATTGTATGTGTAAGTATGAAACCACAAGAAGTCACCGATGACCAATTCAAGTTGAGTGCATTTCCTTTTTCCTTAGCCGATAGAGCAAAGGAATGGTTGTTTTATCTTCCAACGGGGTCGATAAGCACATGGACCGAAATGGCAAGAGCTTTCCTAGACAAATTCTATCTCGCTTCAAGAGTATCAAGCTTAAGAAATGAAATTTGTGGGATCCGCCAAGGCCAAGATGAAAGTTTTCATGATTATTGGGAAAGATTTAATAGCTTATGTGTGAGTTGTCCACAACACCAAATTTCCGAACAACTCCTTATCCAACACTTTTATGAAGGTTTGTTACCTATGGAGAGGAGATTAGTGGATGCTTCAAGTGGTGGTGATGTCTTTAACAAAACACCACAACAAACAAGAGAACTCTTCAACACAATAGCATCAAATTCCCAACACTTTGGTCCAAGACAAGACATGAAGAGAAATACCCATCACAAGGTGAATGAGGTTGACACCTCAAGTCTTGAGTCCAAGATTACAAACTTGACCAATGTGGTTCAACAATTAGCTTTGGTAAATGGTCAACAAGTTGCGCTTTGTGGTCTTTGCAACAATGTGGGTCATCATACGGATATATGTCCCATCATAGTTGGAGATTCCAAGGATGTGAACGCTATGGGTGGATATCATGGTCAACAAAAGCAATTAGATTACAAAACCGCCTACAATTCTAGTTGGAAGCCAAAACCCCAAATGAGCTATGGCCCGAAACCACTACCCTCAAATGTCTTAACCGGTAACCCTTACCAACCACAACAAACCCAACATCAACCCCATTACCAACACCAACCACAATACCCACCAAGACAATCTCACCTACAACACTACCAACACCAACACCAACACCAACAACAACAACTTGTAGAACCTCAAGCTAGTAGCTCCGAAATGTCCCTTAAAGACATTGTGAAGTCTCTTGCCACAAGCACCCACCAATTCCAAAAAGAAACAAGAACTAGTATCTCCAACCTTGAAGCTCAAATGGGAGATATAGTCACCTCAATTAACAAGTTGGAATCGCGTGGTAAACTTCCTTCCCAAACCGAAAAGAATCCTAATGTGAATGCGGTTACATTAAGGAGTGGGAAAGAACTCGGAGAAAATGCTACCAAGAAAGTTACTAGAGAAATAGAGAAAGAGGTTGAAGTTGTTCCTATCAAGGAACCGGTTGTAGAGGAAAGTGTGGAAGTTGAAACACCGAAGAAGACCACTCCACCTTTGGTCATCCCACCACCCTTCCCTTCACGCTTTGCCACCTCCAAGAAGAAAGAGGAAGAAAAGGAGATCTTAGACACCTTCCGGAAAGTTGAAGTGAACATCCCGTTGTTGGATGCCTTCAAGCAAATCCCAAGGTATGCTAAATTTCTCAAGGAACTTTGCACTAATAAGAGGAAATTAAAAGGAAACGAAAAGATTTCAATGAGTGAAAATGTTTCCGCGGTTTTACAAAGAAAATTGCCTCCTAAGTGCAAAGATCCGGGTATGTTTACAATTCCTTGCAAAGTAGGGAATGTCACTATTAATAGTGCCATGCTTGACCTCGGTGCCTCCATAAATGTGATGCCTTACTCGGTGTACAAATCTTTAAATGTGGGTCCTTTAAATGAAACCGGTGTGATAATTCAACTCGCGGATAAATCTAGTGTTTTTCCTAGAGGTGTCATAGAGGATGTTTTAGTTCAAGTAAATCAACTTGTCTTCCCGGAGGATTTTTATGTGATTGATTTAGAGGAACAAGTTTCCTCCAAGTCGGCTCTAATCTTGCTAGGAAGACCATTTTTAAAAACCGCTAGGACCAAGATTGATGTACATGCTGGTAATCTCACTATGGAGTTTGATGGTGAAATTATTAATTTCAATATTTATGATGCTATGAGATATCCTAGTGATGTCTCTTCTTTGTATTATATTGATACTATTGAACCACTAACCCAAGAGTTGTTTGAGTTGTCTCATGGTGACATGTTAGATATGGTGCTAAGCATGAGTTTTGATTGCAAGAGTTTCAAAGAAAAGTTGGAGTTATATTCCTTGGATCCGGAAATTCAAGAAATGGTTAACAAGTTAGAGGTGACCGACTCAACTAGAATGGATGTTTCACGAGTGGAACTACCTCATTCTCACACAAAGTTGCTCCCCTTTATCGTTCAATCACCGGAGCTTGAGTTGAAAGTGTTGCCCGAACACTTGAAATATGCTTACTTGGGTGAAGGAGAAACACTCCCGGTCATTATTTCTACTAGTTTGACCGAAGTTGAAGAAGAGCAATTGATAAAGGTGTTGAAAGAGCACAAGGAAGCAATGGGATGGACGATTGCGGATATTAAAGGTTTGAGCCCTTTAACTTGCATGCACAAGATTTTGATGGAAGATGAGTGCAAGCCAAGCCGAGATGCCCAAAGAAGATTGAACCCACCTATGATGGAAGTTGTCAAAAAGGAGATACTCAAGCTTCTTGATGCGGGTATGATCTATCCAATATCCGATAGTAAGTGGGTAAGCCCGGTGCAAGTTGTCCCTAAGAAAACAGGTATAACGGTAATTGAAAACAACAAAGGTGTGATGGTACCCACCCGTGTGCAAAACGGGTGGAGAGTTTGTATTGATTATCGTAAGTTGAATGCGAGTACCCGAAAAGATCACTTTCCCTTACCTTTCATTGATCAAATGTTAGAAAGGTTAGCCGGAAAATCACATTATTGTTGTCTAGACGGATACTCCGGTTTTCACCAAATTCCGGTGGCACCGGAGGATCAAGAAAAGACAACCTTTACATGCCCATTTGGTACCTTCGCATATCGAAGGATGCCCTTTGGATTGTGTAATGCACCGGCTACTTTCCAACGTTGCATGGTAAGTATCTTTTCGGAGTATGTGGAAAATATAATTGAAGTTTTTATGGATGATTTTACAGTTTATGGAAATTCTTTTCAAGAGTGTTTGACTAACCTCACAAAAATTTTGAAACGATGCATTGAAACAAATTTGGTTTTAAATTATGAAAAATGTCATTTCATGGTTAGTCAAGGTTTAATTTTGGGTCACATTGTGTCTAAAAAAGGAATTGAGGTAGATAAGGCCAAAATTGATGTAATTCAAAGCTTACCATACCCGACTTGCGTTCGGGAAGTTCGTTCTTTTTTGGGCCATGCAGGTTTCTACCGGAGGTTTATCAAGGACTTTTCAAAGATCACTAGACCAATGTGCCTACTCTTGCAAAAAGATATTGAATTTGAATTCAATGATGCGTGCAAAGAAGCTTTCGATAAGCTCAAGGAGTTGCTTACTTCCGCTCCTATCATTCAAGCGCCTAATTGGGATCTCCCCTTTGAGATCATGTGTGATGCAAGCAATTATGCTATTGGCGCCGTTTTGGGTCAAAGAGTTGGAAGAGCGCCTCATGTTATCTACTATGCATCGAGGACGCTAGATAGTGCTCAAAGTAACTACACCACAACTGAAAAAGAGCTCTTGGCGATTGTATTTGCCTTGGAGAAATTTCGGCAATACCTTCTTGGTACAAAGGTGATAGTATACTCGGATCATGCGGCTTTGAAGTATTTGATGACAAAGAAAGATGCCAAACCAAAACTCATTAGATGGATACTTCTTCTCCAAGAGTTTGATTTGGAAATTCGGGACAAGAGTGGCTCCGAGAATCTTGTAGCCGATCACTTGTGCCGTTTGATTACCAATGAAGCACACTTACCATTGAACGATGAATTCCCAGATGAGCATCTTTTTACTCTCTCTAACTCTTTACCATGGTATGCGGATATCGTTAACTTTTTGGTCATAAAAAGGGCTCCCGACACTTTTACTAATAGTCAAAAAGCTAAGTTGAAAAGTGATGCAAAATACTATGTGTGGGATGACCCTTATTTGTGGAAACATTGTTCCGATCAAGTCATTAGGAGATGTGTACCCCAACAAGAACACAAATCTATTTTACAATTTTGTCATGAATATGCTTGTGGGGGACACTTCGGTCCTAAGAGAACTTTTAGAAAAATACTTGAATGTGGTTTGTTTTGGCCAACAATGGCGCGAGACTCTTATTTGTTTTGTAAGAGTTGTGAACGGTGTCAAAAGACGGGTAATATTTCACAAAGGAACCAAATGCCCCAAAACCCGATACTTGTTTGTGAAATTTTTGATGTATGGGGTATCGATTTTATGGGTCCTTTTCCCGTTTCTTTTGGCAACATTTACATCTTACTCGCGGTTGATTATGTTTCTAAGTGGGTTGAAGCCAAAGCCACAAGATCGGATGATGCCAAAACGGTTATCGACTTTTTAAAGTCTAATGTTTTTGTGAGATTTGGTGTGCCTAGGGCCTTGATAAGTGATAGGGGTACACACTTTTGCAACAAGCTGATGGAAGCTATGTTGAAAAAATACAACGTTGTCCACCGTGTATCAACTGCCTATCACCCTCAAACAAATGGCCAAGCCGAGGTGTCTAATCGAGAAGTTAAGTCAATTCTTGAGAAAACGGTCAATCCATCAAGAAAGGATTGGAGCACAAGGTTGGACGATGCCTTGTGGGCTTACCGAACGGCCTACAAAACTCCTATTGGCATGTCACCTTACCGTTTGGTGTTTGGAAAGTCTTGTCATCTCCCCGTGGAGTTGGAGCACCGTGCATTTTGGGCGGTCAAGCAATGTAACTTTAGCATCGATGAGACGGGGAAACACCGGAAGTTACAACTACAAGAACTTGAGGAGTTGAGGAATGATTCCTATGAGAATACAAAAATCTACAAGGAAAAGGTTAAATCTTTTCATGACAAGTCCATAACCCGGAAACACTTCATTCCGGGTCAAAAGGTTCTTCTTTATCACTCACGTTTAAAACTTTTTCCCGGGAAGTTAAGATCCCGATGGAATGGACCTTTTGTTGTTGTGAAAGTTTTTGAACATGGAGCCGTTGAGATCCGGAGTATCGAAACCGGACAAGTTTTCAAAGTCAATGGACACCGCTTGAAACCCTTTTACGAAGGTTTCAATGCGGACGCTCTAGACGACATTCGTTTGGATGTCCCGGATTATAGAGGTTGACTTGGCATTAAGTCTTGGCAAAGACGTTAAATAAATGCATCTTTTGTAAAGCATTATGCTTTCGTGATTTCAAAAGACAAATAAACATTTTCGAAATAAAAAGTTTACGTTTTCGTAACAAATGTCTTTTGAAATCATGTGGAATGCCCGTGAGAAATTCTCGTTTTATCACGTCTACTTTAAATCCGGGTTTGTCGAGTTTGAATTTAAATAAAAGTAATATTTTGGGAAGTGTTTAATTTTTGAGTGCAGGTGCAGGTTAACGTGGGCCACGTGGAAAATAGGCGTGACCGCGTGAGAGAATTTGCCAAAAAAAATAAAATTTTCAGAAGGTTTGACGCGGCCGCGTTGATTTTTGCGTGTCCCGCGTGGATTGAAACGGCCGCGTGATATTGCTTCTGCCCGCGCTGGAAAATTGGTAACAAAAACTCCAGGTTGCTTGACGCGGCCGCGTAAGATTGTGCGTGGCCCGCGTGGTTTGTTCCAGTAGCTACGGAAAATTTAAGGACGCCTCCGCGCGGCCGCGTTGAATTTTGCGTGGCCCGCGTGGTCTTTTGACTGAGTTCATTAAATGAGTTGACCTCCTTGACTTTGTTGACCATTTTGAACCCACCTTCTTCCTCTTCCAAACCCTAACTTCTTCTAATTTCTTTTCTCAAAACCCTAGCCCCCATACCTTCTCCACCATCACCACCTAACCACCCGGCTGCCACCATCTAACCATCGCCGGTCGCCACCTTCACCGCCCCAAACCCTCGCTGCCTTAATTCTCTCTGAAAACCCTAGCACCTCCCTGCACCTCCGCCGCTCTCTCTCTCTCTCCTCGCCGCTAAACCAGCAGACCACCGCCACTCATCTTCTTCCTCCTTCTCTGCAAAACCCGAAATCGCCACCGTAACCTACACCTTCGAAAACCCTAAAACCTACAGCCGCTAAGCCGCCGTCTGCCACCGTCGAACACCCTCTCCTCTGCTCAACCCGTCGCCCATCTCGTGAAAACCCCAACCATCGAACACCTCTCTCTCTCTCTCCTCTTCGCCGGTCGGCTCCTATCACCAAGAACCACCATTACCTCCGCCGCTCTCTCTCATCCACTCGCCGCACCCACCAAACTCGCCATCACAAAGCCTCCCCTGCTCCGATCTGTTTCAGAAACCGAGAACAGCCGTCTGCCGCCGTGACCCTCGCCGGAAAACAGCGCGAATATTTTCGCCGGAAAAAGCTTCTACTACACCTACATTGTCAGATTTAAGCTTGGGGTGCAGGATACGCATCTTTTTCGCGATTTTCAGAATCGGCAGCCGGGTCTTCTAATTTCGGTAAATTCTTTCCTGTTTTAGTGCTTTTAACGGTTGAATTATATACTATTTGGATTTGCATATTTGTAGGCTATTTGTAATTTGTTTGAGCTGTTTTGCATCGGGTAGAATATATATTTTGGTGGAATTATTAGAGTTGGCTAGTAATCATGTCCACTAGCGGGACAAAACGTTCCGCTATGTCTTGAAAAGCCAAAAAGGGTTCAAACAAGGACCCTAATGTCCCTAATCTCATCGGCCCGCATAGTAAGAGTCGTTTCCAAACTCTTAAGGATAGGCCCATCAAACCAACCAAATTCCCATGTCGTAGTTCCATGGCCACCCTTGAGATACTTGATGGGGTTTCTGCGCTATTCGAGAATATTGGATGGGGTAACTACCTTACTATTAGAGCTCCAACATTTAGGCTGCCCACTCTTGAGTTCTTGGCCACACTTGACCAGAACAAGACAGAGCACAAGATAAAATTTCAACTTCTAGGAAAGCCTTACGAGCTCACGTATGGCCAAGTCAATACGTTCATGGGACTAACCACCGAAAGTACATTCTTTGACGACTTTGATTACCCCGATGCTTTCAACAAGACTCAAATGTGGCGGCAGATTTCCGGATGTAGCTCCCTTGCTACGGGTCGAGACAAAGCCTCGGCTATTATTCACCCATGCTTCCGGCTCGCCCATCGTATCCTGTCTTGGACTATCTTTGCTCGCCAAGAGCATGGACAAATAACTGTACCCGAATTATTCTTTCTGTGGTGTATGACTCGAAAAGATGGGCCCAAACCTGACTTCGCCTCGTATTTTGCCTACAAATGCCTATCCATCCGTCGCAAAGCCGCAAGAGAGATTTGTTTTGGGGGACTTATCACCGCTATAGCCACCGGGCTTAACATATCTCTCTCCCCACCACATGACCCGCTCGCCGATGCCTCGCTCCTCAATATTGCCACTCTGACGCGCTTCAAGCAAATCCGGCAGCGACAACCTGGCCAGTTCGTGTGGCTCCATTCATTTGATTCCAGCCCCTATCTTATTCTCCCTGATCCTAGGATAAGAGAGTTTGATATCCTGAATCCTGAAACATGGATTTTAGCCCGCACCATCGTTAGTGGTGAGCCTTTAGAAAATGATGAGCAAGGGGACATCCACATGGACGATGCGCCCGAGTCGCAAACCGACCCCCAATCACCGACCTCACATCCACCACCGCATTTTCCACCAGACTTCTTTTCCCGCTTTGATACCCTTGTTAGGCTAACAGAACAAAACACCGCGGACCTAGAGCACCTTCGTGCTCAGCAGGAGACTACCAACCGCCACTTAGCCGACATATGGGAGTACCACCACCGGAGTGGTCACTTCCCGCCTCCTGAGTCCCCGTGATAGTTGCCAATCTACCCTTTCCCTAAGCATTGAGGACAATGCTTAATTCTAAGCTTGGGGTGGGGTACTTTTGTCTAGTTAGTTGTTAGTTGCATGCATTTTAGATTGTATATATTTGCTAGTTTAGTTATTTTGCTTACTTCTTTTTTCATTTTTTTTTGCATATTAGTTGCATTTAGAGTAGATTGTTTGCATTTAGTGGCATGTTTTTGTTCTCTCTTTCTTCTCATCTAGATCACCCTTAACTGTGAACCATATTATTACTTCATAATTGATCTAGGATTCCTTGACCTCTATGTTTATGATACCACGCTCATCTTTGAAACTTTGGATCACCCTTAGGAACTTTTACATGGGACTGTGATAGCATATGTGCACCAGAAAATGATCTATGCAAATGAAACTAGTCGCGACGAATTATGTCAAACAAAGGGCGCAATGACTATTACCCGTGAGTACTTTTTAATTGTGTGTAATCGGTTAGGATGTATTTGTGCTACAGACTTTGCTTTAGAACTCGAACATAGACAACAACTTTTATAAGGATTATTTTCGTTTACCTCGCCTCTTTTGCGAGTGCTATTGTTGTCTTAGACTCTTGTAGTCTTCGTCTTCTTAGTTCTTTCTTCGTGATTTTACTCGTCCTATTTACGAGGTATTGTGTGACTTATGTTTGTCATGTGTTTATGTTATGTCTTAGGGTCACACCCTCATCTTATTTTGACCCGTTTGATTTTACACCATTTAGTGATATTCTTTTCTCCACTTGAGTCTTTATTATTATGGTGAAATTCCAGAAATTGTACGGGGAATATTCTGTTTCAAAAAAAAAAAAACAAAAAAAAAAAAAAAAAAACAGAATATTACCTTAGTTATTATGAGTTATATATAGAAAAGTTGTTGTAAAACAACACAAAAATAGAAATAAACTATCGTTTGGTTATATTATCTTTTTGTAGACTTGCACGAGTAAATGTGCATAAGTCCTTGTTTTTGCTTAGTCGTGTGACCGTTTCATATATGTGGACACTTGTCTCTTCTCCTGTCACGTGTTGGATGTCAATAAATAGCCTTGTTAGTCCATATTTAGTATTGCTCGAGTGGTATTTTTGTGTCTTTTTCGTGTCTTCTTTGTGTTAAGTACCCTTATGCAAGGTTTTGTCTTTGAGAGTTTTGTTGCAAAGTCAAATTAGCCTTAGCCATTCTTATACCGATGCCTGAGCGCACCTCACCATAAAACGAGAGCAAGCCTAATGTGAGGAAATCACACACCTTTTGTGATAAGAGTGCATACACGAGCGTTTGTGTAATTGTGAGCCCGCCCTTTGGATTGTGCCATGTTTGTCGTGCTTAGCTGTAAAATGTATAGGTCATGTTTATGCTTTATTTCTACTGCTTTCGTGATATTGCCTAACATGTGGTTGTTCCTAATTGTGATCTTTAGCTTTGAAAATGGACATGATGTGATATGCATAGAGTTCAAGTTACTTACTTTTAATTATGTTGGAATATCTTGGTTTTCTACTTAGGGTGCTCATTCTTTTTCTCTCTTGTGTTTTGATCATTCCCGACTTATTATCTTTCTTGTTTCCCTTGAGGACAAGGAAAGGTTTAAGCTTGGGGTGATTTGATAGGTTATTTTATTTACTTCTTTTAGTAGTTTATTTTGGCATTTTAGGTGTTTTGCATTTGTATATTATTGCATTTGTCTTTCTTTTAATTTCTTTGGCCTATTTCGGGTACTTTCTAGTCTTTGTATTTAATTTCAGATTTTTAGAAGACTATGGCGGAGCGGATGCTAAGCGGGTATCAATTGGGAGAATTTGGACTTTAAAACATGTGGGCTTTATACTTTTGGATCAAGAAGTGATGGAAAATTACAAGCTTGGGCTCAAGAGAATGACATTTGGGCTTTATATATGGGCCTTTTAAAATCTGCCAGACTCGTTCACGCGGCCGCGTGAGCTTCTGCGCGCCCGCGTGAACCCTCCAGGGCCATTTTCGTCATTTTGCTTTAGGACTGCCATTTTAAAGGGGATTGGGGCATAACATACAGCCCATTCTGGACAGAAAACAGGGGGCACGACAAGAAGCAAGGAGGAGGCCATTTTTGAGGGTTTTTGAAGCTTCTTTCAAGATTTCTTTCCTCTAAATCAATTGTTTACATGTTTGGTACAATTATTCACTTCCATTTTGCTTTAGTTATGTGTAGCTAAGCTCCATCTTGGTTGACATTGGTGATTCCTTGAACATTTAGTTAGGGTTTTGAAGGGATTTATGAACTTGTTCTTGAAATTTATGAATATGATTCCTAGTTTAATCTTTATTTCATTCTTATGTTTGTATATCATGATTGCAAGTATATGAATGATTTATGTTAGTTGTTTTCTTGATTACGTAATAGATCTTCAAAACAACAAGTAACAAGTGGTTTCATGAATGTTTATGCATCTCTCAAACCATGGAAATGTATTCTCCAACATGGTAGTGTAAGGTTTTGACTCCTCTTGGATTTGGTGATTCTTAGATTGTAATGCTAGTTGATTTTTGTGAATTAGATGCTTTGTTTGGTTCATGACTTTGACTAAGAAGGTGTGTTAGGAGCTTCTTCAACCTCCATACTAATTAAGAAGAGTCTAGGTGATTTAAGCTTTTAAATTGCTATAGCCAAATTAAATTAAAGTTCAAGTATTGCACCATATTCCTTGATGATAAACCTAGCTAGTTGTTCATGTGATGAAACCAATGTTGACCAATTCACCTCTCATTGATTTAAACCATCTTTCTTAATTGCAACTTTTATTTACTTGTCATATTTAGTTTAATTAATCAAATCTCAAACCCCCCCCCCCCCGCCCCTTATTTTACTTTATTGTTGTTACTAAAACCATCTTAACTTTTGGATTGCATAGAAAATTGAATTGAGCCAGTCTCCGTGGATACGATCCCTTTACCACTTTACACTATTATTTGTGTTTGAATATTGGGTTATTTGTTTGTTGGCCTCGACAACCACCAGTGGTTAATGGCAAAACTCAAGAGGTTGGGGTTGATTGTGACGAGACTTTTAGTCCCGTGGTTAAACCGGCCACTATATGCACGGTGCTTTCCCTTGCTTTAGGGAAACAATGACAAATTCGTCAATTGGATGTTAAAAATGTTTTTTTGCATGGTGACTTACATGAGACGGTTTACATGCATCAACCACCGGGGTTCTCCAATTCTTCACATCCGGGTTATGTCTGCAAGCTTCGAAAATCTCTATATTTCACAAGCATAATCATCTTGCCTACCTGCTTCTTCTAAAGCTGGGTTTTGTATGTAGCAAGAGTGATAATTCTCTCTTTGTATTTCACAAGCATAATCATCTTGCCTACCTACTTCTTTATGTCGACGACATAATCCTTACTGCGTCTTCTACTACCCTACAAAGCGAGATCATCGCCTCTCTCAAATGTGAGTTCGACATGACTGACCTTGGTGACTTGTCTTACTTTTTGGGGATCTCTGTCACCCGGTCTACACAGGGTATGTTCTTATCTCAACAAAAATACGCGGAGAGCATTATTAAACGCGCAAGAATGGAGAATTGTAACCCCGCCGTTACTCCGGTTGATACCCACTCTAAGCTAAGTGCATCCGGCGGCTCGCCATTGCAAGACTCGACCACTTATCGTAGCCTTGCCGGTGCTCTGCAATACCTCACTTTTACACGACCTGACATCGCCTACGCCGTCCAACAAGTCTGTTTGTTCATGCCAGAGAACCGCATTTTAATGCCTTGAAACGCATCATTCGATACGTTAAAGGCACTCTGTCTCTCGGCTTACACCTATCGCCGTCTCTACCCAGTCAGCTTATTGCCTACACGGATGCCGACTGGGGTGGTTGCCCCGACACTCGACGATCAACCTCAGGATATTGTGTTTTCCTCGGTGATAATCTCATCTCTTGGTCTGCTAAGCGACAAGCCACTCTCTCCCGTTCTAGTGCTGAGGCTGAATATCGGGGGAGTTGCTAATGTCGTCGCCGAATCTTGCTGGTTACGTAATTTACTACTTGAGTTTCGCGTTCCGCTTTGGAAATCCACTCTTGTTTTCTGTGACAACGTTTCAGCTGTCTATCTTTCGGGTAATCCCGTCGAACATCAACGCACGAAGCACATTGAAATGGATATTCACTTTGTTCGTGAGAAAGTAGCTATGGGTCATGTGCGGGTTTTACACGTTCCATCCACATACCAGTATGCTGACATCTTTACCAAGGGCTTACCTCGACAACTTTTTCTAGATTTTAGAGACAGTTTGACCATCCGACCTCCTCCTACTCCAACTGAGGGGGGCTGTTAACCGAGCTATATAGGATATATATATGATTCAAATTTTGTAAATATCATGTATTATCTTCTTTGATTATCTTCCCATAATTATAGGGAAGTTTGTTTTGTACTCTATATATATTATTGGTAATGCATAGAGAGGGATAAGAATTACCATCAATTAACAGTATCATTAGCATGTATGAATTATGTGTACCTCTTGTTCGATAAGTAATGAAACTTTCTGTCATTAAAAAGTCATGTTGTGAGTAAGAGAATGAAGTAGGAAGGTTTAGTAAGAATAAATATAATTTTCCTTTATAAATTAGAAGGAAATTCTATTTTCTCCTACTAATTTTTCATACTCCATCCTCCTATCTATTTAATGATTGACATGTGTAATACACTACTAGTTTATCGACCCGTCCACGGTCGGGTTATGTTAAAAAACAATTGATATGCAAATAAAGTGTATAATTTTTTTTATATGGTTCACATCGTGAATAAAACCAAAATGTTACGATGTACAATTGAATTTTCTAAAGAAGTTCTTTATACACTACATAGATACAAGATTATGACTAAAGCTATTACAGACTTTTGTATATATACACTAATACAGCTAACAGTAAAGCACCTAACTCAGAATTATATGTCACCATCCCTAGTAGATTTAGCTTCATACTGCATCTCAGAATTATATGTCACCCTTCCAGCTACTTGAACAAATAATATCCATCAGTAAAATTCAATATAATGGAACACAAAATATAAGTTTAACCATAAAAATATATCACATACCTTTTTAGCAAACATAAGTACATTTATATGTTGATTATAAACACTCTGAAACAGCACTATATAAGTAAAATTTTACTTGAACAAATAAATCATTATGGGTTATTCCATTCTATAGTATTAGTTGTGCTTATGCATCAACTCTCCTAAGAGTCTTCATAAAAGATACGTTGTCATTGATTTCCAACAACTCTCTTAAGAGTCTCCACTTAAACTTAGTTTTAAATATGATCAATTTGTAATATGATCAGTGATCACTGTTTGTGTATATATGTAATTTTGTAAGCTTCTGAGTAAAACTAACATTCTAATGGACTCTGTTTATGTGTAAAAATACTAAATGTGGCTCATATGTGCCATTAAAGCAATCACAAAAGATGGACCAAAAAAATAACTATACCATTTTTCCCTCAATCTTTCAAAAAAGGATGAAAATTAAAAGCTGAAATTTAAGAAAAACAATCGCAAACAACCAAAAAATTAAGTAGGTAAACTTTATTTTTCGAACAATAATGAAAATTTTCATTCCACCAACTCATTATTTTGCTACAGACCCAGTGTTCCACGTCCTTGAATACACATTAATCAAATTCATCGAAGAAAATTTAGATTTGAATTAAATTTCTTACGTAAGTTTTGACATTTTCTAAGAAGTTGATGACAAAGACTATTTCTACCTGCAATATCTTACCTTTGAGATAGCCGTTCATAGTTGACAGATAGATAATAAGTCTGCCATCCTCGAGGAATATTCTGGCAGCCTTCAGAATCTTCATGTTTGTTTGAGCAGCTAACCAAAAAAATTATTCCACCTGTGCTACAAATATAAAATGAAGCTACAAAAACATGGAATTAAACTTTGAAAAACACAAACTCAAGTCATATATCGATGTTTATAGAAACAATATAAGAATTTTTGCAAAAGCCATGGCTAATATAATAAAAGTAATGAATGAAATATTATAGAATAGTCACTTCTTAGCCACTAAAACACATTAACATCCGTACCTGGAACGTACTTAGACAACTATTCAAAGAACATTTGAAAATTCTAATTGATTACATTAATTTAAATGGTGCTTCAATTATTTGTATGTATATTTGTATAGGAAGAATACAGATTTTCACTATGGACAGAGCAAAAAAATGCATTGCAATTCAGTTCTAACCCTTTATCATGGTATGTAGTTTTAAGAAATATTTTCCATTCATAACAAATTGAGATTAAGAACAATGAAAGAGAAAAAGAAACCTGGTAATACTATTTCAGTCCCTCCAATCAGAGACCCATTCTGAAGATTCGTAGTTCTTTTATAGTGTTCATCAAAACCCATCCTGAAGACTACACTGCATGAACATGTAGCCTTAAATGGAAAAAACTGTTAGGGCTATACAAATTTGGGAAGAATCGATCGAGGTTTGAAGATAAATTACACGACTTGGGTTCCAATAGATTGTAGACTGATTCTAATGCTTGGATGAAGACGTCGATTTTTGTGAACGTATTCTGATTCTGGGATGAATGGCCATGAAGAACCATCAAGATGGCAGTGCTATCGAACAAATCCAAACAAAACCATAAACATCGAAACAAAAAAATGTTGATAGTTAATCTGAAATCGATAGAGACGAAGAAATCGTTAAAGGTTTTGTACCTTTTATGTTGAAATTGCATACGAACGAAGCTTTTGAAATCGTGAGACGAACGATTGAAGTTCGATGAAGATCTAAGTGTTTGGGATGGCTTATTTAAGATGCTTATTAGCTTATATAAGCTAACTAGTTTATTGCCCGTGTAAAAACACGGGTAGTCATAAGAAAAAAGAGCGTAATCTGAAAGAAAAAAAGAGCGTAATCTAAGTATTTCTTATAATCTTATAATCTTACCGGTATTCTCTGTAGATCGACTCTCCAGGCGAAGATTGATATTTTTTTGGGTATCCATCTTGACCAGAAAGCTTTGTTCCTTGTGATTGATTGCGATACCAATTTTTCCTCCAAGAAATCTCTTGTCTCCTTTACAGAAAAACCCGACTGATTGCTGATCAGCCACGACCATGTATCCTTTTTTTCTTTTTGTATGTGAACATTTTGGATTTGCTGAATTAAGTTGTTGTATTCCTCTTCCACTCAATCTTCCTTGTACACTAATCCTCCATTTCCATGTATTGTCTTCCCAGCAGCCCATGTCTGAAATCATATTACTTGTCGATCCTATTTTGTTATACACTCGAGAAAACTTTTTATATAAAGGTACCTCCCCCACCCAATTGTCCCTTCAAAAATTTACATTTTTCCCATCTCCTACATACACTTTTAAAAATGACTTTACATGAATGCCCTTTCTTTGTAATTCTAAACCAACACTACGAATACCCCCCCACATTCCATTTTGTGTTACTTTTGAATCAAGGTATAACCCACCCTCCCATCCGTATATACTACGGATAACTTTAACCCACAGAATATTACCTTCATTTCGAAATCTCCACCACTATTTTAACAATAGACTTATGTTAAATATATTAAGATCACTGAGGCCCAACCCACCCAAATCCTTATTTAACTGAATTAAATCCCAATTGACCCAAGCAATATTTTTAACATTTGAATCCCCCCACCCCCCCCCAAAAAAAAAAAAAGAATTGCCTTCTAAACCTATTTAAACGTGAAAGGATACTGGTTGAAGCCCGGAACAGAGAAAGGTAATAAACAGGCAAGCTTGAGAGCACCACTTTGATAAGCGTCCACCTTCCCCCTATCGACAAACACTTCTTTTTCCAACCTGCGAATACCGCTTCGAATCTGTTGAATACTTTCTCCCAATGTGTCTGTTTTTTCATTGAAACGTTAACTGGTAACCCTAGATAGTAGAACATACCATCTAACACTTTACAACCAATTGAGCGTGCCCTTCTGTGTTGTTCTTGATTCGATATTCCGATACCCAATAATCCACTTTTCTTCCAATTTACTTTTAATCTCGTCGCCTCTTCTAGACCTGATAACATGGTGATGATTGCTTTGAGATTAGCTTTCCCCCACTTCCCAAAAATGATTGTATCATCTGCGTATTGCAGATGAGACAATAGAACCTTATCTTTACCGATCAAAATTCCTTGGAAAACCTTTTTCTCCACTGCTTCCTTCATCATAATGTTTAAAGCTTCAACTATCAACAAATACAGATACGGAGCTAGGGGGTCTCCTTGCCTCACCCCCCCTCTTTGGTTGAAATTGTCTTGACGGAGAACCATTTATTAGTACCGAAATTGTAGATGATGATAGACACACCTTCATCCACTCATCCCATCTTGCTCCAAACCCCATTGCTGTCATAACTTGATTTAAAAACTTCCAACTAACACTGTCGTAAGCTTTTTCAAAATCCAGTTTTAGAACCAATCCTTTCTGCTTCCTTGTTTGTAGATCTTTTAAAGCTTCCCCCACTACCAAGATGCCATCTAAAATTGATCTGATTTTTAGAAAACCTGTCTGTTCCGGTCCTATTAATTTTGAAATCACCTTTTGTAGTCTTGCTGCCAATGTTTTAGTAAGCTTCATGTTCTATTTAAGTATTATGAAATCAACATCTATTTTGTGGTTAGAAAGCTGATATTGGACATACAATATCGAATTAACTATTACTTTCAAAACATTCGATATGATTATTACGTCTTGTTATATGAATTGATTAATAATTTAACTTGTTGATTTCATTGGAGTATTGATAAGATTGGGGAAGTTTTTGGCCCTGCAGATGTCTGAGCATTTTTAATCAGGAACTATCATTGACTGGAAAAATTCCTTCCGGTTTTTTCAATGCTATGTTAGAGTTTTCTGGAAGTTGGCAGAAAGTTGCTTCCAGTACTAAGGTTGTTGCTTTCGAAGGTGTGTTCATTTCATTTTATACGGCCGCACTTGAAAAATCACACATGGGTACTTTGTGATCATGTAAAGAATGTTGTTCCATCTTCATTGAACCTTCATTATTAGCAAGGTCAGATTCATATAGTTAATATTGCATTCGATTTTTGTTAGCTTGATGCATCATTGAATTTGTATTTGCTTGTCGCTTATTTGCTTTATTTTTTATCAAATTTGTTATTCTACAAATCCATTAATCTTATCTGGTTATTTTTTTTTCCCGAATGACGTTGAAGGGCAGAGGCTAAGGTTTGCAGATACTAGTCCATCAAGTTCTTATTCTTCTAAGGAGGTACCCTGTTACTATACTGATGTACTATATCCGGATCATAGTTCTTTATTTAATTTTTTTCTTATCTTGTGTTAATTTTTCGTTTCATTTCACTTGCAGAACCTTGTGAGCATTTGCAAAAGAAGAGGTGGAAGTGATTATAGAAACCTAAAGCATAGTGAGTGGTTGCATAGTGTGCAATTAGAGCCAAATGTAATCACAATGTCCTTCATTCCAATAACCTCGTTACTTAATGGTGTCGATGGAAGTGGATACTTGAGCCATGCCATAAATCTCTATCTATGCTGTGAGCAAGCTCTCTACTCAATCTCATTAACAGTTTAAATGTTAAGCTTTGGGCACACTTCATCAAAAAAAATGTTAGATCAACTAGAGGTCAAAAGGTGGACGGTTGAGCAGGTAGGTTAAGAAGAATACAAATGGCGGAAACACTGTAGTGAAGAGAGAGAAAGGCCTTCACGTGCATGTACTGCTCTCTCTCTCTCTCTCTCTCATGTTTTCAGTTGCTTTTAATAGGTATTTCACGATCGGTATGCTCTTAATCGAAAGGCTTGAGTACTTTGGGTTGCTGTCTACTTGAGGTATGACATTAGTTGATTCAAACTGCTCTTAGTTATCCGATTTGAGATATGATAGAATGATAGTAGCACCATTATGCTCGAGTTAAAACTGTTTTCAATGAAACATTAATAAAAATGTTGATAGAAAATGAGACAAGTTACTTCAATGGTTTGGAGTTGGGAAAATCAATTTGCTTGGATGCTCTTATTTAGGTTGATTATTAGTTTTCATAATAGTTAGCTTATAGTAATTTAGTGAAGCTTCTTCTACTTTGTTAGTTTGTTCAAACAGATTTGAACAAATTGCTTAAGAAAGGTTAGATTAAATTACTACTTACATACATTAGATTATCTGTTTTTTATAATAATTAGAGTTCACCTAAAGTACCATTAAAAGTGATCATTACAACATAAATCAAGACAAGCACATCTAAACCCAATGATAGCATTTTATTATAGGACAAATTGCATGATGACTTCGATCTTCCATTGGTTTGTTGTGATTTTATAGATGTCCAATGAGGGATTGACGTTCTTTAGTTATTTTCATGTTTTGCTTTCTGTTGAATATGTATCAAGATGATCATGTTTTTTATTTTGCTTACACTTATTTTGTACAACCTATCTGCAAGATATGTTTCTAATGCTTTTATCTATATGTAATGTAGGGGGCAGCAAAAGGACAAATTACCACCTCCTGTCAAATTTGATGCACAAAAAGCAGTGCCAACAATCGAGGTGCCTGCACTTTTACTTGATGTACTGAAAGAAAAAAACCGAGAATTTTGGATCAAAGTAATTAATTGGTGAAGGTTCATATGGAAGGGTTTATTTCACAAGTTTAAATAAGGGTAAAAGTGTGGCTGTCAAAAAGCTTGATGTTTCTACCGAGGTTCAAATAACGAGTTTTTGACTCAGGTAAGTCAATGTTTCTGCAGCTAAATGATTTGCTAGAAGATCATTGCCTTTAAGGGATGAGCATTATGTTCTTCGGTTTTGTCAGTCCAGACCAAAGACCGGTCAACGGGCTGGTCTGTTCCGCCTATGCACAGCCAGTTTTTATCAATTTTTTTGAATTTCTAAAACTATCAAAATGCAGAATGCAAAATATAATGATTGAAACTACATTCTAGAGAAATAAAGAACTTTTTGTAATAAAGTTTTTAGGTCTAAAAACATTTGAAGACACTTAGCATGATTATTTGCCTATTTGACTCTTTTACTTTTTAGTTAGATCATTTAGCTTGACCAATTGATCCATTAGTGAGAAAGCAAAACCAAAAATGACTCGTTTATAGGTAAATGGGTCATAAGTGGGTCAAATTGCCACCCCTGGCCTCTGTGGCAAATTTTCTTTCTTTCTTTCTTTCTTTTTAAACAATACTGATGTTCCAATTCAAGGTTTTCATGGTCTCAACGCTGAAGCATGACAATCTTGTTGAGTTGTGCGGTTACTGTGTTATAAAGTTGAAGTACTTTGTTCTCGGGGTTTTCATAAGCTAATTTGTGGTTTGTGGGTCATTATGACCCCAATAAAGGTTATATATAACCTAAAGTTAGCAAATTCAATTATAAAGGTGATGTGAGTATCAATGGGTTGTAAAAGATCTATATGGGTCATGATAGAATACCAATTGGTCATGAGGGGTTTGAATGCGTAGATTTGAATCAATAAATACACTTTTGGTGTTAGTGGGTCATTATGACGAGACGTGATTTATATATATGCCTAAATTAGTTAAATTGAGTTATTAGATTGTTTATATGTCAAATTTGGGTTATAATATGTCACTTATTATACTTAGGTACGCTAGATGAAACAAGAAATACAAGAGTTGCGCGCACGACAAGAAAAACTTGTGATAGAAGAGTCCCACAAAGAAATGGAAGAATATCGCAAGAAGGAAGAAGCGACACAAAAGGCTACACAAGATAAGCTTAATGAAATCCACAAGTGTTTACTTTCTCATTTCCATGTTAACCCTCCCCCTCCTCCGATTTACGTATGTTTAGCACGTTATACTTGAAAATTATTGTCTACAAAGATTGATACATATATATCAAATATGTGGTTAGAATTTGTTTATTATATAACTTGAAAGTTCTAGCTATATATCAATTATGTGGTTGATTTGTGATTTATGTATCAAATGTAGCATTTGATGTGCATTTATTTGTGTATAACAGGAAGAAATTAAATAAAAAAAATTCATTTTTTTATTTAAATCCGTCGCTAATTCCTCGCTAATGAGATGCTATAGTTATCATTTTCGTCGCTGAGCCGTCGCTAATCCGTCGCTAATTGGTAATCCGTTTATCATTTCCGTAACTAATCCATAGCTAAAATTCCGTCGCTAATCTCCGATCGCAAATCCGTAGTAAACTAGTGAAATCCTTCGCTGAAATCCGTCGCTATATTTAGCTACGAACGTATTTCCGACTGATTGATTTCCTCGCAAATCTGTCGCAAACAGGTCATTAGTGAGGATTAGCGACGGTTTTGGCCGTCGCAACTATCAGCTTTTCTAGTAGTGAAACATCTTAAAACATCTTGATACAACCGGGCTACAAGCCCTTTTCGGATACATAA
This sequence comes from Pulicaria dysenterica, assembly GCA_947179395.2. Taxonomy (NCBI): domain Eukaryota; kingdom Viridiplantae; phylum Streptophyta; class Magnoliopsida; order Asterales; family Asteraceae; genus Pulicaria; species Pulicaria dysenterica. The sequence goes on along the minus strand of OX359290.1, from coordinate 92,149,481 downwards.
CCAAATAACTTTTATTTAAAAATAAGAAAACATTAGGTCTACATGTATCAACATAACAACAAAATAGATAGATCAATGCATCCCCAATTACATCTTAGTAAATTCCCCAACAAACACATAACAAAACTCTTGCTAAATTTCTAGTGGCACCATAAGAAAACACTCACCACTAAAAAATTGCAAGCTTACTTTTATATAGAATAAAGACCATAAATAAAGAGCCCAAATAAGGTAAGGGTTGGGATCCAATGTAAATGGGCCGCAGATGATGGAGTGGGCCCAGCTGCCATCACGTCACGTGGCTTCACTTGCACCGGTAGCTTGAATCCACTTTTGCACTTCTCATACGACCCACTTGCGAAGTAGCGGATCCCTTCCTTTTGTAGGGACACTTGATTTACGCGTTCGGTGTACATCTTTATGGGGTTGGTGAGATCACACGAATAGTATTCTTCCATGCTTGCAAGCTCCACGATCATCTCCTGTGGTGAGAAGTACCTAAACACTGCCTCAAGAAAAACAAATTATTTACTTAGCATAATTATTTATAAATAGTGGTTACGGTAGCATAATTAACACATAATTAAACAGATAGTGATAATACATATAACTAATACTAAAGAGGTTGTAGTCGATGGTATCCGGTGTTTGAATTGGTGTCTTCCAAACAGTTGTGGCTTTAAGGAGGTATTTGGTTTATTTTTTTGGGAGGAATTGAAGGGAATGGGATTTCAAATCCCTATAATTATGATGTTTGGTTTGGTAAATGAGGGGGGGATTTTAATTCCCAGGAATCAAAGAAATCCATAAGTGAGGCATTTCTAAATCCTCCCACCCCCCCTAGTATTCTCAAATCCACAAGTGAGCCATTTCCTCCGGCGACGCTCCGGCGAAGCCTTCGACAGAAACCGCCGCCGTTCTTCGACAGAAGCCTCCGGCTATTACTCCGGCGACCTCCCACAACCAAGTCGTCTTCGTGCGGCTATTAATTCGTCGTTCCCGTCGCCTTCAACGTCTTTGTTCCCGTTGCCATCGTTCTCTGTAACCCTAGCCTACGAAAACCTTCATCGCAGATCTGGTCGCGTTCGTTCTCTGCATTGTCGCCGCCCTTCTCTGTAACCCTAGACGAAGAAACCCTTCGTCGTTCTCTTCGTTCTCCGTCGCCTGTAACAGAAACCCTAGCCGTCGCCACGTTCGCCATCGACGTCTTCACGTAACAGAAACCCTAGACGAAGAAACCCTTCGTCGTTCTCTTCGTTATCCGTCGCCACGTCACAGAAACCCTAGACGAAGTTGAAGGTGTCATCTGCCTTCGTCGTCCACCGCCGTCTTCCGTTCGCCGTCGCCGGCGTCTTGTGATGGTGGCAACAGATGTGGTTGGTGGTGGGGAAGTTGAAGGTGGTGTTGTGGGGTTTAATGGTGGTGGAAATCCCACCTAAGAAAAGTAAACCAAACAAAGGATTGGAATTTAAATCCTACCAAATAAATTTCCCCCAAATGCAATTCCTACTCATAAATCTCATTCTCCCCAAAATCAAAGAATGAACCAAACAGCCCCTAAGTCTTATTATGAACAATTGCGTAGATTTAACAATATTTTAATGGGTGTGTTTGCCATTAAAAAAAAACTATAACTGATCTCACTAGACCTACAAACAATTAGTTTTCTAAATTTTTATCGGTTTGGAAAAAAAATACCACCCTGGCTCTTACCACCACAACGAACACCCGTATAACTTGATGGCCATAATTAGACCATGAGTACCACTTCCTGAGAACCTACTTGTCATATATGTGTCACGTCAGCTTTTCTCTCTCTTACACATTCGTTACCCTCAACTAAAATACCACACCCTAAACTACCCAAAACATACCCCACTAATTTTTAATTAATTAAATATATATATATATATATATATATATATATATATATATATATATATATATGTAGAGAGAGAAAGAGAGAATGAAGAGAGAGAGAGAGAGAGAGTGGCGGTTTGGGCGGTTTCACAAAACCGTGGAGGAACCGCCGGCTTGAAGCCATGGCCTCCGTAGCACACCCGCCGGCAAACCGCTGGCAAACCTGAGGAACCGGAGGTGGTACGACCGGTCTTACAATAATGTGTAAAATGCAATTATTCTTTTAAACACACAAACAAAAGTAGAAATCGTACACAAAAATTGTGCAGCACATTTTTGTAGTCAGAATGTGCTCCTCAACATACCTAACTCCAATCAACAATTTGGTTTGTCTTATTAGACAATTCTTGCATTTCTTTTTCTTCTAGTGCCGAAAATATCATACTTTTTGACGAGATTTTTTACAACTTAACTAATTGGTTATACGAAAGATGGGCACTTTAATAAAAAGTACTCGTAACAACCAATTACTGATAATTGATGTGTTTTGGCTGTACACTTGTACGAGTCAGATTATGTCATGATTAAATTTAAAATCTATGAAACGTTTTGAAGTAAAGAATAAAAAACGTTTTAGAATAAAGAATAAAATATCATATATGGTATTGCTTTTCAGAAAAAAAAAATATCATTAGGTAGTGGTAAAACTCATACGTGTACGTGTCTTCTTAATTTACAATAAATACCTATATATACATAGTTATAATCTTTTGCTACCTCTCAAATAAAATACCTATACGTTTGACACAGTTTTTTAAAGCTTTTTAAAGCTGGTAGCTTATTATTTTCAAAAAAAAAAAGCTAGAAACTTTGTTCGGATGGTAAAAGCTAGAAGCTTTTTTTTCAACAAAAAATTACAAAATAATAAGCTTTTCGGCTTTTAAAACTAGCTGAAAGCATTTTTATATACAAATTACCTAAATATCCATTTTAATTGTTTTTCAAATCCTCAAAATATTAAAATTTGTTCTTTATTGTCATTTTACATTATCTACCTCCATTTACCAGTTACTTTATCAAACACGTATATATACAAATAAAATATATAGCTTCTAGTTATAGCTAACAACTATCAACTATCAACTATCAACTATCAACTAATTTTTCAAACACATGTCTTGCCAAAAACTCAATAGTTGATTATATAATAAAAAAACAAAATAAATTAAGCTAGTGTATATAACTAGTTACAGCAATCTATGTAAAAATAACTGTAACTTAATAAGGTATTAAATCATTATAAACCCTAATATATATAGTTAAGTTATACAAACTCATAAATATATATATATATATATATATATATATATATATAAAGTATTTCCAATTAGATTAAAAACACGAAAATTTAGTCCTTTTTTTCCATCACACAATGTGAAAGAGATTCTGTAAGGATAAGATAAGACTGTAAAAGGCAGCCTTGGTCCAGTAGTACTCAAAATTTTACAGATATTTATTTAAGATCAAAGACCCACGTAATGTAATCACAAATTCCCAATCAACTTTTTTTCAATCAACCATTGCTAGCTAATAGCTATTATTGCAAAAGAAGATAAAAGTTGTTTCATGAAAAGAAAAATACTACAAATTCTAAAACATTATATAAATAGTGTAAACATTAACCTAAATTTAAGTCATTGTAATTTCACTTTTTCCACAATACTCTACAGTCAATATGCAAGTGCTTTTGCACCTTTATGTAGAAAAAGATGATTTTTTTTCCTTCTTACTATTTTCTAAAACAAAAAAGAGACAATCTAAGCGAAAATCATGTAAAGGTCTAGGGTAAGTAAGTTCATATGTTGAGGGTGTTTTTTTCTGTTGTGAAGTGATTTTCCAATTACAAAATTAATTTATTTATGAAAGGTACAACACCGAAGTTAGTATGATATGTTTTTTTTTGTATGAATCAATTTTATAAATAAAACAATTATCTCATTTTTCTTAATATACTTGTATTAAGTTTTAAAAAGTAATATTTGCAAAGTGATGCAATTCATAATAATTATAAATAAATTCAACAAATAATATATCAATAATCAAGAGAATACTATTAATAATTTGCAAGGGTAGAACAATAGTCAAGAAAATAAAAATGGAAATGCTTACGAAGACTGTCTCCAACTCGAAAAATACGGCCGGAGGACCAAGGGCCGACATCCGTGGCGGTGTCTGAAACACGGCCACCAGAAACAACATGGTGTACAACCTGAGCTACGGCAAGTTTGCCGCCGGTAACCACCGTGAGAAGGAATAGCGCCACCAACAACTTCACTGCCGCCATCTAAAGAAAAGTATATAGCAGTGCAAATGAAGTTCAAGAATGGTTGTTAAATAAGAAGAGTAGAAGACCATAATCGCACGTGATTGTCGATAAAACAACTTCTATGTCACGTGAATGACATTGATTTATGAAAAATAAATAAAAAATAGCATATAGAGTGAACTACCTAACCCTACATCGTAATATGTTACTTCATTTAATGCAAAAACTACAACGAATTTGGTGTCCAATACATTTATGTGGATTTCGACAGTTCGTCGACCTTTATTTTGATTTATAGAATTTATTTAGTCGACCTAGCTTTATTTTGATTTAGAGGATTTATTTTTGTTTTGTGAAAATCATCCCCTCACTTATCTTTCTACAAATTTGATTATTATATAATTTTAAGGCTGACAATTTGGGTAAGGTTCGGGTTACTGGGTTCGTGTCGATCGGGTTCGGGTCAGTTTCGTGACAACCCAATTTCGACCTATTTATTTTCGTGTCGGGTTCGTGTCGTGTCAGTTTTTTTCGTGTCGGTTTCGGGTTGACCCATTTCGGCAAAATATGTTCGACGAATATTTTTTCGGTTTTCGAGTCGGGTTGGTGTCGAGTTTCGTGTTGACCCATTTCAGCCAAATATATATGTTCGACGAATATTTTTTCGGTTTTCGAGTCGGGTTGGTGTCGAGTTTCGTGTTGAGCCATTTCGGCCAAATATGTTCGACGAATATTTTTTCGGTTTTCGAGTCTGGTTGGTGTCGAGTTTAGTGTTGACCCATTTTAGCCAAATATGTTTGACGAGTACTTTTTCGGTTTTCGAGTCGGGTTGGGTGTCGGGTTTCTTGTTGACCCATTTCAGCCAAATTTGTTCGACAAGTACTTTTTCGGTTTTCGAGTCGGGTTGGTGTTGAGTTTCGTGTGACCCATTCCGGCCTAATATGTTCGACGAGAAATTTTTTGGTTTTCGAGTCGGGTTGGTGCCGGGTTTCTTGTTGACCTATTTCGTCCAAATATGTTCGACGAGTATTTTTTCGGTTTTCGAGTACGGTTTTCGTTTTAAATTTTCTGAATTTCTTGTTTGTTTCCAACTTTCGATACAATTTTTTAATATTATCTCTATTTTAATTCAAACTTTGGATAGTAAACTACTAAATTATTAAAATAATATATAATTCTATTAGTCCAATATTTCAGTGTTTTTAAAATCGGGTTGGCAAGTCAACCCGAACCCAACCTGATTTTTTTCAGGTCAATTTTGTATCGACCTGATTTTGACTTGTTTCGGGTTCGTGTCACTTTTTCGTTTTAGGTTCGGATCGGGTTAGGAATTACCAGCCTTATTATATATATGGTAAAACCAAGAGATGTAATCGAAAAAAAGAATTAATAAATCACACATGTTAATTATTGAGAAGCTGTTATGATCCTTTCTGGAATTCACTTAAGAATTGAAGAAAAGATATCAAATAACTTGAATTTATTAAGTTTAGAAGATGAATTGAACCTAATTAAAATGGGTTTACCTACTATGCACATCTGTGTGTGAAAGAGAAACAAAGAGAAAAATTTGTCTATTTTCAACTAACTCAAAGAAATTACAAAAGATGTATTTATACTCCTAAATGGGTCTTAACAATCCATCCCCCTTAAAAGATTCTTGTCCTCAAGAATCCTAATTGAATGCAATATTGCGAGAACTAAATTTAAGTCTTCATACTTCTTGCTAGTGACATTTCAATCAATTTCATCTTCATTAGTTTATTAGCCATATGAAACTTTTGTAATCTCTTAAAATCCATTAAAACTTGCCCGAACAAGATCCTGAAGTGTATTTGATATCCATATGACCCCAATAAAACTTGTCTATTCAATTTAGTAGAGTCCACTTTAAATTTTTTAAAATTAGCAACACCCAATAGACATTTCTCCAACTTCTTAATCGTTAAAGAGTTTCCGGTTAGCTCGTTCTCATCATCTCTTATCAGCTTGTTTCCATCATCTCTACTCCATTCCACTAAAACAGAGGAAGTGTGACATTTTGATTCAATTGCAGCAATACTATCATCTTTTTTTACAAAACCTTGCACAAGGTGGCAACTTGGTACAAATGTTGTTCTCAATTGCACTTGTTATATCAAGATTTAACAAACAATTATTGTCATTACCCATTTTGTTTAATCTTGAAGTTCAAGAGAAGATAGCAATGGGGAAATAACTCTATTCTTTGTATCATTTTTGGTTGATTCTTCCAATCTAGCCAAACAATAAGCATCCCAAAGAGTTTTTGGCTTGAACATACTAACATTTTTTGGAATTTCCGGTTGCAATCCCTTAACAAACAAACTAACAGCATGCAACTCATTCAATCTCATACTTTCAAACAAGAAACTGAAATCATCATAACATTCTTGAATGGTGCCTTTTTGTTTGAAACCTTTGGCCCTTGGCATTTCATCAAACACCTCATGTGCATTTTCTTTTTTCATAGAGTTTCCATCAAACATGACATTGGATCTCACACTTTCCATTATATTAGATTGTAAAGAAGAGTATTGAACATTACCTAGGTTTTCTTTATATGATTTTAGAACCTCATCACCCAAGAACGGTTGGTTGAGACAAACTCCATTGATGGAGTTTGTAATCTTTATCAAAGAAGTGGTTAATTTTGCAAAATATTTACTCACTTCTTCCGTTGAGGATTGAATTGCAGATACAACAGATTCCCAATAGAAATTGCCATTGTTGTGCTTGATTACAGAAATTTAAAATCAGAATAAGTGCCAAGAAAGTGGCTCTGATACCAATTGTTATGATCCTTTTCAGAATTCACTCAATAATTAAAGAAAGGATTTCAAATAACTAGAATTCCTTAAGTTTAGAAGAGGAATTTAAGCTAATTGAAATGAGTTTACCTACTATGACCATCTGTGTGTTAAAGAGAAATAGAGAGAGAAATTTGTCTATTTTTAACTAACTCAAATGACTTAAAAAACTTGTAATTATACTCCTAAATGGGTCATAACAATTGAAATGAGTTTACCTACTATGTACATTTGTGTGTGAAAGAGAATCTGTAACACCGTCCTTTTTAACACCATATTTTAATAATTAAAAATACCACGGAAGCGAGTAACTACTATTTACAAAGTATTAATACATATTTACTTAAACGGTATTTAGAAACGACAGTTACCCATCTTAAAATAATTTACATGTATACAAAACATGGGTCGCCTATTAGATATCAGAGTGCCAATAGTCAAACTTCCCTTATCCCAAAATATACATAGCTTCACAAAACTTCAACCAGCAACATCAATAATAGTGGGGAATTAGCACAAAACTAAGTGAATGAACCTAACTATCTTATGCTATAAGCATTAACATTTCAGGTCATATTCATAAATACATAACTACCCAGTAGTCACAAGAGGACCGGCGGTTCCACGCAGAACCTTCAACCATATGCTGGCCAAAGCAAAGGTTTACCAATAGGCCTTTTACTATTTGATTAACTCAATCCCTCTTTTTAAAGTACAACAAATGCACTATTAAAGATTTAAGGAGCCAATCAAAAGTAAAACACTGCCCCAACCCCTTCCCATAGGGTCAACCTCAATCATATCAAGTGCACGTCATTTCATAAACATAGCAGATCATAATTTAATCATATTCGAAGCATTATCATAACGTTCATACTTAACATAGTAACTGTTATGCTACAAGCATATATCAAAAGAAGGTTACAGTCCACTCACCTGATATCAACCAACCAACTCAGAATTCTAATGTTACTGAGTTTGGTCTCCGTCTGCATTCACCAGCAACCATGGCTTTTTCTTTCTTCTTTTCAAACGTATCCCTGCCTTTCTTCAATGCCTGGTACTTTGATTTGTACTTGTCAGCTTTTGAAGGGTAGCCCTTGGATGGAGTTTTGACATAGCAGTCAGTTGCAAAGTGGCCAAGCTTACCACATTTATAGCAGTCCAGTTTTGACTTGTCAAAGTTTCCCTTGCTTTCTCCAGCCTTGTGATTTTTTGATTTGAATTTCAGAAACTTTTTGAAATTTTTCATAATAAACGCTTGTTCAACAGTTTCTGAGTCGTAGGCTTCTCCTTCATTTTCACTTTCAGATTCTTCTTCTACTTCAGACTCACTTTTAGCAGTGCATGCATTCTTCCCCTTTGATACCTCAGCAACCATTGCTAGGCTTTTCTTGACTGATTTCTTCAAGTCATTTTTCTGAGCCCTGGTTTTCTCATCATTCAGCAGAATTCCATACAGCCTTCTCATCTCCATATCTTTAAGCATGTTGTTAGTTCTCAGAATCATGCTTAGAGTATCCCATTCACTGGGCAATGCATCTAAAAATCTGTTCAGAATCTAGATTTTCTCTCTTTCAACTCCAGTATCAATCATGTCATTGAGTAGACATGTGAACCTAGTATACACTTCAGTGAGTGATTCTGAATCCTTGGCAGTGAAGTTCTCATACTTTCTGATGATGTTGGTCTTCTTGTTTTCCTTGACTTCATCGGTTCCTTTATATGCAACACATAGAGTTTCCCACATCTCTTTAGCAGTCTTGATATTCACAACAGTGTGAAATATCTCATTTGGCCAAGACATCACTATGTTGTTTCAGATCTTAGCATCCAAACTAGCTTGTTTCCTATCTTCATCACTCCATTGATGTTTAGGTTTTGGTAGAGATCCAACATCTGAGTCTTTATCAGATTCAGTAAGAAGAGACACAATTGTTTTAGGGACAATCCAACAGTAAGAACAGACATGGACAGCGGGTCAACATTTTCCAAATACAGAAGCATCCTTGCTTTCCAACTTGGAAAATTATTGGCAGAGAACTTGGGTGGTTTGCCGGACGAGCCATTCTCGTTGTAATCAACTTTGGATATCTTGAACAGATCACAAATTATCGATTAATTTGAACCTGCTCTGATACCAATTATTTTTCCCAACTCAAAGAGTAAATTACTAAACTATAATAAATGTGCGGAATAATAGTAATAATAACAAACAAGATGTCTAAGTAAGATTATATTGATAAATCAAACTTACAACGACTATTCTAAGAAGCACAAACTTCTCAGAATTAACAAATCTCTCAAGAACAGACTTGAGAGATAAAACAGAGAACAGACTCAGTAAACTGACAAGTTGACATAACTAATATCAACGTCACTCTTCTCGCAAGTTGAGAAGAATATTTATACTATCTAGAAACTAATCCTAGACGTACAATATTATTACACGTGTCTTCCATCCAGTGGTGAAGCTCGTAACTAACTCAATCTTCACAGCCAATGAGAGACACTCGATCACAACCGTTTGCATCATGAGATCTACTCTTGATAGTGACAGCAGTGACGTCAGGAGGGGACCATTTGTAAACTGAGGACAAACTTTAGTTGTATGTCTGAACGTTGAAAGTTCAGTCCTTCAGATTTGACGAATCTTCAGATCACACCTCATTCTTCAGTTTCTAGTTTTCAGTCTCAAAACTGAACTCTTCTTCGAAGACTTCAGTTTCTGATGAAATGTAAACAAATTAAAGACTAACAGGAAGAAATATAATTTTCTAATTTTCATAAAATAAAAAGTGTGAATTATATGACCAATGTAAATATGGGAAGTTTTATCCTAGTCATGCGCCACACAAATCTATTGTACGCGCCGCGGAGTCACCGACTTAGCAAAACTATATAAAGATTGCTTTGTTAGTCATATTGGAGATATACCACATTATTCAACCACATCTAGGGTTTCCAGAGCCAACAAAGACGATCCAAAGCAGATTCAAGTGCTATTGAGTGAGATTCGAACTAAAGATTGAAGATTTAACGATTTCATCATCGATTTCGTATTTGGTTTGCTATTCAGATCATGATTAATATCTTGTTTATAATTTATTATATGTTTTCTAGAATTATTAGGGGCTAAACATCTTTTGTCTCTACTTAAAGTAGACGAACTCCTTTGTCAATGTTTATTTTAATGTATTGAATAATTAGATGGTTATAACATTCATTATGTTTGCTTAATCAAAGAGACACATATGATTATGTTTCTGATTTTCAAAGTGAATATATACGTTCTTTCTTCTCTCACGATCTACTCAATTTGCAGAAGAAAATGTAGTTTGGATACTTGCATTTTGTTATTTTAGATTTCGAATTTTGAAAATGTAATAGTTGGATAATTGGATTTTATAGAGAAATGCATATCCTTGAATTTGAAAACGCTTTTGTGTATGATGAATTTGAAAATGCTATGGTAATTTATTTTTGTGAGAAATTGAATGTTTTTGGTTAAAATGCTTCTGCTTTTGGTGATATTGAAAATGCTATAATTATTTATTTTCATCTTGGTATCATTTTCATCTTATTATTATAATAATTTGGGTTGCATTTTGGTTAATCTTCATCTTGTTATCATATTCATATAAGTTGCGTTTTGGTTCCTCATTATCATATTTATTTGGGTTGTATTTATAATTTTTTTATTAGAATAATAGCAAGACTGATCTTGAATTGAAGATGATGAAAATCTGAATATTGATATATAATTATTTTTTAAAAAAACATAAACACGTAAAAGATATAAATTTTTGAATGATTTTAAAGTTTTTTTAGATGCATGAGATTCTCAGAAGAGCTGAATTTCTTGTCTTTCAGTTTTATTTTTTTATGAACCTGCCACATATCCAAGTGAGAGAATTTAAGAATATATATATAATAAAATTAAAAAATGAGAAGCAAGAAAGCAACTCTTTTGGTTATTGGACAAATTATGGGCTTGTTTTATTAAAAGATGCTATTAGGTTGACTTTTTTGGGCTTGTTCTCAATAGAATCTCATGAGCAATACTGGACTCAAATATGTTTGTTCGCTTATCGATCTATACTTTTTATCATATTGTTTTCGTAAGTTGGCAGCGGAATATAGAATAACATATACTTTTTATCATACGTTCATGAATTAGAATTGTTTTTAGATCTTAAACTCAAATACTTTTCCAAACGTCTATATCTAAGTATAACATATATTTCATTTTTTTATTTTCAATTATAAACCTGTATTTCGTATTTCCGGACAAGGCTCTCAAAACCACAACCTTGGTTTTAATCTTCCGAGCGAAAAATAAAAATATCAGCCTCTTTAGGAAACCTAAAAGAAACCTTCTTTTTCGACGACTTTTGACTCTCGGATCGTTCCAACATAGCATTGCAGCTTCTTTCTTCTTCTTCTTCTTTATCTCTTTGTTGAACCTCACGTAGTTTTCCATTCCATTTCTCCATTGAAAAACTTATACTTGATTCAGTTTCGACATTTGATGAGCTCATGATTTGGGATGATATACTGTTTATCACGTGATAATGATTATTTGGGGAGGCCAAAAGACATTCTTGTAAGCTGGTTAAAGTGCTTCTAGTCAGTTTTCTCTCTTCTTCATTGAACCCAGCAGCCAAAGCATTTTTGGATGACTTTAGATGATATATCCAAAACAGATCAACACACCATAAATTCAGTAATAAAGATACCATCGAGATACAGCTCTCATTACAAATGTTACACAAGTTGCAACAGTATGTAACAGAATTAGTTGACAGCTGGATAGTTAGTTAACTTACTCTTTGTGTTAGTTGATCTGCTCTCTCTTCTATATATATGTAAGCTTGTTTGCTCAGTAACAATAATAACAGTTTACATTCAATTTCTTCTTTGTACTCTACTTTCTATATGGTATCAGAGCTAAACCAGGCTCGATCAATCCTCTTTCAAACTCTGATTCATCACTAATTCTACATCGTTCTACCATGGATGATCCAAATTCATCAAATCATCCACTGTATCTTCATCAAAATGACAATCCGGGTTTAATTCTCATCACAAAGAAGCTTACCGGATCAGAAAATTACAATACATGGAAGAGATCTATGATGATTGCCCTAAACGCCAAGAACAAACTGAAAATTGTGACAAAGGAGTACGAAGAACCTGCAATTGGATCAGCAAACAGAGCGATCTGGGAGAGAAATAACGATATGCTCATCTCGTGGATCCTAAATACAGTAACTGATCAGATTAGCAACAGTCTTACATATGTGAACTCATCATCAGATCTATGGCAGGAACTCCAAGAACATTATTCGCATATTGATGGACACAAGATCTATCAATTGGCCAATGAAATCTCTCAATTGAAGCAACAAGATAGTACTACTGACGTTTATTACCACAAGCTGAAAGGACTGTGGGATGAACTTGATGCCTTGGAAACACCATACATATGCACGTGTGTCTGTTCTTGTGAAAATGGGAAAGCAAATGGAGAAAGAGAACAGAGGAAGAGACTTCTACAATTTTTAATGGGACTGGATGACAGCTATTCGAATATTAGAGGCCAAATACTGCTGATGCAGCCTCTACCAAGCCCTGCAAAAGCATACGGTATGGTGAAACAAGAAGAAAAACAAAGGGAAGGCATTTTACCCAAGCAATATGGCCCCACAGTCATGTCTCTTTTGACAAATCAACCATTTAAACAATTCAATAATGCCAAAATCACAACTACATCAAGTGCAGGAAAGAAAAACAACTTCAAAAAGGGAATGTTTTGTAACTACTACAAAAAGGAAGGTCACATCAAGGAGGAGTGTTACAAGATTGTTGGTTATCCTTTGGGTCATCCTTTGCATGGTAAGGTTCAACCAAAAGTTCATGAAACCAGACCAAACAAAACTGTGAATATGGTTCGTGGTTCAGATGATGCCTTATTCAACACCCCAATAGATAACCACAATTCAAATCCTGCAATGTCTGCAAAGTTTGACTTTCTACAGAATCAATTAAATCAAATGCTGATGATGATGCAGACAACTCAAGCCAAACAAGATTCAAATGCTGGTATACATTCTTTTCTTGCTTCTTTCACTTCTAATCTAAAGGATGCTTGGATAGTGGACAGTGGAGCCACATACCACATATCACTTACAACTTAATCTCTGTAAGTAAACTCACAAAGGCTGCCCAATGCTCAGTGTTATTCACTAATTATTTATGCACCTTTCAGGGGAACAACATGAAGATTGCCCTTGGCAAGCTTCATGATGGTCTATACATTTTCTATCCAGACACCACAGCTCCACCTACATCAACAACCAAACTTCCATCTACAGTTTTATCTCACACAGTCAATTCAAACATATGGCACATTCGATTTGGTCATACTTCCTTTCATACTCTAAAAAGAATAAAATCACTTGATTCTGTTTTACCCTGTACTGTTGTAGAAAAATGTTCTATATGTGCTATGTCAAAACAACATGCCCTCCCATTCAAACTAAGTGAATCTCATGCTAAATCTGCTTTTGAATTGCTTCATATGGATCTGTGGGGACCTTACAAACACTCAACCATTAATAAACACAAGTATTTTCTTACTTTGGTTGATGATTACTCACGAACCACTTGGGTCTATCTTCTACCGAGTAAACATCATGTCTTTACTACATTCAAAACATTTCACTCGTATGTTGTCAATCAATTTCATACAAACATTAAGACAATCAGAACTGACAATGGACTTGAATTCATCAATTCGAACATGAATGCCTTTACTCAACTTCATGGTATTAATCACCAAACTACCTGTCCCTACACCCCACAACAAAATGGTAGGGTGGAAAGAAAACACAAACATCTTTTAGAACTTACAAGGGCCATACAATTCCAGGCTTAATTCCCAACACACTTCTGGGGCTATTCCTTGTTAGCTGCAACTCACTTAATGAATAGACTCCCATCACGTGTCCTTGCTCACAAAAGTCCTTATGAGATCCTACATCAAAAGATTCCTGACATCTTTCATCTTTGAACCATTGGTTGTGAAGCCTATGTCCACCAACACCCAATGGACAAACTAGCTCCTCGGTCCATACCTACTATACTTCTTGGTTACCCACAGAATCAAAAAGGCAACTTGTTGTATGATCTAGTCAAAGATAAAGTCATGATCAATCGACATGTAACCTTTAATGAATCTGTGTTTCCTTTTTCCCAACATCAGTCACCTTCCTCCATCACCTCTCCAGATCCTATCATACAAAATACCATGAACACCTTTATTCCACCACCTACTCTCCCTAACACCCAACACAGTACTTCCTTATCTTCCCCTACCCACAGTTCCTTTGACAACAATCCTCCTCCATCTATTCCTCAAACCCACAGTTCCTCACCATTACCTACTCATTCTACCTCTGCTTCTCCTACACCACAATCACCTACATCCTCTGTCACTCCCTCACCTTCCCAGCCAATACATACAACCACCACACATATTCCACCTTCTCAACCAAACCAACGAAAATCAACCAGAGTCGAGAGTGTTCCATCAAAATTCACTGATTATCATCATAATATCCATCACTCCACTAATTCCACTCACACACACAAACATCATCACACACACTTTATCAACACCTCAAACATTCATTCTGTTCACACCAAAAAGCTTATTCATTCCTTAGATTCTCATGTGGAACCACATTCCTATATTCAAGCATCCAAAGATTCTAATTGGATAGAAGCTATGAACAAAGAATTACAAGCATTAGAATCTAATCATACTTGGGTACTAACCACTTTACCTGAAGGAAAGCAACCAATTGGTTGCAAATGGGTGTACATGATCAAGTACAAAGCAGATGGTACTATTGAGAGGTTCAAAGCACGTTTAGTAGCTAAGGGATACACTCAAAGAGAAGGTCTAGATTACAATGAGACATTTGCACCAGTGGCCAAAATGGTCACTGTTAGGACCTTACTCACAGTTGCAATTCACAACAATTGGTACATTGAACAGCTTGATGTAAATAACGCTTTCCTCCATGGTGACTTAGATGAAGAAGTCTATATGACACTTCCTCAAGGTTACAAACCACCTTCCTCAGCACTCTCTGCTTCAACAGTCTGTAGACTAACAAAGTCACTCTATGGCTTGAAACAAGCAAACAGGAACTGGTTCAATAAACTAAGTTCTTTTCTGAAAACTCAAGGTTTCATTCAAAGCTATGCTGATACTTCCCTATTCACCTACCATAAAGAAACCACTTTCATGGCACTTCTTATTTACGTTGATGATATACTCCTCACTGGCAATAACACCACCTTTCTCAAACAAATCAAACAAAGCCTTGATCAAACTTTCAGCATAAAAGATCTAGGCCCACTTCATTTTTACCTTGGGATTGAAGTTCTACGCAACAAACATGGCCTGACTATGTCTCAACGCAAGTATGCCCTTGAACTTCTTAAACATGCTGATCTTCTTGATACTAAGCCAGCCACTACCCCTCTTGATCCAAGTCAAATTCCACACAAAGATGAAGGAGACTTAATTCAAGACCCTTCTTTATATCGAGCATTGGTGGGTAAATTACTTTATCTCACTATCACTAGACCAGATTTATCGTTTGCTGCACATGCTCTCAGTCAATTTTCACAACATCCTCGTACTCCTCACATGAAAGCTCTGCAAAGAGTACTCAGATACATTAAACTCAGTCCGGGTCAAGGACTTTTCATCCCTACAAACAATCATCTCACCCTATCTGCTTACTGTGACAGTGATTGGGCCAACTGCCCTCAATCACGCAGGTCAACCACTGGGTATTGATTATTTCTTGGCTCCTCACCTGTTTCCTGGTCTTCCAAGAAACAAACTGTGGTCTCTCGTTCCTCCACTGAAGTAGAATATAGAGCCATGGCTGACTGCACGTGTGAATTGACTTGGCTAACATGTCTTCTCAAAGATCTTTGGGTCAATGTTCCTACTCCACTCTTAGTGCTTTGTGACAATGTCTCCACTATAGCACTAGCATCAAACCCAGTGCAACATGCTCGAACCAAACATATTGAAATTGACTGCCATTTTGTCAGGGACAAAATCAAGGATGGTTTCATTAAACCAGTCTTTGTTCCATCCAAACTCCAGGCAGCAGACATATTCACAAAAGGTTTACCCAAATCCTTACATGAATATTGTATGACCAAGTTGAGCATATGTGATCCTTACACATTGCCAACTTGCGGGAGGAGTGATGATATATCCAAAACAGATCAACACACCATAAGTTCAGTAATAAAGATACCATCGAGATACAGCTCTCATTACAAATGTTACACAAGTTGCAACAGTATGTAACAAAATTAGTTGACAGCTGGATAGTTAGTTAACTTACTCTTTGTGTTAGTTGATCTGCTCTCTCTTCTATATATATGTAAGCTTGTTTGCTCAGTAACAATAATAACAGTTTACATTCAATTTCTTCTTTGTACTCTACTTTCTATAACTTTGCTTTAAGATTATTAGGGGATTTTGGGCTTTTCTTTGTATGACAAGGAGTAGGTGATACCTTTATGCAACAAAGACTCGTACCCATTGAAAAAAATATGTTAAGATATGTTATCTTTGATTTGACACTGTTAACATATGCGCATCAAAGGTTCTCTACTCATGAATAGATGGAGGCTCGATCTCGTCCACAAACACCTGCACATATATCATATATGTTGTTATTAAAGAACATAAAGAAAAATTAACGAGGCACAAAAGATATAGGGTGTGTTCAACAAATGACTTAATTATAGATTTATAGGAGATTGTGGGGCTTGGGATTCTTGTTTTCATAATTTCAAGTTCTCTAGCCTTGTTTGAATGTTAAAACCTTAATGAGATTATTAAAACTTAATCTCTCATAAGCTCCCAAATTAAAAGCTCTTTGAATTAGCTTACAGGGGATTATGGGGGCTTAGGATTCTTGCTTTCAGCCCTAGCCCCAGCTAGTCTCGCCGAACACACCCATACTAACTCTTTTAAGCAAGTTAACCATTCTCATTTGAATGGCGTATGTATATTGTGTCACCCGTATAAACATGTTTTCATTAGCCAACAAATTAACTACAAGGTATAGCCTAATGGTTGGCATCCCTGATTCACATAAGAGGTCAGAAGTTCAAACCTCACTAGCGGAGTCGTTAGATTAGCTAAAGGATACTCTCGGAATGACCACATACCGATTAAGCAGTTAGACCCCCTACATCTAAGACGAATAGTCGACTCTCAGAATATATACCTTGAAAGGGATCCATCTCGGTTTAACATATGTTGAAGATTCTCATGTATTCGGAATTGGCATAAGGATTTCCGTATCAAATGTTTTTGATAGAACAAAGGAGTTTTTATTGACTTGAAAATCACTAACTTCTGATCTTACTCAAAGGTTGTTCTTCTTATTTCTATTTCACAAGGAGTATAAGTAACATTCTTGACGGAGTAAACAAGCATGAGAAGTGAAATTTGTTTGTATCTATATTTCTATAATTATTAGAGTCAATTTCAGGATTTCGTTGCATTAGAACAATCTCATATGTATTTATGATGAAAGATAAGTTTTAACTTTGGTTCCAACTGTTTGTACTTGTTTTTGTTTATTGGTCGAATAATAAACCCAAAACAAGGATAACAATATGTAACAGAACAAATTTATTAATTCGTTTTACTTTTTTTTAACTAGTTTCAATCCAGAAACTTTTAAGTTATAAAATCAAGTTGTATTACTTAGTTACAAAATGAACCTAGTACAACACTCGATCTACTCGTAATATAAAGTGTTGGTTTAAAAATAGAAAACCTCGTAATATAAAATGTTACGTTAGAAATATAAAATGTTGCTACTAGGGCGACACCAATTATCAAGAGGAAATTATAAAGGTGTACAATTATCAATCAAGATACAGTACCGGTTAACTATTATAAAGCTTTATAAATATAATAACTATGAATAGCATTGATAAAAAGGAAAGAAGAGATAAATGGACGGCTCAGATTTGTCCCATATAACTTTAATTAAAAATGGGACTAGATTGAATAAAGTTTATGATTACTATACAGATGTACAATTATCAACCGAAGTACAGTTAACTATTATAAAGCTTTATAATAACTATGAATAGCATTGAAAATGTGAATAGAATGCCCAAAACATAAGCGCATGTTTTCTTCTCGCCCTTGAGTATAGCCTTGGAAGCCGTTTGTCCTAAAATGCCTGCTACAAGTCCCACCATTTTCTACCAAAAATAGAGTAAAAAAATATCTTTAATCATTTCACTTGTAGCTTCGTAATAAATATTTAAGGACTATTTATACATTATAGAGTTTTGTTGTATATAGTCTATGTA
Source organism: Pulicaria dysenterica (assembly GCA_947179395.2). Lineage (NCBI taxonomy): Eukaryota > Viridiplantae > Streptophyta > Magnoliopsida > Asterales > Asteraceae > Pulicaria > Pulicaria dysenterica. The sequence continues at coordinate 92,131,025 of OX359290.1, read as the reverse complement.
AAAAACATAGTCCCAATCAAGGAATAAATTATAACCATTGAATATTGAAGCGTAGTTCATGGATGAAGAGTGTGGAAAAAATATGGTATGACAAGATGCATGTAATGAATTCATAAATGAACAATAACATTGAAGTGATGAGAGATGGATGACTCAGATTAGTCACTTGGGACTAAAATTAACTAGATTGAATAAAATTCATACATTATAAAATATAAAGTTAAGAATTGCTTTTGTGATTCTTTTTGTAAAATATCCATTGAATATTTCTTTAAATCGTTCATTCTGAATCAGATTACTTTTTTCCTCTGCATTTTAGCGATCATAATGCTCAATTTTTTTTCTTCCAAATGGTGTTTTTTCTCTGTTTAGGTTCCTGGGTTGCCGAATCATTGGCTATTATGTAGGAAGTCTAAACGGTGTTACCATCCAAACAACCCCCTAGCTAGGCTTGACCAACCCTTGAGTGAAGTCCACATTCAACCCTTGACCTCCCCTATAGGGGACAAGAGGACTATCTAGTAGACCTTCAAGGTGATGCTTAGCGACCATAATACTCGATATGCAGAAAAACATAAGTATAAGAGTTAGCAAAGATCTCTCACCAATCTTGACGGCTCGATATGTAAAATGGGCTCAAAAAACATCTCTACATTCCTGTAACAAGATAAGTAAACATTAATTTTAATCATAATTTGGTTATATTATTGGGTGCTTGTGATGTACTATGAATCTACCTTATAAGAACCTTCCCTTGATAGTTATGACACATATGAAAACTAAAACCTGATCCAATTGGTTTATGGGTCTTGCTGCATTCTGTATATATTGACAAGAATCGTAAGATCGATGAATTCACTTTCTCGAAAGTTTGAGCAAAAAAATCGTCACTATATACATGGTAACATTAAAGATACCAAAAAAACAAAGCCAAAATATAATATTGTGTACACAAAAAAAAAGAATTTTCATTTTTACCTAGTTTCCAAGAAACCCCCACTGTCATTCCATCATGCAGCGTGGGTTGTATGACCAACTCCACCTTATTTCCTAAGTTACTCACCACAGTAGACAAGAATTCTATGACTTGCTGCAAGGAAAACTTAGTTTACTGTTAGTACATCATCATCATCATCATCATAAATGTTAGTGTGTGTATATACGCATGGTATGTACTCGCGTAATACAACGGCCCATATAGTTTTGTCATGGGTAGCATGTCCATTTTCATGAATGTAATTAAGGCTATAGTATTCATGTATTACAGTGTCAACAAATAGTTTTATAAGTTTGTAGCATGGCTGTTTTCTTTCCCCTTCACCGATTTCCTTTATTTCTTTTTATTTCCATAACCTTTTATTATTGGTTCTTTTTAAAAGATTTAAAAAAATAACAAAAATAACTCTTCCTTAATAACCTTATAAAAAAATAGTACTCTTATCTTGAAAATTGTCTTGATGCTGGCGGAGAATTATGTTAGTATGAAAGCTTCTCCATATTGGTGAGTAATGCGTTTTAAATAATTGAAGAGTTATTTGAGAGGTATATTTATCATTTTTCGTTATTTAAAATTTAAGAGTTTAAGTGAAGTCAATTGGTAAATCTATAATAGTACACTGTGTATATATAGGGGTGAAATCTATTTTATTAATAAAAAAACAATATATGGCATAAGACCCATAAGATAAATTTGAGAAAAAATTTGCTACAAATTATTCTCACCTTCTTTCCACTAAAGGTTTTGAAAGTTGATAGAAAATTGCATACACAAAGGCAATCATGTCCCATGATCTCAGACAAATGATCAATCTTCTTGTTCTTAATTGCTTCATAAAGCCTGAGAACTGTGTCCATGGCTCTATTATCTCCATCATTCGACCCGAATATTGATAGTAATAATCTTGTTTGTTTCCGATGTTGGAATCTAAAACCATACAGGATTATGTTGGGTTTACAAGAGTTGTGAGAAATAGGTTTTCCATTGAAGATGAGAGGAGTAATGGAAGGGGAAAAGTGTTTATCTAGAGGATTTGTGGATGAAAATGATGGGAAAGATTTTAGAATCATCTCCAATGTTTCTATCAGGATCCAGGGAAGCCAAGAAAGAAATTTTAATATGTTCTATTAATTAAGTTCTAATGTTAAAAAGTAGAAGCAAGGAATATTTGATGTACAAGTTAAGAATAAATTGCTTAACTATTACAAGTAGCCACATAAAAGAACAAAAAAGATAATAATAATGTCATTTCTTCAGTTACAATAATAATAATAATAATAATAATAATAATGCTACCGACCATATTTTGAAGTAAGAAAAACATTAGAAAAATTACATTGCCATGTGGCTTCCAGAAACTTCACTTACCCAAAAAGATGTATAAAAAGAGAACTTAAAACTTCAGTATTTTACATTTTTACATATTTGACCTACTACAACTTATCCTTTCGCTACTCTTATCTTGATTTAACTTGACCAATTTTAGTTCTTATTTCGATGAGCTCCAGATTCAGAGAATTGGACGTCTCATTTTCTACAACCACAAACTGCGTGAGAGGCTCTTGACTGCTCGATAGAGACATAAACAAACTGAAGTGAGTCGTTGCTTGCTGATCTTCTCGATCAGGGTTTCAAGCAGGCAGCAGCAAGGGAACTCGGGAGTTTCGGCAGTATGAAAATGGGTCACACAGCCCTAGTGTTAAACTATTGAAGTATGCAACTAGATTCGTTTGTTTATTTTGATAATTAATTTGTTTAGTCAGACCGAAGCCCCTGTTCCATGTAATTCTATTTGATTTTTTGGTGGATATATATAAGTGAAGCTTGAAGAGTTGAAGGTTAGAAATTTGCTGATGGCTTATATTCTTTGCGGTGGTAGTAACTTGTGGTTTTATTCTCCCCCAATCGACAACCCATTTCTCTACATCTCCTTCTTCAAATCGGTCGACGATGGAGTGTTTTTGGTAAGTTGACAACATCAGGTTGGTTTCTTATCCCTTAATTAAGAGCGTCCATCGCTACTTACGGTGGCACTCAAAATTTTAACTGGTAGCACCGTCTTAAAAAAATCGGAAATCTCTACTCCGATTACAAAGTTGACTGGTGGCACGTGCCACCGGTAGCTTGGCTGTGGCTCCGCCACTGGGAACATAAGCAACATAAAATCATTGTTAGCAACGATAATAAAGTAAAATTATTATTTAAGCAAATCTCGTTCAACTTTAACAAAAGTTTCTCATACGTTAACATTTATATAAGTCTTATTATTGCAAGCACCTATTAGTGGAAACGGGAATAGGGAATATGTGGCTATCATGTATCTAAGCTTCGGTGTAGAACCTTTAAAAACGGCACCGTTTTACGTTTAAGAAAACACGCTGAAAATTGAGAATTTGAAATTGCCATCGTCTAGAGGAAGTAGAAACATGGGATTGGATTGTAGTCCTCGGTCTTCTCCAATAATATGTCCATTGCTATCTTCTTCTTGCCTTGCTCTCTACTGTCCATTGCAATTTTTTTTAACGGCAACCAAAGGCTTGTTCAAATTCATCAACGCATCTCCATTACTATTTTGAATCTCAATTAATTAGGTCTTGGATCCATATGTGAAATTCCTTCGCTCTTAGGTATATTACATGTATCTCCGGTCTAAGGACAAACTGATATTATCATCCTGATTTACTCGTGACAAGATCCATGAAGTAAACTCAGGCGCGGGTCCTCCAATACCTTGATCTAATATCAAGTACAGGGTAAGTGTTGTGTGACCATGTATCCAATACTTCACCAACCACATGCCTCTGTCTTAACTCACTTCTTCCTTCCATATGAAGAACGACCGACTGTGGAGAGTTTAGAATAAACTAGTTATTCTAGGAAGAATAAACATGCGAAGATGGAACACAATGTAGATCTCGTGATAGTAACCACACCATGCGTATATTGAAATCACTATTTCAATAATCATTACGATCCGAGATGCAACATTGCTATATGTTCCCAAAAACCACATATTAATTTAGCTAAAAGAAACTTAAGTAATGCTCACAAGCCTAGTATGAAACCATCACTAGCTTGTGCCAATAACTTAGTAAACGGACCCGTCAACTTGCTCTCCGTGTGTACTCTGATGATGACTAAAACTCTACTCCCGACCAAATCACTTATAAAGTGAGCGTCGGCAAGATAATAGTCTTTAGCCCATCTTATCATATCCTCATTGTTTCAACACAACCCAATAGGATCAATGATGCTCTTTGTCCAAATCATCATACTCTTATTGTCTTAACAAAGCCCAATAAAGTTAATGACATTTAGGACTATGGTTTTAACTTAAAGTCATAATACCCTTATTGTATCGAAAGATCCCAATAGGGTTTGTGACACTTTAAGAACCATTTTCTTTAATAACACTTTGTTTTAATAAGAAGTAACTACCTGATCAACATCCGTAGCTATTCTTATTAACATTGAAGCTACCACTAGAGTAAAACCTTTACTCTAAGATTCTTCTTTTCGAACATTTAAAATTACCATAATTTTTCTTGGCTTCCAAATCAATTATATTGTATTTCTTGTATTACTTATAGAGCAAGAGTTTTTGGACTTTCATATCATGAAATACCAAGCACTATCTCCAATAAGACGTTTATCATAAACATATATGACAATTAATACAACAATGCTCCCACTAGCTCCGACACCCATGTAAGTCCAATCTTCTACCTTTCAAAAACCAAATCTATGATTTTATAATTAAAGTAAAAATTCGAACTTTGAGATGCATAGTCCAATCCATGAATGGACTTTCATGAGCTTGTAGACTTTATTAGGATACTCATGATGTACAAGACCACCGAATAGTGTCAAGAGCACTTCCAAAAAATAATTCCTATAAAGGAATGCGGTCTTCACATCTATACTATTTTTCATATCCGTCAAACGGCATATAAAAATGTAATGTATCCAAACCAACTTTATCACAACTATTGGGAAATATTTCCTTATGATACCGACCACTCGGTCAATCACAATGAACTCTTTACCACAAGTCTATGTGATATTGTCTACTTCTCAATTTCATGTAGGTGTTGTCCTTAAGGACACACACACACATACCCTACATAACCACGTGTCGGATCAACCAAGTCTAGTACTTGAATATCCGACACATATTTCTTAGACCAACCAAGTACTATACTTGGATATCTAATTGCATCTCATTTCATTTCTTCTTTCAACCTAGAAGGCCCTTGGCCCACTACGGCTTTCGAATAAGCAATGGTCTCAATTTGATCACTAATCAAGTCAATGCCCTTAGATGCGAGAACTCGTGTCTTTAAGGCTTGTGACCCTCGCCACCAAACATTCGAAGAGGTAATGTTTTTGTGTCTAGTTCTTTAGCAACATCATGCTAAGTTTCAATCATTACTGATTGAGCGCTAGTGCCAACATTAGGTTTATCCATTCAAGGTTTACGTTCTTTTATTAGAATTCTCAAAATTCCTTTGAGTAACAACACTATGTTCTCAAAAAGCTTTCCGGACAAGTGTCCGATAGCTCAGAAGAATACCTTAATGGATTAAACACCTCTAGATTCTAGATTCTTCCACCTCACGTCTAAACGTAGGATGGATAATCCTAGACTTAGAAATTGACGAGCAAAGAAAAATCTTTCTAGTCATTTCTTCTAAAGTTTTTGTTAAACCATCTACGTTGGTACGAGATTAAGGATATTTACCGCCACTATTAAGTTGTATTCAAAAGTGAATACTTAAGCGACCCATCAACACCGAACCATATCAAAATGCCTGGTTCCTCCATTAGCGACACCATTTATCAATGTGTCCTAAGAGAAGTGAATTGTATAACAATCTCACAATTACTATGATGGTCATAACATAGATTTAAGATACTTAGCATCCATACTAGATCTAAGTACTTTAATCTATTCCCAAAATGATTCTGATTTCTTGCTTCTACAAGTTTTCAAAACCCTTAAGGCTTCGAACTTGTATTAAGCTAAGTAATCATACTTTTAACTACTATCATTACTTACAAAAGTAAAGATGCATATCAAGTTATCTTATGGCGAATGTCACACAAGGTGTGAACAATATCTAAAAGAATTTATCTCTTCCACAAAACCCACGAAAGAATTAGTTCGGCTAAAGCTCGACAATCAACCTTACACACAAGTAATCATGAAGAGATATTTAGTCTTCTTGCCTAATAAATAAGATTCATATTCAATGTTTAACCCGTAGTCAAATGACTCCAAGATCCTATTCACTTGGACCTTGGTGATACGTGTCTTATTTATATGGCCAAGTTAACCACGCCATTAAATATCAAACTATTTTGGACTCAGAATCATCATTCATAATTGTCCTATTACTTTAAAACAATTACTTGTTTTATAAAGCTCATGACATGGATATACTTTAATTTTAAAGATAAATCAACTAAAACAAAGTAACATCCAATGTCAATCAAGAACCAAATCATCTCTTGGTCTAAAAAGGTTAAGAAGAAGCTTCTGCTTTTCAAGATTGATTTTGATAAGGCTTTTGATTCGTTGAATTGGGCGTTTTTGGACGAAACTATGGAGCAAATGAATTTTGGGGGTAAATGGAGGAGTTGGATTCAAGGCTGTTTGAAATCGGCGTCGGTTTCGGTTCTCATTAATGGCTCCCCACACGACGAGTTCTCTTTGGAAAAAGGTGTTAGGCAGGGGGACCCTCTTGCCCCCTTCCTTTTTATTATCGCGGCCGAAGCTCTTAATGTGGTGGTGAAAGAAGCATGCAGGCTGGGAATCTTTAAAGGTTCTGAGTTACCCAACAATGGCCCAATATCTCCCTCATGCAATATGCAGATGATACGATCTTTCTAGGTGAATGGTCTTTCGCGAATTTGATGAACCTGATTAGGTTGTTAAGATGTTTCTTTCTGTCCTCGGGTCTTAAGATTAATATTAGCAAGAGTCATCTTATGGGGATTGGTGTGGAATTCGATGAAGTTGCTGCTTTTGCTTCAAGAATTCATTGCTCTCCTGGGAAGCTTCCGATAACCTATATTGGCCTTCCATTAGGAGTTTCTATGAACAAAGTGGAATCAAGGGAGCCTATCATTAGTAAGTTTAACTCCAAACTCTCTAAATGGAAATCAAAATCACTTTAGTTTGGTGGACGATTGGTACTTCTCAAGTCTGTTCTTGGCTGCCTTGAATCATATTTTTTCTCATTATTCAAAGCCCCTCGAAAAATTATAAAAAAACTAGAGAGTATCCGTTTAAATTTTTTCTGGGGCTCCAAAGAAGGGAAAAGGAAAATTGTTTGGATAGCTTGGAATAAAGTTCTAGCAAGCAAAGGAAAAGGTGGTCTTGGTGTTGGCAGTCTTATGGCTGCAAATATCGCTCATATGACGAGTGGTGGTGGCGTTTCAGAATTGATAATGAATCTTTATGGAAGAAGGTAATTCAGGCTATTCATGGTGCGGATGGGGAGCAAATCCAGTTGGGAAAACTGCTGGAGTATGGAGGAACATCCTGAAGGTCAAAAAAGAATTGAAAAAAGTGAATATCCCAATTGAAAGTTGGTTCCAAAGACCGGCAGAAGCTGCGCCTCTTGATCAAAACTGCAGATGGGTTTTAAATTCATCGGTTGAGTTTACTGTTGCATCTCTTAGAAAGGCGTTTGATGATTTCATTCTTCAAGTTAATTTGAGAAGTTCTTTCTTCTGGAATAACTGGATCCCATCCAAAGTAAATATTCTTGTTTGGAGAGTTTCTCATGGGAGACTTCCTACTAAGCTCAATTTAGATAAGCGTGGTATCCCTTTAGTATCTTTATTATGCCCTTACTGTGGTTTGTCCCAAGAATGTGAAGAACACTTGTTACGGGAATGTGGCATAGCAAACGCTGTTCTTTATGATATATGCAAATGGTGGAGATGGATCCTAGTATCATTCAAACTAGGCCTTTAATTATCGATTGGGCAGATTATCTAAACCTTAAAGGGGATAGAAGGAAAGCACTCACTGGGGTATTGTACACTTTCTTTTGGACGGTTTGGAATGAAAGGAACAACATTATTTTCACTAATCGCCAGGACAACGTGGGGGGGGGGGGGCCTCTAAGCCAAAATTCAAGCACAATATTTTCATTGGATAAAGCTTAGGTGCAGGAGCAAGAATGTGCTATTATGGAGTACTTGGTGCTGTAACCCATCAGGCATGATGTGAGGTTATGTAGCAATTGGATTTAGTCAGTGTGTTTTGTTTATTCCGGTTTGAGTTTCCTGTATTTCATTTTGCTGGTGTTGATTGGTGTTATGGTTTCTTTGGTATGTACATTACTAGCGCCTCGCTAGTATTTATCTTAATATATCAGGGGCCGTTAGTGGGGGTGATGACAATGCCGTAGCTCTTTGTTCTAGCGGTTCCCTTTTGTTTGTCGTTCAAAAAAAAAACCAATAACTTTTTTAATGAGGGTTATAAAAAAACAGCTTGAAATGTTACAATACAATTATCTTTCTAATTTGCTTCAACCAATTCGAAGTTCTAGACAACATGTTGGTTACTCTTAGTAGCATTCTGGACGGCATGTTTGTTGGTTACTGTTAGTAGCATTTTGGAACTCTGTTTTCTATTTCTTCTTTTGTCCGGATAATTAATTATGCATGGTCATCTTACATTTGTAATCTTTACAATTGAGCATTGCAGTACTTACTACATTTGTACATTTGATGATGACCAACAAATTTTGCTGGTATGGAAGGAAATTTAGATAATAATTACCATTCGATTGTAAAGTACAGTTTTGTAAGTATTATAAGATTTAAATACGAATATTCGTGAATAAAACTGAATTCATGTTAATTTTTTTAAATCACTAACCAGTGCAGATTTTGAAAGAACATTATGGTCGACAAATCCTAACTTTTCATTCTATCTAATTTAATATCTTTAAGCTTTTTTCACACTCTTTAAATTTACTTTAATTTTTTTATTAATTTAAAATTTAATCTCGCACTAATATACTCTCATATCAATAACATTATTCACTCATATCGACACAATTCTCAAACTTGTATTAGCTTTCCCTCTTCTTATTTAATGTATAATCTTTTTTCTTAAAATTTTTTAAAATGATAAAATAGTTGATAAAAATAAAAAAAAAATACAAAAAAACGGATATGTTGCCGAACAAAAACTATTTTGTGACATTGAATCGTGCAAATATCATATCATTACATTTCTAAAAACAAATTTTGCAAAAAATAAGTTATAAGCCGCATTGCACGGATATGATGCTAGTGGTTATAATAGTAGCGATTTTATAAATAGTGATTGTTAATTAAAATAAAATGAATCTTAGCTTTTCTTTTTTTTAATTATATCATCAGTTTTATTTTTGTTCTAAATAGAATATCTACATTAAACACATTTCATGTAGAATATTTGAAAAACAACGAGGTTTCTTAAAACCCACACTTTGCTTCGGAGATAATTACGTGTATATATCCTATCACGAAATTATGTCATCTAATTAATCAATTTCAAAATTATTATACTTTTCCTAATTGATCATTCATACTATATTTTAATAACTAGTTTATCGACCCGTCCACATCCGGATTATATTGAAAAACAATTGATATGCAATAAAATGTATAAAAATAATTGAACGGTTCACATCATCCATAAAACCAAAATGTTACAATCTAAAGTTGAATTTTCTGAAAAACTTCTTTTTACATTAAATTGATTGTTTTGTCTGTAACATTACCACTACAAATCAAACTTTTAATCATTTTCTACTCTTAACACGTGAAACTGCAACGTAAAGTTATCCGTGTGTGAAAGAAACTTGAGATGCAAAATATATCGTATAAAAAAATATAAGAGGTCTGAAGGTTGCAACAGTCATGCGCATAGTTCAACTTACATTCATTTCGGTAGCTATATGAAAATATAATAGGAGCAAGAGCTGGTGGTGGTAGCAGATCCTAGAAGGGAAACACAGTTGAATTACCCGTGTATGCCGGGATATGTTAAAAAAATTAAAGCATTTAAAATATAGTAAAACATAAATATAATATATATTACACTTTATACAAACATAACTATAGACGTATAAAATAAAATTTAAGCTACTAAAAATATACTATTTTTTAAAACAATATCATTTTAATATAAAATTTATATCAAAACGTAGATAAAAATAAGACGGTTAAATATATATAATTATTTTTTTTCTGAAAATAAAATATATCACAAGTTATTAAACATAAATAATAAAAAACCTATAATTAATTACATTAAAATACAATTTTTATAAACCACCTTTAAATATTTCATCCAATCCCCTTACAAATATTAAAAAAACATAACTCGGAAGTTTACCCATGTGCAAATTCATTCGTAGGTTTATAATATCTTTCTCCAATTACTTTGATAAATTAAAATTAAGAGATTTGATTGGTTGATTGGATTTTTTAGCTTTTAAAAAAAGAAAAAAAAGTAAGCCTTTTATAATAGATTAATAGATAGATAGATAACGAAGTTATCATATTTCGTGACGGGATAAAATCATTATTTGCCAATTTTGATAGTGTAGTAGTTAAGTTTTGTGTTGAGATAAAATCATTATTTGCCAATTATGACAAAAAAAAGGTTGAAAAATATATAGTACTAATACAAATATTACCATCATTCATGTTAATTACATTTTTCTTTTTGCTTAAATCATCTGATTTTATATCAATAGCTTTAAAAATAAAAATACTACCGTAAACAAATAAGTATTGAATAAATTTGGTTTGCAAAGACGTTACCATCATTCATTTTCATATTTCAGTTCACCTACCCCTAAAAGTCCAAATCCTTGTCAACTTCCCCCACCCCTTTTCCTATTCCCTTCTTCTTCTTTCTGCTTTTTGGTCATTATCCCATCACAACGTTGCCGTATCGGCCATCATACTATCTTTTTTTTTGAAAGGCAGGCCATCATACTATCTATTTCTTAGTATCTCTCTCACTCAGTCTCCCTTTCTCTCCTTTGCCACCGAAGAGTACCCACAATTGTTCACAACCTTTCTCACCCACAACTACCCAGATCTGCCACCACGCCCCGACCAAGGTCTGAGTTGAAATCCAATTAGTTTCGATTATGGTACTTTCAGATATGTTGTCCGACTCGTGGTCGGCACCTAACAAATCAGCTAATACAATGTCTCCGACAGATCTGACATCGTCACTCCGTCAAAGACGGCGCTGCCATCTACGAACGTGGATCTCCTACACTTCTTCTTAATGTCACATAATTCCTTTTTTTATTCGTATATCTCTTCCAAAATCTCGTCAAATCAAATTATCGCGATATATTGACAATAAGAATAAATGACGATGTTAGGTGGAAAAGAATAATATGCCCTTGAAAAACTCGCGATATAATTGCCTCCCAGTTTGCTAATTGATATATACGAGTGTTTTATAGCCCGAGCAATGCGTCGGGTAAAGATCTTGCTTACTTTATTGTTGCATAAAATTCGCTCAACCTTTATCTAAAAGCAAAAACCACGTGATTTGTAATCAACTCAAGATTAGCAATCTCGTCAAAATGTATCCTAGTCAAATACGTATTTTCTTATGAAATGTATCTTTCTCCATATCTTAATTTATATTGTATGTTTTCATTTATTAACTTCAGTGTTATGAATACTTATGCAAAGTGTTTAAATCACTATTAGTTACCTATTATAAATTTTAAATTTTTTTATCTTTTATATGTATGCGATTTTATGGTACTATACATAAACTTGCCGTCAGATTTTGTTGTTTAATTGCAAAAAAAAATAATAATCAAACTTTAAAAAAGAATTATGATTACCAAAATGAATATGTTAAGAAAAATATATAATCATATATTATACTTATATATGATTACATTTGGCAAAGACAAAATCAAAGGGCTATTAGGGGAAGTTTCTTAATTATGCATCTCATGAGATATTAATTTCTCATGTCTATTCAAGTTATCAAGTTTTTTTAGTAAAATTACTAACATACCCTTAAAAAGATCATGATATTTTGGCTCATTAGTTTATAAATTGATATAATATGTAATAGGAATAGAAATATGTAGCTAAAATAATTAATCAAAATATTAAAACTTAAGTTGTTTTTGTCTTTGAAAGAAGGATTTTAATGATTTTTACGTAATAATAGTAAATGCTCGTTACTATTATATTATTTTTATTAAGAAAACACGTTAGATGCATGTAATAAGTTAATGTATTAATTTGCTTTTATTTAGACGTAACATGATAAGTTCGTATGTATACATATTTTCCCAATTAATATCCTTCTATTTAAGTCAATTTTGTAAGCGAAAGTTGTTAATTTTGGATACTTAATTGCTTCATTTTATTTATCTTTTATAGATTGGTGATGGATAAGATTGGAGAAAATTTGGAGCAAAATGCAAGGAATTCCCAAAAATATTTCAAGTTCAAGTGCTCGAGACTTTGTCGCAGCCTCTACGTGCCCTCGAAAGCATGTCACCTGCTCTCCACCATGGGAAAGTCACGACTTCTTCAAGGACTCAGATTTGGCCCTCAGGATTTCAAAAAAAAAAGATGGACTGTATTGAATATTTCTTTGTTTACGTTTTATGCTAGAAAACTAAATAACTTTTTAAAAGTATTCTACTCTTTTAAAGTTAATATTAAAATCCTAACGTTTGTAATTAACGAGATATGATTAACCCGCGCGTTGCAACGGGATTTACTATATGTATCATATACACAATCTTCTAGAATTTAATTATAACATAGTACCCGAGATAACTCTTCTATTATTTATCGTAAGTTTGACTCATATTTAATATAAACTATAGTATTTTTACAGGTGAAAACTTATGAAAATACCTCGTATTTAAAAATGTAGTCATTGGCTTGAATATATTTTGTTCTCTAAACTGTACCCTCTCATCTTCTTTTCTTTGACAAATACACCGTTACATCGTCATCGGTTACCGTTTACTTGAATATTCTTTGGTAATCAACGCTTGAACATTAAATGGCTTTTTTTGTATTACAATTTAAAAAGAAAATACATATTTTAGATAAATATCGTATTATAACAAAAATTATATCAAAATATAGATAAAAATAAATCAATCACAACTATATATTTATATTTATACCGAATATCATTTATTATAGATTATAACAGTGAACATATAACTCAAGATAATTAATTATTCAATATAATTATAATAAAAATCAAATATGAAAAGGTGATAGAGTGTCCTCGAAAATGGAGAAAGAAAGAAAAAACGGAGGAACAAAATTGATAAAAAGTACTACATGCAGGCTCGAAATGAGGGCACCATCTTTCAAAATGCAATGTTTTTACCACCAAGCCAAGAGAAGAATATGTGTTTAACTATTCCTGTTAAAGTATATAATTAAGAAACAGAAGGTTACTGTTCATCATGTCACGTCATTTCTGGTAATTGTTATAATAATATATAATTTTGTCTTCTTTTATTTATATATTGGTTTTCTTTATTAATTAAGCTAGATAGAATCGTTTCTAACCCAAAAAAAATTATAATTATTTAAATTTTTTGGGCTTTCTTTTTTATTTGTTACACATAGTGTTATATATTTTGATCCTAATAAATCCTATATTTTTTTTAACATATACCAACAAAATCTCACTTTGATTTGTATATAGTATAAAGAAAATAAAGCCTCAATCTCTAATAGAAAATAACAAAATTTACACCAAATATTAGTGTTAACAAAAGTAGAGCTGTGTTCTATAAAGTCCAAGTTTAAAGCAAAGTTCTGAGTGATAAATCTCAGCCATTTGATCAATCCCCCAAAAAACCACCACCACCATCGGCTACTGTAACATCCTGAAAATACGCCTAGAAGTACTTAGTTGTACCTCGTGCTTAAATAGTTGTACATTGATTTTAAGTGATTTAAATTAGTGTGTTTTAAGTTGATACCGTGTGTTATGCGCTAATTAGAGTGGTTATGTGAAAAGTGTCAAACGTGTTTTTAGGTGATAAAATATTAAACGGTTTCGCGTTATGATTCCGTAGATATCCCCGTTAGTTGAAACGGGATAACGTGTGTTAAGTTGTAAGTTGGAAAGGGGAACAAAATACCCGGTGTGTAATTTGTTGAATCAAAGGCGGTTCAAGGGGGGGGGGGGGGAGTTCTTATCCCCTGATTCACACAAAACACACACTGCATACACACACAAACTCACGACTTGAAATACACACACACAAGCCTTTGTTCCTTGGAGTTTTGAAGAGCAAATCAAGAATCATTCTGTGTCAAGTGAAATCAGTAGCCAAAAGAGTGTTTAATATGCTGTTCTTCTCCTTCTTTGTAAGTGATGTCCATGAAGAAACCTAGTGTTTATGTTTTGGGAAAATACACCACTTTGGTGGTGTATATTGTGTTCTAAGTGCTAATTTGTGAGTCTAATGTGTTTGTAAGCTTCAATGGATGCCTAGTAGAGTATATAAGCAATTAAAATTGAGTTCTAAATCGATTTAAGTGATAAAATGGTGATTTGCAGTAGCTGTACGCGAACAGAGTCGGAGAACACTGTAATTGGGGTCCATGCGGTCGCATGTCATGTGCATGCGGTCGCATGGGGGTACATGCGGGCGCATGGCATGTGCATGCGGTCGCATGGGGTTTCTGGTATCCATACGGTCGCATGACATGTGCTTGCGATCGTAAGGGGTGTTTGTTAATTACGCGCCGCGTAAGTTTTTAAAGGTCGCGTCGCGTAAATTTGTGATGTGATCGCATGTGTTAGGCTTTTGACCGTAAGTCGTATGTATGGCATGCGATCGCATGGTAGGTCCATGCGATCGTATGGGTCTGTTTTGTGGTGTTTACCGCTTACGAGCAAAGGAAATAAGGTTTGCGACCGTAAGTATGTAACTTGCGATTGTAACCAACCCTAAAATCATGTTTGCGATCAAAAGGTGATGTCCCTTGCGATCGGAAGCATGTGTTGGGAAAAAGGAACCTTTGCGATCGCATGGGGTATCTTTGTGATCGCATGGATGTTCTGTAGGGGTCCCTTACGACCGTAAGGCAGGTCCTTGTGATCGCAAGCGGGGGATTCAACCTGACAGCCTGTTAAACTTGTGTTTTAACCCATGTGTGCTATGTGTAAGTGATAACCAAGCGTGTATGCGATGTGTTAGGTATATCTGTGGAACCGAAAGACTTGAGTGGCGTATCTGCTTAGTGAGGACTCCAGGTGAGTACCGGTTTTCCCATGAGACTCAATAAGTAGGGCTATCTGTTGTGTGTTGAAACGAGTTAAAGTGAAAGTGACATGTTGTGATATAACACGTGTAATTGTGATTATGATAGTGATGATAGATAAGTGATAGTGACATATTGTGATGTAACACGTGTAATTGTGATTATGATAGTGACGATAGATAGGTGATAGTGACGTGTTGTGATATAACACGTGTATTGTGATTATGGTAGTGACGATAGATAAGTGAACTGATACGAGATAGACCCACGTAGGGTTATGACTTATGTGACAATTGTATGTTATGATTAAAGCATAGTTGTATTTTGCTCATGTTTAAAGTGTAAATTGTCTTCTGCTCATCAAGTATGAGCAAAAGCTAATGTGATAATATGTATGTGCATGCAATTGGATCCTTATTGGATCGGTTATGTGTTTATATGTTATGTCCGGACAATTGGGGGACTGTATCACAGTTCCTGGAGATTGGTTAAGGTCAGCCACTTAGGCTGGTTCCTGGGGGCCCAATAGGGTCTGGAATTGGGGGATTAACGATACCGAGTGTATACGCTTGGTAACGGCTCTGCAGGCCACCGTTCCTTGACGAAGATGGGGTTCTTGACGTAAGTCGGAACTGGTTATATAATGGGGTTCTTGGCGTAAGCCGGAACTGGTTATAAAATGGGGTTCCTGGTGCAAACCGGAACTGGTAAACGCTATGGTGGGTTGCTCTTCGCTCCCCACCGAAGCGGTCGGTTGTGATTGATTTCTCAGTTGGGATCGTTGAGCCAGGCTGGCTACCTCGCAAGATATGATCCCGCTGACTTGTCGGCACACCGCTATGTGATAGTTTAGCTCTATGTGCCGTTTTGTGATATGATAGCATGCTTATTGATGCTTATGTGTAAATTGGTGCTCATTAGCTAGTTGTAGCTAACGGTGCAAGATTTCCCTTTTTCGCAGGTTTGAGACTGATGGCCTGGCGAGCTTGGGTTACTCATGGGTAATAGTAGTATTTATGTTTGTGGAACACTATTTGTTAATTATATGCATGTGATCCGATGGTCGGTCGTTAGTCGTGGTAACACCTGGTTTGTAAAATGATAACTAGTCAGATAGCAATATGATATTTTTGTAAATGGTGGTTTTATCCGTTGCCAGCTTTTGATAAATAAGTTTAAATTAACGCTAATTTTAAGCTCGTGAAACACGGTGTTACAGCTACCCCCGCCACCATCACCACTGCCGCCGCCGCAATCACATGTGATTGACTACACAATCACATATGATTGTGGCGATCGGTGGCGGTGATGGCGATGGTGGCGGTGGTTGTCGGTGGTGTGCAATCATAGGTGATTGAATACACAATCACGTGTGGTTGCGATGGCAGACGGTGGTGATGTTAATGGTTACTGGCGGTGGTGGGGGTGGTCGGTGGTGTGCAATCACATGTGATTGAATATACGATCACATGTGATTGTGACGGTCGTCGGTGGTGGTGGCGGGGGGTTGCCAGTGGTGGTGGTGGCAGTGAGCGGTGGGCAGCGGTAGTGGTGATAGTGGTGATGTATTCAATCACATATGATTGTAGGTCAACGGTGATGATGGTGGTGGTTGAGGGATTGATCTTAACCGTTGACCTTTTTTATCCAATGATTGAGATTTATCACTCAGGACTTTAGTTTAAATATAATGTTGAATGATCATTTAAAGTAAATGTAAATTATGAAGGGTTTTATACAACACATTGATGCGAACCATACTGATATGAACACAACCTGGTTCACACCGGTCCTAACCAATAACTAGTTTAATCACTTAAAGCGAACTGAGATTTAACACATCCTCAAAACCAAAGAGGATCAGGATCTTTCGGATTCTAGCCAAACCAATCACATAATCGAAACCTACAACAATAACAAAGTTAGAAAGGGTTACCTGAGGTTGCTCAAGAATAGTCCACCCGTGATGATGCAACGAGATCCTTCTAGCGGGAACTTGCAATCACGAACAACAAACAAACTCGATCAAAACTTGATGCGTGTGTGTTGCTTCTTTGATCTTCGAAAAATCAAGAACAACCTTGTTCTTGTTTACTTTCGTCGAACACAAGGAGAGAGAGAGAGAGAGAGAGAGAGAGAGTTTTCTTGTTGTGTTATGTGTAACCCTTTAATTGAAACCCTAGTCCTTTATTTAAACTAGGATTAATCCTAATCAGATTAGGATTCATATCCTTAAAATAAGGGATAAGATATACTTTCAAATTAAAGATAACTTAACACCAAGTTAATTCAAATTTGAAAATAACTTTTATTATTATTATATTAAAATAAAACCTACGTACATATATCAATTGAGAATCGATTTTAGTGCGAGAACCAATCTTAACCGTTGATTTGATAAGTGGAATTCATAGATGGAGAGCGTGGAGGGATCGTGTGTGGCAAGGTGTATGTGAAGAATTCATGGGTGGGCAATGACATAGAAAGATGGGGAATTAGACGGCTCAGATTGGTTCTCGCGGTTCTCGCATTAAAAATGGTTCTCGATGGAACTTCTACATATATATATATATATATATATATAGGGTAATGATCCATATATAACCTGTCTTAAACATAGAACCTAAAGAACAACTTTCGGTGATGACATGTGGCATGTTAATTGAGGGTAACAATGGAAAAAAGAAAAAAAAAGAATAAACCCACGTAGACTTCCAGCCACACCTTTTTTTTAAGAAAAAAAAAAAACCCCACACAACTTTAAATGATTATAATTTGTTCGTTTTTAAGAATTTTTGCAAAAAAAGTATATCGTTAAATTCAGTTTTTCATCCTCTTTCAAACAAGACCAGACTTAGTATATTTCTGAAACTTTTTTATTTTTTGAAAATACAAAGTTTGCATTTTGAGGTGGATTTCATTCTAAAATGCAAAATGAAAAAACAAAAAATACAATATATGAACATGCAGGTCATGCAGATGCTTCCAAAATGCAAATTATGAAAATTCAAAATGCAAACCCAAAATGATTTAATGAAAATGCAGTCCAAAATGCAAAATTACATATTTAAACTCAAAATGCAAAATCCGTATACAACACTACAATGAAGTCCAAAATGCAAACAAAATTTGCATTTTAAAAAAAAATTAGAAAAATATGGGAAGATTGGTCTTGTTTGAAAGAGAATTAAAAAACTAAAATATTGGTGTAATTATTTTATTTAAATTCACAAAACTTAAAAAGTTATGACAATTTAAAATTTTCGGGGGTATTTTTTATTAAAATGTGGGTTTGTGGGGGGGGGGGGATTTTGCATGTTAACTAATGTATGGTAATTACAATTATGTCATCCTTAAATTCATCCATTGATTTTGATGATCCAATGGTCCAGATTGGTTCTTTAGGTTCTATGGTTAAGAAATGGTTCTATATTGATCCATTTATATATATATATATATATATATATATATATATATATATATATATATATATATATATATATATATATATATATATATATATATATATATATATATCAATAAAGAACCATGTGTTAAACAAAGAACCTAAAGAACCAATCTGGACCTTTGGATCATCAAAATCAATGGATGAGATTGATCGGTGGCAAAACTGTAATTATTATGTATTAATTTAGGAAGGATATGGCAAAAATGTAATTATCCACACCCAAACCCACGATTGTTTAAAAAAAAAACCACCAAAAACTTTAAATTGCCATAACTTTTTAAGTTTTGTGAATTTAATCAAAAAAATTATACCATTCTTTTAGTTTTTTAATTCTCTTTCAAACAAGATCACTCTTCCTATACTTTTTTAAAATTTTTTTGAAAATGAATTTTTTTTTTTGCATTTTGACAGCTGCGCAGGAAAAACATCTTTTTTTTTGCATTTTGGCAGCTCGTCGCTAATGAGCTGAATGTCGTAGCTAATGAGCTGAATGTCGTCGCTAATGAGCTGAATGTCGTCGCAAAAGGTTCGTCTCAAATCAGAAATTAGCGACGATCAAGTTTTTTTTTTGCGTTTTTCATTTTTGCATTTTGTATGTTTATATGATTTATGTTCTACATTCTGCATGTTTTTTGCATTCTGCATTCTGCATGTTTTTTGCATTCTTCATGTTTTTTGCATTTTGTATTCTTCATGTTTTAGGCTTTAGGCTTGAATTACCCAGCTCAAAATGCAAACTACGGATTTTGCATTTAGGCTTGAATTACCCAGCTCAAAATGCAAACTACAGATTTTGCATTTTGGGCTTGAATGAACCCAGCTCAAAATGCAAACTACGGATTTTGCATTTTGAGTTTAAATGAACCCAACTCAAAATGCAAACTTTGCATTTCAAAAAAAAAAAGTTTCAGAAATATATCAAGTCCGGTCTTGTTTGAAAGAGGACGAAAAACTGAATCTAACGGTATAATTTTTATGTTAAAATTGTTAAGAACGAACGAGTTATGATCATTTAAAGTAAATGTGGGTTTTTTAGTTTGCATTTTGAGCTGGGTAATTCAAGCCTAAATGCAAAATCCGTAGTTTGCATTTTGAGCTGGGTTCATTCAAGCCTAAATGCAAAATCCGTAGTTTGCATTTTGAGCTGGGTAATTCAAGCCTAAATGCAAAAATCCGTAGTTTGCATTTTGAGCTGGATAATCCAAAATGCCAAAAAAAAACATTTTCAAATTTTTTTTAGAAAAGTATAGGAAGAGTGATCTTGTTTGAAAGATGATTAAAAAACTAAAAGAATAGTATAATTTTTTTGATTAAATTCACAAAACTTAAAAAGTTATGGCAATTTAAAGTTTTTGAAGGTTTTTTTTAAAATCGTGGGTGTGGGAGAGGGATAATTACATTTTTGCCCTATTCATCCTAAATTAATATATAATAATTACAGTTTTGCCATCGATCAATCCTATCCATTGATATTGATGATCCGAAGGTCCAGGTTGGTTCTTTAGGTTCTTTGTTTAACACATGGTTCTTTATTGATCCAATTTATATATATATATATATATATATATATATATATATATATATATATATATATATATATATATATTAACTTTAATAATAATAATATTCTAAACGAAAAAACTTAAATGATTTAATCTTAAACCTTTAATTTGTTTTTCGAGTCTGATTAATTAATACTGTATATATATATTTAACTAATAAATATATAACAACTTATTAATTAATCCTTAGTGATTAAAACGTCTCTCTCATATAAGTCAAACTTGACTTATTATCTGTTTTATAATAACTATTATAAAACCACTCTCCGAGTATGATTGCATATACTACTTGATTATTACATGCACTCCCAGGTATGACCCTTGAGTGTTCTATGACATGAGACGTGGCATCACTGGTTCACTAACTTTGCACATATTCCAACAAATTAATCATGTAAAGTTTGTTTAGCGGATTTTTTTAAGTGAATGATGTTATTAAATAATGATCTAAGTAGTTATTTTGTTCTATATATCAATATAAATACTGTCTTTTAAGTACATTTAAGCTAGGTACCATTCCTTTTTATTTGTAAAATTTCTTTATTGTATTCTTATTATATTAATTTAACCTGCAACTTATATTCATTATCACTTCAAATTGTTAGTATCTAGATATAGTATACCTCATTTACTCAGTTTTTAATACTTCATTTTATATTCTTTTAACAATATTTTATTGATTAGTTAAGATTAAGATGTTTCAAAAGCTCGAAGTTCAAATGTCCTTGTTGCGATCTAGAACCTGAAACGACAATGCATGCGATTTTCAAATGCTCGGAGTTCATTCAGTTTTGGAAAGACCTTCATAGCTGGTGGGAGCTGCCCTACGGTTCTGCTAACAACTTCCAACAGTTAAAATTGGCAGCTGCTCTGCGTCCAAAGGCACAACAGGATTAGTGGGTCGTGGTAACAAGAATCGCTGCTTACTTAATTTGGCGACGGAGAAATCAGTTGTGCTAACAACTTCACATATTTTAATTTGATCGTAATTGATGATTAGAATTCACAAGAATACTTAATTCCAACCTGTTGCTGGATTCATGTTGAAATTGTGTGTTGCTGAAGAAGTATTTAATCACTTTTATCAAGTGTTGTTTTCCTCATTGAACCATTTAGTTATGCTTCTCTTACATCTTGCTTTAGAAAGTAGAATTTATTTGTTAACAAAAGTTATGGTTTGAAGTGTCTGTTCCAAGTTTGATTTGAATACATCTCAATGAATCAATTATTTTGGACCTTTTGCTTGAATTTGATTGAAACTTGGTAAATTTAATTCTGAAACAATATACCCGGCCTCTTAGTTGTTATTGATTGCGCATATATATTCTCATTCTATAAAATGAACGCAAGGTGTTTGTGTTTATGTGTCAAAGAGACTTATCTTTAATTTATATCATTTTTACTTCATTTCTTTTGTTATTGAGAAGAATTTCATCGAAACTAGATATGAATGGTGCTTTGACAGTTGTCTATGTTGTTTCTCAACTCACACTTTGTTGCTTGATTTATTTCTTCGGGTTTAGTGTAGTGCCATGTTGCTGTAACAACTAACAACTGTCAGCTAAGTCTGACAGATAATCGGTCAGATGTTCAGTTTTTTTACAGTTGTATAGCTTATGATGATTGTTGTTTGATCCTAATTTTAATGTGGTTGGTTAAATATATTGACAAGTTATTTTATGGTCTTCATCTACTTTGGAATAGAGGCCCTAAATGGCAGCAGCAATGTATAATTATGTTTTGGAAATATCAAGGTCAACTACTGAAGCAATTGTGACTTATCCAATTTTCGGTCAAATGTAGAATATGCAACAGTTGGTAATTTTATGATCTGTGTGTGGAGTTTAAATCTTATGTAGTTATTGGTTGTTTTGGCCTTGCTGTGATAGTGTTTTATTGTTGTTGCTGTAATAGCGGGGTTTGTTCAGTATTGGGTAAAGTTTTTTATGATTCAGTGTACTCACTAAATCTGGTGAAGCTTTGTCTTTTAGAAGCAGGTAAACTTTAAAAGTTGATTTAGTTTGAGCAAACTAAGCATGAGCCCCACTTATAGTGAGTTTGTAGCAGGGTCTGAAACATCATATATAACGAGTCTGTATTTTTTTGCAATTTACAGATAAAAAAAGTCATCAAATATGAGATATAGATGTTATCACCTCACTCTGTAAAACTTCTTATAGAATCAGTCTATGATTACTTGTGTACTACTAATTTAAAATTACTCGAACAATTACCCACCTGTTATACTTATGACCCCTAATATAAACCCATCCCTTCAAGTATAAATTTTCGAATTCTATTTGATTAATATTGACCAGAAAAGCTTGCTTCTTTCTCAAAGGTAAGCTCCTGCTGCCATTTACAAAAGCTCGATCTGTTGATCCGTATGAATATATAGTAGCTGATCCAATTTCTTTTGATCAAAGTAAGCATATGTGAATAGGGAGGGAGACAATACACACACTGCCACACTAGCTTGTCAAGTATATTTATTTATCATTGTCCATTGTGCACCTGTTCGAGTCACATGGGTTAGTTCATATTTGCATCAAAAATTTGTTTCTTATGTATGTATAAAGTTTTGAATAGGCAAATGGTACATTGTCCAAATGGTGAGGGTTTCGCAGCTAATGTTTTTTCATTTCTAGGAGTGGATGGGGTTTAGGGGGTATGTGGTACCATCACTTAAGTGGTGGGAAGAGACGACACTCCATGGCCAAGTGGTGGAGAGGTTTAGATACATACTTGATTACTTTCTATGCAAATGTCAAAAAAAAATCATAAAAAAACCCATGTTAGAGGTTATTCTATTCATCTAACTACTATTTTACTTATCGTAGTTCCATGCATTCTTCATTCTGCAGAGGCGGTGGTAGCGACGGGCTTTCCATGCATTCTTCATGATTAAAAGCATCACTAATATGTGTGGTTCCTTTTTGTCTAATGTATCTTCGATGGAAGTGGCCATCTTAGCTGTGTGTTTCTGTAGTTCATATGCTTTAGAATAAGATATACCATTAGAGATATATTATATATACTAAAGTCTAAATTCAAAGATATAATGTAGCTACTGTTGATGATCCTGAAACTATTTTATTGTAGGTAGTTAGCCAAAGGTAAGGTTATCTGCTTCTTTCTTCCTGATTGAAAGCTTTGATCTGGGACACCAAGTCTCTTTCATAATCGGCCAGCTCAGTTCATACATGTAGGTATATGAATCTTATTCTAATTCTTCATGATTTTGTGTTTTGGTTAATATCAATATCTACCAAATATCATCAAAGATGGAAATAATGAGAAGTATTTTTACTATATTAATTTTGATATAGTTTCCTACAAACGAAACCTTAGGGCTCACCTTGTGCCGATCGTGTTCGTCTCAAATTCAGAAATCTGCTAAAAAATTAAAACTTCTAATATGGAGTTCTTTCTTTGATGTAGGATATTGTGAACTATATGTTCTAATAAAGACATGCATGCTATGAAGAAGCGGGTCATAACTACTATTGAGTCAATAAAAAGATTCATCCATAATAATGATGAAGACGGCAAAACCAAAAAAAGAATTTCACGATAAGTTAAAACATCTCATTGAAATTGTTCCTCACTTCCCCATTTTGTTTATGAAACACAGAAGGCAAAAATGGTTTCCAAGTAGATCTATGGTCTTGGTTCATGTAAAAAAAAGCCTTAGATTTTACAATGTAACAGGAGATTACCAAAGATAAACCGTCATACCTCTTTTGTTGTTTGGTTTGAAATGCCAAAGTTATAGTAATTGTGAAGTAGTCTAAGCAGGAAAAATTAAACCCTTTGTTTTGCAGGTCCTCTCTAAACATATTTACTACATTTGTGGCAAGAGCAAAGTTTATAGCCTCACCAAATGATCATGAAGCTTCCATTAGAGCACAAATAAGGATTCCCTCATAGCTGAACTTATTATATTGAAAATGCTTTCGAGTTCGTATAATTTTTTTATCCTGTAAGGCTTTTTTAATAGGATTGTAGGAGTAGTATAGGATAAAGATTGATGACTTTATGTTAGAAATATATGCAAAAACTTACATTGTTCGTCAAGGGATTTATAGTGTTCCTCTGCTTGATGAATTCCAGGAACTTATGGAAGGATTTGATGTTACCAAAGGTAACCGTATTTTAGTTTTCTTAATGCAATCTTAGATTTTGAAATGCTGTCTTATCATTTCCACATTGTGTTCTATTATCTTATGTGTGTCAACAACATAAACACCTAAAAAAATAAATGATTTGTTGACGAGCAGTGACTATAGTCACTACAACAAACAGGGCGTTTTCCGAGGGCAAAATCCGTTGGAAAACGGCGTTTCCGACGGATTACCGACGGAATAGGTCCACCAGTAAAAGGGGCCTCGCTAATCCGTTTCCGACGGAATTCCGACGGATTTTACCGACGGATTACCGACGGACCTGATTTCCGAAGGATTACCGACGGACTTTTCTGACCGATTTGCGATGGAATTTTGCGATAGATTTCCGACAGATTACTGACGGACCTGATTTCCGAAGGATTACCGACGGAATTCTGAGACGGATTACCGAGGGACTTCTGCGACGGATTACCGACGGACTTTTGCGACGGATTACCGACGGACTTCCGCGACAGATTACCGACGGACTTCTGCGACGGATTACCGACGGACTTCTGCGACGGATTACCGACGGATATCTGCGACGGAAAGTTTCTTCACTAATCCGCCGGAAACTCCAAAAAATAATTTCAATATATATTTTATTTTTGCATTTTATTTTCCTGTATAAAAAAGAAACCAAACATGGTTGCCCAAAACATTTTCATAAATCTCAAAACCAAAATATTTAGAGTGTTACGTGAGTTTCGTACACAAAATATTCAAAGTACATTACAAGTTCCAAAAGTTGTTTTAAAGCACATCATCATACACAAACATCTAATGGTGCTTAAGAAGGTGGTGGTGGTGGTGGTGTTGAAGACGGAGGTTGATAGTTCATGAACTTCATCAATCCGGAAATCTTTTCGTCCATTTCTCTCCGTACTGCTTCTGCATTTTCTCTACTTTCCCTTTGGAGTCGCTCTTCACGCTCCCTCATCTCCAACCTCTCTCTTTCTCTTTCTTCTTGTATACTCGCTTTTTCCCTCGCTCTTTCTTCTTGTATCTCTTCCAACCTTTGTGTTAACCTTTGGGTCTACAAAACATTATTGTAGAAATCAATTGTATCAATCTTTTTGGCTTTACATGACTCTTATATATAAGGTTGTTTTGAGCCGTTTATATTATCTTTGGGATAAGTATGTTATTTCCAACACCTATATGTCATTTCTAGTAATACTTTTAAATTTTCGGCATTAAATCGCAATTCCGGGTTTCCAATAGCATATTTACCATCTATTTAAAATTTCCAACATTAAACAAAGTAGAAAATATAGTTTTCAACAACAATTATCATACTTCCAGCATTATATATAATTTTCAGCCTCTATTATTATTTTTCCCGCATTAAAGTACACTTTCCGATAAAAATAGTTCACTTTCGAGCAACAATATTCATACTTATAGCATTCCATTTAATTTCTAGCAACTAGTATTGTTTTTCCATTATATATAATTACTAACCTATAAACATCATTGTAATTTAACTTAAATATTCAAAGCAAATACTAAGAGCATGATTGATTTTCAAGTCAACAAAAGATATCACATAGTGACACGTACTATACGTGTATGTAAATCATGAGTCGAAAAATGATATTTATAAGAAAAAACACTTCTATTATGAGAATATGTATAAATATATAGTAAAAAACTATCATAAATTTTAAAATATACGAAAATTAGAACCGTCCGTCGGAAATCCGTCGGAAATTTCTGACGGATTTGCGACGGATTTCCGACGGTGCTTCTTTAAAATCAATTATATTGATAATTTTCTTCGTATATACTCGCACATATACACACGTATACACAAGTATGTGTATTCCCCTTAAAGTATATACTTAAATCTAAAGTTGCATACTCATAAACACGCGAACATGTATGTATCTCTATACGTGTACATATACATATACATAAAACATAGTGACACGTACTATACGTGTATGTAAATCATGAGTCAAAAATGACATTTATAAGAAAAAACACTTATATTATTATTAAATGTGTTAATACATACAAAATATGATCATAACTTTTAAAAAAAAGGAAAACTAGAATCGTCTGTCGGAAATCCATCGGAAGTCTGTCGCAAATTTCCGACGGATTTTCGATGGATTGATTTCTAATGGATTTACGACGGATTTCCGACGGATTGGCGATGGATTGATTTCTAACGGATTTGCGACAGAATTTTTGGGCGGATTTTCGACGACATTCTTTCCTCGCAGATTTCCGACGGATTTGCGACGGAATACCGGCGGATTAACATTGCGACAGATTTCCGACGGGATTTTCCGACGGATTTCCGACGACATACGTTCGTCGCTGATCCATCGGTAATTTCGATAGTTTCCGACGGATTTCCGACGGACAGTTATCCGACGCAAATCCGTCGGAAATCCGTCAGAAATCCATCGGAAACTGGGTCCGTCTGTAAACCGTCGCTAATCCGTCAGAAAATTTCCGACGGATTTGTTCCGTCGGAAAGTCCGTCGGTAATTGATGATTTTCTAGTAGTGAGTGGGACTAGCATTGTAGTTAAGCCTACCAGAAGGTTTATAACCATAATTAATAAACATTTTTAAATTCAATTTTTATAATTCAAGATTTTGAAAGTGGATAACTAAATGTTTAGGATCACCCAGATTTGTTTGAAAACAGATAATTAAATGTTTATCTTTATGATCATCTTTATGATGAAAATTATTTTGAAGACAGATTTGTCACCAACAAATGAAGAGGTGGAGAAGATAAATGATCACATTATAGCGATGTTGGATGGTGACGAGGTATCATATCTTAGTTCTGATTCAGTTTGTGAAGGAGAAATTTCAGATGATTTTGAAAAAACATTGTACACAACCGAGCTTCTAAATTCTCTAAAGGTTTCTGAATGTCTACATCATAATTTAACTTTGAAGGTTGGTGTTCCAGTAATGTTGATCCGAAACATTGATCAATCTAGAGGATTATGTAATGGAACAAGATTTCAAATTACCAGACTAGGATCACATATTATCGAAACAAAGATAATTTCGGGTAAAAATGTTGGAGAGATTCACCACATCCCGAGGATGAAGATTGTTCCTTCCGATGTCAAAATTCCATTCAAGTTTCAGAGGAGACAATTCCCTGTTTTGGTTTGTTTTGTCATGACAATTAACAAGAGTCAAGGCCAATCGCTATCACAAGTTGGATTGTTTTTGAGACGTCCGGTATTTTCACATGGGCAATTGTATGTTGCTGTCTCCCGTGTCACAAGCAAGAAGGGATTAAAAGTGCTTTTATGTGATGAAGAAGGAAAACCAACAAATAAAACTATGAATGTAGTATTTAAAAAAGTACTACAGAAGATTTGACCGATATTATAATTTATGGTCATTTTATGTATTCGAATTTTTTTTTATTTTACGTTTAATGGATTGATTTTCTATAAATATAGGTTTCTTTATTATCTCTTATACTTGATCAAAATTTTATGATATTTTATATGTGTTTAAATAGTCAAACAACTTATGTGAGTGTTTTCACCCAAACCCGTGCGTGCACGGGTCTATCAATTAGTTCATGGGTATTTCAAAATGTACTATTTTTAGAAAATGTGCATAAACACTCATTCTCATTTCTCACATTTCTAGAAAATGTACTATTTTTGTGTTCAAAAAAGAGGCAATCACTGATAATTAAGGTTAAATAATTATTATTTAGACGTTTTGATTAATGACTACATATTATGCATTTGTTTGAAAAGATGTCTGAGCATCCTATATATACACGATCTGTATCGTTTGGTATTTCCGGTATCTCTATCCGCTATTCAGCTGCAGCATATAATCAAACCATAAGTGTAAACAAATAAAATAATTCTGCCACGATAAAATGAACAAGTAAACCATCGTGTCTAACAATTTGTATGCATTTGGCAAATTATAATTATTCAAGAAATTAATATAAGAAATGATCAAATCACCAAAATAAATCTTATTTTCCTTTACCTCTGGATAGTCGTTTGCTGCAGCTGGAATGAACCATATCGTATTTATCTAAGACGTATAGAATCTACTAATTGTTTAGACTAAAATCTGAAGAATCAATTTTAAAGAGCAAAATCAAGTGTCACATGAGAAAAAAAAAATACCTTACAAGATACATATATTGGCCATGTATGGTTTAGGTCCAAGAACTTCAAATGAACTAGCATATTGTACACTAGAATCTGTTTTTGACATAAGAATTTCTCTAACAAAATCTCTTGAGTCACCATTCAAATATCAACATTAGAACCCTAATCTTCCTCCAACTATCAAGTTTAACCTTTGAATATGTATATGTGTATGAAGTATTAAAATTTTTTTTGAACCACTTGAATAAGTAATAATCCTAACGTAAAATTCAATCTGCATACGTATAGTAGTAGTAAAAACCTATATTATTTAATTGCATTTGTTAAAAAAAAAAGACTTATAACATAAAATGACATGACTAACGATTAAAATGCATACCCTGTTACATGGGATCATGTCATTTAAACTTAAGTATTTTATTAACGAAATGTCTATTTGGCGTGACATAGTATCGATAACCGTTGTTTTTTTCTATATGTCTATCATGGATGATATGCTTTGAAACGAATATGGTATCATGTAGAAGTATACGTCACCGCCGCATAGCGCGGGTATCCTACTATTACATCTAGATACGTGTGTGTATAATATGAAAATTTGATATAGAAAATATTACTTTTTGACTAATATGCCTTTTTAAGTTTTAACTAATCATACACATAAAGATTATTTTTGACATCCATACACATAAAGATGATAAATAGACTTTTGCAAAAAGTTAAATTAAATATAGATCATTTACAAAAACAACAATACGTAAACGCTTAGTTAGTAACTTAGTAGCCAAACACCCCCTGACTTACCAAACACGCTATCAACATTCCCGCCTAAATTCTTTTCAGCGTTGCTTCCGTATTCAGTCGATAGAGAAAACTTCGGCGAGAGAAAACTTCGTCGAAAACTTAGGGCAAATGCAGGAAATCATGGATTGCTTCGATTTCGAAGCAAAAGCGGAAGAAGCTTTATCGAATGTGGAATGCGGTAGTCTTGAAAACGGACCGAGTTACTATTTACGGTCCAATTCGCATCCTACAAAGACAGCGGTACTTGCACTCGCCGTCAAAGTCGGGTAATTCGTTTTTCTCTTGAAATTTTTTCATACTCAAGTCGTAAATTGTGTGTTTGATCTCTTGTTAAGCATAATCTGTTAATAACTTTGTTTGATCTTGCAAAATGTTAGATACCGTTAGAATCGTTTGTTAGTAATCTCATGATCATCAATCATAATCTGTTAGTAATTGTTAGATATTGTTCGTTAGTAATTGTTAATTATATATAATCTGTTTGTAATATCTCATTGAATGGTATGATGACTAGTCTGTATAAAGTGGTTATGCATTTGCTAGTAATGTGTGGTTATAACTCATTTAATGCTTATGAGTGGTCTGAATAATTGTATAATGTGTAAATATAGGTAGCAAGATGTGGTTATCATTTCCTGGAATATATAATTGTTTCATTTTTGTCTTGAAATGTGTTGTTTAATAATCAACGTATTCAGTGATGATGCTTGTCTTTTAATTTTGTCAAAAGTCATGTCTCAGTTGAAGGATGTTGTTGGTATTCTCTGGTGTGGTGAACGACTTGGTGTAGGGATTTGTTATCTTATAGAATTACATGTATCCTTATATGGTGTTGCATGGTGTTATATATAATGATGTACTAGTTTTTGTGTGTTATTCTTATGCGGAGTTACAAATTCTATTTGATAATATAGTACATGGATCGCAAATTTGATGATGATGACTGTCAGCAGCCTAGTTGCTCTGGTTGATGTACAGTGGCTGTCAATTAATGTGGTCAAATGTCTGGAAATTTAAGTGGGCAAAATCAGGGAAAAGAAGCAAGTCAGTGGCACTTATGATTTAAATAATTGTTTAAAGCTGATTTGATATCCTGTTTTTATGATTTGAATTTATGACCTGAATTCTGAACACTTTAGCACTTATACCTTATGTATAGTATGCAACTTTAAGAGATTCACGAGGATTTTTTTTTGGAAATCACATAAAGTGATTTGACATGTTACTTCATTGTGGGGAGTTCAACTGAAAATGCATGGTTAATAGATACCATATGGTAGCCACTCTTATTATGAGTTTAATATTAGGTTATAGAGGCAAAGATATTCCATGAACTAATGTTTTGACAGCTATATAGTTTCCCGGGTATCCAAAACAAAAAAAACTTGGCCTAATTTGCTTCATAATATATTAAACAAATTGTGGTAATTTTGTCTTTTGGTGTGCTAAGATTTTGATAACAACTTTTTGTTCCGATCTTGATTTTTTTGGGTTCCAAATCATTTTCCTTTGGTTTGGAATAGTTGGCACAAATTTTGTCTCATTCAGTTATTGGGTTTAGATTTTTTGGATTTCTTTGATTTGAGTCTCTTAATACATGACAGTTCAATTCTGGAAGAGGAAGAAGAGCAAGGAGTTGCTCACATAGTTGAACATCTTGCATTCGGTGCCACTAAGAAATACCATGATGTTATCAACTTTTTGAAAAGTATTGGAGCAGATTTTGAATCTTGTCAGAATGCAAGTACATCTACCGATGAAACCGTTTATGAGCTGGTTGTTCCTACGGACAAACCTGAGCTGTTATCTCAAGCCATTTCAGTACTAGCAGAATTTAGTTCAGAGGTAAGAAGAATATATATTGGTGACTAAGACCATTGTTTGTTTTTATCTTCACTCTTTTGTGGTTGTTATGTGTGCAGATTCAAATATCAGCTGAGGACCTAGAAACACAGAGGGGCCCTATTATCGAAGAATATCGTGAAGGGAGGGATGCCTCAGGCAGAATACGTGATGCATATTGGCATTTGATGATGGGCGGGTCAAAGGTAAGTAAAAGGATCTTTGTTATGGTTTCTTCTCTTCTTTTATCACCTCACACATCTATGTTTAACCTGATACGAGTTGATACGCACATAATTGGTTCATTTTTCTAATAAAAAAATTAAAATTAAACGTAGTATGCTCACCGCTCACCAATTGGCACACTCAATATGATCCGTGAAGTGTCTTCAGAGACGGTAAAGAAATTTTACAAGAAATGGTACGATCTAAGGCACATGGCTGTGATAGTAGTAGGTGATTTTCCTGATGCTAAGGTAAAGACAGTATAAACGGCTGCCTATTTCTTGTTGGTTTCCCTTTCATATCGCTCTCTGCCTCTCTATGTGTTAACTAACACTCATTTTCTCTCTCGCAGAGCGTTATTGACTTGATTAATACACATTTTGGTGATAAAAAGTCAAACACTGATTCTCCTGATATACCCAAATTTGTTGTCCCACTTCATGAAGAGCCTCGAATTATGTGCTATGTGGATCAGGAAACTCCATGGGTTAGTACTACAGAGTTAGTAATGTATCATATCTGTGTAGAACTAACATAATAATTTTTCCTGTGGGTGCAGATTGTTGAGTGTGGCACTTCTTTTACAACAACAAACACTCCTTTTATTAAGACCACTATAACATGAACGTACACTTTCTTTAGAGACTACTACACGAATACTCTCTTAGATTGTGTCTTGGGTTCTTTAGTTGGTTTTTCTTTGTGGTGGTGGTGGTATGGAGCAAATGAGCTCCATCCCTATTTATAGGTGTTTTCCACCTCCTCATCGGAAGATTCTAGATCTTCCTATACATTTGTTACTATTCTAAAATATTCTACTACCATCTATATCTATTACAAGATTCTAGAATGTTCTACGGTATTCTAGATACCTCTTGGACGTTCCACCTTCTTCCATGGTCTTCTAGAATGTTCCACAACCTTCCAGAGTCTTCTACAGTCTTCTAGAATGTTTCACAACCTTCCAGAGTCTTCCACAGTCTTCTAGAATGTTCTAGATCCTTCCACAATATTCTAGGATATTCTAGAATATTCTAGTATATTCTAGAACGTCCTGATTAGGCTAGTGATGATTCTTCAATACAGTCGACAATTAGGATCAGCTTCAAGTCATCTGTGACTGAGGTCAATACAATAAGGGATTACCACAAATCACTTCTTGAACTCGTGTTCTGCCTTGCAATGCAGGAGAGATTTAGAAAAACGTTGCAAAAGAATGACGGAAATGACCTACCTTACCATTCATGCTCTATTACTCCATATGTGTGTTGTAGGGCAATGAAGGTC
This sequence comes from Pulicaria dysenterica, assembly GCA_947179395.2. NCBI lineage: Eukaryota > Viridiplantae > Streptophyta > Magnoliopsida > Asterales > Asteraceae > Pulicaria > Pulicaria dysenterica. Next base: position 92,098,231 of record OX359290.1, on the reverse strand, counting down.
CTTACTATATCCTCACATTGCATCGAGAAGGGGAGTGTTACCACCTTGAAATCGATTCTCTCTGAGGTGTGATTCACATCTTTTTCTTCAAATGTGATGTTCTTTCATCTACTAATTTATATTCTCTCAGATTGCACGGGTTAGAGTACATGGATTTTCCGAGCAAGATCTATTTATTCAAAGGGAATTGGTTCTGTCGAAAGCTGAGAGTGCGTATTTACAGCGCCATCAAACAGCTTCATCCTTCTTACGAAAGCAATATGTGCAGGTATTCCTAGAGTTGCTTTCTCATTATCTTTGTAGTTTTTTATTTGGTGTTTTCATTGTTTGATCATTGGTTTTCTACCCTGTAGCATTTTCTTTGTAATGAACCCTTTCTTAATATTGACGATGAAGTATACCTCCGGAGAACAATGCTACCTCGTAAGTTGTTAGTTCCCGTCTTCGTCTTGAGTATCTTTGCTATGATGTTGTAGTGCTTAATAGTTAATACAAATGGTGGCGATGCTGTAGAAATATCAGCATCTGACGTATCTGAGTATTCACACATTCTTCGCACTACAAATAACTGTGTCATCATGGTAGTCGAGCCTCAAGATGGTGCGACAATGAATGATGTCAAAACTACTGTGTTATCCGTAAATTCACTTGAGGAGGATGGAAATATCTCCCCTTGGGTAGAAGAAGACATCCCAAAAGAGATTGTTACATCAGAGCCAAACCCTTCGTAAGTTTCTTGATCATGCAACTGTAAGTTAATGGTATACTAATTTTTTTTGAACTGAAGTTGATGTATACTAACTAATGTACCTTTGGTAATACTATAGTACACCCAATTGTTTTTATTTAAGTATCACAAAGGGCAATAATAAATAAATATTGGAGTCTCTATAAACAGTAGAGTCTTGTCATCTTCTCTTAAAGATAAGGTTTCCATGTTAAGACCGGTTTTAGAGTTTTTCCCTTTTGTCTTGTTCTGTATCATGTTAGGTCATAAGAAGCTAACACTAAGCAGCTATAACCTAAACTGGTTACTAAAGTCGAACCTGATTTTGTTTGAGATCCTGAAGATTCAAATTTATTTGACTGCAGTATACCGTTACACCTGAGCCTTACTACCACTGCATATTAAACACGATCTTTAGATCCTGAAGATTCAAATTTCCCTTTTGTCCCGAAGATTCAATTTTTCCCTTTGTCTTGTCTTGTATGTTATGACATTCGCTACTGCTTACGTACTTCTCAATGCACATAAATTATCTTGACTTTCAGTTTGAAGTTAGCATTGCAGTGCACTTGTTTCTTACCTTTATTGACATTTAATAGGAACTTTATGTCTGCCATTTAATTTTATTTAATTATTGCAGGGGTGTGGTGAAGGAGTCTGAATTTTCCAATATTGGAGCCACTGAGCTGATTCTGTCAAACGGCATGCACGTCTGCTATAAGTGCACAGACTTCAAAGACGAGGTTTGTTTTCATGCACACAAGATTAGTTGCAAGTCTTAGCATCTAAATTTTTGTTATTGATGAATATGGCGAGTGGATCTTACTTGCGAACCTCGTGTTTGGTAGTTATGGCCTTTTGCAATAATACTACTCTTCTTACAGCATAAAAATGACACGCGTTTCATATTAAAAAATATAAGCTTGATGTGAGTGCTTACAGATGTAGCAAACTGTGCCATGGCGATGTCTCTCAGGAGTGTAGCTATACACATTAGTTTTGATGGCGTGGCTTCTTTTTCCTTAAATTTTCAAACATGTATTGATATGTGAGGGCAACGACTTTAAAGCTGGATGTACTATACGTGCAAATTTTCAGACATGTGATTCAACTCCTCAAAATAATTACTGTCCTTCTAACCTAACTTATTTTGGTATTCATTGCCACATACAACCTTTTCCCTTTATTACACGTTCTGACATAGAGCAATTAGGAATGTACTTTATCCAGAACCATGCAAATTAATGAAATGATAGTTGAAGACTGTTGGGCACCATGTTATGTTCACTTATATGATAGTTCGATGGTTTTTGCTCACAAAACTACACTAGTGCCTGTGAAGGTCCTTTTTTGTTGTTTTCCTCTTGTTACTTGGACATTACGACCATATATGTACTTCAATTGATCTACATGAGGCAGTGATGTAGGTACCAAATGGTCAAGTATCAATCATATATTTGGAAGCAATCTTACAATGATATATCTTGGTATATGTATACGTATGAATCATCAGAGGAAACCAAGAACACAGGTTTAAGAAATTTGACTGCTTCTATTTCATTAGGTTAGAAAACTTACATATATATATACTATTGGGTATTTGCACAATATACCCCTACACTATGACTAATGTCATATGTAGTAACAAACCTAACTAAAATGTATTGAACACAATTCCTAGGATCTAACATTCTCCCCCTTTGTGTTCAATTTACAATTAAGCATAATAACAAAAATTGAATATATTTAAGCATCAAACAATCTTCTAGTTCAGAATATGCAGATATTCTTTTTCTTTCTCTTTCTGCATTCAGCAACACTAGAAGATCGCTCTTTGAAATTTTTCGTCTTTAAGAGGTTTGCAAAGACTCGTCCTCGGTGATCAGGTTGTTTATCAGAGTTTGCAGTAGAAGCCTCGAGCTTATCAGAATTTACAACCATGATCATATTTTTTTTTTTTTTTTTGTCTTCACGGGAGCACTTGATCAAGAGCATTAAAACAAACTTTTCTACTTTTGAGAAGTAAGTTTGCTGTTTCAGCATTTTCTGAAATTTCTTTAAACAAAATTTTAGCTCTTGATATTTTGAATGATTTTGAAATGATTGCTCCCCCTCAATCTTGTAAATGGATGTCCTCTTTTCTTTGAAACTTTGTCATCTTTTCTTGATTTGTCTTTTCAGGAAATAAGGATTTCATCTCCTCAAAATGTAAGAAATAACTGATATTCAGAGACACCCATAATTGATATATCAACTCCCCCTTGATTTGATATCCACATTAACATATGAATTATCATAGAAGAGCTTCACACTTTGATGAGCTTTGTCTTTTTATCGGATAAAATTAAACTCATCTTCATTTTCAGCTTTGTAAAATTCAGCTGATTCTCTCTTGTAATATTCTAAAAATCAAGTGAATTGTCTTCCTCAAACTTGATTCTCCCCCTCATGATGGTCAGGATCCATCATGATCATCATGCATTTGTAAACTACATTCAGCTTGACTTTGCATGACTCTATTAGAATGATATGACAATGAGCACATCCGTTGTAACACCGGGATCACATAGATTTCCCGTTAACACATCAGTTTAAATAAACTGAGTGACCTACGTTCAGCGTTGGCATGATGTTAGCACTGGTAGGATTTCCATCTATCATTGTAAATATTATAAAGATATTACTCAAGATGTTCCGGCACTGTTACAAAAACAGGCAAATGATTCCATAAGTGTCCTATAAGAAAAATGATATAGCAATTGTCTCTAGACTCAATTAGTGCACGAAAGAAGTCGGGGACCGGAGTAGCTGTCCTCCTATTTTCAATATTAACAATCTCCAAGTGAGATGTCAATAGTGTATGTGATAAATCTCCGTGTAAAGTTGAAACAATCACCTTTTAAGAGATAATTGAGTAGCTGGGTGGGGTAAGTGCATTGCATCACTGGGTCCATGATGTCTTCTTCAATACCAGTATAAAACTAGTAGTAAATGCGGCTACCCAGATTGACATTGTTTAGTGAGGATGTTCCTTTTCTTTTGATCCTATCTCACACCCTCAGCTCTCTAATCATTTTTCAACTTCTCCCTCGAGCTTTCTTTCCAAAATGAATGAACATATCTTCGTTTAGATACATTTGGACACTTTCAATCAGCAACGAATATGAACAACAGAATGATATTCAGAAAGATATTTTGTTCACAAGAATCAACGAGAATGATTTTCAGAAGATATCATGTTGTTACGGATTGTCAAGAATGATTTCAACAATCAAAGATTTATGAAATAACAAGAATGATTTTTCAAATTGAGCTTAAAGCGATTCGTTGATCATAAGCACCCCCATCTCCTATTCCACCCCTCTCGGTTTTATTTTATCTACGCACACCAATCAGTATCCCGTGATAACTAATTCTGCTCACCTATTTGACCCAGTAAACCCTTACTAAGTTTTTTGTGATAATGGTGAACTCCTGGGGCAGGTCCTTCCGGCTCTAGATTGACCATAGGAGTAAATACTTATATACACTCCCTCACACATGGTGCAAAAAGATCATCAGAGTATAATGCCACAAATTGGCACAAGATGAATACTTTTCGAAAGAAAAGAAGCGGATAAAGGAAGGATTTCAGAAGACAAGAGATGAAATTTAGGAAATGAAAGATGGTTATTCGAAAGATCAACAAAGAAAACAAGCAAGGTATCAGAATGAAACAAAAATTGAATACCTTCTTGAACTAGAAAACAAAATTGAAAATCTTTTTGGGTTTTGAACATTTTGAAATGTTTTTGAATTTTCTATTTTGCAATGTTTTTGGATTTTTGGATTTTCTAATGTTTTTGGATTTTTGATTTTGCAATGTTTTTGGATTTTTTTGATTTTGAAACAAGAATAGAAGAAATATTTTTATGAAAATTTTCTAGAATTGCTCCCCCTACAAGCATGCATAAAAACAATTTTTATTGAGAAACATTTGCATACTTGCGGGTCCAGACGACTTGTGCTCCCCCTGCAAATAACAATTATCAGCACACAAGTCATATCAAATGATGATAAACTATCAAAATACGCTTCTCAGATCATCAGGCTCGGGCTGATGCTGAACAGAATGATGTGTGTGATGAACTGCAAGGAAAATTCTTCAGTCTTCTAGCCATGAGATTTGAAATTCTTAGCATATTGAACACACAGTTGTTTTGACTTCACAATATTCTTCAGAGTGTAACTGTCATGTTCCAGAATGTCTCTTGGGCTAATCTGCAAAACAGATTATGCAGATTTTGGTACCCAATTGAGTTTGGGTCCTAGTGGATTAGGAGTGTGAACTACAAATTCATTTTTAGGCATCCATTTGTAGTTAGAGTTCAATTTCTCCTTTTGAAGTTTCTGATTTACCAAAAATGTGTTCACTCTTTGAGGAGAGGAGCAAATTTTCTCCTTCGATAACCTTATAAGATGTTTAATAGAATACACCTGAAATGGATATTTCACATCAGGCTTATCTAAAACATCCCAACAAGAATTAATAAAAGTAGAAGATTTATACTTCTCACGAACATTCATGCTTGAGTGACAAAAGTTATCATAAGCAGAGTAATCAGATCGAGAATTAGTATAATCATGAACACCAAACTTAGCCCTATCACCAAAATCAAGACTAGTTCTCAAGCTCGGTGAAACAGAATGATCAGAAACATTGGGTTTATGGCTAGAGTTGGAAAATTGTTTGTTCTCTTGAAAAAGCTTCTTTCTAGCTTCATGTAACCTCACCCTTTTCTCAAACCACAATGCTCTCTTGATTTGTCTTTTACTAAGCAACTTATCCGTCTTCACTTCTAAGCTAGAGTTAGCAGATGTCGAGGAGTGAACATGTCTTTTTGAATTCGTGCACTCAGCTGAGGAAATTTTATCGGGAACATACTCAATCCTTTCTATTTTAAGAGGCTCTATTTGAGATTTAGGAACCAAAATAGTTTCTCTCTGTTTGAAAACGATTTTAGGATGAGTACCAGGTGGTGCATTAATTTTCTCTTTGTTTAAAATTGGCGACTTTTGAGAAAATTGAGCGTCAACAAGATTAAACCCTTCATCATACTCAAGCACTTTGTTAAAAACATCCTCTTCTTGTGATGATTTAGAGCCAACAGCGGAAGTCATTTGATCTTTGAGAAGATCAATCTTATCAAGAAGTGTGTTTCTTTCATCTTCAAAATCTTTACTTTGCCTTTTTAAAAGTTGTTCGAGTTCAGAAATTTTTAATTTCAAAAGTGAGCTCGGTATATAAAGATTTGAACATTCGGGTTTTTTAGAAAGATTTTCTGACTTCTGATGTAATTCTTCTGAAGAGTAAGTAGTCAAAAAATCAGTCGTCAAGGGTATTTCTCTTGTTTTGTAAGTCTCGTTCAATTCATTGTAATCAAAAGGTGACTGCATTTTTTCAAGATTTTCTCTTTTAACCTTTTCCATTTCAAGGTCCTCAGCAGCCCCTGTAAATCTCATAAGTTGAACATACCCTTTTCCCATTAATTTAAAATCATATAACTGGGACGCAGTTACTTTTTCCAGAATGTGAGGATTTTCAAAACCAAGACCTTCAAAAGAATATGGATTGTAAAAACGTGTGTCTTTTGGTTTGTTCAAATGAATGGTTTGGTCTGTTTGACCTCTTTTGACGAGCTTGTCCTCAAGATCTTTGATCTTCGAGTACAACTCATTTCTTTCATTAAAAATGGAGTTGAATTTAATCACATGTTCACTGCTATCTATCTCTGCAGCTCTAAGCTTTTCTTTCAGGTCATTTATTTGAACTTCTTTCTTAGCTAAACTTTGTCCCAAGTCTTTAACATTGTTACGTGCTTCTGACAATAGACAGTTTGCTAGTGCTTCAGCTTTCAAGCATCCTTTACTGACCTCGGTGTTATTTCTTATTTGTTCTTCTAAGGCAACAATGGTTTTCTTTTCATTCTTAAGATTAGCTATTTGCTCTTGAAAAGAATCAATCATAGCTTGAATATCAGAAGGAATGGTGCTTACCTCAGAAGTAGACTCTAAATGGCATGAGTCGGTGTCACCATCATTGAAATGTTGTGCTTCACTAGACATGATTAAATGTCTAATCTTTTTTTTTATACTCGACAATGGATCTTTGAGTGGAATGATAAAAAGTGATTTTCGACAAGAAGTGATCTCAAACTTGGTTTGCTTTGCGATTCTGCTTTAACTACTGATTTGTGATTCAGTCCTAACCACTGAAAGGCAATTGCAGCTTTAAAACACGATTAGCGATTGCAGCTATAAAGCACGATTGACTATTGCAAATTAACAAGTGTTTCGCGATTACAGTTTAACAAGGGATTTGCAATTGCAATTTAAAAGGCAATTGGCGATTGCAGTTTAAAAGGCAATTGGCGATTACAGATTTAACACATGATTGGCGATTGCAGCTTGACACACTAATTGGCGATTGCAGCTTAAAAGGCTATTTGGCGATTGGAGTTTAAACATACGATTGGCGATTGTAGCTTAACAAGTGTTTTGCGATTGTAGCTATATCAACTAATTGGCGATTGGAGCTTTTGCAACTAATTGGCGATTGGAGATTTAACTCACGTTTGGCGATTGCATATTATCCAACTAATTGGCGATTGGAGATTTAACAAATGATTCGCGATTGAAATCAATATACCCTGTTTTGCAATTCTACTTATCAAAACTAATTTGCAGATCAGATGAACTTTAGCGATTGCAAACCCAGTCGAACATACCATAAAATCCAGATTAAAAAACCCCAAGCACAAGTTTTTAAGATGCAATTTTTGAACCTGAAGCTTCCACAAACATTCTAAAAGCAAAACCCAACCTTTAATCAACCAATAAACACTTCAAGATCTTTACCAAAAAAAAAATAAACACTTCAAGATGAAGAAACATGCTGCCCAGATTAAAAAACTCAAAATCAATAAAATCTCAACTTTAACTAATAAAATCTGATTCTAGTGGTGCGATTAGGTGTTTTAAACACAAAAGGAACAATAATTTTGAGATTTAAACAAACAAGAATCAGCAAACAGCCCTTGTACAGCTTCGACAGTCAAGACGAAACCCACAAAAAAAAACGAACACCAGTCGATTAAAAATGGTTTAAATCCCAAAATTAATCTTTGATTTTTAATGCCAAAATACTCGAAAATAATCCCAGAATATATATCAGTCTCTAAATTCGATCAATCTAGCTGAAATTTTTGAAGAATCTCGAAGAACGTGTCACAAACGAGAAACCCAGATGATAACAAATCTCAACCAAGAATCAGTAATAGTGTGCGATTTTGATGCTTTTCTCTCCAATAGACTTCGAAATCAGTAGATAACCACAGATATATACTCGATTTCAGCCAAACAGATCCAAAACATGTTAGAACTCGAAGAACAGTGTATCAAAATATGAAGAACAGATCTCGAAAAAAAAAAAAAAAAAAAAAAAAATACAACAGAGAAATGATAGATTTTTATCACCTTTTTATCCACTCTCTGCTCTGATACCACTTGTTGGTTCCATTGTGTAACAAAACAACAGCAAAGAGAAGGAATCAACAGCCTATAATGAAGATAAAAGTATAAGCAGTAAATGCATCGAAGAGAACACAATAGAGGCTGTGTATTGAAACCTTAGTTAGGTCAAGAAGAAAGTAAGGCTTATATACAAGCCTAAGTTACACAAAAGGTCCTTGTACTCCTAGCTAATTTACACTAGAAGCAAAACTCTTATAAAGAGTAAAATGTTCACAACTATATATATATATGTACTAACAAGTGATCTTTAGATATTTATCGAAAAGATATCCATATAATATGTGCCAAGTATCGAGTCAGTGCTTTCATGAACACATGTATACATGTTAGGTGGAACTCAAATTTACACTGCTGATTGAATGATTAGATCTGAGTTCTTCTCCAAGATAGGGGCTATGTGATTGATACCACCTTCTTGAACAGATACGTTTCTTAGGAAATGCCTTTGGGGGTTTATCCGAAGTTCCTGAAAACGACTACATGTCATGTTCCTATGGTGAAATGATCGCCAAAAGAATTGGGTTATTTGGTTGTAAACCATCAGTGGATATGCTTGCTGGCAAGGACGTTAGAGTTAATACCGGAGTTGGCCATTACATGAGATCTTTCTTTGGCTTCTGTCCACCCACCTATACACCTCAAAACTGCTTTGCAGGTCTCTCTCTGGTTTTTGCTAGGGCTATGTTCAAGATTTAACTTCCATGCTTAAATAATTGGTACTTTAACTGCCAAGTACCAACCACTTATGTACTTTAAATCTTCTTTATGTTTCTTGCTAGCTGGTGTACCAACTGTTTTATACTAGCGTGGTACCTGTGGTAGAGGACGTTGAGGCTCTGATGCAAATACTAGAAGAAAACATTGGGGACGAAGGAAGAAATCCAGAGGCAGCATTTTCAAAGCGTGCGGACGAAGTTAAGTACGGGAATCACTACTTCTCAAGGGTAAGCCTCATTGTTGGTTATTAAAGGTGGTAAAAACGGGCCGCATTGGCCAACAGTTCGAAGTTCATAGTTTTTTTAACTGGTCAAACAAGGTAGCTTCTAATACGAGTTACCTTAATAATTAATTTATGAAAAGTAATTACGAAAACTGTAGTACAAAAATTCTTATTTTATTATTGTTATTATTTTAGAAAAGCTAGCTAAATAACAAATCTCATATTTGTATCAAAGTATTATGATTTAAGACCCAATCACAATAAGCAATCCCATTCAACCTATTTAACCAATACCAAATTCAACCACTTGTTAATATTTTTTGACCCATTTGACCCGTCATTCGTATATATTACCCTAATATGTAAATGGGTTGGAAATGCCACCTCTTAATGTTTGTGTTTCTGTTTGCCTAGTACATTTAATGATCATTCCTTTTTTTCCCCGCAGCGAGTAAGAGTTGGTGACATCCAGAAAGTTGATCTGGATAAAGCTTGTGAATATTTTGACAAATGTTTCAAGGACCCATCAACTTTCACTGTGGTGATCGTTGGTAAAATCGACCCGAATGTCGCAAGGCCCTTGATTTTGCAATATCTGGTAAATTGAATTGCATTCATGTTCTAACTTTGACCTAAAACTTCAAAGTACGAGTATGTGAAATGCTTTCTGAACTTTCAATGCAGGGAGGGATTCCAAAACCATCTCAACCAATTTAGAATACAATCGTGAAGAACTCAAAAGTTTCCCATTTACTTTCCCCATTTCGACAATTAGGTTTGTACGCAACTTCAACTAATCAAAACTAAGTGGAAAAAAACTTAAACTTAGATTCCTACTCTCCTAGTAACAACAAAATGTCCATTTCATACTCTGTGTTGCTTGTAGAGAGGTTGTTTACATGCCCATGGTGGAAGAACAGGGCTTAGTTCAGATAAGCTTCCCTGTCATGTTAAAGAATGAAAAAACGGTAGATGCCTCACTGATCCTTCACAAAATCCATGCTCATGTCAATTTTGTGACCGGAGGTGGCAATTTCTACAATTTTTTCCTGAACCGGTTGTTGATTTCTTGCTAAAAGTACCGGTTTTGAACTCGTTCTTGCTTCTTGCTTCTTTCTTATTGATTCTTGCTTCTTGCTTGTAGATTCTTGCTTTCTTGCTTGTTGTTTGCTACTTGCTTGTGTGTTTTTTTCTGGAGAGCAGACTTCGTATTTTTCTTCTATTTATTTGTCTTCTTCGTGAGTTTATAAAGAAAGTGAGATAAAGCTCTTTGATATCCAACAATTGGTATCAGAGCACAAGGTTCGTGAATGGAGGAGTAAGTCGGTTCGTTGCAAGAAAGAAAGAGCAAGAAGGAACAAGCAGTGAGGTTGAAAGATGGAAGCAAGCAGCAAGTTTGATCATGTTCGGCTCATTAGAAACAAGTTATCGCAAGTAGAAAGCAAGAAAAAGCAAGTATCAAGGTTTGTTTCATGGATGCAAATAGCAAGAGTCTGTAGCAAGTAGCAGACAACAAGCAAGAAAGCAAGAATCTACAAGGAAGAAGCAAGAATCAATAAGAAAGAAGCAAGAAGCAAGAACGAGTTCAAAACCGGTACTTTTAGCAAGAAATCAACACCGGTTTCTTTAACTCGAATATAGAAAGAAAGTAGCATGCAAGAAACAAAAAGCATGTAGCAAGTAGTAAGAGTACAAGCAAGAAAGCATGTAGCAAGAAGATTTGATGTTAGCAAGAAAGAGAATCGAATCAAGCAAGCAAGTAGCAAGTTGAACGGATCAAGATCATCAAGATTAAGGGGGTGAATGTTGGCTATTAATCTTGACATGTTACTTTAATTTAGCATTATAGTCTTTGTTTTTAGAAGTAGGAAAGTGGCAGACATTTACAAAAGTTAGGATGGTATGTTTGCCATTAAAGTTTAGTAGGTGGCCTTATTGCTAGGAGTGAGTCATCATGTTTGACCGGCTATTAAGGAAGTAGTGGTGAGCATTGTGGTGGAAAAAAAAAGGCTATGTACGTGGCGTAGTGGTAGGTTATTTGGTTAGTCTATATATATTGTGTCATGCATGTTTTCTTTGATAGTAAGAAATATTCAAAAATGTAGATCTTTTGTGTGTTTTTTTCTGGAGAGCAGGCTTCGTATTTTTCTTCTATTTATTTGTCTTCTTCGTGAGTTTATAAAGAAAGTGAGATAAAGCTCTTTGATATCCAACACTGGTCAACTGTTATGTTTTTTTTATCTCTTAATGCTTCAAACTTGTGCTTTTCTATTTATTTCAAAAGGAGCTTAAAATGAAACGGGATGAAAGTCTTCCAACGTGTATTTCTAATGCATAATACAAAACTTCTTAAAACTTTTGATCGGGAAAAGCTATAGCATTATTGAAATATTGAACTTCCATAATCATATTTGACATTCTAAATGCATACAAAGATTTAAAGCTTGGGACAAGAAAGTGTCGTGGGTCATCCTGAACTAACTAGATCCGTATCGAAAAGTACATGTGTTGACCCTTTACCGGAACACCCATATTGCCACCTCTACTTGTGTTTGAATGCAGTAGAGAGAGAGAACAAGGTGTTCATCTTTGATTGATATGAAAGAAAAATTACAGTACAAGAAGCCAATAACAACTATATATACAGGGACAAATGAAGTAACTAACTAATAACAAACTAAATAACAGAATTAGAAGCTAATTAACACCCCCCCCCCCCTCAAGCTGGTGGGTATGGCAATAAACCCAGCTTGGAAATCGCATCTTTGTGTCGTGAGCTAGATAATGTTTTTGTGAAAACATCAGCTAACTGCTCTGTTGTAATAACATGAGACAAAGTGATTAACCCACTTTGTAACTTTTCACGAACGAAATGACAATCCAACTCGATGTGCTTGGTTCGTTCATGAAACACTGGATTTTTAGCTATGTGGATAGCAGCTTGATTATCACATTTCAAGGGAATGGGCGTAATATCCAATACTTGTAATTCATGAAGCAGCCTACTGATCCAAGCAAGTTCAGAACAAACTCTTCTCATAGATCTATATTCAGCTTCAGCCGATGATAAAGAAACTGTGACTTGTTTCTTTGACTTCCATGATAATGGTGTTCCGCCAAATAGAATGAAGAAGCCACTTACTGATCGCCTAGTAATTGGACAAGCTGCCCAATCACTATCGCAATAAGCTTCAAGAGTAAAACTTGGCTGTTTGTTCAGAAAAATTCCTTGAGAAACAGTCCCTTTAAGATACTTCAAAACATGCACAGCAGCATTGAAGTGTGCTTCACAAGGCTGTTGATTAAACTGACTAAGATACTGAACAGCAAATGACAGATCAGGCCGGGTGTGCAACAGGAAATTTAATTTGCCAATCAGCTGTCGATAACTAGTAGGTTCAGCTAACGGATTATCCATTGTTGGAAACAACTTTAAATTGATTGGCAATGGAGTTGAAACAGGATCACAATCAACTAATGAATAAGTTTTTAACAGATCCATAACAAACTTGTGTTGATTGACAACTATGCCACCTGAAGTCTCATTGAATTCTAACCCCAAAAACAAATGAATATAACCCAGATCCTTTATCTTGAATTGTTCATCCAAAAAGTTTTTCAAAGTAGCTATTTCTGCATCATTATCCCCAGTCACGAGTATATCATCAACATACACAGCCACTATAATAATGCTTCCATTAACTTGTTTTAAAAATAAAGAATGATCATTCAATGAATGCTTGAAACCCTTTGATCGAAGAGCCACAGAAAGCTTAGCATACCATTGTCGAGAGGCCTGCTTTAACCCGTATAAAGACTTCTTGAGACGGCAAACATATGAAGATGAAGGAACTGAAAGACCAGGTGGAGCTTTCATGTAAACTTCTTCATGTAACTCACCGTGCAAAAAAGCGTTATTCACATCAAACTGATGAACCTTCCATCCCCGTTTAACAGCCAATGAAACAATAGCACGAACAGTAGTAAACTTGACAACTGGAGAAAAAGTTTTGTGGTAATCAATTCCATGTTTTTGTGTAAAACCCTTTGCAACCAAACGGGCTTTATACCGTTCAATGGTACCATCAGATTTATACTTAATTTTATAAACCCATCGACACGAAATGGGTTTTTTACCTTTGGGAAGTTTAACAACATCCCATGTATGATTAGCTTCTAAAGCTTGAAATTCACTTCGCATAGCATTTTCCCATTCTGGTTGACCTTGTGCTTCAGCGTAAAAAGCAGGCTCAGATGTTGCAACACTAACATGATTACAACTGTGATGAGCACAAGAAGAATCAATACCAACGCATAGATTTGTGATGGTATGAAAACAATCAGATGAAGATGCATGATTGCATACATAATCAGTGAAACGTTTAGGAGGATTAACACTCCTTGATGAACGTCTTAAAGGCACAGATGAAGTGGAATCAGTGGGAATATGATCATGACTATTTTCAGCATGTATATCATTGGAACTTGATGAAGAATCATCAGGTACTGATCGTGGAACATAGTGAAGATCAGTTGCAGATTGCTCATGATTACTATTGGAAAATAGAGGAAAAATATCTTCAAAAAATTTAACATCTCGTGAAATAGCAATCTGTTGAGTACCTAAATCCAATATTTTGTATGCTTTTTGGCCATAAGGATAACCTATAAACACACATTTGTTAGCTCTAGGTAGAAATTTATCACTTGATGGATGAATAGGAGAAACATAACAAAGGCATCCAAAGGCTTTCAAGTTAGAGAATGATGGTTTCTCTTTGTATAATACTTCATATGGAGTCTGAAAACAAAGAGATTTAGTTGGCATTCTATTGATCAAATGAGTTGCTGTTTTGATACATTCTCCCCAAAAACATGACCAAGCCCAGATTGAAAATAGAGAGCTCGAGCAACTTCTAAAAGGTGTTTATGTTTCCTTTCTACAAGACCATTCTGTTGAGGATGATAAGGAACCGATTTTTGATGAATAATGCCTCTTTCATTAAAGAAATCCATCCCTTCTTTGCTAGAACCAAGCTCATATGCATTATCACTTCGAACCACTTTGACCAAAGTATCAAACTGAGTTTTGACCATATTGATAAATCCTTTGATAATGGTCATAGCATAACTTTTGTGAGAGATCAAATGTGTCCATGTAAATCTGCTAAAGTCATCTACTATAGTAACAAAATATTTATGACCATCAATAGTAGGATGCTTATAGGGACCCCAAACATCAATGTGAATAAGATCAAAAGGCTGATGTGAATTAGTTTGACTCTTTGGAAAAGAAGATTTGTGTTGTTTTGCTTGAGAACAAATCAAACAAGTTTCAACACAATGATCATGAACATTAGAAGACAAAAGAGACAACTTTTTGAGTTTATTCAAGGGTAAATGCCCAAATCGTCTATGCCAAAGCATAGCTTCGGATACACATACAGAAGACCTATTACAAGAGTGCAAAGAATGCAAAGAAGACATGTTACAAGACTTCAAAACAGAGAAATCAAATTGAAATAAAAGACTGTGAGCAATATCTTGATGATCACACACATACAAGTCATTCACACGTTTTCCAAGAATACCAAGAGAGAGTTTATTCTTTGACAAAGGGTCCTGCATAAGACACTCTTTATCAGTAAGAATAACAAAAGTATTCAATTGTGCAACAAGTTTTGGCACGGATAAGAGATTATACTTGAAGCATGGAACATACAAGACATTATGTAACGTGATGGAGTTGTGAAGTTTAACATCACCAAAAAAAGAAACGAGAGTATTATGCCCATTAGGCAGACCAATCGAATGAGGTTGAGTAAATTCAGTAAGAGATAAGAAAAAATCTCTATTAGAACACATATGATCAGTGGCTCCTGAATCAATGATCCAAGAATGATGTGTTCGTAAACATGCAGAAGATTTGTAAACATTAGCAACAAATTGTGAAAATGAGAAAGGTATACCTTCATTATCCATTGCTCCATCAGTGATTATTGAATTAACTTGACTAATTAGAGCAGAAGCATTCAAGTTGTTGGCATGGATAAGTTGAATGAGTTGTTGAAACTGATCTGGAGAAATTGAAGGTGCAACAACAGCAGCATTAACAGTAGAAGATTGAGTATCATCGCGTTTGGATTTAGTGAACTTGAAATTTGAAGGAAAACCATGAAGACGATAGCATTGAGACTTAGTGTGACCCGGCTTTTTACAATGATTACAGATTAAAGTCTTCTTAAGGTCAGATGAAACTTGCATGGCAACAGTTTCAGTACTAAGAACAGGCTGAGAAATAGAAATTTCTCTTTGACGCTCTTCTTGAATGATGATTGAATATGCAGTTGAAACTGAAGGCAAAGGCTTCATCATAAGAATTTGAGCCCTAATTGCCCTATACGAATCATTCAATTCCATGAGAAGTTGAATTAAGCGTTGATTTTCAAGATATCCGCTAAATTGATTAGCAGCTCCACATGAACAGTTAGGTAAACCTTGCACAATTCTTAATTCATCCCAAATTTTAGTCAATTTGGTGAAATATGTTGAAAAATCATCAGAATTCTGCGAGGCAGAATAGAGTTGTTGCTGAATCTGATATATCAAAGCACCATCTGTTTGAGAGTACCTTTGATTCAATTCCTTCCAAATCTCAGAAGCGGATTGAAGAAACAAGACACTATCAGCAATATTCTTTTGAAGAGAGTTGAGAATCCAGCTAATCACCATCGAATTAACACGGAACCAGTTGGAGTAATTTTCAGATGTAGCAAGCGGCTGAACGATTGTGCCGTCAACAAATCCATACTTGTTCTTTGCAACCAGTGCTATCGTCATCGAGCGTTTCCAGGCCATAAATCCAACGCCATTGAAAACATTTGAAACAAGAATCGATCCAGGATTATCAGAGGATCCAAGATAATAAGGACTTGAAGAATCGAGATTATTAGACATTCCAGAATTAGGGAAACTATCTTCCGATTGAGGCATAATCGAAGGAGAAATAAAAGGAAAGCGAACGGAAAATCAAGAGCTATATTGCTCTGATACCATGTTTGAATGCAGTAGAGAGAGAGAACAAGGTGTTCATCTTTGATTAATATGAAAGAAAAATTACAGTACAAGAAGCCAATAACAACTATATATACAGGGACAAATGAAGTAACTAACTAATAACAAACTAAATAACAGAATTAGAAGCTAATTAACAACTTGTGACCTTTCGGTTCTTTCTTGGTTAAGTCTGAGGTTTCTTTCCATGGCAGATGGAGGACCGGCCACTACTTCATTAGATTCTTCAGTAAGCTCTTTAGAGACTAGGGCCATGTTTGTTTTTTCAAATAAGACCTTATTTTAAGAAAAATGTCTGCGGGCGGAAAGACGTTTTCAATAAGATCATTTGTTTTTCCGTAGACATAAGGTCTGCAAACATCTTATTTCAGCTTATCCTAATAAGCTAAAAAAAATTGCTTCTTAAGTCTTATTTTTCCCCATCCCTGCCACCGCCCGCCAACGCCGCCGAACACCACCGCCGCCGCCCATCGCCGGCCACCACCACCGCCGCCGACCGCCACCACCGCCGCCGACCACTGCTGACCCCCACCACCCCCCGCCACCGTCGCCGACCACCGCCAACGACCACCACCGCCGCCGACCACCGCCGCCGACCGCCACCACCGCCGCCGACCACCGACCGCCACCACCGCCCGCCACCGCCGCCGACCGCCACCCCCACCCCCGCCGCCGACCACCGCCGACCACCACCGCCGTCCGCCACCACCCCGCCAACCACCACCACCGCCCTCCACCACCGCCGACCGCCCACCGACGATCGCCACCACCACCGACCACCACCACCGCCCGCCACCGCCGCCGACCACCGCCAACCGCCAACCACCACCGCCGCCGCCGACCACCGCCGACCGCCGCCGCCGACCACCGCCGACCGCCACCCGCCACCACCACCGCCGCCCGCCACCACCGCCCGCCGACCACCGCCGACCGCCACCACCATCACCGACCGCCACCACCACCTGCCACCACCGCCGACCACCACCGACCGCCACCACCGCCGACCACCGACCACCGCCGGCCACCACCACCACCACCGCCGGTAACAACCACCACTGCCGCCGCCGACCACCGCCGACCGCCATCACCACCGCCGCCGACCACCCCCACCGCCGCCACTGCCGCCGACCGCCACCAACGCCACCGACCGCCACCACCGCCGCCACCGCCGCCGACCGCCGCCGACCACCGCCGACCGCCACCACCGCCGCCGCCGACCACCACCGACCACCACCAACAACCACAGCTGCCACCACGGCGGTGGTGGCGGTGGCCGTTGGTGGTGGTCGGTGACGGTGGTGGTCGGCGGTGGCGGTTGGTGGTGGTCACAGGCGGCGGCGGAGGTGGTGGCGGTCGGCGGTGGTCGGCATCGGCGGTGGTGGTGGCGGTCGGTGGTGGTCGGCGGCGGCGGTGGTGGTGGCGGTCGGCGGTGGTCGGCGGCGGAGGTGGCTGCGGCGGCGGTGGTCGTCGGCGGCAGTTGGTGGTGGTCACCAGCGGTGACGGTGGCGGTGGTGGTGGCCGGCGGCGGTGGCGGGCGATGGTGGCGGTCGGCGGTGGTGCTGGCGGTCTGCGGTGGTCTTGGACCGGTTGGTGGTGGTCACCGGTGATAGTGGTGGTCGGCGACAGCAGTTGGTGGAGGTTGGCGACGACGGTGGTGACGGTGTGGTGGTCGGTGGCGGCGGTGTTGGTGGCCGTTGGTGGTTGTCGGAGGTGGCGGTGGCGGTTGGCGGAGGTGGCGGTTGGTAGTGGTGATGGTGGTGGAAGTGACGATTGGTAAATATAGTAAATAAGACATTTCTTAAAATTAAAAAAACAAACAATATTTTTTCGCAGACTTTCGCAGTCATAAGACCTTTTAAAATTTAGCTTATCCAATAAGACTTTCGCAGACATGGCCTAAGACCTTAACAGCTTATGTCTTCAAAAAACAAACAACACCTAATTGTATGAGGTTCTCCGCTTTAGTCACAGGAAGGTTTGTCTTCACGTTTTATTGTAAATTTCATTACTCGGCCGAATAGTTGGCTCTAATTCTGTCTGCCTACCAGATATACTCAGTTGAAGTTGATGTATCCCGGATTCTCAACAAACCTTCTAGTGTTGGTAGTTCCCTTGGTGATATAAGTGTACAATTTTCTTGTGATCCTGTTGTCACCTCATCGGTGGTACGTTTGTTGACATATCTGCTTCTAAAAAGTGGTTGTGAATATTTATCTCAAATGCAACTCTTCTGCAGGTTGAACTTGCTTTAGATGAGATACAACGTCTTCAGGAGGAAGGACCTTCAGATGCGGACATTTCAGAATTTCTTGAGAGTGAACAGCTGGCCCATGAAAGTGAATTAGAGGTAATTCTAATTCAATCTGGCATCCATTACTAATATTAGTTCCATTCTATAATTGATATCAAGTCTTGTTTTCGCCCCATTTTGTTTCTTCTTAATCCGTAGTAATTTGTAGATAAAACTCACAAGTATTATCTTAAACGTTATGCTGTCATGAATGGATCGTCTAGTCTTTAATTTATTTACCCTTCAAAAGCTTACTGAACTGGGTCAGGGTGATGACGAAATGGGTTTTTTTGTCAGGAGAATTGCTGGTGGCTTAAACAGATAGTGGACTGCTATCAATCTGTTTACAATAATTCTGGAGATGTTAGTGCTTTATATGAGGTGAGTTTCTGTGCTCTATTTTTAGAGATGTTAGTGCTTTATTAGCGGGTCGGCTCTACCTGGCCAGATCGTTTTGATGGATAAGTTACTTGTGACTGGCTTGGCCTTTGATTATGGAGTCTAAGCCATCATTACATATCTCCCAGTCATTAATAATATAAGCTTTGTTCTAATAATACTTGGTGCTTTTGGTTTATTTATTTTTCTGATGCAGTTAGAAGATGAGAATCGCTCAAATTTTTGGAGGCTCATAAAACCCGAGACGGCTAAGCTAGCCCTTCAGAGGATTTTGCCGTACCCTTGCACTCAATGGTACACAGCAGTGAGTTTAAAGCCTCAGGCAGCTTCACGGCTGAATTTGCTAAAGTCGATGGTGATTAGGGGTGTTCATTAATTGGTTTCACCCGAAAATCCACCCGATCCATATAAGTTTGGATTAATTGGTTATGACTTAATTGGATTCGGATCGGCTATTTGGATACACCCGAATATTTAATCGGATTATGGTTTGGATTTGGATTTTAAGCTTTCCTTTTGGGGCCCGACCGAATACCTGAATAAACAAACAGACTGCATTTTATTATATATACATATATATATGTATGTATGTATATATATATATATATATATATATATATATATATATATATATATATATATATAATCATATAATTGCCTTGAAATAATTTATTTTATTTGAGTTTATTTATAAACTACTGAATATGATAGTAATTCCTTAAAAACATTTGTGGGTAAACAAAAGTGAAGTACTTATGTTTTTTAAAATTATAATGATATAATGCTTTTGGCATATTACTTGATTCTTTTGTACCTAATAAATTAATGTGGGTTATTTGAATTTGGTGATCTTGTAGTCAAGTGCTAAGTGTGTATGACTAATGGTAATTCTTATATGTGTTTTTTTGAGCAAATTTCTTATTTGGTTTTATGGGGTCCGAACCAATTAACCCGATGGTTATTCGGTTGGATTGATTTGGTTTATAATACTTCTGGTTTGGATTATGGCCGGTTAATTTCTTTCCTAAAATCCAATTAAACCGAACCGATTAAATCCATAAAACCGATAACCGGCCGATTGAACACCCCTAACGGTGATGGGTCAAAAGGTCAGTTTTACAACATTACTCTACTATTTTTTATGGGTCTGCATGCGTACCAACTTTTACCATTTACTGTTGCCGAATAGTGTAGAACTATTGGTGGCAATTTTAATCTCCACGTTTACTTGTGATGCCCAAAGCAAATTGTATCACAAAATAGTCTGTTAGCAAATCTATATTGTGATTCCTTTTTTGAATGTTAATGGTTGCAGGTTCTAGTTGGATTAGGTGCTTTGATGGTTTTGGGTTTCAGCCTTTGGAGAAGTTCACGCAAGCCATAGAGTCCGTGTTTGAAACTACATACGAAATTTTGAATGGTAAGTAATATGTCATCTGTTTGTAAGTGGTATCAAAGAACTAAAGAAATTGGATCATCTCCAATACAAACATATGAAAAATGAGATCATTTTGTTGTGTTTCAATTGATACTCAACCCAAAAAACAGCTCTAATGAATCACTATTATATGAGTGAAACGCTTCGAGTCATATTGCGTCTAATCGGCATCCATGAGTTTTAGTACCTTAAACAGAATGGGGAAGCAATATGGTTCCCACATCACGGAAAGTTACAATCATGGAAGACCCAAACCACACATCAATGTATTTTTGCGACATTCTAATTGGTTTTAACTTTTCACGCAACGTACGTACTATTTTTAAATTTATTTACGTGTTATAAACACCTTAATCTAAGAACTCTATAGTAGTTCCAATCAAAGTTTACATTCTTGTCGTATACATATGTTATCAGAATTGACGTAAGAAACTACATAACAATAAATAAAATAACCATCGTTGGAAATTTTTTTGTCCAACGTCCGTGTTGCACGTGATTAAAGCTACAAATACGAACGCCCATATTGTAGGACTTTAACATTATTCTTCATTTTAACGAAATTGAACCCCATTTTAGTGCGCAAGTTTCATCCCTTTATGGTTGTTAGGTTTTCATGTTAAATGTAAACTTTTAGTGCGCAAGTTTCATTCTCTTTATGGTTTCTAGGATTTTAAAAAATTGTAACATTCTATATCATGTACTTTTTTGGAAAATATTCCAAAAAAGTATAGTTATTAATGTTGAGAACAACAAGTATACACTAGATATGTCAGCTGATATAGATAATGAAAAATTAAAAGTCGGTGGAGAAAATCTCATACACTTGCTAGAGGTGCACGTTCCGGAACGGTCCGCCAAAGACCGTCAAGACCGGACCGGTCCAGGTCCGGCACTGCGGTTAGAAGACCGGACCGGTCCAGGACTGAAGACCGAACAGGACCGGTCCGAAGTGGTCCGCGAGTCGCACCGGACCGTACTGGTTTGGACCGCCAATGAATATATTTTTATACAATTTATCATTTCACACCCATTAATACTTCTACAATTGAAAATTTCAACAAGTCTAAAATTAAATTATCAAAATATTTTACAAAAAAGGAACCGAAACCGGAAATGTCTAAACCGAACCGGAAAATATCCGGACGAAAACCGGACCGAATCGGACTAGGACTGGTCCGAAAAAAAATTTGGACCGCCCGAAGACCGAATTTATCGAAATGGTCTTACGTGACAGGACCGGACCGAAAGTGGTCCAGGACCGTTTTTGTGCACCTCTACTTGCTACACGAAAAAAAGTTGTCCCTGGTTTTCATCTCGATTTTATTAGTCTTCCAAAATATGGCCCAATCTTATTCAACTTTTATGATACAAATGGTGTGTGTTTCACTGAGGACTATTGTAAAATCCGTCGAGAAAATCGTGCAAGATACGCCTCAGTTCTTAATGGTACCTTGTCTACTACTGTTGTGAGTATTCATTTAACTCAACAGTACTTATTGCTTTTATGTATGTTACACCCTATACTATACATTTATGCTACACAACATACACTACACTGTTTCTAATATTCCAATATTTACTATATAATACTAGCCCAATGGGTTAACAATTTCAACGACTTTATGAATGACAATGTTACCATATGGGTAAACAACAAGAATTACAAGACTAAGTTGCTTATGGAAAATGGAGTGCGGTGTGGATTTTGTTCTCAATGTTTTGTCAAAATATATATTTAAAAGATATGGTGTTTAAAAATGGAGGTATCCTTATTTTAGAAAATTATCATGGAATTTTTTAGTTTAAGGTTAAGATGTTTCATTGGAAAGGATATGAATACGTAAATGACAGCGGTGTTTTCCTCCCACATGCTGACATTGTGTTGTTTATCTAGAAAGAAAAAAAAGACATATGTATTATCTTATTGTTATGTCGGCACTCCATCTTGCATAGAAATAAAGTGACGATGGCAACAGGCAACTCTAGCTCTATCTACTCAGAAATTACACTGATTCAAATGAAGTAAACATTTAGGGGAGCTTCTGTTAGTCATATACTATTAAAATGTCTAGTACGTAAGATCAAATCTATATCAGGTATTCGGGTTGAAAACCATCATCGTCTCAAGACTTTAACATTGTCAAACTCAAAGCAGGGAAGAGCACCGAGTAGTGCTGACTGCTGAGTGCATGTGTGTTATCCAAGCATCGAGCGAGCCTATCCTTCGTAAGTTCCTCAACATTTATTTACGGGGTAGAGTTAGGATTTTTAGTTGAAAGGGGCCCCACTACCATTAATAAAATATTGTATCTAAGTAACATAACATAAATAGTACATTAGATACTATGAGATTATTTTCTTGCAAGCTATCAAAAAATTAGTTCTCGTGAAAAAAAATTATATATAATCTAACCATAGCTTATATGTTCGCACATGATCAGATTTAACACAGCATATTTACTATATGTTTCATATGAAATAATAAGAACTAAGTTATATCAGTTGATATAATCAGTCAAATGAAACTGTTTGTACTTTATAATGAAGACTTCATAATGGTTAAGATAGAATTTTACATAGGAGTGACACTTTATTAATACTAATATAGAAGTGTGTGCTAATATGAAGTTTACGCTCAGGTAACTTCCATCTACGACAAAGTTTAAATTAGATGACTATATGAGAGTTGAAGACTATATGTTTTGAATATTTTTCCCAAAAAAGATTATACGTTTTAAATTTAGGATTAATGGGGCCCAACTTAAAATATGTGTTGTAGACCAATTTGAAACTAATAGTATTAACTAATTAAAGGAACCGTGTACCCTCTGGTTCCTGCTAGTTCATCCCCTAATTTCATTTGCAACAATCTGATGGAGGAAATGAGGAATTTTAGCATAAAGTTGATCAAGTCAGAAAGGAAATTAACCACAGGGAGTGCTAAAGCATCAAGTGATAAAGCAAACTGTTGATTTGATGCTATAGCACAGAATCATAAAGGGTTTAGTTCAACGTATCTATAGTCACGTTTGTTATTATGTGTACCGAACTTTAAAAGTTTCTATTATGTGTATCAAACTTTTATATTGTTGCTATTGTATGTATTTTGATTATATAAAAACGGAAAAAATGAGTAAGTTTAGTACATATAATAAAAGGTTCAAATACACACAATAGCTACAAACCTAATTGTAAGAATGTTACAACTTTACTGCATATATTACTGTCCTTTTTTGTTGTATAAGATATATGAATATATTGATCTTCTAAGTGTAGGATAATGCCATTCTGGTGCTATGTGCGGATCACCATGGTGGATGACTTTTCTTTTTATTTCTTAATAGTCTCGGACAAGTTGAAAGTATTTACTATGTTTTTTGGATGACTATATATGATTTTCTTTTCATTTCTTATCTTCAAGGTTAAGTAATTGTTAGATAATAAAGTCAATTTGATGTTTTTAAATAAATCTATTTAGTAGCATATAATAAATGTTAGTTATGGATTACAGCATTACATCTTCTAAATAAACTAATGTAAGGTGTAAATTAGATATTACTCTCCCATAGTATATATAATATAGATCCTTTTATACTATCTGTTCGTGTTTGTCAGTTTCTTTCACTACCAGCCGCTAAAGGAGCTGCTCTAGCTTAAGCTTAAGCTTAAGTCGATCCTTACAACATAGAATAGCTGAGCGAACTACCCTAGAGCTTATCCTCGATTTAATATTTGATGATTTCTTGATGGTTGACTGCTATATCTTAATTAGAGAATCGATTGGTCACTCATGCTCGAAAGAAAAAGAAGTTGTGATGCCATTGGATCTGTTACAGGAAGGTTAGAAGAGAGTAGAAAGGTATGTTTCCAAGGGTTGCTTGAAGCCCATGTAATATGACCAAAGCGGGAAAGAAATGAATGTTCAGTCTTGGAGACAAGTAAGTTTTGATGAGTCTTTTGACAATGTATGTATTTCTTCATCCTGCAAACTAATTATTGGAATATGTACCCATTGTTATTGTTCATAGTCACATATATAAGAGATTTAGTTAAAGTCTTGTGTCATTCATCAGGGGTGGTGATGTTGCCGGAAGTCCGTGTGCCGGAGAAGATGAAGTCGATGGTGGTGGTGGTACCGGCCGGTGGTTTGCTCTTTGATGATGGTGGTGGGTTTCTTCACCGGGTTAAACAATATACAACTAAAATGATAGTAATTTAATTTTTAATTTAGTTTTAAACATAAGGTCATATACGACTTGCCACATCACTTGACATGTAAGCATAACCTTTGCAACATAGTCTCTTACTTGCTACAACATTCTATGACAGGTTATCATACACTAAATGGTAGTTTTATAAACATGGATATACTAAACGGTAGTTTTGAAAAATAAGTATACATAATAGCAAAAAGTGACAACTTCAGTACACTTTTAGAAGCTAAACCCTTAACAAATTCATACTAATTATTTAATGATGTTGATTTTATTATTATATTGTTTTATTATCTAAAAAATTAGTTTATATTATTGATTTACGATATAGTTTTGTGATAGAATTGTTTATGTGAGATTCATAATGATATGCTATTGTTTGTTTATATATGATTAAGTTTGTCTTGGAATTTAATAAATGTAAAGGCTAAAACTAACAATTTCATCTATGACATAAAGCAAATATTAAGAAAGTAGACGCATGCGTAAAACCATTTACTATTTTTTGCTTACATCGTCAATCACCATTAACATCTCTATTGCTTAGTTTGAATATCTGACTATAACCTAAATGTGATGAATAGTAATACTATTTATTGTGGTTTGAGTATGTATTTTGAGTCACGATTATAGTGCCAATCTGTTCCTGGTGTCATGTACGTACTACTCTTATCGTTGGATTTTGTATTGGCTCCATTTGCTTATATTAATAAGATATATTTCATCCATTCAAAAATAATAATAATAATAATACCATTTATTGTACTACTTGCATAACATAACAACAGCAATATTATACAACTATTTACTTTAAAAATTCACCATGATCTCTTTATTTGTCGCTGCCGAATTGTGCGGATCCCTCACTAGTACCACCTAACCGGTATTGAATATTGATCTAATAACATGTGCTACTATTACAAAAAATAAAAAAAATTTATTTTGTTACTATTAAATTAATAATTAATATTGTTAAATTTTCTTTCATTTTTTAAACTGCTTTTATTTGGAAAGCTTTTTTGGACATCTATTTTATAAAATACTATAAAATATTAATTTAAATAATTATTCATAAAATAAATTGATTCTTCTGCATAGTACAAGCAACTGAAACAAACAATTTCCATAAATACATTAATTTCTTTCATGAGAAAAACACTTCCCACTAATAAGACATGGTTTACTTTTTTTTAGAGACAAACACACTTTTTATAATCTTTATCTTAATCAGTTAATCTTATTATATCCGTAAGAAAACTTGAGCTTTGAACTTCAGAAAGTAAAAAACACTTTAATCATATCTTGATATTGTGAGGCTTAAGATAACATGAAATCTCTGGAACAAGACAAAGCACACACCCATCCATAATAATATCAAACGATTGAAAACTGCAACCAGTATAAAGTAGCTTGAATTCCTTGTCATCAGGTAGGCAACATATATAATAATTAAACAAGAAAGGCTTCTCTGATCAAGCAAAAAGAGCATCCATCCTTCAGTGAAGACGGTTTGCTGGGATGCCCAAAGGGGTACGACACTTGGCACAGAACGCCAGATCCTTAGAGAAAAGACATACAGTTGTCCTGTTAACACAAAGATTACATGATAACAAAAAAAATTAAGTGAGTTAAAAAATGACTAACAAAAACAAATCAGGAAATAAGTCCACTAGACAGCCTTGGAGATTGATTGCTGCTTATTAAAACTGCCTTCATCTGTTTATAGTTAATCATTGTCCAGAGAATGACAGTTTCACCCAAAGACAAGCAACAATCCAGAACATTTGTAGTTAAAAGTAATTATCTGCCGCTAGGCAATAAACAAATAATAATAATAATAATCGGTTTTAATAAGCAAGCAATTAAGCAATCCAAAAACTATTTGTTTGTTTCACTTTTTAAACCAGACAGTGTAAGATTTTATACGAAACGGCGGAGCTTGTTATTTTATTTTTCATGTTCATGAATAGTATAGTTAATATAGTTTAGTTAGTGACACAAGTATGTTACTTAAATAGCTAATATTCAACACCAACACTTACTCGTAGCAACATTCACGGCAAATTATATCCTGCATCGACATAAACAGAAGATGTTAGTTAGACAAAGGTCTCAGTTTAGATTAGTATTTTTCTTTTCTATTATTCCTTTGCTAACCCATATATGTAGAAAAAATAAAAATAGATCAACAACATTATTTAAAACAACACATGAGCGCGCTCTTACACGTAGAAACAAATCTGGAGCCTGGATTAGTTCAATCTTAAATGAAATGTGAGTGAAAGGGTTTAGCTCGAAGAATGATAAAGTGTTTTTCCTCTGTTTTTTCTTTCTTTTTCAACAGCCAGCAGAACACGCACACACACATGACACGCCCTAACCTACTCCTAATTCTACTATTTCTTTTTATTTGTTGTTTGTTGTTTTGACTTGTTAGTGTTTAGTTTGTGTTTTTTCTTCTTAGTTTTGACGGTTGTTCTAAGAGTCAAGATTCTTTTATTTGACTTACTTGTTACTGCTGAGAGGATACAACATAAATATATGTATTCTATCTGATTGAGAGCAGGGGAAGGTATCGAGGGTGATGCTCGTGAAGCCCCAAGCAACGAGTCTGGACGTGGAAGACAATAGATGGTTAAGGACTTAAGGGTGCGTTTATTAGAACTGGACAGAAAACTTAGGCTGCTTGATTGACGGAAATACAAAATCAACAGCGAACATCTAATCTGATGGGTGAGAGAGAAACCCCAGACGTATCTTTGAATGGCAGTGATAATCAAGGGATGGATAGAGACCTGCCCACTTTATCGAACCCACATCCCTTGCGAAGCTGGTGAAAGGAACAGGTCCTGAAGAAGCAATTACATCGGAGAACCTTAATCGACCCATTAATGTAAGTAGCCATGATTTGAGTCATGAACTCATGGTTACATCCACGCTGCTGCTTGTGCACAGATTAACAATCCCTAAGAACTTTGTATGGTAACATCCACAATTGATCAAGTAGGTGAACTGGATCAGTTCACGAGCCTGAAGAATATCCTTAGACGGCTTCAGATGTCTTCTTCAAGCCAGCTTATGAGCTTCATGGTGATACCGAATTGTGGGCGTCGATGCTTAATTATTGTAGTCAGATTGGCAAGTTTTGAAGCAACACCTTACAGAACCTACCTTTTAGCCGGTGTAGCGAGATGTAAGCTTACAAGAGGAGTTCGATTAGAAAACAGTGGTTCATACAGACATAAGTTGGTCCGATAAGACAAGAACTTCAAGTGGTGGTTTATTGGGTACAAAACTTCGAGTGGTCTAATCGGTGCAAAGCTGTTTGCATATATATGCAGTTTTTGTTGGGAACAGACTTTCTTTATGTGTTGAGAACAAGAATTCAGCAAGTAACATTCATGATTATTGGAAACTGGCAGTTGGCTTTCGTAGTTCTAGTATTCTTACCACTAATAGGACTTGATGGATATAATCAACTCAAATCCCTTAATGCAATCGGTGCTGATTGAAAGAAACAACATGATGAAGCTAGTTTCCAGTGGCACAAGGAAAGGTCCTATCCCAAATCAATTGTCGAATTTGCCTAGTTTTTATATATCAAAATCGATTCATATGTAAATATGCAAGAGGAATGATACTCACACGGAACAAAGAGTGTGACATCTGGAAGTCGTTATGCTGCTTCTTCTTCCTCTTCCTGCGTTCAAATCCAAATCCAGGAGGGAGATCAACGTCGTTTGGCAAAACCTGTTCGGCAGGTTGAATGTATCGGTCGATTAAATATAAATCAAAACATCAATCACACAAACACAGAATATGAGATACTAACGAGACGGATACTCACCATCTTGATCTTGATTCAACTGTTTCTTTCGACGGAAAACCCCTAATTATAAACCCAACTTCAATCACACGCCTCGGTTAATATTGGGCCCACACTCTTCCATTCCGTAACAACAAGGCCCGTATTGAGGTTTCGAAGGAAGTTAGAAACACGAAGGAAGTGGGAGAAATGGTGGGTTTTAGGATGGAAGGATGTGAAGCAGAGATTCGCAGGCTAATCTCCAAAGTTGGTGATGTCAACGTTGCCAGATGAAGATGCTGTCTATAAATTGCAGGGGTGTTGCTTCTGATTCGAAACATGAATGGATAAGAAACATTTGTACGGCTAATAAAGTATCGTTTTTAGGTATTCAAGAGTCTTTTGCACTTGCTCCAAATGTAGTTCTTCTCAAATCTCTTTGGGAAACAGGGATTTCGATTTTGATTACTTGGAGGTTAGAGGTCGATCTGGGGGAATCATCTCTATACGGGATCCATGCTGCTTCTCGAAAAATGAATGCATAAAGGGTGATGGTTTCTTGGCGATTTGTGGTAGATGGATAGGCATTTCTCCATTGTGTGGCTTCATAAACATATATGCTCCTCAAAGCTCCAGTTCTAAAAAAAGACTTTGGAACATCATTATCAATCTGATGGAATCAAAATCTGGAGCCATCTGGGTAGTATTCGGTGACTTCAACGAAGTCAGATCAAGTGATGAAGGGAAAGGATCAATCTTCTCTTATGCTGGGGCTAGGATTTTCAACGATTTTATACATGATGCTGGTCTTGTGGAAGTTAGAAGTGGTGGAAGGAAATATACAAGGATGAGTCCAGATTGCAGTAAACTCAGTAAGCTTGACCGATTATTGTTCTCATAATTTCTTTTCTGTCTGGCCTTACCCTTTCGTCGCGATTTTGCCTTTGCTTCACTCTGACACTGTCCGATTTTATTCAAATCGGCTTCTGCCGATTTTGGATATGTACCATTTAAATTCTTTAATTCTTGGCTGGGGGAGGCTAAGATTAATGAGATTGTTAGAAATGTTTGGCTACCTGTTGGGTCTTCTAGATCATCTCCTATTAGGATTTTTGTCGAGAAGATGATCAAGGTTAAACTGAGCATTAAGAAATGGAGAGCTGATTCTAAATTGGAGAAAGACTTCAATCTGAATAGACTTAAGAAGGAGATTGAAAAAATTGATCCGAAGGCAGAAAATTTTGACATCTCATTTATGGAAAAGGAGTATAGGTAGGATTGCTACATCAAACTCCTTGACTTGGAAAGAGCTAACAAGTTAGATTTGAAGCAAAGAGCGAGGGTGAAGTGGTCTATTGAAGGAGATGAAAATTCTAGTTTTTTCCATGGTATAATAAATAATAACAGGAGGAACAATTTCATACATGGGATATCCGTTGATGGAATTTGGACAACGGATCCTTTGGAAATTAAAAAGGCTGCTACAAACTTTTTCAAAAAGAAGTTTTCTTCCTCTAATTCTATCCGGCCTTTTTTTATCAGCAACAAATTTAAGAAGTTATCTTTGGATCAAGCGAGTTTATTGGAGCAGGCTATCACAGCTTAGGAAATCAAACGGGCTGTTTGGGATTGTGGTTCGGATAAAGCCCCCGGGCCGGAAGGATTCACGTTTTCATTCATTAAAATTTTTTGTCAGTCATCAAAGAGGATCCGTTTTCCGTAGTGAAGTTCTTTGAAGCATATGGGCATTTCGATAGAGGATGTAATGCGTCCTTCATAACTCTCATTCCTAAAAACGATTCCCCACTCTCTTTTCATGAATATAGGCCTATAATCTTGTTGGGATGCCTTTCCAAAATTCTGGCTAATCGGCTGAGATCGGTTATTGGCTCGGTAATTAGCCAAGAACAGATGGCTTTTGCAAAAGATAGATGTATTTTAGATGGACCTCTCATTATAAATGAAATCATCTCTTGGTCTAAAAAGGTTAAGAAGAAGCTTCTACTGTTCAAGATTGATTTCGATAAGGCTTTTGATTCGTTGAATTGGGCGTTTTTGGACGAAACTATGGAGCAAATGAATTTTGGGGGTAAATGGAGGAGTTGGATTCAAGGCTGTTTGAAATCGGCGTCGGTTTCTGTTCTCATTAATGGCTCCCCACACGACGAGTTCTCTTTGGAAAAAGGTGTTAGGCAGGGGGACCCTCTTGCCCCCCCTTCCTTTTTATTATCGCGGCCGAAGCTCTTAATGTGGTGGTGAAAGAAGCATGCAGGCTGGGAATCTTTAAAGGTTCTGAGTTACCCAACAATGGCCCAATATCTCCCTCATGCAATATGCTGATGATACGATCTTTCTAGGTGAATGGTCTTTCGCGAATTTGATGAACCTAATTAGGTTGTTGAGATGTTTCTTTCTGTCCTCGGGTCTTAAGATTAATATTAGCAAGAGTCATCTTATGGGGATTGGTGTGGAATTCGATGAAGTTGCTGCTTTTGCTTCAAGAATTCATTGCTCTCCTGGGAAGCTTCCAATAACCTATCTTGGCCTTCCATTAGGAGTTTCTATGAACAGAGTGGAATTCATTAGTAAGTTTAACTCCAAACTCTCTAAATGGAAATCAAAATCACTTTCGTTTGGTGGACGATTGGTACTTCTCAAGTCTGTTCTTGGCAGCCTTGAATCATATTTTTTCTCATTATTCAAAGCCCCTCAAAAAATTATAAAAAAACTAGAGAGTATCCGTTTAAATTTTTTCTGGGGCTCCAAAGAACGGAAAAGGAAAATTGTTTGGATAGCTTGGAATAAAGTTCTAGCAATCAAAGGAAAAGATGGTCTTGGTGTTGGCAGTCTTATGGCTGCAAATATCGCTCATATGACGAGTGGTGGTGGCGTTTCAGAATTGATAATGAATCTTTATGGAGAAGGTAATTCAGGCTATTCATGGTGCGGATGGGGGTTTCAATAGAGCAAATCCAGTTGGGAAAACTGCTGGAGTATGGAGGAACATCCTGAAGGTCAAAAAAGAATTGGAAAAAGTGAATATCCCAATTGAAAGCTGGTTCCAAAGACCGGCAGAAGCTGCGCCTCTTGATCAAAACTGCAAATGGGTTTTAAATTCATCAGGTGAGTTTACTGTTGCATCTCTTAGAAAGGCATTTGATGATTTCAATCTTCAAGTTAATTTGAGAAGTTCTTTCTTGTGGAATAACTGGATCCCATCCAAAGTAAATATTCTTGTTTGGAGAGTTTCTCATGGGAGACTTCCTACTAAGCTCAATTTAGATAAGCGTGGTATCCCTTTAGTATCTTTATTATGCCCTTACTGTGGTTTGTCCGAAGAATGTGAAGAGCACTTGTTCCGGGAATGTGGCATAGCAAACGCTGTTCTTTATGATATATGCAAATGGTGGAGATGGATCCTAGTATCATTCAAACTAGGCCTTTAATTATCGATTGGGCAGATTATCTAAACCTAAAAGGGGATAGAAGGAAAGCACTCACTGGGGTATTGTACACTTTCTTTTGGACGGTTTGGAATGAAAGGAACAACATTATTTTCACTAATCGCGAGGACAACGTGGGGGGGCTCTTCGCCAAAATTCAAGCACAATCTTTTCATTGGATAAAGCTTAGGTGCAGGAGCAATAATGTGCTATTATGGAGTACTTGGTGCTGTAACCCATCAGGCATGATGTGAGGCTATGTAGCAATTGGATTTAGTCGGTGTGTTTTGTTTATTCCGGTTTGAGTTTCCTGTATTTCATTTTGCTGGTGTTGATTGGTGTTATGGTTTCTTTGGTATGTACATTACTAGCGCCTCACTAGTCTTTATATTAATATATCAGGGGCCGTTAGTGGGGGTGATGGCAATGTCGTAGCTCTTTGTTCTAGCGGTTCCCTTTTGTTTGCCGTTAAAAAAAACCAATAACTTTTTTAATGAGGGTTATAAAAAACAGCTTGAAATGTTACAATACAATTATCTTTCTAATTTGCTTCAACCAGTTCGAAGTTCTGGACAACATGTTGGTTACTCTTAGTAGCATTCTGGACAACATGTTTGTTGGTTACTGTTAGTAGCATTTTGGAACTCTGTTTTCTATTTCTTCTTTTGTCCGGATAATTAATTATGCATGGTCATCTTACATTTGTAATCTTTACAATTGAGCATTGCAATACTTACTACATTTGTACATTTGATGATGACCAACAAATTTTGCTGGTATGGAAGGAAATTTAGATAATAATTACCATTCGATTGTAAAGTACAGTTTTGTAAGTATTATAAGATTTAAATACGAATATTCATGAATAAAACTGAATTCATGTTAATTTTTTTAAATCACTAACCAGTGCAGATTTTGAAAGAACATTATGGTCGACAAATCCTAACTTTTCATTCTATCTAATTTAATATCTTTAAGCTTTTTTCACACTCTTTAAATTTACTTTAATTTTTTTATTAATTTAAAATACAATCTTGCACTAATATACTCTCTCATATCAATAACATTATTCACTCATATCGACACAATTCTCAAACTTGTATTAGCTTTCCCTCTTCTTATTTAATGTATAATCTTTTTTCTTAAAATTTTTTAAAATGATAAAATAGTTGATAAAAATACAAAAAAACGGACATGTTGCCGAACAAAAACTATTTTGTGACATTGAATCGTGCAAATATCATATCATTACATTTCTAAAAACAAATTTTGCAAAAAATAAATTATAAGCTACATTGCACGGATATGATGCTAGTGGTTATAATAGTAGCGATTTTATAAATAGTGATTGTTAATTAAAATAAAATGAATCTTAGCTTTTCTTTTATTTTTATTATATTATCAGTTTTATTTTTGTTCTAAATAGAATATCTACATTAAACACATTTCATGTAGAATATTTGAAAAACAAGGAGGTTTCTTAAAACCCGCACTTAGCTTGGGAGATAATTACGTGTATATATCCTATCACGAAATTATGTCATCTAATTAATCAATTTCAAAATTATTATACTTTTCCTAATTGATCATTCATACTACATTTTAATAACTAGTTTATCGACCCGTCCACATCCGGATTATATTGAAAAACAATTGATATGCAATAAAATGTATAAAAATAATTGAACGGTTCACATCATCCATAAAACCAAAATGTTACAATCTAAAGTTGAATTTTCTGAAAAACTTCTTTTTACATTAAATTGATTGTTTTGTCTGTAACATTACCACTACAAATCAAACTTTTAATCATTTTCTACTCTTAACACGTGAAACTGCAACGTAAAGTTATCCGTGTGTGAAAGAAACTTGAGATGCAAAATATATCGTATAAAAAAATATAAGAGGTCTGAAGGTTGCAACAGTCATGCGCATAGTTCAACTTACATTCATTTCGGTAGCTATATGAAAATATAATAGGAGCAAGAGCTGGTGGTGGTAGCAGATCCTAGAAATGAAACACAGTTGAATTACCCGTGTATGCCGGGATATGTTAAAAAAATTAAAGCATTTAAAATGTAGTAAAACATAAATATAATATATATTACACTTTATACAAACATAACTATAGACGTATAAAATAAAATTTAAGCTACTAAAAATATACTATTTTTTAAAACAATATCATTTTAATATAAAATTTATATCAAAACGTAGATAAAAATGAGACGGTCACAAATATATAATTATTTTTTTCTGAAAACAAAATATATCACAAGTTATTAAACATAAATAATAAAAAACCTATAATTAATTACATTAAAATACAATTTTCATAAAGCACCTTTAAATATTTCATCCAACCCCCTCACAAATATAAAAAAACATAACTCGGAAGTTTACCCATGTGCAAATTCATTCGTAGGTTTATAATATCTTTCTCCAATTACTTTGACAAATTAAAATTAAGAGATTTGATTGGTTGATTGGATTTTTTAGCTTTTAAAAAAAGAAAAAAAGGTAAGCCACTTGCCTTGACGTTCTTTCTTGTTAAGTATACCACTTGCCTTGACGTTCTTTCTTGTTAAGTCAGCCACCAAACGACGTTCGTCAACAGATAACCGCCTTAAAAATGGATGACCCTCCATATATTGTGTGCAGGTAGATGATTATGCTCATCACATATTACTTTAAGCTCCCACCGATCATATTCTTTCTTATACTTCCCTTGTAGTTGAAATTTACAATTAGTCTTTTTGCTTCCGGATGCCCTGCTTGTATTGGTAGGCGTATACTCTCCCCCACGATCACATCTGAGTATAACTTTATAAACGAAGCCGTTCACATATTTCTTTGATCTCAGAGTGATAATAACAAAACCTAGAGAACGTGCTGTGTTTTGGGTCCACTCCAGCAATTCCTCACGAGATGCGAATAACTGAAATTGAATTTTAAATGTTTTAATATATATATATATATATATATATATATATATATATATATATATATATATATATATATATATATATATAAATATAAATATATCATATAACTTGAAATTGAATTTTAAGTGTTTTAGTGTATATATATATAGTATATACATATAAACACCATATAACCTGATCGGTGAAAAATTCTGATGATCGAATAGAAATTCCTTCATCTTCAGCAGACATATCTATATATAAAATCAAAAGAAATAAAGAATTAGAATATTATGAAGTATAAAAATTATTTAAAAAAATAAGTAGAAAAAATGTATTTAAAATTTATATTTAAAAAAGTAAAGAAAAGATATTTAAAATCTATATTTAAAAAAATAAAACAAATATTTTAATATAATTAAAACCCTCCCCCTTCCCCTTCCCCATAAAACCCTCCCCTTCCCCATGTTCTCTCTCCCAAACCTAACCCCCTCTCCGGCGAACTCCATATCTCCGGCCACCGTCACCGGCCAACTTCACCGGCCACCTTCATAGATCGTCATCTTCGTCGCCACCTTCAACGACCACCTTCATCGACCTTCACCTTCGTCAAAGAACCACCGAACGCCACCGTAGCCACCTTCGTCATCTTCTTTTTGCTTCACCGAACCTTTCATCGACCTTCCCCTTCCCCATAAAACCCTCCCCTTCATCGACCTTCACCGTCGCCACCTTCATAAACGCAAAACCACCGAACGCCACCATCACCACAGAACCACCGAACGCCACCTTAGACGGAGTTCCCGTGGCCGGAGTAAGTTTTCGATATCTGTGGGTTTGCATATGGTGGCCGGAGTTCTCATGGCCGGCAGTTGGCCGGACTCATCTTCAAAATTGGAAAAAAGAAAATCAGTGTATATACATGTAGGGTTTTGATTAAAACTTACTTAGATAGCTGTTTTGATTATTAACACAGTAATCTTTCTTGTATATATATAAATATGTGAAGTTTTGTAACTGTAACTGTTGGTGGTTAATCTTCTCAATTGTTATTGGGTTCATTCAAGAATTTTTAAGACTGCAATTTCGAATTACAATGTTTGACTGTTGTTTTTCAATAAATTTATTGCAGCTTTTTAGAAATATCTATTGTCAGTGTTGACTTTATTATTATTGGAGAGGATATAAAAAAGCTGTTAAATTTTAGCCAAAAAATAAAAGGTTTACCTAATTTGCAATTATTAAGGGGGATATTCAGATTTTGAGGGGGTACATATAGTATCACCCATCACCCATTCTTATTAAAAGAAAAAAGTGCTTATATCATCTTTTGGCTTCCCTAAAAACTCTCCACCAATCACAGCCATTTATTTTGAAATTTTTTTAAAAAAAATGGAAATTTAATAAATAATGACGTCACATTAGCCTTAAGAGGCTTAAGCCTCGACCAATGTATGCCGAAATGGAAACAAAAACGGAAACATAAACTTTCATCATTTCCTTAAAAAATATCTAGGTCGACTTCTTCTTCTTCTGCTGTAGCCGCTTCCGCCATTCAAGCTCTCCTCCATCCAAGGCAAACACGAAGACGACTTCTTCTCTGCAACAATCTCCATCGCAGGTCTAGGGCTTTTCTCGACTTCTTCTGTAGCCGCTTCCGCCATTCAAGCTCTCCTCCATCCAAGGCAAACACGAAGACTTCTTCTTCTCTGCAACAATCTCCGGCGACAGCCTCTTCTCCAGCGACTGCACAACCTCCGGCTACTCAGTCTCTGCTCTCCTCGACTCCTAATTTTCTGTAAGTAACCATGTCTCTGTTCTTTCTAAGTTTTCTTTTCTGAAATTATGATTCAAGTTTATCTTGGTTTATGAAGTTATGATTAATGATTCTGATTTCTAAGTTAATGATTCTGAATTTCTGATTTCTGAGTTCATAATTATTAGATTTTGATTCTTAATTTCTTAGAATTTCAGCCTCTGTTTTATACTTTTATATATCTTTCCTTTCTTTATAAAAAAGTTTTTGTTGTTTGGATTTACTGTTCATGCGATTTTTTATGGTTTCCAGAATTGTGAAATGATGTTGTTAATATGATTTTTTACAAGTATGTGCTACATATAATCATTGTCATGCTATTGTTTTCACATCAACTCAAATGCTTTATTTAAACCTGCGAGCTCACCAACTTTATGTTGACATTTTAGAGTGTTCATTTTCAGGTAATGCTAACACTAACGCCTAAGGATGCAATAGAAGATTCTAACTTGGGCTTTAGTGAGACTTAGTGCGTTTGGGCATCATATGGATATTCATATTTATGTTGTTTGATACTTTAAACTTTTATCTTTGGTTTTGGGCTTGTTGCCCGTATTTTACCTGTCCCGGGTTGTGGGATTTAATTTCCGTACATTATTATTTTCGCTTGACTATGTTGTCGTGGAAATCGACTTTCACGGCACAAGTCCCCTCTTGTGTCGGTGAACGTCGTGACACGTTAGTTTTATTGCATTTAGTATTTCTCTATCTCATATCAATGTGTTATGACGATCCTCTCCGTCACACTTCGCGATTCCGCCTTGGCGGGGTGTGACAGATTGGTATCAGAGTCATTGGTTATAGAGAATTAGGTGGATTGACCTAGACTGTAACCTAAGTACCCCATATAGTTGCATAATAGGAACTATGTGTGCATTTGATCTTACACAATTCATACGCTTCGGCTTACCCGTGGACGCCAAAATCCGAGTGGAATATTCCGAAACCCATTCATTAGCTATTTTCATGAACGGTACGAACGACTAGGATCTTCACCAAGAAAACGAAGTGAGAATCACCGCTTTGAGAAAGACGCTCACGGGGATGAATCGAAAAATTTAACATCAAGAGGAGATTCGCCAACTAAGGGTGGAAATGTTCTCTGTCGGCATACTTTAGACCCCGAATGAACGATATTACGTACCCAAGGACACGATGACGAGCCATACCATGAGGTCGCGGTGGACCATCTCGGAGCCGTTTCAATGGAAAGTATAGGCCCTCAAAGACAACGGAAGGGTACGAGAGATGAAGATAACCAAGCCGTCTCCCAACTTCAGGAGCGAGCTAACCACCAAACTAGAGAACTAGCACGACAAAGACATGAGATTCAAGATCTTGAGGAGAAACCTAGGAACCGGGGACAACATCTAAATTTTTAGAAAAGGCTAGATAGAACAACGACAAGAGTGAAGAGGTTTTCGAGGAGGACTCGTCCAAAGACCCTACTAGCAAGTAGAAGACACTTATGACAACCTATCGTCTCATCTATCGGACTACTATATCTATTTCGATTTTACTACTAGTTATTTCTTTCGTGAATTCCTTCCTTTCTCGGCGCGAATCCTTTGAAAACTAATACATGAATAGAAGGCTATGATCGGATTTCTAACTACATTGCGTATATTTTTTTTACCTAGTGCTATACAGCACACATTACTCGATTACATATTACTATACAAAATCAAGCATACGTGGAAGCCTCTTGTATGTGACAAAAGTTTTAATCTATTAATAGGGTGGTGTATTTTCAAGGATTACTCTCAAGTTGAAGAGTCATATGTTGATACAATGCCTTATTCCTATGGAATATAATGCATACCATTTGGATACCCTACGGGTGAACCATAGAAACTTTTAATTGTTTCGTGACACCCCTTGTCGGGCATGCCACTCATACGTGAATCTATTGTTTGTCTATGTGTATACCTATTTGTTCATTCTATATGTGTTGTTGTTAGTTAAAAGGGAAAGGCTGAATGAATGCTTCAAATGGCTATGCATAATCAAATTATATAGACTTAGAATTTTTGGCCTAGCTTTACTGCATGTTCTTGTTTGATGTTGCTTTAAAGTAGGGACGACTATTAGAATGACTATATAATATAGTGTTATGCATGGTTGTGTGTTCATGAATGCTTGGACCTATAGGATGTAGTGTAACGACCTGAGTTAGTGGAACGGGATGATTTATGGAGCCTTAAGGGAAGTTGTGCTAAGTATGGATGCATTGCGCCTGATCACCGCCATGCACACATACCCTAGCACAAGGATACTTAAGGTAATATGAGGCATCTTGTGAAACAAGCTAAGGTTGTAGGTAGGATTAGGTTGCCTGTGAGACTCAAATAACTGTTACGACCATATCAACCATACTAATCAAATAATCGATCAAACCAAGTCAAGTGTAATGAACAACTATAATCATATAACCATTACGGTCATCAATTCCATCACTTCACATATGTCAAGAAAACAAAGTAATATAAGGATATCATATGTCTTAGTACTCGGTTTTAAAAACCTGAAGAACACACATGGTATCCGAGAAAGCTAGAAGCAACCCAAGAATCCAAGTAAGATTGAAATCACAAAACAATCTATAACATACTTTTAAACACATGGTCGATATACGGACCATTAATTCCAAACCCGAAGTAATTGCCAAACATTGGCTGTACTTTTACGAGACATTCTCTAATCTAAAGAGTCACTCTCTTCCTCATAGCCTCTATCAATCGATTTTACCAATTATCATGAAACTTAAAGACCTCTACGAGGATATCCTATTATATTATATCTTATACTACTATTATGCTTATCTATGAGACCGGATTCATTATAATATTACGATGAATTGGTAGGACTAAATAACCACTATATACTCTCATGGACTTATGTAAATAATCGCCCATAACACATCAAAGTTATTACAAGATGACCTCATGATAAAGTTATAACTAAACACTTCATGCACTCTCACCATGAGGATGTAACTATGAGTTCATGGATATACACGATTTCCCTTGGTCACCAACCACATCGTACCTACAAATAAAACACTATTATTTTGAGTAAGGACTCATTCCATGTACTCAAAACACCAAGCTTATTCACCACGTGTAATTTTCTCAAGCACTCACATGATAAATAAATAAATAAATAAATAAATATATATATATATATATATATATATATATATATATATATATATATATATATAGGGTTAGGTTATATAACATCCCCTCCTTATATGACATCCTCAAAGTCTTAATATGGTGGTGACACGTGTCAGTTAGAGTAAGGGTAAAATTGGAATGCTAAAAAAATTCAGCTCTTCATGTGTATCTCACGCGCCACCAGCCCGGGTTCAAAAAAGAAAACTCAAAATCATATAAAATTCATATCTTTATCATGTTTATATTTTTTGACAAAAAAACTATACAGTTGTATTCAGATTTTCATCCTCTTCGAATCAAGATCAGTCTTGCCATCATTCTTATAATTTTTGTTTTGAAAATGCAATCCAGACGAATATGATAAGGATAAACCAAAATGCAATCCCACATAAATGGATAATGATGAACTAAAATGCAAACCTAAATGAATATAATAAAAAGATGAAAATAAACAGAAATGCAACTAGATGAATATGATAACAAGATGATGATGAACCAAAATACAACTTTATAAATATGATAACAAGATGAAGATGATACCAAATGAATCTAATTGCATTTTACCATAACAATTACATACACAAACCAAACTGCAAATCAAAACTCTATAATACAGGATGAAACCGTATAAGATAATGGATTAAAATGCACATCAAGATTAAAAATTTACATTTTCAACTATCCCTTTATTCTATAAAAAAAAACCACCTTCTTCAATCCACAGATCTAATCGTGAAGCATCATTCTTCAAAATTTCACGGCGGCAGCGGCGGTTGTCGACTATCAGATCTGAACGAACATTCACGGCGGCGGCGGCGGTTATCGACTTTCTGATCAGCTGTTTCAGATCACCGGCGGCGGTTTTTGTCGACTTTCAGATCGACGTCTTACCTCACCACCAACAAATTTTCATCCTCCACCGTCACCTACAACAATCGTGATGAGAACGTGAAGAAGATAAGATCGATCGATTTTCTGATTACGACACGGAATACGGACGTCGAGCAGGAGGCTTATTATCTGAACGAAATTTTAGATCGATGGTTAAGACGTTTCAGGTTGGCTTCGAATTTCCAATCTGAATTTCCGATCTGATTTTAACCAATTTTCCAATAATACCCTTTTACTTATAATTGTTTCTTATAATAGTCTAATTAATTACTAATATGCCATTACCAGATCTCAGCCTTTGATCTAGGTAATCTAAGGGCTCACAATTGGACTACATGGATGTCATTTAAGCATGAGTTTTTATTGATTCAATTTCTATATATATATATATATAATACATGCATGAATTGTATTGTAGCATTTGATTGATGACGAAGAAACAATGATACTTGTGATATTGCGGATATAAATAACGTATAACGTATAAACAACTATTATCTAGTCATATATGTGATTGACCTCTTTAGTCTATTTAGATTGTAATTTGTAAGTTCAAATGTTGATAGTTCATATATAATGTAAAATTAGGTATGTGTATGTTTAGCTATTTAAACGAATAGCATTTAGCAAAACTAAATTGTGATTTTGGACTTAAAAGCACACCTTAACCACCACCAGAAGAAAACCGCTAATGCACCACACACCATTGTCATACTATTCTAACAAGTATTTCAAATAACTATTTTCTATACGTTCAAACATTTATTTAGTGACTAACAATATACTTTATTTTTTGTGTCATCAAATATATGTACATGAATCCACTTGTTGGAGTGATTTTATGAGCTTCAATGGGATGGCGCTTGCTGCAAACAGGATTAGGGTGACACATGTGTCTTCCTCTGACACATCATCAACTCCTAATTAATTACATAATTTTAATTAATTATATTTTTATACTAAATCTACTTAGTAATTATCTATTATTTTCTAGAGAACTCGATTATATATCTTCTTTATAGACTTAAAGATTTTTACTCATCGAGAATTTCGACTAAGTTTTCATTTGTGAGTATTAGAGATGATTCGGATGAAGATGACATACTATAGCACATTAAAATTAACAAAAATAACACAATTTTTTCGTAAATTTAACGGGCAGATCGATGTTTAATAAATAAAAAAACTTTATGTATCATATTGATTAGGAAAATATGCAATTTTTGCTACTAGGTCGATATGAAGTCTATAGAAATATATACTTAATCATGATTGTTGCGATTTATAATTAAGAAAACTTACATCATCAATTTATATATATATATATATATATATATATATATATATATATATATATATATATATATATATAGGGAAAAGTTCAAACGAGAACTGTTTTTCATACAATCTCAGCCGTCCAATTCCCCCTCCTTTAATGTCATTGCCCACCCATGAATTCCTCACATGCACCCTGCCACACTTGATCCCCTCCACGCTCTCCATCCATGAACTTCCCACATCCAAGGAACGGCTGAGATTGGTTCTCACTGTTCTCGTACGAAAAACAGTTCTCGTTTGAACCCTCCCCTATATATATATAGGGGAGGGTTTATGCGAGAAACATTATTATTGCG
Source organism: Pulicaria dysenterica (assembly GCA_947179395.2). Classification (NCBI taxonomy): domain Eukaryota; kingdom Viridiplantae; phylum Streptophyta; class Magnoliopsida; order Asterales; family Asteraceae; genus Pulicaria; species Pulicaria dysenterica. The sequence continues at coordinate 92,055,882 of OX359290.1, read as the reverse complement.
AGAAGTGCGAGAAGCATTTACAACCACAAGATTTTAAATGATCAAGATCTTATCCATAAGGGTATTTATGTATTTTTATCACTATTGTAATTAATTCAATTTTAATTTAAATTTGGTAATAAACTAATTTCTCTCTCTTGAAGATTACGTTGGATTTTAAAAACATTTTAAACCAAGTTTTTTTTATTTAAATGAATCTTTAATTTAATAAGTTTTAGATGTTCCGTATTTCATTCTTTTCAATGTTTTAATGGTAATTTTTTTTATCTAAGTTAATAATTTTACCCAAACGGGATAACTTAATTAGAGACATTTGTTCACTAGTGATTCTTTCAATATTTTTCATTTTGATTAACTAGATGATTAATATTTGGTTCAGCTTTATAAGTTCACTAGCGAACGCAATAAAACATTTTATTCACTCGATAATTATATACATATTTTTACATTTGTTTATAATCAACTATGGTGTTCATTACTAAACACAACATACGATTTGTTTATAATCAAATATGGTATTCACTCAATATTAGATCACGTTAAGTGAAAAAAAAGAATAAGAATAATCAAAGAAAACCGAAGATTCACTACTGAACAATAAGAAATTGAAATTTTTAAATGAAATTGAAATTTACATCACATATAAACAAATGAAACAAAACAACTCCTCAATCACTAGTAAAAAGATTTCCTAAACTAAAATACACATTTCAATTACTAATAAAAACAGACCAAAACTTGAACCGTATTTAGAAATCAAACTTGCAACCTTTTATATACAAATTTAAACAAATACAACCACGAACAACCCAAAAGTATATTTTATTCAACCTCATTCATCAATGATAAGCCTACAAAACAAATATATATAGCGGCCCAGTTCAATACCGATCAATCTATACAAGAACAAAAATAACCATTAACCATTGCAAACTTCACTCGTGAATGAAGCAACACCCGTTATTGCACTAATAAACAACAGATGTTCTTATTTTGAATATTTGTGTTCATTAGTTAACAACCCATCAAGACATTTTGATAAAGAAAATAATACAAGCCAGCCATATTAACAATTCCTTACATGTGAATGTTCAATGATAAACAAACCATAAACTACCAAAACAAACTTGATTTCTAATAAAGAAAATGAGGGGTAGTTGTAAAGATGATATGCAAATTAAAGAGAAAAGATAAATAAAAAAATTAAATATGCTAAATAACGTCTGTTCTCGAAAAAACAAAAAAATACAAATAAATTTTCTACATTGTTCCACACGATTGAAATATTCTTCATAGAAAACTGAACCATTCTCCTTTTGCTTACCATTAATTAAAAAAAAGCAATTAAATGCACCTTAATCTTCAAAAATAAAAACCCAGGGATGGAGGTTCTTGATGAGGCTTTGGCGATAAAATAGATGAAGAAGGATGCCGGTGATATTGACTCCTGTCTGATGACGACGGAGGCAAGGATTGTAGATCTGATACGTCGATCTAATAAATGAACGGCGGTTAATCGGCCATTCATCTGTTCAGCTTCTTGGGTTTCAGTTGGTCGTCTTCGTCTTCGTCCCAAGTTCCAGTGGTGGCCGGCGGTTCATGGTGGCTGGCATTTCACTGTGAACAGATGAATTTTTTGAGAGAGAGATAGAGATGAAGGGATGGAGGCGTATGTTATGAGAGAGAGAGAGAGAGAAAAGGATGGGTTTTAGAAGACGTGAGAGAGAGAAAGAGAAAAAAGTGGAATGAAATTAATTAGGTAATTGATTTAATGGTGTCAAAAATACTATAATACCCCTCTAGTAATTTTGTTAATCTTTTTAATTACAAAAATGTCATAAGAAATCATATCCATTGATTAAATGATCAAACGATCCAAAATGCTTCTCGCACTTCTCGCAATAAAATCACTTCTCGCATGAACCTTCCTATATATATATATATATATATATATATATATATATATATATATATATATATATATATATATATATATATATATATATATATATATATATATATATATATATATACTTAATCACCTCATTTTTAGACTTTAAACATTATAAAAAATAATACATAGAAAAGTTTGAACTTCCCGCGGCAGACACCTCCAACAATGAAGGTATGATCATCCACGTATCCCAGCCATTTTGAATTTATTTGTCCTTTATTATTTACCATTACTAATATATACAGACAGTCTTCAGTCTAGCTAGGAACATCCAACTTTCTCGTATTGTTCTCTTCTTCAGTTCCTGCCAGTCCTCTTAATTTTTGGCCAAAGGTTATCCAAACATATATAAAGGCAACGCATGTGATCTAGCTCCGGTCACTCTGTCAAAACCTAAATTTGTTGACGGAAAAGGTTATCTAAACATATATAAAGGCAACACATGTGATCTAGCTCCGGTCTCTCTGTCAAAACCTAAATTTGTTGACGGTGTTGATTTGGCTTTTTATCCACAAGATTCCAGTGGAAGTCTTGTGATTTTGTCATTGCCAACTTAAGTTTCGTATCTATTAAGTATATTCGATGGGATATGATTCCAATTTGATCAAAAGCAGAATCTTACATGCAGATTTGTAATGCTTTTCTAGATTTTGAAAGTTCATAAAATTAGTTTGGCAACCGACAAGATATATTGGCATATATGTATAAGGTATAGCTTAGTACAAAACTACCGGACTAAGCCTTTAGATTTGGATGGTTCGAATATACATATTTGATATTACGTAAATTGAATTTGCAGATTCCAACGTGATATGCAGATGACGTAAATCAAATATGCGGCACCATAATCTCTATCATTGATCGAGTGAATCTAAAGGTTGAGATTGATTCTGTAGGTTATATATATAATTAAGGTTGGTTTTGTATTGATTTTTGTTTTTATATGAATAGACAAGAAAGTTTAGGACTATGTTATAATATGGGTTAAGTACGTAATTATATAATGTATCATCTTTGACTAACCCCACTACAAAAAAGATGTAATTATCCATGCTTTTTTATCAATAATATTTGTTATAATGAGAGCAAAAGGAAAAAGAAAAGAACATTGAACAACTAATGACCTAACTAATGATGTTGACTAGGACAACTAATTAACAGAGAATAAACAAACTCTAACACCCCCTTTCAAGCTGGTGGTTGACTAACTAATCACAGCTTGTGAATAATATCAGAATGCTTTGACCCAGACAAAGGTTTAGTAAAAACATCAGCAAGTTGCTCCTTGGTTGACGTAAATTCCATAGCAATAATTCCTGCTTGCGGCCGTTCTCTTACATAATAGCAATCCAATTCAATATGTTTTGTCATTTCATGAAATACTAGATTGTTTGCTATTTGTATACTTGCTAGATTATCACATTTTAAATCAATTGGGGTAATGTTTTCCACTCCTAAATCTGCTTAACCATGTAAGTTCAATAGTAATTCCCCTCATAGATCTAAATTCAGCTTCAGCTGATGATAGGGAAACTGTTACTTGTTTCTTTGACTTCCATGATATGGGACTCCCCCCCCCCCCCCCCCCCCCTCCAAAAGAAACAAAGTAACCACTTACATATCTCCTAGAAAATGGACAAGATGCCCAATCCGAATCACAATATGCAGATAGTGAAAAATCAAACTTGTGATTGAAAAATAAACCAAACAAGCCAGACATTTCAAATACTTCAGAAGATGGAAAGTAGCATCCCAATGAGCTTTCGAGGGATTTTGATTAAATTGAATACTAAACGCCAACTCAGGTCCACTATGAACCAAAATTTTAAGTTTTCCCACCATATGTCTATATTTACTTGGATCTTTTAAAAGATTCGGCATATCTGGCATAAGCTTCAAATTGCAAGGTAATGGGGTTGTCACATTTTCAAGTTTTTGATACCATACTCATGAAGTAACTTAGTAAGATATTTCCTCTGAGTTAGAAAAAAAAACCTTGATCATTTCTCAAAAACTCAAACCAAGAAAGTAATTAAGATAGCCCAAATCTTTGATCTTGAAAGTTTATGCAAAAATTTCTTCAACTCCTCTATTTCAAAAATAGTATCACATGTTGCTATAACGTCATCAACATACACGGCCACTATTGTAAATGATTCTTTCTTCCTTTTGATAAACAAAGAATAATCCTTTTATGAAATCCTTTTGCTTTCAATGCTTCATAAAACTTAGAATACCACTGTCGTGAAGCATGCTTCAAACCATATAAGGACTTCATAAGTTTGCAAACATAGTTATCATTTGTACAACCCATGCATAATTCTTTATGCAAATCTCCATGTAAAAAAGCGTTGTTAATGTCTAACCAATGAATAGGCGAATGTTTGTTGACAACAAGTTCTACAATGCATCTGATAGTTGTAAATTTGACGACCGGAGAAAAAGATTCATAATAATCTTCATTTAGTTTCTGAGTAAAACCTTGTGCTACTAACCGTGCTTTATATCTTTCAATTGTCTCATACTAATTGAACTTAGTTTTGTAAACCCATTTACATCCTATAGCATGTTTTCATGCAGGTAAGGGAACTAGTTTCCAAGTCCCATTTGTTTCTAAAGCAGCAAATTCTTTTGTCCAGGCTTCTTGCCAAAAAGGATTAGAAACAGCTTCCTCATAAGACTTAGGATCTACAGCAGAAAGTATATTAGCAACAAAAGATTGATTAAAACTATTTAAGGTAATTGAACATTGATTCTGAGACGATATACATAGATTAGTCATGGTATGAGGACAAATTTCAAAATAAGGAACATAAGTATTAGAAGAAACATGATTACAAACAACATCATCAAAGTAAGAAGGTTGTCTATGAACTCTAGAAGATTTGCGTAATGTAGGAATATGATCATATTCAACATGACCATGATTTTGAGACTCTTGTTCAGTATGTAAAAACTCGTGTTCTGGAATTGAATCATTTGGTGATTGAGATGCTGACTGAACACGTGATTGAGATTTAGATTGAACAGGTGCTTGAGATTCAGACTAAACAAGTGTAACACAAGGTCGTGGGGACAAATGAGTAAAATCAATATTGTTATGTTCAACAGGAACAATAGGATCAGAACAAATAGGATCAATAATTGGAATGATTAAAAATAAATCATTTGTATTTGGTGAAGAATAGGTTTGTTAAAAGGAAATTCAGTTTCACAAAATTCAACATTGCGCGAATATGAGATTTTCTTGGTTTCAAGATGCATAACCTTGTGTGCTTTCATATCAAAAGGATATCCTTAAAATACATGTAGATCAGCTCTAGATTGTAATATATGTTTGCCAACATGATTTGTGGAAACAAAACATAAACATCTAAAAGATCGTAAGGCATTCGATTTAGAAGGTAGGTTGCAGTCAAAATACTATCCCCCCCCCCCCCCCCCCCTAGAATCTTAAGGGTAGTCTAGAATTGAATCATCAAATCTTTGGTTGTTTCAAGAAGATGTTTATGTTTCCTTTCAACTCATCCATTCCCTTGAGGAGTATAAGGACATGATACTTGATAAATGATGCATTTGGAAGAAAAAAATATTTTTTCCCTTGATGCTATTACCTAATTCTTTGGCATTATCAGTTCGAATCACCTTTATAATTTTATGAAACTGAGTTTGTACAAACTGAACAATTGACTTCATGATATGAAAGGCTACACTCTTGTGTTTTAACATATGAATCCAGGTTGACCTACTATAATCATCAACCATAGTGACAATTAATATTTGTGTCCATCATATGTAGTTGTATGAAATGGGCCCCAAATATCAACATGAAGTAAATCAAATATTAAATTCAGACTTAGATTGACTAATAGGAAAAGATGACTTGTGTTGTCTAGCTTTGTGACATATTACACATGAATGAAGCAGGTGTTTATTACAAACATTAGGAGCAAAATTTATTTGTTTTAGCTTGTACAAAAGAAGATGACAAAAACGTAAATGCCACAAGGAAACGATCTTGTTACATTTCTCTAGTAGAACAGTACTAGACGCAGAAAAACTATCAGAATTACAATTGTTGATTTGATTGGAGTTCAAAAAAATAGATTAACCCTTTTACCAAGTACCAAGGGCTTCTTGGTGAGTGGGACCTCATATAACAAGATGTATCATAAAAATAGACGAAGGTTTTGTAGGTAGAACACAACTTAGACACAGATAACAAATTACAATGAAAAGAAGGAACATATAACACATTATCCAGAGTTAAAGAATTTGACAGAGTAATGTTTCCAACATACTCAACGAACAACAAATTACCATTAGAAAATGAGATTTTATGAGATTTAGAAAGTTTTATAAGATTAGACAACCAGATATATGACTGCACATATGATCAGACGCACCAGAATCAATAATCCAAAAACTAGAAATAGGATTAGTCAAAATTCACTACCACAGGCAGCAAAATCACTTCTATCTTTATTTGTAATATGATCATGTGAACTTTCTTTGATTTTGCAGTTATTGATAAAATTCATGATCTACTGATAATCATGACTAGAGATCTCTGTATTTCCTTCAACAACATTAACAGATAAAGATCTCCGTTGATTAGTGAATCTGTAATCATCTGGAGGACCAACTAGCTTGTAACAATCTGCTTTAACATGTTCTTTTGTTTTACAATAGTTACAAACAAGATTCCTTTTCGCTTTAGAATTCATGTACTAACCGTTGTCTTTCCATACGCTTTAGCCAAGCTTCTCCTACAGTACATGTGCAATCATTTAAATCATCAACTGCTGCAAATTCGTTTAAATCCGGAATAATATGTGGTAACTTAATCAGTTCCTTGATCAATTTGATTCAATTCTTTCTGTACGTTGAAAACCCACAATCAGATTTGATTGTTCAAACATGTGATGTAGTTGTTTCCATATCACACTTGCAGTAGTATCATAGATTAGTCCTTCAGAAATTTCTTTAGTCATCGCTTTCAGAATCCATGTAATAACGATCTAATTGCATCTTTCCCAATCATCATAAGTAGGATCATCTTCTGCAGGTTTCTTTGTTCTTCCGGTAACAAAACCTAATTTGTCCTTAATAGGAAGTGCTAAAGATATAGCACGCTTCCAAGCACCAAAACTCTTGCCATCAAATATTTTCGAGACTAATACTATTTCAGGATTATCATTTTGACTCAAGTACAAAGGATTCGAATATGCAGAGGCTTCATGCTCTTATTTGTGTTTTATGCCTATTTATCAGCCATTTTGAAATTGACGAAGAAGAAAGAAACCAGAAATTGAGATAAAATTGAAGCTTGAATCACGAATGAATACGAGAGAAAAATCAAAAAATCAGAACGATTGAAATCGCTCCGATATCATGTTATAATGAGAGCAAAAAAGAAAAAGAAAAGAAGATTGAGGAAATTTTTATGTGTAATTCAATAAGGAGAAGATTAGAATATATACATGATTATGCTAATGACCTAACTAATTATGCTGACTAGAACAACTAATTAACAGAAAACAAACAAACTCTAACAATATATACTAATACACTTAAAATCGTGAAAAATTACGATCAATCGTGGAAAAAATTAGGTGTTACTAATTTCTACCATTTCTGTACATTTAAAAATGTGAAAATTGGAGTAAAAAAATCACATTTATTAGTGTGGACAGATTATCAAAATTTCACACTTCTAAAAGTGGAAAATTATAAATAATTTAGAGTTACAAAAGTTCTCGCTTCTAAGTATGAACTTCTATAATTATCTATTTATTACTAAATTCACACATTTAAAAGCTTGGACTTTTTAACTCAAATGTACAAATTTATAAATGTTGAGTTTTTTTCTTCAACAATTTTTATTTTTAAACAATTTTCCATAATTATAAGCATAATAACAATTAAATTTGTACACAGCTTTTTATATATCGTCTATATAAGCAATATATTTTGTGTAGTGTCCCTTCTTTATTGGTATTTTTTTTTACATATGCACATAAAAAAATCTAATCCTAATTATTTTTCTTCACTGACCGTGTAAATCAACACCATCTTATATATATTTTATTTCTTGAATCAACCAACTTCTATCCATTCAAATCCTTACCAAATTTATTGAGCTATATGACAAGCGCTTTTAGTATTACTGAAAGAGTTTTCTACTATTACAAAAAGGTTTTTGTCGGATTCGGACACTTAATTTTGTTCATACTTATCCTCTTACTTATTAATCAAGACAAGTGTCAAAATCAATAAAGGAGGTGAGGAAAAATAATTAGTGGAATGCACATGTCATCATATAATGAGTAGGAGGACGAAGTAGAAACAAATAGAAAAATATTTAATTTCTGTTTCTAAGAAGTTTTTGTTGCATTGCGTAGCTGGTTGTCGGTGATGGCCACATGCACCGAATTTATCATTCACTCTCTAAAATAATAAACGCTAAAAAACTATGTAGTAAATTGTGTAAAAGCTTTAGACTTGAAACTTTATTAACCTAGTAAGAAACGTAGAATATTGCATGTATCAAAACTTCCGGAGTTAAATAATACTTCTTTTTAGTGAAAAGTAACACTCATTTCACCTATTATTCTACCAAATATATAAATCAGGAAACTTAAACTTCAATTCATATTTTAAGCTTCATAATATAGGATAGGCTATATAAAATAATGAATTCAACTTTGCATGAATTTGTATAGTTGGTATCAATCTTTGTAATTTGGATACATATAATAGAAAAAACTTATATAAATTTAATACACACAATAAAAAGTTAATTTCATAAAATAATAGCAAATTAGACACTGATATATACATACATAGAAGGATTTTAAGTTTGATAGATAAAAAGTATTTTTTTAAATGAAGTAATTACATATTTTATAGTATGTATTACTAGTCATTTCAAATATATGATTTGTGATTACTCATTCATCATTCGTTTTTACTGTTAAACCTAACAAAAAAAGATATGACCTAAAACTCTTTAACAGAAATAGCTCGTCACACTAACAACATGAAATGAGTGATATATTGAAACAATATGAGAAAATGAAGACTGAAGAGATTAAAAGTCTAATATTTACAAATTGGAATTTTTAGAAGATAAAGATATCCACCTCAATATAAAAAGATGTAATGTCATAAAACATATAACCTATGCACCCCCTCCCTCCAACCCCACCCCCCAAATAAAAAGGTTTATTATATATTGAACCCGTTTTCGTATCCAACAACCCCAATCACATCTCTTCTTCCAAATTTGTTGAGTGTCATAATTCGTAAAGATGAGACTGCTTAGGTTAGTATTGTGCATTGTGTTGGTGATGATCAACATTAATGCTCGGATTTTTGCTAAAGCAGCCATTGACTGTAACCCGATCCAGCTAAGCCCATGTGCCACCGCAATCTAATCATCCAACATCCCATCAGAAACTTGTTGTGGAAAGATGAAGGAACAGAGGTCTTGCCTTTGCAGGTACATCAAGAACCCAAGATTGCAGAAGTTTTTCGACACTCCTAATGCTAGAAAGGTTGCTGCTGCTTGTGGCACCTCTTTCCCCACTTGTTAATCAAGAAATCCCAAATCAAGGAGCTTAGCATTATAAGTATTTGGTGAAGGAGTGTTGTAATGGGGATATAAAGTGTGTGGTAGTTAGACCTGTATTGTATGGTGCCATTGTTTTAATGAAATATATTTCTCTATGCTTATGAAAAAGTATTGCAAGTATTTGGGATGGTACTATGCTGGACTTTGCATGGCAGATCCAACATGAATTTTAATTTTCAGTCTTTTTGGATTAAAAGGAAAAAGAAACCTCTTTAATTGGATGACTATTTATAACGTAATGATTCTTAAATCATAATAATCATTATGAGATCGCGGATCTAAGCATCCTTTCTAACTCATTGGCCTAGTGATCGATCAGATATACTATTGAGAACATCAGTGAACTTCTATCCATCGTCGAGCATGTCAGTCACCTGACTGATACAGTGATACCAGTAGGGATGACAATGGATCGGATATGGATCGGATGATGCCGTATCCACATCCATATCCATTTAAATTTTCATCCTCCATATCCATATCAATATCCATTAAAAGACATTTCATCCATCCATATCCATATTCATCGGATTAAAGCGGGTAAATGGACATCCGTTGGATATCGAAAGTAATATAGTTTTATGTATAATTTACGATTTTTGTTGCATATGTACATAGTTTCTTAAAAAAACAAAATGAAACGAAAACATAACTACATGTCTGCATTCAATGCATAGAGCATAGTTTGTAGTTAATCCCAAAATATTGATCCAAAATAGGTACAAACCAAAAGATTACTTAATATATTTACAAATCTACATTCAAAACATAGAGCATGATTTATAACTATTTCCAAAACATTGATCTTCCAGCTGACTCCTTCCTTAATTTGATAGTTGCATGGTAGTGATTTAATGGTTGTTTCATTTAGATCCCACAAAAGGCTGTTGAGAGCTGTGGGCGGGAAAATAAAAGGTTGGTGTTCTCAAATGTTACCACGTATATAAATAATACCGAGAGTGTGAGACGTATATTCTTAAATCAAAGTAATTAATATTTTTAATTAATAATTAATTAAAGGAGTAGGATAAGATTTTTATAAAATTCAAATAATATTGAGACATATATTCTTAATAATTAAATAAAATTATAATGTAGAAAATTTAATTTCGGGTAAATGGATTCATCCATGGATTGAAAATCGTCATCCATATTCGCTCCACTAAACATCCATATCCGCTCCATATCCAATATTCATCCATTTAACTTCGTCCATATCCATCACTGACGGATCGGATCGGGTGGATGATCATCGGGTCGGATGCTAGTTGCCATCCCTAGATACCAGTCAAAATTTGAGATGATCTTCTTTGTATATATAAAGAATCCGTACAAGATGCTTCTATCTTGTAGGTTGATCCTTTGTAGAATCTTAAACGAGGAGTCAGTAATGGTGTAATGAAGATATAAGCAAGTTGATCCTTTATAAAAATGAAATGAACTTGTAAATAATTCTATACTTCTCTCGAATAAAGTGGAAGTCAAGCACTAAATAATTTAATTTATTTATTCTTTTTTTGTATCAGCATGGAACACTAGGTTTGCAGATAGGCCAGTAGCACCAACTAAGAAGAGACCTAAACCAAGTCATCTTAACAGCTGTATCAGCCAGCTGCTCGTACTAAGATCTGGTAGAAACATGTCAGAATTATCTAGGAATCGTCTATGATCCAAAAACTGCCCCGCTTAGCATCTATAAATGCCTCGAGGAGTTCTAGGATTCACCCTAGTGACCGAGTAAGTTTTCCAATGCCTCCAAAGGGAGCAGAAAAACAGGATAGAAAGGGAATAAGTCATGGGAGGTGATATGGAGATGGACAACATTCCTATTGAAAGAAGAACAAATATGTATAGGCTGATGCATGAACCAGCCAACTTTGTTGATAGTGAAGGCAATACCAGATGTGTCAAAGTTGCAAACTGAAATATCCTACAATTTTATTGTACCAATACCAAGTAAGGCCAGCAAGAGGTTTGTCTGATTTCCTAGAAAGTGGTATGGATAATTCGAGCCAAGAAAGCAGAGGCTTGGTATCATAAATGATAGCTTTCATAATAAATTGTTGAAGGTACCGCTCTTTAAGATAGTAGAAGGCCCAAGCCATCCTAAGAGACTTGCACAATGAAAAAATAATTATGTTGTTGTTCTCTAGATCTCTCTACTTAATAAACAATGAATGTAAATATATAGGTAATGGCAGTGAATAATCAGGAAAAAAAAGAAACAAATAGTAACAATCATATACTGCAGACGATAAAGTGTAGACAACGTTTGAACCATAAGTAACAAGTCTATAAATGATGTGCATATATCAGCAATCAAACATATAGATATAACAAAGCCCATTACTCTATTAATATTTTATAAGTATTTAAATTACAAACTTCTTAACAACTGATCACCAGGAGGAAAAAAAAGATACCTGTTTATCTCAAAACTTCTCATTAAGGATTAAAGAAGCAAGCAAAATGGAAAATTTACTCCTACGTTTTCTATAACAAACCAGACTTCAGCAGCTCATGTCTACTCTTATCTTTTATCTAAATCCCCTTTTTATGTTACGCACCTCCACCCGTTATATCTTTTACTTCCTTTTAGTTCAACGCTAAAAACCAACATACAAACATTAATACGATTTGGGTTTCTTGAAACTTACAAAACTTCGAGTTGCTACAAACTTAACTTGAAATGTTCATTTTCATCATCATCATCTACGAGAAAAGAAAAGATAATCTGGATGATTGACCTGAAGCCTTGTCAGCCAATCTTCAGCATTCTGCAACAAGTCGCTCACCAACGGCCGTTCACTGGGGACCCATAGATCTGGCTTAAACTTGTATGAAGCAAGGCCAAACACCGGTAATGAAATAATCGGGATTCCATCCATCCCGTTAAGATAGCTTACAACAGGTGGATGCTCGCATTGATTTCCTGATGTAACAAACGATCAGCAACTTGTGAATACACACATCAACATTATTTCCACACAAACATGAGCCTTGTGCATGAATATTATACACATACACTCACAGAACGAATGTATTAGATGAAAGCAGAATCTACGACTGACCTGCCATGGGAGTATGAAGAGAATGAAAAGTCAGAAAGCAAGCATCAAGATCTTTCAGGGTTGGTCCCATAGGAATTCTGTATATCGGGTACCTGATAAATGCACCACAAACCCCCCAAATCAATTCACATATACGATAAAATTGCAGGACCAGATTAAAAGTCAAAGTTATCATACCAAGCCACTGATAGCCAACTAGATGGTAACAAGTCGCAGCTACTCAGACTATTCAATCCAGGGAAGCTACGGGCTAGATCAACTATCTGTTACAGCAAGAAATTACAGTCAACTAGTGGAAAGAAAGAAATTAATGTTTTATAAAAAAAATTCTAGTTATTGCATAGAAACCAACCTTATCAGTCAAAGGTTCTCTGCCCCAAGGCTGATTCCGCTCGAGATACTCAAATAAAAGACACCCTTGAGTGCTCGTAGAATCACTATCATCACTAGAGAAGTCTTCTTGAAGTATATGATGCTGATCATTCGTTGACAAATGGTTTATTCGCCTACATATGTCACTGTTTGGGTAGTGATTACTCTGCTTCTCCCTTGAATAATGCAGATAACCCCTTTCATGTTCATAATCACTGCTTGCATCACTGCTTGAATCCCTTAAGGAGTCACTTTCATTCTCCTCCGCTGGTTCCCTGCAAGAGCAACAAAATGGCAAGTTTTCGATAAACAAGTATGCTCAAAAACTTGTCAATGATGTAGTTTCAAATAGCTGAATCCTAGCAAAAAAATAAAAAAATATATGAATATAGTATGTATTGAGGTCTCTGCAAAGACCATGGATCACTATTATAACATAACTATGAAGATGAAAATGGTCTAATGTGGAAGCCACACTTATCCTTCAATTCAATCATTTTCTCCAGCTTTTGAGATAGTCCTTTGATAGAGTAGCCTACAATGTAGTGTAAGGCAAAAGGCACAACTAAAGTGATCAGCCCTGCATCTTTTCATGGGCAACGAGCGGAAGAAAGGTGACGCCCCAGTTTTAGTAAGATGATAGGAGTTTCTAACTTTTGTATATAGGTCACTATTTGACATAAAAACACAGAACAAGAGAATGATGAAGTAAAAACATATATATCTTAAATCCTTAATAGGGAAATAGTTCATAATGACGAATCACTATAAAAAACTAGGCAGTTAATCATGGCGAGATCTGGGATAGCGGCCCTAGGAAAAATATCGGTCCAAGATCTCGGCTGTAAAAATCAGTTCCGCTAATCTCTCCGAGTGCCAAGATTCGAATATCATAACACATAAAATACTTCTTTTTTCCTTCTTCAAGATTAGTTTGATGTCTTCTCAATCTGGAGAACTTTTACTCGTTAGTTCACTGAAGTTGTATCGAGAAGAGATCTAAAGCTATGGGGGAAAAAAGTCAGTTATTATCGTAAGGTTCGAATAGCTTAAAGTAGCGTTTGTTAGTGACTGTGTTCTATTATCGTTTGCGGCTTGCAAACCAGTATATATATATATATATATTCTACATAATACAGAAACCTAATATCTGAACGCTATGTCGCTATCCGACCACGAAAACTACGCTTTCAAATCTCAGTCCTGGACCGATATTTAATTTTTTACCACCATAACTGCATAGATGAAAAATGATTGTCTTAAACAAACTAAAAAGTCTTAAAATGTTGTAATTTTACATTCCATAAGCAGCAACCCAAAAAGAGTAACACCAAAACCCTAATTTCATAAGCAATTCTGTCTTTCAACACAAAAGAGATAAATTAAAGCTATATTCACTAGGTTTAACCTCACACCTGCTAATATACAGCCTTGTTTGACTTGGCTGAACTCCAAGAATTAGGATGAGAAAGAAAGAGTACACAGGGGCAATTATGTGCTTTTATTAATTATCTCCCTACATTTAAAATAGAAGAAAGAAAGACATGCAATCCTGCTACTTAGCTACTTTAACCACTACTCTAGAAAATGGGAAGCATGAATGGAGGAGCACAAGCACTTGATTAAAAACAAGGAACTTGAGCACCACTCCTTCAACTGCAATCCTGCTACTTAGCTACTTTAACCACTACTCTAGAAAATCACATTATCCATTGAGAAGTGTCCAATTCATTCCCAGTAATGACATACCTTCATTAATTTTTTTGAATGATGATGACAGGAATATTACAAAGTCTCCGGTATGCTAATCACTTCGTTGTAGGACTCTCGAACCATTGAAAGAGAAACAAAAGTTTTTGAAAAATTAGTGATTGAAAGGTGAGCTTTTAATTTTGAAGCATGCGAGTCTGGTCTTGCTGGTGGTGTTTTAACTACTCAAGCAAAGTGATACGTGGAGGTGGATCGTTGTAATAAGAAAATTTAGTGGTTGCCCACTTCTTTAAATTTTAGATATGTGGAGGTGGATTGTTGAATTTAATAGTTAAGTATTTTCAAGGTAGAAATTGATATGTAGAATTACTTTATAAGTATTTTGTGAATATCGCGCATCGCCTTCTAGGAAACCTTTACCGCCTCGGACAGCATAACGCTTCTTAAAACCAACTAATCAAGGTGGCTCATCTAGCTGCTAATTTTTCCCTCGATAAGCTTGGCGAGACAGTAAGTTTGGTGGTGAGGGGTAGTGTGGGTGGTAGGGTGAATGTGCGGGCGAAGGCTTGAAATGAATCAGTTAAGTAAGGCTTCATGAGGTGGTCTAACTCTTTAATTGTTGATGCGTTCAAACTTCATTTGGTAGACGGAAACGGGTCTTGTTTGAATTAAAAAAAAGCCTCCTTGTGGATCTCAAACGACAATAGTCCATACTGCCATTCCAAGGCACGGGTGAATATATCCACTATCAGGGGCATAGTCACATAGTTCGCGGATCGCTTCGGTACGGGAACGAGGATCGGGAACACGGTTCGCTAGGTTAGGCGTATCCGGTACGGAGGGGGGTAGGTTCATTTCGGTACGCATCTGGTACGATGTACCCTATGTTTTGGTACGGTGTACCCAATACCAAAAACAGAGTCGAGGAACCAAACCTTAAATAAGCTTTCTAGTTAAAAAAAACCAAACGAGTGACACAAATATAAACAGAAATTATAAACCACACCTAAAAACCAAAAATTTTCTGTGTTGCAGCTGAAGTAATATAATATATTTATATCATTTGTTTATAAATTATAAATAGAACATGCTTATAAATTTTTAAATATTTAAGTATTTAAAAGGTCAGGCATTAAAGACTTAAAAGACTTGAAGGGGATGCATTTAGTGTTCTTCAATCTGGAAAAAAGTGTACATTAAATGGGTGAGGACTCCCGATGAAAAATTTTAAACGATCTGTAGAGTTTATTATATGATGCTACATACTTCTCCAATCACCGATGAAGATGGAAGGCCTGTGAATTCGAAAATGGCACAGAGGCGTCAACGAAGATGATGACGGAGACGGAGGTTCCCACGAAAAAGGTTATGTTTTGCCACAAGGTAATGTTACCGATTTGTTTGCACAAAAAAGGCAGTGAAATATTGAAATCAGCGTTCCATCTCTTCGATTCCTTACCAGTTCGGGTTTTTTTATATATTTGGATCGATCCTAAACTCGCTCCTGTTCGCGAATTAAAGACCGATTGGATCGATTTGATCATCGTTCCGACTTGCGATCTAACTAGCGATGGGATCGATTTCGTACCACGATCGGGAACGAAACGATCGGATCGCAGATCGTGGCAATATGAGCGAACTATGTGACTATGATCAGGGGCTCAGGGCCTGCCTAAGAGAATATATACACATGAAAGATACTTGAAGAGAATATTTTGTTGTGTCTCAAAGAGTCTAGGATTCAATAAGTAATAGAATTTACTAATTAAAATAAGTAAAAACAAACAAGAAGCTTGTCATGAAGTACTACGTAAAGCTAAAGAAGCTACATTAGAAGATATTTACTCTTGTACCTGGACTTTGTTGAAGACTTTAAAGGGTCTCCGTATATTTGAATTCCAGACAAATAAGGCACATAATACTGGATTACACTATCAGTGTCATCCAGTATCAAAGGTACTCCAGCACCATAAGCACTCCATTCCTTGAAAGATTCCCACAAATCACCAAGCACAAAGAATGGTTGATATTCCATATCACTAGTCCTCCACCCTCTCATAGTTCTCTGTTGCCACAATAATTGACCAAAATTACCATTTAGACCAGATAAACAAACTACAATACACCTGTTTGGGCTGCATAAGTACTGACCTGATGTAGTAAACATTAGTCATTTTATTGTACTTCCAGTCTATTTGGAAGTTAGTATTTCACCGATTTCAAATGTACAAAACCACATTCCATGCAAAATTTGACATTTAAATAGAAAAGAAAGTTATAAGTCAATAATATGAGCTCCTTTTCTTACAGTAATACATATAAATTATTTTTTAAACTATTGATATGAATTTCCTTTATTTCAATTGGTAAGACCAATGGCAAAATCAGTTTACTATTAATTAGCTTGACAATTGGAAAGCCAAAATATTCACATCTCCCTGAGAACTCATAAAGACTGGAAGGTTAAGAATGAAGTCAACCTGAATTCATAAGATTTTAATATGTATTGGAAAGAAGTACCATTAAAGAAAATAGAAAGCTGAAATTTAGAAACAAAAAAGAACGTAAACTATGCTACTACTAGATAGAAATTTAAAAAAAAAAGTAATTAGTTCACTTCTCATAGTTAACTGAATAACCAAATGTTACTCTACTCCACGATATAGCAATACAAGTATCAATCGGAAATTTTGAATCAATCGAACTAATTCACTGAAATATATTAACATCGGTACAGACCTTAGATGGATGTTGAGCAGGAACAGAAGGCCTAACAGATTCCAAAAAATGTTCAAGATTACACAACGGTGAAGATGCCGGAACCGCCGCCGCCATCACCGAGGGTTCCAACGCTACAGGCTTAGATGGATTTACGACCCGGTTCTCCGGCTCCTCCATACCAGAAGCTGAAGTGGATTGAGCCGGAGTAACGTCACTTTGAGCTCTACGAAGGTTCTCTTGATTCTGACGATTCCTTCTCGCTTTCGCCGGATTGTAAAACCTATCCTCACCACCACGACTCCGTCCAAACTGCAATCCAGCGCCAAACATCTCCACTCAAAAACCCTAAATTGCAAATTCTTCAATCTAACAATGAACCGAATCACCAAATGTAACGGTATTTTGACAAGTAAGTCAATGAGATCTATTTTGATTCATTCTGTTTGATAAATATATTAAACTGAAAACCGCGTTGGCTGTTGCGTTTTCTTGTAAACAAAATGGAATCAGTCGATTAGGGCGTCGACGGATTAAAGAACCCTAAAAAAGTAACAAGGATTAAAGGTTTCCGATCAAAAATAAGTTATTATTGTTGTGTTTGTGATGATCGAAAGGCGATTAGGGATTGAACTGGTGTTGAATGAAGGTTTGATGAGAGAGATGAAGAGCAGTGTGTGTGTGGGGAATGGATGTGGAGCGGCTATGATGGAAAAAAAGAGATGCATTATAAAAATCTTTCACAACCATTCAACTTTCTTTTTAAAAATGATTTGGTCCGTTAACTCCACTTGATTTCAATGTTGTTGTATCCATAGCGGCATAGACCAATATTACCAATTAAATCAAATTATTAAATAATTGAAATATTTAAACATATCTCATAAGTGGTGAGTACTAGTCAAAAACCAAAAACGGGACTTGACCCAGAACCCATATATAGAAGGAACCTTGGATCAAAGACTAGACCAAATAGTCCGGTTGGGTTTGCTTTTTTTAAGTGTCTGTAGCTATACTATACCCAGTCTAACCCATTAATTTAAATAATGAAGAAATGCTCGTAGTCTATTTGCAAATAGTAACTTCTTGTTGGCAATAGCATCCCTTTTGTAGGCTTGAAGCCTTCGAGTGCGAGCCTAATCAGATTCTTATCAACAGTTTGCTATGTGATTACTAATTACTTTCAAGGATTACAACTTTTACATTCAAGTTATAGTGACAATAACAATATAAATTGATGGGGAACAACAATCAATATGGTTTCCCATTAATGGATATAGCGGCCGACTTTGGGCCAAAACTGTTTCGTTACTTCGATTATTGGCTAGAGGAAATTGATTGTGAACCGGTCGTTGAAGAATGTAGGTCACCGTATGTCAACTCAAGGTGGCCTCATAAACACTTATTGGAATTTAAAACAAATGCGGAAGTGTTAAATGTAGTTTAAACATAAATCTTAGAATTTAAAGCACAATACAATTGTAAAACATTTAATAGTCTGAAATAGTTAGTCAAAACATCACGGACAACAGTACAAATCATAACTTAAACATAAAATTTGGTTGAACTGACTTCAAACACATCCATTGAATCATCATTCGGACCTTCTAAGCAGGAGTACTTAAAAGGATAAATAAAGTAATAAGCTATAAAGCTTATTAATCACTTCAAAACTGTAACTTGCAATACATATTTAGTAAACTAAGAGGTAAGTCATCCACTTATACATTAATCAAGATAATCGTATTATCTCATCCATGCCATAATTGACTTCTTTTTTTTATCATTTTTATGCCATGTCAAAGGCTCGTTACCGGATACTGCAGATTCTTTGATGACATCTCTATCTATCAGTACGTATTGCCCTAAAACATGTGCTTTGTCCGTAAGTTGTAACATATGTATCAAGTTCACATACACACTTAGGGCCTGTTTACTTTTTCTTGTTATTAAGTGCTGTCTGGATTAAGTGTCTGTCTGGAAAAATAAGGTCTGTATGGAATAAGTAGTGTTGTTGTTTGTTTTATGTCTTAAATGAACTGTCTGAATAAGAAAAAGATTAAAATCATGAGCTTAATGTAGAAAGTATCCTACTCATAACTTATTGTGTTAAGTCGTCTTTCTGGATTAAGTAATAAACAAACAATACAATTATAACTTACCAGAATAAGTTTTTTTTCCCATTAAGTTAATTAAGTCAAAAGTAAACACCACCTTAGACACGTAACTACTACCATCAAAAGTGAGTCCCTTATCATGCTTGTCTCTCCCTCTAACGATAAGTATGTTGTCATAGATGTATAATAGAACCTAACACTATCTGAATTATGTAATAGCTTCGCTCATATTACATATAGATCACAACATTTATCATCGTGAATGAAACCTCACATGTCAATCTTCAATCCCGACGGTAGTTACTCTGAGGGCCACTATAGGTGACGGTACTGAGCATACTCTAGCCTTGCTATATCAACAACATGCAAATCTATCCTTTCATGTTGTGAACTAGCCGACATCATTAACGAATCATGTGACGTTATTATCTCTTCCATCATTCTTCATCATACTTCTAATTTAAGCATATTCATAATTTATCTCTAGTCTATAATTTGGTAGCATTGCCTTATATACTTTGACTTTCCATTATATTTGGACTCATACTTCCATCATTTTATTATTTCCACATTCTTATTTCGGATATTTTTATTATCATACTATTGATTATATACATATGATTAACACTTTAATTTCTTTATGATACATTTCTTCTTTATTGCATATCATAATTACTACTGAATCATAATAATCAACATCTCTAACAATCTATATACTATAGTTATCGGTAATAGGGGAGTGGGTTATATTGAGAACCTAAATATATTTGAGAATGAGAGACTAAATCTGGAGCGTTGATCATGTTAATCTAATGGTTGAGATTAAAATGCCTTTTTTGTAGTATTATAAATTTAAGAAGTAATCATGTACGTAAATTACGCTGGGAGGGGCAGATTGGGAAAAATCCATTTAAAATGGCACGTCGGCACGTCCACTTGCTGTTTTTATTTTGATTTTACTTTTTCTTTAATTTTTTTATTTCAACCTTAAAATCCACGTCCACTTGCTGTCTTTTTAATTTTTTTATTTCTCTTTTTCTTTTTCTTCTAAGTTTATTTTAAATATAAAATCAATATTAATATTTTAGATAGAAAATACTCGTATATTATTTCAGATCAGAAAAATATGATGATTACTCATATTTCAGATCTGATGTTTATGCAAAATAACCTTATTTCAGTCCTGAAATACCCATAGTTCATATCTGAAATACTTAAACACGAAGAATACCGGTATCTCATACTGTATTTTAGATGACTACATGTATTTCAGATCTGAAACAAGGGTGTATTTCAGATCTGAAATACTACGAGTCCCCATTTTCGGATCTGAAAAACTAAAACATCATAAGTACCGTATTTTATATCTGAAATACACCCTTATATCTTTCTTTCAGTTCTGAAAATTCATCTAAAAATACGGGTACTTCAGATCTGAAATACGAGTTGAAATAAAAAATCAAATGTAATCTATAAAACACAAAATGAAAATCTACAAAAACATTTACGGTACAAAGAACATTTCAACCAACACAAAATTTTCTAACAATCCAAAAGTAATCTACAAACATCTGATCTCAAAAACATTTACGGTACAAAAATATTCAAAGTTTCAAGTGTAAGAGTATGGTGGTTGAGA
Source organism: Pulicaria dysenterica (assembly GCA_947179395.2). NCBI lineage: Eukaryota > Viridiplantae > Streptophyta > Magnoliopsida > Asterales > Asteraceae > Pulicaria > Pulicaria dysenterica. Next base: position 92,034,665 of record OX359290.1, on the reverse strand, counting down.
TATTCAGCGGCGGAGGGAAAAGTAACGGCGACAGTGGTGGTTGAGACATTCAGCGGCGGAGGGAAAGGAACGACTACGGTGGTGGTTGAGACATTTAGCGGCGGGAGGGAAAGGAACGACGGTGGTGTTTGCGAGATCTGCGTAAGCACAGACGGTGTCGTAGGGTGAATGGTCCAGATTTGGTCTCTCATTCTTAAATATATTTAAGTTCTCATTTTAACCTTCCTCATCGGTAATATATATATATATATATATATATATATATATATATATATATATATATATATATATATATATATAGACAAAAGTTCCTGCGAGAACCGTTGTTAGCTCGAGAACCGCGAGAACCAATCTAAGCCGTCCAATTCCCCCTCCTTCAATGGCATTGCCCACCCATGAATTCCTCACATGCACCCTGTCACACCCTATCCCACCACGCTCTCCATCCATGATACTTCCCATATCCAAGGAACGGCTGAGATTAGTTCTCGCACTAACAACGGTTCTCGCATGAACCCTCCTATATATATATATATATATATATATATATATATATATATATATATATATATATATATATATATATATATATAGGGGAGGGTTTCATTGAGAACCGCGAGAACCAATCTTAGCCGTTGATTTGATAAGTGGAATTCATGGATGGAGAGCGTGGGAGGATCAAGTGTGGCAGGGTGTATGTGAGGAATTCATGGGTGGGCAATGACATTAAAAGAGGGGGAATTGGACGGCTCAAATTGGTTCTCGCGGTTCTCGCAATAAAAATGGTTCTCAATAGAACTTCTTCCTATATATATATATATATATATATATATATATATATATATATATATATATATATATATATAAAATCAAGATTAGATAAAAGGAGAATTAAAGTAAAAATGGTAGGGAGAGATGTGGGCTCGGCACGTGGCATAACCAACAAAAACTAACAGATTGATAAAATAGGAAGTTTAAAAAAAATTTCTCCCCCCTAAATCATCCACTACCCCACGCCTATGATATCTTTTACCGCCCCCATCCCCTTATTTAAACCCTAATCCTGCCGATGAGTAGCCTGGAGATGCACAATCCTCCGCTTCCTCTACCACACCAACGCGGCCTACTCCTCCCACACGCCTACGCCGCCTTCGTCTCCACACAACCCCCCACGTTCCTTCCTATTATGTAAATATCGCCTAATCGCCCCCATCCCAGAACCCTAATATCGTCGTTTCTTTGAGAGGTGCTGCTCTTCGCCGTTGCTTATTTGAGGCGTCGCCGTGTAGCATCCCAACAACCCCATCAATACTTCCTCTTCTCTCCCTCATGTCATCAACTGCCGTTCGCAAAGAGCCTATCGCAGTTCGAACATTGCCTTTCGTCGGTCATTGCTCGTCATTCGTATTTCGCCCGTCGCAACCTTTTATGATGCACAGTCGCTGATTGTTCCAAGACCGTCATCAGAGATACACGTCGATGATTGGAGAAGCATCAAAACCCTAATTCTTTCTTCTATGGAGATTTGTGAATTAGATCGAACATCAGGGGTTTCGAGATCTGTACATAAGTTGCTGCTGACTGTTCCATAACCGGTCCACCACTGCCGATGCATCAGATTCTGTCGAAGCAGCATGGTTTACGATTATTTGGTGCATCTGTTTTTTGTTTATCAGTTGTTTGTTGTTGTATTTGTGTGTCAAAATGTTCATCGATTGTTATAGAATGCATCAGATTTGATGGAAGTTGTGAATCAATTTTAGTTGGATTTTGAATTTTGACATCTGGTATCCGATGAAAAATTCAAAACGTGAATATAAGAAAATTGGTTATTTTTCTATGTATGTATTGTGTTCATCGAATCAAGTTTTGTGTTCTTTGTTAGGGAAGTCTGTCGTTGCACAATCTTTGGTTTTTGTTTATCATCGAATTTGTGTTAATGCATTGAATAAACGGTTTTTAAATATGTCCTTAATAAGGAACTAAAATTTTTAAAAGGTCAATTATGCCCTTTGGTGTATTTTAAAATAATTAATAGAAAAACAAAAAACCATTCTTCTAGGAATACATGAATGGCTGAGATTCTTTCTTATTTTTTTATAGCTTATTTTTCTTTTTAAAGTATCCCTCTCCTATATATATATATATAGGGACAGGATCATGTAAAAAGTGTTTTAGGGTAAAAAGAGTAAGGAGAGATCTCAACCCTTGGATCAACCAAAAGTCAAGATCAAAAAGTATAAAAAGTCAACAAAATGGACCCACAATTGAAATCCTGTAACTGCCAATCAAGGGCAAAAAAGTACATGAAAAAACATATTCTTCACCCCGTCCTTCTCGCATCATCTGATCCACCTTGTAACCACCTTCACTGTAACTATTGTGTTTGTCCAGATTCAAAGGAGATGCACAATAATTAATAAACCTAGATTTTTTTTTTAAATTCTTTACATAGTCTGTACACATTACAATGATGCACAAAACCCTATTTTCAACAACAAATTTATTAGAATTAAACAATAGATAAGTGAAAGAAGCATTAGATTAATGAAAGCAGATACATAAACCGGATGCAAAAAAAAAAATAACTCCATTTTGACAGAGATCGATTACACAATTCATGATGCACAAAGTCAAAAACAACACAACAACAACGATTTGATGAACAAGAACCAGTTTCAACAAAAGTTGATAAATCAAGACAATAACTTAGCAGCAAAATAATGAAAAAAATTTGATTATCCTATTAGAGAATGTAGACAAGCAGACCCAAACGTTGTTCTTGCTTTGGAATCCAACCTCGATATCCATGGTGAAACCCAGATTCAAACAGAACCAAAACATTACCTTCAGTCAGCAGTCGTGGTCGCCGGAGAGGAGGGGTGAGTTCAGCAGTCGTTGTCGCCGGAGAGAATGGTGACTTCAGAAGTGGTGGTCGCCGGAGAGAATGGTGATTTCACGGTTAGGGATAATGGAACGTGACGAACAGAGTCCAGGGTTAGGGATAATATAACGTGAAGGAGGAGATCTATATCAACGGAGACCGGTGAAGGAGGAATAAAAAACCCTAGGGTTAACGTGGGGAGAGGAGACGGCGAGAATTGCATTAGGGTTTTTTGCGATGAACAGCAATCGATGGTGGTGCACCGGCGGTAGAAGTTCAGGCGACTTCACAGGGGACTAGGATACAGGTGATGCACGAAGGTGCCTGTCACACCCCGCTAAAGCGGAAACACGAGATGTCACAGCAATAGGTCTCATAGCACAAGGTAACAGAAAATTTCCAACCATAACAGAATAATTAAGATAAAATCAAAATACAATTATCCAAATACAGTACTGATAATGGAATATTGTCTTTGATATAAAAATAAAAGTAGCCGATTGGAAATTCGTTTCATGAATCCACACATGATATGCTCTAACGTGCTCTAAGACCTAGCGAAGGTTACCTGAAAGGCATGAGTAAAAGAGAGGTCAACTACGAGAGTTGGTGAGGACACAAGTTTATATGCACAAAATGAAATTTTAATGCAAAAGAAATAAAGTAAAATGTTGGGGTTTTGAACCCAACTAATTTTTGTAAGGATGGAGACGTTAATCCAACCACAGTTTATTGCCCAATTTATACGTATGGTTTTTGAGTATACAAGGGATGTTTTACTAAGCTTGAGCCATTTTTCCAATCCTATCGACATACTGCCTTGATATATATATATATATATATATATATTTTTTAAACCCAACGCCCGAATTAGATAACGTTGGAAGTAGGTAAAGTACACCTATAGTTCGCCAACCATAAGTGGGGGGATGTCGTCCCCAAATAGCGCTATCTACAAGTACCATATGCCCCTTTTGTGGAAGTTAATGGATAATGTATTGAAACCCAAGTACATCAGCAAGTATAATACTACCATTGCGCGTGATTTAAAAATATTTATGATGGCAATAAATAAAACATTTATATATAATCATGCTTTCACCCCAAATATTTAAGTAAATATATTTAAAAAGGGGGGTTGTGAACACTCACCTTTCGTGAAGCTTGGTAAGTAATAGGAAGTCCTACTAGTTCCTTAAATTCGTCAACACCTTTATCCTATTATGTTAAATGTCCACCATAAGGTTCTTATTAGAGTACAACTCTTTATAATTTGTATTACGTTATAATATGAAGTATTTTAATGTCTAGGTAATTCTCACTTGTAATTAATTATTAATCTTTAACTATATTTATCTTCTACATATAGGTAAAATGCGAGAATATATATATATAAATATTTAAGTTTTTGAAAACATGCAACACTCATATATATATACATATATTATTTATGTAAAACTTGTCTTAAGATATAATTATAAGTACATTAATGAAATGAATATATATATATATATATATATATCTATATATATAGTAGTTTTTAAAGAAAATAAGGACATGCAATATTATTATATGTATTTATGGCTAACTTTGATGATGTAAGAATACATGTCAAAGTTATTTTCTTTTATAAGAACGCATAAATATACATAATAATAGTGCATCTTTTATTTATGTATTACTACATAATAGCAAATTTTATAGTTTTTAAAATCATACACACATACATGCATAATCGTAAATATATATATGTACATACATATGATTTTCGAAATTATTAAGAATATTATACAAATAATAAGTAAATACTTTCATGCAAGATTATATGTATAAGTATTTGTACATTTTATAATCCTTGGTCATTGTCCATCATTATCACCAATCTCCTCCATTTTAAAGTGTGAGATTCAACCTTATGCATGCATTCTTGCCTACATAAATGGTAGTACATAGTCTTTCAAAGGATGAATGCATGCATATAAGTATAAGACCTTAACCACATGCATGCCTTCTTGCCTACATAATTGGTAGTACATAGTCCTTCAAAGGATGAATGCATGCATGTAGGTATAAGATTTATCCACATGCATGCCTTCTTGCCTACATAAATGGTAGTACATAGTCCTTTAAAGGATGAGAGCATGCATGTGTTATTGTTTTGATCTTCTTGTATATAAGAAGAGAAAAAGAGGATAAGATGGTGAAGATGATAGATTTTTCCAAGAGATACAAAAGTACAAGAAGTAATAGAGAGGAATGGTGATTATACCTTCAAGAGAACTCTTTTTCTTGAAGAAAAGATATGGCTTCCTTTGATCTCTTAGAGTTATGAAGAGAGAATTTGAGAGAGTGAGAGGGTAAGAGTGTTTGAATGAGAAGAGGGGTGTTTGAAATGAGAAGATGGGGTTGGTATTTATAGGCAAAGAAGAGAAGAAGAGAAGAGAGGGGGGGGGGGGGGGTACGGCCGAGATGGGTAGGGGGGGGGGGTAGGGTGGTGAGGGTGATGATGGTGGTGGTTGAGTGTAAGAATTAGGATAATGATGGAGTTTGACTTTTATTATTTTAATCTTATAATTATTATTACTAATATTATTGTTATTATTTAAAAATAAAGTGTAAGATAAACATTTTTAATATGTTTATTACATTACATTTTATATGTAAAGTACATAAAATGTACTTGTTATTTATTTACAATTACAATGGACATTTAAACATGTAATAAGATTTTTAGGTAAGACGTAAATATATATATATATTTTTTAACAAGAACTAGGACTTTTATTTATATACTTACGCTACGAAAGGTATTTCTAAATCATCGAGGACTTATTGAATTTTAAACTTAAAGTATATGAGACTAACCTTTTTATGATTGGTGACGGTTGTCACAGTGCCTATGCGGCGGTGATGCAGGGAGGCAGCAATGCAGGCAGCGGCGGCGACGCAGGCAGCAAAGGCGGCGACATAAAAGAAGGCGAGAGTTTAAGCACCCGTCAGCGGCGGAGATATTCGACGGGAAGCGGCAGATCTGGGGTCGATTGGGAGAGAGAGAGAGTCTTTAGGGTTTACATTTTTGGGAGGGATGAAATGATTCAGGAATAAAAAACGTGGGTTAGTGGGGTCAATTAGTAGAGAGAGAATATTTTTTTCTTTTTAAAAAGTTCCTATATTACCCTTTTGATTACAATAACACGTGGCATTCTAAGAATTCTCCTTACCATTTTTACCATAAACTCTTTTTATTTGATCTCCATTATATATATATATATATATATATATATATATATATATATATATATATATATATATATATATATATATATATATATATATATATATATATATATATGGGAGGGTTCATTGAAAGAGCATGGAGGAATCAAGTGTGGCAGGGTGTATATGAGGAATTCATTGATGGGCAATGACATTGAAAGAAGGGAATTGAATGGCTAAGATTGGTTCTCGGGTTCTCGCACTAAAAATGGTTCTCAATGGGCAAAAGTTCAAACGATAACTGTTTTTCGTACGAGAATAGCGAGAACCAATATGAGCCGTCCAATTCACTCTCCTTTAATGCCATTACCTACCCATGAATTCCTCACATGCACCCTGCCACACTTGATCCCCCCACGATTCACATTTATGAATTCCATTTTATCAAAATCAACGGCTAAGATTGATTCTCGCAGTTCTCGTACAAAAATCAGTTATCGTTTGAACCGTCCCCTATCACTACAACATACAGGGCGTTCTCCGACGGAAAAATCCGTCGGAAAACGGCGTTTTCGACTGAAAACCGACGGAATAGGTTCACCAGTAAAAGGGGCCTTGCTAATCCGTTTCCGACGGATTTTACTGACAAACCGGATTTCCGAAGGATTACCGACGGACTTTTGTGATGGATTTGTGACGGAATTTTGCGATAGATTTTCGGCAGATTTCCGACTAACCTGATTTCCGACAGAATTTTACGACGGATTTGCGACGGGTTTTTCCGACGGACGTTTTCGACAGATTTCTGACGGACCACGTTTTCGACGGATTTCCGACGGACAATAAAAAATTTATTAACAATTCACATTTTCTTAACACTTGACATTTCAAGTTCATAAACAACACAATATAAAAATATAAACACTTCACATTTCAAGATACTTAACATTTCAAGTTCATAGACAAAGTAAAACATCATATTGATTAAACCACTTTCAATATTCATAACCAATAATAAACTAATATGGAAAATACCAATAAAACAACAAATACAAATACCACTTTCGAGTTGATAACCACTTTCAATATTTCAATCCTAACATTTAGCAAGGCTAAATGTTCCTGTTCATCCTCAGTATCTTTATTGTATATATTAAATATCTATGCTGGCAAGTTCAATTCATGCTTATAGTCTACTTGAAAGTGTTTCCTTTCTTAATATCAGAGACGTAGGTTCGACTCTACCTTTGATGGTTTTTTGCCTGCTATCTTTTCAATAATTTAAACTTTTCTTTCCGTCCTTTTTCCCCTTTCAACACGCCATGTCAAGCTCCATCTATTGATCCATGCCTTCTACTGTTCTACCCACCGGGCTTTTTTCAACATCAACACGCCAAAGACGTACGCTTACAATCATGCACCTCTTTCTTTTTTTATATATATTGACAAGCAACACACAATACCTTTATCTCAAAAAACATGTATTCTAATTGGTCTTCTTCTTCCTCTCCTCTCTATCCATTTTTGTTTTCTGTATTTTTCTTTAGGTAGACTTATTGCTTATATATCAATATATATGAAAGAGAGAGAGAGGAGAGAGGCGAAGAGGAAGAGAGAAAAATGAATACAGTCATAGAAGACTTTGCTCGGACATAGCGTTAAAGAATAAAGAAAAGCCGACGGTTAAACCTGCGAACCGGATCACACTGGTGAACACTCATTGAATTGTCCGATGGGGATGAAAGAGGAGCTGATGGAGTGGAGAAGAAGACCTGGTTACAGCTGGTGAGTGAAGACGAAATCACCTCCTTTGGTGCAGGCGTAGTAGTCGCTAATAAATATTCAAGGAGAGTGATATCTCTAGAAGTGGGTAAGTTGACAGACAATGGAAGGCAAAAGAGAGAGAGAGAGAGAGAGAGTGTGTGTGTGTGTGTGTTTTTGAAACTTGAAATTAGAAGACAAAAAGTAGGCAAGACACTCAAGTGTTCTACACTCTGCATACATTACACGCTTACACATACGACTATATGAGAAATGAAAATTAAATTCAAAGTAGTCAAACTATCCTTGAAAATATGACAAACGAGTTGTGTAAGCCCGCGCGTTGCGGCGGGATTTTAGGACGAACAAAATTTAAAAATTAAATCTAAATATAATATTTAAACTAAAGAGGGGAAAAACATAGTCTTTTACACTTGTAAATGATTCATTTGGTTCAAATTGAAATTGTTTCATGTTTTATTTCTATGTTTCGTCAAATATAATTGTTTAGTATTATTAATTTTTATAATTGTTTCATGTTTTATTTCTATGTTTTGTCAAATATAATTGTAAGTATAAAGAAAATATAGAAACTAACATATGAACACAAATAGTTAAAATAAAACATGAGAAACTTAAACATCTAGAATGTTTAAATTCAAACTGATTTAAATTTTATATTCATATTATGTCTAACAATGTATCTCTTATAAGTTTGACGAAGAAAACTAAACATTTAAGCTGTTCAAATTTATATTGGTTCTAGTTTCACTTTTCATATTACGAATAACGTACTTCTCCAATACGTTTTGATGTATAATGTTTGTTGATAACCAAAAAACCCCACCAACCCTTGAATAATAACGTAATATACTAATTACGTCGAAATATACTTTATTTGGAAAATATATTTTTAAAATAAATATCGTATTATGAAAAAAATTATGTTAAAATTTACTCTCATATTTATGATTAAGCATGATGGGTCATGTTTGACTCAAAATAAAAAGATTCTCACACTACAAACATATATTTATATTTACATCAAATGTTATCCATCCTAATAATAAAGTGTTCCTTCCTATGGAACCGTGAGTGACATTTATTTAATCTTAATCTTATATATATATTAAAAGAAAAGGATTTTCCCCTCTTCCTAAAAGTTCTCCACCAATCACAAGTCTTGGTTTTAAAAAAAAATTTAAAAAAATCAAAGAGTGACGTCAAAAATCACAAAAATGCTTAAGTCCTCAATTAGGTTTTTCGATTTCAATTCATAATTAGAAGGGGGCATTGTGAAAATTCTGAGGGGGTTTTATAAAATATGTTAAGGGCTTTTATGAAAATATGAGGGGGTTTTATAAAAATGGTATATTAATATAATTAATTATAAGTTGTTTATAAAATATGTCTAATAACTTATTATATAATTTGTTTAGAAAAATAATAATTATATATTTGTGACCGTCTCATTTTTATCTACGTTTTGGTATAAAATTTATTGTAATATGACACTTTTTTTAAATTAGTATATTTTTAATTGTTTGTTATCCATTAATAATAGTGGGTAGGTTATTCATAAAACAATTTATATATTTTTATATTTATTTTATCTACGTATCATAGTCGATATAATAACTAATTCCTCGGTCTTTCGATAAAAAGTTAAAATTATTTTTAAAATTTTTTTATTTAAGATAAATTTATATAAAAATAGATAACATTTAAAACAGACAAAGGTGCATCAATTAATATTAAAAAAATTAAAGAATCATATATATATATAGTGGAGGGTTTACACAATAAATGACCCGTGTATTAACACAGGATGATATAAGTCAATTTTAAATTTATATTGTTTTAAAGAAAATAACACGTATAGTAAAAATAATTACAAATCATACATATGAATATAAATTTTCGTAAGAAATGAATAACCATTACAGAAGTTTGAAATTCATACATAAGATTATCATTATATTTTCGTTAATATCTCTTTATAAACAACATTCATGGTTTTATAGTAAGGTTTCTTTAATCATCACAAATTAAAACTTTTAACCTCTCCTTACTCTTCACTCGAGAAACCGACACATATAACTGTCAATGAGTGAAAACGTGTATTTTTATACTTTTCATAAATACTTTTTTTGAGAATTAGATAAAGTTATATTATACGTATAAAAATTTTTAGTATAATATTAATGTGTTAATCATGATTGAGCTTTATCCCGACATTGTATTAGCCAATTATATTTGAACCTTTGACATCGGAAATGAAATTTATTATAAGTTAAATAATGATGACATTCATCTAAGTATACGTAAGTTAGATCACATAAAAATAAGATTATAACATAGAATATACTATGTATATACATACATAAACCACTTATGTGTAATTTATTATTCAGTTAAATATAATTGAAAACACACTATATCACTTCGTTCAAATATCCATTTAATAATTATTATTTTATGTATCAAGTTATTAATTTAAAAAAAACTTAGACAATTAAATTTTTATATAACATTCCAAGTTGTATCTATAGTTACAAAACTCACTAACATGACAATTGTTTCACTATCCAGTAATTATGTATAATAAAATGTTCAATAATTACCTACACGTTGCTCTCGATAAATAAAACAATTAAAATATACTAATTTTTAAAAAAGCCTCATATTGCGATAAAATTTATATCAAAACGTAGATAAAAATAAGACTATTACAAATATATAATTAATTTTTCTCAAAACAAAATATATTACAAGATGTTAAGTATAATTTTCAAACAACTTATAATTAATTAAATTAATAAACAATTGTCTTAAAACCCCCTCACATATTACATTCTAACCCTTGATAATTTACATTTAAACCCTTTAAATTTACATTTAAAACCCTTTAAATTGCGGGTGACATCATAATCATGTTATTTTGGTTTTTTTTAATTTTTTTAAATCAAGGGCTGTGATTGGTAGAGATTTTTTATGGAAGGGAATGATGATGTAGCAATCTTTTCTTTTAATAAGGATATAAGATGGTGAGGAGGTATCATATATAGTTCAGTTCTAACAGTATCTGTGCAACTGAAGATACTGATACATTTGAAGAATCATTACAGTTACCTGAACTTTTTGAAATCAATAAAAGTATCTAATTTTCCAAACCACAAGTTAACTTTAAAGGTTGGTGTGACTGTAATGATGCTTCGCAATCTTGAACAGTCTAAAGGTCTTTGCAACGGAACAAGATTACAAGTTACTCGACTTGGTTCACATGTGATTGAAGCAAAAATAATTGCAGGTAAGAAACAATTAATACTTACAAATTACCTAACTTCTATATATACTCATAATGCCAACTTCTATATATACTTTATAAATGCTTTAATACCAAAGCGTCAATATATATAATTGCGGGTAAGAATGTTGGTCACATTACTCATATTTTCAGATTGAAGTTGATTCCATCAGAGTCTACATTACCATTCAAGTTACAACGAAGACAATTTCCTCTCTTGGTTTGTTTTGCAATAATGATAAATAAAAGCCAATGTCAATCTTTATCGAATGTTGGTTTGTTTTTTAGACGACCCGTTTTCACTTATGGGCAGCTATATGTGGTGGTTTTCGAGTGAAGAGTAAGGAGAGGTTAAAAGTTTTAATTTGTGATGATGAAGGCAACTCTACTAATAAATCCATTAATGTTGTTTATAAGGAGGTTTTACAGAAAATTTACATACAATCTTATGTATGAATTTCAATCTTCTGTAATGTTTATCATTCATTACGAGCTTTTATATTCCTATCTATGTTTTTTAATTTTCTTTAACATGTTAATACTTATTAAATCTGCATAAATTAAAGATTTTAGTATAATCCCCGTGTTGATACACGGGTTGCTTAGCTAGTAATATTATATTATATTTAGTACTATGGAGAAAAAGTAGCACAGTTAGCGTGTCATCTTCTCAGAACTCGCCATCTCCCTTCTGAAGTCTTTTCTTCCCTCCCGATCGACTTACTTAACCCTCCAAATCTTACATTTTAAGTGGTTCGCAGCTCTTCATCGGTCTGAATCAAGGTTTGTTTCAACTCATATTATCTCTTTCTTCTTCTTGGTCTGATTCTCTTGGATTCATGTTCCTAATAATAAACCGTGGAAGGTGCTTGTGTTTTCTTGGTTGCTGTTCAGCGAAGGAACCTGTCGGTGATAGTTCTCTTCTTGCATGGCTTTCGTTCATGGAATTTGTTGCTGATTTCTGCTTCTTGGTTTTAATTGAGAGGTATTTTGTTGTTCTTTGTTTTTTTTGTTGTGAATTTCTTTTGTTGGCAGGTTGTTTTACGAGTGTCTGTTTTTCTTTTTGGATTGTGTCTTCTTTTTGCTGCTCCTTTCTTGCATTCGTTTTGTTTGTGTGTTTTTTTTGTTTGTTTTTTATGGGTGTTGCTTGGTTTCTCTTGCATGCACATTAGGTGTTTGATGTTTTGTCTAAGTGAGTTGGAGATTTGTTTATCTTTCCAAGATTCATCAGCTACATGCTTCTGGACCTGAAAGAAATAAAAAATTAAAAATCTACTCTATAGAGTCCTAAAAGAGATATTCCCCTTCAAATGCTTCTGGACCTGAAAGAAATAAAAAATTAAAAATCTACTCTATAGAATCCTAAAAGAGATATTCCCCTTCAAATACATCAATAACAGTGTTGAATGTTTTATAAAACTGGTATGAGAAAACATAAAAGGAATAGAAACATATAACAGTAAAACTGATTATCCAAAACCATGATGAAATGACTTTAAGTTACATGGGTTGACACCTAAAATAAAAATTATACCCAAAAGAAAGCGATTCAATTTTATTAACAAACAGAGATAGAAAAATTACCAATTCAGACTTGAAATCATCCAAGTGCTTTGCCAGATCAACATTGGATCTCATATTAATCACTTCTTCTGACCGTTTTTTTGTTGGTATATAAGCACAGATTGCAACAAATATCAAATGAAGATAGAGAGACAAGCAATTGATACTGGGAAAGCAGAACTCTTTTATTTAGCAATTGTTAATTTTCAGTATACATACATGGAGAATATGAGACCTTTAAATAAGAAAATAACAGTGAGAAAAATCTGCAACAACCCTGCAGAATAGGTCAGGCTAACAAACTTAGCCGTTACCTCTTATTATTAAAAAAATAAATAAACAAACTCCACGTGCATACATGAATCCATCTAGGATTTGAATCATTCTTCATCACCTTCCTTTGATTCAAACTCCATGATTCCCAGCTTGTGTCTAAAGTAGACATACTTCTCTCTTGTTAAAGCTTTAGTAAGAACATCAGCAAGTTGTTCATGAGTGCTGCAGTATTCAAGACTTATTTGCTTCTGTAAAACCATCTCCCTAATAAAATGGTACTTCAACTCAATATGCTTTGATCGACTGTGCATAACCGTATTCTTAGATAAATTGATTGTAGACTTGTTGTCACAATAAATTAGTGTCGGCTGGCTTTGATGAAAACCAAGATCCTCAAGAACCCTTCGGAGCCAAATGGCTTGACAAGCAGCTTCTGCAGCAGAGATATACTCTGCTTCTGTGCTGGACAATGCAACTGTATGCTGCTTCTTTGAACTCCAAGATACTGCACCACTACCAAGAGAAAAAATATATGCTGAGAGGCTTTTTCTATCATCAACACAGCTTGCCCAGTCGCTATCACTAAACCCCACCAGTTCAATACCTTCTGAACGTTTGTACATGTGCCAAAGTTTATTGTACTGCCCACGTATCTTAGAATTCTACGGGCTGCACCAAAATGTATCTTGGATGGCTTTTGCATGAACCTCGAAATTTGACTTACAGAATATGCTAAATCAGGCCTTGAATGAGTTAAGTAGATTAATCCTCCAACTAAGCTTCTATAAGCTTCCTCATTGACCTTATCAGCTCCATCATCTAAAAGAAGTTTTTCATTACAATTCATGGGTGTAATTTCTTCTTTGCAATGATTCATTCCAAACCGAGTCACCAAATCTCGAGCATATTTTTCTTGACACATAAAAATCCCATCTTTGGTTTGAGTTACTTCAAGACCCAAAAAATATTTCAGCAAACCCATGTCAGTCATTTCAAAATTCAGCTTCATCCCATGCTTGAACTCACTTATCAAACTGCTACACGAAGATGTACAAATGATATCATCCACATATAAGCACACATAAATTATATCACCTGACTTGTTTCGTTTGACATAAAGAGTAGGCTCATTGTTGCTTCTTTTGTAGCCATGCTCCAGAAAGTAACCATCGATCTTGGCATACCAGGCTCGAGGAGCCTGCTTTAAGCCATATAAGGCTTTGTTTAATTTGTATACCATCTCAGTCTTCCCCTGAACCACAAAGCCTTCTGGTTGCTCGACATAATTTTCTTCTGTTAGATCACCATTCAAGAACGCTGACTTCACATCCAGCTGATGTACGCACCATCCCATTTGAGCTGCAACTGCCAAGATCACCCGAATAGTTTCGAAACGTGCAACTGGAGCAAACGTCTCTTGAAAATCGATGCCGTGTTGTTGTGAGTAACCCTTGGCCACAAGCCTTGCTTTGTGCTTTACCACTTTACCATTTGCATCAACTTTGGTTTTGTATAACCACTTAACTCCAACCTTGTTTTTTCCAGGAGGCAATTCGACTAGCTGCCAAGTTTTATTTCTTTCAATTGCCTGCAATTCTGCATGCGTGGCTTCTTGCCATTTTTTAAGAATGGCAGCTTCGAGATATGTAGTAGGGTCAGTAACATTTAAAGCAAATTGACAAGAAGTAAATTCACCATCATCATCTGATAACCCTTCCCCACTATAATAATCTTTGAACCATGTGGGAGGTTTTGTCTTTCTTTTAAATGAATTGGTCACATGCGCAGAGTTATGGGGAGTAGTAGTCGGTACATGTGATGTGGATGGAACACAAAGAGATGGGGATGGCACATGTAAATCACTTTCATTGTCAGTAGCATGGAAAGCAAAAGTACTTGATTGACTTGTTGACTCTAGGTTGGTAGATAAGGTTTCATTGGGAATAGGTGTTTCATGTGTAGGAGGTGACTCAAGAGGAAAAGGGTCCACGGAAATATGGTCCTTATCTGCAGTAGCTTTATCATTTTTATTCCATTCCCACTTTAAGTCTTCAAGAAAAATTACATCCCTTTTTGTAGTAATTCTTTTTGAAATGGGATTGTATAATCGATACCCACTACTTTGGGTTGAGTATCCAATGAAAATACCTTTTTCTGACTTACTATCTAATTTTTTATTCAATTGGGAAGGTACCAAACCATAAGCAACATAACCAAATATTTTCATATGAGAGACAACAGGTTTCTTACCGGTCCATGCTTCAACAGGAGTCTTGTTGTTAAGTGCCTTAGTGGGTGATCGGTTGATGACATACACAGCTGTAGCAACGGCTTCTGCCCAGAGATAATTTGGAAGATCTTTATCTTGTAGCATGCTTCTGGTCAGATTCATAACGGTGCGGTTTTTTCGTTCAACTACACCGTTGTGTTGTGGAGTGTATGGAATAGTGAGTTCTCTTTTTATACCATTTTGCTCACAATAAGTATTGAATTCTTGTGAGCAAAATTCACCTCCCCTGTCTGATCTTAGCACTTTAATGTGGCAGCCACTTTCCTTCTCAACCATAGCTTTAAAAACCTTGAATTTCCCAAAAGCTTCATGCTTGTGTGACAAGAAATAGACCCAACACATCCTTGTTAGATCATCAATAAATAACAAGAAATAGAGACCATTACCCAGACTTGAAACCTGCATGGGTCCACACAGATCAGTGTGGATTAATTCTAATTTTTTCTTTGCACGCCATGATGATGCCTTGAATGGAAACCTTGCTTGTTTGCCGGTAATGCATGACTCGCAGGTCAAGGTTGAATTAATTTTGGGCAGACCTGACACCATCTCCTTGTCGTGTAACAGCTTCAAACCTTCAAAATGTAGGTGACCAAACCTGCAATGCCACCTAAAAGTGTCATCATCCACCTTGGTAAGGTGTGCATTAGCTGAAGTTATCCTTGTAGTATCAAGTACAAATGTATTGTTGCTGGCCACCATCACTTTCGTCATAATCTTTCCTGTCTTTTTGTGAATGATGAAACAACTATCATCATCAAAGATTATGGTATATCCTTTCTTCATAAGCTGCCCTACACTGAGAAGATTATATTCAAGTTTAGGTGAGTAATAAACATCATCTAAGAGCTTGTGCCCATTGTCACAAGTGTGGATCTTCACAGTCCCTCTCCCTTTTACGGGGATTTTCTTTTTATCACCTAAACGAACATTTAATTGGAAGGTTTCATCCAAGCTTGTGAAGCTGTCTTTGAGACCTGCCATATGATTAGAGCAACCTGAGTCAATAAACCACAAGTGGTTTGAAGTATCAGAAGTACCGGTATTTGCGACCAGCATGTATGATTCTTCCATAAATGGTGCTTCATCAAAGTGAGCCAGAAGTAGATGTGATTCTTCACTCTCAGCGGGTTCTTCTTTTTCTTCATTTTCAGCAACATCGACTTGAACTTCATCGTTGTACCAACAATCTTTCTTCAGATGACCATATTTGTTACATACATGACACTGAGGAACCTTACTTCTGTCGAGTCTTCCTCTATCCTCTTCCCCTTGAGGATCCTCGTCCACGACCTCTTCCACGTGAGGGTCTGTGTGATTCTTGAAACATTGGTAGAGCTTGCTCTTCTTGACGATCTGATATCTTGGGTGCTCTTTCTAGTGAAACCCGGCTGTTTATACGTTCCTCTTGAGACTGTAAAAGACCCATGAGTTTAACTGGGGTGATATCGGATAAATCGAATACCACTTCAATAGATGGGATCACGTAATCGAACTTAGGAGATAGACTCCTAAGCACTTTTTCCACCACTTTTTGATTAGTAATCTCTTCTCCATACGATCTTTGTTGCCCAACATTATCCATAACCCGTGAAAAGTAGTCACCAACAACTTCATCTTCCTTCATTGACATATTTTCAAAGGCTCTACGCAGCCCTTGTAGTTTCACGGATTGAACTTGTGAGCCTCCTTGAAACTCAACCTGAAGGATCTCCCACGTCTCTTTTGCAGTATCGGCTGCAGCAATTCTGGAAAATGAACTATCGTGCACTCCTTGCTGAATAATCGTCATAGCCTGAGCATCCCTTCGTTTGGCTTCTCTGTTGTCACTTGGCCTATCACTTGAAGCTGTTACACCTAGATACACCGTGTCCCATAGGTCTCGTGATCGTAGGATTGTTTTCATTCTAAGACTCCAATGTTCATAGCCCTCTCCTTTAAACACCGGGATGACAACGCCTGTCGAGTTTGAAGCAGTCGATTGCTCAGCCATTTGAGAGAAGGTGGGTGTCAAAGTTGTAACCTGGCTCTGATACCACAAATGTTGGTATATAAGCACAGATTGCAACAAATATCAAAAGAAGATAGAGAGACAAGCAATTGATACTGGGAAAACAGAACTCTTTTATTTAGCAATTGATAATTTTCAGTATACATACATGGAGAATACGAGACCTTTAAATAAGAAAATAACAGTGAGAAAAATCTGCAACAACCCTGCAGAATAGGTCAGGCTAACAAACTTAGCCGTTACCTCTTATTATTAAAAAAATAAATAAACAAACTCCACGTGCATACATGAATCCATCTAGGATTTGAATCATTCTTCATCATTTTTATCCTTAGACAATTGTGTAAGTTTCTTGATCTTTTTTGACACCTCGGTACTTTGTGGATTGTGATGTGACGCTATTCTAAAGGCATCCAATGCCTACATGATTATTAACATAAACTTATGAATCAACAACTTCAAATACTGAAAATAAAGATACCAAATACACTGAAGAAGAGTGTAAGTATACATCATCATATCGCTCCATGGCCTCTAACACACATCCTTTCCTGAAGTAACTCTGTCCATGAACAATTAAACTTTCTTCAGAATGAAATTTTGGATATACATAAATAATACCCACATATGAAAATTAAAAAATTAGTACCTTCTCCCAGCCAGGATTTAAAGATATTGTTGTTTCAGCATCGCTGAGTGCTTTTTGGAGCTTTAACAAGATTTAGAAATGCTGCAGCACGATTGCTAAAAAAAAATAAAATAAGCAGATTTAAGCAAAGTGAAAAAACTGACATAATATCAAAATCAAGATAACCAAAAGGCCATAGAACATATAAATATATAATGCTATCTGCCTATGAGACACCATTAACTTACTATGAGGGCGTTTGGATTGTCTTTTGAGGGATTACCTGATAATTACGTATACAAAACGCAAAAAAAATCAGAAGTCTGGGTAATCACATAAAAGTGTGATATCTGCTTTTTTCTAATAAACAAATCAGACTTTTGAAAAGGCATAGGAACTGCTTTTTGAAAACACAGTTTTGCAATGTTTAAAAAATGCTTACAAATTTTGGTTGCGGATAATCCCAAACACCCCTTATATAATGTTTAAAAAATTCTATGAGTTTTCTCAATCCTTCAAGATGGCCTCTATGCTAATTATATTTAAGATCTCTATTTCAATGTTTCTCTAACTGCAGTTTTTGCTCGTCCAGATAGTGAAACCTAGGCATTTAATATACACACAACTCTAAAATTCCACTGTATACTCCTTACAGCCTTATCCGCAACCAAATTTTGTTCTTTATACCATAGATATCATCAACTACAACCATAATGGCATAAGAAACTCAACTTGCATGACACAAGATTACACAGATATTTACAAATCAGCATTAAGTACTACTGTTAGCACACACACATAAGTTTTTTTGTATATGTATATGTAAACGTATAAATATACATACATGTTCGTGTGTTTTCTTGCATTCGTTTTGTTTGTGTGTTTTCTTTGTTTGTTTTTAATGGGTGTTGCTTGGTTTCTCTTGCATGCACATTAGGTGTTTGATGTTTTGTGTAAGTGAGTTGGAGATTTGTTTTTGTCAATGCTTTGTTGCTTTTTATGTTGTGCATGGTTTTGGTTTGCAGATCCTTTATCTGTAAAGTCATCCGTATCATATGGACTAGTGACTTGTAAAGGCTATAAATACGTTTATATACTAAAATTTTTGAATACAAGATAATAGCTATGCAAAAAGAAGTGAAATGTCTTTAATGGTAATTCACATGATATGTTCTTTTAGGTTACAGTTATACAAACGTTGAAGTTTACACTACTTGATGGAACTTTTAGTAATGTTTTTGGATCTTGAAGCTAAAATTTAGTTTGATGGTTTCTATGTTGCTGCTTTCAGGTACTAGATGCGTTAATTAGTCTTTTTTGCCGAACAAATATATCAGCAGATACTCTATGGGACGGAGGTTGGCTTCTGTGGCAATTGCTTCCTTATAGTGAGACTGAGTTTAACACTCGTCATCTTCAGTCCCTCAAGGTGAGCCAAATCTGTCTGTGTGTGTATACTTTGTCATGACTTGAGGCAAGAATGTTTGTTACAAGTGTATGCATCTTAAATGCTGCATTTTCTGTTTCTTACCCAGTCAAGTTGTAATTTAGATGATGAAATAAGTTATACAGCCCTACAAGTCCTTGTAGTTTGTTACAAGTGTATGCTTCTGTGATGCTGCATTTTCTGTCTCTTACCTTGTCAAGTTGTAAATTGGTTCGAGAAATAGGATATACACCCCTAAAAGTTTTGGTGGTTTGAATACAATAAGTACAGGTGGCGTTCTAGAACCAAGTATGGATGAGGTTTGTGCATGTATAGGAGCCATGTTCGTGTGCAATGTTCAGTGTGGTTTTGTTTTTTGTAGTGTCATATTGTGATGCGGTTTGGGGTTGTATATGGGTTTGTAAAGGGTTTAAACCATTAGTGAGATTTTAATGTTATTATCAAACTGAAATAGTGACGTTTAATGAGTTGGTTTTTATGGGTTTTTTAATGCAGGTTTGAGTGATAAATGAGTTTGTAATCTTTTTAACTGCATTAATTTAGCTCTTCGTAGGGTGCTATGGTAGACAGTGGGTATATTACAATTTTGGTCTTGGATTTAGTATATATATATATATATATATATATATATATATATATATATATATATATATATATATATATATATATATATATATATATATATATATATATATATATATATTTGGTCTTAAAGGAATAGTTTTTCAGTTTTGGTCTTTTTGATGTTTTATAAAGTGTTTTATTTCTGAATTGTTATAACAGTTTAATTTTTTTTAAATGAGGATTTTGCCTTTGCAATTTTGGTTTTTTGGATGTTTTGTAAAGAGTTTTATTTGTGTACTGTTATGGAAGCTTACCTTTTGTGAAATGAGGATTTTGCCCTTGGACCAATACTAAAGAAAACAGTATCACTGAGTAAAATTGTAGTTGTTGTTAATTTTGTTGTTGGGGTATTTTCTTATACAGTGGTTAGATTGTTGTTGGCATATGTTTCAGTTGGAATATTTGTATTGCAGTTTTTATTTGTTTAAAATAAGTGTGATTGATGTAGATTTTTTGTTCTCTGTTGCAGGTGTTGGTATATGTTTGGTAGTTTTTGGAGCAGCTTGGTTGGTTTTGCATGCTTGGTGACTTTTAGGGAAGGTTAGTGGTGTTCTTTTTTTGTGTTTTTTGTGTTTGTTTTTTTGTTGTTGTGTGGGTGTTTAGTTGATTTTTCTTATGTTTCGTCCGTGGTCTTCTAATGTTTCGGTTGCGTCTGAGGTTGGTGAGGGTTTTGCGTCGTCTGCTACTCCTAGGCGTCGTAGGCAACGTAGGAGTGTAGTACCTCCTGTTTTTGATTGTGGTGATGCAGATTATGTTTGTCGTCTCTGTTCTGCTTTGTTTTGGCATGATGAGCGTGTTCTTCGGTTGTCACGTGTGGGGGATTTTGTTTATGGTCAGTGTTGTAAGAATGGTGCTGTTGTGTTACCATTTCCTTTGCAGCCTCCATCTAATATTATGTCGTTGTATCAAGATCGGCATTTTTCTGATAATATTAGGGTGTATAATTCAATGTTTTCGATGACTTCTTTTGGTGCGAGGGTGGATAGTAGTGTTAATACTGGTCGTGGGCCTTATACGTTTAAAGTGTCTATCTCAGGTTTCTCATTGGATAGGGTCACTTTGTCCTCAATCTTTAGAAAAACCATGTTTCTTACAACTGTATGTGTATGATGTTGAAAATGAAGTTCGTAACAGGTTGGAGTTTTATCGTGATTATGAAGATAATGTTTCTTTAAGGGCTGATATTGTTTCTGTTCTTAGTCAGACATTGGCTTTGCATAATGAATATGTTAGGACGTTTCGAAAGGCTTCTGAAATTGCGGGTGAAAATAATTTGGTTGAGTACTCTGTTAGGCTTTACAACAATGTTGCTGATAATCGTTATGGTCCTCCATCACCTGGAACGTTAGGTGCTATTGTTGTTGGTGATGATCCGAATGCCTCTCAGTATGACATTGTAGTTCGTTCTAATTTTGGTACGCCACATCGCATTAGCAATTTGCATCGTTCTTATATGGCTTTGCACTATCCATTGTTGTTTCCTTTTGGTGAAAGTGGTTGGTCGCTTTCCCTTAGGCTGAGAGAAAATGGAATCGAGGGGAATAAGCTGTTAACTGTTAGTATGTTTTATAGTTATTTGATACATGATCGTTTTGGCGTGTATACGCTGTTGTTGCATGGTGGTAGGCTTTACCAATAGTTTCTAGTAGATGCATACTTGTGTGTTGAGCACAATAGGTTGGAATATATACGTAGACATCAGAATCAGTTGAGGTCGGAGTATATTAAGGGCGTGTATGATGCTATTTCTAGGGGTGATTCAGAGGGTCGTTCTATTGGGAAGCACATTTTCTTGCCTGCTACCTTTATTGGAAGTCCGCGTTACATGTATAAGCATTACCAAGATGCTTTAGCTTTGTGTAGGGTTTATGGAAATCCTCAGTACTTTATTACTTTTACGTGTAATGTGCGGTGGCCTGAGGTAGGTAGGTTTATGGACACACATGGCATGGGGCAAGCGCAAAATAGACCAGATATTATAGCTCGGATTTTCCAAATGAAGGTGTCACATTTCATAAAGTTTTTGAAGGAAGATAAAACTTTTGGTGATGTTGCTGCATGTAAGTATTTTGTTATTTCTTTGCTTTTTTTAATAGTGTTTAGGTGATCTGTGTTCTTATTGTTTGTGTTCTTTATTTTTGCAGATTTATATGCGATCGAGTTCCAAAAAAGGGGTTTGCCGCATTGTCACACGCTTCTTTGGGTTGCTGGTGCCTCGAAGATTAAAGACCCTGCCGATGTTGACAAATATACAACTGCTGAGCTTCCTGATCCGGTTAAGGAGCCAGGTTTGTATTCCACCGTTACGAGTTGTATGCTTCATGGCCCGTGTGGTTTAATGAATGCAACGGCACCGTGCATGCGTGATGGCAAATGTAAGAAAAGGTTTCCAAAACCATTTTGCCAAAGTACGTTTTTTTGATAAGGATGGGTATGCACATTACAAGAGAACGGATTCTGCATCTCATTCCTTAAGTACTAGTGTTCAAATGCATAATGGTCATGTAGTTCCGTATAACAAGAGATTATGCAGTCGCTTTGATGCCCATATCAATGTTGAGTACTGCGGGTGGAATATGATGATCAAATATTTGTTTAAATATATTTCAAAAGGTGTGGAGCGAGTTAGTTTCACCATTCATAGGGCGGAGGCTTCTGCAAGTGATGATGTTGCATCTACTTCGGAACCTGTTGATGAGATTAACAATTTTGTAGACGGTAGGTTTATTTGTTCGCATGAAGCGGCGTGGCGCCTTCTAAACTTTTCGATACATGAACGCCATCCTGCTGTTCAGTTGTTAGCTGTACATCTAGAAGATATGCAAAGCACAACATTTGATGATAATTTTCATTTAAATGAAGTTGTTAATCGGCCAGCTTTTGGGAAGACTACTCTTACTAAATGGTTGGTGAATAACCGTTGGGATGTTGATGGTAGAGGTTTGACATACGCATAATATACTACATTGTACTGGTGGGATGCGTCTTCAAAAGATTAGGTGTATAGAAGTCGTAATTCGGTTCCTGCTGTTGGTCGGCTTGTGTATGTTCATCCTACTGCCGGAGAATTATTCTACTTACGCATGCTTTTAAACCATCAAAAGGGTTGTCAATTTTTTTCAGAAATCCGAACTGTTGGGGAAATTGTATATCCATCTTTTCGGCTTGCGTGTGAAGCTCTTGGCCTTATTGGAGATGATAGAGAATGGCTCTCTGCTTTCAGAGATGCGGCTTATTGGGCGTCCGCTTCTGAATTGCGATCCCTTTTTTGCCATTTGTTGCTTTTTTGTGAAGTTAGCAACCCTTCAGATATTTGGGAACATGCTTGGGCAAAGATGGGTGATGATATTGTACGTATATTGGAAAGTACGGCAAGTACAAGTTCGTTTGTTGTTACTGAACAGATATTAAAAGAGCACATTTTATTGGAACTAGAAAAGTTATTAAACGCAGCTACACCATCGAAGTCGTTATTAGATTTTCGTTTGCCAATGCCTTCGCGAAGTTTGTTTGCATTTCTAAGGAATAGGTTGTTGTCGGAAGAGACAACATTTGATGTTTTGCAATTGCAACAACAACATGCACAAATGGTTAGTAAACTGAATTCGGATCAGTTGCGAGTTTACAACAAAGTTCGGGATGATTTTAATCTTTCTAAACAGACATTGTTGTTCGTTTACGGCCATGGAGGAACTGGGAAATCGTTTTTGTGGGCGACAATTCTTGCGTACTTCAGATCTGTAGGGAAGATTATACTTGCTGTTGCAGCTTCTGGAATTGCATTGCTTTTATTACCGAATGGCAGGACTGCTCACTCACGGTTTGACATTCCCATGGACCTGACAGATATATCGATGTGCAACATCAAAAACAGGAGTCAAATGTCCGAGCTTTTGTGTCAAACATCGATTGTCATTTGGGATGAAGCTACTATGACAGAGCGTCGATGTTTCGAATGTGTTGATCGATCCTTTAGGGACATTTTAGGAAATAAAGATGCCCCTTTTGGTGGAGTGTCTATGCTGCTAGGTGGGGACTTTAGACAGACTTTACCGATAAAACGTAGAGCTTCTAATCGTACGATAATGGCTGCTACTTTACCTAATTCATACCTTTGGGCACACTTCAGCTTATACAAGCTAAAATATAATATGCGACTGTCTGCAGAGGCTTCAAACTCATCAGTTATATCTGAGTCTGCCCAATTTGCATCATGGCTTCTTGATGTGGGTAATGGTTTGGTAGGTTCTGCAGATCCTCAAAGTCCTCAGTCCAGTTCAATAGTTCAAGTTCCCAATCAGTTCCTTATTATGCATGCTGACCAACCATTGTTACATCTGATAAATTTTGTTTATGATGCAAAGGTTCTTCATAATCCCTCTTCACAATCTCTTTGTAGCAGAGCTATTGTCTGTCCCAAAAATGACACAACACGTGATATTAACATGATGGTTTTGGAAATGGCACCAGGTGACACAGTGTGTTATTCCAGTACAGATTCAATCACTTCTCATACACATCGGATGTCAGACTTTGAATTGTTGTATCCCCAAGAATACCTAAATAGCCTAAATATCTCCGGTTTGCCCACACACGAATTACATCTAAAAAAAATGCTCCTATCCTTTTGTTGAGGAATATTAATAAAAAAGACGGGCTGTGCAACGGAACGAGGCTTGTAGTTACTAATTTATTTCATTCGTTAATAGAAGCAACAATTATGACAGGAACATCGATTGGAAAGCGTGTGCACATTCCTAGAATAAAGTTTATTCATAAAGATCCTGAGCTTCTATTCGTGTTCATTAGAAAACAATTTCCATGCAGATTGTGCTATGCTATGACCATTAATAAGAGTCAAGGCCAATCGTTGCAAAAGATCAGAGTTTACTTACCAACTGTTGTGTTTAGCCACGGGCAGCTATATGTTGCACTATCGAGAGCAACTTCACCATCTTCTCTTAAAATTTTGATTATTGATGAAAACGGAAATCCGAGTAAATACACAAAAAATATAGTTTTCAAAGATCTTCTTAAACATATAGATGATTTAGAAATACATCAATGAAACTAAACAGATATTTCTTTATGTATAGAATTATAGACATAGCATTACGTTATACGTTAGTGTAAATGATTTCATTCACACTGTACAAACATGGATAATATATTTTTTATAGCTACAGATGGCCTCCATATCTGAATTGAAGTACGGATGTAGCGGGACAGCACTTCAGATTCGTATCCTCTGCAAATGGAAACCTCACTATAGAGAATTTGAAACTTGGTACTTGGTTGTCGATTAAAATGTAAGCTTTCCTATCAAACTTTGTTGTACATGTTCTCACTGTTAACATCTAATTCAACAACAATATAACATGAATAGGGTGACGCAATTGCCATTCTTGGTGAAAATTCCGGACATAAATTAAGGTTGCATCTCTTTAAATGTTATGAGATTGAGAAATATTCGTGTTCTAAAACACCACGTCATCAGCGCATCTTGAAAAATCCTATCAATCTAAACCTTGGACCTGCTTCAAAAATCACTCCTATAGAAGATACAAATGCTCTTCCGAGATTATGGTTCACTTTGTTAGTACGCAAGGTTTGTATGGATTCATTGACGACACTGAATACTACCCAGGTATATACAACAAAAACGTTATATGTCTTCATATGTCTAACATTCTGTTTACAAACCTCTAATACTAAAATTTCTTCTTGCAGATGTTGTTGGGCACTATAAAAAGAAGACACCTTCAACCAAAAGAAACGGGGAACCATTGTTATACTTGACCTTAACTGATCACACGTATAAACTCCTTTTAATACGCATATCTTCCAATACTATGTTCTGAATTAATATAATTCAAATGCTTATATATACAGGGGTGAAGAACTTATCGCAACCTTTTGGAAAGAATGCATTCAAAATGCAGAAAAATTCAATCAGAGCTTAATGACTGCTGCCACACCTGGAGCACATATAGCGATAACAAATGTCAAGCCAACAATTTACGGAGGTTTAAAACATCTTATACACATCCAAATTGTACAGATCTTTTAATATCAGAAGCATAACCACCTGTTTATGTTTTGCTAAATAGAATTCATATAACAATTCGCCACAGCTTCAGTTTGCATGTGTACCTAGACGACGGGACCGAAACCATGAAGGCCATGCTGACTGATGGTTTCATGAAGAAATTATCCGGGACTAGATGCGAAAAATTGGTCCTAATAGATGGATATGACAAGCGCAAAATCATCCCCACAGAATTGGAACAACACAAAACAAAAGTCCTTAAATTCCATTTGGAAATGTCTAAAAAGTCGCACCCGAACAAAATTAACTTCGTTGTTGTTGATCTACAAGAAGAACCCCTGCCTGAAAGCCCGAATACCACATCCACAGCAGCAAAAAAACATACCCTCTCCATTACATCCGTAACAACAACCCCAACTCCAGTAGGACAACCCTCTACACCAACCACCAACACCCCTGAAAAAACAAAATCACCACCATCTACAACTCAGAAAAAACCACATTTGGCTGCAGCAAAACGCCTGACGTATGAAGCTTCAGGTATACAATTACACTTAAAACTATCTACAAAAATATAGAGTTATAACACAGATTTTTGTTGTAGGTGATATCGACGTTATCAACCCAACCAAACGAAGCAGGTACAAGGATTGAGGAGAACTAAGTGAAATGATCTTTTGATGAAGCAATAGGTGCTCAAAATCTTTTGTGTGGGACGAAATTGACAACACAAGCCTTCACCTCTTTTGTAAACCCTAAGCATATGGAACAAACTCTATAGAGATTCCATACAAGTTACAATGTGTTGAACACAACTTATGTACCCACTTCTCAAGTGTAAAACTTTTGATAAAGTATGTGATGCATAATATTAGTGTCATAGTAAATAAGGATCACTGTCAATATGGTTTACCTACAACCAACATAAACATAACCCATTACAGTCATGAAGCAACTATTATTAAAGTTTTACCAAATCGTTCTTCGCAACAAGAATAATCAGACCAAAAATCTGGGAGGCCTACAAAGTGTAATATAAAACCCTCACCAACACCGCAACCGGCAAAAAGCTTGAAGAAAGAATCAACAAACACTTACTAAGGCCAAAACCACTTGTTGTCCTACTAGACCACTACTTCCCAGGAACAAAAGTCGATGTGTACTCAAGCGGCGCTTGGTGGATCGGGAAAGTCATCTCATGAAGCAATGCGTTCTACAACATTGACTTTGAACAATATGATGCAACAAATCCATACCCATTTGAAGACCTACGAATTCATCAAAAATGGAAAGAAAAAAAGAACTCTTCGAAATCCACCATCGGAAGAATCTTCATCCACCACGACTAGAAGAAATCCAGCCTTTCACATAACGAGAATTACATGACCACCGTGCGGAGCACGGGCTTCAACTAGTTATATATTAAAAAGTATAAAAGAAAAACAAAAGCCATATAAAGTCAATTATTTGAATATAATAATAATTTTTAAAACCTAAATACACAATGGAGAAAAAAGAAAATGAATTACCGCAAAAAGTTAATAAAGAAAAATAAAAGGAAAAAAACTGAATTAAAACAAAAAAATAGGCTTTATGGGGCTTCGAAATAGTGACATGGGATTTAAAAAAGAAGGGCCTAGCCACCCGGGCCATCTCACAATTGTTAAAAAGTTGCTTTATCAAATATTTATTATATATACTGTTTTTTCCTGTAAATTGTATGGATACATAATGATATACTATGTGTAACGAGTGTGGGTATTTGTTATATGGAAGGTTTGTTTTTTCAATGGCAAATGGCATTACAACTGACAAGCATTTATTTTTGTATGTATTCTTTAAAAATCTGAGTAGATTACTTACTTTTATACATGTTTATTTTTAAGGGTATATTTATGTGCTTTTGGACTTGATTATAATATCCATTATCTTACTTTTAGATATAAATGTATTAAAAGATTTATAAATTATATATTTGATAAAAATAATTTTGTTGTTATTTTTTTACAGGTGCGCAAGGGAAAACATCTTCTTTAAGGTAATTTTTTGTTAATTAATTTGTTAGTTTACTTTGAAAATGTGTTTTTTCCTTGAACATGAGAGATGCTATATCTTAATGTAATAGGAGTTTTGTTTTTTCAATTTGGTTTAATAGTAAAATCTGGATTGTACACTATTATATTATAAGTATGCAAGTTAGAATAATATTTAGGGCAAACTGCATCATAATACAACGAACTTTTACTAAGCTACCAATGTATGCAACGAACTTTAAAATTTTTAAAAAAATACAACAAACCCTCTTTTATCTCCCAATGTATGCAAGCTACCGGTAGAAAAAGGTTATCAACTGGTTAATTTGAATTTTTTTTATTTTTTGATTTTTTTTATTGAATATATGAAGATGCTTTGAATGTTTGAAGATAGCTTTGAATATGTGAAGGAAATCCTTCCATTCATCTCCCTTGGTCAAACAAACCTCCACCAACAATACATCCCCACTGTTTTTCTCTCCTTCAAACCACCGATGCATCCTTTGCCTTCAAAATCGCCACCACCGCCGTATTCAAAGAACCACCTCCGTTTTCGCCGTATTCAAAGAACCACCACCGCCTCCGCTGCACCGTCGCCGTACTCGAAGAACCACCGCCACTGTCATTTTTTTCTTCAAAGAACCACCACCGCCGCTGTCACCTCCGTTTAGATCCGCTGCCGCCGTACTCAAAGAACCACCGCCGCCGTCGCTGTACTTAAAGAGCAACCGGCGCTGTCGTTTTTTTCTTCAAAGATCAACCACCGCCACATAGCGTTCGAGATCAGATCTGAGACTTTATGGTTTCTTGCGTCAAAACCACTACAACCGCCGCCGTTCTTGAGATTAGGGTTTCTTGCGTAGCCTACCACACAATCGCCGCCGTTCTTTGGGTAACCACCGTAGCTTTCTTGTTCAAGGGTTTAATTTTCTTCATCTTCAGATCTAGTAGTCGATGATTTAAGTTTTATTTTTTCTTCCTCTTAGTTACGATTTAGGTTTTCATTATTTGGGGTTTATTTTCAGATTTACAAACCCATGATTTAAAGTTTTCTATTGTTCTTCATCTTCAGATCTATTAATTATGATTTCGATTTCATGAGTTGTTATTATGAGTTGTTGGATAAATGTTCTTCATCTAGCTAAAGTATCTATTATTCTTCATAAATTATCAAAGTAGGATTTCTGGATTCAAAGGCATGAATCATGAAGATGAACACTCATAAGTCCTCAAGAACAACTAATTAAAAAATAAAAAAATAGAAAAATAAAATAAAATGACTGGTAACCGGTTGTTCAGGTTGCGTTTTGCATATAATGGGGTGAATAAGAAAGTTTGTTGTATTTTTTTTAAAATTTTAAAGTTCGTTGCATACATTGGCAGCTTAGTAAAAGTTCGTTGTATTATGGTGCAGTTTGCTCTAATATTTAGTGTTAGCCTACCAAGAGTTATTAATTTGAGGTTGTTTCTAACTTTTAATATGATTTTTAGGAAAACAATAGTCATTACATTTTAAATTTTAATTTTATTGATAAAAATTAACTAAACTGAAAAAATTATAAGTTTCAATTATAATATTTATAAAAACAGTTTATTAAGTTATTCTAAATATACGTATTATAAATTTTGTTTCTTTAAGATCGATGTTCAATAAACTTTTAATATAAAACCTACAAAAAACAATTTTTTGGGGAAACATATTATATTAAATTGTTTTAAATCAATGAAACAACATAAAATTAATTGAGAGTCCCTTGTTTAAAGCCAGCTATAAAGAAAGATTTAATAGTATTATATTTTATTTTACATTTTAACTTTTTTATTTTTAAAATTCATTATCAATTAATTATGTTACTAATAATTTAGTAAATATATAAAAATTATAATTACCAGTTGAAGTATTGTTAATATATACCTTCCCCAGAAAAAACTCACTATCTTCCCCCCACCATCGCCAAACCGAAACTTCCTACACAAATCTGAAATCTTAAGTAAACAAATATAAAGATCGATGATAAACAAAAATCAAGAACCAAAAGCAAAAACCTAGAACATGAAATCAATGGCTACACAAGAATCTTTTATGGCTACACAAATCAAGAACAATAAATCTATGGTTACACAGATCTGAAATCTTAAAGAATCCCAATCGATGATTTTCAAGAAACAAGAACAACCACTAAATTTATAAATATTTTAGTATGATTTAAAACTAAGGAAAAAAACAAGAATAAGGGTATAATAGTCTTTTTAAGTGAAAACCTAAGGATGTTTTGGTCTTTTCACTTGCATAAAGGACTATAGGTGTTACAAAATTAAAACCATAGTGACTACCGGTGTAATAAATGAAGTTTAAGAATTGGTAATGTAATTAGTAGTAAACTACAACGACTAAACACGTAATTAACTCATTAATAATTGAAGAGAAGATTTTTATTAGTCGTAAGAGAGTGATTTGGCATTGATGCGTGTATTATGCTGTATTTTCTCAAATGTTTAAGGATGTAATGATGGCGGCAATGTGGGTTAAGGTTTTGGTTTGTTTCTTACATGAGTTAAGAATATCGGTCAAGTTATGGTAAACATATACATCAAGATATAGGCTCTTTATTTTGAATCGTTTAATTTCATTTAAGTGTAAGATTTAAATATAAGACTTTATTAGTCGTAAGAGAGTGACTCGGCATTGATGCGTGTATTATGTTGTATTTTCTCAAAGGTTTAAAGATGTGATGATGGTGGCAATGTGGGGAAGGGTGTTGGTTTGTTTCTTACGTGAGTTAAGAATGCCGGTCGAGTTATGATAACCATATACATCAAGATATAGGCTCTTTATTTTGAATTTTTCAATTTCATTTAAGTGTATGATTTAAAATCCGCCGCAATGCGCGGGTCCAAAAACCTTTGTAGAAACTAGAGGGGGGGTGAATATGTTTCTAGACGATTCATCGAAATTTCTTCCATTTAATTCAACACAATTAAATTGCAAGTAATAAAAGTTTCAAGGATAGAGAGAATAACACCGGATATATAGTGGTTCGGTTGAATACTAACTTCAACCTACGTCCACTCCTTGGTCTTCTACCAAGAGTTGTCTTCACTAAGAACGTCTCTCTTGTTCGGAAGAGATCACTGTTACACAACGTTTCACTATCAAGGAAGTGATCACCTATTCGTCTCACTTATCTAGGAAGTGATTACCTTAGAAAAACGTCTCACTAAAACATTGGTAGTGATCACCATCAGCTTCTATTACAAATGATTGAATGATTTAGATTGAATGCTTGAGAAGAACTAGCTTTGCACTTTGCTTGAATTCTTGATCTTGATTCTTGTTCTTCAATGGTTGAAGATGAATAATAATTGAGAGCACAATGATCAAGTATTTCTGGAGTGTTTTTGAGTATTTTGAATATCAAAGCTTGAATGAAAGAGAGGCTTAAGTGTTGATTAAATAACACAAAGATGGGTCTGGCCAGGAGCCTCACGGCTGGGGCCACGGCTGGCCGTGGGCCCGACCATGGGAGCCCAGCTCAGCTCCTCTTTGTCCTTTTGCATTATATCCGTTGTAATCTTGATTTAATCCCTATTTCTTTTATGTAGATCTGTCATAAAGCCTCTTAAGTGTCATATGTAACCCATGCCAAGATGGGAGGGTTTTGTAAACAATCCAAAAGCTTCCAAGTCCATGTCTTGTGTCATAGGTACCCATCATGGTGTCATTGATGCATGTGATGATCAATTTGACATATGAATTAACTCTTGCAAGTTTATATAATTACTTTGATTTTTTATACAACATAAGGTTTAATATATAAACTTGTATTTATCAAAATAATGTTTTATATATAATTAATATTCTTAAAAGTAATATGTAAACTTTAAATTGTTTTGACAAAACTTTGTTATTTGTATTTGTACAAGACTTGGTAAATATCATTTATATGTTTGAATAAAACACTTTGAATATATAAATGATGTATATAAATATTTGTAAAAGACTTGAACTTAAAACAATCTTTTTGAATATACATACAATTTGATTTTACGTTTGAATACGTATTTGTTTTTATAAAATCAATGTGTATGTATTTATATTATACATTGTTATTATCAAAATATATAAAAATATATTTTATAAAAATATTTAAATTTTATTGCATTAACAACCTTCTTCAAACAACAAATACAAAACAGAGAAAGAACCAACAACAGTTGTGAAAAAACAAACAGAGACAAAGAAATACTCAAACAAAGAGAGATACTTAGAGAGAGAGAGAAACATATGTATATGTCTCTATATGTATACACGCATATATGTATTCCCTTAACATATACACCAATATCTTTCACGTCTTGCGCTCGTACATACAAACATATGTATATGTCTCTATATGTATACACATGTATATACAAGTATGCACGAATACGTATACGACTACATGTATAGAATCTTGTAATAGACAATTATATAGCAAAACACTTCTTTTATGAGATTATGTATAAAGATATCGCAAAAAGGGATCATAGCTTTGAAAATTAGAACCGTCCGTCGGAAATCCGTCGGAAATTTCCGACGGCTTTGCGACGGATTTCCGACAGTGTTTCTTTAAAATCATTTATATCGATAGTTTTCTTCGTATACAATCGTACATATACACATATATACACAAGTACATTTATTACATTTAAAAATGCACTTAAATCTAAAGTTTCATACTCATAAACACACGAACATGTATGTATCTTTATACGTTTACATATACATATACAAAAAAACTTGTGACACGTGGTATACATATATGCATATCATGACTTGAAAAATGATATTTATAAGTAAAAACTATTCTTTTTTGAGAATATATATAAAGATATAAAAAACGATCATAACTTTGAAAATCTTCAAAAATTAGAACCCTCTGTCGGAAATCCGTCGGAAATTTCTGACGGATTTGCGACGAATTTCCGACAGTGTTTCTTTAAAATCATTTATATCGATAATTTTCTTCGTATACAATCGTACATATACACAAATATAAAAAAATACATGTATTACATTTAAAATATGTACTTAAATCCAAAATTGCATACTCATAAATACGCGAACATGTATGTATCTCTATATACGTGTACATATACATATACATAAAACATAATGACACGTACTATACGTGTATGTAAATCATGAGTCAAAAAATGACATTTATAAGAAAAAACACTTCTATTATGAGAATATGTATAAATATATCGCAAAAAACGATCATAACCTTTAAAATATACGAAAATTAGAACTGTCCGTCGAAAATCCGTAGGAAATTTTCGACGGATTTAAGACAAATTTCCGACGGTGCTTCTTTAAAATCATTTATATTGATAGTTTTCTTCGTATACAATCGTACATATACATATATATACACAAGTACATGTATTACCTTTTAAATATGTACTTAAATCTAAAGTTGCATACTATAAAACACATGAACATGTATGTATCTTTATACGTTTACATATACATATACACAAACTCGTGACACGTGGTATACATATATGCATATCATGAGTAGAAAAATGATATTTATAAGTAAAAACACTTCTTTTACCAGAACATGTCTAAAAGTATCGCAAAAAATGATCATAACTTTGAAAATCTTCGAAATTAGAACTGTCCGTCGGAAATCCGTCGGACATTTCCGACAGATTTACGACAGTGCTTCTTTAAGAGCATTTATATTAGTTTTTTCTTCGTATATAATTGCACATATAAACACGTATACACATGTACATGAATTAATTTTAAAATATATACTTAAGTTCAAAATTGTATACTATAAAACATGCACACATGTATGTATCGCAATACGTGTATACTTATATAAATAAAACATAGCGGCACGTAGTATACGTTTACACACACACAAACACACACACACACACACACACACACACACATATATATATATATATATATATATATATATATATAATGAGTCAAAAATTGACATTTATTGGTCCTGAATGGATACTACAACAACAAATGTTTGTAGAAGGGGGGGGGGGGTTGAATACAAACTTTAGCAAATAAAAATTTAAGTGACACACGGTTTACTTTTATATAATTCTTATTGATGTAAATCAAGAATTACATTAACTAGATGCGGAAAATCTAAGTTCAATAAAAGGTGACAACTAAATTTGTCTAACACATAGACTATGCTAATCTTGTCTAAGATGTTCAACACATGAACAAGTTTGTTACACTGAAAGTAAAATGCTAACTCTTCTAATTCTCAACAGATGAGATTTCAGTGTTCAACTCTATCTATTCGCATACTTAGCATGTTTCCATGCATGAGTATATATAAGCAAAGTGGTGTCCGGGTTGATGAAGAGAGAAGGAGACAAAGGTACTTGGTTTAATAATATTATAATAGATAAAGTTAGTGGGTGAGAGGTAAGTTAACTTTACAAGCAAAGTGTGTAAAGTAACCATATTTTTCAGTAAGAAGTTTACCCACTATCTATTATCATATTATTAAAGTACTACCTCTATGTCTCGGGAGAGTAAACTTCTCTTTCCATGGTTTTACTTTTATCAACACCATGCTTTCTGAAGATTTGACTTTACTAAGTATAGAAATGCTAGCCATACCTAGTTGAAGCATCATATCTTAGAGATCTTCTCTTCAAGAGTATCTTTCTCCTTTTCCAGGGGATAAAGATCTATCCTTTTTGTTTCTTTGTAGATACAAAAAGTGCTAAGTACTTTTACAAAGAAAGATCTAAGGCATAATAAGAACAACACATGTTCTGCCTTTGACTAAAGAGAATATTACATAGAAAAGCTATTAACTGAGATATAGAATAATAACTCAGCTAACAGACACTGAACTGCAAATGTAATTTTGCTCAGCTAAGGATAAATGTGAAAGACTCAGCTAACTAGATTTGCTCAGCTGATCGAATTGCTCAGCTTATAACACAAATCAACGTATAGCTAATAAACTGATCAAACTAAACTTTCAGCTGATCTCAAGGGCTCAGCTAATCGTTTGAGTATGATCAACTTATGAAGAAAAGATTGGATAAGTGGTAAATACCTTATCTGACAGATGGGAGGCATCAGCTGATCAATGTGATTGTGTCAGCTGATCCTTGATAGCTCAGCTGATCTTGAAACTTTCCTCAGCTGATGGTTTTGATCAGCTGATCCATTGTAGATCCTCAGCTGATGCTTCTTGACTGATCTTTTCCTCTCAGCTGATCTTCTTGAAGCTTGTCTTTTAGCTGATACTCAGTGTTCAGCTGACACTTGTTTTCTTCAGCTGACACTTCTTACTTACAATTTTCTTTAAGTCTATCATGAAAAACAACACATGTTTTTCATTTATCTAAGTCTAAACTGAATAAGTGGTTTTGTTAACATCAAATCCTATTTTAATTAATAGACAGGTTTGATTTAGGTTTGATATTGCTATCTCCCCAACAATCTCCCCCTATTTGATGATGACAAAACCTTATCTTGTTTAAGAAGAATCAGTTTGACTAGGATTTGTAAAGATAAAACTTTTAAGTGCAATTTGGTTGCCTAGTTATCTGTTTTTGGTAACTCTTTAATATATGTTCCCTGATATTCTGTTTTTGGGAATCTTTTCATTTATGAAGTACCAAAGTTCTGTTTTTTGTGGTATCTTTTCTATCCTTTTTCTGTTTTTAGGATTTTTGATTTTATATATTTACACTAGGTGAGCTATCTACTAAGATACATCTATACTTGCAATTTAGCTAAGTAGTCCATGATCAAAGTTTCAAGCTTGATTATAAAATAAATATTTACAGAGGAGTTTGTACAGAGTAATCTAACTAAGAGTTAAACTAAGTACAGAAGTTGAACTATTCTAGAAATGGAAAATACAACTATTCTAGTTATGAAGTGTGGTCTTCATTCCCACCAGGGTTCTTCTTTGACTTCAAGAGTTCTGATCTGTGGATTTTTAGCTAGAAGTTAATCAGCTCTTGATCTTATCAATTTTCAAAGTGCTCATTTCCTGTCAAATCTCTAGTAGCTATTGCAGCATGAAATATCAGTTCTTTTTGAGCTTTCCCTATCTCAGATTCTCTCAAATATCTCCACATACCAGCTCTGTTCATGAAGAACATTCCTCTTTCAGGTTCAGTTATATACCTGAACATTTCAGGATGAGTATTGGGAGGAAGAACAGTATTCAGATTCTCATAAGCAGGAAGATAGGGATGATCAGGATTGAGAATAATTTGTTCAGCAGCAATAAAGGCTTTTGAAGTCTTCTTGAATGCATCCTCAATTGCTTGAACATGAGCAACGAATTGATCATGAGTGAAGAGTCTATGATATACTGACATTCGGATCCAGTACTCAAACTTTCCCATGAATCTTTGAACAATCTCACTTTTGGACTTTAGGAGATGGTACAGGATCTCAATCATCTCAAAGAAGGAGAGCAGTTTGCAATGATGTAGATAAGTATCTTCATAAGTTTTTCTTTCATCTCTTCTCACTACTCTAAGATAAGGACCTTCATCTGTACCTTTGTAAGGAGTAACCCTTGAAATGATGTATGCACATCTTCTATTCACCAAGTTTTCTCTATTTTCCAAGAACTCCTTGGATTGCCTTTCAGTTTGCTGAGTAGTGCTTCCAAAGTTAAAGTTGAGCAAAGCTTGAATGGCTTCCTTGTGAGTCTTTCCTCTTTTAAGTACTTTCTTGGTGGAAGGGTCATCTTGCTGTGGTGCAGCTTGTACTTGATGTGTTTGAGAGGACAGCATGATTAGTTCTTCTTCTTGTAACTCTCTTAGTTCATCATCAGTAACACCAATAATTGCAGCAAGATCTTCAGGAGTAATGAAATCCTGATGTCTTTCCTTGGTTTTCAATACTTCTTCAATAGATGTACCAAGTGCAGCAGCTAGTTCACTAATCTCTCTGAGACTCTGATCTTCTTTATGAAGTTCTTCCTCTTTTCTTTCTTCAGCTTCAATCTCTTCAGCAAACATGATTTTCTTTCCTTTTCTCCTTGATGTACTGCTGGGAGTTGGTTGACTTGATTGAGCTAGAGAGGAAGCTTGGACTGTTGGAGCTGATGTTGAGAGACTCTGCTTTTTCAAGTTGAGCAGAGAGGACAGAGGCACCCTATCTTCATCATCATCATCAGAATCTTCTGATGACACTTCGATTGGTGCACAAGATTCATCTTGTCTAGGCTTTTTGGCACTCTTCCTTCTGGCCATTTGTTTTAGCCTTCTTTTTGGCCTCTGCTCATCTTGAGCAGGTTGCTCCCCCTCAGATGAACTCTCCCCCTCAACATTTGATTTCCTTTGAGTTTCTGTTTCATTTGAGGCTGTTACATCCTCTGCTTGTATTGCCTGAGCCTCAGCTGTATAGGCATCAACAACTGCTCTAATGGTGTCTGGGGAAGGTTTTCTAACTGACTTCTCCCCCTTTTTGGCATCATCAAAGGTAGGAAAAACAGTAGGCTTAGCAGGAGCACCAGGAGTGAAAAAGAAATAAGGAGATGGAGAAGGTGTAGAGGTTGAGGGAGGGATAGTTGAGGTTGAAGTAGAGGTAGTAGAAATAGGAGGTTGTGTGAAGAATGGAGGTTGTCTTAGCCTTAGGATAGCATCAGTGATATTGGTGAATTCTTTAAGGGTTTCACTGTGCTTTTGTCTGGAGTAGTGGCTTAAGTGGGTGACCTCAAAATCTATGGTTTGTAGAAGAGAAGGGACTCTAAGAAGAGAGTCAGGGATGGTTACAGAAATGTTAGGAGGGGAAGGTCTTAAGGTTTGGAGTTGGGATAGAAGATTGGAAATAGTTTGGTTTAAGGAAGTAATTGTTTGATTAGAGATAGAAGGTGAAGGGGTAGGATGAGGAGGTGGGATAGAGGATTGAGATAGCAGTTTATCCAAT
The DNA here is from genome assembly GCA_947179395.2 of Pulicaria dysenterica. Classification (NCBI taxonomy): domain Eukaryota; kingdom Viridiplantae; phylum Streptophyta; class Magnoliopsida; order Asterales; family Asteraceae; genus Pulicaria; species Pulicaria dysenterica. The sequence goes on along the minus strand of OX359290.1, from coordinate 91,996,636 downwards.
TTGGTTAGAATTGGAGATAGATCAACTGGGGCAGAGGTGGGTTGGGGTTGGGATTGAGTGGCTTTAAGTGACTCAACTTCTTGGGTTAGAAGAGAGAGTTGAGTTTCTGTTTGGGTTTGGAAAGTGGTGAAGGAGGCTTGAAGACTGTCCATCTTTTGAGAGATGGATAGAAGGCTTTGGAGTATTTGAGGGGAGGGTTCAGAAGAGGTAGAGGCCTAAGATCACTGGGAACAGAAATTGTACCCTGTACCAATGGCTGGTTCATGCCACTAGTATTGACAGGCAGTGCACTAGCATGTGTAAGAAGTGAATCAAATACATGTGCAAAAATATGAGTATGAGTGAGGGTTGCACTCAGTGGGGTATCTCTTATTTCAGTAGTAAGTTGTTGTGAACTTACTAAGGGTATGGATAGACTCAATGTGGGTGTAGACACAGTGTGACCTTGGGAGGAGGTCTGTCTTTCAATGGTATCACCCTGTTGGGAGGGTGATCCGGATTGCAGGAGTCCCATATTTACAGATGTGTCCTGTTGTGAGGGCACATCCACTGGCAGTTGGATAATGTCAACATCCATTTGCTCCCCCTCAACATAAGAGGGAACTAGTGGAGTTGAGGTCAGATGGAATATCCTTTGACCCATTTGAGGAATGGTCATTGTATCCAAAACAGCAGCTATCCCAGTATATTGTTCCCATTGAAGATGGTGAAGTACAAGCAAGCTTAAGTACCTGATGTAAGGAACAATAGTCCTTGTTGATTTCTTTGATGTGCCAAGAGTGATTTTATCCACCATCTCTGAGAATATGACTTGAGCAACGTCAATATTCCTCCCTGTGACTAAGGCATGTAGAACCATTAGTTCTGTTTGGTTCATTTGATCAAAACTTCCAGATTTATGACCAAAGCACCGAGTGATTACACTGGCCAAATACTTCCATGGGTGTCCCAGCACAGACAACTTATACTGACCATGGGTAACAACTTCATTGTAGCCAATCAGGGGTAAAACTTCCAAAATTTGATCCATTTGAGCAAACGGTTGATAAGGGGCCAAGTTAGGCAGAGAGATGGCTTGTCGAAGAGTGTTGACAGTAACATTGATGTTGATGGTGCCATTGAGACAAGTACAGGTGATTAGGTCTTGATCAGGATGGTACCTTGCAGTGTACCATATCTCACCAATAATGTTTGGGAAGATAAAGAAAGGATGAGCAGAGAGGCATGGAAACAGGGGATGGGCAGTTATGAATGCTACCATAGGTTCATATCCCTGGTTTGCCTTGGTCGAGGGAATGTCAGTGTTGATTAGAAAGTTGTTTGGACGAATGGTGAATTCTGAGTTCACATGCACGTTCTCACCAGCAACAACATTTGGAGTAGAAACAGGGTTGAAGGTCACCATGATTACAGAGTGAAGAGATTTTGAAGTAGAAACAGGGTGATTAGGTCTTGATCAGGATGGTACCTTGCAGTGTACCATATCTAAGTTCAATAAAAGGTGGCAACTAAATTTGTCTAACACATAGACTATGCTGATCTTAAAAAAATTATGTCTAAGATGTTCAACACATGAACAAGTTTGTTACACTGAAAGTAAAATGTTAACTCTTCTAATTCTCAACAGATGAGATTTCAGTGTTCAACTCTATCTATTCGCATACTTAACATGTTTCCATGCATGAGTATATATAAGCAAAGTGGTGTCCGGGTTGATGAAGAGAGAAGGAGACAAAGGTACTTGGTTTAATAATATTATAATAGATAAAGTTAGTGGGTGAGAGGTAAGTTAACTTTACAAGAAAAGTGTGTAAAGTAACCATACTTTTCAGTAAGTAGTTTACCCACTATCTATTATCATATTATTAAAGTACTACCTTTATGTCTCGGGAGAGTAAACTTCTCTTTCCATGGTTTTACTTTTATCAACACCATGCTTTCTGAAGATTTGACTTTACCAAGTATAGAGTTGCCAGCCATACCTAGTTGAAGCATCATATCTTTGAGATCTTCTCTTCAAGAGTATCTTTCTCCTTTTCCAGGGGATAAAGATCTATCCTTTTTGTTTCTTTGCAGATACAAAAAGTACTAAGTACTTTTACAAAGAAAGATCTAAGGCATAATAAGAACAACACATGTTCTGCCTTTGACTAGAGAGAATATTACATAGAAAAGCTATTAACTGAGATATAGAATAATAACTCAGCTAACAGACACTGAACTACAAATGTAATTTTGCTCAGCTAAGGATAAATGTGTAAGACTCAGCTAACTAGATTTGCTCAGCTGATCGAATTGCTCAGCTGATAACACAAATCAACGTATAGCTAATAAACTGATCAAACTAAACTTTCAGCTGATCTCAAGGGCTCAGCTAATCGTTTGAGTATGATCAGCTTATGAAGAAAAGATTGGATAAGTGGTAAATACCTTATCTGACAGATGGGAGGCATCAGCTGATCAATGTGATTGTGTCAGCTGATCCTTGATAGCTCAGCTGATCTTGAAACTTTCCTCAGCTGATGGTCTTTGGACCATCAGCTGATCCATTGTAGATCCTCAGCTGATGCTTCTTGACTGATCTTTTCCTCTCAGCCGATCTTCCTGAAGCTTGTCCTTTAGCTGATACTCAGTGTTCAGCTGACACTTGTTTTCTTCAGCTGACACTTCTTACTTACAATTTTCTTTAAGTCTAACATGAAAAACAACACATGTTTTTCATTTATCTAAGTCTAAACCGAATAAGTGGTTTTATTAACATCAAATCCTATTTTAATTAATAGACAAGTTTGATTTAGGTTTGATATTGCTATCTCCCCAACAATCATAACATGTGTAAATATATACACAATATGATCATAATGTTGGTAATCAGTCCCTCCCTCAACCCGAACTTACACCCTGAACACCAATTAAAACAACAATCTATATTGAATCTGGTATTTTGGGTTTTCAAACGTGTATATATTAATTAAACGAGGAAGAAACTTGTACAACTCAAAATGAAATATACTCTACCTATTTATAGACTAATAACAAAGCAAACTTAACATTCTGGGAATAAAACGTGTGTATTGCCAGGTGAGACCATGACCTCCAAATAATAGGTAAACACTTCTCCCATTACCATGAGATTCGGTAAACACAAATACTCAGCAAACTACTCTTTATTCAAATGCTAAATGGAGCAAATATCGATCCACTGACCCGCTCCATGATCCGTGACTTAACCCATCAAGATTATCCAAAATTCTCCCACATAATCTTGATGATCTTGACCTCTCCCGGACACCCGACCTCCACCTTGGTCACGTCCAAAGTCTTCTCTCAAACCTTCGATTTTTCTACAACACCGGTAACATGTAAGATGGCATACCGTTGGACACGTTCATTAATATCACGACTTTTCCCGGATCCACAACCTCTTCCCCGGTCACATCCAAAGCCACCCGATTTGAACCGCAACGCCATAATGTTCACACCGTATTGATTCTCCATCATTCCCTTTGATCACAAGTAACAACTACGGACTGCCTAGGTCATCACGGGTCACCCCCGTTGTCTTGAATGACACTCCACTTCTACCCCAAGTCAACGGTCGACCTGAAACACATTACCGACTCCGTCTTCTGCTATAAAACAGTCCCGAAACAGCCCCTGCTGCCCCGTTTCTGATGCGATGACTGCCCTACATCTCTTTTTCCGATCAAACTTGTTCCGAAACACTTTTCTACCGATCTAGAAAACAAGGTCACACCCGCCTTTACCGTCTTCCATCATCTGCAAAACGAACTGAATCAAAGCTACCTGCTTTTCCCGACTCTTCCTGTCCGTTTACTCCACATACTAGTTAGTCTCTCGCTGTTTTTGGAACTAACCCGATCAAAACAACAATCTATATTGAATATGGTATTTTGGGTTTTCAAACGTGTATATATTAATTGAAGAGGAAGAAACTAGTACAACTAAAAATGAAATATACTCTACCTATTTATAGACTAATAACAAAGCAAACTAAACATTCTGGGAATAAAACGTGTGTATTGTCAGGTGAGACCATGACCTCCCAAATAATAGGTAAACACTCCTCCCATTACCATGAGATTCGGTCAACACAAATACTTAGCAAACCACTCTTTATTCAAATGCTAAATGGAGCAAATATCGATCCACTGACACCCTCCAAGATTATCCAACACATAACTCTTAAAAAATAGAAAAACTAGAATCGTTCGTCGGAAATCCGTCGGAATCCGTGGGAAATTTCCGACAGATTTTCCATGGATGGATTTCTAACGGATTTGCGACGGAGGATTTCCGACAGAATATTCCGACGGATTTGCGACGGAGGATTTCCGACAGAATATTCCGACGGATTTGCGATGGATGGATTTCTAACGGATTGGCAACGGATTTCCGACAAAATTTTCCGACGGATTACCGACGACATTCTTTCCTCGCAGATTTCCGACGGATTTGCGATGGATGGATTTCTAACGGATTTGCAACGGAATTTTCCGACGGATTTTTGGCGGATTAACTTTGCGACGGATATCCGACAAAGTTATCCAACAACATTCTTTCGTCACAGATCTGTCGCTGATCCGTCATTAATTTCGATGGTTTCTGACGGATTTCCAACTAACTGTTATCCGTCGGAAATCTGTCAAAAATCCGTCGGAAATCCATCATAAAGTGGGTCCGTCTGTAAACCGTCGCTAATCCCTTAGAAATTTTCGACGGATTTTTTCCGTCGGAAAGTCCGTCGGTAATTGGTGATTTTCTAGTTGTGTATATATATATACTAGTACTTTACCCACGCGATGCGGCAGGGTAAAATAGTTTCATTTGTCGACATAGGGGTGTTCAAAATTCGGATATAAACCGTTTTAACCGTAATCCGAACCGCTCCGTAACCGAAAAAGCCGAAACCGTATTCAAATTCGGTTTAAAAACCGAAACCGATTACCATAAATACTTTAATTACATAAAACTGTCAAGATTTAAATACATAATTAATGCTTTAAAGCTGTCAAAAAATTAATTACAAATAATTGTCCTGAATTTAATGATAGTTATACTATTTTAAAATTGTTAAAGATTGTTGTTCAAAGTTATTGTAAAGCATGCTATATTACTTGAACCACTTAACTTAAAAAATTGTCTTAAAAAAAGAGCTAAATGATTTATAGAATAGTAAAGATATAAACAAGAGTTCATACGAAAAGTGTCTTATTTGCAAAAAATGCAAGAAGTGATTTGGACCCTTAAATTATAAGATCAATGGTTATTATCATCCATAGCATATTTGTAATTAAAACAAACTCTAATGATATTATTTAAACATAAAAAGGGCATATTAGACATTTTAACATATATCTAACTAATTTCTCTCTCAAGCCCTTATTTAAAAACGTAATCTTGGCAGCCCCCACGTCTTAACCTAATCTTAGCACTGTGTTCCAGAATTTTTAATAGAAAGAAAAGAAAAGAAAGTGTTAAGAAAGAAAAGAAAAGAAAAGAAATTATTTTAAGTTATGTGTTCCTTAACATGAAAGAAAATAAAGGGAGCAAAAGAAAATTAGAGTTTGTAAATTACAAATTTAAGAAAATTAGAGTTTGTAAATTACAAATTTAACCTTACATATATATTGCATCTGATTGTCTCCTCCACCTTTATATATATATATATATATATATATATATATATATATATATATATATATATATATAGGTAGAAATTCCATTGAGAACCATTTTTAATGCGAGAACCGCGAGAACCAATCTAAGCCGTCCAATTACCCATCTTTCAATGTCATTGCCCACCCATGAATTCCTCACATACACCCTGCCACAATTGATCCCACCACGCTCTCCATCCATGAATTCCACTTATCAAATCAACGGCTAAGATTGGTTCTCGCGGTTCTTGCATTAAAATCGGTTCTCAATGGAACCCTCCCCTATATATATATATATATATATATATATATATATATATATATATATATATATATATATATATATATATATATATATATATATATATATATATATATATATATAAATATCAAGACAGCAAGGAACGTTGCACTACATTCCATCAAAACGAGTCATTCACATCATCACATCTTTTATATATCTATACTACTATATAAACCATTTAACACTCTCTCTCCTCTTAACTTTTAAGAACTTCTTAAAATTATGTCAATATCTAATCTCCACCCTTCTTTTTATCTATATTAATTTCATCCACTCAATTTTTAATCATTTCTCTCTCCTAATAAACTTTAACTTTTTATTTATTTAAAATATATTCTCTCACTAACACATACACCCACATCAATATAATTTTCAAAATTTTATTAACTTCTCTCTCCTTATTTCATAAATATAAATCTTTTTTAATTTTTAATATTTTTAGAATTTAATAAAATAGTTGATACAAATATAAAATAAATTGAACAAAAAATCGGATATGTTGTTGAATTTTTTTTCGTGATATTGAATTACGGGTTACATCCTTGAAAATGAACATGCTACAAAACAAAAATTATTTACCGCCGCAGCATTGCGCGGGTACACTGCTAGTATATATATATATATATATATATATATATATATATATATATATATATATATATATATATATAGACAAAAGTTCACGCGAGAACCGTTGTTAGCGCGAGAACCGCGAGAGCCAATCTAAGCCGTCCAATTCCCCCTCTTTCAATGTCATTACCCACCCATGAATTCCTCACATGCACCCTGCCACACCTTATCCCTCCACGCTCTTCATCCATGATACTTCCCATATCCAAGGAACGGCCGGGATTGGTTCTCGCGGTTCTCGCACTAACAACGGTTCTCGCATGAACTTTCCCCTATATATATATCACATCAGGTTGTCTCCTTCACCTTTATATATATATATATCGCATCAGATAGTACCTCCATAGTTGTCTTCTTTTATCTCTCTAGCACTCAAGAAATAACTTACAGGTTTTCTTCTTTTCGCATGATACTTACGATTTCAGAGAAATAACCTCCAGGTTCTCCTTTTTTAGCATCAGATACTTACGATTTTCAGAGTATTCAAGAAATCATGTAGAACGAATTTCATGAGGTGGCAATGAAGAAGACGACGTGATGAAGGGTAGTATGGCCTTTTCATAAACTTTCTCTCCAAATCCGTTCACATTTGGGAAGAAAGATTGGAAAGAAAATTTTAGTTAATTTCCCTTCCCCTTCTTTCCATAAAAATTTTCTGGAACACATCTAATCCTCCCCTTCCTTCTAAACCCCTCCCCTTCTCTCCTAAATAAAGTTTCTGGAACACAGCGAAGCCTGGCAGCCGTTTCCCACCTTCAACCGCCGTCGCCATCCCCGCCGTGAGTCCGCCGCAGCCTTCTCCTTTGCAAGTGATGAACGGATTTCCCCCACCTGCTGTCGCCAGAGATCATCATGCCCACCAAGAACTTCCGCCATGGTCAGTCTCTCTCTATCCACCGTGACCGGCCGCCGGCATCCTCTACCTCTCTCTCTCATGGGTGGCCGGCGATGATTTTTTTGAACTTCAACGATTTCATTCATTCGTAATAGGTACCATGTTTGCGAAATACACACTTATCAAACACTACACACATAACCTGGTTAAGCATATAGGAAAGAAAATAAATGGGTAACACATTGAGTAACAATCTGCATGTCTTCATTGCCACACCACTACAAGACCTCATTTCATACATGCCTTGCCTTTCACATGCTGCTGCAATTTTAGCATCCAGGACCTCTAATTCGGTAGCTTTTTTAATCCATGTAAATACTATTAGATACCGGTGGCCAGCGATGATAAATCATATAAATCCATTTTGCAGATGTATAGAACTGTTAAAACAACTGACAAAGTTGCAGCTTCCTCAGGTAATTCTTATATTTAATAATCTCTGAAGCTTATTGTGCATTAAAATGGAGACCTACATCTTAATTAACATCACAGTTCATCTGTGATAGAGAACGTATCATAGTCCCCCTTTATCTGTTTATTACCTTTCAATTAGAGGCCCAGTCCAATGGACCTAGCCTCCTAAGGCCTGTTAAGGAGAATATGATAGATTACGGGAGAAAAAGAGGGGTAACGAGAAGTTTGTTCTTGTTAATCGGCTCTTTGAGCTTGGGCAGGAAGACACCAATGGTGCTTCTCTGATTTAGGGCAGGGGAGATTCATCTCGATGTCCTTCTAATTCTTCTTCTACTCACTTTCTTTCTTGTAACCTATCAATTTCAGTAACTAAAATGCATATCGATCTCCTGTTCTTAATTTCTGTTCTATATCACCTATTTGCTAAATCGATTCCTATCAATCTGTGTACGTATAGTGGTTTCATTTTCTTTAATTACTTTTTGTATATAGTACTCTTATTTTTCTCTAAAAAAATCATGTGTATATAAAGGCCAATCTGATGGATTTGGAGAAGACAATGTCTCAACAATGGGAAGTGGTGGGCTAAGACGTTTTGTGAATGCAAGAGGGTCAATATATTTTTTCTTAAAATAGTCATTACTGAACATGTAAATAGAGTCTGGGAATTCTGTTCTATGATTAGTTCTTATCATCTTCTTATAGGTGTTCAATACTGTGATACCTTTTGCTCTTGAATCAATCAATATTTTGTTTTTACATAATATTTTGATGTTATTTTTGTTAATTGATGAAGTCTAAAATTTTTGGGTTTTTTTAGTTTAGGTATGTTAAATTATTATGAAATTTAATTTGGTGTTTATAAACCATAATTACATGTTTTTATTTGTGTTCATCATTGATTATTTAAGCCTTTCTATTATTGTGTTCAATAGTTATTTGATAACTTTTGTTAGATATATTCATTGATACAGATTTGTTGAAGATCTTACACATGGCTTTGGAGAGATACGCTTACCACATGAACAAAAACATGTGGATGTTTAATGTAAGAAGGGTGTAAAAACTGCGACTTATTGGTCTTGTTTTTTCTTATTTATTTGATTTTTTAAATTGTTTAATATTAAAGAAGAGAAAGTTGGATGTTTGATGTTTGCTTTTTATTAATGTAATAGCTAGATTTTGATTTTATTTGAATTGTTGATCGGTGAAAATAGAAATTTGGATTAATGTATTATTTTTTAATTGTATTGTGTTATTCATTTGTTAAAAATAAATGTTGGTTAGTATTTCTGTTTGTTCACAACGAGTTATTCGGTACCCGCGCATAGCGGCGGGAAGAAAATAAGTACATATAATATATAAAAGCTAACAGTCAAAAATAAATACTTTAAATAAAACAAATAAAATCCAAACAATTATGATTGCGAAAATGATGAAATTTTAAAAAATTCTTTTGCATTTAAAACATCTAGTTCGAATTCAAATCAATTTAATATTAGTTTTTAAAATTACATATCTATATCTATATATAAAAGACATGCAAAATTTTAAAAAATAACTAAAATTGAGACTTAATCAACCAATCACAACCTCCAATTTTAAAATAATTCAATTTCAAAAACAATTTTATAAATGTTAATGTCGATGATTTCAATTAGAAATCAATTAGGAGGGGGTTATATGAAAATTGTAGGGGTTTTATAAGAAAATGTGGAGGGGTTTTATAAAAATTGAATATTAATGAATTAATTATAGATTGTTTATAAATTATGTTTAGTAACTTTTGATATATTTTGTTTCGAGAAAAAATAATTATATATTTACGACCGTCTCATTTTTATCTACGTTTTGATATAAATTTTATTGTAATTTGACACTACTTTTAAAATTAGTATATTCATAATTTTTTGTTATACATTAATAGTATTGAGTAGATAATTTATAATTTAGCTGAGTGGGTTTTTTTCTTTTTTTATTATGATAATAAGTTAAGTGGTCAACTTGAATATATTATTTAAAGTGTTTAGTTATTGATTTTAAAGCATTTTCAATCTTATAGAAAGATGTATGAAACTTTTTATATAATAAGGTTTAAAATAAATTGTATTATTAAAAGATGATATATTATAAATTTAAAAATATAAATTCAGAGATATAAAACATAAATTTAAAAGATAGATGTTTTTAACAGTTCTGAAACTATATTATGTTACTTAGAAATCTAGACCAGTTTAAGGGCTTATGCAATGGAAAAAGTCTACTAATTGTCGACTTGGCGCACATGTTATTGAGGTCAAAATCATTTATTGAAAGAACATTGTTAGAATTACATATATTCCTTGAATGAAGATTATTCTATCAGATACAAAACTTCGGGTTAAGTTTAAAAGAAGACAATTTCCTCTGATGTTGTATTTTGCTGTGATGATTAACAAAAGTCAATGACAGTCACTTTCAGAAGTTGGTTTATTTCTCACGAAACATGTGTTTACACATGGTCAATTGTATGTTATCGTTTCACGTGTTAGAAGTAAAAAAAGATTAAAAGTCTTGATTTGTGACATGAGTGGTAATGTTACAAACAAAACAACAAATGTAGTCTACAAAGAAGTTATTCAAAAAAAGTAGTTATTTTTTTTGTTAAAAATTCAGACATGTAAGCTTTTGATGATATTTTATTTATTGCATTATTTTTATTTAAAAATTTTAATATCTCACATACACGTCCGAAATACCCGTGCGTGCACGGGTCCATAAACTAGTAAGATAACATTTAGCAATATTAATCTTTAAAACTAATTTTATAAAAAAATACATTAATTTGAACTATACTGATTTTTGAGAAATAAATTATATTAAAATAAAAAATAAACAAATAAGAATTCATCAAAGATAGAAAAGAACTAAAGCTTAAAAAAAAGTTTAAGGATTGGAAGCGATATAAAAATAAATGAAGTAAAAAAAATCAAATAAATCAAGATCCGTTATATAAGAAATGAAAAGTGTTTATAACACAAATGGAGCTAAAAGAAATATAATAATAACACAAATCTATTGTTTTGAAGATTTCATATTATTTGGTTCTAATTCAAACATGCTCAAGTTTAATTTGTTATTATTATGAACAAATTAACATTTAATATTATTAATTCTTTAAATCATAAAAAGATTTTTACCAAAAAAAAACTTTTTTAGAACCATTCAAATTTACTCATCCAGAAACATAGAAACTAAGTTAAAAATAAGAATATGATAAAATATTTCTTTTCTTTAATGACATATTATTGAAAAACACTTAAAATATTATCTTTATAAAAAAGAAGGATTCGGTAAGATAAAAATAAAAAATATTTTAATTTTTTTAACACTCAAATAAAAGAATAGGAAAAGTTAGGTAAAAGAAAAAGGTTATCATTCATGATGTGAGCTTCAGTAATGAAGTCTACAACGCAAAGAAAATAAAGAATACATTAAGATTAGAACCTGCGTCAAATTCTATTCAAAATGATTAATATCACTCCATCTATAACAGCATATGATTTAAGATCACATTATCAATTACTAAAATTATTAGGTGCACTACAGGACAAACTTGCTACTATTCATTGAACAATAGCATCCTGTAAATTAGTATATATATATAATGTGTACTCGATTAAATAGATATGTGTATGACTCTCTTCACAAGAATGTTATTGATTAAAAAACTTGTACATTTTTTATTGTGTTTAGTATTGAATTTGTAACACCACTTTTCTAAAAGAACAGGGTTTGCGGAAAACAAGTTTTCAACACTTTAGTGCTAACAGTCTCATAAAAAGTAGTGTTAAAGGTACTCTGTTAAAAAGCTTGGAGCTATCCAACTCTGCAAAGCACCGGGGCTTTACCCTTGCTGGAAACTGGTTACCTGCATGCACAACATACTAAAACGTAAGCTTTCGCTTAGTGAGCATACAAACTGAACAGATAAACACTTAAAACATGAGTAACTCTTCTGGGGAAGTCTCACATCCAAGCTGAACACCTGCAAAACTATTCAAACTATTATCTGGTCCAGGGTATGATCACACCTCGTGCTTAATCAAATCCCTGACACTCTGTTTGGGTATAAGGATCTCAATATACCCCTATCTCTGTACTGAATACTATATCTGGGTGTTATTGTACCTTTAAACAATAGTCTTAACTCATTACATAAACATATCACAACACGGATAACATACTGATCACCTTATGCATATATATGTATGCTGATCATACTAAACACTGCAACATAGTGCTACTGAATCTCACATAATCAAATCATATATCAAGCATAAAATTGATATACTAGCTACTTAATGCATATACATATGCTAATCTGATTAAAGGTAAGTACACTCACCTTAGCCGCAATTAAACAACTATTCTCTATCACTGAAACGTCAACTCTTATTGCCTACAAGCAATAAACAATACTTCTGTAACCTCTGTACTCAACTTACAAAAGATATAGATCAAATAACTAAACTGAACTCTGGAAGACTGCTTGCGACCGCAAGCATTAAGCCATGCGACCGCAAGGGTCCCAACTACCTCCTTACGATCGCAAGGGTAATCCTATGCGATCGCAAGGGTCTACTCAACCAAAACTCTAAAACACTGCCTTACGGTCGCAAGTAATCATACTTACGGCCGCAAGAGACTAAACATCCCAAAACACAAAACCACTGCTTGCGATTGCAAGGGATAACCCTTGCGGTCGCAAGGACAGTCGGCACTACAGATCTTTCTGCTCTGCTCGACGACAGCAGCAATAAATCGATTTTAAGCACTTTAAATCTGACCAAACTCAGATTCAATCTTTCAAACCAGTTCTTTAACACTACTAGCAACCTTTCTACATATATTTTAACTTATAACATCAAAACTCAATGATTCATCCAAGAATCATTCCTTTGACCTCAAGAACTTCAAAATCAATTAAACCACACATACCTGAATCTTGGTGACTATCTAGGATCGAAATACAGCTACTAAACCTTCGTGACCGCTGCTCAAAATTGACAGAACTTGGGTGGCTAGAACTCACGTATGTGAGTGTGTATCCTGTGTGTTGATTTGGTTCTTGTGGGTTTTGACTTCAAATGAGTCAAACAAGACTCATATAAATCTATCTTTCAAATAATGGCAAAACAGCCCCTTGACTTAATTACTTTACACTCTTGACAATTTTAGCCCTTCTAGTTTTAAATCACATAAACACATAAAAGGACAACTTGCTAAACACACATTTAGGAACTTACTAACTTTGGGGCGTTACAGAATTTTGTTAAAGTTATCTTAAAAAAGTATAGTTTTGGTTGTGTTCATTATCGAATACAAATAAGTATGAAAAACTCGTATATATTTTGGGTGTGTTCATCGGTGAACTTCGTAAAATTATTTATTACTAGTAAATATTTTTAATTTATTCTGGTTTTTCTTAAAAATTTATGAGAGAGAAATAATTAGAGAGAGAAAAGTTTTGTTTTACTATTATGCCCTTTCAAATTAAATAAAAATAAGTGGCTAATAAGATCGTTTCTCGCACTTTTCGTAAATAAGACACTTTTTGCATGAACACTATATATATATATATATATATATATATATATATATCTCGGGGAGGGTTCATTCGAGAACTGTTGTTAGTGCGAGTACTACGAGAACCAATCTCAGCCGTTCCTTGGATTTGAGAAGATCATGGATGGAGAGCGTTGAGGGATAGAGTATGGCAGGGTGCATGTGACGAATTCATGGGTGGGTAATGACATTGAAGTAGGGGGAATTGAACGACTCAGATTAATTCTCGCGGTTCTCGCACTAACAACGGTTCTCGCATGAACTTTTTTTTTTCTCTCTCTCTCTCTCTCTCTATATATATATATATATATATATATATATATATATATATATATATATATAGGGGAGGGTTCATGCGAGAACCGTTGTTAGTGCGAGAACCGTGAGAACCAATCTTAGCCGTTCCTTGGATATGGGAAGTATCATGGATGGAGAGCGTGGAGTGATAGGGTGTGGCATGTGAGGAATTCATGGGTGGGCAATGACATTGAAGGAGGGGGAATTGGACGGCTTAGATTGGTTCTCGCGGTTCTCGCACTAACAACGGTTCTCGCATGAACTTTTGTCTATATATATATATCTACAATTATTAGTTTGAAGTACTCTCATGTGATCTCACAGATTTCTTTACTTCTTGAGCCCCAAAAATCTAAATAATCATATATAATGCATCATTTACAACTTTAAGATACTTAATCTCATATTTTACAAAAAAATGATAGAATGTGACACAACTACTCCCAGTCTCCCTGGACCGTGTGCTCCACCATGTGTCTAACTAGGGCATGAAATGTCCTTATCACCTTAACACGGCCAATGTCCAACTAATGACACGCCCTAACCTTTAGGGACATGCCTAAGATCTTCTAAGGCTTAACACGGCCCATGTCCCTTGACAGGCTGTCACACACAGATGAACTTTAGGACATGCCCATGATCTTCCAAATTTTCAACTCAACAAATGTGTAGAGAAGTTGGTTGTGAGATCAATATTTATGTTGATTTTGCAACTTTTGCAACCGATGCTACAATTACTAAATGACGTACCGCTTTCACTTGGATTGGTATATGTATGTTTATGCACTTCTTAGATTTTAGAGATTAGTTACACCAAAATTCATGCTGATGAGCTTAAAGTTTGATTACTCAATATCATCTCATTAAGTAAGATTTTGTTAATGTGAAATTGACATTGTAACCATTCATCTATTTCACCGAAAGATAACAGAGGTCTTTCCTTTGAATTCTAGTTTTATTATTTCAATTCCTGCATTTAACTATAATTTGTTTTTGCAAAGATGCTTCAAAATCATAAGGACATAATCAAACACTAGGCCTTTTCCTGCTTCATTGTAGTATTAAACTATACATCCTTTTTAGAAAAGAATAGAGAAACTATACACCCTATACATTGAGAATTGATCACAGCTACTTGACATGCTATATCTTTGTGTTTCTTTTAAGTCACAGCTTGGAGTTTGCTTTTCATAATGGCACCACTTTACATTTGCCATTTATCAAGTGATGATATACCATTAGAGTAGGCTAGGGTGAATGCTTCTATGTCATGAGACAATTTTTAAAATATGATTTGAAGTTGTATTTGTTTGGATATTTTTATTGGACAATATTTTAAATAAATGTATTAGTTTCTTTAGTTAAGTTGTTCTAGTTAAGTGATTTATTGTGTAATAGTGTTTTCAAACTAATGTGCTTATATTAATTCTAATTGTTGAACACTTTTGTTTCGTAAAGAAGAAAAAGAAATCTAAGTTTACAACAACGTAAATTAATCTAGTAGATAAATTTGTAAAATGGACCATGAACTTAAAAAAAACAAGTTTAATAAGTGTTATTGCTTATTACACTGATGATCTAAGCGTAAAAAAATTAATAGAAATTGAAATGTTAGATCACATGTAAAGAAATGACGGCAGGGCAAAATTGTCAAAACCAATAATATTTCGTGGATAAAATAAAATTAGCCGTGATAAAATCACGACCCTTCAAATTTAAAATATAATTTGAAAGAAAAGTTTCTTAAATATATGAAAAAATTGACGATCAAACCAAAAGAAACATGAGAGTGAACATTTACTTTAAAGCATAATTTGGTATCTTTGTAGGTCTCAGTATTTTCATGATTGGGATATATATTTGTAAAATAACTTTTTGATCATAACATGAAAGAGCTTTTTTTTTAAAATTGTATTGTTTATAAATAAATTAATTGTTTTTCGTCAATTTTATAAAAAAATTAACATAAAATCTAAATTGTTTATATTTGACATATATAAGTTTAACTTGACTAGCATAGCACACGCGTAACGCGGCGGCGGCAAATAGTTTGTGTTTAAAAACATGTCTTGTTTCGATAATGTAAGGGTATTGTATTTACGAAATATTTAGCAGATCCGTTATTTCGACAAAATATATGTTTTCTCCCCTTTTTCTATTTAATTTATTTATATATTTTGTCTATCAACCCTTTTATTTGTTTTAAAGTAATTTTAAAAACAATAAAGATAAGAAAACAAATATCTAATTATGTTTAATGAGTTATTTAAAACAACACTTACTATAACTTGTTGAGTTAATTAGGGAGATAATAGATTGGATTATTGTTTTGAGTATTTGTACTATTTGCATAAAGACATGCACTACTTAAAATTAAGTAGTCTTAAAAATTTTAAGAGAAATATAATAAATGCTTTATAATGTAGTATAAATTACATAGTATTCACGTACATAGGCAACTAGGCAGATGAGGAGGGTAAGGCAACCGTGATACTAGGATTCAGCAAATCATATATGTTATATTTTTGTAACTAGGTTTCAAGCCCGTGTAAACACGGGCCATCATATATAATCTTCAACATCTGATTTTATATCTCTATATTTTGAGTAACATAATGCTAATCGAATGTTAACATATAGGTTTACAATATTATTTCAATTCCATTAGAAAATTAAGAGAAAGGCATCAGGTGGGTGGCAGTTGATTGAAACTCACAGAATCTCATCATGTCGGAATCAATCGGAGGTAAAATGTCTTACAATCAAAAATTAAGAACTATAGCTTACATTAGAAAATTAAGGAAAAAGCATAAGTTGGTTGTTGATTGAAACTCACAGAATCACATCCTGTCGGAATCAATCGGAGGTAATCGGTCTTTAAATCAAAAGTTAAGAACTTGACACTTACATTAGGAAATAAAGAGAAAAAGCATCATGTGGCTGTTGATTAAAACTCACATAATTGCATGAAAAAAACCTAACCTATCTCAAGAATTGAATCCGTAAAATCATGGATTTTCCAGCTGAACTTGCAATGAGTGGTCTTGTGTGTTTAGCAATATTTGAGTATGATTTTGATCTTCTGGTTATTTAGGTTCAAAATATCAGATATGGAGCAGGTAATAAGTTGCTATAAGAATACTGGTTATTTTGATGAATGCGTGTTATATAACTATCCCTAACTTTAAACTTTTGATAATCTGTTCATATAACTTTTCATATTACATTAGTCACTTTGAAATTGAACATTCAAACAACCTAATCCCCTAAGCTCAATGAGAGTAATTTATAAATAATAGAAATATAATATTCAAGTATAACATCACTTGTGGACGGGCACCAAAGGACATTGCATAGTCAAGAAAGTGTAAACTATAGCTCAAATAGGTTTTTATGCTGTTAATCTAAAAGATGTATGTAATATCCCAGTTTTTTACTCAAAGGGACTAAATATAACTGTTTTTGACTTATAAACTTGGGTTATAAAAATGGACAAAAATCACAAGAGGTGGTCAAACTGATGACAAGTTGTTATTTTCTTTATGTTTCTGCAGGTTCACCAACATCAATACTGACCCCCAAGTTTGTGGAATTATGCATTTTAGGAACAAAAAACTTACCCCGAACCTTGCTCATGTACTTATCTAACAGTCTTTCATCCCAATCTGTATACTTCCTAACCGTTTTATGCAACTCCCCTTAACTAACCCGAACTGTTGTTAACCATAATTTGCAATAATGTGCATATAAGACCAGACACGAGCCACGGGTACTTTATTTAGATGATTCCAATGATCTAATCATCAGTGGTTCGGCATTTCCTTCTCCATTTCTTCCTGATGATCCGGTTCTTGACCGCATTGACCAAGAACTACTGAACCGTGGCCAGGGCAATCTGGTTCCAGGTGGATGGTGTCAAATAATTCCCAACCTTAAGATGGCAAAACCTAAAGCATTATTGCAAAGATGTGGAATTTGGTCCTCACAACTTGTTCAATCAATACTAACATATTTGGTCTCCGTATACTAAATTGTTGAGCATATTTAAAACCATCATAGCATCAACAGAACCAACAGTGACAACATTGTAAATTGGAACTTCAAAGACAACACATCAGCATATATCCCAATAATGATTAAGCCATGACTATATATGATCTTGTCCAACAAAAACACCTCTAAGTCTAATGATTATGACCTACTTAATTACTGTTGTTAAGGAGAAGGCCAAATAGACTAATCATGCCTAATATATAGAATTCTTCTAAGTAGCAAAAGAGGGGTGAATAAAGCTGAAACTTAAACTTGTTTGCTTAAAAAAAACTCCACACCAACATCTCCATTCTTTACCATGTACCATTAAAAAAATCAACAACGATTCAAGTACTAAAAAGAGTGCAAAAAGGTCAAAGAATATCGTTCTTGAAGGCAACATGAGTTTGAATAATATCTTTTCATCTTGTAATCAAAAGGAAAAAAGGAACATGAACTATATGTAGAAGAAGCTCATATACACATAAAATCGATAACAATGAGGTAGGTAAATAATAATAAATCATAATTTGCAGTTATAATGAGCAAATATACACATAAAAACAAATAAAGTTAGCTCTACATACCTATCAGCAACATATAGAAGAAGCTCTGATATTTTGAAGTAAGGATTTATGAGGGTGATATCAACCAATTGACCATGGCTTCTATCAACTGCATGCTTACACATCTTTATAACAAAGGATTGTCCTTTATTTTGAAGGGTTTTTTAACCTCACCAAACTACCATATGACTCAAACTGGTCAATCATGGGTTTGATTCCACTGGTTCAATCCTAAAAGCGGAACTGGATTGAACACAACCCTCTAAACCCAAAAGGGTTAGGATCTTTAAAACTTACATTGATCAACATAGTTTCTTGCAAAACAATCCACATATAAGGTTATAGAAAGTATACCTGATCAGACTTGGGATTGCTAAAGTAGTCCACCACTACTGCACCTCCGATTGAACTGGCTGCTAGACAGCTCCTGGATTACCAAAACTCCAAACCGTGAAGTTCTCGTGTGTGATTGCTTGTGTCGATCAACAAAACCGATAAACACCCTTGGTGTTTCTTCTTGTTCGTCGAAGTGAGAGAGACCGAGAGAGAGAGATCGGTCGAGAGAGAGAGGGGAGCGACGAAAGAGAAAGAGAGAGTACTTTGGTGGCTAGGTTTAATCCTTTGTCACTTATCTTAATCCTTAAGCCTTTAAGGATATATTTATAAGGATTAGATTGGACCTAAGCCCGTTTAATTAAAAGCCCAACTGGTTTTAATTAAACTTTCATCTCTTCTCATATTGACCCCCTGGACTTTACTAGTTAATTAATTAACTATTAATTAACTTAGTCCGTTAAATATTAAAGACTTAATATTTAATTCTCCTTAGATAATAAATAAATATTTATTATTTATTTCCTTTCTAATAATTAATCCAAATTGGATAATTATTTATATCTCTCAATAATTAATAGTACTGATTAATTATTCGTTTATCTCTTTAATAATTAATCCAACTGATTAATTATTTCCACACAGATTTATGGTGTAATCCAACTGTTCTGAATTGGGTGTGTAGCAGTGTGACCCTTTAGTCTCTTATAACATTGGATACAATGTGCCCATTAATTATCTCTGCACATAATCTAACATATTTGAGTTCCAAAAGTCGTTTATATCAACGACCCCACCCTCCACATAGCAGGGTCCAAACAGATTTTACGCCAAGCAGTGCAAACTTTCTAGGCATTCTCAAGAATATCAAACTTACCGATTCTATAGACTATATTGGCCTTCACATCAGATGGTAACTCCAACCAATTCCTATTTTGATGCTTTGAATTTGATGTTGATGACTCCATCACTTTAGCATGTAGAAATCAAACACAATTAATATTATATCACAGATGCATTTATATAATATTTTTCACCTTCTTAGATTGTAGAAAAATGAATATTATATCTATGTAACAAAGATATCCAATGATTTCAAAATAATTAGTCTTTTAGCAATTTCTAGTTTGTTACTAAGCTTGCTAACCGCCTAAGCCGAACATTTTTTGTGGCCCATTACTGGTGAGACTAAATAGGCTCCTAATGTGTTGCTCCTGTCAAGTTAATTTGCATGTTGAAAACATAGTTAACCCATAAAAAGAGAAAAAAGAACACAAACATATAATTTTGAGGCATTTAACTTGCCAATCAGGCAACGGGCTAAAAACATGACTTTTAGGAGTGATTAACGCGTGATCACTCCTATACACACTTCGAGTAAACCCCGGTAAATCTGCAGAACAACAAATACCTACATATAACCGTTTTCAATAGGGAAAAATACAGAAAAGTGCAACTATCTTATATTAAGAACATAAAACATGTAATCGAATGAAAGTTAAGTATAATACCACGTGCAAGGTTGGTTGCAACTGGAAGAAGTATTATCACAACTTTCATTAAGAAGCAATGATTGCAAAGAAATCAAACTACAGTCACAATTAAGATTCCAGTTCAACGTTCTTTAATTTAGAAATTCATTTTTAATACTTGAAATTAATAAACCTTTAGCTCACTTTACCCAAAAGTACAAAAACATAAGCATTTATTGTGAAACTATGTAAATATGCTCGTACAAATTGCCACTTACAACTAAAAACGCGAGGACCCTGCGCCATATTAGAACGGTGTAGATCTTCTTGCTCTTGAATATGAAAGGATGAAAGGTCCACTGTACCAGATTAAAGGTAAAACGATACAAAATAATGAATCAGGACAAAAATGTACATAACAATCATAAATACAAAATAAGTTGGAAGGTAAAGAAGAACAAATATAAATTACTTTAACTAATGAAATTATGAACACATGAAAAAGAAAGCTTAATTACCGCATGTTAATAAATTAACAATTTTACATACAACTAACGTGGATACTAATTCGTATGGGCCACTATTTGTGCAGAATTCGAACTCTTTGAATATTAGAGTATCAAACTTTGATTAATAAATATATGATTTAGGATGCTTAAGACATAAAAAATCATTACCTACTTTCAATGCTTTTTATTTGACACAACTGTAACTCATGTGCCAGTACAATTCAAAAAATCTCAATAACCCAGCTGAACAAAAAAATAGCCTCATAGCTTAAGGTTTCGGGTTCCACATTCAGCAGAAATATGCTAGTATATAAATAAAAAACAAAAAATACCAATAGGAAGAAATTTATATGAGATGTGAAATACCTTGAGCGCCCCGTGATCTATTCCATGCCAAGGGTTGTTCTGTGGGTGATCATCTGCCATGTACTGCAGCAAAAACACAAGATTCAATATTAAGTAGCTATAATTACCAATCGGATTTTGGTCCAACGGTGCCAAAGGTTAATATTTTTGCGAATTTTATTATGAATAGATCGCTTAATGGCTAAATAAAATAAAAAGAGTTAAGGAACGGGTCAAACCAATCAAACACAGTAACAGAAGGTTATAAACGGTATATGAATGGGTAAATTAAATATGATAAAGAAGAAACATGTCAAATGGCCCAAAAGCCTCCTAAGTCCTAATCATATTATTCAAAAGATCAAATTATTATTCACATGATATGATTTGGTACTCATACATATAATTCAAATATTTATTATAAAATTTTGGACAAAAAATGTTTCGGTCCAACCCGGCTTCATCTTTCCGTTAAAAAAGTTACCTGCTTTCCGGTCCAACCCGGGGTGTCTGTGTAGCTATCTGATGAAAATGAATCAGCACTGAAGTCCTCCATCAGCTGCCCGTGATATGGTTTGTTCATCTGCTATTGATTCATGAACCATTGATCTTGCATTAGCAAAGCCAAACGTAATCTGTGGAGTGATCTTGCATTAACAAAGATTTTTGTCCAACTGTTTGTACTTTTTTCATTAGATTTTTGGTGATCAAGAGCAAGCTAGCTGCATTTTGTTCTATTTGAGTGACAAATTTGGTTAAGTTATGTGTATGTTGGCAAAAAGACAAAGCAACCCGTTTTGACCCGAACCCGTTTTGACCCGTTACCCAATCCGATCCGACACACCGATTTGCCACCACTACCTATAGTATACAATTAACAATGAAATCCTAAAATTAAACACTAATTTAACCTGATGAGACATAATAAACCTGGTGACAGCAAGGGAGACAATGGCGAGTACGAAGATAACCCTAGAGTGCATCCAATTACTCACGGAATTCACTTGACAGATTATCTTTCTTTTTTTGGAGGGGAAATTACAGTATCCCTAATGTGTATCTAACAAATCGACAACAAAATTACACAACAACATATTAATGGTTAAACCAAAAAGTAAGCAAAACTTTGGTGATTAAACCATATTTCACACTTAATAATATTAATAAATAGATATGTAACTTCTATCACAAAGCAAGCAACATAGTAGCAACATTCAAGATTTGACCACTTACAACCCTTGAACAGAAAATAACTCGAGTTGAGCATCTTACCAATTATAACGACATAAAAATGCAAGCGGAATCTCTTAAAATTAAAAGAACTGTAGATACTCTAGTTATATCATCCTCTTGATGGTGATGTGTATCTTCCTATATCAAAACAATATCTTTTTTCTAAAACATGAAAGCAATAGATGGAAATAAAAGAAACAACAAACTGCCAAGTGAGGCAGTTTGCGATTTCCAATTTTGAATTCTACTTTAAGCTGCTTTATATTAACACTTGTAAGGACCCTACCCTGCATTCAAGACTTGTCAAACTATGAATCACACCATCTACTTATAAATGGGTTGATTTAGTTCATGTTTTTTTTATTGTAGGCTTCTAGCGGCTTCTTCCTATCCCTTTTGGGACCATTCACCCTTTTCCCAACTAAGCATAGTAGAAGAATATCAACTCCCTTGCTTGAGGAAGAGTTTCACTAAAATGGAGGTGGCTGAACCACATATGTTCCAATCCCAGAGGCTTTCTATGATTCGGATCAAATGCAAATATTGAATTCCAAATACTAATGGCTCAAAGGGGTAAAAGTGTTTAGCGAAAAAGGAAATAGACAAAAGGGTCGGAACAACCAAAGGATATATCTAATGCACACAACCTATTAAATCGTTTTATTTGAATAATAACTTATAGTGTAATAATATAGTTCTAGAATTCATATTTTATCATCTTCCAAGCATTAGTTTGTAGAAATCAAGTGTATAAATATGAAAGTAAGAGAATTCTGTTCAGGGCATTTCATCGAACATCTGGAGTGCATATATAAATTACCTTTAAAGAAAACTTACCTAAACCCACTTTCAAGAAATCTGAACTCCTTGTGTTTAAGCAGATCTGAAGCCAATAATAGGTGCATGAAAAAATTTCAATTCACTTACCTGCAATTGGTTGTCTCTGATTCTTCATTCTTGCATCCGTGCAGGCTCCAGGGTTACTATATTGAAGAAGATAACTGCAATTGATTGAGAGAAGTATTTAAATAAACAGGTTACATGATAAACAGGCACTATGGCAGTACTCAAATAGGCATGCTTTAGAAATCCATAAACAAAGCCAGTTGAGGATGAACTTTTTATCCCCAAATTTCCATGAAAACAAAATCCCTCGTAATTGAGTTTAAATTAGCAAAAACCCACATGACTTTGGGGTAATGTCAACGCTTCTTCAAGTTTTCACTCAATTTCATCTGGGCATCTCTATATATCACTCAATAAACCAATTTATTCGATGAAGGAACAATTATCTTACATGCAATTATCCAGAATTAAAAATAAAATAAAAACCGGAAACAGACGCCCAATTCATCAAGATTTCATGAAACACTCGCGCAACAAAAAATCTGTAAAGAATATGAAGGACTCACCCGTGGTGCTTGAACTGTCAGGCCTACCGTCCCTGCTCCGGCGCCAAACGACGGTAGTCGGTCGTTCAGTATACCTCCAAGGATCGTCGTTAATCTTTGTTTATGAATCAAAGCATCCGACGTCGTTCAGTATACCACCGGCTCAAATAACGCCTTTACACATACCTATTTAGCCCACTTACCATACAAACTTGATTTAAAAGCCCAAACCTCCCGTTCAATGCCACATCAGATTCTATAAATCAACAATAGGGCAGAATTGAAGATTTGAAGGAACACTAACATCCACATGGAATTGTTTTAATATAGATATAGATAAAAGTTAGATCGACTGACATTAACTTCATTATAAAAAAGAAAGTTATGTTACTTTAAATCACTATTAATTTTTAACTTTCACTTCTACTATAATTAATTTACTCTAAAATAACACACACACACAAACACACACACACACACACACACACACACACACACATATATATATATATATATATATATATATATATATATATATAAAATTAGGATCAAATAAAAAGAGAATTAAGGTAAAAAAGGTAAGGGGAATTGTGGGTTTGACACGTGGCATAACCTACAAAAACTAACAAAAGGGTAAAAGGGAAAATTCAAAATAAAATAAAAGAATTCTTAATCCCATGGTTTTACATTTACACTCTCCTACCCTTTTTCTTTATTTCAAACCCTAGCAAATTTCATAGCCGCCTCCGTCCCTTCCTTGAACCTGAACGTCGCCTGATCTGCCGTACGTAGCATTTGAGACCGCAACTGCCTCCGTCAACTTTGTTGTATACCACCATGTTCCTCTCTACGGCTCCTTCCTGAGCGACGCAGCGTCCCTGCCTTGAAGCCTCAATCGTCGTCGCTGCTATACGTCCCCGTCGCTTTCGGTTTTCTCTACGACATCGCCGCAGGTTTGCGTGGAGACCGTCGCAGCTGCTGGTCTGCGTCGATACCGTCTCTGCCGTTGGTCTGCTTCGATACCGTCGCCGCCGCTTGCCTTGCTGTCGCCGCCGCTTGCCTTGCCGTCGCCACAGTTGTTTGCTGCGTCGCCTCCCCACCACACACAGACCATGGCTGTGGATTGTTTCATATGGCCGCCGCCTCGTTCAGATCTGCCATCGCCGATCTTCATGAAGGTAACCCACATCTGAAGTCTCCGATTTCTTTTGGTGTTGTGCATCAACAATGGAGGTCACTGTCATCACTGTTCATCTTTGCTTTTCTTTTGTGGTGATTCAAGTTTCATTCAGATTCGTCTTTTGGAGGTGATTGTACATCAGATTTGTGAAGTTATTGTGAATCAAGTTTATTGTATGAATACATAGGTGGTTCGATTTTTGTACTGTTTTGGTGCATAATTCAATTTCTCGGATTGTGCATTTTATGTTTTTGGTTCTGTATTCATCTCAAATTCTAATAAATTTGTTGTTGAAAATAGGGATTGTGCATCATTGTAATGTGTATCAGACAATGTAAAGAAATTAAAAACATTTTCCTGGTTTATTAATTTTGTGCATCTCTTGTTTGAATCTGGACAAACACACAACAGTTACAGTGAAGGTGGAACAGATGATGCTAGAAGAATGGGTGACGCATATGCCTTTTTATAGCATGCTGCTGTTTTTTCATTTACTATTTTGCCCTTGGTTGGCAGTTACGAGATTTTAGTTGTGGGTTCTTTTGTTGACTTTTTTGATTTTTTTGATCTTGACTTTTGCTTGATCTAATGGTTAGGATTTCTTCTTACTTTTTGTAGATTAAGCCTCTTTTTAGTGTATCTCATCCCTATATATATATATATATATATATATATATATATATATATATATATATGTGTGTGTGTGTGTGTAACACTGTACTTTTTTAACATATATTATATTGCACGCGGAAGCTAATTACATATAATTACTTTTGAAATACAAATTAATACAAACATTTGATCTTGTTGTATATACAAAACAACTACAGTGTTAATTTCCAAAAGAGGCTCTACACAAAAATTTGGACATCAGAGTTCTTGGTATGTCCATATTCCCAGTCACCAGAAACTCACCACAGAAGATCTGCAAAACAATCTAGTGGGGATTAGCACAAAGCTAAGTGAGGGAACATATATCAAACAAAGTACAAGGCTAACAACCCAACAAGTAATCAAGCTCAAATCAAAGAGGACCGGCGGTGTTGCAACCACCTACAACCAAATGCCGGCCAAAGCATAAGTTTACCGATAGCCCTGCTAACATGGACAACGGTATCAGCACCCTCGAGTACAACAAATGTATCTCAAGATCAGATACTGTAAATCCCCAAGCAACAAGCCCAACCTACAAAACTGTCACGGCTGACCTCCAAATTAACATGTATACATATCCAAATGAGCACATAAACAATCAAGATGTTACATCCTGTACAATCAGGATATAAATCCACTCACCACAGTCGGCAAGGCTATAGCACACTCAGTTGTCTAACTTACTGAGTCTTCTCAGTTCCTGAGATTAAGTAAACACAAGTCAGTATTTCATTCACAATACTGATTTATAATAAATATCATATGTATTCATACATCACATGTTATATTCTCATATATATATCATGTATATCGAATCATAGTTTGATTGTTAAGAATAACTCTTAAAATCCCAAAATCCGATTAAGTCCATTTCCGATCGAAGTCGAATTCTGAGTGAAAGGCCAATTCCGAATATATCCAATTCCGAGAAATGAGAAATTCCGATTAACATCAATTCCGCTGAAATCATAGTTCAATTCCGAGAAATGGCACATTCCGAGCAAAGGCACATTCCGAGTAAAGGACATAATTCCGATTATAATTCTAATTCCGATCAGAATGAAATTCCGAGCAAAGGCATTTATCCAATTCCGATTAAATGAAATTCCGAGTATAATCTTGTTCCAATAGAAATCAAATCTGATCAAACCAATTCCGAGCATATGGCATAATTCCGATCTAAAAGTTCAATTCCGATTAGGATAGAATTCCGAGCATAAATCTATTCCGTGTAAGGGCAATTATTCAATTTCGAGTAAAGTGTTAAGGCTAAGGTTCATCTTGTTCAGAATTTAATACAATTCCTATCAAATTACCCGGATTCACCCCTAATTCCGATCGAATTGGTCGGAATTCTTCAATTCCGCCTAATTCAAACCTCAATTCCGATTCATTCATGTGTTCATGTAAGTTTCGATTTCTAACTCAATTTCCTTATTGATTTTAAGCATACAATCAATTTAAATTTCCAGAAATCATTCTAAGCATGTAATGAACATAATCTATCATTCAATTCTAACATGCTATACAACCTATAACTTTATCAAATCATCTAGAATCAATCGGAATTCATAATAATATTCAAAACCGAATATAATTTTAACATTTAACAGCTACAATTCAGTAATCTAACCTTATAGATCAATTCTTCAGTGAATTAATTAAGCATGCAAGATGAAATAACAATTTGTTGAATTTGTTCTTCTTTCTTTCTTTCTTTCTTCTCGGCCGAGAGCACACAAGAACAAACACACACTAACACTTTGTTTCACTTTACAAGCAATGAGGTATGGTGGTGTTGTTGACTAAATATCACCCACCATACCACCTCATTTAAATATCTTTTCTAATTAAAATAATAAAAATAAAAACAAATAATACAATCAATTATTAAATAACACATCATTGACCACCCATGAATTCCTCACATGCACTATGCCACACTCTATCCATCCACGCTCACCATCAATGAAACTTTCCATATCCAAGGAATGGCTGAGATTGGTTCTCGCACTAACAACGGTTCTCGAATGAACATTCCCATATATATATATATATATATATATGTATATGTATATATATATAGGAGGCGGTTCAAACGATAATTGTTTTTCGTACGAGAACTGTTTTTCGTACGAGAACTGCGAGAACTAATCTTAGCCGTTGATTTGATAAAGTGAAACTCATTAATGTGGAGCGTGAGGGGATCAAGTGTGGCAGGGTGCATGTGAGAAATTCATGGGTGGACAATGACATTGAAGGAGGGGGAATTGGACGGCTCAGATTGGTTCTCGCGGTTCTCGTACGAAAAACAGTTCTCGTTTGAACTTTTGCATATATATATATATATATATATATATATATATATATATATATATATATATATATATATATATATATATATATTGTAGGACCGTGGGGGTTCTAAACTAAAACACCCTAATGCTAGGACTGATCTAGGATGAGAAATAGTGCGGAATATCTATTTCCCAAACCTCCTAAGGATTCTAAGATCTGCTTAGGTGTCCGGCACACAGTTAACACGAAGAACACACAGAGTAAGACGAAGAACAACTCTAAGAACTCACACAGAATGCTTAAGGCTGCCCTTGGATCCGAGATTAACACTAAGTTTGCGTTTACCGAGGTTAAACTTGCAATTTCGAAGGCTCACTAAGGCTTAAGGTCATTCCCCGTCGATTACTCGATTACCCGCGATCCCCCACGCTAATACGCGGTTAATGAGTATTTATAGTGTGGAATACGCGTTTACCTTAAATAACTTTCACTACGCACGTGATGAGACTCACAACGCACGTAGTGAATCCAGTACGCACGTACCGGTTGTTTTAATGATAATTAATTTAACTTTAACCGACCACCTCACCACGCACGTAGTGAGATTCACTTCGCACGTAGTTGACTCATCACGCACGTGATGACCTTCACTCATACTTAAACTTCCAAACACACATCAACACATGAATAAGTACTTGTAAGCTTAAGACAAACATAAGTAACCACTTAGAATGTATAAACATGCAAACCATTAATCAAAACACATTTGAATTAACATTTCAAGTAAACATGTATGTATTGGATTGATAAGAACTAGGGATTTACAATTATGCACCAACAAACTCCCCCTAAGACCTAGTTCTATCAACAAAAATTGCACTAAGCAAACAAAATGACAATCTAGCTGTTACAACGTTGTAGACTTGACTTCATCAGATCCAGCATAGATGTCGAATGCAAAACAAACTCGAACGACTTTTTGAAATTGCAATGCCAAATCCATATATTGATTTTTGTAGAGGATTGGATTGTAGTACAAAACAGTAATGTCGTCCTTCCCAAAATTCTTAATCCACATAGGATCAAATACTTTAACCGTTTCTCCACCAGACATGTCATCATCCAATACAATCACTGCCTCAGTTGTTTTCTCGTTAAAGTACCACCATTTAAACCTTGCGCTCCACCCAGTAGGCATGGTTCTCAACAGTAACTTTTTCATACAACGAGGAGCTTTGCAGTTAAGCACTTTGAGCTTTCTTCCTGTCAGTGGATCAATCTTAGTTGGATGGCTCTTGACACCTGGCACATAAGGCTTTAAGTTTTTCCATCCAAATCGAGCCTCACGCTTCACCAGCGTCTCAAACCATTTTGCCATGCTGTGATCATCACAATTTAAAAGGGGCAGACGAGCAAGTTGTCGGATATCATAAAACGGTAACGTTTGAATATCATTTGCTCTCTGGAAGTACTCAACTCCCCTTTCCCTCTTAATTGCATAAACGTTAAATTCAGGCACATAGCACCAACCAACTATTTCACCATCCGTCTTTTTGCCCAGAGTCTGATAAAACTTGGTATACTCCGGTGAGCTTTCAGACTTCTTTTCTTTCCCTGCCTGACGTTCCAGAAACCGTTGATACTTCTTTCGTCTAGCTTCTCTTTCATCTTGCTTAGATTTTCTATCACCAAGATATTTTTCTAAGTCAAAATCAACATTTTCTTGTTCTCTAACTTCAACTCTTTTGTTTATTTCCTCAGCATTAGCAGTTTTGAAAAAATCGGCAAGGTCAGGCAGGTTGTCGTCTTTTTGTTGACCAGGATAGTGTTGATCGGTTTCATCCTCAATCTCAATCTCATCAGTGTCAAATACAGGTTCCTGTTCAGCTTGAGGTGGTTGCACAAAGCTTTCATCCACCTCTTCTAGAATAACATCTTCGACAGGAATCTGTAAAAGTTCGGCAATTTGTTCTTTTGTCAGGAATGGAAGTATTTCTCCTTCCTCTGCATCATACTCATTTTGTGGAACAATTCGCCCTTGAACACTCAGCAGACGAGACGATTGAGGAATATCAGCTTTCAATGGCTGAACAATTAATGGATCTTCACACAGCAATAAGAAACCATAAACATGTGTAAGTTAAAGTCAAACATTTCATTTAAAAAAAACGATTAAATATACATGACTGTTTCATTCATTTACATCATAGATCAATAAATACAAAGTCACACAGACTAAGAGTCAACCTTCTTCATCTCCAGAATATGCCCCAGCAGGTTCCGACTCAGCAAACTCCTTCAGCTTTAGCACCTCCTCGCCTTGCTTTTCAACCTGAGCCTTCAACCTTTTGAATTCTTGAGTATATTCAATTAAGATTCTTTCCATTGTCTCATTTTTCTTTTCCAATTCAATCATTTTCAACTCTCTCTCTGCATCTCTTTTCAACAGATCCTCGATCTGTGCATCTTTCTCCATGTCTCTTTTCAATAAATTTTCAATTTGAGCATCTTTCTCAATCATTTTCTGTTTCACTTCTGCTAGCTCCAGCTTCCTTTCTTTCTCATCTTTTATCATGTCTAGCATGTAGCCTTGGAGCTTGCTCAGATTTTCTTCGATAGCCATAGATGGTAGCTGAGAGCCTGTTTGAGAAGGTCCTGCAGCACCTTGAGCAGCGGCTGTAACTGGAGCGGCTGTTGCTGTGGTGGGTTTGACAATAATCTCTGCAAAAGCAACCAGCGGCTTGAATTTGTAAACTTTCTTCTTCTTTTTCTTAGGCTCATCTACTACAGCCTTTTCCTTCCTTTTTCTAGTCAACTCATCCTTATCCTCCTCGAAAAAATCATCAACATTCATATCGTCCAAGTTTACTGGGATTGCCTCCCCCCCTGTTGGATCACGGGCTTCTTGACTCTGAACTTCAAGTTCTTCATCCTCATCGTCAGACACGATTTCAATATTTTCAACCTGAGATGTTGAGCCCTCGTTTCTCCATAGATGTTTTCTTTCTGGAGCTTGATAATCTTTATTTCCCAGGTGGTAGATTAATCTTCTTTTCGGAGGAATTGAGGTGCCTATGTATCTGCTCATCTGTCTCACCGTTTGATCATTCATATGTTTCAACTTGATGCGATCCCCATCTTCTTTCACCAGACCCTCAACTTGGGTATCAATCACTATCTGAAGGAACCTAGGATACATCAGGAATTGCCCCTCCTTCTTTGACAGGTTCTCCTTTAAACAGTTGAAAATCACCCTTGAAATGTTGAATTTGACGTTCAGTACCAGAGCCACGAATAAATGAGAGAAAGTTTGGTTTAACTGATCATGACCAGTTCTCCGTGGCCCCAGACAATGTGAGATGACATGCATCAGATACCGGTACGGGGGGCAGAACTTTGTTTTGAATACTGATTCGTTTCGAATCTCCCCGGTGTAACCGCACCTCAGCAAACATCCCTTAACTCGGCAGATGTTCAGAGAAATTGGATCTGTGGTAGCGTCACCTAGCTCAAGCAGCTCATTCAATACCTCTTCTGAAACAAACACTGGTTGTCCTTGCACCACCCCTTTAATCCCACATAGATCTTCATCATAAAATGCAGTTCTCCAGAACTCTTGCTGATGCGAGGTGTAGGCAGTGCATGCAGCTGTGATTGCTTTATGGATTATCGACCTCGTCAAATAATCAATTATTTCATCGCAATCCCTTGTTAATTTGTTCTTTGTCAGAAAGGCCCGGATGTTATGCATGTCTCCCGCTTTCAGATCCGCCTTTGTCTGACTGCCAGATGCAGTCTCAACCACATTTTGGGCCGAAGAACTTCCAATTGGAGTAGGTTCCATTGTTTAAAAACTGTGGAATAAACATTATGCTCGTTAGAAAGAAACATCCAACAATCGCAACACACGGCTAAAATCTGAAGATTAAAAATTAAACATTCATTTCAAAAATTTGAAATTCCACCACGCGCGCACTGACCATCATTACGCAGGTGGTGGGAGGACTTCGTGCGAAGTGATTTAACGTTCAAAAATTGATTTATTAAATCCATGCTACACTTCGCAAGTGGTGGACACTGCTCGCACGAAGTGGACTTCACTTCGTGCGGCCGGACCTCATCATGTTCATCGTCTACATCACTGAGTTCGTGCGAGATGACATCATTTCGTGCGAAATGAACTTCACTTCGCACGACCAAAATTCAAACTTCAAGAACAGTTCGCCGAAACTTTTAACTTAAAACCCTTGATTAACGATGTTTTTGAGTCTATTAAGTGATTAAGTATCATCTAACTAAGTCCACGAAGGCTACTTTTCACTTAAATCTAACAAATTAACACATTAAGGTCACTTTAATCCGGTTTTAAAAGTTTTTAGACCTCCAAGCATAAAATTGAGTATAACTCGAGATCCAACCGTTGGATTGAGGCGAAAAACATACCAAAGTGATCACAACACAAGGTCGAATAACACGGATGGAACGAAAAACTCTTTCAACACAGAAATGAGAATCAAGATCGAGAGAGAGGTGAAGATGTAGTGTAGAAACTATGAACGCGTAATGACTAATACGCACGAAAATGACTTATATACTCCCCTACACTGCATGCGAAGTGCTTTCACTTCGCGTGTTGATACCCGAAGTGTACATCTGAAGTAACTCATCATTTCGCACGTGATGATTCTCACATCATGCGAAATGGGATTCACTTCGCCTCTTGATTTGATCTTTGACCGCGGAGTGTGCATACACAACGCACGATGTATCACATACTTCGTGCGAGGTGGGATTCACTTCGTGCGAAATGAATTCCTCATATGTGAGCCTTGATACTGTTGGTATTGCACTCAGCAATAAACGATTAGTAACTTCCAGACCACTAATAAACATTTAAGCACATCAAAGCGAATTGAGAAAAACTTAAAGAATACCTTAAAAACACACTAAAAGAAATTAGAACATACCAGAAATCTTTTTGTATTTTTCTGAATATAAAGGAAATGAAAATGCAGACTGTTAACAAATTAAATCCTAAGAGACATAAATGAAAACACTAAAATGATTGCAGGAATTAAATTACTGAAATTAAATCTATTTGAGAGAAGGTTCCAAAATGGAGTCAGTACCAGCCCGTCTATACTTAGTCATCATTCATTTCAGAACATTGGGCACAGACATACTCCCTCAATTTCTGTCTGTCAATCTAACTTTCCTCAGATAATGACAGATTTTGTTTCAACATGTTCAAATTATCTAGACTGGGTACATGGTTAAGACTATCTCTTTCAAAGTCTCACAGTGTTTCGATTTACTCAGTATGTTGCACAACTTAAGTACCCAAACCACCATGCTTATGTGATATGTTATTTTGTCAACGCATTTTATGCTCTTTGACATGGAGGTCGATTTTTCACCTCTTTTGACATTTTCTTGTTGAGCTTATGTCAATGCATTTTATGCTCTTTGACAATTTAACATTGATAGATCAATGTATCTATTTCTTTTGACAACTCAGATTGGGGTCAATTTTTCACCCTCTTTTTACATTTTGCTCATTGTCATCTAACACATTTGGCATGGTAGCAGGTGTGTGCACCAGACTAATTTAGTCTCAACTGTTATTGACTTGTAGACTTGGAATGTCTCGATAGTTTGAATCTTTGATGGATTTTCACATGCATAACCACTTATCAGCCTAGACTCTCATCATATGTCTTACACGCCATCTGTTTCTTAGCTGATTCAACTAAATTTTTCAGACAGTTTTCTCAAGAATATGTGCATGCCTTCAGTCCTAATTTTACTAGACATACTTTGTATTGAGAGCCAGTGTGCCATCATTCTCCATTTAGATTGGATCAACTTCTCATCATTTTTTTTTGTATTTTCTATGTTTTCTGATTTTTTTGTATTTTCTATGTTGCACCTATCTCCCCCTAAAATACTAAAGAAATAAATACCTAGAAAGAAAAGAAACGAAAAAACACACAGAAAATAAACACAAAGACAAACGAGATATAACCACATAGAAAATAGACACACAGTCACACGAACAAGGACACTAAGTCGTATCATCAGGGACAACCTCACACTTGGTTTTCATCCCGTTTTCATTCACTAAGAATAAAAAACGGGGTTTATCAAATGCCTTTGTATACATGTCTGCTTTTTGAAATTCAGTTTGGATAGACACGACATCAATTAATTTCTTTTCCCAGCAGTCCCGTATAAAATGGTATTTGATACCAATGTGCTTGGTTTTATAATGTGGGACAGGATTTTTAGTGATAGCAATGGCAGCAGTATTATCAACAAAAATGGGAGTAGTATAGAATTGCAAACCGTAATCCCGTAGTTGTTGTTGAATCCAGATGACCTGAGAACAGCAGCTCGCCGCCGAAATGTATTCAGCTTCACACGTAGAGAGCACAACTGCAGTCTGCTTCTTACACTGCCATGTGACAAGACGTGATCCGAGAAATTGGCAACCCCCAGAGGTAGATTTGTGATCATTCTTGCATCCACCATAGTCTGAATCACTGTAAGCTGTCAACTCAAAGCTATCATTATATGGATACCACAGTCCAAGATTAGGAGCATCCTTCAGATAGCGAAAGATCCGCTTGACAATCATCAGATGCTTGACATTGGGCTTGGATTGGTATCTTGCCA
Source organism: Pulicaria dysenterica (assembly GCA_947179395.2). Lineage (NCBI taxonomy): Eukaryota > Viridiplantae > Streptophyta > Magnoliopsida > Asterales > Asteraceae > Pulicaria > Pulicaria dysenterica. Next base: position 91,962,120 of record OX359290.1, on the reverse strand, counting down.
TCAGACATGTTGCAAACATGATGTCTGGTCTGGATGCAGTGAGATACATCAAAGATCCAATCATCGCTCGGTAGAGAGACTCATTCACCAACTCCCCCTCAGTATCTGGAGACATGCCGTGGTTAATGGGAAGAGGTGTTGCAGCAGTCTTCTCAGTAAACATTTCAAAACGGGCTAGGATGTCAGCAACATACTTCGACTGATGTAGAAAAATCCCTGTCTCGGTCTGCTCCACTTGAAATCCAAGGAAGAACTTCATCTCTCCCATTGAGCTCATTTCGAATTTTTCCTTCATAATCCTTGCAAAGTCTTCACACAGAATCGGATTGGGAGAACCGAAAATGATATCATCCACATCTACTTGCACCAAGATCAAGTCTTTATCATCACCCTTGATAAATAATGTTTTGTCGATGGTTCCTCTCCGGTACCCATTATCAGTCAGATATTGAGAGAGGGTCTCATACCATGCTCGCGGTGCTTGATGAAGCCCATACAACGCCTTATTCAGCAAGTATACTTTGTCAGGATGAATAGGATCTACAAACCCCGGAGGTTGGTTGACATACACCGTCTCCTGAATTTCTCCGTACAGGAACGCACTTTTAACATCCATTTGATACACTTTAAAGTGTTTGTGCGAGGCAAATGCGAGAAATAACCGGATAGCTTCCAGCCGAGCAACTGGAGCAAACACATCAGTGTAGTCTATATCAGGAATTTGTCTGAACCCCTGAACTACTAGCCTTGCCTTGTTCCTGACAATCACCCCCTGATCATCCCGTTTGCACTTCAGAACCCATCTGCAGCCAAAGGACTTAGCACCTTTTGGTTTATTCACTAAGCGCCATACGTTCAGCTTTTGAAATTGCAGCAGCTCTTCTTGCATTGCATTAATCCAAGAATCATCTTTGAGTGCCTCAATATGATCTTTTGGTTCAATCTGTGAGAGAAAACCCGAACATAGACATTGTGTGAAATCTACAGACTGAACCAAATTGGCACCTAGATCGGAAAAGTCTGTCATCTGTTTCAATCCCGGGGATTCTGAAGATTGAGAACCTGATAGCATTGCCACTTGCCTCCTGGTTTGAACATGAGAATTCGGATCGCCAATAATTTGTTCAGGAGGATGGTTTCTATCAACTCTACTTGATCTCTGCAACTGAGCCTCTACATTAGTTTCCAGATTGGTAACCACGGGTGTCTCTTCAAATGTTAACGTGTGGTCATTGGATGAACTTTCACCCTGTGAACCCTTGTCTGGTGGAGTATGTGGCTCATCTTCAGAGTCAGATTCAGCATCACTTAGTGTGGGTATGGGAGAACTAGAGGACAGGTTTGGTGTGGCACTGTCAGAAGAGTTATGTAGATCATACAACATCTGAATTGCAATATCTTCTTCTAGTGCTACTGGTGGCAGATTGAATGAGTCAAACAGGTTATCATAGTCAAATAACCAGGCATCACCAGTTTTTGTTGGAGGTGAAGTATGCCGTTGTACATCCACTTCAAACCATTCTTCCACACAATTGGACGTTAAGTTGTAAACCCGCTTATTCGGAATACTGTACCCTAAGAAATAACCCTTTTCAACCTTGGAACTGAATTTACCTTCGGCTTCACGTTTTAACATTGTGCACGGAGCACCAAACGGTTCAAGATGGCTGATATTCGGTTTCCGATTATTCAAAAGTTCATAACATGTCTTTCCCAATCGTTTGACCACTAAGACCCGGTTAAGTGTGTAACAAGCATTTGCGACAGCTTCGTTCCAAAACCTTACGGGCAAAGCAGAGTCAGCAAGCATGGTGCGTGCTGCCTCTATTAAGGTCCGATTCTTCCTCTCAGCAACTCCATTCATTTGAGGAGTGTATGCATCACTGAACTGATGTTGGATACCCTTCTCATTACACAGCTTCTCCAGCTTCTGATTCTTGAACTCTGTTCCATTATCTGATCTGAGTTTCCTGATCTTTAGCTTATAGATAGTCTCTAACTTGTTGATCATGATTTCTAACGTCTCAAACGTTTCAGACTTCTCTTTTAAGAAGAAAACCCAGGAAAATCTTGAATAATCATCAGTGACTACCAGACAGTACCTATCTCCATGAATGCTCTTGTACCGCACAGGACCAAATAAATCCATGTGAAGTAGTTCAAGCGGGATTGAAATGGAATGGTACTTTTTCAACTTGTGGGGTTTCTTCGTCTGCTTCCCCATTTTACATGAAATGCATTTGTCTGGTAGATGGAAGCTTTTCAGATTGACTCCCGTTATGAGCTCATGGTGAACTAAATGATTCATCTTCATCAAGCTCAAGTGACACATCCTCTTGTGCCATAAAATGGAGTCTTTTTCAGTTGCCTTTGTAAGAAAGCATTGATGCTCCACCTCTTTCACCGAAGCATTTGACATGTCCAGGACATAAAGATCATTATGTCTCGGAGTTGACATTAAAACCATATCTTCGGGAATCTGAAATTCTTTCTTCAGCACATAGCATTGCTTGTCATCAAACATCACCTTAAACTCTTTATCACATATCTGAGAGACTGACAGCAAGTTTTTTGCTAGCTGCTCGACATAATTGACTTTGTCAAAGCTCACTCTCCCATTTGACAAGAAACCTTGAGCTGTGATGTGACCTCCCTTATCACCAGCGAAACTGACATACCCTCCTTTTATTTTTCTGACGTTTGAAAGAAGGCCCAGATCGCCTGTCATGTGCCTGGATGCTCCACTATCAACAATCCACGTGTTATACCGGCGAGCACCCTGCACAAACAAGTAAAGGGTTAGTTAGCATTGGGAACCCAAGCCCGAATGGTCATGGGTTTCCCATTTTCTCCAACAACTTGCACATTAATCCACACACCAGTAGCTTTGGAGTCTACATTGGTATCTGGACTATTGGACATTTTGGGTTCTGACTTAGTGGTCCATTTCAAATCTGGACGGGGAGGAGTCTTATGATAAACACTTGAAATGTTAATCGCTTTATGAAGTGGTTCCTTCCCCTTCAGACTGACCTCGGGATTTTTGGGTTTACTAGATGTTTCCCCACTTGTCCTTTTGAGCTGATGGGGGTCAGTTGATTTTTGATTTATTTGATTAAACGTTTTATTTTTCTTAAAAGTTTCAGATGAATCAACTTTCCCCTTGCAGCTCTGTTGTTGCAGATCACACTCATAACTGAGGTGGCCAGGTCTCCTGCACACATAGCAGACCCTGTTTAACTGAGGTTTTGAAGGGTTGTGTGGCACTTTTTGCTCTACTTGACTTTTTAACTGAACTCCTAAACCACGTTGTTTTGGCAAAATTTTAACTTCCTCATAAGGACGGGTTGCAGGAGACTTTGCACCATCCTTTTCTATGGTTCGGAGTGCAGCTTGCACATTTTGCATTAACGTACCTTGACCAGAAGAATTGCCTAGAAGTTGTCTCATACCAGATTCAGGCTTTTCTTCTGGTTTGGCCTCTTTCCTCTGAGGCTCACCAACTTTTCCCTTCATTTTTAAATCAGGTTTTGAGGTTGAAGCAGAAGGTGCATCAACCTTGGAAGGAAGTTGGTCAGCTTTAGTAAAGACATCTGTTTGCACCAGTTGGTTCAATACTGGTGGTGGACATTTAGTGTATGTCTTTTTGTCTTTTTCTAAATCGGAACCTTGAGGTCTCCGGTCGATTATGTGCTCAAACAAGTAAGATGAAGTTGAATAACTTTTAAGTTTCTGGTTTAAAGTTTCATAATCGACTTTAGAAGTAGCAAGATCCTGTTTTAGAGTATCAATTTGATTGATGTAAAAGACTATAACATCCTGTTTATTTAACAAAGCTACCTCTAATTCTCTTATCTGTTTATTTTGGCTCTCAATTTTATCTTTTAAGGTCTTTTCTCTACCTTTGATGATAGAGTTTTCATGCAGTTTAGAGGTAAGCTCAGTAACTTGAGATTTCAAGGATACTATATTCTGTACATAGTCATTGCACGACACACAGGGAAGACCAGAAATGTTACTTACCTTTGAGTCAGCTTGTCCAGTCATGCACGCCTTAGGATTTTCTGATTCAGTTTGAATAGTCGCTGACGTTGGTTCGACAGCTGGCACAGAGGCTGAAGTAACGTTGTGCTCATCAGTAGATGGTGCGGACTCGTTATCATAGACATCGTGGACACTATCCGCTTCAGACTGTGAGTCATCATTCAGGTCTTGAACACTGGCCAGGTTGGTCTCAGCAACCTCGAAAGCATCAGTATCTTGAAAATGCACTGACCAGTCTATCCCCTCATCTTTCTGAACAACCACCATTGCTTTGGATGATCCCTCATGGGATGTTTCAGCCTTCTTTGGAGTAGTGGTAGTTGAAGATTTTCCAGGAGATGTTCAGAAAGGGTACTTGGGTCCTGAGTTCTTTGGCTTTTCACATTCTCTTGCAAAATGACCCTTTTCTCCACAGTTGTAGCAGGTTACAGCTGACTTGTCGAAACCCAGCTTTGTATCTTTTGTTGCTGTAATCTGCATCCCCGTTCTTTTGACTAATGCCTTTGCTCTCCTTACCAGATTAGCATAGGACCATAGAATGTCCTGTCTTTCCATCTCATCGTTGTCTATCTGGTCATAGTCTTCCTGATTCAGGTAGGCATTTCCGATTTTACCCTTTAGCAGATCATCATATGAGGTGACCAACGCACTAAGCATTCCCATATGCTCCTTTACTTCTTCAGTGCTGCCATGCTTAAAATGCTCAGTGTTTAAAGCAGGCATAGACGTTTTGCTTGAAGGAGCAGAATATGGTGGTCCACTTGGAGTTTCAGAAGCACACTTGCTTGAAGAACTAACGTTAGATGTAAAAGCTGTCTGCAGTGGAGCATTTGATGAAGTGACTGGAGAAGCAATGGGTCCAGTACAGTATAACGAGGGATTCTGCACATAGCTGCTCAATCTGTCCAGATTTTGCTCCTCCTATTCGTGCTCTTTTAGCTTAGTAATGAAGTCATTCAAATCCATGCCCTCAAAACCTTCACCATTCTTCAAAATCATGATGAACGGCCTCCAGCTTTTGGGTAGTGCCTTGGACAGAGTCTCAACTTGTTGTCTTTCGGAAATCTGCACCCCCAAACTATCCATTTCACTAAGAAGATGGTTGTATCTGTTGATCAGGTCTGGAAGCTTTTCATTCACGTATGAAGTGAAGTGGTCAAACTCCTTTCTCAACTGGGATGCCTTGAGCTCTTTCAGAGATGCATTCCCCTCGTTCCACTTTTGTAGCGCATTCCACAAGGAACGTGACGTTCTATACCGTCGGAACTGGTGAAAGATCTCATTAGGAATGGCTTGGATCAAATAAGAATAGGCTTTCTTCTCAGCATCATAAGCCTTCCTCTGATCGTCACTCATCTGATCATAGGGAACTTCGATATTCCCTTCACCTTTAGGCACGACATAATCAGCAGAAATGGCCCGGTGCAACCGTGGATCAATCCCATCGATAAAGATTTCAAAACGTGGTTTCCAGAATGGGTAATCTTCCATGGTTAGTAGTCTAGGTACTTTATTTATCCCGCCTTGTTCATTGTCCATTATTAAATTACTTAGGGCAGTTATGGTTTGTTTGGCAGCCATAGCACTCATGTCAGACATTATGATTAAATCCTAAAACAAACGTAAACACTACGCACGAAGTGAGAATGGTTCGCAAGAAGTGAACACACTACGCACGTAGTAAACTGTACTATGTACGGACTGACAAAAGGTCACACAGACTCAAATACGTACGGAATGGGGACCTAGTACGCATGAACTGGATTGACTACGTACGAAACACGTAAAATTATTATTATTATTATTATTATTATTTTTTTTTTAGAAAAGTTTTAACACACAGACTCAATACGTGCGAAGTGAGGAGCACTACGCACGTGTTGATGACCCACGACGCACGGACAGGCACACAGACTACCGAAGATTCTAGAGGACTAACAATGCACTACGCACGCACTGAAGATCAATACGCACGTATTAAAAGGCACTCCGCACGAGTAAACTTCAAACGATTAGGAAAATTTTTAGGACACAAAGTCACACTACGCACGACCTGAAAGCTAATACGCACGTAGTAAGGGGTACTTCGCACGGATAAACTTCAACGAATCAGATTTTTTAACTCAAAAACTCGAACTTTTTGACCCAAAAACGACCTGTTTACGATTATACGCACGAAGAAACACTTAGAAATCGACAAAACGTAAACACCTAAATGACCAAAAAGACACCTAGACCACGAAACATAAGGAAAAGTGATCAATCAAAGCACAAGGCTCTGATACCACTTTGTAGGACCGTGGGGGTTCTAAACTAAAACACCCTAATGCTAGGACTGATCTAGGATGAGAAATAGTGTGGAATATCTATTTCCCAAACCTCCTAAGGATTATAAGATCTGCTTAGGTGTCCGGCACACAGCTAACACGAAGAACACACAGAGTAAGACGAAGAACAACTCTAAGAACTCACACAGAATGCTTAAGGCTGCCCTTGGATCCGAGATTAACGCTAAGTTTGCATTTACCGAGGTTAAACTTGCAATTTCGAAGGCTCACTAAGGCTTAAGGTCATTCCCCGTCGATTACTCGATTATCCGCGATCCCCCACGCTAATACGCGGTTAATGAGTATTTATAGTGTGGAATACGCGTTTACCTTAAATAACTTTCACTACGCACGTGATGAGACTCACCACGCACGTAGTGAATCCAGTACGCACGTACCGGTTGTTTTAATGATAATTAATTTAACTTTAACCGACCACCTCACCACGCACGTAGTGAGATTCACTTCGCACGTAGTTGACTCATCACGCACGTGATGACCTTCACTCATACTTATACTTCCAAACACACATCAACACATGAATAAGTACTTGTAAGCTTAAGACACACATAAGTAACCACTTAGAATGTATAAACATGCAAACCATTAATCAAAACACATTTGAATTAACATTTCAAGTAAACATGTATGTATTGGATTGATAAGAACTAGGGATTTAGAATTATGCACCAACATATATATATATATATATATATATATATATATATATATATATATATATATATATATATATATATATATTGTTAGTCCCGAATGGATACTACAACAACAAATATTTGTAGAAGGGGGGTTGAATACAAACTTTAGCAAATTAAAGTTTAAGAGAAACACGGTTTACTTTTATATAATTCTTATTGATGTTAATCAAGAATTACATGAACTAGATGCGGAAAATCTAAGTTCAATAAAAGGTTGCAACTAATTTTGTCTAACACATAGACAATGCTAATCTTAAACAACTAATGTCTAAGACGTTCAACACATGAACAAGTTTGTTACACTGAAAGTAAAATGCTAACTTTTCTAATTCTCAACTTATGAGATTTCAGTGCTTTTCAACGCATACTTAGCATGTTTCCATGCATGAGTATATATAAGCAAGGTGTGTCCGGGTTGATGAAGAAAGAAGGAGACAAAGGTACTCGGTTTAATAATATTATAATAGATAAAGTTAGTGGGTGAAAAGTAAGTTAACTTTATACACAAAGTGTGTAAAGTGAACATACTTTTCAGTAATGAGTATACCCACTATCTATTATTATATTATTAAACTACTACCTTTATATCTTGGAAAAGTAAACTTCTCCTTTCATGCTTGTGCTTTAATCAACACCATGCTTTCTGAAGATGTGACTTTACCAAGTATAGAGTTGCCAGCCATACTTAACATCATATCTTCGAGATCTTCTTTTCAAGAGTATCTTTCTCCTTTTCCAGGGGATAAAGATCTATCCTTTTTGTTTCTTTGCAGATACAAAAGGTGCTAAGTACTTTTACAAAGAAAGATCTAAGGCAAAATAAGAACAACACATGTTCTGCCTTTGACTAAAGAAAATATTACATAGAAAAGCTATTAACTGAGATATACAATAAAGACTCAGCTAACGGACACTGAACTGCAATTGTAATTTTGCTCAGCTAAGGATAAATGTGAAAGACTCAGCTGACTAGATTTGCTCAGCTGATCGAGATGCTCAGCTAATAATACAAATCAAAGTATAGCTAATAAGCTGATCAAACTAAACTGTCAGCTGATTCGAAGGAATCAGCTAATCATTTGAGTATGATCAGCTCATGAAGAAAAGATTGGATAAGTAGTAAATACCTTATCTGACAGATGGGAGGCATCAGTTGATCAATGTGATTGTGTCAGCTGATCCTTGACTGCTCAGCTGATCTTGAAATCTTCATTAGCTGATGGTTTTAGACCATCAGCTGATCTAATGTGATTCCTCAGCTGATGATTTTCGACTGATCTTTTCTTCTCAGCTGATCATCCTGAAGCTGGTCCTTTGGCTGATACTCAGTGTTCAACTGACACTATGATTCGCCAGCTGACATTTCTTACTTAGAAATTCTTTAAGTCTCAGATAAAAAACAACACATGTTTTTCATCAATCAAAGTCTAAAACTGAATATATGGTTTTGTTAACATCAAATCCTATTTTACTTAATAGATAGGTTTGATTTAGGTTTGATATTGCTATCTCCCCAACAATCTCCCCCTATTTGATGATGAAAAAACCTTATCTGTTTAAGAAGAATCAGTTTGACTCGAATTTGTAAAGATTAAACTTTTAAGTCAATTTGGTTACCTAGCTATCTGTTTTTGGTAACTCTTTAAAGTATGTTCCCTGATATTCTGTTTTTGGGAATCTTTTAATTTATGAAGTACCATGTTCTGTTTTTGTGGTATCTTTTCTATCCTTTTTCTCTTTTTAGGATTTTTGATATTTTCTATATTTACACTATGTGAGCTATCTACTAAGAGTCATCTATACTAGCATTTTAGCTAAGTAGTCCATGATCAAAGTTTCAAGCTTGATTACAGAACAAAGTATTTACACCAGAGTTTGTACAAAGAAATCTAACTGAGTTAAACTAAGTACAGAGGTTGAACTATTCTAGGAATTGAAATTACATCTAATCTAGTTATGAAGTGGTCTTCATTCCCACCAAGGTTCTTCTTTGATGTTTGGACGATGTTCAACTGGAATGGTGGCAATTAGTTCATCAGCTCTAGTCTCCATCAGACTTTCAAAGTGTTGACTTCCTGTCTGTCCTCTTGCCAGTCTTACAGATTGAAAAATTAAAGCTCTTGGCGCTCTTCCTATGTCAGCTTCTCTTAGGAATCTCCAATCACCAGCTCTGTTCTTGAAGAACATCCCTTTTTCAGGCTCAGTTATGTACTTAAACATTTCTGGCTCAATGTTGGAGGGTAGAGCAGTGTTGAGACTTTCATAAGTAGAAAGAAAAGGATAGTCAGGATTGACAATGATCTGTTCAATGGTGACAAAAGCTTTTGAATTCTTTTTGAAAGCATCTTCAATCAGATTGATGTGTTCAATGAACTGATCATGTGTGAAGAGCCTATTGCAGATTGACATCCGAATCCAGTATTCAAATTTTGGCATGAACCTTTGAACAATTTCACTTTTGGACTTGAGGAGATGGTACAGGATCTCTATCATTTCAAAGAAGGAGAGAAGTTTGCAATGTTGAAGATAGGTATCTTCATAAGTCTTTCTTTCATCTCTTCTCACCATTCTGAGATAAGTACCCTCATCAGTACCTTTGTATGGAGTAACCCTTGAGATGATGTCTTCACATCTTCTGTTTACCAAGTTTTCTTTGTTGTCTCTGAACTCCTTGGCTTGCCTTTCAGTTTGCTGAGCTAATCCTCCAAAGTTGAAGTTCAGCAGAGCTTGAATGGCTTCCTTGTGAGTCTTTCCTCTCTTAGGAGCTTTCTTGGTGGAAGGGTCATCTTGCTGTGGTGTGTCCAGTACTTGATGTGATTGAGAGGTCATCATAATCATCTCTTCTTATTGTAACTCTCTTAACTCATCATCAGTAACATCAATAATTGCAGCAAGATCTTCAGGAGAAGTAAAGTCCTGATGTATTTCCTTGGTTTTCAAAACTTCTTCTATGGAAGTACTAAGGGCAGCAGCTAACTCACTGAGCTCTCTGAGACTCTCTTCTTCTTGTGTTAGCTCTTCCTCTCTTTTTTCTTCTTCTTCAATCTCCTCAGCAGTCATTATCTTCTTTCCTTTTCTTCTTGATGAACTGCTGGGAGTTGGTTGACTTGATTGAACTGGAGAGGAAGCTTGGACTGGTGGAGCTGTAGTGGAGGAGCTCTGCTTCTTTATGTTGAACATAGAGGATAGAGGCTGATCATCTTCTTCATCATCATTAGAATCATCTTCTGATATGGAGATTGGAGCACAGGATTCACCTTGCTTTGATCTCTTAGCACTCTTCCTTCTGTCCACTGTTTTAAGCCTTCTTTTTGGCTTTTGCTGTTCTTGAGCAGATTTCTCCCCCTCAGCTGGATTCTCCCACTCAACGTCAGATTTTCTTTGAGCTTCTGTTTCATTGGGGGCAGATGCATCCTCTGCTTGCATAGCCCGAACCTCAGCTGTATATTCATCAACAGCTGCCCTTATGGTGTCTGGGGAGGGTTCTCTAACTGACTTCTTTGACTTCTCCCCCTTTTTGTCATCATTAGAGGAGGGAAAAGCAGTAGCCTTAGCAGGAGTACCCGGTGTAGTAAAAGAATGGGGTTGGGAAGCTTGGGAAGGGGTTGAGGTGGAGATGAGAGGTCTAAGCCTTCTAATAGCATCAGTGATGTTGGTGAACTCTCTGAGAGTGTCACTGTGCCTTTGCCTGGAGTACTGGCTTAGTCTTGTGACCTCAGCATCTATGGTATGGAGAAGGGTGGGTACTCTTAGAATAGAGTCAGTGATGGTTACAGAGATGTTAGGTGGGGAAGGTCTTAGGGTAGACAGTTGGTTGAGAAGGTTGGATATGGTTTGGTTTAGGGTGGTAATGGTTTGATTTGAGATGGGAGGTGAAGGAATAGGAGTAGGAGTAGAATTTTGGGTAAGAAGTTGATCCAATTTAGTTAGAATTGGTGAAAGATCAATAGGGGCAGGGGTGGGTTGGGTTTGGGATTGGGTTGATTTGAGTGACTCAATCTCTTGGGTTAGATGAGAAAGTTGAGTTTCTGTTTGAGTTTGGAAAGAGGTAAAGGAGGCTTGAAGACTATCCATCTTTTGAGAGATAGATAGTAAGTTTTGAAGGATTTGGGGTGAGGGTTCAGAAGTAGTAGAGGGAATGGGTTGGGTGGTAATTGATTGAGGTATGGTGCCAAGAACTGGAATGGATTGTGGTCCCTCACTTAGACCTTGGTATAGAGGCCTAAGATCACAGGGAGCATAAGTTGTACCCTGTACTAATGACTGGTTTATGCCACTAGTATTGACAGGTAGTGCACTAGCATGTGTAAGAATTGAATCAAAAATAGGTGCAAATATGTGAGTGTGAGTGAGGGTTGCACTCAAAGGGGTATCCCTTATTACAGTAGCAAGTTTTTGTGAACTTACTAAGGGAAAGGCTTGACTCAATTGGGGTGTAGACACAGTATGACCTTGGGAGAAGGTCTGTCTTTCAATGGCGTCACCCTGTTGGGAGGGTGACCCAGATTGCAGCAATCCCATATTTACAGATGTGCCCTGTTGTGAGGACACACCCACTGGTTGTAGGTTATATCAACTTCCATGAGCTCCCCCTCAAAATAAGAGGTAGCTATAGGAGTTGAGGTCAGAGGTGCAGTGTGCAATCCCTCTGAGATAAGTGCAGTGTGCACCATCTCTAATGACCTTGTTTCTATTTGGGTTACTAAGGGAGTAAAACTAGTGACTGTTGGGAGTACACTAGAGCTTGGCTGTTGTGGGGGTGTTACAATTGGAGGAGAGGTTGGGTTCTCACTGGTGGGGTTTACCAAATGAGTATCCTCAGAGAGTGAGAGTATACCTGAGATGTGCTGAGTCTTGCTGATCTCAATCAGTTGAATGAGATTGTCAGAAATTGTGTCTTCCTCAGCATCATCTGCATCACCACTTTGTTGATTTTGTGGGGTGCTTGAGCTGGAAGGAACAGGAAAATGTGCGAGTGGCATCCCAATTTGAGAAGATGATGAGGTGGTATCTTGAACGTTTTCAGCATAAGTAATTCCAGCATCACCACCATGAAAGTCATCATCTCCCTCTTCATGATCATTTTGACCACTGTCAGCACTACTGTCATTATCACCCTCAGCATCAGGATTAATAGGCTCATCCTGTGCTGGTTCATCAAACACATCTGCTCTAAACATCAATTCTTCTTCCACTAAGGCTTCATCTGGAGCATGAGTCATAGACTCCTCAGAATGATCAGTGATTAAATCAGGAGACTCAGAATCATCAGCCATTTGTCCCTCAATATTCTCAGCATCAACTTCCTCTTCATTTTAAGCATCTTCAGCAGCAACATCAATCAACTCTTGCATTTGATCAGTGATAGCAGGACCTTGAAATTCCCTTATCAAATGGAAAGTTTTCTGACCCATTTGAGGGATGGTCATTGTGTGCAAGTGAGCAGCTAACCCAACATAGTGTTCCCTCTGAACATCTCTAAGTGCAATTAAACTTAGATACCTGATGTAAGGAACTAGGGTTCTGGTTGATTTCTTTGATGTGCCCAGAGTGATCTTATCCACCATTTCAGAGAATATGACTTGTGTGAAGTCAATATTCCTCCCTGTGACCAAGGCATGTAGCACCATCAGTTCAGACTGGTTTATTTGGTCATAGCTGCCATACTTGTGACCAAAACATCGAATGATTACACTGGCCAAATACTTCCATGGGTGTCCTAGAGCAGACAGTTTATACTGGCCATGGGAAACAGCACCTTGGTAGCCAATCAGGGGCAAAACCTCTAGAACTTGATCCATTGTAGCAAAAGGTTGAAATGGGGCCATATTGGGTATGGAGATCGCTTGTCTGAGAGAATCAGTAGTGATGTTTATGTTGATGGTACCATTGAGGCAGGAGCAAGTGATTAGGTCTTGATTAGCATGGTACCTTGCAGTGTACCACATCTCACCAACAATGTTTGGAAAGATAAACAGAGGATGAGCAGATAGACATGCGAACAGGGGATGAGCAGTTATGAAAGCCACCATAGGTTCGTATCCCTGGTTTGCTTTGCTCGCGGGAATATCAGTGTTTATGAGAAAGTTGTTTGGGCGTATTGTGATTTCAGAGTTGGGTGTGACATTTTCACCAGCAATGGCGTTTGGAGAAGTTGCAGGGTTGAAGATCACCATGAGTACAGAGTGAATGAAGTTTGAGCAACGAGAGTTTAGGGTTTGAAAGTTTGAGAGAGAAAGAGTGTTTGGGAATTTTGAAAGCTTAAGAAATGAATAACCGCTCAAAACACTTTATATCTTCCTTGGAAACCTAAACTGTTACACAAATATTTTCCAAAAAGCAACTGTCACGTCTGCAAAAAGGGAAATAAACGGATAAGATAATAAATACACGGACAACTAACGGACAAGTTAGTAGAAATTAAATACGACCTAGTAACTTAATAAATACAAATGAGAAATTAATAATATAAGTGTGGGGACACAGGATTTTTGACTTTTGAAAATCATCAGCTGACAAACGGGAGTGTCAGCTGATCAATGTTGAGATAAAATAAGTGTCAGCTAATGAATGTACTTAGCTGAGCTTCTAAGTCTTAGCTGATGGTTTATCAGCTGAAGTATAGTGTCAGCTGATGATCGTCAGCTGACATAATTCCATTAGCTGATCTACCATAAGTAAAATATGAAGAAGCTTAGATAAGTACTTCATTTCACACACAAATAAAATTATTTTCTCACACAAAATTAATTACCTTAGAAAAGAATATATTACAAATTTAACATGCCAAGTTTGGATATTAGGAAGTTGAACCGAGACTCATCCAAAGGTTTTGTAAAAATGTCAGCTAATTGAACATCAGTGTTGATATAGTGCATTGAAACTTTCTTTTTCTGCACGTTATCTCTAAGAAAATGATGTCTGATTTCAATATGCTTAGTTTTTGAATGCAAAACAGGATTGTTAGAGATAGATATGGCACTTGTGTTGTCACACATAATTGGGGAATTTTCAAACTGTATGTCATAATCCAGTAGTTGATTTTGCAGCCATAGTAATTGAGCACAGCAGCTACCAGCAGCAATGTATTCTTCCTCAGCTGTAGAAGTTGAAACAGAGTTTTGTTTCTTGCTTGACCAGCTGACTAATCTTCTACCTAATAATTGACAACCCCCAGATGTACTCTTTCTGTCTAGTGTGCAACCTGCAAAGTCAGAATCAGTGTATCCAACTAACTCAAAATCAGAGTCTTTGGGGTACCAAAGACCTAGATTAGGAGTTCCTTTGAGATACCTGAAAATTCTTTTAACTGCAGCTAAGTGAGATTCTTTGGGATCTGCTTGGTATCTAGCACAAAGACATGTAGAAAACATAATATCTGGTCTACTTGCAGTGAGGTATAAAAGAGACCCTATCATACCTCTATAAGCTGTAATGTTTACTGATTTACCATCAGTGTCCTTTCCAAGCTTTAAGGCAGTGGACATGGGTGTTTTCATTGAAGAACAATTTTCAAACTCAAATTTCTTAAGTAAGTCATTTACATACTTTGTTTGATGAATGAAAATTCCATCAACCTTTTGTTTGATTTGAAGACCTAGAAAATAGTTTAATTCACCCATCATACTCATTTGATAATTGTCAGACATGAGTTTAGAAAACTTTTTGCAAAGATCAACATTTGTAGACCCAAATATTATATCATCTACATATATCTGCACTAGTATTACATCACCCTTGAATTTCCTTATGAATAGGGTGCTATCTATGCTTCCTCTAGTAAATCCTTTAGTGGTCAGAAAAGAAGAGAGGGTATCATACCAGGCTCTTGGGGCTTGCTTCAGACCATACAAAGCTTTGTTCAAGAAGTATACATGATCTGGTTTGCTTGCATCCTCAAAACCTGGAGGTTGTTTGACATACACCTCTTCCTTCAATTCACCATTGAGGAAAGCACTCTTAACATCCATTTGGAATACTTTGAAGTCTTTGAAGGCAGCATAAGCTAGAAACAGTCTTATTGCTTCAAGTCTTGCAACAGGGGCAAAGGTTTCATCATAATCAATACCTTCTTCTTGACAATACCCATGTGCAACTAATCTTGCTTTGTTTCTGATGATCAGCCCTTGTTCATCCATCTTGTTTCTGAACACCCACTTAGTACCAATGATGGATTTGTCCTTTGGTCTTGGCACCAAAGTCCATACATTGTTCCTAGTGAATTCAGCCAATTCTTCTTTTGTGGAATTTATCCAGTGAGGATCACTTAGAGCTTCATCTACCTTCTTTGGTTCAATCATAGAAACAAAACCTGTGTATAAACAGAAATTACAAGCTTTTGATCTTGTTAGTACAGGTGCTTCTATGTTACCTATGACCTGATCAATTGGATGATTTCTGAGGTCTTTGTAGGCATTTTGGATTCTGGGAGAGTTTGAATTGTTTTGGATTATGGGAGTTGAAATTCTTTGGTTTGGATAAGCTGATGAGACTTCTGGTTGATCAGCTGACAGAATTTCAGGAAGATCAGCTGATGAAACTTCTACTGAAGAAGGAATGTTTGATATGGAATTAGAATCCATTGATGTTGAATCATGATTCTCATCATTCAGTAAAAGTGTGGGTTGATTCAGGATAGAATGTGCAGAGGTGTTTTGTAGATTTGGAACAGGTTCATCTAAGTCATCTATGTCAGCTGATGAGATTGGATCAGCTGATGGGAGTGGATAAGCTGATACTGGAGTGTTATCTTCAGTATGCAGCAAATCATTAAATTCCTCACCTGTAGATGGATTAGTAGAACAGGAAGCAACAAAGTCATTTTCATTAAAACTTACATTGATTGATTCTTCTATGACCTTTGTTCTGATGTTATAAATTCTGTAAGCTTTGGAGATCACAGAATATCCAACAAACACACCTTCATCAGCTTTTGGTGCAAATTTCTGCAAATGATCTTTCTGGTTCAGAATGAAACACTGACACCCAAAGATGTGTAGAAAGCTGATGCTGGGCTTACTTCCCTTGAGCACTTCATAAGGAGTCTTGTTGTGCCTCTTGATTACAAAGGATCTGTTCTGAGTAAAACATAAACAGCTGACAGCTTCAGCCCATAAGTTGAATCCTAACCCACTCTCACACAGCATGGTTCTTGCAGCTTCAATCAAAGTTCTGTTTCTTCTTTCTGCTACACCATTCTGTTGTGGAGTTCTTGGAGCAGAGAAGTTTTGAGATATTCCTTTCTCATCACAGAAACCTTCAAGAGTTTGATTTCTAAATTCAGTTCCATGATCACTTCTAAGCATCCTTACCAGATTGCCATTGAGCACTTCCATCTTTCTAATGAAGCTTATAATTTCTTCAGCAGCCTCACTCTTTGCTTTTAGGAAGATGACCCAAGTGTATCTTGAGAATTCATCAACCATTACCAATGCATACTTACTTCCACCAATACTAGCAGTAGCAACAGGACCAAATAGATCCATATGCAACATGTAGAAAGGTTCAGTAATGGAGAAGGCTTGCTTAGATGGAAACGAAGTCTTGTGCTGCTTTCCCTTCTCACAGGCAGAACAAGGTTTAGGCTTAACATACGTCAGTGAAGGTAGTCCTGACACTAGTTCACCCTTGCTCAACTTGTTAATGTTTTTGAAGTTTAAATGGGAAAGCCTTTTGTGCCATAACCAGTTTGTGTCAGTTACAGACTTGGTATACAAACAGGTTAACTTGGATGGATCACCAGAGGACATATCAAGAGTATATACATCCTTGGTTCTCTTTGCACAAATTATTGTTTTACCTTCTTGATCTAAAATGGAACCACCTGTCTTTGTAAAGAGGACTTTATGATCACCATCACATAACTGACTTATGCTGATGAGATTGTACTTAAGCCCTTTAACATATGATACCTTGGACAAGGTTAGGTTCCCATTATGAAGTTCTCCGTAGCCTTTTGTTTGCCCATAATTGTTATCACCAAAGGTCACTCTTGGACCTTTTTCCTTCTTGTAGTTACTAAGCAAAGCTTTACATCCTGTCATGGTCCTTGAGCATCCACTGTCAAGATACCATGTGTTCAGACCCTGCATAGTTGTGATTGAAAGAAGGTTAGTGACACTTGGGCATCCACATTTAAGTGGACCCCTGTGGATTGCACCTAGCCATCCACTTTATATTAGGTTGTTTATGAATGAGAGAAACAACTGTGTTATCATAATCAGTCCGCTGTCTTGAGTTACCTTCAAGAGAACAATTACTTGCCTTATGTTCTTTGCTCCCACATTTATAACATTTTTGATTTTTGGAGCCTTTAACATGTTTTGGTAATTGCCTAAGAGATGTCTTAACTGTTTTCTGATGACTAAGGGTCATCAGCTGACAGATTTCACCATTCAGCTGTTGTAGCTGATTTTGTAAACTAATAAGGTCTTTGTTTATAGTTACCTTAGGTTGACCCTTAGTAAAAATGAGTTTATGATCAACTTTAGGTATGACAGACTGAGACTTTTTGTAAACAAAAGGTCTTTTACTCTTAGTTTCTCCTATTAAAAGAGTTTGAAGTGAAGTTTGATCAGCTAAGCAAACAGAAGAGGATCCATGATCAGCTGAGCAGTTATCATCTACTTTTTGATCAGCTGATGTAACATCATTAGCTAAGGAATTTTCAGTCAGCTGAGTTCCTAAATTTAATGTATCAGCTTTCAAGGTTTGACAACAGAATGTCTCTTTGGTATCAACAAATGATTTCATTCCTTTACTTACTTCCTTTACACTTAAATTTTCAGTACTTTTGCTTTCTGTCAAGACAATAGAACTTGAACCAACTTTTGAAGAGGTTGAGTCTTTCAGCTGAGTACTTTTACTTTTGACAAATCTGTTAGTGATAATACTTTTTCCTTTTACAATCTTTTGAAAAGTAAGAGGTAAAATATCAGCTTTTTCTAAGATATATATGTTCTTGCTAAAATCAACACAGTTAGCAGCTTGGGAATAATTTCCACCAATAATAGTTTGAACTTGTTTTGGAATCTGCTCATTGACACACTGAGTGGTCTTCTCAGCAGATACACACCAAGATCTAACTACTTTTTGCAGGTCATTAAACTTTATTGTTGCTTCATTGGTTTCTTTTACCAAGATCTGATTAAGTATCTTTTGATTAGCTAAATCATCTTCCAGTTTTGTCATTTGTTTCAGTTTCTCATCTTTAAGACTTAATCTCTCTTTTAGTGATTCTATTCCTAATTTTAGCTTCTTTTCTCTTTGAATATTTGACTGAAACTTGTCAGGACCGGATATATATTATATCAAATAACAAGAACTAACTTTTAAATAATAAATCAGAGTAAAATAAAAGTTAATCTTTAACTATGATCACAATCAATTAAGAAGTTGCGGAATCACACTTAATTGATTAAAGAAGGTTTTAAAACACGAATCAATTCAATCAAACAGTAGTTTTATTAATCAACCAGAATGATTACAAAAGCAAACTTCACCCCCAATCTAACTTATTCTGTTAGACGAAGAACACATACTGTTCTTAGGTTTCAACAAGAAACTTAGAGGCTAAAACACTTTCAGAAAATTAAATAACAATAAGAACAAATGCTTTGAATAATGAGATCAAGTCGTCGTACTAAATTAATCATCTAATGAAGTATATATAGACTCTTGATCCTCCTTGAATTGTTGACAGTTAGGTAATCTTCTATCTTCTGAGATAATCTTGATAATCTTCAAAGTATTTCGAGATATCTTCAAAGATAGGATTTTCCAAATATAGCTCAACAGAAACTGTTTAATGAACACAACAGTTCTTTAGTCTTCTAACAATCTTCAGCTTCAAGGTCTTCTAACAGTTTTAGTAGTTTGTACTAACAGTTCTGAACTCTATATAACAGCTTTAAAGTTCACAGCAACTGTTGGTTACAACTGTCTTCACAATTTCAACTAACAGTTCCAAACTGTTTGTCAATCTTCTAACAGTTTTGAACTGTTTTTCACAAAGTCCATTAACAGTTTTAACTTTGCATCTTCAACAGTCTTAATGCCTTAGCTAATTTCCCAACAAAACTCAACACACAAATAATCAAACATAGTGTTCTTCTCATTATCTTCATAGTTAATAAATTTTCCAACCTGATACATAGAAGAGGGATCCCAGTCAGGAGAAGTACAAGCTTTAGCAGCTTTCTTCATGTCCTCATCAAAGGAACTTGTACTTGCTGTGCTAGCCATCAAACTGAACTGAGCTGTGAGGGCCTCATCTTCATCACTTGAGAGATCTTCCTCAGCCCAATCTTCTTCTTCAGCAACCAGCACCCTGTTCTGAGCTTTCTTATTCTTCTTGTCAAGGACAACAGCAAGAAGCTTCTTATATTTAGCTTCATAATCAATCTTGCTGTCTGATCTTGAGGAACCCTTGAAGCCTGTGTTTCCTCTGGAGTTACATTCACTGGCATAGTGACCAGTCTTGCCACAAGAGAAACACCCTTCAGAAGCCTTTGGTTTTGACATGGCTCTTTCTCCTTTGAAGGGTTTCCTTTCAAACCTCTTGACACCCTTTCTTTTCAAGAAAGGTTTGAACCTTTTAACCAACATGGCAGCCTGCTCAACAGCAGCTTCAATACTGTCCATGTTCTCCAGATCTTCATCCCCATCAGCCACTTTCTCTTCATCAGAAGTTTCCTCTTCATCTTCCTCATCACTTGATTCATCCACCACTGCTGCAAAACTCCTAGATCTTGTATCCTTAGATACAAGGGCAGTAGTTGGAGCTTTTGCAGCCTCCTTCATATCCTTGGTAGAGAGTTTCCTTTGTTTCACTGATTGTTCATGATTCATAAGATTTCCATATAAACCAACCAGTGAAAGACCCTTGATTTTCTCACCATGTATAAGCACAGTGATAAAGTGATCCCAAGATTCTGGGAGGGAGTCTAGAAACTTGTTTACAAGCTCTGAAGATGTGACTTTACCAAGTATAGAGTTGCCATGTATAAGAACTTGATGATAGACATCATTTGGTAGTGCAGAGACTAATGTTGTTCTTGCTTTAACACCAAGATTAACAAGCCTTTTGTCTTCATCAGACCATTGATTTATAGGCTTTGTAATTAGTCTTTCAACAGCAGGAACTTCATCAGTGGCTTCAGTTACTTGGATAGTTGAGGAAGGAACATAAGGACCTTCAGTTACAGTTTTAAGCATCACATCATCAAGGCTTGACATATATAGAAGAACTCTACTCTTCCAGAGAGAGAAGTTTTCTCCATCAAACATTGGACACCTTGTGAGTGAGCCATTGTTGGAAGAACCATTAGAAGCAGCAACAGAATTGTCCATTTAGTAGTGTGGGATAGAAGCAGTTGAAGAGTAAGCAAAACAGATCTTAGATATGGATTATATAGCCTGCTCTGATACCAGTTGTTAGTCCCGAATGGATACTACAACAACAAATGTTTGTAGAAGGGGGTTGAATACAAACTTTAGCAAATTAAAGTTTAAGAGACACACGGTTTACTTTTATATAATTCTTATTGATGTTAATCAAGAATTACATGAACTAGATGCGGAAAATCTAAGTTCAATAAAAGGTGGCAACTAATTTTGTCTAACACATAGACAATGCTAATCTTAAACAACTAATGTGTAAGACGTTCAACACATGAACAAGTTTGTTACACTGAAAGTAAAATGCTAACTTTTCTAATTCTCAACTTATGAGATTTCAGTGCTTTTCAACGCATACTTAGCATGTTTCCATGCATGAGTATATATAAGCAAGGTGTGTCCGGGTTGATGAAGAAAGAAGGAGACAAAGGTACTCGGTTTAATAATATTATAATAGATAAAGTTAGTGGGTGAAAAGTAAGTTAACTTTATACACAAAGTGTGTAAAGTGAACATACTTTTCAGTAATGAGTATACCCACTATCTATTATTATATTATTAAACTACTACCTTTATATCTTGGAAAAGTAAACTTCTCCTTTCATGCTTGTGCTTTAATCAACACCATGCTTTCTGAAGATGTGACTTTACCAAGTATAGAGTTGCCAGCCATACTTAACATCATATCTTCGAGATCTTCTTTTCAAGAGTATCTTTCTCCTTTTCCAGGGGATAAAGATCTATCCTTTTTGTTTCTTTGCAGATACAAAAGGTGCTAAGTACTTTTACAAAGAAAGATCTAAGGCAAAATAAGAACAACACATGTTCTGCCTTTGACTAAAGAAAATATTACATAGAAAAGCTATTAACTGAGATATACAATAAAGACTCAGCTAACGGACACTGAACTGCAATTGTAATTTTGCTCAGCTAAGGATAAATGTGAAAGACTCAGCTGACTAGATTTGCTCAGCTGATCGAGATGCTCAGCTAATAATAAAAATCAAAGTATAGCTAATAAGCTGATCAAACTAAACTGTCAGTTGATCCCAAGGGCTCAGCTAATCATTTGAGTATGATCAGCTCATGAAGAAAAGATTGGATAAGTAGTAAATACCTTATCTGACAGATGGGAGGCATCAGCTGATCAATGTGATTGTGTCAGTTGATCCTTGACTGCTCAGCTGATCTTGAAATCTTCATTAGCTGATGGTTTTAGACCATCAACTGATCTAATGTGATTCCTCAGCTGATGCTTTTCGACTGATCTTTTCTTCTCAGCTGATCTTCCTGAAGCTGGTCCTTTGGCTGATACTCAGTGTTCAACTGACACTATGATTCGTCAGCTGACATTTCTTACTTAGAAATTCTTTAAGTCTCAGATAAAAAAAGCACATGTTTTTCATCAATCTAAGTCTAAAACTGAATATATGGTTTTGTTAACATCAAATCCTATTTTACTTAATAGATAGGTTTGATTTAGGTTTGATATTGCTATCTCCCCAACATATATATATATATATATGGGAAAGTTAATGCGAGAACCGTTGTTAGTGCGAGAACCGCGAGGACCAATCTCGGCCGTTCCTTGGATATGGGAAGTTTCATGGATGGTGAGCGTGGAGGGATAGAGTGTGGCGGGGTGCATGTGAGGAATTCATGGGTGGGCAATGACATTGAAAGAGGGCAATGACATTTTGATCATTCCCCTCATTTGCATGTTGATCAAAAGGATCATCATTAAAAGGGTTAAAATTAAAAAAGTCATCAAAATAATCTAGATTAATGCTCTGTTGAGTTGGAAAAGATGTTTCAACAGTTGGGACATTTGTTTCAACAGTGGGTGAAACAGTAGGTTCTACATTGGGTTCTACATTTGTTTCAACCGTGGGTGGGGGTACAAGATTGGATTCCATATTGGGTCTAAGATTGGGTTCTACATGTGGCCATTCAAGCATCAATCTCCTATTTGGCAAATTGGGGTTAGCATCATTTGGTTCAAACTCTCTGATCACTACCTTAGATGGTGATGTGAAGTAGGTATCCAAGTTTGTTTTTGAAATTTCAGTGTACACACTAATCAATTTATGAACACCTACATATTGGGACAAGTTAATGACATCACTGTCATTGCCTAATGCACGTAGGCCAAAATCTAAAACACTACCAGGGGTGAGGAAATGATAATACCTTGCCAAATTTCCATCATAGCCTAACTCCTCTAACAAATAATCAAGTTCATGGACACTAAACCTATCTATGTCTACACGATCAATGAAGTTGATTTTACCTCTGATATATCTTCTCCCAGGATATTTCTTGAAGTATCCACCATGGTGTAACTCAATAGAGAACATATTAGGTTGCCCATCTACAAAAATCAACAAAAAATCAAACCTTTATTATCGTAAGTCAAAATTACGTCAAAGTTAATAAACATACCGTATAACCTCTGTAAGTCTACATCATCTTGGTAATGACTTAGCAAGTGACTCATCTTCTTCAACAATCACAGATTTCGCACATGCAAAAGTCACTATTACAGTGTTCGTGTGTTCAAGAACAGAGAAATGGGAGGGAGAGACAAAAACGGTAAAGGACTAAATGAGAATAGAAAATGGAACGTCATTAAGGAGATGGGGTAAAAGGACATAAATGCCCTTGTGTGCAGGTCAAGTGGGGTTGTTTAACGGTGGAAACAAACGGCTAACGTTAATAAGGACCAAAACGGCATGAAAATGACAGTTTAAGGATGATTCATACCACTTTTAAAGTTAAAGGACCAAAATGGCAGAAACCCCTAAGTTAAATGACCATTTGGATAATTAACTCTATAGAATATGTAAATCGGCGTGAGAAAAAATGACTGAAAGTCTATTATTGATTAGATTCATGGCATAATGATTAAGTAGGAGAAAGTTACGGGATTACCAAATTTAGATTAAAAATGAATTAATTAAAATATATGAAAAAGACATGAATGTCCTTTTGACTAGAATCTTTGACCATTTAGATCTAATGGTTATAAATGTTTCTCGTACTTCTCGCAATAAAAAGGCTTCTCGTATGAACCTTCTCCTATATATATATATATATATATATATATATATATAGGAGAGGGTTCATACGAGAAACCCTAAACCCTAAATATTATATATATATATATATATATATATATATATATAGGGTGAGGTTCAAGGGAGAACCCTTTTAAATAGAGAACAGAGAGAACACGTGTAAACTTGTAATTTATTATTTCTTATTTACGTTCATGTTCACCCATAGCTACCCAAAAGTCAACTTTACATCCTAAATCTTAAAATCAAAATTATTTCTATAATTATTAACAATTTAAAATTTTGGATGCATTGATGCATCAAATAACACTTTTGTATGCATCGATACATCAGGATTATATTCGAACATATTATCAAAAAAACGTGACATATTTTAAATCCGATGATCAATGGAATCAAATGCCTAGATAAATTGTGACAATTTTTGAACCATCTGATCAATGAAATCAAAGTTTCAAAAGTGTTCTCTCTGTTCTCTATTTAAGAGCGTTCTCCCTTAATCCTAACACTATATAGATATTCACAAAATAAATACTTGATGTACTTAACTTTTCTTTATTGTTTTTCTCGTTTAATCTATTATAAATAATAAGATTTAGGCTAAATGTCATTATAGATGAGTAGTAATTTCACTTATTCCTCCTAAACATTTGTATGTTAAACAAAAGAACACATTAAGGGTTTAGTTCACTGGATATGGAAATAAAGTTAAAAGAGAATTATCTGGCTTCGATTTATGCCGGTAACTTTTCTCATTCAACTTATTTTTGGGTAGCCTTTTGAAGGTATGCTAGGGTCACCCCCAACCTTTTTTTCTATCGCCTACGTTTCCTTCCAAACACACCCCTCCGATCCCTGCTTTTCTCTCACCCACGTTCACCTTAAAATCACATCATTGAAGAAGAAATCACAAGGGAGCCGGGAAGGTTACACCGACAAAATGTGTGTTTCGAGGAGAACCACATAGGCAACGCCGGTGACGATGACGGAGGCTTAAAAGGCTGACCGAAAGGAAAGACGGTGATGTAGCATTTGGTTTGTGTAAAGTTCGTCTTGATTTCTTCTTCTGTGTTCAGTTTATCTAAGGCATTTTACATGTTCATTTTTTGAACTTTTAGTTGTTACGTGTTCTGTAATAGTGTTAAATAAACCGTAGACCAAGTGTTTGACGAAGTACTTAGTGAGTTGACTGAGTTGCATACTATGAAGAGCAAGGAGCCAAGGAGAATAGGAGATTGTGGTTAGGAGTAAAAATCCTTCAAGTTCTATGTTAAATTAAGTCAAAGTTTTGGGGGATATTAGAATAATAGAAAATATTATGAAATCATTTGTTAATTTATCTGTAATAGATTAAAAATATAAGAATTGTGTTTTTACTATAAAAAATGATGCATCATCGTATTCCTACTCATCTCAACATGGCATGTGGACTCCACTAATTCTTTTTCATTCATTGATTTTAACACTTGTATTGATCTTGTCCGTAAGAGGATAAATAGGGGGTTATATCACCTGGCTTTTACTATTTTAGGTTTGGGACCCAGAAAAGGTTGCATCATGTGCAACCACAATATTTTACAACCGATGAAAATTAAACAGGATGTGATATTTTTATAATCAATTAGTTAGACTAAACCTTTAAATAAAATTTTTATTTTTCTTGCAACTTTGGATTATGCTAGTTGAAAGACTTGAAACTAGTAACGTGTTATAGGGGGGAGAAATAGGAACCATATATGAAGCTTTCCAAATGTCCTTTGTCGTTTGAAACGGGTTAAGGATGAATGGAGAAGAAAAGTCAATGAGTCAACGTCCTTGTGGAAAATTTTTAAAAAATCTAATGGAATTTCTATGCTTTCTGGCATAGAAGACTGGACAGGTTGACTTGTGAATATGACAACTTAATTGTTAATTGTTTGTTTGTTAATCACTCTTGAGCCTAACTATTAATCCAACGACTTGGTGTCAAGAATATGAACACTCCTGTATATAACAATGGAGTCTAAACAACACAGTTGATATAGTTTTCTAACTAACCATCTTCTTCTGTTGGACACTTGAAAATTGAAATGATTGCTATCGTCTTCTTTGCCTGTGTTGTATTCTTTTGTATTCATTTCCCTTACACTTCTGCACACAACAATATGTCGTCTCCTATCTGCCCACAAAGTTTCAGTTGCCCAAATATGGTTCCATTCAAGTACCCGTTTTACAACGTTACTAAAAACCAATGTGGGTTTATCAAGGTTCGCTGTAATTCTAAGGGTGGAACTATTGAGCTTGGAGGACACTCTTATGGGGTTGTTGGCAAGTATGATTCCGATTCTTCTGTCTTTATCCACAACACTACGTTTGAAAAACTTGTGAACACAACAAACTGTTCGGCACTTATGAATAATTTCACATCTCCAATCCCTCTTTTGTTTTCCGTTTCAATTTCTCCCTTCATCACTCTCTTCAAATGCACAAAGATTAATCAAAGTAATGTTCAACAAACGGACGTTTATTTTAACCAATTAAGCTACGATATCTACAATGAATGCAAAGACCACAAGTTCTACTATAAGTATTTGGTGAATGATGCAACGGTTCCAAGTGATCTCCCAGATAGATGTGAGGTAATACAGTTGCCCGCAACACAGGGATGGCGTGATGAACATAAAAAACCTAATGAAACCAACATATTTTCTCTTCTCTCTTCTTTATTCTCTATTTCGTTCAAGGTGTCACCTTTCTGTGAAAGCTGTCACAAAAAGCACGGCCACTGTGTTGCTAACAATGGACACTTACAGTGTTTAAAAGCAGGTATATATTTAACTCTGGATTCATTTCCTCTTCCCTTTCTCCTTATTGTGGTTACATAGGAATTGATATTTCACATATTCCTAAAACTATTTTTTATGTCCTGTATATAAATCGTCTTTCGTTGCTGCAGATGATCATCAACCACCCATAAAACTGATACTAGGTTAATAAACCTCTTCATCCCTATGCATTATTCTCACACTCTCTCTCTCTCTCTCTCACACACACACACACATACACACACGCACTCCTACATGTATAAATCAATACCTGACGATGTTGCAGCTTTTTTCCTCTAGTGCTCTCTGGGTCTGCCTTCATCTTCACCATCATGCTCTTCTTAATTTTAAGCTTATTGTTAAAAAGGGTAACTACATGGAGAAAAATGGAAGGTTACAATGTCAATATGGAAATGTTTCTAAAGAATCAGGAATTCCTAGCTCCAAAAAGGTATTCTTATTCACAAGTAGAGAAGATGACAAGCTCATTTAAAGATAAGCTGGGCCAAGGTGGTTTTGGTAGTGTGTATAAAGGAGTTCTAAGCAACCATAACCTAGTCGCTGTGAAGGTCTTAAGTGAACGAAAAGGTAATGGGGAAGATTTCATTAACGAAGTTGCAAGTGTAGGGAGGACTTCCCATGTTAATATTGTCAGTCTTGTGGGATTTTGTTTGGAGGGTCGTCGAAGAGCATTGATCTATGAGTTCATGCCCAATGGTTCCTTGGAAAGGTTCATATATGGTCGGGGTTCCTTAGGTATTATCCAACTTGGGTGGGAAAAGTTGCTCCAGATTGCAATTGGGATTGCTCGATGATACAATATCGATTAGGCACACGGGAAGGAGGACCACAAGGATTCCCTCACACCTAGCTGATTATGTCACTTAGTTAGTTAGGCAGGAGGGAAGGCATGAATAACAAAATTCTATTTATTAATTATTTTTTCTTTTTCTGTTGCTCATGAAATCTATATATTAGAGGCTTGTTCTCAATTGAAAGTTATGGAATTAAAGTCTCTGTTCTCCTTTATCTCCTTCTTCTTTATTCTTTCTTTTAGCTGGGAGTCTACCCTACTCGAAAGGGCATCCAACATTGGTGCTTTCATTGATCCATCTCCATCCTTCCTTCATTAGCTCACTCCTTCATCAATTCCTTTCCCCAATGCCAACTCGTTGGCAGACAACAGAGGATAATTTAGCTTCTTTAAACACAGTTACCAACCAATTACAAACAACCATAGCTGGTCATGATGCTACCATTGCAGAGCTCTTACAATCATCCCAATCCACAAATTCTCAACTCAAATCTATCACCTCCTCCATTAACGACATCCTCTTGAACATAGCTCGACTGCAAAAAACACCAGAACACCAAAATCCACCACCGCCTTTCAACACCCCACCTTCTTCTTCTTCATTCCACCCACCGCCTCACCACACTCCTCCTCCACCACCACCACCACCACCGCCACCACCACCACAATTTCCCTTCGAATTTAGACCTATCAGACTCGAAATTTCTCCATTCGATGGTTCCAACCCGCTCGACTGGATCTTACAGACAGAACGATATTTCCTTCTCCACCAGACACCGGACACCCATCGCATTCATCTCGCTTCCTTCTTCTTTCGTGGTGAAGCATTGAGTTGGTTTAATTGGCTTTACCAAAATCAACAATTAACCACTTGGCCGGAATTCTGTCGATTGATCGAACTCCGATTTGGACCATCTTCCTTCATTAATCACGAAGCAGCCTTGTTCAAAATATCGCAACATTCGTCGGTGTCTGTTTATAACGCCGAATTCGAAAAACTTTCTAACCGAGTCCATGGTCTTCCCCCTCGGACGCTGTTAAACATCTATCTCTCTGGTTTGAAACCAGAAATCCATCGTGAATTGCAGATCCTCAAACCTAATTCCACACCTGAAGCAATGGGCTTAGCACGTCTCATTGAAGATAAATTAGCAACCCAATCTTCTCCAAATCCTTCTGTGAGGTATACATCTCGATCCAAAACCACTCACTCAGCAAACACTAGTTTCCAAACCATATGCATCGAACATTCCAGTGACATCAGGGGGTACAACTCAATATCCTAAAAGTACAACTCCAGGAAACAATTCTTTAAACCCTAACTCAAACCCCTCAACATTTCGTAAACTTAGCCCAATAGAGGTCCAACAAAGAAAAGAAAAAGGGCTCTGTTTCAAATGTGACGAAAAATACAGCCCAACCCATAAATGCAAGGCCCAATTCTTCTCATTAGTATCTTATCCAGATTCTCAAGAACAGCCTGATCTTCTCGTCGATATCAATCAAACCTCCTCTATCACTCCACCTTCCGATCCCCTTCTGGACCTGTTTACATCGACGGAATCATCGTCGGAGCTTTTTAACATGTCATTAATGTCTTTCACCGGAGCTAATCAGCCTTCTACCTTCAGATGCGTGACTACTATCAATGGTAAGCCACTCTCCACCCTAATCGATAGTGGAAGTAGTCAGAATTTCTTACACCCCGATTGCTTTAAATCTCTCAATTTGCCTAGTCCGGTTTCATCTTCTTTTCTCGTTAAAGTGGGTAATGGTCACACTTTGGAAACACAAGGGTTTATTCCTTCTGTAACTTTTTTCATCCAAAACAACAGTTTTATCACCGACCTACACATCCTACCAATTCACGGATGTGATTTGGTTCTCGGGAATTCCTGGCTACGCACCTTAGGACCGGTACTCACAAATCATTCGGAATTTACCATGTCATTCAACCATAACAACCAACAAATTATCATAAAAGGAAACCCAAAGGTTCCAGCAACACAAATTTCACCCTCTCACCTGCGCAAATCCATGGATCAAAATTCCATTATAGCTTTCACTCTGTTGTCTTTTGAAGATAACCCACCACATTCTCTAATCATTCCTGAAATCAAAACCATTCTCGATCAATTCCCAGACGTGTTTCAGGTCCCTTCTCACCTTCCTCCACACCGAATCCTTGATCATCATATTCACCTTCTTCCGAATTCTAAGCCCGTCAATGTCAAACCATATCGTTATCCTCAATTTCAACGAACCGAGATTACTCGTCTTATTAACGACATGCTTCAAGAAGGAGTAATCAAACCAAGCAACAGTCCCTTTTCTTCACCAGTCCTCCTAGTTAAAAAAAAGATGGGAGTTGGAGATTTTGTGTAGACTACAGGGCTTTAAATTCCATAACCATTAAAGATAAGTTTCCAATTCCAACTATTGATGAACTGTTGGATGAACTTCATGGTGCAAAAATCTTTTCTAAACTTGATTTAAGACAAGGCTATTTCCAAATCAGATTGCACCCTCATGACACTGCAAAAACTGCTTTTCGAACCACCGATGGTCATTTTGAGTTCCTTGTCATGCCTTTTGGACTCTCAAATGCACCATCCACATTCCAAGCAACAGTGAACTCGCTTTTCAGAAATGAATTAAGGAAATTTGTCTTAGTTTTTTTCGATGATATCTTGATATATAGCAAGAACCTTGCTGATCATGTGAACCATTTGCAGTTGGTACTAACATTGTTGCAGAAAAACAAGTTTTATGTGAAGGAATCCAAATGCTCATTCGGTCATCAATCAATTCCGTTCCTGGGCCACATAATTTCAGCAAATGGAGTAGCTACAGATCCAGAAAAAATAAAGGCGATAGAGCAATGGCCTTCCCCATCTTCGATCAAACAGCTACGAGGATTCTTGGGTCTAACAGGATATTACAGGAAATTTGTCGGACACTATGCTGCTTTGGCTGCCCCATTAACCGATTTGCTGAAGAAAGATAATTTCAGTTGGGGAGAAAAGCAACAACAAGCATTCCAAAATTTACAGATGGCCATGACGACTGTTCCAGTCCTCGGGATTCCAGATTTTTCTAAGCCTTTTTTCGTGGAAACAGACACATCGGGAACAGCTGTAGGTGCGGTTCTTACACAAGATAAGCATCCGATAGCATATTTCAGTAAGAAGCTATCATCAAGAATGCAGGCTGCCTCAACGTATTCAAGAGAAATATTTGCCATTACTTCAGCAGTAGCTAAATGGAGACATTACCTTCTTGGGTGACACTTTACTATCATCACAGACCATCAAAGCTTAAAGTCACTTCTCACACAAACAATTCAGACACCTGAACAACAACAATGGCTCACCAAATTGCTAGGCTACGATTATGATATAGTTTATCGAGCAGGCCCAAGCAATATCGTCGCTGATGCTCTTTCAAGGCAACACTTAATGTTTTTTTCTAGCATTTCATCCCCTGTTTTCACTTTCCTGGATGATTTTCGAAAGTATTGGGCGCAAAATAGTGAGGGGCAGAAATTGGCAGCTGCTTCTACACAATCAAATGGCCCATTTTCATTCTCTGACGGGTTGCTTTACTTTAAATCGAGACTCTATGTTCCGGATCTTGCTGGTTATCGGAACAAGATTTTGCATGAATTCCATTCATCCCCTACGGCTGGCCATGCTGGTGTTAAACGAACTATGATGAGAATTGCCGCCAATTTTTATTGGCCAGCCATGCGTAAAGCAGTAAGCAATTTTATTGAAAATTGTCGAATTTGTCAGCAAGTGAAGTACACTACAACCCCTCCTCTAGGTCTATTACAACCATTACCAATTCCAGAGCTCATTTGGGATGAAATATCAATGGACTTCATCACAGGATTACCATCCTCGAATGGAAAATCAGCAATCCTTGTAATTGTGGATCGCTTATCAAAGGCTGCCCATTTCATCGCTCTACCTCCAAAATTAGATGCCAAAAGGTTGGCTTCAATATTTACAACAGACTTCATACGCTTACATGGATTCCCAAAATCCATCATAAGTGATAGAGATCCGTTGTTTATCAGTAAATTCTGGTCAGAACTGTTTTCACTCAACAAAACTGTGTTAGCTATGAGCAGCTCGTATCACCCCCAAACAGATGGGCAAACGGAGGTTTTAAACCGTTGTTTAGAGGGCTATCTGCGATGTTTTGTTTCGGATGAACCAAAGGAATGGACACGTTATCTTGCTTGGGCAGAGTGGTCATATAATACAGCATGGCAGTCATCTATCAAGATGACCCCCTTTCAAGCAGTTTATGGTCGATCTCCGCCAACCATTCCCCATTATACAATAGGGACTTCATCAAACTCAGATTTGGATAACATTTTGACTCATCGAACTTCACTTCTCTCTGCTTTGAAAGCAAACATCCTTCGAGCACAACATCGCATGCAACAACAAGCAAATAAACACCGTACGGATAAATCTTTTCATGTTGATGATTATGTGTTGTTAAAATTACAACCATACAGGCAGCAATCAGTAAAACTGAGACAATCACAAAAACTATCAAAGAGATACTTTGGACCATACAAGATGCTCGCCAAAATAGGGAAGGTTGCATACAAGCTGGCATTACCGCCATCAGCGGCTGTACATCCCGTATTTCACGTTTCAGTTTTGAAGGCATATAAGGGTCCAATTCCTCCAACAGTTGATCCAATTCCAGAGAACCGGGTCAACGGGCGTATACCAGAAAGAATATTGCAAACCAATAATGGTTCAGTACCACCTACAGTTCTGGTTAAATGGATCAACCTTCCTCCAGAAGAAGCTACTTGGGAGTCACTACCCAATTTTCGTTCTTCACATCCTACATTTGACCTTGAGGACAAGGTCAGTTCTCATGGGGACGGGAATGATACAATATCGATTAGGCACACGGGAAGGAGGACCACAAGGATTCCCTCACACCTAGCTGATTATGTCACTTAGTTAGTTAGGCAGGAGGGAAGGCATGAATAACAAAATTCTATTTATTAATTATTTTTTCTTTTTCTGTTGCTCATGAAATCTATATATTAGAGGCTTGTTCTCAATTGAAAGTTATGGAATTAAAGTCTCTGTTCTCCTTTATCTCCTTCTTCTTTATTCTTTCTTTTAGCTGGGAGTCTACCCTACTCGAAAGGGCATCCAACACTCGAGGATTAGAATACTTACATAGGGGTTGTAACACGCGGATCTTACATTTTGACATAAAGCCCCATAATATTCTACTAGATAATGATTTTTGCCCTAAGATATCCGACTTCGGGCTGGCTAAGCTATTCCACGAGAAAGAAAGTAAGATATCTATGTCTTGTATGAGAGGAACACCTGGTTTTATTGCTCCTGAATTATTTTCTAGGAATTTTGGAGAGGTGTCACACAAATCAGATGTTTATAGTTATGGAATGATGATTCTAGAAATGGTTGGAGGGAGAAGAAACATCGAGGTCGGAGTTGATCATACAAGTGAAATATATTTTCCACAATGGATATATAAGAAGGTTGAATCACATGAACAACTCGAATTGCAGGGGATTGTGAGTGAAGAAGAAAATGGGATTGCAAGAAAGATGATTATTGTGGGATTGTGGTGTATACAAACTAATCCCTTGAGCCGTCCAACAATCACTAAAGTGTTGGAAATGTTAGAAGGGGACTTAGAGATTTTGGAAATTCCTCCAAAACCTTATTTGTATTCTCCATCAAGGTCTGTTGATTCCCCATGTATAAATTCGTTGCATGTGTAATATTTTGTCGTTTAAACATTGTAATGTTAATTAATTCCTAATGACTCTGAATTGGATATGTGCATATATATATATATAGATCGTGGATCAATGAAGAAGTTTTTTGGGAGAGAAGTCTAGGAAGCAAGGAGGAGATGACACATGTCCCCATCTTGTGTCTTTCCCCCTAAAACTTTAACATACCATAACTTTTATATACTAAAGTTTTTTTTTAAAAAAATTGCACCACTTTAAAGATAAAATTATGCTCTTTCATTTGATACTAGTATTGCATATTTTAATTTTTTTGAACTATGTTGCACAATATTAAACTGTGTTGCACCAATTTCGCACTGTAAGTCATATCACTATGTTGCACATATTTTGCGCTCTATTACACAACTTTACACTATTTTACACAACATTAATATGTTGCACAACATTCGCACTGTGTTGCACATCAAATACACAGTTTTTCTATTTTTTTTCACTATTTTGACCCTAGTTTTGAACAAGATCGAGTTTGATTCGTCAAAAACTTAAAACATAAAAGTTGTAGAGCTTAGTGCACACTTTCTACAGTTTTTCGAATCATTTAAAACGGATGTAGTATGAGCAAGATACGAATTTTTTGGTTTTTTTCTATTTTTTTCAACAATTTGACCGTAATTTTGACCAAGATCGAGTTTGATTCGTCAAAAACTTAAAAAATAAAAGTTATAGATCTTGATGTATACTTTCTACAGTTTTTTGAATCACCAAAAAAAACATGCAACACAGTTTAAAAAACATGCAACACAGTAAAAAGACGTGCAACACAGTTCCGAAGCTGTGCAACAAATTAACGTTGTGTATATAGTGTAAAAGTTGTGTAACACAGCACCAAATGCGTGCACCAAAGTAATATGCCTTATAGTACGAAATTGGTGCAACACAGTGTAAATTTTGTGCAACATAGTTCAAAAAAAATAAAAAATAAAAAAATATATGCAAGACTGGTATCAAATGAAATAGCATAATTTTATCTTTTTAATGGTGCAATTTTTTTTAAAAAAAAGTTTACTATATAAAAGTTATGATTGGTTAAAGTTTGAAGGGGTATTGAGTTTTTTTACTCAGCCCACTCTCCTTTCAGGAGAGTGGCTGCCACTCACGCGCGTAATGACTTAAATACCCCTCCAGCCACTTTTTTTAGTGCCCCTCCCACTTAAAGTTCATTTTATTTACTAAAATGTCACTAATCATCCTAACCTTAGATTAAATTTGATCAAAGGCCTAGATTGCTTCCTAGGCTTCTCATTTTTAATTCCTTCTTCCTATATCTCTACCCTATATATATATATATATATATATATATATATATATATATATATATATATATATATATATATATATATACAAGCTAATATATACCCTAATTCTAGTAAATCCTACGATTATTTACATACCAAGTTTAGTTGCGTCGCTTGTATGATTAGCAAGGTTAATATACTATATATAGAGATAAGCATGACATGGTAGGTATACTTAGGCTCGCAAATTTTTACGTGGCACGAACCCGACCCATGAAAAAGCAACTTGAACTTGAAAAATAAAAAAGCAGGTTGATATGAACCCGACACGGAAAAAAGTGACATGAACATGACAGCCTGATATTCCTAATAATGGCCTAAATGGCATGGTAAAGGTAAAATTGTAAAAAAAAATTAAATGAAGTTGGGGTGAAATGCCGACATGTGTACTGAAACTTAAAACATTACTAACTTCTTGATTTCTTTTCGTCATGTTCTGATTTCTCAAAGTGAATAATGTCATCTTTGCTAGTACTAACTCTCTTGTCACTCATCTTTTGGTCGTGATCCTTGTTGTCGCCATCTCCGTTACTATCTTACGTGGATTGCTCGATGACATGAACAATGTCATATTGGGGTTGTCAAAACTATAAGTAGAACTTACATTTTTCATTTGTAATTCATTGTCTTTTATTTTATTGACCGCATAGCGAACACCGAAAAAATCTTGTCTAACATGTTTGGCCGGTATATATGGGTCAACATGAAACAAGACAAGACAAAAGATGACACGACACGAATTTAACAAAAATAAACGGGTCAAAAAAGGGTCGATGTGAAATTGAAACGAAACACCAACAATACAAATATAATATGTAAAGCGAAATTGACACGAATCACCATCCCCGGCCAATATATTGTATGATTAGCAAGTCTGAAGAATTTGTAACTTCTAAGCTACATATATAAATAGTATGAGGAGTACATAAGTTATAAAGTTAGTATATTTATATAAATATAAGGAGCAGGAATATCACATCTTGAAAAAGTGTGGCTCTCTGTGTGAAAAACCGGAAATCATAAAAACGCATTTTGTGAATATAATTATTCGAATAATGACACCATAATATCACATTAGTTTGGGAATAGGGATAATGGTGATGTATAGTGAATATCTGCTTACTCTTTTCTTCTAGCTTTAATCCACAAAGTTTAGACTTAATTTCGATTTAAATCCTAAAACTTGTTTTTGAATGGTGTAATCATAAATATTAGTTTTATTTTTGATTTAATTAATCAGTTCAATTTTGTTTAGTTTGCAATTTAGTCAATTTCTTTACCTTCCAATTTAATATATTTTATGGTTAACAACATATAATCCATAAAATGCACATTATATTACGATTTAACCTCTACAGTTTTATTAATAGTTTGATTCCTAAAGTTTACTTGTTGGCTTAACCCTAAAACATTTAGAGTTTCAATCTAGTGTTTTACTGTTTACTAATGGTGGTTTTTTGAAGTAGGTTTAGGGCGGTGTTAGTTTTGTGTAAAAAAAAAAATCTAATTATAGTTTTTCAAAGCCATCACCAAGGTCATTAAGATCGAAACCTTATTTAGGATCATTTTTTACTTTATAAGATTGGATCGTAAGATCGGGATGAGGATCCTAAGATCTTATCACAAGTCACAAAACAGTTTTTAGTTTTTTATATGCTATATTTTTAAATTAAAAACCAATTATATCACATCTTTACGAGAGAATGAAACATACAATATTTAAATAACGTATATCAAACGGTACAAATTTTAAATATTAAAAACATAGAAAATGATTCACCACAATTTATTCGTTTACATATCACAATAAAATTTAATATATGCTTTTAAACACAATAAACAAACTAGAACACACTATATACAACATCAATTCCTTATTTTATAACAAAATCTTCTTCTCGTGAATTTCTATCTTTTATAATAAAAGAAAATTCACACATGTGACATGTACGTAAAATAAAAAACTGCGAACAATTGTTTTTTGCACAAATTTGACCATTTTAAAAAGGTAAAAATAATAAAGTAAAATGGTATTAATAATCAATAAGTGAAAAAATTAATAATGTAAAAAAATAGTAAAAAAATTAAATAAGAGATATGTGGGATAGTAGGATCGTGGAATCGCATACGATCTTACGATCCTTAGTACGATCCTACATATTTTCGATCCTTAGTACGATCCGACATGTTTTTGAATGGTAAGATTGTATGATCCTACGATAATCGCGATTTTGATAACCATGACCACCACCATATTTATCGGTGGACACTTGTTAGAGTTTCATTTACTCTTGTATAAATCTAAATCGGTTTATATCACAATAAAAAACATGTTCATTATCTTCATCCTCAAGTATTCATGTTCTTAACTAATGGATTTGTTCATGATCTAATTTTTTTATTGTTGTTCATAACGTCCATTGTCCATACATTCAAACATAAATGGAAAAAATGTA
The DNA here is from genome assembly GCA_947179395.2 of Pulicaria dysenterica. Taxonomy (NCBI): domain Eukaryota; kingdom Viridiplantae; phylum Streptophyta; class Magnoliopsida; order Asterales; family Asteraceae; genus Pulicaria; species Pulicaria dysenterica. The sequence goes on along the minus strand of OX359290.1, from coordinate 91,925,356 downwards.
AAAATTTAATATTTTATAAACACTTTAACCCGGTAAAGTTTTTTTAATATATAGTTTAATTCTTAATTTTTACACTATTTCGTTTTAATTCATAAAGTTTTTTAATGCTTTAACCATTATATGTAGTTGACAATTCCCTTTAATTCTTTAAATTGGTTTCTAATTTAGCCTCTTTTATAACATGCTATTATAGGTTATAGGGCTAGTTAAACTTTAGGGTTAAACATTAAAAAATAACTTTGGAAATTAGACAAAAAATTGAAGATTAAATCCAATCTAACGCCTAGACAAAGATGTGCTCTAGGCCTATAAACGAACCGAACGAACACGAACGGGGTTTGTTCATGTTCGTTCGTTTAACTTTAGCCGAACAAATAAACGAACACGAACGGATAAACGAACGGAAATCTGTGTTCATGTTCGTTCATTTAACTTTAGCTGAACAAATAAACGAACACGAACAATAAACGAACGAGCATATGTGTTCGATTGTTTAAGGATTTGTTAGTTCGTGTACACTTTTGTTCGTTCATTTATGTGATAATCAAACGTAAACGGATGAACACACACTAAAATACAAATCCAATACTAATAAACACAAATAAACACTATATTTAAACACACACATATAATATAGATGCATATATTTATATAAAATATAAACGAACGGATAACCGAACGTTCATGAACATAAATGAACGAACGAGAGTTCTGTTCGTGTTCGTTCGTTTAATTAAACGAACGGAAAATATTGTTCATGTTCGTTTGTTTATTAAACAAACGAACATAAACGAACTTTCTGCCGAGCAATTTCATGAACGCTTCACAATGTTATGTTCATTTACGGCCCTAATATGCTCCATTTTTAGACTACAAAAGGGCCCAACATGGGACCTTATTTTGGTTGGATGGAAAACAGACCCACTAGCCAACTTAATTTTGAGGACTTAAGGACCACGATTAGATTATTTCAGGCTAAAAAAAGAGAATTTTTTGGAATTGTCGGCTTGTTAAGGATTCATTATTACCATAAGAAATTTCAAAAGAGAACATGGTCTCCATATATAATAGAATTACAAAATTTACAAAATCCAACCCCATTACAATTTCATTTGAAAAGATTGTGAGTAACACAAGTGTCTTCTTAAAACCAAAATTATAGAACATAAAGTGAATAAAAACACATAAATTAATTCAAGGGATCGTTTACGTCTTAATCTGATTCGATTACAGGTTTTAAGATGTGAAAGGTGTTTGTTTTTTCTTATCATCGAGATCTAAGATTCTAAGAATCTCTTAAAATTTTTTAATGAATCAGAGATAAATTAGTTCTATCCTATAATGCACGGAAACGTCCAAAAGGTTGCCGTTCCCGTTTCCGATACCCTTGAGATACGGATACGCGCCCGATACGCCTTGAAACGTTTCGCTTGGGATGGAAACGTTTCTATAAGGTTTCCGTCAAGTTTCGGTAGAGTTTCGGCCCAGTTTCGATTTTTTTAGGGTTTTAATGGGCTTTTTAGTTTTCAAAGAGAGCTATTATGCAGTTTACGTAGGCTGTCGAGTGTCGATGAACATTCGTACATCGGTCGATTCCTAAATCCTAAACCTATCGACTTTTTACATTCGTATAATCGTATCATCAGACGTAAGAGTGTGAGAGACCAATTCTTCTTCTTCAATCACCATTCACCAATTTTGAAAATGATATATATATATATATATATATATATATATATATATATATATATATATATATATTAATTGTTGATAATTAATTACATTTGATAGATTTAGTATTTTTGGAGTTAACACTTAACACTTTGCATCAATATATATCTATTTTGGAATTTATTTAATATATATATATTTTTTATATTTTATATTTGTCGTATCTCTGCCGTATCCGTATCTTGAATTTTTTAGTATTGCCGTTTCTCGTATCCGTTCCGTATCCGTTTCCGGTGCCGTATCCATTTACGTGCAACTTCTACTTCTTTACTAATACACATCGTTCTAACAAAATTTTCCTTTACATCTCGAAATGAATATCTTATAACCTTATTACAAGAAAAGGATTATGACATCATCATCCCTTTCAAAATAAGCTTCCATCAATCACAACATTCTATTAAATAAAAAATTTTAAAAAATTAGAAAATAACCAAATATTAGGTGAGTTAGTTAAGGGAACTCCATATATTAAGGAGATTAGGTGTGGTTTTAAATTATTAAATATGAAAATAACTTAAGATTTTAAAATTTTAAAATCACCACCAAATTACTTTCAAAACCAAATTTACATAACTTAAAATCACCATACTTGATACTATTATTTGTATCTATGGTGGAAAAAAAGGAAAAAATCAACATGCGAAATCATTGATATTCGAATAATTATTGTCGATCAAATTGCACAACTTCACTATAGTTCTTCACGTAGATAAGTTTTGTTTATATTTCGTGAAAACGATTCACATACGCTAATGTAATATATTGTTCTTCTTATTTATAGCTATTAATTATGAAGAATATTTATGTATGGGAAACAGATGACAATTTTTATGTAAGGACATTCTTCACTAATGTCGTCAAGAACCTCAAAGACCAGATATTATATTTACTCCTAATTAGTTATATATTTTTAATAATTCTATATATCTTAATTGTGTTTTTGTCATGTTTCATATACTGATTAATTACTTTTATACACTGGGTGATTAGTTATTTTAAACATGGGAGATATCATATTACAGTTATGACAATATCTGTTTAACTGAAGATTCTGATACATTTGAAAAATCATTACAATCAGTTCAAATTTTGAGTTTAATAAAAGTATCTGGTTGTCAAAACCACACGTTTAACTTTAAAGGTTGGTGTGACTGTAATGATGCTTTGTAATCTTGAACAGTCTAAAGACCATTGCAATGGAACAAGATTACAAGTTATTCGACTTATTGCACATGTGGTTGACGCAAAAATAAGTGCATGTAAGAATGTTGGTCACATACTCACTTACTCATATTTCAATATTGAAGATGATTCCATCAGAGCCTACAATGTCATTCAAGTTCCAACGGAGGCAATTTTCTCTCTTGGTTTGTTTTGCAATAACAATAAAGAAAAGCCAATGTCAATCTTTATCAAATGTTGGATTGTTTTTTAGACGACCCGTTTTCACTCATGGACAATTATATGTTGCGGTTTCTCGAATGAAATGTAAGAAGGGGTTAAAAGTTTTAATTTGTGATGGTGATGACAACCCTACTAATAAAACCATCAATGTTGTTTATAAAGAGCTTCTACAGAAATTTAATGATAATCTTATGTATGAATTTCAAAATTCAGTAATATTTATTCATTTCTTACGAGATTTGATATTCCTATCTATGTTTTGTAATTATCTATATTATACGTGTTATTACTCTTTAAAACTATATTATATATAGATGATGGTTCATGCGAGAAGCTTTATTATTGCGAGAAGTGCGAGAAGCATCCTCAACCATTGATCAAATTAATCTACGGATTAAAATAAATACGGCACAAAAGTAAATAAATACTACCTCATGTCATATTTAATAAATCCTAAAGGATATTGGCGTAATTTAACTAAATTAATCAAATCATAATCAAATCAATGTTTCTATTATTTCTCACCTACCATACTTATTTTCTATCATCTCAGTATCGTCTATGTACTCATTTCTAATTTCTCACATATCTCATTTATTTAAACCCTTCGTTGCCATGCAATTCACCTATCTATTTTTCTTTTTGGGGATATATGCTACTGTTAGTGATCGAAAGCAAATGGTGATGCATCTATTTTACGATTTCTTATTATTCTATTATTAATCCATTTCTTTTTTGGATCATGGATTTGTAACCTACTGAATGAAGGTCTTCATAAATTTCTTTGTGGTTCACAGTGATGGATATATTTCTAAGTCTCATGGATTTATTTTTAGTAAATGTTTTTTCATTGATTTGTTTGTTGATATTGAACGGAAATTGTTCCTCAATCCAACAATTTTAGTTTTTTAACTTTCTTTTGTAATTCTTTTCTAATGCTTTGTTGTTTCAAAATTACATTATCGGTAATGAATTTGTGATGACTAAACATTGATTATATATTTCAAAAAGCATAGTATTTTTATTTTTTAGTGAACAATTCATTTGGTGAACATGAAGAAATGTTTGTGGTTTTAATTTTAATGGTTCACTAAAAACTTGGTAACACACAAAATTATGAAAGATTCACTAATGAACTTTACAACACACAAACACAGTGAATGGTTCACAAATAAACTCGATAACACATGAAAAATTAGACGATTCACTAATGAAATTGAACATACATAAAAAATGCTCAAATGGAAGATGAAACAAAGAATATAAACAATCAAACATTAATTAAAATCTGATTTATTAAATACGGATATTTTGATTTGTTTTTGTTAATATTGTTTTATCGGTGAAAAGTAAATTATTTAATTAAATATATTATCAAACATAAAAATGCTATTTTCAAATTTTTATAAAGAATAGAGTTAATTGTCCAAATGGTCCTTTAACTTAGGGGTTTCTGCCATTTTGGTCCTTTAACTTTAAAAGTGGTACGAATCATCCTTAAACTGCAATTTTCATGCCGTTTTAGTCCTTATTAACGTTAGCTGTTTGTTTCCACCATTAAACCACCCCACGTGACCTGCACACGAGGGCATTTATGTCCTTTTACCCCATCTCTTTCCCCTTCTTTCCCCTTGCCGCCCAATTAAACACACACACAACTAACAGAAGTTGTAGATACGCACGAAGGAAGAGAAACAAGAACACAAACTCAAGAATCTACGATGGTTTTTTGTTCTTGTGGAAAGGTAGCTACAATTCGCACCTCACGGACCTCCCAAAATCCTAGGAGAAGATTTTATTCATGTCCAGATCAGGTATTGTGAAAAAAATTTATGACCTACTTTGCTTTGCTATATGTTTCATCTAAAGGTTCATGCTTTGAAGGTTTTAATTTCAGGGTTCAAGTTGTAGATTTATTGGATGGTTAGACCCTGTTATGTGTGAAAGATCAACATTGATCATCCCTGGTTTGCTAAGGTCAAAGAATAGTTTGGAATTGAAATTAAGGAAAGTGAAGCCAAAGTGTGGAAACTGAAGTTCTATTTAGTTTTTAGTTGGTTGGTGTTTATTGTATTTGCATTTCTTCATCTTTAATCCGTATTCTACTTGGTGAATTTGTGGACCTTTTTTACTTTTGGGTAGTTGAAGTCAGTCTTGAATTATGTAGCCTGAAGTAGTAGGCTTCTTGTAACTTATATAAACTTAAATGCATGAATCAATACAAGATATGTTTTGACAGTGAGTTTGGTGTGAAATTTAATATGTTATTAATGCTTTGGTCTTTATATACACCTGTTGTGGGTCATTGTTAGCACACACAGACAAACATCACACACAAACATCAGCCATGGATGATGATAACCCCAATTGTTTCTACACTCAGTTTCAGAAGCACAATGTTAAGCTAGGGAGATTGGTAAGTGTTTATATGTACATGTTTGCTGTTTTTGTTTTGTTGTTTACATTTACATGTTCACAAGCACAATGTTTGTTGTTTTTGTTTTCATCAGACAATACCTGCAGAGTTTGTAAGGTACCATGACTTGCAAGAACTTGTATGGGCTTTTCTTAGGATGGATACTTGGGAGCATGCCATGGAAATGCAGCTGTATGGTGATGCAAGAAGGGACCATTTCCCTGATCACATGGTTATCAAAGGGGACTGGGAATTCTTCAAACTCAAGCATGAAATAAGTTACAAGACATGGTTGAAGTTTCAAATCCATGTCCGTGATGATCGTGTCATCTTTACTGTCACTAGGGAGTAGATGTCTTATAAGGTAGTGTTGGTTGTGGGTCATGTGATCTTGTTCTTCTTTAGTATGTTATGTTTGGTTTGTATGGTATGTTTATGTAATGTAATGGTGTGTTTTGATGGTCCAAATTTTGGTTGTGTTTGACTCTTGTTATGTAATACATGGACCATGTAATCATCATTTATGAATCAATGAAGTTGTTTTATGAATCATCCTTTATGAATCAACAAGTACCAAAGCAAGTGGCAAATACCATAACAAGATGAATCTGAAATTACCATAACAAGATGATTCTGAAATTACCAATGTCAAGTACCATTCAACAGAATACCAAATGTTAAAAACAAGTTGACAGTACAAATACCATTACAAAACCAAAGCAAAGTACCAAACCACAATAACAAGTTCACAAAATAGTGTACCAAATCAGATTCAAAGTACCAGCATTACAAAACTTGATCCATGGTTATACCCACCTCTAGCTTCTTCTGTAACTGGTCTTGCAGAGCCTTTGTTGGCATGTGGGGATTTCCCTCCATGTGTTCAATTACAATCCTTGCAAGATATCCAGAACTGCAAGCTTTAATTTTTCTACTTTGAAGGCATGTATGTTGATCATTCAGGGTTCTAACAATCCATGTTTCGGTACTACCCTTTTTTGAGATATGAAGTACCCAAGGACATGTGAACTTATTAGGGTTTGCTTTTTTCCCCCTACCTCCAACATTTTTGCCAATTGGTCCTTTATCTTTGGACCCTGACCCACCAGCTTTGTCACTACTTGTAGCCCCACATGTACCCTCTAGATTCTCTTGAAAATGGGGCATTTGACCAGCACATGCAACTCTAACTCTTGTTTTGTCATTTTTTATTATTTTCAACTCTATCCTACTCTCCACTGCCACATCCTTCACCATATCTTTTATTTCTTGTTTGTTTGCAAAGAACTGCCCAATATGGAAAGCATGTTTCCCATTCTTTTTAACTAAAACTTTCTTGTGTTTTCTACTTATTGAATTTATATATTTCCTCCTACTCACTTCTGCAAGCTCATCATCAGCACTTCTAAATCATCATCCATGTTATCCTCATCCACTATATAATCACTATCCTCACTTTGTTCATCACTTGATTTATCCTTCTCTCCCTCAACATTTTGATCATTCCCCTTATTTGCATGTTGATCAAAATGATCATCATTAAAAGGGTTAAAATTAAAAAAGTCATCAAAATAATCTAGATTAATGCTCTGTTGAGTTGGAAAAGATGTTTCAACAGTTGGGACATTTGTTTTAACAGTGGGTTCAACATTGGGTTCTACATTTGTTTCAACCGTGGGTGGGGGTACAAGATTGGGTTCCATATTGGGTTTAAGATATTGGGTTCTACATGTGGCCATTCAAGCATCAATCTCCTATTTGGCAAATTGAGGTTAGCATCATTTGGTTCAAGCTCTCTGATCACTACCTTAGATGGTGATGTGAAGAAGGTGTCCAAGTTTGTTTTTGAAATTTCAGTGTACACACTAATCAATTTATGAACACCTACATATTGGGACAAGTTAATGACATCACTGTCATTGCCTAATGCACGTAGGCCAAAATCTAAAACACTACCAGGGGTGAGGAAATGATAATACCTTGCCAAATTTCCATCATAGCCTAACTCCTCTAACAAATAATCAAGTTCATGGACACTAAACCTATCTATGTCTACACGATCAATGAAGTTGATTTTACCTCTGATATATCTTCTCCCAGGATATTTCTTGAAGTATCCACCTTGGTGTAACTCAATAGAGAACATATTAGGTTGCCCATCTACAAAAATCAACAAAAAATCAAACCTTTATTATCGTAAGTCAAAATTAGGTCAAAGTTAATAAACATACCGTATAACCTCTGTAAGTCTACATCATCTTGGTAATGACTTCGCAAGTGACTCATATTCTTCAACAATCACAGATTTCGCTCATGCAAAAGTCACTATTACAGTGTTCGTGTGTTCAAGAACAGAGAAATGGAAGGGAGAGACAAAAACGGTAAAGGACTAAATGAGAATAGAAAATGGAACGTCATTAAGGAGATGGGGTAAAAGGACATAAATGCCCTTGTGTGCAGGTCACGTGGGGTGGTTTAACGGTGGAAACAAATGGCTAACGTTAATAAGGACCAAAACGGCATGAAAATGACAGTTTAAGAATGATTCGTACCACTTTTAAAGTTAAAGGACCAAAATGGCAGAAACCCCTAAGTTAAATGACCATTTGGATAATTAACTCTATAGAATATGTAAATCGGCGTGAGAAAAAATGACTGAAAGTCTATTATTGATTAGATTCATGGCATAATGATTAAGTAGGAGAAAGTTACGGGATTACCAAATTTAGATTAAAAATGAATTAATTACAATATATGAAAAAGACATGAATGTCCTTTTGACTAGAATCTTGACCATTTAGATCTAATGGTTAAAAATGTTTCTCGTACTTCTCGCAATAAAAAGGCTTCTCGTATGAACCCTATCCTATATATATATATATATATAGATAGATAGATAGGAGAGGGTTCATACGAGAAATCATAAACCCTAAACCCTAAACCCTAAATATATATATATATATATATATATATATATATATATATATATATATATATATATATATATAGGGTGAGATTCAAGGAAGAACCTTTTAAATAGAGAACAGAGAGAACATGTGTAAACTTGTAATTTATTATTTCTTCTTTACGTTCATGTTCACTCATTGCTACCCAAAAGTCAACTTTACATCCTAAATCTTAAAATCAAAATTATTTCTAAAATTATTAACAATTTAAAATTTTGGATGCATTGATGCATCAAATAACACTTTTGTATGCATCGATGCATCAGGATTATATTCGAACATATTATCAAAAAAACGTGACATATTTTAAATCCGATAATCAATGGAATCAAATGCCTAAATAAATTGTGACAGTTTTTGAACCATCTGATAAATGAAATCAAAGTTTCAAAAGTGTTCTCTCTGTTCTCTATTTAAGAGCGTTCTCCCTTGATCCTAACACTATATATATATATATATATATATATATATATATATATATATATATATATATATATATATATAATTGACTTATATCATCACGTGTTGGCAAACGGATCATTTAGCTAGTTATCATATAATACTCACAAATTTCTTGTAAATTCAAAAGACTCTACTTGGTTTTCTTTTCAATATTCTTTCTTTAGATTACTTATTATATTTTCTATATCTTCATAAGACATTTTATTCTATAATTAGACAAGTTTAAAATATAACTAAATCGTAACAATTAAATATGAAGTATCATAAAACAAATAATTATAGATATTCAATAGTGATATGTGAAAGAATATTCAGACATCAAAACTAAATCTTAATATTCAAACATGGTATTTAAATTTAAATACTTAATCTTTCAAATAACAAACGTCACCTGAGTTGATAAGTACCATATACAACCACATATTAGTCAAAGACATACCATTATGCACACCGAATATGATATATAACAAAATAAGAGCAACTAAGATTACAAGTCAGCTACTTTTAGTTTTATATTTGGTAAATAATAGATATTCACAAAATAAATACTTGATGTACTTAACTTTTCTTTATTGTTTTTCTCGTTTAATCTATTATAAATAATAAGATTTAGCAAGGCTAAATGTCATTATAGATGAGTAGTAATTTCACTTATTCCTCCTAAACATTTGTATGTTAAACAAAAGAACACATTAAGGGTTTAGTTCACTGGATATGGAAATAAATTTAAAAGAGAATTATCTGGCTTCGATTTATGCCGGTAATTTTTCTCATTCAACTTATTTTTGGGTAGCCTTTTGAAGGTATGCTAGGGTCACCCCCAACCTTTTTTTCTATCGCCTACGTTTCCTTCCAAACACACCCCTCCGATCCTTTATTATCGTAAGTCAAAATTAGGTCAAAGTTAATAAACATACCGTATAACCTCTGTAAGTCTACATCATCTTGGTAATGACTTCGCAAGTGACTCATATTCTTCAACAATCACAGATTTCGCTCATGCAAAAGTCACTATTACAGTGTTCGTGTGTTCAAGAACAGAGAAATGGAAGGGAGAGACAAAAACGGTAAAGGACTAAATGAGAATAGAAAATGGAACGTCATTAAGGAGATGGGGTAAAAGGACATAAATGCCCTTGTGTGCAGGTCACGTGGGGTGGTTTAACGGTGGAAACAAATGGCTAACGTTAATAAGGACCAAAACGGCATGAAAATGACAGTTTAAGGATGATTCGTACCACTTTTAAAGTTAAAGGACCAAAATGGCAGAAACCCCTAAGTTAAATGACCATTTGGATAATTAACTCTATAGAATATGTAAATCGGCGTGAGAAAAAATGACTGAAAGTCTATTATTGATTAGATTCATGGCATAATGATTAAGTAGGAGAAAGTTACGGGATTACCAAATTTAGATTAAAAATGAATTAATTACAATATATGAAAAAGACATGAATGTCCTTTTGACTAGAATCTTGACCATTTAGATCTAATGTTTATAAATGTTTCTCGTACTTCTCGCAATAAAAAGGCTTCTCGTATGAACCCTCTCCTATATATATATATATATATATATATATATATATATATATATATATATATATATATATATATATATATATATATATATAGATAGATAGGAGAGGGTTCATACGAGAAATCATAAACCCTAAACCCTAAACCCTAAATATATATATATATATATATATATATATATATATATAGGGTGAGATTCAAGGAAGAACCCTTTTAAATAGAGAACAGAGAGAACATGTGTAAACTTGTAATTTATTATTTCTTCTTTACGTTCATGTTCACTCATAGCTACCCAAAAGTCAACTTTACATCCTAAATCTTAAAATCAAAATTATTTCTAAAATTATTAACAATTTAAAATTTTGGATGCATTGATGCATCAAATAACACTTTTGTATGCATCGATGCATCAGGATTATATTCGAACATATTATCAAAAAAACGTGACATATTTTAAATCCGATAATCAATGGAATCAAATGCCTAAATAAATTGTGACAGTTTTTGAACCATCTGATAAATGAAATCAAAGTTTCAAAAGTGTTCTCTCTGTTCTCTATTTAAGAGCGTTCTCCCTTGATCCTAACACTATATATATATATATATATATATATATAATTGACTTATATCATCACGTGTTGGCAAACAGATCATTTAGCTAGTTATCATATAATACTCACAAATTTCTTGTAAATTCAAAAGACTCTACTTGGTTTTCTTTTCAATATTCTTTCTTTAGATTACTTATTATATTTTCTATATCTTCATAAGACATTTTATTCTATAATTAGACAAGTTTAAAATATAACTAAATCGTAACAATTAAATATGAAGTATCATAAAACAAATAATTATAGATATTCAATAGTGATATGTGAAAGAATATTCAGACATCAAAACTAAATCTTAATATTCAAACATGGTATTTAAATTTAAATACTTAATCTTTCAAATAACAAACGTCACCTGAGTTGATAAGTACCATATACAACCACATATTAGTCAAAGACATACCATTATGCACACCGAATATGATATATAACAAAATAAGAGCAACTAAGATTACAAGTCAGCTACTTTTAGTTTTATATTTGGTAAATAATAGATATTCACAAAATAAATACTTGATGTACTTAACTTTTCTTTATTGTTTTTCTCGTTTAATCTATTATAAATAATAAGATTTAGCAAGGCTAAATGTCATTATAGATGAGTAGTAATTTCACTTATTCCTCCTAAACATTTGTATGTTAAACAAAAGAACACATTAAGGGTTTAGTTCACTGGATATGGAAATAAATTTAAAAGAGAATTATCTGGCTTCGATTTATGCCGGTAATTTTTCTCATTCAACTTATTTTTGGGTAGCCTTTTGAAGGTATGCTAGGGTCACCCCCAACCTTTTTTTCTATCGCCTACGTTTCCTTCCAAACACACCCCTCCGATCCTTTATTATCGTAAGTCAAAATTAGGTCAAAGTTAATAAACATACCGTATAACCTCTGTAAGTCTACATCATCTTGGTAATGACTTCGCAAGTGACTCATATTCTTCAACAATCACAGATTTCGCTCATGCAAAAGTCACTATTACAGTGTTCGTGTGTTCAAGAACAGAGAAATGGAAGGGAGAGACAAAAACGGTAAAGGACTAAATGAGAATAGAAAATGGAACGTCATTAAGGAGATGGGGTAAAAGGACATAAATGCCCTTGTGTGCAGGTCACGTGGGGTGGTTTAAAGGTGGAAACAAACGGCTAACGTTAATAAGGACCAAAACGGCATGAAAATGACAGTTTAAGGATGATTCGTACCACTTTTAAAGTTAAAGGACCAAAATGGCAGAAACCCCTAAGTTAAATGATCATTTGGATAATTAACTCTATAGAATATGTAAATCGGCGTGAGAAAAAATGACTGAAAGTCTATTATTGATTAGATTCATGGCATAATGATTAAGTAGGAGAAAGTTACGGGATTACCAAATTTAGATTAAAAATGAATTAATTACAATATATGAAAAAAGACATGAATGTCCTTTTGACTAGAATCTTGACCATTTAGATCTAATGGTTATAAATGTTTCTCGTACTTCTCGCAATAAAAAGGCTTCTCGTATGAACCCTCTCCTATATATATATATATATATATATATATATATATATATATATAGGAGAGGGTTCATACGAGAAATCATAAACCCTAAACCCTAAACCCTATATATATATATATATATATATATATATATATATATATATATATATATATATATATATATATAGGGTGAGGTTCAAGGAAGAACCCTTTTAAATAGAGAACAGAGAGAACATGTGTAAACTTGTAATTTATTATTTTTTCTTTACGTTCATGTTCACCCATAGCTACCCAAAAGTCAACTTTACATCCTAAATCTTAAAATCAAAATTATTTCTAAAATTATTAACAATTTAAAATTTTGGATGCATTGATGCATCAAGTAACACTTTTGTATGCATCGATGCATCAGGATTATATTCGAACATATTATCAAAAAAACGTGACATATTTTAAATCCGATAATCAATGGAATCAAATGCCTAAATAAATTGTGACAGTTTTTGAACCATCTGATAAATGAAATCAAAGTTTCAAAAGTGTTCTCTCTGTTCTCTATTTAAGAGCGTTCTCCCTTGATCCTAACACTATATATATATATATATATATATATATATATATATATATATATATATATATATATATATATATATATATAATTGACTTATATCATCACGTGTTGGCAAACGGGTCATTTAGCTAGTTATCATATAATACTCACAAATTTCTTGTAAATTCAAAAGACTCTACTTGGTTTTCTTTTCAATATTCTTTCTTTAGATTACTTATTATATTTTCTATATCTTCATAAGACATTTTATTCTATAATTAGACAAGTTTAAAATATAACTAAATCGTAACAATTAAATATGAAGTATCATAAAACAAATAATTATAGATATTCAATAGTGATATGTGAAAGAATATTCAGACATCAAAACTAAATCTTAATATTCAAACATGGTATTTAAATTTAAATACTTAATCTTTCAAATAACAAACGTCACCTGAGTTGATAAGTACCATATACAACCACATATTAGTCAAAGACATACCATTATGCACACCGAATATGATATATAACAAAATAAGAGCAACTAAGATTACAAGTCAGCTACTTTTAGTTTTATATTTGGTAAATAATAGATATTCACAAAATAAATACTTGATGTACTTAACTTTTCTTTATTGTTTTTCTCGTTTAATCTATTATAAATAATAAGATTTAGCAAGGCTAAATGTCATTATAGATGAGTAGTAATTTCACTTATTCCTCCTAAACATTTGTATGTTAAACAAAAGAACACATTAAGGGTTTAGTTCACTGGATATGGAAATAAAGTTAAAAGAGAATTATCTGGCTTCGATTTATGCCGGTAATTTTTCTCATTCAACTTATTTTTGGGTAGCCTTTTGAAGGTATGCTAGGGTCACCCCCAACCTTTTTTTCTATCGCCTACGTTTCCTTCCAAACACACCCCTCCGATCCCTGCTTTTCTCTCACCCACGTTCACCTTAAAATCACATCATTGAAGAAGAAATCACAAGGGAGCCGGGAAGGTTACACCGACAAAATGTGTGTTTCGAGGAGAACCACATAGGCAACGCCGGTGACGATGGCGGAGGCTTAAAAGGCTGACCGAAAGGAAAGACGGTGATGTAGCATTTGGTTTGTGTAAAGTTCGTCTTGATTTCTTCTTCTGTGTTCAGTTTATCTAAGGCATTTTACATGTTCATTTTTTGAACTTTTAGTTGTTACGTGTTCTGTAATAGTGTTAAATAAACCGTAGACCAAGTGTTTGACGAAGTACTTAGTGAGTTGTCTGAGTTGCATACTATGAAGAGCAAGGAGCCAAGGAGAATAGGAGATTGTGGTTAGGAGTAAAAATCCTTCAAGTTCTATGTTAAATTAAGTCAAAGTTTTGGGGGATATTAGAATAATAGAAAATATTATGAAATCATTTGTTAATTTATCTGTAATAGATTAAAAATATAAGAATTGTGTTTTTACTATAAAAAATGATGCATCATCGTATTCCTACTCATCACAACATGGCATGTGAACTCCACTAATTCTTTTTCATCCATTGATTTTAACACTTGTATTGATCTTGTCCGTAAGAGGATAAATAGGGGGTTATATCACCTGGCTTTTACTATTTTAGGTTTGGGACCCAGAAAAGGTTGCATCATGTGCAACCACAATATTTTACAACCGATGAAAATTAAACAGGATGTGATATTTTTATAATCAATTAGTTAGACTAAACCTTTAAATAAAATTTTTATTTTTCTTGCAACTTTGGATTATGCTAGTTGAAAGACTTGAAACTAGTAACGTGTTATAGGGGGGGGAGAAATAGGAACCATATATGAAGCTTTCCAAATGTCCTTTGTCGTTTGAAACGGGTTAAGGATGAATGGAGAAGAAAAGTCAATGAGTCAACGTCCTTGTGGAAATTTTTTTACAAAATCTAATGGAATTTCTATGCTTTCTGGCATAGAAGACTGGACAGGTTGACTTGTGAATGTGACAACTTAATTGTTAATTGTTTGTTTGTTAATCACTGTTGAGCCCAACTATTAATCCAACGACTTGCTGTCAAGAATATTAACACTCGTGTATATAACAAAGGAGTCTCAAGAACACACTTGATATAGTTTTCTACCTAACCATCTTCTTCTGTTGGACACTTGAAAATTGAAATGATTGCTATCGTCTTCTTTGCCTGTGTTGTATTCTTTTGTATTCATTTCCCTTACACTTCTGCACACAACAATATGTCTTCTCCAATCTGCCCAGAAAGTTTCAGCTGCCCAACTATTGAGCCATTCAAGTACCCATTTTACAATTCTACTGAAAACCAATGTGGGTTGATCAGCGTTCACTGTAATTCTAAGGGTGGAGATATTGCACTTGGAGGAGACTCTTATGTAATTAGGGGCAAGTACGGTCCTTTTGTTTCCATCCATAACAAAACGTTTGAACAACTTGTGAGCACTTCAAACTGTTCGGCACTGGATAATTTCACATCTCCAAAGCCTCTTTTGTTTTCCATTTCAATACTTCCCTTCATTACTCTCTTCAAATGCACAAAGATTAATCAAAGTAATGTTCAACAAACGGATGTTTATTTTAACCAATTAAGCTACGATATCTACAATGAATGCAAAGACCACAAGTTCTACTATAAGTATTTGGTGAATGATGCAACGGTTCCAAGTGATCTCCCAGATAGATGTGAGGTAATACAGTTGCCCGTAACACAGGGATGGCGTGATGACCATAAAAAACCTACTGAAACCAACATATTTTCTCTTCTCTCTTCTTTATTCTCTATTTCGTTCAACGTGTCACCTTTCTGTGAAAGCTGTCACAAAAAGCACGGCCACTGTGTTGCTAACAATGGACACTTACAGTGTTTAAAAGCAGGTATATATTTAACTCTGGATTCATTTCCTCTTCCCTTTCTCCTTATTGTGGTTACATAGGAATTGATATTTCACATATTCCTAAAACTATTTTTTATGTCCTGTATATAAATCGTCTTTCGTTGCTGCAGATGATCATCAACCACCCATACAGAGGCGGATCTACATGGAGAGTAGGGTATGCAAGTGCATACCCTTAAAGAAAAATTGTTAGTGTTGAATAATTAAAAAAAATTAAAAATTAAATGAATTAGTAAAAATGCTTACCCTTTGAAACTTATGTGCATACCCAGGTTAAAAAAATTACAAACAAATAATAACCAAAACTGAAATTTAAGCCCAAATAAAAAACACATTATTACAATTTTAGAATCAAAGCCCATTTGATTAAATATGGATTAGGCTTAAACACAACTTACAAACCCATTTGCTCTATGATTCATTGACGAAAATATGAAACCCCCAATTCTTGAAAAGCAAGCGATGATGAGTCTTCAAAACTTCATGGTTTAAGTGATCAAACCTCCAAAGACGCAGCCACGGTCGGTGATTCATTGACGACTAAACTTCCTCTGACATTTGTTCCAAAAATGACTTCCTCCAAACTCTGTTTAGACCTCGTCCTTACTCCAGCCTCCATGTAATTATCCATGGACTTGATATCTTAAAATTGTTTGGTAGATTCGTAGAGTTTAAGAGTAGATTTGAGATTTAAAGAGATGACAAAAAAGTGAACCCAGAAAGTTTGAAAAATGAAATAGGAGCATGACAGAATAACTATTTGCTTTTGGCATTACTATTATTTACTTTACTATTTCTTAGAGAATTAATTAAAAAAATGGAAAAGGCATATACGAGTAGTGCTTGTATTTTGTCATGGTCCTTTAATAATAACTATTTTATTATTTTTATGTTTTAGAGAAAAAGTTTTAATTAGTAAATATAGAAATGACTAAATTACAGTTTATTAAAATGGTGTAAGTATAACATCACCTAAGTTATAGGTGATTTTAACATTACGGATCATCTTCTCTATGTTTTATATGGAAATGTATTAAGAGCATTTATGGATACCCTCAAACAATACTTGGAGAAAAATCAAAAAATCCAACCCGAAAACCCGAACATATAATCCAGACCTAAAACGAAAATTATTGGATTAACTCATTTAAGAAATATTTCATATAATGCATACCCTCAAATAAATGTCTAGATCCGCCACTGCACCCATAAAACTGATACTAGGTTAATAAACCTCTTCATCCCTATGCATTATTCTCACACTCTCTCTCTCTCTCTCACACACACACACACATACACACACGCACTCCTACATGTATAAATCAATACCTGACGATGTTGCAGCTTTTTTCCTCTAGTGCTCTCTGGGTCTGCCTTCATCTTCACCATCATGCTCTTCTTAATTTTAAGCTTATTGTTAAAAAGGGTAACTACATGGAGAAAAATGGAAGGTTACAATGTCAATATGGAAATGTTTCTAAAGAATCAGGAATTCCTAGCTCCAAAAAGGTATTCTTATTCACAAGTAGAGAAGATGACAAGCTCATTTAAAGATAAGCTGGGCCAAGGTGGTTTTGGTAGTGTGTATAAAGGAGTTCTAAGCAACCATAACCTAGTCGCTGTGAAGGTCTTAAGTGAACGAAAAGGTAATGGGGAAGATTTCATTAACGAAGTTGCAAGTGTAGGGAGGACTTCCCATGTTAATATTGTCAGTCTTGTGGGATTTTGTTTGGAGGGTCGTCGAAGAGCATTGATCTATGAGTTCATGCCCAATGGTTCCTTGGAAAGGTTCATATATGGTCGGGGTTCCTTAGGTATTATCCAACTTGGGTGGGAAAAGTTGCTCCAGATTGCAATTGGGATTGCTCGAGGATTAGAATACTTAGATAGGGGTTGTAACACGCGGATCTTACATTTTGACATAAAGCCCCATAACATACTACTGGATGATGATTTTTGCCCTAAGATATCCGACTTCGGGCTTGCTAAGCTTTTCCACGAGAAAGAAAGTAAGATATCTATGTCCTGTATGAGAGGAACACCTGGTTTTATTGCTCCTGAATTATTTTCAAGGAATTTTGGAGAGGTGTCACACAAATCAGATGTTTATAGTTATGGAATGATGATTCTAGAAATGGTTGGAGGGAGAAGAAACATCGAGGTCGGAGTTGATCATACAAGTGAAATATATTTTCCACAATGGATATATAAGAAGGTTGAATCACATGAACAACTCGAATTGCAGGGGATTGTGAGTGAAGAAGAAAATGGGATTGCAAGAAAGATGATTATTGTGGGATTGTGGTGTATACAAACTAATCCCTTGAGCCGTCCAACAATCACTAAAGTGTTGGAAATGCTAGAAGGGGACTTAGAGATTTTGGAAATTCCTCCAAAACCTTATTTGTATTCTCCATCAAGGTCTGTTGATTCCCCATGTATAAATTCGTTGCATCTGTAATATTTTGTCGTTTAAACATTGTAATGTTAATTAATTCCTAATGACTTTGAATTGGATATGTGCATATATATATATATATATATATATATATATATATATATATATATATATATATATATATATATATACAAGCTAATATATACCCTAATTCTAGTAAATCCTACGATTATTTACATACCAAGTTTAGTTGCGTCGCTTGTATGATTAGCAAGGTTAATATACTATATATAGAGATAAGCATGACATGGTAGGTATACTTAGGCTCGCAAAATTTTACGTGGCACGAACCCGACCCATGAAAAAGCAACTTGAACTTGAAAAATAAAAAAGCAGGTTGATATGAACCCGACACGGAAAAAAGTGACATGAACATGACAGCCTGATATTCCTAATAATGGCCCAAATGGCATGGTAAAGGTAAAATTGTAAAAAAAAATTAAATGAAGTTGGGGTGAAATGCCGACATGTGTACTTAAACTTAAAACATTACTAACTTCTTGATTTCTTTTCGTCATGTTCTGATTTCTTAAAGTGAATAATGTCATCTTTGCTAGTACTATCTCTCTTGTCACTCATCTTTTGGTCGTGAACCTTGTTGTCGCCATCTCCGTTACTATCTTACGTGGATTGCTCGATGACATAAACAATGTCATATTGGGGTTGTCAAAACTATAAGTAGAACTTACATTTTTCATATGTAATTCATTGTTTTTTATTTTATTGACCGCATATCGAAGACCGAAAAAATCTTGTCTAACATGTTTGGCCGGTATATGGGTCAACATGAAACAAGACAAGACAAAAGATGACACGACACAAATTTAACGAAAATAAACGGGTCAAAAAAGGGTCGATGTGAAATTGAAACGAAACACCAACAATACAAATATAATATGTAAAGCGAAATTGACACGAATCACCATCCCCAATATATTGTATGATTAGCAAGTCTGAAGAATTTGTAACTTCTAAGCTACATATATAAATAGTATGAGGAGTACATAAGTTATAAAGTTAGTATATTTATATAAATATAAGGAGCAGGAATATCACATCTTGAAAAAGTGTGGCTCTCTGTGTGAAAAACCGGAAATCATAAAAACGCATTTTGTGAATATAATTATTCGAATAATGACACCATAATATCACATTAGTTTAGGAATAGGGATAATGGTGATGTATAGTGAATATCTGCTTACTCTTTTCTTCTAGCTTTAATCCACAAAGTTTAGACTTAATTTCGATTTAAATCCTAAAACTTGTTTTTGAATGGTGTAATCATAAATATTAGTTTTATTTTTGATTTAATCAGTTCAATTTTGTTTAGTTTGCAATTTAGCCAATTTCTTTACCTTCCAATTTAATATATTTTATGGTTAACAACATATAATCCATAAAATTCACATTATATTACGATTTAACCTCTACAGTTTTATTAATAGTTTGATTCCTAAAGTCTACTTGTTGGCTTAACCCTAAAACATTTAGAGTTTCAATCTAGTGTTTTACTGTTTACTAATGGTGGTTTTTTGAAGTAGGTTTAGGGCGGTGCTAGTTTTGTGTAAAAAAAATCTAATTATAGTTTTTCAATGCCATCACCAAGGTTATTAAGATCGAAACCTTATTTAGGATCGTTTTTTACTTTATAAGATTGGATCGTAAGATCGGGATGAGGATCCTAAGATCCTATCACAAGTCACAAAACAATTTTTAGTTTTTTATATGCTATATTTTTAAATTAAAAACCAATTATATCACATCTTTACGAGGGAATGAAACATACAATATTTAAATAACGTATATCAAACGGTCCAAATTTTAAATATTAAAAACATAGAAAATAATTCACCACAATTTATTCGTTTACATATCATAATAAAATTTAATATATGCTTTTAAACACAATAAAAAAACTAGAACACACTATATACAACATCAATTCCTTATTTTATAACAAAATCTTCTTATCGTGAATTTCTATCTTTTATAATAAAAGAAAAATCACACATGTGACATGTACGTAAAATAAAAAACTGCGAACAATTGTTTTTTGCACAAGTTTGACCTTTCTAAAAATGTAAAAATAATAAAGTAAAATGGTAGTAATAATCAATAAGTGAAAAAATTAATAATGTAAAAAAATAGTAAAAAAATTTAAATAAGAGATATGTGGGATAGTAGGATCGTGGAATCGCATACGATCTTACGATCCTTAGTACGATCCTACATATTTTCGATCCTTAGTACGATCCGACATGTTTTTGAATGGTAAGATTGTATGATCCTACGATAATCGTGATTTTGATAACCATGACCACCACCATATTTATCGGTGGACACTTGTTAGAGTTTCATTTACTCTTGTATAAATCTAAATCGGTTTATATCACAATAAAAAACATGTTCGTTATCTTCATCCTCAAGTATTCATGTTCTTAACTAATGGATTTGTTCATGATCTAATTTTTTTATTGTTGTTCATAATTAACGTCCATTGTCCATACATTCAAACATAAATGGAAAAGATGTAAAAATTTAATATTTTATAAACACTTTAACCCGGTAAAGTTTTTTTAATATAAGTTTAATTCTTAATTTTTACACTCTATTTCGTTTTAATTCGTAAAGTTTTTTAATGCTTTAACCATTATATGTAGTTGACAATTCCCTTTAATTCTTTAAATTGGTTTCTAATTTAGCCTCTTTTATAACATGCTATTATAGGTTATAGGGCTAGTTAAACTTTAGGGTTAAACATTAAAAAATAACTTTGGAAATTAGACAAAAAATTGAAGATTAAATCCAATCTAACGCCTAGACAAAGATGTGCTCTAGGCCTATAAACGAACCGAACGAACACGAACGGGGTTTGTTCATGTTCGTTCGTTTAACTTTAGCCGAACAAATAAACGAACACGAACGGATAAACGAACGGAAATCTGTGTTCATGTTCGTTCATTTAACTTTAGTTGAACAAATAAACGAACACGAACAATAAACGAACGAGCATATGTGTTCGATTGTTTAAGGATTTGTTAGTTCGTGTACACTTTTGTTCGTTCATTTATGTGATACACAAACGTAAACGGATGAACACACACTAAAATACAAATCCAATACTAATAAACACTATATTTAAACACACACATATAATATAGATGCATATATTTATATAAAATATAAACGAACGGATAACCGAATGTTTAGGGGTGTTCACGGGGCGGGGCAGGGCGGGTAGTAGATTTTTCGTAAACCGCCACTGCGGGGCGGGTAGTTAATTTTAAGAACCGTAACCGCCCCGCAAACAGCGGGTACCCTAAATTTATGTTGTTTTAAGTTTTTTTCTTTATTCAACATGTTTAGATTTATAATAAAACAATAAACAATGGTATAAAAACGTCAATAATAATGAATAAATCACTCTTTTGATGAGAGCCTTGTAGAGAAAAAACCAGATAGGATTGAAGTTGACACTGTTGATCGATTTAGTGTCTCCATGTTGAACTCTCGATTGTTGCTAGCTTGCAAAGTATTGATTTGGAATCTCAAAAAAAAAAGAATTGGGAGAGACGGTGGGGGCCAAGAAGTAAGTTAGATAGTTTTGAGGAATTTCGGTTTTCTATTAGCTTGTTATTTCATATATATATATATATATATATATATATATATATAGGGGAGGGTTCAAACAAGAACTGCATTTTGTACGAGAACTGCGAGAACCAATCTCAGCCGTTTAGCGTAGAAGGGATCAAGTGTGGCAAGGTGCATGTGAGGAATTCATGGGTGGGCAATGACATTAAAGGAGGGGGAATTGGACGGCTCAGATTGGTTCTCACAGTTCTCGTATGAAAGATAGTTCTCGTTTGAACTTTTGCCTATATATATATATATATATATATATATATATATATATATATATATATATATATATATATATATATATATATATATATATATATAGGGTTCATGCGAGAGCCGTTGTTAGTGCGAGAACCTCGAGAACCAATCTCAACCGTTCCTTGGATATGGGAAGTTAAACGGATGGAGATCGTGGAGGGATAGAGTTTGGCAGGGTGCATGTGAGGAATTCATGGGTGGGCAATGACATTGATGGACGGAGAATTGGAAGGCTCAGATTGGTTCTCGCGTTTCTCACACTAAGAATGGTTCTCGCAAGAACTTTTTCCTATATATATATATATATAATCATGTGGGGCGGGGCGGGTACCCGCGGATATCAAATTATAAAAACCGAACCCGCCCCGTGTTTAACGGGTACCCTAATTTTCGGGTTTTTCGGATTACGGGTTTTTCGGGTTTCGGTTTTTTCGGTTTCGGTTCATGCGGGCAGGTCGGTTTCTCGGTTTTGCGGTTTTTTTAACACCCCTACGAACGTTCATGAACATAAATGAACGAACGAGAGTTCTGTTCGTGTTCGTTCGTTTAATTAAACGAACGGAAAATATTGTTCATGTTGGTTCGTTTATTAAACAAACGAACATAAACGAACTTCCCGCCGAGCAATTTCACGAACGCTTCACAATGTTCTGTTAATATGCTCCATTTTTAGACTACAAAAGGGCCCAACATGGGACCTTATTTTGGTTGGATGGAAAACAAACCCACTAGCCAACTTAATTTTGAGGACTTAAGGACCACGATTAGATGATTTCAGGCTAAAAAAAGAGAATTTTTTGGAATTGTCGGCTTGTTAAGGATTCATTATTACCATAAGAAATTTCAAAAGAGAACATGGTCTCCATAATAGAATTACAAAATTTACAAAATCCAACCCCATTACAATTTCATTTGAAAAGATTGTATGTAACACAAGTGTCTTCTTAAAACCAAAATTATAGAACATAAAGTGAATAAAAAACACATAAATTAATTCAAGGGATCGTTTACGTCTTAATCTGATTCGATTACAGGTTTTAAGATGTGAAAGGTGTTTGTTTTTTCTTATCATTGAGATCTAAGATTCTAAGAATCTCTTAAAATCTCTTAATGAATCAGAGATAAATTAGTTCTATCCTATAATGCACGGAAACGTCCAAAAGGTTTCCGTTCCCGTTTCCAATACCCCTGAGATAGGGATATGCGCCCGATACGCCTTGAAACGTTTCGCTTGGGATGGAAACGTTTCTAATTACGTTTCTATAAGGTTTCCGTCAAGTTTCGGTAGAGTTTCGGCCCAGTTTCGATTTTTTTAGGATTTTAATGGGCTTTTTAGTTTTCGAAGAGAGCTATTATGCAGTTTACGTAGGCTGTCGAGTGTCGATGAACATTCGTACATCGGTCGATTCCTAAATCCTAAACCTATCGACTTTTTACATTCGTATGATCGTATCATCAGACGTGAGAGTGTGAGAGACCAATTCTTCTTCTTCAATCACCATTCACCAATTTTGAAAATGATATATATATATATATATATATATATATATATATATATATATATATATATATTAATTGTTGATAATTAATTACATTTGATAGATTTAGTATTTTTGGAGTTAACACTTAACACTTTGCATCAATATATATCTATTTTGGAATTTATTTAATATATATATATTTTTTATATTTTATATTTGTCGTATCTCTGCCGTATCCGTATCTTGAATTTTTTAGTATTGCCGTTTCTCGTATCCGTTCCGTATCCGTTTCCGGTGCCGTATCCATTTCCGTGCAACTTCTGCTTCTTTACTAATACACATCGTTCTAACAAAATTTTCCTTTACATCTCGAAATGAATATCTTATAACTTTATTATAAGAAAAGGATTATGACATCATCATCACTTTCAAAATAACCTTCCATCAATCACAACATTCTATTAAATTAAAAAAACTTTAAAAAAATTAGAAAATAACCAAATATTAGGTTAGTTAGATAAGGGAACTCCATATATTAAGGAGATTAGGTGTGGTTTTAAATTATTAAATATGAAAATAACTTAAGATTTTAAAATTTTAAAATCACCGCCAAATTACTTTCAAAACCAAATTTACATAACTTAAAATCACCATACTTGATACTATTATTTGTATCTATGGTGGAAAAAAAGGAAAAAATCAACATGCGAAATCATTGATATTCGAATAATTATTGTCGATCAAATTGCACAACTTCACTATAGTTCTTCACGTAGTTAAGTTTTGTTTATATTTCGTGAAAACGATTCACATACGCAGTGGCGACTCTACCTTATGCCAAATGGGGTGTTTGGACCCCACTTAGAATTTTTTTATTATTATTAATATATATATATAATTTTTATTTGGACCTCACTAAAAATTTAAAATGGACCCCCATACTCATTGTGGGCTTTACCGTGTAGAACAAAATTACAAAAATTAGAATTAAAAAAATACATAAATATTAATATTAGTAGACTAACAAACCGTCGCCTCCCTAATCGAAAGTTGAACAGAATTTCGCTTCCCTAATCGCTGGTTTGAAAATTGAAATCTGCCCATTTGTTATCTGTCGCCGGCTCGCCGCCCGACTGCCACTGTCCGCCGGTGCCGGACTGCCGCCCTCTTGGCCGCCTGACCAAGCAAGTTGAGCCACTCACCTGTCGGTGCTTCAATCTCCTTCGTGAAGAAGAACCTACGACTCTGCGTCTCTGCGAGTGCCGGATGGAGTGAACCAGTGAGGATTGAGGAAGAAAATCAGAAGTCGCAGGTTTGAAGTTTTTGAGAACCCTTCACCACTGCTGAAAGTCTTGAGGAAAGCCTGGAACTCTCTACTCTGAAATTATTGAGGAAGACTCAAGACTAGAAAGGTAAATAAAAGTGGTTATAATTTCAAGTCTTAAAAGCTTTCAAAATGAAAATGACTAGTCTCTGATTCTCTGCAAACTTATCAAGAGGATAAAGATTTGACTATTAGTTTTAACTTTTGTCTATAGAAAAGGACAAAAGAAAATGAAAAATAATCAATTCATCGTACATGTTTAATTCTTGTTATCAATTTTTATTTATTAATTAATACAAGTACATTTATTTATTTGGATTAGTTTAAGATTTGTATTAGTTTATATTGAATTATATATTATGTTTATGATTATACTATATTAGGTTAAAATGTTGAAGTTCTTCAACAAAATTGGTGAATCTAGTTCGACAGATATACCCAAGACAACGGATGCTGAAAAAACAAATATTAAAGATAATGAGCAACAAACTCCTTCAAAGTGTATGAGAGTTGATATAAATTCACTTCCTTCCGATCCGGGACAACGACCAAGTATGGAACAATATCATGTAAATCAAAGAGATGAGATTAGAAGACATTACTTGCAAAAAGGACCATGTCAACCTCGAAATCATTCTTTTGAACGAAGAGAGATCGGAGGTAGAGTTCGTAAGTTCAATCCTTCTTGGTTTGATAGTTATAAATATTGGTTAGAGTATAGTATTGAACTAGAAGCTACATTTTGTTTATGTTGTTATCTTTTTAAATCGGAGATAAAAAATCAAGGAGGAGCAGATAATTTTGTAAAAGATGGATTTAAGGCTTGGAATAAAAGAGAACGCTTAGATCTACACAATAATGGTGGTCCACATAACCTCGCTGTCCAAAAGTGTCAAAATCTAATGAATCAAGCACAATCAATTGCCACTATTTTTGATAAACAGACCGATTCACAGAAAGATAAAAATCGAATTAAAATATTTGCACCACAAATGAGTTAAACACGACATTGCAAAGAAAAGACCAAGATATCCTAAATGCAATGCATCAAGTGAGGGCCTCAAAAGAAAGACTACAAGAAACGAGGGATGAAGGATGGCAACCACTCTTAGGTAATGTCACTTCTTTTTGCAACAAATATGATGTTGAAATTCCGAATATGGAACACCCATATTATAGCGGAATAAGTCGTCGAAAAGGTCCAAAGGTTAGCAACTTCCACCATTCACTCTTTGTATTATATAAGTTCATAAATATGATATTTGCACCACGACCATTACCTCTAACATAAATTTGGTTTTATTCATAGGTTAGCAAGTTGCACCACTATCAAGTTGATATATTTTACTCTGTGATAGACATGCAACTTCAAGAGCTAAATAATCGTTTTAATGAAGTAAACACAACATTACTGCTTTCTATTGCTTCTTTGTGCCCAAGACAGTCTTTTAAATCATTTCAAGTGGACGAACTAATTAAAATGGCTGAATTCTATCCTGTGGAGTTTCCAATTCCCGAGCTTGAAGCACTTAGAGGGCAGCTTTTGAATTATATAAAGGATGTACGTGGAGATGCAAGGTTTAATGATTTGAAGGGACTTGGAGATCTTGCTAAAAAGATGGTTGAAACAAACAAAAATGTAATCTACCCGAAAGTATATGTTCTCTTGAAACTAGCTTTGACTTTGCCCGTGGCAACATCAACCGTGGAACGAGCATTTTCTGCCATGAAGTTGATAAAGAGTGATTTGCGTAACAAAATGGGTGATGGTTTTATGAGCAATTGTTTGGTATCATATATTGAGAAAGATATATTCAACAGTATTAGTAATGATATAATTCTAGAGAATTTTCGTGGTATGCAATATCGTCGGGATCAATTGTAAAAACTTTATACCATTTGTTTTGAATATATGTTTAATCTTTCGTCGGTATTTATAATACTTTTGATTTATATCATATTACCCGACCCGTTAAAAAATTATTCAGTGTTATGTATTTTTCGAGTGACTCGTCATGTCATATATTGGACCCCGTTACGTTCAAATCCTGGATTCGCCACTGCACATACGCTAATGTAATATATTGTTCTTCTTATTTATAGCTATTAATTATGAAGAATATTTATGTATGGGAAACAGATGACAATTTTTATGTAAGGACATTCTTCACTAATGTCGTCAAGAACCTCAAAGACCAGATATTATATTTACTCCTAATTAGTTATATATTTTTAATAATTCTATATATCTTAATTGTGTTTTTGTCATGTTTCATATACTGATTAATTATTTTTATACACTGGGTGATTAGTTATTTCAAACATGGGAGATATCATATTACAGTTATGACAGTATCTGTTTAACTGAAGATTCTGATACATTTGAAGAATCATTACAGTCAGTTCAAATTTTGAGTTTAATAAAAGTATCTGGTTGTCCAAACCACACGTTTAACTTTAAAGGTTGGTGTGACTGTAATGATGTTTTGTAATCTTGAACAGTCTAAAGACCATTGCAATGGAACAAGATTACAAGTTATTCGACTTATTGCACTTGTGGTTGAAGCAAAAATAATTGCAGGTAAGAATGTTGGTCACATACTCACATTACTTATATTTCAATATTGAAGATGATTCCATCAGAGCCTACAATGTCATTCAAGTTCCAACGGAGGCAATTTTCTCTCTTGGTTTGTTTTGCATTAACAATGAAGAAAAGCCAATGTCAATCTTTATCAAATGTTGGATTGTTTTTTAGACGACCCGTTTTCACTCATGGACAATTATATGTGGCGGTTTCTCAAATGAAAAGTAAGAAAGGGTTAAAAGTTTTAATTTGTGATGGTGATGACAACCCTGCTAATAAAACCATCAATGTTGTTTATAAAGAGCTTCTACAGAAATTTAATGATAATCTTATGTATGAATTTCAAAATTCAGTAATATTTATTCATTTCTTACAAGATTTGATATTCCTATCTATGTTTTGTAATTATCTATATTATACGTGTTATTACTCTTTAAAACTATATTATATATAGATGATGGTTCATGCGAGAAGCTTTATTATTGCGAGAAGTGCGAGAAGCATCCTCAACCATTGATCAAATTAATCTACGGATTAAAATAAATACGGCACAAAAGTAAATAAATACTACCTCATGTCATATTTAATAAATCCTAAAGGATATTGGCGTAATTTAACTAAATTAATCAAATCATAATCAAATCAATGTTTCTATTATTTCTCACCTACCATACTTATTTTCTATCATCTCAGTATCGTCTATGTACTCATTTCTAATTTCTCACATATCTCATTTATTTAAACCCTTCGTTGCCATGCAATTCACCTATCTATTTTTCTTTTTGGGGATATATGCTACTGTTAGTGATCGAAAGCAAATGGTGATGCATCTATTTTACGATTTCTTATTATTCTATTATTAATCCATTTCTTTTTTGGATCATGGATTTGTAACCTACTGAATGAAGGTCTTCATAAATTTCTTTGTGGTTCACAGTGATGGATATATTTCTAAGTCTCATGGATTTATTTTTAGTAAATGTTTTTTCATTGATTTGTTTGTTGATATTGAACGGAAATTGTTCCTCAATCCAACAATTTTAGTTTTTTAACTTTCTTTTGTAATTCTTTTCTAATGCTTTGTTGTTTCAAAATTACATTATCGGTAATGAATTTGTGATGACTAAACATTGATTATATATTTCAAAAAGCATAGTATTTTTATTTTTTAGTGAACAATTCATTTGGTGAACATGAAGAAATGTTTGTGGTTTTAATTTTAATGGTTCACTAAAAACTTGGTAACACACAAAATTATGAAAGATTCACTAATGAACTTTACAACACACAAACACAGTGAATGGTTCACAAATAAACTCGATAACACATGAAAAATTAGACGATTCACTAATGAAATTGAACATACATAAAAAATGCTCAAATGGAAGATGAAACAAAGAATATAAACAATCAAACATTAATTAAAATCTGATTTATTAAATACGGATATTTTGATTTGTTTTTGTTAATATTGTTTTATCGGTGAAAAGTAAATTATTTAATTAAATATATTATCAAACATAAAAATGCTATTTTCAAATTTTTATAAAGAATAGAGTTAATTGTCCAAATGGTCCTTTAACTTAGGGGTTTCTGCCATTTTGGTCCTTTAACTTTAAAAGTGGTACGAATCATCCTTAAACTGCAATTTTCATGCCGTTTTAGTCCTTATTAACGTTAGCTGTTTGTTTCCACCATTAAACCACCCCACGTGACCTGCACACGAGGGCATTTATGTCCTTTTACCCCATCTCTTTCCCCTTCTTTCCCCTTGCCGCCCAATTAAACACACACACAACTAACAGAAGTTGTAGATACGCACGAAGGAAGAGAAACAAGAACACAAACTCAAGAATCTACGATGGTTTTTTGTTCTTGTGGAGAGGTAGCTACAATTCGCACCTCACGGACCTCCCAAAATCCTAGGAGAAGATTTTATTCATGTCCAGATCAGGTATTGTGAAAAAAATTTATGACCTACTTTGCTTTGCTATATGTTTCATCTAAAGGTTCATGCTTTGAAGGTTTTAATTTCAGGGTTCAAGTTGTAGATTTATTGGATGGTTAGACCCTGTTATGTGTGAAAGATCAACATTGATCATCCCTGGTTTGCTAAGGTCAAAGAATAGTTTGGAATTGAAATTAAGGAAAGTGAAGCCAAAGTGTGGAAACTGAAGTTCTATTTAGTTTTTAGTTGGTTGGTGTTTATTGTATTTGCATTTCTTCATCTTTAATCCGTATTCTACTTGGTGAATTTGTGGACCTTTTTTACTTTTGGGTAGTTGAAGTCAGTCTTGAATTATGTAGCCTGAAGTAGTAGGCTTCTTGTAACTTATATAAACTTAAATGCATGAATCAATACAAGATATGTTTTGACAGTGAGTTTGGTGTGAAATTTAATATGTTATTAATGCTTTGGTCTTTATATACACCTGTTGTGGGTCATTGTTAGCACACACAGACAAACATCACACACAAACATCAGCCATGGATGATGATAACCCCAATTGTTTCTACACTCAGTTTCAGAAGCACAATGTTAAGCTAGGGAGATTGGTAAGTGTTTATATGTACATGTTTGCTGTTTTTGTTTTGTTGTTTACATTTACATGTTCACAAGCACAATGTTTGTTGTTTTTGTTTTCATCAGACAATACCTGCAGAGTTTGTAAGGTACCATGACTTGCAAGAACTTGTATGGGCTTTTCTTAGGATGGATACTTGGGAGCATGCCATGGAAATGCAGCTGTATGGTGATGCAAGAAGGGACCATTTCCCTGATCACATGGTTATCAAAGGGGACTGGGAATTCTTCAAACTCAAGCATGAAATAAGTTACAAGACATGGTTGAAGTTTCAAATCCATGTCCGTGATGATCGTGTCATCTTTACTGTCACTAGGGAGTAGATGTCTTATAAGGTAGTGTTGGTTGTGGGTCATGTGATCTTGTTCTTCTTTAGTATGTTATGTTTGGTTTGTATGGTATGTTTATGTAATGTAATGGTGTGTTTTGATGGTCCAAATTTTGGTTGTGTTTGACTCTTGTTATGTAATACATGGACCATGTAATCATCATTTATGAATCAATGAAGTTGTTTTATGAATCATCCTTTATGAATCAACAAGTACCAAAGCAAGTGGCAAATACCATAACAAGATGAATCTGAAATTACCATAACAAGATGATTCTGAAATTACCAATGTCAAGTACCATTCAACAGAATACCAAATGTTAAAAACAAGTTGACAGTACAAATACCATTACAAAACCAAAGCAAAGTACCAAACCACAATAACAAGTTCACAAAATAGTGTACCAAATCAGATTCAAAGTACCAGCATTACAAAACTTGATCCATGGTTATACCCACCTCTAGCTTCTTCTGTAACTGGTCTTGCAGAGCCTTTGTTGGCATGTGGGGATTTCCCTCCATGTGTTCAATTACAATCCTTGCAAGATATCCAGAACTGCAAGCTTTAATTTTTCTACTTTGAAGGCATGTATGTTGATCATTCAGGGTTCTAACAATCCATGTTTCGGTACTACCCTTTTTTGAGATATGAAGTACCCAAGGACATGTGAACTTATTAGGGTTTGCTTTTTTCCCCCTACCTCCAACATTTTTGCCAATTGGTCCTTTATCTTTGGACCCTGACCCACCAGCTTTGTCACTACTTGTAGCCCCACATGTACCCTCTAGATTCTCTTGAAAATGGGGCATTTGACCAGCACATGCAACTCTAACTCTTGTTTTGTCATTTTTTATTATTTTCAACTCTATCCTACTCTCCACTGCCACATCCTTCACCATATCTTTTATTTCTTGTTTGTTTGCAAAGAACTGCCCAATATGGAAAGCATGTTTCCCATTCTTTTTAACTAAAACTTTCTTGTGTTTTCTACTTATTGAATTTATATATTTCCTCCTACTCACTTCTGCAAGCTCATCATCAGCACTTCTAAATCATCATCCATGTTATCCTCATCCACTATATAATCACTATCCTCACTTTGTTCATCACTTGATTTATCCTTCTCTCCCTCAACATTTTGATCATTCCCCTTATTTGCATGTTGATCAAAATGATCATCATTAAAAGGGTTAAAATTAAAAAAGTCATCAAAATAATCTAGATTAATGCTCTGTTGAGTTGGAAAAGATGTTTCAACAGTTGGGACATTTGTTTTAACAGTGGGTTCAACATTGGGTTCTACATTTGTTTCAACCGTGGGTGGGGGTACAAGATTGGGTTCCATATTGGGTTTAAGATATTGGGTTCTACATGTGGCCATTCAAGCATCAATCTCCTATTTGGCAAATTGAGGTTAGCATCATTTGGTTCAAGCTCTCTGATCACTACCTTAGATGGTGATGTGAAGTAGGTGTCCAAGTTTGTTTTTGAAATTTCAGTGTACACACTAATCAATTTATGAACACCTACATATTGGGACAAGTTAATGACATCACTGTCATTGCCTAATGCACGTAGGCCAAAATCTAAAACACTACCAGGGGTGAGGAAATGATAATACCTTGCCAAATTTCCATCATAGCCTAACTCCTCTAACAAATAATCAAGTTCATGGACACTAAACCTATCTATGTCTACACGATCAATGAAGTTGATTTTACGTCTGATATATCTTCTCCCAGGATATTTCTTGAAGTATCCACCATGGTGTAACTCAATAGAGAACATATTAGGTTGCCCATCTACAAAAATCAACAAAAAATCAAACCTTTATTATCGTAAGTCAAAATTAGGTCAAAGTTAATAAACATACCGTATAACCTCTGTAAGTCTACATCATCTTGGTAATGACTTCGCAAGTGACTCATATTCTTCAACAATCACAGATTTCGCTCATGCAAAAGTCACTATTACAGTGTTCGTGTGTTCAAGAACAGAGAAATGGAAGGGAGAGACAAAAACGGTAAAGGACTAAATGAGAATAGAAAATGGAACGTCATTAAGGAGATGGGGTAAAAGGACATAAATGCCCTTGTGTGCAGGTCACGTGGGGTGGTTTAAAGGTGGAAACAAACGGCTAACGTTAATAAGGACCAAAACGGCATGAAAATGACAGTTTAAGGATGATTCGTACCACTTTTAAAGTTAAAGGACCAAAATGGCAGAAACCCCTAAGTTAAATGACCATTTGGATAATTAACTCTATAGAATACGTAAATCGGCGTGAGAAAAAATGACTGAAAGTCTATTATTGATTAGATTCATGGCATAATGATTAAGTAGGAGAAAGTTACGGGATTACCAAATTTAGATTAAAAATGAATTAATTACAATATATGAAAAAAGACATGAATGTCCTTTTGACTAGAATCTTGACCATTTAGATCTAATGGTTATAAATGTTTCTCGTACTTCTCGCAATAAAAAGGCTTCTCGTATGAACCCTCTCCTATATATATATAGGAGAGGGTTCATACGAGAAATCATAAACCCTAAACCCTAAACCCTATATATATATATATATATATATATATATATATATATATATATATATATATATATATATATATATATATATATATATATAGGGTGAGGTTCAAGGAAGAACCCTTTTAAATAGAGAACAGAGAGAACATGTGTAAACTTGTAATTTATTATTTTTTCTTTACGTTCATGTTCACCCATAGCTACCCAAAAGTCAACTTTACATCCTAAATCTTAAAATCAAAATTATTTCTAAAATTATTAACAATTTAAAATTTTGGATGCATTGATGCATCAAGTAACACTTTTGTATGCATCGATGCATCAGGATTATATTCGAACATATTATCAAAAAAACGTGACATATTTTAAATCCAATAATCAATGGAATCAAATGCCTAAATAAATTGTGACAGTTTTTGAACCATCTGATAAATGAAATCAAAGTTTCAAAAGTGTTCTCTCTGTTCTCTATTTAAGAGCGTTCTCCCTTGATCCTAACACTATATATATATATATATATATATATATATATATATATATATATATATATAATTGACTTATATCATCACGTGTTGGCAAACGGGTCATTTAGCTAGTTATCATATAATACTCACAAATTTCTTGTAAATTCAAAAGACTCTACTTGGTTTTCTTTTCAATATTCTTTCTTTAGATTACTTTTTATATTTTCTATATCTTCATAAGACATTTTATTCTATAATTAGACAAGTTTAAAATATAACTAAATCGTAACAATTAAATATGAAGTATCATAAAACAAATAATTATAGATATTCAATAGTGATATGTGAAAGAATATTCAGACATCAAAACTAAATCTTAATATTCAAACATGGTATTTAAATTTAAATACTTAATCTTTCAAATAACAAGCGTCACCTGAGTTGATAAGTACCATATACAACCACATATTAGTCAAAGACATACCATTATGCACACCGAATATGATATATAACAAAATAAGAGCAACTAAGATTACAAGTCAGCTACTTTTAGTTTTATATTTGGTAAATAATAGATATTCACAAAATAAATACTTGATGTACTTAACTTTTCTTTATTGTTTTTCTCGTTTAATCTATTATAAATAATAAGATTTAGCAAGGCTAAATGTCATTATAGATGAGTAGTAATTTCACTTATTCCTCCTAAACATTTGTATGTTAAACAAAAGAACACATTAAGGGTTTAGTTCACTGGATATGGAAATAAAGTTAAAAGAGAATTATCTGGCTTCGATTTATGCCGGTAATTTTTCTCATTCAACTTATTTTTGGGTAGCCTTTTGAAGGTATGCTAGGGTCACCCCCAACCTTTTTTTCTATCGCCTACGTTTCCTTCCAAACACACCCCTCCGATCCCTGCTTTTCTCTCACCCACGTTCACCTTAAAATCACATCATTGAAGAAGAAATCACAAGGGAGCCGGGAAGGTTACACCGACAAAATGTGTGTTTCGAGGAGAACCACATAGGCAACGCCGGTGACGATGGCGGAGGCTTAAAAGGCTGACCGAAAGGAAAGACGGTGATGTAGCATTTGGTTTGTGTAAAGTTCGTCTTGATTTCTTCTTCTGTGTTCAGTTTATCTAAGGCATTTTACATGTTCATTTTTTGAACTTTTAGTTGTTACGTGTTCTGTAATAGTGTTAAATAAACCGTAGACCAAGTGTTTGACGAAGTACTTAGTGAGTTGTCTGAGTTGCATACTATGAAGAGCAAGGAGCCAAGGAGAATAGGAGATTGTGGTTAGGAGTAAAAATCCTTCAAGTTCTATGTTAAATTAAGTCAAAGTTTTGGGGGATATTAGAATAATAGAAAATATTATGAAATCATTTGTTAATTTATCTGTAATAGATTAAAAATATAAGAATTGTGTTTTTACTATAAAAAATGATGCATCATCGTATTCCTACTCATCACAACATGGCATGTGAACTCCACTAATTCTTTTTCATCCATTGATTTTAACACTTGTATTGATCTTGTCCGTAAGAGGATAAATAGGGGGTTATATCACCTGGCTTTTACTATTTTAGGTTTGGGACCCAGAAAAGGTTGCATCATGTGCAACCACAATATTTTACAACCGATGAAAATTAAACAGGATGTGATATTTTTATAATCAATTAGTTAGACTAAACCTTTAAATAAAATTTTTATTTTTCTTGCAACTTTGGATTATGCTAGTTGAAAGACTTGAAACTAGTAACGTGTTATAGGGGGGGAGAAATAGGAACCATATATGAAGCTTTCCAAATGTCCTTTGTCGTTTGAAACGGGTTAAGGATGAATGGAGAAGAAAAGTCAATGAGTCAACGTCCTTGTGGAAATTTTTTTACAAAATCTAATGGAATTTCTATGCTTTCTGGCATAGAAGACTGGACAGGTTGACTTGTGAATGTGACAACTTAATTGTTAATTGTTTGTTTGTTAATCACTGTTGAGCCCAACTATTAATCCAACGACTTGCTGTCAAGAATATTAACACTCGTGTATATAACAAAGGAGTCTCAAGAACACACTTGATATAGTTTTCTACCTAACCATCTTCTTCTGTTGGACACTTGAAAATTGAAATGATTGCTATCGTCTTCTTTGCCTGTGTTGTATTCTTTTGTATTCATTTCCCTTACACTTCTGCACACAACAATATGTCTTCTCCAATCTGCCCAGAAAGTTTCAGCTGCCCAACTATTGAGCCATTCAAGTACCCATTTTACAATTCTACTGAAAACCAATGTGGGTTGATCAGCGTTCACTGTAATTCTAAGGGTGGAGATATTGCACTTGGAGGAGACTCTTATGTAATTAAGGGCAAGTACGGTCCTTTTGTTTCCATCCATAACAAAACGTTTGAACAACTTGTGAGCACTTCAAACTGTTCGGCACTGGATAATTTCACATCTCCAAAGCCTCTTTTGTTTTCCATTTCAATACTTCCCTTCATTACTCTCTTCAAATGCACAAAGATTAATCAAAGTAATGTTCAACAAACGGATGTTTATTTTAACCAATTAAGCTACGATATCTACAATGAATGCAAAGACCACAAGTTCTACTATAAGTATTTGGTGAATGATGCAACGGTTCCAAGTGATCTCCCAGATAGATGTGAGGTAATACAGTTGCCCGTAACACAGGGATGGCGTGATGACCATAAAAAACCTACTGAAACCAACATATTTTCTCTTCTCTCTTCTTTATTCTCTATTTCGTTCAACGTGTCACCTTTCTGTGAAAGCTGTCACAAAAAGCACGGCCATTGTGTTGCTAACAATGGACACTTACAGTGTTTAAACGCCGGTATATATTTAACTCTGGATTCATTTCCTCTTCCCTTTCTCCTTATTGTGGTTACATAGGAATTGATATTTCACATATTCGTAAAACTATTTTTTATGTCCTGTATATAAATCGTCTTTCGTTGCTGCAGATGATCATCAACCACCCATAAAACTGATAATAGGTTAATAAACCTCTTCATCCCTATGCATTATTCACAATCACACACACCCATACATGTATGAATCTTTACCTGACGATGTTGCAGCTCTTTTTTTTTTATAGCTCTCTCTGGATCTGGATCTGCCTTCATCATCATCCTCTCCCTTATAATCTGGCGTTGCCGTAAGGGAAACCCTTTTTCTTATGTCTCATCAAAAAACAAATCTCTGGACCTTGAAGATAGGAGCCTCTTCTGCGGCCTCTATGTTTTCTCCTATACTGAGCTTAAAGATGCCACCGGAAATTTCAACCCTTCTCACGAACTAGGGGATGGCGGGTTTGGAACTGTTTACCATGGTGAGAAATTGATATACTTACAGCTTATTACAACATGAACTATAAGGGTTACCATTAAATCACCATTCCATTCAATAAAAAGCTTCTAACATACCAATAATCCTTTTTTTCCCTCAAATATTCTTACTTGATCTTTCTAAACAAGGTAAACTCCAAGACGGGCGAGAAGTTGCAGTGAAGAGACTTTACGAGCACAACTACAAGCGGGTGAAGCACTTTATGAATGAGGTTGAAATCCTCACCAAATTACACCACCCAAACCTAGTTGTGCTCTATGGTTGCACCTCTCATCAAAGCCATGAACTTCTCCTTGTTTATGAGTATATTCCAAATGGCACCGTTGCTGATCATCTTCATGGGGAACGAGCAAATCCAAGCTTGCTAACATGGCCGATACGGCTGAATATCGCCATAGAAACCGCCAGCGCGCTAGTCTACCTTCATGCCTCTGAAATCATACATAGAGATGTCAAGACTAATAACATTCTTCTTGATCAAAATTTCCGTGTGAAGGTAGCAGATTTTGGTCTGTCAAGGCTGATACCAAATAATGTAAGCCATGTGTCAACAGCTCCTCAAGGGACCCCAGGATATGTGGATCCACAATATCACCAACGTTATCAGTTAACAGATAAAAGTGACGTTTACAGCTTTGGTGTAGTCTTGATTGAACTAATATCATCAATGGTGGCTGTTGATTTAAATAGGTCTCAAGACGAGATTGGATTGGCTAACCTTGCATTAAGGCGGATCCATAGATGTGAATTTGATGAATTGATTGATCCGGTTTTAGTATCCGATTCGAATACTGATACCAGGAACATGATCAATTCAGTTGCAGAATTGGCTTTTCGTTGTTTACAATATGATTCAGAGATGAGGCCTACAATGAATGAGGTGCTGGATGTATTAATGGATATTAAAGCCGATGGAAACATAAATTCTCATGACAGTAATACAGATTTTGGAAGAGTGAATCCACCACCTCCGTCTGAAACCAGTGATTCCGTGGTTTTACTGAAAGACTTCCTGCCTTCGCCAGTCTCTGTCACCAGCGAATGGCGAAGCGAGAACAGTGCATCAACTACAATAAGCAGCAATGGAGATAGATTGATAACAAAAAAACTTATCATAAACACTTTGTAATTTCTGTTCAATTTCTACATATTTCTTTGCCTAATATAAAGGTTTTCAGATTAAGGTGATGTCTATATGAGAAGATTAATAGATACATCATCCATGTGACCATGTCTACTACTAGAGTACTAGTCAGTAGTTTTATTTTTCCATGTTATTTTTTACACTTGAAAAAGGAGAGAACTCTAATTTAACTATTATATTTTTTAATCTATGACATAATATTTAACTTTAAAATTATATTACTGAAAAAGACATTTTTGGAGAAACGTTGTATTACTATATATTTATATTAAATGTAGATAAAAATAAGATAATCATATTTATATTAAATATTGTATGTTAAAAGTTATAGAAGAAAAATAAATAATATATAAAATTAATTAAATATGTTAATATAATGATATAAGATGTAAATTAATAAAAATCTCCTAAAAAAGAGCAGTGGGGAAAGAAGCAAAAAGGTCAGCAGTCAGCACATTTTATAGAATATATTAAACGTTCAATTAATGCTAGTATATATAATTTACCAACCTTATCACAATATTGTTGTCATGACTCATGAGTCTTTGATAGAATTAAACTCTAACTTACGTGGTCAAGATAATCTCAATAATATACTGATATTTATAATCATTCAATATAAACCACCACCAAGGTGTCCTAGTGGTA
Source organism: Pulicaria dysenterica (assembly GCA_947179395.2). Taxonomy (NCBI): domain Eukaryota; kingdom Viridiplantae; phylum Streptophyta; class Magnoliopsida; order Asterales; family Asteraceae; genus Pulicaria; species Pulicaria dysenterica. The sequence continues at coordinate 91,886,449 of OX359290.1, read as the reverse complement.
AGGCGTCTCGTCTTCAAAGAGGCCACGGGTTCTAACCACCCTAGGTAAACATCTTGCGGGTGGCTAGGGAAGGGTCAGGAAACGGTAACGGGGAACGGTTAGGCCGCATACATCTGAGTCAAAGATTCGACCTCCCCAGGTAACCTGAACAGGGAAAACCTCTACGTTTATAATCATTCAATACAAAGTTTTATATATTTAATAGAAATAGATGACATGATACCAAGTTTTTATAAATTCTATTTGTTTTGAAGGCAATAGAATCTTCAAGTTAGCTACAAAAATATTTAGCATCCTACATATCCAGTTATCATACACGCTGGTGTCATGTCTATATGTATTATTATCTTCTAGTGTGAATTATATAAAGGAAAACTAAGAAAAATGATGTCCAAAGTCTAACAAGTGTCTTAATTTTTCTTTAACTTTGGAGGGAAAGTGGGATCCACATGAAACTTCCTGGTGAGTTCATTTGACGTTTGAAAGGGGCTAATGATAAATGAAAGAAAATAGTGGGTTAGTTAATGTCCTAAAGCTACTAGTCAATGTGGAAAAATATAATTGTAAGAAAATTTTGTCAGTTGATTAAATTTCCATTATTAGCCCCACTGCTCCAAAAACATTTTAAAAAACGCATTAAGTTAAGAAAAGATATATACAAACGAACACTCGTGTATATAATGGCGTCTTAAAAACACAATTGATAAATTAGGTAGCTGTATGTGTACCCTTATTCTGTTGGATATTTGAAATGAATTTCATCTTCTTGTTGGTGTCTGTTATTCTTTCTTGTCCACCTCTCCTTCATTCTGCCATGCCAATCTGCCTGGAAAGTTTCAGTTGCACAAACTGTGTCCCTTTCAAGTATCCATTTTACAGTAATGGCACAGACGATGAGTGTGGGTTGATCAAGGTCCATTGTACCTCGAATTGTGGGGAAATTCGATTTGGAGAACAGTCATATGGGATTGGCAAGGTTGATTATGGTTCTTCCATCTTTATCTATAACAACACATTTGCAGAACTTGTGAAAACTAATAGCTGTGAGGCACTTCAGGATAACTTCACTTCTCCAAACCCTCTTTTGTTCTCCATTTCAGTAGCTCCCTTCATCACTCTCTTCAAATGCACACAAAATCTCACTTATGCTCAAGAAACGAGTGCTTATTTTGACCAACATAAATACAAATACCACGGCAGATGCAAAGATCATGGTTTCTATTATAAATACTTGATCAGTAGTACAACAGTTCCAAGTGATCTCCCAGATACATGTCAAATAATACATTTGCCGGTGAAACAGCAATATCAGTTTGGCAGTGAAAAACCTGATGAAACCAATATATTTTCTCTGCTCTATCCTTACTTCTCTATTACATTTAAGTACTGTCCGGAGTGTCACAAAAAGGGTAGCCAATGTCTTGCTCATGACGGAAATTTTCAGTGTTTAGACACCAAAAAGGGTATTTACTTCTTCTTTTATCTTCTTCCTTTTCTACTTATTCTGGGTACACCAGACATTTATGTCCATCATATATATTCCTGAAATTATTATCTTGTCGTAGGAGATATAACTTATCTTTTGTTGTTGGGATTCTGCAGAAAGACAAGGGGGAAAGCTGATACTGATCCTAGGTGATACACCTCTTTGACCCTATGAATAGTTACTAAAGATATAACACACATATACATTATATACATGTCGGAATCTGTACTGTTCCTGACGTTGTTGCACTTTCTTGCTCCAGTAATTGCTGGATCTACCTTCATCCTCATGCTCTCTTCTGCCATCTTCATAATCTGGCGTCGCTATAAGAGCAATCCTTTTTTGTATGTCTTATCAAAGAAGAATCCTCAAGACTCTGAAGATAGGAGTCTCTTCAATGGTGTACCTGTTTTCTCCTACGCTAAGCTTAAAGATGCCACACAAAATTTCAACCCTTCTCAGAAACTAGGAGATGGAGGCTTTGGAGCCGTTTATTATGGTGAGAACTTTGCATGCTTATTACAATAACTCTATATGATAGACTCACTCACTCACCACACGATTGCTATAAAAGCTTCTAATATGGTTATCATATATGTCTAAACTCTAAACAGAAACAGATCGAAACTAGGTGTTGTCTTTCTATTACCACTTGCTAGTATATCAAAAAAAAAAAAATTCAAATTCAAATATGAATGTCATTGATTGTTCATTTTTACATTTATTATTCACACCGGATCTTTCTGAACAAGGTAAACTCAAAGACGGCCGTGAAGTTGCAGTGAAGAGATTTTATGAGAACACTTACAAGCGAGTCCAACATTTCATGAATGAGGTTGAAATACTCACCAGATTACGGCATCCGAACCTAGTTGTGCTTTATGGTTGCACCTCTCAACAAAGCCGTGAGCTTCTCCTTGTTTACGAACACATTCCCAATGGCACTGTTGCCCATCACCTCCACGGGGAACGAGCAAAACCAAGCCTACTAACATGGCCTATACGTATGAATATCGCCATAGAAACTGCCAGTGCGCTAGTGTACCTTCATGCCTCTGAAATCATACACAGAGATGTCAAAACTAATAACATTCTCCTTGATAACAATTTCTGTGTAAAGGTGGCAGATTTTGGACTCTCAAGGCTCATACCAACTAACGTCACTCATCTGTCAACAGCTCCTCAGGGTACCCCAGGATACCTGGATCCTCAATATCACCAATGTTATCAGTTAACAGATAAGAGTGACGTTTACAGCTTTGGAGTAGTCTTGATTGAGCTAATATCATCACTGGTGGCTGTTGATTTAAATAGGTCTCAGGACGAGATTGGTTTGGCTAATCTTGCTATGAACAAGATCCAAAGAGGTGAATTTGATCAATTGATTGACCCGGTTTTTCGATCCAATTCAGATGCTAACATCATGAGGATGATCATATCAGTAGCAGAGTTGGGTTTTCTGTGTTTACAGTATGATTCAGAGATGAGGCCTACAATGAATGAGGTCCTGAAAGTGTTAATAGATATTCAAGCCGAGGGAAGAAATGCTCATGAAAAAATTGTAGATTTTGAAACCTTGAAACCTCAAACTTCATCTGAAACTAATGATTTAGTGGTTTTGTTGAAAGACTTCCCGCCTTCACCAGTTTCTGTCAATGGCGAATGGCAAAGTGATAAGAGTGTATCAACTACAGTAAGCAGCAGATAGATCGCCGAGAAGAATCATATCAGTACATAAAATCATCAATCAAATTTAGGGACACAGTATGCATGGCGTGATTTCTGTTCTGTTTCTCCATTGTTTCTGTGCCCACAAGATTTCATGATCAGGGAAAAGGTAATGTAGAAATGAGAAAGATGAAAGATGCAGCATCACTGTCTAGTTGTGAACTATTAATGAGCAGTTTTAAAGATGTCACTGATTGTAACCTTCACTAGTAATAAAAAAAGAACACTAAAAATTTGTAAAGCATGACTTTGTGAAAACAGATTTGTAGTTGGTAAAGAAATTTGGTTGCTAGTTAATGAAAAAATACTAGCTTTCAAGCGATATGATTCCTGCAGAAGATGTTAAAGTGTTGATGGTCTTTTTTGAAGTTTATAAGAACGCATATATTGTCTTTACAACAGAATTTTAAGTGTGTGAAATTATAACACATTTATGTGCGAATAATATGAAAAGTTATATTAAAAACCTGCATATATAATATAAATATGAGGGAAAACATTCACACATATATAAATATAAACAAGCGGTTATAAGCCCGCGCGTTGCGGCGGGTGTTATTTACCTAATTTGATAGTTTTCAATAATAAGAGATGAAGTATATGGTGAAAAGCATGTTTGTCTTCGGTGACTTTAACCCTATAAAATATATGTCTATTTATTAATAATAGTATCAAAAATAATAATAATAATAATAATAATAATAATAATAATAATAATAATAATAATAATACTAATAATAATAATAATAATAATAATAATAATAATAATAATAATAATAATAATAATAATAATAATAGTAATAATAATAATGGTAATAATAATACTAAGACTAATACTAATACTAATAATAATAATATTAATAATAATATTAATAACAATAATAATAATAATAATAATAATAGTAATACTAATACTAATACTAATAATAATAATATTAAAAGTAGTAATAATAATAATACTAATAATAATAATTACAATAATAACAATAATAATTATTATAGTAATAATTATTCTAATAATAATATTAGTAATAATTATAATTATAATTTTATGGTAGGTGTTATTTATCTAATTTGATAAGTTTTGATAATAAGAGATGAAATATAAAATATATGTATATTTGCTCCATAATTTTTAAGTATTCTATAATAATAATAATAATAATAATAATAATAATAATAATAATAATAATAATAATAATAATAATAATAATAATAATAATAATAATAATAATAATAATAATTGTTGGTGTATACATAGTCATACATTTAAAAGTGCACTCCTTGTTTTGATGATGATGAAAATATTAACATGTGATACTATTACTTATCAAAATTATTCATATGTTCATATCTATATTCTTCAATGCTAACAAACCTCAAATTGATGATTAAGTGAAGATCAAACAAGTGAAGACTTTAAATCAACAAGAAATGAAGATAACAAGATCAAAAGAAAAAGTCAACCACTCACGGTCTACCCCACGGTCGACCGTGAGTCAACCGTCGCTGAAAAATCGGCTCGCTTGAAGTCAACGGATCTTGTACTCGACAATTGAAGATGTCATCTTAAAAGGCGTTGTCGTAGATATCCTACAAGAAAACGTTCAAATTATATAAGCTCACAAAATAAATAATTGAACATGTTTAAGTTTTTATAAAATAATCATTATAAAAACTTTTATAAAAATTGATAAATTTTTTATAAAATTCACAAGCTTGGTTGAATTAATACAAGACTTCTTATTTTGGCAAATCCCAAACATAATACATCTTTGAAACAATACAACACCATATTTAGCAAAGGAATCTCTCAAAGAAGAAAAATTCCAACATGCTTTTTGTATTTGTTTTCAAAGTTCCATTTTTGTGTTAAAATTCAAACTTAAGAAGTATGGAATCAACCTAACTTTTGTCAAGCTCCTTTTTAGTGAATTTTTATGGTAAAATTGAGTTGTGTGTGGTTTTGGTAAAAGCCCAACGTCTATATTTGAAAGGCTCAAAAATGCTCCAGTAGGCTGACGGTTTTAGCCACGGTCGACCTTGGATCGACCGTGAGATGTCTGGACACTTTTTGAGCTTATTTTTTTCCCTTATTTAAACCAACTCAAACCTCATTCATTACTCACCTCTTGCACAGCAAAAAACACATAACATATATTCATATCTTGTGAGCTCATATACTTTGATATTATTTCAATCTTTCAAGATCAAGATCCAAGCAAGAGTGAAAGCCATCAAAGTTCAAACATTACAACATCATTCATATATATTGTAATAGTGTAAGGATCAACTCTAGCCTTCCAAATTAGAGTGAAGTAAGGATCATCTCTAGCCTTTAGAATTAGAGAGAAGTAAGGATCAACTCTAGCCTATCAAATTAGAGTGAAGTGAGGATCAACTCTAGCCTATAGAATTAGAGTGAAGCAAGGTTATCTTTACCTTACTTGCAAGTTTGAAGTGTTAATTCTTGCAAGTGAAAAATAGAAGTGTAAAAGGTTTATCTCTATCTTCAAAGAGAGAAGCTAGTGGATCAAACTCTTGGTGGGTGAGGCCAAGGAGTGGATATAGTGCAAGTTTACTAACACTTGCATGAACCACTATAAATCTCTTGTCTTCTACTTGGTGATATCTCTCTATCTCTACTCTCTTTAAATTCTTGCATATATTAGTTGTGTTGCTATAAGCTTCAAGATTATTCTTTATAACACAACTTACAAATTTATAAGTGCAAAAATTGGTAAACTAAGTAAAAGAACCTATTCACCCCCCCCCCCCTCCCCCTAGGTTCCAACAATAATAATAATAATAATAATAATAATAATAATAATAATAATAATAATAATTCCCTACTCGCGCATTGTAGCTAGTGTTATTTATCTAATCAGATAAGTTTTGATAATAAAGATGAAGGATAAAATATATGTTTATTTACTGCATAACTTGTAAGTATTCTTTGCTAATAATAATAATTATTATTATTATTATTATTATTATAATTAAAAATAGAATAAATAATAATAATAACAATTACTATTATTATTATAAATATAATAATAGAAATAATAATAATAATAACTAAACGACAAAAAAATTTTGCCTAGCACTAAAGACAATTTTTTCCTTGTAAATATATGTATTAGTAATATGTTATTTAAGAATATTAGAATAAAAAAATAATAAAAAGAACGTGAAAATGAAAAAAAGAAAAAGGCATAGAGGAAAGCACATAAGACAAAAATAATTCATTGTAAATGTATCTATAAACAAGCAGGTATAAGTCCGCGCGTTGCGACGGGTGTTATTTACCTAATTTGATAGGTTTCAATAATAAGAGATGAAGTACATGGTAGAAAGCACGTTTGTCTTCAGTGACTTTAACCATATAAAATATATGTCTATTTATTAATAATAGTTATAATAATAATATCAATAATAACAATAGTAAAAATAATAATAATAATAATAATAATAATAATAATAATAATAGTAATAGTAATAGTAATAGTAGTAAATAATAATAATAATAATAATAATACTAATACAAATATGATTACTAATAATAATAATATTAATAATAATTATAGTAATAATAATACTAATAATAATAATAATAAAAATAATAATTATAATAATAATAATAACAATAATAATAATTATAGTAATAATTATAATAATAATAATAATAATATTAGTAAATTATTATTATTATTATTATTATAAATATAACAATAGAAATTATAATAATAATAATAATAAGATTAGTAATAATAATTATTATAATAATAATATCTAAAAGACAAAATTTTGTGTAATAATAATAATAGTAATAATAATAATAATAATACAAATACAAATATTATTACTAATAATAATAATAATATTAATAATAATTATAGTAATAATAATACTAATAATAATAATTATTATAATTATAATAATAACAATAATAATTATTATAGTAATAATTATAATAATAATAATATTATTAAATTATTATTATTATTATTATTATTATTATTATTATTATAAATATAACAATAGAAATTATAATAATAATAATAATAACAATAATATTAATAATAATAATAAGATTAGTAATAATAATTATTATAATAATAATATCTAAAAGACAAAATTTTGCCTAGCACTAAAGACAAAATTTTCTCCTTGTAAATGTATGTATTAGTAATTGCATCACAATTTTAAGGCATAAAATATAAAGTTATGAACAATTTTAAATATGGAGAAACTTTGAATTGTTTCACATATTTAAATTAAGGGCAAACTGCATCATAATACAACGAACTTTTACTAAGCTACCAATGTATACAACGAACTTTCAAATTTTAAAAAAAATACAACAAACTCCATTATAACATCCATTATATACAATTTACCTATTATTGCAGGTAATCATCCGGTTTTTTAAGTTTTTTTCATTTTTCTTCCTTTTTTCTTTACTTTTTAAATAAAATTGGAGAAAATTTCACTCATGGTCCCTGTGGTTTGTCACTTATTACATGCACAGTCCCTTAAGTTCGTTTATTACACTGAAGGTCCTCATGGTACGTACTTTGTTACACTGATGATCTCTCTTCACCTTAAATGCACTTGAAAAGACTATAATACCCTTTCTCTTTAATTTCTTTTATTTTATTCTTTAAATACTAATTAATATTATTAAAAAAATTAAAATACTAAAATAAATAACAAACACCCCTTGATAACCCAAGCCACCTTCTGCCACTACCCTCACCACCACTGTCTGAAAAACCCTCACCACCGTCTGAAACAACCCTCACCACCGCCAAAACCAGCTAAACCCCTCTTCCCCTGAAATATAAACATCGAATGCAAAACCCAAGAACACCAAACCCGCCTGCCACTACCCTCACCGCCGTTGACCACCGCCAAGCCACCACCACCGTCTGAAAAACCCTCACCACCGTCTGAAACAACCCCCACCACCGCCAAATCCAGCTACACCCCTCTTCCCCTGAAATATAAAAATCGAATGCAAAACCCAGGAACAGAGCTATCCGATTAGATGCAAATTTCATACCAAGAATTGAATATCACAAACCCTAATTTGTAGAGAGAGAAAGAGAGATAAAAGTGGTAAAAAATCCTAATTTGACATGCGACGGTGGTGATGATGCAGATGTTCGAGTGTTCGACGGTGGTGATGGTAATTCAGCTGTGGTGATGGGCGACGGAGAAAGCGACCGCAGATGGTGAGCGGCGGAGGTGAGTTGTAGGTGCGCCGGTGATGAGTCGTGGGTTGTGGTGGGTGCGACGGCTAAGAGAAAGAGGAGGGGAGAGAGACGAGATGGTTGTGGTGGGTTGAAGTGGATCTGATATACGGCAGTGGCGGCCGGTTGTCTTCTCCGGCAAGGGTGCGGCGGTGACGGTTAAGGTTGAGAGAAAGAGAGAGCGAGAGAGGGGTGAGGACTGGTTTGCTCCGGTGTGCTGCTAGTGGGTGGCTGTGGTGGGTGGCCGGTGAGAGTGGTGGGTGGTGGGTGGCCGGTGAGAGTGATGGGTGGCCGGTGAGAGTGATGGGTGGCTCCCATCTTCTTCATTCTCAAGAACTACAACCTACACTCTTCTCTTCTCTATACATGTATATATAAATATATAATTATTTTATATAATATATTAAAATAATTTTAAATTAAGAAAATAAATAAAAAAGAAGGATAAGGGGCATTATAGTAGTTTAATTTAAAAAAATAAGGGCATTTTGGTCTTTTTAGTTGGGTCAGGGACCATCAGTGTAACAAAGTACGTACCATGGGGACCTTTAGTGTAATAAACGAAGTTAAAGGACCGTGCATGTAATTAGTGACAAACCATAGGGACCATGAGTGAAATTTTCTCTTAAAATTGATAACTCTTGAGTACTTTGAGATGGTATTCATTTAAACAAGCTTCATCATCATTGTATGGGTTCAAGTATTCAATCAAGAATGAAACAAGATCAACCAAGTTAGGTAGAAATCTTCTTCACACATCAACCAACTTAGGCCACCACCATCGCAAGTTGTTGCTTCAAGCCACCGTCAAGTTAGGATTTGAACAGAGCACGCCCAATTTCAAGTTCAGGTTAGGGTTTAAAATAGCAAGTTGCTGCTTCAATCACTGCTAAAGTTAGGGTTTGAAATCGGAATTTGGGTTTTAGGGTTTTTCCGTTTCGAGTTATTCAAACCACCGTCGCTGTTGCTGCTTCAAACAACCACATGCGCTGCCGCTGCTGCTTCAAAGGACCACCTCCGCCGCCGCTGCTTCAAACGACCACCACCGCCTCTATTGCAGAAAACCATTACCTCAGTTGAAGCAAACCTCCACCACCGCCACTGACCTTCAAGCCACCGCCATCCCTGCCGTCGAAAGGTATGAGCAAATCGTTACTTTCGATTTAAAATTATATATTAGGGTTCTTCATCTTCAAGTTCCGATTGTATGTAAGGGTTCTTCATTTTTGATTTTTGATATTGGGTTAAAGATTTGCTGTTACATATATTGAAAAGAATAGGGTTCTTCAACTTCATTTCTGAGTTTCTTTCTGATGTAAATGTTTGTTTACATATTTGAGTATATTACAGATCTAGAGATTGTTTACAGATTTAAGATTTGTTATAGATCTGAGGTTTTGTATTTAGTTTATAGAATTGGGTTTATATTCTTGAATGGTTTGTGTTTATGTGGAAATTTCATATGAACAACAAGAACAAACATCATGAATTTGAAGAATAGATGAATTTCATGAGAAAAAAATAAATAATAAAAATAAAATTTTATAAAGTGACCTGTAACCTGCATAGCAGGTTACAAATTGCATACAATGGATGTTATAATGGAGTTTGTTGTATTTTTTTTTTAAATTTTAAAGTTCGTTATATACATTGGTAGCTTAGTAAAAGTTCGTTGTATTATGGTGCAGTTTGCCCTTAAATTAAACATACAAATTATATATTTTTGTCACATTTTATAGCATGAAGAAATAATAAAATAATTCACTTTTTAAAATGTGAAAACACATTCAAGTATTGATGTTATTAATTCTAAGAAATATGATATGTTTCAATAGAAAATAGGAATACGAGTAAATAGAAGCTTACGTTTCCTAAAAACGTGAACTATAGTATTGAATAAAAAATTCACGCTTTTAATTATAAATATTTAATATCTTATATGATGCAAAATATTAAACAAAAGCTTCATGCTTTTAAAAGCGTGAGAACTAATAGATCCAACAAAAACGGATGATTACTTGATTAGCAGATGTTAAAGATTGTATGTTAGAAAATTTTGGTAAATAGGGCAGTTTCTGTGTGATCACACCAATGGATAGTTTGGAATGCGTCAGATTGTGTGGGTCATGGAATTAGCGAATACTACCTACGCAAGAGCATTTGGATGTGCTATCTTCTGTAACTTCCCTGAGGAGCGATACTAAATTACACTAATTCGGTTCAAGCATGTTTAACAACTTATATTAAAAATGAGCAAATAAACATAAATTACACTAATACGGTTCAAGCATTTCAACAAAACAATTGGTGGATGAGTGAAATTATCAAAATCAAAATCGCAATAAACAACAATTACACTCAAGCATTTCAACGAACAGTTGGCGGGTAACACTTTGGTCAAGGCCGAAGTAAAAACTTATGACCATCTTCCAATGGAAACAACGGAATAGAATTCCCTAATGAACATAAACCTCACTAATGCACACAATTTGGAAAGAAGAATTAACATACCTCTCAAATGCACTTAAACTCATTATGCCCAACTCAATCGGCCATGGTGCTTCAACGTACCGAGCTCACACACGACTATGTTCGGTCGAGAATTGCATAAACAAATGGGAACTAAAGAACAGCGAACCCGTGTGAGAAAAGAGAAAGAAGGTATCAGACCATGCGTGGAGAGAGAGAGATAGAGAGAGAGAGAGAGAGGCGAACATGGAACCTCGATATCTTGAAGTAAAAGAATCGAAACTAAAAAGCACAAGGTAAATTAAACAGTTGTCCCGTATGAAATTATTTCCTTTTTCTAAAAAAATATTGTTATTAATTGATATTTTTTATATTTTACTCTTAATTAATTATTATTGTTATTATTTTTTTATAAGTCAAAGCAGTATTATGTAAAAGATTTTTATTAAACATTGTACTATCTTAAGCTATATGTTTACAAATAAAAGTTTTAAGGTTAAGGAATTACATTTGTGTTTCTTTGGTCAAATTAGATATGGTCTCTATAGTTTAAGTTTATGACTTTACTCTCTACTCTATCCGGATCCATTGCTCTTTTGTTATCTCACCAAAATTGAAATGACAAAAACTTTTTTACTATGTTATTTATTTAATTTCTTTTTAATTTTACGTAATTTATAAAAATATTTAAAATTTATATAATTATATATACATTTGTCTTTTACTTTATTTTTACAGATCCTAATGAGCTCCCACCTTTTTCATTCTCATCACTCCCCAACCATCTCGGACCGGCAATCACCCCACATCTCTTTCTATATGCTACTAGTTGCGCTCACCTCTCTCTCTCTCTCTCTCTCTCTCTCTCTCTCTCTCTCTCTCTCTCCATGTTGGCCACCCCCAAACACCTCCAAGCACTCCCATGTCTCTCTCTTTCTATGTTGACCATCCCCAAACTCCTTCGACAACCCTCATGCCTTTCTCCGTGTAGGCGCAAAAAAACCAAACCAAGCCATCCCACGTACCTTTGGCCACCTCCAAACACCTTCGACCATCTCTGAAATCTAAACAAACACACACAAAACTCTTGCCACCAGGGGCGGACCCAGAAATTTTTTTGACCGGTAGTACCATATAATGCGAAAATAAAATTAAATAAAATTGAGGGTGTGTTTCGGATTTCCGGTTAAACAGGTCGGATTAACGAGATTTCGGCTATTGTTCTGGTATTTTAGGGCCAAAATTTAAAACAAAACACAATTTATATGAAGTCATGTTAACTAAAATGTTATTTTAAAGTAAACTAAAGTATTTTTAAAGGTATAAGTTGAAAGATTAAACTATTTCTTATCATTTTTAAAAAAGTTTTATTTTTCCTTTGATTTTGGTGTCATCACCGGTAGCACCCCGAAAATTTACCGGTAGCACCGTATCAAAAAATCGAAAATTAACACTACGTCTCGTCAAAATACCGGTGTCCCGTGACCTCCCTATACCTAAGTCCGCCCCTGCTTGCCACCATCCCACCTTTGGCCACCCCAAACACCTATGATCGTCATCGCAACACACACACACACACACTACCAAATGAGTCGATGTTTTAAGAGTTGCTGATTTTTTCATCCTCAGAGGTGTTGACTTAACACTAGGCTAAACACTTCTCTTCCATCGGGCATAGGGATGGCAAAAAACCCCGTACCCGATGGGGACCCCGTTCTCCGACCCCGATTTGACCGGGGAATCCCCGAGTTGACCGGGGATGGGGACGGGGACGGGGATTCCCCGAACTTAGATACGGGGATGGGGGCGGGGATGGGGATACCTCAGTTCCCCGACTCCGAACCCGAACCCGATCAAGTTATATATACATATATATAAATATATATATATATATATATATATATATATATATATATATATATATATATATGTAATATTTAAAGTAAAATTTCTCATATAAATATGCATTTGTGTCGAATCTAACATTTTTTTTACATTAATATGCATATTAATAAGATTGTTTTTTGTTTGAATACGATTTATAAAACATAGAGAACGAAAAAACTAATATGATGAAATTACTAATATAGTTTTTGTAGAATCGTCAAGGAAAGTATTATAAGCATCTTTCATGAACATATATGTTAGAAATTATCTATTTGATCTATAATGTTATGTGTATTATAGAACGAATAAGTAAAAATATATGATGTCTTTTATCAAGAACATTGCATATCTAACGAAACTATTAAAATATTTGATTGATTAAATTTTGATAACCCGTTGGGAGGGTTAAGTTAGATTTGTAAGTCTAGTTTTGTATGAAAATTCTGATGTATATTTATTTAGAAAAATCGATTTTGTAGATTGAGAAAATCCCCGATTCCCCGCAGAGATCCCCGAAACCCGACGGAGATGGGGATGGGGATGCAAGTCAATTCCCCGGCGGGGATGGGGGCGGGGATGGGGACTGGGGGTGGGGAACGGGGATGGGGATGGGAAGAGCAATCCCCGACACCCCCGACCCCGTTGCCATCCCTAATCGGGCACCATCCAATGTCCTTCCCCGTAGTTGCAACAACCTCCCTTTTACCTTTTCTTCGAGAACACTTACAGGGTTCGGGCTCGACTTGAAGTCTGGCACGGGTGAACCTTGGGCTTTGATTGTATGTTTTGGTGTAGCTCGGGGAATTGTTTGATCAAATAGATATCACTGGAAAAAAAAGTTGTTAATGTTGATAATAAAGTTGGTTGGAGCGATCTTCCGTAACTTCATTGCGCCATTGCGGTGTGGGTGAATTTGTTAGTGAGTGACCACTGAACCCAGTAAGTAGTTAACCATATTTAAAAAATAAAAAACAGATCGTTGATGATGTTGCTTTTGTTTTAAGACTTAGCTTCAAAGTGTATATTTTTGGGTGCTTGGTGTGTATAGTTTTTTAAGGGAGCTCTTGGTATTTTTGAATTGTAGCCATTTAAAATGGAACGTTGTGAAAAAAGATTTACTCATTTGAGCTCGTCATCCACATCACGAGGCTCTTCACGAGTTGGTTCACGAACGCTGGCAATAGCACATGTTAGAAATTTAGAATTTCGATTACTTGGATTACCGAGAGTCATGATGAAAACACTTTCAGATTGAAGTATTTCGATGGTACAATCGAAATCTCAATCGGATAAAACTCGGTATATGTTTGAACAGAGAATTGGAATTCGTGTGTTATGATCTTCTGTACCAACGTTGTGAAGATGACCAATCCTTGACGAAAACTGCTAATGGCAGTTACGAAACTACCCTAAAACGGGTCAAAACCCGGTGGGTTAAAAACCGGGTCAATGAGTCAAATTTCGGATTTTTAAGCACTTTCCATAAAGTAATATTAACCAAAATAAAAAATTTCCAAGCAGCCAGGGGCTCTGCCCCTTGGACCCGCCAGGGTTGCCGGCCACCCCTTGGACCCCGCTACCAGGGGTGCTGCCCCCGGACCCCCCGTCGTTTAGGGGTTTCGCCCCTAAATAACATTGTACTTTGAATCAAGATTCAATTGGTCAACAAGTTCATCTCATTACACTTAAATAATATTGGTAATACAAATTACCAACAACACAACCCGCATCACATTGTCCATCTCAGCCATTCACGAGCTTGTTATGCCTCGTGATGGGAGTGTTTGGATGGATAAAGACTGGATAACGCACTCATCGCGACACTCTTATTGTTTATTTGAATGACATGATGCCAATTCATAACAAGAGAAAGTACTACAAGAACATTTGGATAGAGAATTTGGAATCAAATTAAGATCTTTATTTGATTTGACAAGGATAGCTAGAACATATGATCCAAGAAAGCTTGATTGGGTGACATGGCTTGTTAAACCTTCGTCGTTACTTGGCGTGTGATTTTCTTAGTTCTGATGCTGAGTTTTTATCCGAGGGAGGGTTCGGTAATTATGGTTGTTGCTGTGATTGTAGTTATGTAATTTGGGTACGTTAGCTTGATTTTTCAGTTTTCTTTAAAGGAGTAGATGCTTACACAGTTACACCTATTGTTTACTTATGCCGAGATTGTTTTGTATATGTTGGTTTTTCTTGGTATTTTCCTTTATAAGAAATAAAAAATAATAATAATAAGATAGTGAGTTTTCTAATAATTAGTTTGGTATATAGGTTTTTGGGTCAACTTGTTTACAAAACTTACTATTTATAATTACAAAAAGATTCAAGTCAATTGCAAGCTTAAGTTTTCATACCTAGGATACTTAGATCGACATAAAGGTGATAAAAAAATAGATCAAAATAAAAAGTAGGAGCATACATCATTTTTCTATCAAGTCATGTGCTGCAAAAATATATACACTGATGTTGTCTAAAATCTATATAAATTTTCTTCCGGGATGAAGTGATATCACAAACTAGGGTGGAGACGGAGAGAGTTGAATGGTGTTAAGCCCCCATAATTAGTCCAATTTCCATTTTCATATATACTATTAGACCAAGTCCATGAATTTATAATTAATCCTCTTTCTAATGAAGGTACTACCCACTAATAAAAATTGAATACTTGTTGAGATAAGTATTATTTTAATAAATAGGTTTCTTATAATTAATTCACCTTTCTTTATTTATTTATCTTAAAAATAATGAAATATTTTATCATTTAATGACATTCGTGTCTATATAATAATTACTATCATTATAAAAAAGTTAGACCCCGCTATAAGAAAACCCTAGCTCTGTCCCTACTAGAAACGGCGTCTAAAGTCTACGAGTGTCGTTTTCTTCAGCCAAGTTGAGGCTTGTTACATTGGTGGTGAAAACATAACCACATGAATATTCTGGGTGAGTTCGTTGGCGTTTCAGATGAGCTAGCTAAAGTTGAATGGAGGAGAAGAGTGGGTTAGTCCAGGTCTTAATGGTCTTAAGTCAATATTGAAATTATTACCAAAGTGATGGAATTTCTATGTTAATTATTAATTTCAGGCCTTTCTTTTAGCCCAACTGTTCCCAAAACATCCTGTCAAAAACGCATAATTAAGAGGTAGAAACGTTGAAGAATCATGTATATAATATAGTAATGGAGTCTCAAGAATGCAGGTGATAAGTTAGTTTGCTAGTTATATATCTAATTCATGTGGATATTTCGGATGATTATTGTTGTTGTTTTTATGTCTGTCGTTCTCTCTTGTCTACCTCTGAGTCACTGTGCTACAGACAGAAACATGTCTTCACCTAGCTGCGCAAAAAACTTCAGTTGCCCAACATTTGCCCCGTTCCAATACCCGTTTTACAACGATTCAACCACATCATGTGGGTTGATCAAGGTCAACTGCACTGGGAAAGGCGGGGAGATTCAGATTGAAGGTGTGCCATATACCATATTGGAGAGGTTTGATCCGGTTTCTTCAGTCGTGATCTATAACAATTCATATAATGAACTTCTGAAAAATGATACCTGTGAGGCTCTTATGAATAATTTCACTTCTCCAAGGCCTCTTTTGTATTCCATTTCAATAGATCCCTTCATCACTCTTTTCAAATGTGCCAAAAATCTTGGTTATGATGAAGATGTAGATGATTATTTTGGCCAACTGAAGTACACCAGCTACAACAGATGCCAAGATCACAATTACTATTATAAGTATTTGCTGAATAATGCAACAGTTCCAAATGATCTCCCGCATACATGTCAAGTAATACAGTTACCTGTGAAACGGCCATGGCAATTTTTCCCGCAAAAGCCTGATGTAACCAACATATCATCTCTTCTCTCTTCTGGATTCTCTATTTCATTTAAGTTGTCACCTTCATGTGAAGACTGTTATAGAAAAGGCGGCCACTGTGCTACAAGCAATGGACCTTTTCAGTGTCTAGATGCCGAAAAGGGTATTTACGGGTTCTATTTTCTCTTCCTTTTCTTTCCTTTTCTTCTTAATATATATATATATATATATATATATATATACCAGAAATGATATGTGTAGGATATTTCTAAGTAAAGTTATTCTTTTGCCCTATAACATATCACTCATCTTTTGTTGTTTTCTTGCTGCAGGAAAACAAGACGACATAAAACTGATACTAGGTAAGAGCATTGCTATATCCCCTTACTAAATCCTTGTGTTCTTAGGGTATGTTCGGTATGGAGTTTTTTGGGCTGGTAGGTTTTTGTTTTGAAAGAAAAAGCTATAAGCAATGTTCGAATGAAAAAGCTGGAAGCTTTTTTTAAACAAAAAAACTTTAAAATAAAAAGCTTCTTGAGTTAGCTTTTAAAACAAGCTGGAAGCTTTTTCTATACTAAATTACCTAAATACCCTCTTTAATTGTTTTATATTTCCTCCTATTTTTATAATTTATCCTTTTTTGTCATTTTACACCATTAAGCTCCAGCTACCAGCTACCAGCTAATTTGCGATACAAATATAAATAAAATAAACAACTTCAAGCTCCAGCTACCAGCTTTCAACTCCAGCTAACAGCTTCCGGCTGTATTCTTATTCCTAACATCTACATACATATGCGTTACTCACACAAACACACTAGTACACTTTTGAATCTGTAACTGAAGGTGTTGAGTTTTGATGCTGTAGTTCTCGCGGGATCAGCCTTCCTAATCATTTTTTCATTTGCTATCTTCATCATCTGGAGGTGCTATAAGAGCAACCCTTTTTCTTATGTCTCATCAAAGAACAAATCTCGAGACCTTGAAGATACGAGTCTCTTCTCTGGTCTCTCTGTTTTTTCCTACAACGATCTAAAGAACGCCACCAGAAACTTCAATCCTTCTCACGAGCTAGGGGATGGCGGTTTTGGAGCTGTTTACTACGGTCAGAACCACAACATTTAATAAATCCTTATTCTTTTCAAGAAACAATTGTTCATTCTCAAACATTGAAATACTACTAACACCTCATCTTTCTGAAAAAGGTAAACTCCAAGATGGGCGAGAAGTCGCAGTGAAGAGACTTTATGAGCACAACTACAAGCGAGTCAAACACTTCATGAATGAGGTTGAAATCCTCACCAAATTACGCCACCCGAACCTAGTTGTGCTCTATGGTTGCACCACTCAACAAAGCCAAGAACTTCTCCTTGTTTATGAGTACATTCCCAATGGCACAGCTGCTGATCACCTTCATGGGGAACGAGCAAATCCAAGCTTGCTAACATGGCCGATACGGCTAAAAATCTCCATAGAAACCGCCAGGGCGTTAGTCTACCTTCATGCCTCTGAAATCATACACAGAGATGTCAAGACTAATAACATTCTTCTTGATCACAACTTCTGTGTAAAAGTAGCAGATTTCGGTCTCTCAAGGCTGTTACCGAATAATGTAAGTCATGTTTCAACAGCTCCTCAGGGAACACCAGGATATGTGGATCCACAGTATCACCAACGTTATCAGTTAACAGATAAAAGTGATGTTTACAGCTTTGGTGTAGTCTTGATTGAGCTAATATCATCAATGGTGGCTGTTGACTTAAACAGGCCTCAAGACGAGATTAGTTTGGCTAACTTCGCTATAAACAGGATCCAAAAATGTGAGCTTAATCAATTGATTGACCCGGCTTTAGGATCTGATTCGAATGCTGAAACCATGAACATGATCACATCAGTAGCAGAGTTGGCTTTCCGGTGTTTACAATATGATTCAGAAATGAGGCCTACTATGAACGAAGTGTTAGATACATTGATGGATATTCAAGCCGAGGGAAGAACAGAAAGCATCAGAGATTTTGAAACCATGAAACCGTCAGTTCTGTCTAAAACCAATGATTCGGTGGTTTGGTTGCAGAACTTCCCGCCTTCGCCCATCTCTTTTACCAGTGAATGGCAAAGTGATAGCACTGCATCAACTACAGTAAGCAGCAACTGAGACGGATATCGATCAAAGATTAGATTACTGTTTCTGTTTGGGAGTTCGATTCTTATACTACAACAATTTGATATACACAACATAAAAATATTTAATTATACTCCTAAACATGTAGATAGAGATACTTGTCATGTAGAAATAATAAGTCTCTGTTTAATACTTTTCACTTATGCTATGTAACTCTCTAATAATTACGAAGTTAGTAACGGTATTACT
Organism: Pulicaria dysenterica; assembly: GCA_947179395.2. Lineage (NCBI taxonomy): Eukaryota > Viridiplantae > Streptophyta > Magnoliopsida > Asterales > Asteraceae > Pulicaria > Pulicaria dysenterica. Next base: position 91,867,418 of record OX359290.1, on the reverse strand, counting down.
ATAACTAGTTTAAATACCCGTGTAAACACACGGGTCGTACATACTTATTTATGTAAAGATCGTTTAGTAAAAGATGTGACAGTTATGTAGGAACGAAAGAATAAATGATCTTACACGTACTTTCTTTCAATTCAAAAAATTTATATTAATTCCAGTCGACATAGAAAAGTAAATAACGACAACTTAGAAGAATGTAAAATTTATTTAAATATGTAAATAAAATCTGTTCAAAGGGTTGATCTTAATTTTAAATTAATTCAAAATAATATGTAATTTGTATTTACTAACATGTTCATAGCATCAAATTCAAATATTGTAGATCTATATATATTTAGATATATTAAATTTATTTCAATTTATATATAACCTTATCTTATATAAATTTAATTTAGAATTTTAATTTTGACTATTCAAAGTCAAAATTAAGTTTTCAATTTTAACCTATATGAATGGTTAAGATTTAATTTTAATTAAATGACAGACTAAGATCTTCTAATTAAAATGATGATAGTTAGTCTTTTATTTATATTAGAAGATTTATAGTTTCAACAATAATATTTATTATAGACAAAAATAAACCAATTATATTAAACCATTTTTCTATTAAATAAAAGTCAAACTCATTTTTTTGGATAGCAGAAAGATATTGTTAATTTTAGAAAAACGGTTGCTTTCAATCATGTTGTGACGACTATGACATATTGTTAATTTTTATTTTAACAATAACATCAAAATAATATTTTTAAGATACCTATTTAATTATGTTATTGGTTATTACTATAATTTTAAGATACATATTTAATTATCTTATTAAGTTTTAATATACATACATACATATATATATATATTCTTTAATTCCATAAGAACCATATTTATTTCAAATTCAAGATTTATTAATTGATTTTAGATCTCATATTTTTTATTAATTATCTAGAATTTTTTCAACCTTGATTTTATTTGTACGTTTTTATATTTTACTAATTAAGTATCAAACATTTAAACTTGTAATTGCCAATTGTTGAATTTATCTGTCTTTTGAAATACTTTAAAAAAATCACAAGTTGGCAATGTTATGCCTTTTAGAACTAATACAGCATACTTATCAAATAACTAGATTTTATTAATACTAAAATATTAGTTATAAAGGGTAGTTTGCTAAAATACTAACATGTAAAACAAATAAAAAGATATTCGATAAAATAGTGGGAGTCGGTTCTTATGTTAGGGTTGTGGCTAGAGACTTGAACTAGAGTTCGAAAATTATGATATGGTGTAAAAATGGATTTTAGATTCATCTAAGTATAACCGAATAGAGGTAATATGGTTATTTTTATTAATTACAATCTCAATTCACATGCATAAGCAACGTGAAAGATACAATCTTTTTATGGAGGATCATATTTCAATAATTTAATCATAATTTTGATACATAAACCAAACTAAAGAGCTTGAGGTTAAGAAAGCAAGAACCTCACTCCTTCATAATCCTCTATAATCATTGTTAGAACCTAGAGGGGGGGTGAATAGGTTATTTCACTTAGTTTACCAATTTTTCACAATTAAAAATTTGTAAGTTGTGTTAAAAATATTTTTCTTGAAGTTTATAACACAACAAATTTATATACTTGAAATAAAGAGAGTAAGGGTAGAGAGATATCACCAATTAGTAGACAAGAGATTTATAGTGGTTCATGCAAGTGTTAACAAACTTGCACTACATCCACTCCTTGGCCTCACCCACCAAGAGTTTGCTCCACTAGCTTCTCTCTTTGAAGGTAGAGATAAACCTTTTACACTTCTCTTTTTCACTTGCAAGAATTAACACTTCAAACTTGCAAGTAAGGTAAAGATAACCTTGCTTCACTCTAATTCTATAGGCTAGAGTTGATCCTTACTTCTCTCTAATTCTAAAGGCTAGAGATTATCCTTACTTCACTCTAATTAGAAAGGATAGAGTTGATCCTTACACTATTACAAAATATATAGAAAGATGATGTAGTGTTTAAGCTTTTAAAGCTTTGCTCTTGCTTGATTCTTGATCTTGAATGATAGATGAATTATCAAAGAATATGAGCTCACAAGATAAGAATATATGTTATGTGTTTTTGCTTGTGCAAGAGATTCTATAAAATGAGGTTTGAGTTGGTTTAAATAAGGAAAAAGCTGAAAGTTCAAAAGCTGTCCAGTACCCCCACGGTCGATCCAAGGTCGACCGTGGCTAAAACCGTGAGGTACCTGGACTTTCTTGTTCTTTGCAATATAGACGTTGGACTTTATTTAAAACCACACTCAACTCATTTTTACCATAAAAATCAACTGAAAAGTATATGTTCAAAAGGTTGGTTGATCCCATACTTCTAATGTTTGAATTCAAACACAAAAATGGAAGTTTGGAAACCAATACACAAAGCATGTTGGAATTTTACCCCTTTGGGAGATTCCTTTGCCAATTATGGTGGTGTATTGTTTCAAAGTAGGATTGTGTTTGTTATTTTCTTAAAATAGGAAGTCTTAGATTTAATCAACCAACACAATTGAGTTTTATAAAATCTTTGTCATTTTTATAAAAGTTTTTATAAAAATAATTTTATAAAAACATAAACTAATTTAATTATTTTTATTTGTAAGCTCATATAATTCGAACTCTTGTTTGTAGATATCTTCGTCATCGGCTTTGAAGATATCATCTTCACTTGTTAAGTACGAGTTCGGTTGACTTGAAGAAGAACAATATTTAAGAGTTGCGAGTTGAGCATCGACGGTTGATTCACGGTCGATCGCGGGATCGACCGTGAAGGTTCCTTTATCTTGATTTCTTCTTTTCTTGTTGAATTGAGTCTTCAATTATTTATTCTTCACTTGATCACTAATTTTAGGTTTGTTAACCTTTAAAGAATGTAGCATATGAACATATGAATAAATTTGATAAGCAATAATATTACTTGTTCATATTTTTATCATCATCAAAATAAGGAGTGCATTTCTTTATGTGTGACCATGTATGCACTAACAATCTCCCCCTTTTTGATGATGACAAAATATGCAACATTTAATTAATATTGCTACACAAATTTATTCATGTTAACAATGTTGCACATCTACATTCTTCTCCCCCTTTTGTCGAATCAAAAAGGAACATTCCTCTCCCCTATTGATCTAGCACAAAATATATGATGAAGCTCCCCCTTGATCAAAGCTCCCCCTTGATCAAAGCTCCCCCTTGATTTATGATCCCTTTGCCGTAGCTCTTGACAAAAGATAGACAACAAAACACAAGTGCAAAATATACAAAAGTATATGCATAAACTCAAGTAGGAAGCATGAGAGATTTATGTATCTTGTATTATACTAATGATAGGAAGTGAGGGTGTGAACAAATATATATGAAATATTTTTGTTTGGTTGGTGACTCCCCTTTAAAATATGCAAATTAAGTTAGGGACAACCAAAATCCACAATCATAATCATTAGTCAAGTATCAAAAATTTCTTAGCTCAAGATTGTGGAGATTATTTCAATATTATTGTTCATTTCTAATTGATATTTATTCGTATACATTATGTAGCAAGTAAAGGTTTAATCATTGTTTGGACCATAATCTGATAGATCAACCTTTGTTTATACATTCATGAGTATTCTAGTGCATGTAGGCTCACTTATGATTTTCATCTTTTCATGATAAGATAATGAATGTAGCATGTATAGTTTAATCAAGTAAGTGACCAATGTGTGCACAAAATTGACAATTGTTTTGATTGTATGTAAGAAGCACATGATGTCATTTATGTATAATATCTTGATCTTCAAAGAATAATTCATTGTATATGTAGATCAACATATTATGACACATTTGATATAGTGTTGATCTTTTCAAGATTACAATCAACATTGATATGTATATTTCTCAAGTATTACATATTTTAAGTTAATTCTATACCTACGTTTACACACAAAAATATACTCACATTATTATAACTACACAAAAGTTTTCTAATTGCAAGCAAGTCAAACAAAGATTTTGTAGTTACATGTTTGGTTCATTATTTCCTAAGTTTATCTTCTTTTGATAGAGAAAATAGGCTTAAGTATAAGTTTACTTGTTATTTTATCTTATATTCAAATTTGTTTTCTATTTATATGTATTGTGTATTCAACAAGATTAAGATGAAAAGTGTTCTCATGAGTACAAATAGCGTGCAATACATATACTATAATCATTATTTATGCACGTATACCTCATAGATTCATGTGTCAAGTGATAGTAAATTAAGCGTGTGACACATGAGATAGTCATTTAAGAACATAGGCATACTCAAGCATATATCAAGATGACAAACATGATTTCTTATATGAGGCATAACTTGTCATCTAATTGTACTATCTTGATTACAAAGAGTAATTCATTAAGTACCATGACAAGATAGTAAGAGAGAACCACTTGCAACAATCAATGTGTTAATTTATATTTCTTCACCATGTAATCATCTTCATATATATCTTTCATCACAAACTTATTTCAAAGACTCTTTTGATAGTGATCTTATATTAAAAATCTATGTGTGAGATAGCTTGACCACAATTCGTTATATGATAATTATTCAACACTTGATGAGCATGAATGACATATCATAATGTTACATATGTTTAGTGATATTTCATGTAAGAATCACATATGTAATTTGATTACATTAAGAACAAGGATATGTCAAACATGAACCAAAGTATTATCATTTAACATGTATTGCTATTTTTGGTGACATTTCTTGTTGATATAAACAAAAGATGATGAGTTTCACATATAAGTTACATAAAAGCATTTTACCTTTACAAACCATACAAGATATAGAATTTAGGCATGAGGTTTGTGTAAATTAACTTTATACCTTTACGCATGCAATTACTTGGTGAGTTCTTTTAAGAGTAACACATGAAATGTTTGACCAATTGATTTATCAAACCCTTATGTCATAGTTCAACTTTTAGTGTGTGATTATTATGAATTATAAGATATAAGCATGTCTCTACTTATTTAATAAAATCTTCTCTTAACATCATATTAATCATTTTATGACATTGCAAGTTTAATTAGCTTATCACCTTTACTAATAGTCTTGACTTTTTGAATTAAGTCCTTAAAATTTGAGCCAAAGACAAGATATTCAAACTTTAACATCAAAAGGAGTTGCATGTTGGCATAATGTTGCACAAAACCAAGGTAGTATAATTTATTTAACGCACAAAGGTTTAGGCATAGCATTTTAGTAACATAAACATGCTTTTATTCATTTGTTTATAATGATGTTAAAATTTTGCATACGTACTCAAAGTAATAGGTGATGAGGTGATGTAAAACAAAAGATAATTCATTAAATTTGAAACACATATGTGAAAAAAAAAACTTAATATGTATGTGTTCAACAATTTGGTTCATGTGTCCTAAATATTTAAAGATTTCGAAAGACAATTGAATTATTAATGTTGCATTGATACATAATTAGTCTTAAGCAAGAGAAAACCTATCTATAAGTCACATCAAGTTCATGGTCGAAGTCACGGTCGACCGTGGTTTAACCGTGGAGCACTTGATTGATTTCGAAATTAAGATACTCCAGAGGGTCGACGGTCGATGCACGGTCTCGACCGTGGATCGACCGTGAAGCACCTGCTCACTTTTTATTTATTTGTTTAACTTTTCAATAACAAGTGAGTTGATACTTTTGAGAGCATAAAATGAGAAAAATATTATCTCAGCTTTATTATGTGAAAAACCTATTTTTTATCATGTTGGTTTTCCTTCCTTCATTCTTTACCCCTAAACCCAAGGCTTAAACATTACACAACATTGTTCATACATGATTAATGTCAAATTTATGTGCAAAGTGAAACCCTAAGAAGATAAAGAAGAAACAATGATGAGGAATTTTACTTTAGTGAAGAGGATTCATGAATCAAGTGAGAGATCGAGAATGAAGAAACTTTCACTTGTAGATGGACCATGAATCTAACCCGGGCTTCAACCATAGTTCCAATCATAAGGTAAATTCTTGTTTCTTGTAATTTGTTTTAAGCTTTTTGAGTGACAAAGCAACAATGGCGGCTAGGGTTTCTATGGGGAAGATGGGTAAAGTGATAAAGTGGTGAGAGGAGAGAGAAATAAGGCAAAATAGGATTAAAATCCGTCAGACAACCGACGGACGATCCACGGTCGACCGTGGGTTTTCTTTGGATTTGATTATTTGGCAGAGAACCCACGGTCGATACACGGCTTTGACCGTGGTTCGACCGTGAACCTTCTGGAATCACAATTTTGAAAAGTTTCACATAATCAAACTTTATTTCCAAGGGAACATGTTCAATCATTTCTAAACCAAATCTCATTGTATCAACTAGTTCTTTCTTAAGTGGTTTAGTATATATGTCGCTATATATTTGAACTTTTGTGTGTTTGAAATATTATTTCTTTAATATATCTTAATTATTTTTAAATTATGTATATAACTTTTAAGCACCATTTTATGAAGTCACAATTATGATTTATCAAAGTAAGTTGTCTTAATTTGTAATATGTTATCTTTTAAAATCCAAGACAATGATACTTATGATAAAATCTAATTTGGTTCTTTAATTACTTAAACCCAAATAGTGTATGTGAAAATGAAATCCATGGGATTTAAGCAAACCTTTAATTCTTTGACAAATAATTTATTATTTGACTATACATTTCAATATGTAGAAATATATAACATATATTTCCATATCATTTAGAGACTTTTAGCCAAAACATGATTTGTGAGAAATTCAAGCATTGCATATAATCACTTAAGGAAATATGATGAACATGAACATGGTATATCAAATTTTAAAAAATATTGTTCATCAATATGCAATTTTAACTTTAAGCACAATATTTCTCACATTCAAAACCAAATACACTTGTTTAGATATAGTTTAAATATTCTAACTTTATAAAACCAAATCAATATAGAATTATTGATTAACTATCAAGTTTCACAAGTTTTGACATATAATGATTTTCAACATAGTTTAATGTTTGTCTTGCCTATGTCAAGAAGGACTTCAAACTAAATTTTGTATGATGTAAAACACAAGTCCAAATGATGTGAGTATAATTAATATGTCGTTATAGCACCACATAGTTCAACTTTGTAACTTAATCAAAGATCATTTTACATGAGTGTGAATTTACCTTTGCAAGACATTTAGGAATATGATAAGTATTTCTATGTCTTTCATATTTAATTACCTTGTCATGCAATACAATTTATTTTTACTTAAGTTGATTTTATATCAATACTTTTTTATTTTCATGGCAAATTTAAATGATTATCTTCACACACATCATTATTAGAATATCTTAGGAATTTTTCAATAGTTACACATATCAATAAAATCTTGGAAATATATATTTTCTTGATAGATCCCAAGATTTAATTTAAAATGATGTGTTTTATAAAAATTTCAATCCCAAGTAATTCCTAAGATTTCGTCATGCTATTCTAGTACAAGGTGTGACTTTAAATCATTTTAATAAGCCATGACAATTTTAATATTTTCTAAAGTATTTTATGATACATAACATAATTTCTCATGTCTTTTATTAATGTTTTTGCAACCCTTTAGTTCTTTATGGCAAATCAAGTTTATCTAAAGCACTAGATACTATAATCACATTTAAACATCTCAAGTAGTTTCACATAAGTTCTCATGGCACTTTCAACACATAGATGTCAACATATAAAGCTTTGAGAAGTAAAAGAGAAACTTATCTTGATTGGGTTTCACTAGTTTTGTTTAAAAGCATAATTCTTGATGATTTATCATCCAAGTCTTTCATCCACACAAAACTTCAAGTTGCATCAAGAATGAAATTCAACCTCAATTGCAACCTACAACTCAAACATATTTCACATGTGTGGTACCCATCTTTTCATGGGTCCGGGATTGTTAGTATCAAAAACACCTACTTTGATCCACCTTGGTGTTATCTTGAAACCTTTTTCATACCTTGAAGTTGGAGTATAAGACTTTATCATATGTTTATTACATTCAACCTTAGGCATACTAGTGAAAGAACTAGAGGCAATCTTGTATTTTTCAAACTTTTGAAAATTCCAGTGAGCTGACGGAAGATGCACGGCATCAACCGTGTATCGACCGTGGGTCGACCGTGGTAAAACCGTGTATCGACCGTGAACCTTCTGGATTTTCTCTTTTGCCTTTTCTTTCACAATTTTTAATGGTTCTAATAGATTTGTTGATATGTTACTTGTTTCAATTGAAAACTCATGACCTCCTTCATCACTTGATAACTTTTGAATTCTAACATTTTTCAAATCATTGATCTTGGTAATGAGTTTTGAATTAATATCAAGTAACATATCATATTTATCTTTTAGCTCATCATAAAGATTATGTAAGTAATCTTTACTACTAGAATCATTTATGAAATATACCTCATTTTCTTCAAAAGCCATGAAGCAAGTAAGTTCTCTTGATGTCTCTTTTTCTTCATTTCTTCTTACTTCAAGCTTCTCAAGTTTACCTATATCCTTCCATAATCTCTTGGCACAAGTGTAAGAACACATATATTCATATTTACTTTCCTTAAGAGATTTATGAATAAATATCAATATTTGTTTATTTAGTGACTCTCTTTCAATCTCATTTACATCAAAATCACTTTCAATAAAATCACCCATGTCATAATTTATTGATCTCAAGAAGGTCATCATATAGGTTTTCCAACCTAAAAGTGTATAGTCAATAAACATGGGTAAAGTAGCCATATAAACCCCCAAACTTAGGTTATCATTTAAATCCATGGATCTAACTCAATATTTTTGTAACAAAATGTTTTCTTATAGATTTACAAAGCAAGTTGTATCACAAAACAATTTTTACAAAAATCTTAGAGCAACTTGCTCTGATACCAATTGTTAGAACCTAGAGGGGGGGTGAATAGGTTATTTCACTTAGTTTACCAATTTTTCACAATTAAAAATTTGTAAGTTGTGTTAAAAATATTTTTCTTGAAGTTTATAACACAACAAATTTATATACTTGAAATAAAGAGAGTAAGGGTAGAGAGATATCACCAATTAGTAGACAAGAGATTTATAGTGGTTCATGCAAGTGTTAACAAACTTGCACTACATCCACTCCTTGGCCTCACCCACCAAGAGTTTGCTCCACTAGCTTCTCTCTTTGAAGGTAGAGATAAACCTTTTACACTTCTCTTTTTCACTTGCAAGAATTAACACTTCAAACTTGCAAGTAAGGTAAAGATAACCTTGCTTCACTCTAATTCTATAGGCTAGAGTTGATCCTTACTTCTCTCTAATTCTAAAGGCTAGAGATTATCCTTACTTCACTCTAATTAGAAAGGATAGAGTTGATCCTTACACTATTACAAAATATATAGAAAGATGATGTAGTGTTTAAGCTTTTAAAGCTTTGCTCTTGCTTGATTCTTGATCTTGAATGATAGATGAATTATCAAAGAATATGAGCTCACAAGATAAGAATATATGTTATGTGTTTTTGCTTGTGCAAGAGATTCTATAAAATGAGGTTTGAGTTGGTTTAAATAAGGAAAAAGCTGAAAGTTCAAAAGCTGTCCAGTACCCCCACGGTCGATCCAAGGTCGACCGTGGCTAAAACCGTGAGGTACCTGGACTTTCTTGTTCTTTGCAATATAGACGTTGGACTTTATTTAAAACCACACTCAACTCATTTTTACCATAAAAATCAACTGAAAAGTATATGTTCAAAAGGTTGGTTGATCCCATACTTCTAATGTTTGAATTCAAACACAAAAATGGAAGTTTGGAAACCAATACACAAAGCATGTTGGAATTTTACCCCTTTGGGAGATTCCTTTGCCAATTATGGTGGTGTATTGTTTCAAAGTAGGATTGTGTTTGTTATTTTCTTAAAATAGGAAGTCTTAGATTTAATCAACCAACACAATTGAGTTTTATAAAATCTTTGTCATTTTTATAAAAGTTTTTATAAAAATAATTTTATAAAAACATAAACTAATTTAATTATTTTTATTTGTAAGCTCATATAATTCGAACTCTTGTTTGTAGATATCTTCGTCATCGGCTTTGAAGATATCATCTTCACTTGTTAAGTACGAGTTCGGTTGACTTGAAGAAGAACAATATTTAAGAGTTGCGAGTTGAGCATCGACGGTTGATTCACGGTCGATCGCGGGATCGACCGTGAAGGTTCCTTTATCTTGATTTCTTCTTTTCTTGTTGAATTGAGTCTTCAATTATTTATTCTTCACTTGATCACTAATTTTAGGTTTGTTAACCTTTAAAGAATGTAGCATATGAACATATGAATAAATTTGATAAGCAATAATATTACTTGTTCATATTTTTATCATCATCAAAATAAGGAGTGCATTTCTTTATGTGTGACCATGTATGCACTAACAATCATCTTGCCAAACACACCCTTAATAAGTAGAAAGGACAAGCATACATCGAGATACTTAAATGGGTATCCTCCTATGGTTTCATCCAACCATTATAATGTCGTTAGTCAGGTTTAGACGGGGTGCTTGTGAGGCACAAGGATGCACTTCAAGGTTGCAAAAGGGCAGCTCTAGTCGTTTGAATAACAGGTCAAAACAGGTTCGATTGATTTAAAAGAAATATTGTAACTTTATATTTTTCATGAATAATTACCATTTCAAATATGATTACAAATTGTAGTATTTCATTAACAATCTAGTTTTCAAACTTTAAAAAAAATTAGAATGTTTCAAGTGTTCGATAATAAGCTATGGGTGAATCACAACCTGTTTGACCCATTTGTACCTTTTGTATATGGCTTTTTTTCTTTTATATGAGTTGTTTGGCCTGTTAGAGATTAAGTCAAAACTCAAACCCGCCCGTTCATAAGTCAAACGGGTAGAAAAGACCACCTTTAGATGCTCTGCTGTAGGAATCTGTGGATCATCTCATAACTTGTAAATGTAATGACAGCCGATGGAGTAGTCCTTAAAAGATTAGTCCCACAGCCACGGTAGAATCCAGAGACGCCTTCTTTGTGGAAGACTTTCTTAGCACAGTCAACAACTCCTTTGTAATGGATTTCAAGGTTTTTGACTTGCCCTTGTTCTTGAAGCCTTGACCGAATCACCTGGTGACCCCATATTCGTTATTTTTCCCAAAATCGAAATCAAAAGAAAAGGAAGCAAGTATAGACACGAAATCACCTCATGTGGATAGGTTATTAGGGAAGCGAGTACTTTGGACGTTGAGGAGGCGATCACAACTTTCCCATGGCTTAACTCATTCGTAGTAGTATGATCTGACCACTTGAAGTAGACAAAATCAGCATTACTTAAACAACTCGAATTAATGTCGATTTTGGAAATTTGTTCTATTAAATTACTAAAACCAGATAATCTGCTGCAATATAAATAAACTCTATAACACGTATATTAAGGAGTAGTGGAGTACTTACCCCTTTGTGCAAAGTAAGACTTGATCTTTTCATAGGCGGGAAATTGAATGGCAACATGACTAATCCCAGCAAGAGAAGGTAAAAGTCCACTGTCAAAACACATAAAAACATGGTTACATGTGTCAGAAAGAACACGATTTTTATAGTGCACAACTTAAGAAGCATACCTGTACCACCCTCGAAAGCCTTCTTCCTGTATGATACGCCTCAAGGCCGAAGATATACTTGTATAAGGAACCACACCTACTCGCATACCTTGTGTCTAAAACAAACAACCATAAATCACATATTTGCACATTATCGTTCCATTAAAATTAAAACTATTATATCAAAAAAACATGCCCAGTAAAATGAAGGCATAAAAGAACCTACTTGTAATCTCGTCTTAACAACCCACAATGGATTTGTAGCAATTGCTGTTGCTGCTCCAGCACCAGAAGCAGCTATCACACTCGCACCGAAGCTAAGATGACCACTGCTATCTGCTGCAAAATTTGGAACAAAAAAAACACATCAAATAAATAAAAGAATACGAATCCTTCATTTATAAACATGTTTAAAGATAAGATAAGAAAATGTAACGGTAAACGATTATACTAATTGATCACCAACCATGTGAATGGAGGAGCTCTTTGAGATGCCCATAAACAGCAAAGTAAACCTATATGTAAAAACTCTGTCAAAAAAATTGAAAAAGGGAGAATATTACACACAATAATACCAACTGAAATGCATATTTCGTTAATTATAATAGTAGTACTCACAGCCCAGGTTGGAAGTAGTGCGGCTATTGTTGGTGAAAGGCCCCGGTATAATCCTTTTAATCCCTCGTTTCTTATGATGTTCTGTAGGCTTGTGACAATGACTCCGCCTGATTCGTTTCAACAATGTTGGGATATTAAATCACACAAGATAATTATATAAACAACAAAACCAAAGACACAGAATTACATGTTTCACCAATTTGCCTACATCTTCCTGATGATTCTTATTATCTAGTTTGTGAACTAAATAATACAGCAAAAAACAAACAGGTGATTCACTTGTTATAATAAGAATTCAGGCAGAAAAAAGAAAACACAGGTCGCAGGCTAACCACCAACCTGAATCTCTAGAATAGTTGTGACAATAACATGTGCTTACTTTCACAAGATATGAAACTAAAAGACTCAAATAAACAGGGGTTAGACTACCTTTGTCCCCTGGAGGTACATCAGGCAGGCCATGAACTTGGAGTCTGGTCTTGATCACATCTAATGGGCACACAAAAGTGGCAGCAATAGCACCTATAACACAACACAAAACCTACTACATCAGACCACAATAATATTCACATCCCAAAACTGCATAATTAGATATCATATTTCCCATTTTACCCTTTTAAGTTTGCTCCAAGTTATTAAAAAATGAAGTCATGATAGAAAAAGTTATTATACACTTTATTGTAGATTGTTTATAGTTTTCTACTACAGTGCGCATGTTGATATACTTTAGAAAAGCAGCTGAAAAAGAATGAACATGATCCCTATCCATTTATGAATTTATTATGCAACTTAAATATACTAAGAGGGTGTTCAATTTTGTGAGAAAGATTGATTTATCATTATAATCAATCGACAGTCAAATTCGTTAGGTTTTTAAACGATCTCAATTTCATCATATCAAATTTCCCTTACAGTCAGATTATATAGAAGTTGAATACAGTCTTGTTGAATACATAATAACATTACCCGTATGAAACTGATTCAAGAACGCTAAAAGTGAAATCATATATGTCTTATTATGCTTCTTAATCTGTTTCACGTCGCAAGTGAAATCAGACAAATACAGAACTCTAGTTGCTCTAAGCGAAATTAAATTGACGAGTAGAACCCAAACTGAGCAATGTATGTGTACCTGCGGAGGCACCTGAAACGGCGTCGTAAACGATATCTATACCATTCCGATGCTGACCGGCCGTCATATCTTCAAATTCCGATCAAGAAAAATCAAAAGAGGAGTCTCTCTTCCGAAACCCAAAAAAGATCACTGAAATGTCACTAGAATTTTGATCTTTCCAAAGAATCCAAGATAGAATGAACACATATAATGCAAAACAAACTTACACAGTTACACGGAAAACAGAGTCGGGTTTTAGGAGGTGAGGAGAGTGATGAAAGATTGAATGAAGTCGAGGGAGATACAGTAGTGGGTCGGTGGGTCGGGTGGTTCTGGGTTTGTGGATGTGTGTTGTTTTGGCTTTTGCTTTGTTTGCAAGTCCCACTTTGAATTTTAGTGCCCCTTTTATTGGATTATTGACACTGGTAGTAGACCTCAGATCATATCCTCTTTCTTTTTTTATTTTTCTTTGATAACTAAACTCAATACTTATACTTATTAATGATACTCTATTATATACTAAACTAGATACATGTCCGTGTACTACACGGGTTAGTTTGCAAACAATAAATATTAGATATTAATAAGAAGATATTAATTATTTATAACATGTAAAAAAATAAAAACTTAAAAAAATAATGAATAATAAGAAATTAAAAAAATATTAAGTTCAAACAATAAATAAATATATACATAAAAACAGCTTAGAAATCAATCAAATAATTAACGGACGTCTAATTAAAAATTAACTAACGAATCAAATTGTTATAATACTTCAATTTTGTTTACATGAATGGTCAAAATTATTTTATTAAATAAAAGGTTAGGATCATTCACTAAATTTGATATATGATAATCTATTATTTATATTAGATAGTAGATTTTCACATATGTCATTTATAAACCCAAAATACCGTATTAAATAAATAAATAAAAGTATTAAAAATATTTATCAAAATTTTAAATTCAACTTATAGAATATAGTTTACACGTATGTAGGTTTTTAAAATAAATATTGCATTTATTAAAACTTTTTCCTTATAACTGTAGATATATAATATGTTTATTATATATTTATTTATAAATATATGTACTAAATAGTTATTCAAATTCATATGAGATTGATTAAAATTATAAGATTATATGGGTTATTCAAACATTTATATGTGGTAGTTTGACTTTAAAAAGTCAAAATTAATATTTTGATTTTAAGTAATTGAATGGTTAAGATTAAATATTTTATTAAATGAAGGGTTAAGATTATCTAATAAAATTTACCTAATTAGTCTTTTATATATATTAGAAGATTATATTTTTTAACACTTAAACATACATAGCTTCTTAATTCTCTATCAAGTATTTATTACTGGGACTTGAATTTATAATCTTAAGATTGGAGAGTACTTTTTTCAAACTTTCAATACTGTTAAATCGAGACTCTTAATTATACTAAACTCAGATCATATCCTATATTTTTTCTTCTTTTATAACTAAACTCACTACTTATACTTGTAAATGATACTAGTTACTTTCTACCACTTTCTATTATATATTAAATTATATATTTTTTAATAGCTAAATATACATATCTACCTAATTCTATATCAAGTGTTCAAAATAAACCGAATCCGAACATCCAAATCAATTATCCGAAAATTTGGATATCCGAAATTTCGGTTACCCGAAATTCGGATATCCGAATTTCCGGATTCGGATTCAGATAGTGTTTTCTTGAAGTTTCAGATATCCGATATCCGAAAAAGAATTATTTTTTATTTTTTATAATTTTTATATTGCTTATTTATTTAGTTTTCTTAACATATATAGTTTTATATGCATGTATGTTTTTTCATTAAGAACCATACTTGAGCTATTTTGGTGATTAAAGTTTAAAATATCGTGATTTAGTAAGTATATATTTTTTAAAAATTATACAAAAAATGTATTTTTTTTTTAATTATCGGATATTTCGGATATCCGATATCTGAATCCAAAATTTTGGATATCCTCCGAATTTCGATATCCGAACTTTCGGATTCGCGGATACCAATCCGCAAAATGCACTATCCGAAAATTTCGAATATCCGAAAATGAACACTCCTAACTTTAAAGTTGGAGAGTACCTTTTTCAAACTTCAATATCGTTATACCAAGACATTTTAGTATACTAAATTATACAATTTTAAAAAGAGAAAGAAAACATACTTGTCCTCACCTCTTTACCACGCATCTCTTTATCTGCATTAGAAATTTGTATGGCTAGCTGGCTAAGCCACCACCACTACGCATTGGAGTGAAAAGAATGGTGTTATAGTGTTATGGGCTTATGGCCTCAGTGACTAGGGGTGTTCAATCGGTCGGTTATCGGTTATATGGATTTATTCGGTTTGGTTTAATTGGATTTCAACAAAAAATTTAACCGGCCATAATCCAAACCAAAACAATATAAAACCAAACCAATCCAACCAAATAATATTCGGGTTAATTGGTTCAGGCTCCGTAAAACCAAATAAGGAATTTGCCTAAAAAGACATCAAAAACTTACCATTAGTCACACATGACACTTGACCACAAGATCGCCAACTTCAATTATTCATAAAGAAACCAATCATTTTAAGTTTAACAATCACAATAATTCATAAAATTATAAATAGGATATCACCATTTAAAAAAGCCTAAAAATGATAAAAACCAAGCAAAATGAAATAACCATCGTGAAATCCCATATATAAGTAACAATCAACGGAGCAAATCAGAGGAAAAGATTTGATTATGATCTGAATTAATTAAGAGAAAATAGGGGAAAGATTGATGCAATCCATAAATTTTGTATACTGATTCAAGGAAATACCGGTATGTATATATATATATATATATATATATATATATATATATATATAAGTTTTGAAATACAGTATCTTAATCGGGTTTCGGGCGGTCCCCGAATGATAAGATATAAAACCAAATCCGAGCCATAAACCGAATAAAAGTTCGGGTCTATCCACAAATCCAATCCAAATCCGATTAAGCCGTAACCAAGTAATCCATATTCTTATGGATCGGTTGAATTTTCGGGTAAAACCAATTAATGAACACCCCTATCAGTGACTCACCAAATAGGAGAAGTTGCCTCACTCTGCTCTTTCTAATTCCAACCCAACTCGGTTTCGATTCTGACTAATAAATCCCTTAAGTTTGTTACTAGTAGCTCCTAAGTTTGTACAAATTCTTCTTTTTTCCTTTGAAAAGGATATCTTATTATTGTATTGTAAAAATAATGGAATGTCAAATCCTAAAGTGCATTATAAATAAGTATATAATTCTTTTTCTTTCTCTATAACTTATTTTCCAGGCTTGTTTTATTATCTTATTATCAAAAGAATATGCTACTTTTGGATAAATAAGTTGAAACTACACATTTTCAAAAAAAATACATTTATTTATATTTACTAGTAGTGTACACACGTAATACAATGGTGATGACTATTTACAGCTTGATAACATGTCGATTTCGAGAATGTAAAAGTATGGTATGCTACGAGTGCAATGTCAGCAATTAGTTTCTTTTTAGTAACATGTATTTTTTTTCCTTTTTTTTCATTTCCTTTATTTCTTTGTTTTCCCACCAACTCTTGTATTATTGATTTTAAAATAATTTTTGAAAAATAATAAATAAGAAGAAAATCTCTAATTATAAAATAATTAGAGAAAAAGAAAATCTAGCTTTGACAGTTATGTCATTCATGTCAAGTCTCTAAAAATAAACGGTTGCAATTTGTTAATTCTACTACTATTACTTTTGTACCGTTTGATATAATACATTTTTTGACTTATGGAATTTACTTGTGCTTATTTTTTTTATCAAATATCCCTTGTGGTCACTTCACCCGTGCTTACAAGTCTAGCTTTAAATACTATATGGTGCGAGTTGATAACCATACGCAATATGCACGGTTTACCCATTGAAATTTAAGTCGGAGACCTTTACCAACTTTGCCAAATTCGATAATCTTGTCAACACCCACTTTAATAGTAAAATCAAAAGAATTCATTGTGATTTAAGGGGTGAGTTTAACAACACGAACTTCAAGACCTTTGCCACACAACAAGGTCTAACATCTTGGTTCTCTTATCCCCAAACGTCACAACAAAATGGAAAGACCGAGAATATGATTTGTCGTATAAATGATACCATTCTTTCACATTTATCCCATGCCCACCTTCTTTCCCCGTTTTGGGTCGAAGCCTTACACACTACAACCTAGCTTCATAACATCTGGCCCACTAAAACACTAAACATATCTACCTACACCTCTACCTTCACCACCCCGCATATGGTCACCTACGCGTGTAAAGTTGAGCATGCTACCGAAACACTTCCGCCGCTCAATCCCACAAACTAGACACCCGCTCAGCATTTTATGAGTATCTTGACTACCCTACCAAATTTCAAGATTACCAGTGTTATGACCCCTCACCGGAAAAGTAGTCCTTCCTCGTCATGTCATATTTGACGAGCAAGCATTTCCCCTTTCTAAACCCCTAACCTCCGGTACCTATCAATTCCTTGACCTTGACCCTCCCCTCCCATGTATAATGATTTCCAACCATCCCGCTCAATCAATACCTCAAGTCCTCAATCCGCACAAGCCCCGTGATCCATCCCATCTCCGCCTCCCGGCCAGTCCACTACCTTCTATACTACCACCACAACATGTTTCCTAGCCGCCCCTCTCCATCGCATGACTACTTGTTCTGATCAGGTTACTATCAAGCTCTGACAAACCTTAAATCTTCATCTACGTGCATATGTATACATATGTTATATTATAAGGAGATAATTATCATATTCAATTAGCTTTGAGTGTTGATTGTTAAAGCTATGTATTGAAGCCAAGCACTCACAGCCAAATTTGAGTCTTCGGTGCACACTAACATTGAGGGTCTTAATCATAAGCTGGGTATTTAATTTACGTCGACACTCTGACCGTTTATATATAATAATTGTTAATGAAATAACAATTACTCATGAAATTTATTTGTTTGAAGCGGTAAACACATAAGTCACTAAACATCTTTTATATATCTTCCATTTTTTTATGTTAGAAATATTTCAGACTTCATAAGTTAATTGAAGTCCTGGTAATTATTCAAATTTCGACGATAGAAAATACTTCAATAAAAGTATGGAACGTAAAAGAAAATCATAAAGAAGGATTACCATGAGGCCTAAAATATTAAAAAAAGAAAAGAAAAAGCGTGGATATAAAATAATAATAGTAACCTTGAAGATATGAATTAAAAACTAAAGATAGGCAACGTATGTGATATTTCGGAATCGAAAACGAAGAGATCGAGCAGCTTGGATGGTTGTTGTTGTAGTGTGATAGTGAGGGCAGTTAACATCGTAGGGCCAAATGGGCCTATCAGAACAGGCTGGTTTGGGTTAGAAGCCAACCAGGATGGCCACTAAGATTATCTTGTTTCCATTATATTATAATTATATTTATATTTATATTTATGAGAGTGATGTTGATTGATCCATTAGTTTCGCCATATTTATTGCCTTTTACGTCTAAATTGACTTCATCTTTATCATTTCCTTTTTATATATCAATTTTGTATATCAAAGATATATATGATATGATGGGAGATGGTTATTTTACGAAAAAAATACTTCTTTTACATAATGTGTAATATTTTTATAGTCGATATACAGATTAGTCAATCATTCATATACATAAATCTAATAGTTCATCTTATAAAGCAATAAATAATGTTAGTGTTTGCAAGATAAAGCTTATTAAATGAAAAGACACATATAAATAAATATATATTATGGAGGTGATATGTTATGAAGATAATCAGGAAATTTAATGAATAAAAAAATGAAAAATAGTATTTTCATTAGTTTTTGATTTATGATCTTTTAGAAACTTGTTATATTAATGAAAAACGTCCGACTTCTCTAACCAAACAAAACCTTCTTTTAGCTTTTACAAGTTCTTATTTTTAAAAGCTCGAAGAAAGATTATAAAGTTCTTGGTTTCTTCTCCCCTAGCTCTTACTTTTAAAAGCTAGAATTAAACACTGTCTGGTCTATCACTTACATGATTGACCAATCCTTCCATTTTATGAAAGAAATATAAACATTTCAAAGAATTTCAATTTCTTGATCTTCCTAAACTCCTTACATTTCTCCAAATCTTTCATCCACCACCATCTACCACCATTAGTTTTAAAACTTAACAGTGTGTTGGAGCATGGAGTGTACATACTTGAAACATCTGATCATGCTTCAGTGTTACATCAGCATAATCTACTATATACCTTAAACATGCTAAAACCCCCATGCAACCCACACTTCAAATATTTTCTATTAAAAAAAGTACCCTCTTTTCTCTCTATCATCTCTCTTGCGCCTTCCTTCGGCATTCAATCGCCAAATAGCTTCAAGTTTTAGCAGTGTCGCAGGATGGAGGGTGGTGTGCCCCTTGGTACCAAGCTTCCAAATCAGCATACCGACTGTATGCTTAACGCACACCTAATGCTCTTATAGTGAAGGGTATAGCCATCCCACTCTATCACTTGTCATACTAATGGCATATCATTTTTTCTATGTTTTCATCAATCTATCTCAACTAAACCTCGTATAACGATCCTTTTCTATCACACCAACCCACTACCTCCTTGTTATTTAAAAGAGAATAAGAAAGGAAGGAGTGACTATAAACTTATGGGCCCTATCATGTTGGCATCTACATCCCACCGTAGTATTTTTCCAAGGGGTAAATATCGACATGGATAGTATTCAGTGTTGGAACCTCCATTCTAAGTATCTCATCCCGCTCTGTCACCTAACCATATGCTATACCCTTATAACAATAACATGAAGTAATATATTGACTTGTAGATATATGGCAAGTATATAAATAGAGACTCAATTAGGTTAGGTATCATATACACCTATAATCAATTCTCTATTATAACAATAGCATTCAAAGTATGATACTACTTGCAAGTTATTTTTTTATAGAGATTCCAAAACTATACTCAACATACTTCATTAGCAAGCTCCCACCCATCATATCTCAACATTGTAATAGATTTTTATCACATCAACTATTGATGTTATCTTGCTTACAAAGTATTGAAGATAGTGATAGTGATTGATCTATATGAGTTTGCAATATTTATTGCCACCTACCTCATAATTGACATCATCTTTATATATATTTAGTCTCTATATTGAAAACAAAATAAGAGTCATTTATTTATTTTGAAGCTGGTAACCTTTTGTTTTAAGATAAAAAACTATAAATTATGTCCATATGAAAAAGTTGAAGATTTTATTAAATAATCTCTTTAATTGTTTTATAATTCCTTATTTTTTTTATAATGTATCTTTTTTATCATTTTACACTATTCAACTTCAGCTACCAGATAATTTGTCAAACACATATAACTAAAATATACAGCTTTCAGCTTCAGCTACGAGCTATTTACACCAAACATACTCTTAGTCTCTATAAAAAATAATAGTGAGTCCTTAAAAGTATGGTTTTCAAAACCTGACCGAAGTGGTGGTTCAATCGGTCTAACTGGAAACCAAAAACAGGATAGCAGTTTTTTATCAGGGCTTAAACCTCGAACTAGTGTAAACCGGTCAAACCCGATTAAAGAGGATGGAATCGCATTGGATCCTAGCGGCATTTGCTTCTCCTTCAATTTATAGGAATTTTGCGCGGGTAAATTCTATGAACCAGGGATGTGGGGCAGTGAGAAACCATTCCTCCAGGCTTTCTTTTTTATTTGCCTATTTTGTTTTGTTATTTTTGTATTTCTTAACAAAAAAACAAAATGATATTTCAAACTTATCTTATTCCGATATAAACGGGTAGAAACATCACTTCCAGTTTGTGTGGGGTCGAAGTAAGCAGTGACGGATTCAGAAAATAAGTTTGTGGGGGCCACAAGATACTAGATAATAGATTTAATAATATAAGTGGGTTAGATAACGAAACAAAGATAGCGGTTACAAAAATAATAATAGGAAAAATAAAGATAGCAGAAAACAACCAATTTACACAAACCCTAATTTTACCCCATAACCGCCGCCGCCCCTCTCCTCTCCGGCCGTCGGCGTTAGCCGGCGGTCCGGAGAACCTTCTTCTTCTTCATCTCTCGTTTTCCTTTGCTGTTTGTTCCGGTCGAGATTCTTCACAAGCTCTAGATCTTCGCTCGAGTTCCAGATGCAAGTTCGTTTTTCAAGTTTTTAGTTCAAGTTTTTCAGATCGTGGTTTCACTTTCAGATCATGGTTCGAGGTCGAGATTCCAGATCGTGCCGTCGTTGTGTTCGAGTTTTCAAGTTTCAGTTAGTAGGTTTCACCTTCAGTTTCAGATCGTGGCATTGTTTCCAGACGGTCGTGAAATGCTCAATGGTTTCGTGTTTGAAAACTCCAGATCTTCGCTCGTGGTTTCACTTTCACGTCGAGATTCCAGTTCGTGTTCGAGACTCCAGATCGTGCAGTTGTTCTTTCAAGTTTCGTGTTCGAGTTCTCAAGTTCGAGTATTCAAGGTCGAGATTCCAGATCGTGGTTGGTTCGAGATTCCAGTTCTTTTTTTGGTCGAGTGCTCAGATCTTCGTGGTTTGTTCGAGATTCCAGTTCGGGTTTGTTGGTCGAGTTTTCAGACCGCATTTCAAGTTCAGTTCGTGTTTCTATTTCAGATCATGGTTGTTTCTGATCGTGGTTGGTTCGAGGGTCGAGATTCCAGTTCGTGTGCCGCTATACTTTCAAGTTTTGATGGTATGGTTCGAACTCCCGCTGTTAAGTTCGTGTGGTTCTGGTTATTTGGTAGTTCTTCGTGGTTAGTTCGTGGTTCGTGTGTTCCAACTGTTTCGGTCGGTCCATTTTAATCTACTCTGAAATATCGTATTGCCACCACCTGGTTGGATGTGTTAACCTTTGTTAGTTTGTTTAGTTCGGGGAATTTGTTTTCGGTGTTAAGATCGTGGTCAGACAGGTTCGAGTCCACTAGGTGACTGTCATTTGTGTTTTACGAGTTTTAGATAGGTTCTTAGGATTGGTCTGTCGATGTTGGATATCATTAGTGTAGCGGGTTAGGTGTTCGTGTTTAAATTTTGGTGTTTGAAGCGTTGTATTAACTAGCATCTAGCTAGTTTTTAAATTATATCTATAAAATATGCCTTAAAAAAAATACTTCGCCATCATAATATTATTCACTATACTATTTTAGTTTGTCTCAAATTACTATAATGATCCTCATCAATTGTTATTTTTTCTATCTTATCCATAATTAAATGTAACTATTACATATTTTATACATATATTAAATGTAATGTTAAAAATGGTTCACTTATTTAACGAAGGGAGTATATCAATTATCACAAATTAACTACTAAAAATTCACGATTAGTAACTAAAACATCCAAAGTCATAACGTTACATATTCCACCTTATAAGAATGAAAAAATACCAGATTCATAAATATTAACTTCATTTTAGTGTGTATTCACCGTATAATTTGAAACAAAATGCCTTTCAAAAATATAAATAAAAAACTGAAACGAAATTGAAAATTTTTATATAACACATTATACATAAGTACATAACTAACATAATACCCGCGTCAAGTTTGCGGCTATGAATAATTTTGTTCAGCAACTTGTTCTTTTTAATTATTTAGTCATTTAAATTCTATAAATGTTTATGAATTTAGGTTATAGATTATTCAAATTAATGAATGTTTATACACATTTTCTAATAATTATGTTATATATTTAGTTAATAAAAAATAAATTACTTAAGTCAAATATTTAAAAGAACAAGATACCATTAAGCGACTTTAATCTTAACACTCCGTTCTCAAGTTGTTTTTTAGATTGAAGTGAAAGAAAGAAAATGAAACATGTGAATTAATATGCGATTAAGTTTTTTTTATGGAGGAAAATAAGAGGTTATTTGACTTAAAATTGTTACGACATAAAAGTGAGATGGAAAGGAAAGAAAGTAGTCTATATTCAATTCATTTTCTTTCTTTCAAACTCAAAAATACAAAAATATAGTATAAAGGACACCAACACTACTCTTGTCGTACATTTTTTATTATGTCATTTAAATAATTCTAAAATACGTATATATTACTCATTTACTCATAGTTATTTTGCAAAAGGCAACAGAATCACGAACACCTTTGTTCGTGCGTTTGTGTGTTCCTCGCAATAAATATTCCGGAAATTCATGTAACGCGTGTCAACCATTCCCGACTCGTCTCATCTTCCCCCCTTAACATCATCCTTCAAAACAAAACCAATTACGATTGATGCAAGATTCCTTCTTCACAGCACTACAGAACTGTATATTTAAAAAAACCCATCTTTTTCACCCCAACAACCAGTTAAAATCAAGAATCTCATCAACTTGGCTTTTGATTATTGTTTATTTTGTGGGTTATTAGCAAGAATCACTTTCAAGAAAGTCTGCTAATAAAAAAAGGGGTCTCCCTTTTGGATCCAGATAGAAAAAGAATCCTATCCGATGTAATTTCTCTCTTCTATAATCTCTTTTGTTCCCATTAATTAAATTATTCACTGACATATTTTGATTTTTCCTCTCTGGATTTGACCTCGGTTTTTTCTTTATCTTTTTTAATTAGAAAAGATTAATTAATTCATTTATTATACATATATAGATATAGATATACACATACAGACAATGCATATATACTCTTGTTCTTCTCTCTCCATGTTTATAGCTGTTAAATAATTGGAGGAAATACAATTGATTACAACTTAATAGCTGGCACTCATGATTTCATAGTTCTTGTTCTTGTTCTTGTTATTTCTCCTAGGACGTTTATGGGATCTGAATACATTGGATTTTACAAAAGATTTGTTAATGGGTGAGTTCAAGATCTGTTAGTATTAGTTTTTTTATAATATTTTGTCTTCAGTTTGCTAACAACTTGTCTCATCTCAGATGTTTCTGCATGTCTGCTTTCGTGTTTACTTTTGCAGATTGAACATTCAAAAAAACCCTAATTTTCAACTCCCCTGTTGTTTCAAAGTACATTTTGGGGAATTTGCTTCATTTTAGATTGATGATTCAAAACTAAAATCTGGGAATTGTTCTGATCTGGATTTGGGGAAAAGGGTTTCTTTAATTGAGAAAATTATGGGATCGAGGGTCGAGAGGCATCAGCATCATGATCTTGTGCCGTTAGCAGCATTGATCAGTAGAGAAATGAGAAGCGAGAAGATGGAGAAACCAACTATTCGATATGGCTATGCAGCTCAATCAAGAAAAGGTGAAGATTTTTTCATGATGAAAACAGACTGCCAGAGAGTTTCTGGTCATCAATCATCAAGTTTTTCAGTTTTTGCGGTATGACGCAATTACTCTGTTAATCTTTGCTCTGTTTCTTCTAATTACTTGTTTATTCTTAATTATTCAGATATAATTACAATTTGTATACATAAACACTACTTATAGGTTATATCGGATCCATGATGTTAAAACCTATTAATTCTGACGTTGTTATCATAGAGGGTTTTGGGATCCATGAGTATTTTGTAATATAGAACTCAAATTTGTAGATATTCGATGGTCACAATGGAAATGCTGCAGCATTATATTCAAGGGATAATCTTTTAAACCATATAATGAGTGCAATTCCTCGTGGTCTTGGACGTGATGAGTGGCTTCAGGCGTTACCGAGGGCGTTAGTTGCAGGTTTTGTTAAGACTGATAAGGAGTTCCAGAGCAAAGGCATGTCACCCCTGCTCCTAAGTCCTATAAAGCAATTCTTTTCTTATATAGATTAGTCAGTGTAACTCATGGTTGACTTTTTTCAGGTCAAACTTCAGGAACAACCGCGACCTTTGTAATTGTCGATAGATGGACAGTAACGGTTGCATCGGTGGGAGATTCCCGTTGCATTCTGGATACACAAGGTGGTGTTGTATCTGTTTTGACTGTTGATCACAGGCTTGAAGAGAACCAAGAAGAGTGAGTAAAAAGAATTCACTTTATGAATCCTTAAACTCCCCTAATTGTTGCAAACTAATGATTGTTCTTGCAAACACGCCCATAAACACTATGGTACAAGGAAAAGAACATCATACTTGACATTTTTTTACTATAATCCCGAAATCTTTTGGAGTATAGTGTTTTCTTTTTAGGAAAATTTACAAGAACGATGTTACTAGATGAAATATGTTGATTGTGTTGTAGTGTTATTTCAGAAGAGAACGGGTAGCGGCTAGTGGAGGGGAAGTAGGGCGGCTAAGTATCTTGGGTGGTACTGAGGTGAGTGTGTTCATCAAATGCTTAATTGTTTTTTTTTTCCAAATTAGAATCTAAATCTGATATATTTTGACAGATTGGTCCCCTTCGTTGTTGGCCAGGAGGCTTATGTCTTTCTAGATCGATCGGCGACATGGATGTTGGGGAATTTATTGTTCCCATTCCATATGTAAAGCAAGTGAAGGTAACCATTTCTATCTTTGTATACACCATTTATTTAGTATCTCCGTTTTTGTGGGTCCCGTCCTGAATGTGAAGGGATTCACAATTAAAATTCTATTTTTTCTAACACCGATATAAATGTTTGTATGTGGTAGTTGCTAGTTAATCTCTACGTCTTATCATATCTCATAATCTCTAAAGGTGTTTCCTTTTATCTTTTTTTTTTTTTTTTGTGTAAAAAGTTATCGAATGCTGGTGGAAGGCTTATAATTGCTTCTGATGGCATTTGGGACGCTGTTTCTTCAGAGACAGCTGCAAAATCTTGTCGTGGCTTACCTGCTGAACTTGCTGCTAGGCAAGTAGTGAAGGTAGTTTGTCTATTATGTATTTCAATGTTCTTATTTAAGAAACTTGAACTTTGACTTTTGAGTTACCTGAGTCATTATAATTTCTTAATTGGTATGAATACTATCATAATCTCCATGTAAACACTAATTAGTGCGTTTATTTGGTATGGTTCAAATGGGTAATGAACGTTTTTAAAAGAAATTTTTTTAGTAAACTGTTAGTTCATTTGACCTTACCTCCCACATTGCTCAGAGATTGGGTACTGATGTTGTTGTTTTTGATACTTGATAGTTCATTTGACCTCAAAAGTCATACTGTAGCAATTGGCGAAAGACTTGATTTTCCTATTGCTGATATGTATGATTATGCAGGAAGCATTGAGAACAAGGGGACTGAGGGATGATACAACCTGCATAGTAGTCGACATAATTCCTCCAGACACCGCAACGCCACCACCAACACCATCACCGCCCCTGAAAAAACCAAGCAAGCTCAGGTCTTTCTTTTTCAGAACAAAGTCACATGGTTCCTCGAGTAAATTGTCAAAAAAACTATCTGCTGTAGGCATCGTAGAGGAACTTTTTGAAGAAGGTTCAGCCATGCTTGCAGAAAGGTTATTTTCTCTCGATTTAACATTTCTGGCTGAGCAAGCAATGCCTTAAATTGTTGTGGATAATCAATCAATATTGCTTTAGAAATCTGGTAAATAATTAATGAAATTAATTATTAAATGTAATGTAGATTGGGGAATGATGAGACAGTTGGTTCATCGACATCGGGTCTTTTCATGTGTGCTGTTTGTCAAGTTGATCTAGCCGCAAGTGAAGGCATATCAGTTCATGCTGGTTCCATCTTTTCCACAAGTTCAAAGCCTTGGCAAGGTCCTTTTTTATGTGCTGATTGTCGTAATAAGAAAGACGCCATGGAGGGAAAACGACCAAGCGGGGTCAAAGTCACTTAATCGACACCACCCTTGATTCGTTTTCGCATCTAACCTTTGATCGAGCTAAATGATTCATTTGAATGTAGTAGAGGTGTGTGACACCATAATGTATATGTGGTAATTGGGAATAAAGTTATAATGAGTTGTAGCATATGATGTGATGATAATTTAGGGTTTAAGATGGCTTATTATTGGTAAAATGTCTATAGGAATCAAATAGATCTTTTAGCTTAGAATAAATTAGGACTAATAATCCTACTACTAATTTCATCCTTAGTTTGTACCAACTTCTTTCCTTTATTGTTTTATTTTAGAGTTAATTACAAAAAATGGTCTTGTGGTTGTCACTGAATTGCACTTTTGGTCCTTTAACATTGAAAATTACAAAAAACGTCATTGTGGTTGTCGTTTTGTTTCAGTTTTGGTCCTTTAACTTAACAGCCGTTAAATTCTTCTGTTAAAAGCCCTCATGTGCCTTGCACATGAGGGTATTTTGGTCAATTTGATCACTATCCATGTTGCCAAACATCTTACTATGCAACTTTTTTATTTAATCATTATTAAACAAAAGAAATAATATGCATTATATATTAGAGAAAATTTCACTCATGGTCCTTGTGGTTTGAGTTAATTGCACCAATGGTCATTTAACTATCTAAAAGTTACGGCTTTAGTCCTTTTTTTCAAAAAGTTGCATGAATAATCCTTTAACTACCCAAAAGTTGCACCGATAGTCCTTTTTCACGTTTTCTGTTAATATAATCTGTTAGTTTTTGTAAATTGACCATTATACCCCTTATCCATATTTTTAATTTATTTTCCAAATAATATATAATAATAATAATATCAAGAGTTAATTAGACAAGCAAGCTTTATCTCTCTCTCCCTCTTCCTCCACACACACCTGCACACACACACACACTCTCTCTCTCTCTCCACCTGAAACCACCGCCTACCACACACCACCACCTGAAACCACCCCCTACCACCACCGAATATAACCACAACCGCCTACCACCACCATATACAATCACCACCGCCCGAAACCACCTCCTACCAACACCGAATACACCTACCGCCGCCTACCACCACAAGCTACATCCCCACCGTATACACCCAAATCGAAAACCCACAACAACCGCCGTCTGAAACCCACCACCACCACCACCACCGACGAAATCAACCCAAAAAACCATCTTTATGTTAACAGATTTGGGATTTTTCTCATCTTCATGAAACCCCCCACCACCACCGACGAAATCAACCCAAAAAACCACCACCACCGACGAAATCAACCCAAAAAACCACCACCACCGAACTCCACCGCTGTAACAGATCTTGGGTTTCTGGTTTCATGAAACCCATCACCGTCACCGCCACTTGCAGATCTAGGGTTTCTGCTTTCGAGTTTTTGCGATGGTGATGGTGGCAGTGTTTGAGGTGGCAAATCTAGGGTTTTTGCGATGGTTGTGGGCGGGGGTTTTTTCAGAGATAGAATTTTTTGTTGTGTTGTTGGAGTGGTGTCCCGTGATGGTGGTTTTCCGGCGAGGGTTTTTGGGTGATGATGGATTGCTTGTTTTCAACTTTTAATGGTGGTGGTCAAAAAATTAGAGAGAGAGAGAGAGAGAGAGAGAGAGAGTGCGTGTGTGTGTGTTACTTGGTGGCGGTAGTGATGGCGTAGGTGGAGGTGGGTGCGCAGGTTGTGGCTGGTGGTGGTGCGCAGGTTGTGGCTGGTGGTGGTGACTCTGGTGGCGTACAGGGTGGGGAGGCGGTGGAGCTTGGGGGAGACGGTGGCTGTTTGCGTGAGGGATAGATGACGGTGATAGTTAAAATGTTAAAAAAAAATTATAATTGATATTTATTTAAAAAAAATTAAAATATTATTTTAAATTAACTAAAATATCAAAAAATGGCAAAAAGACGTAAATACCCCTGACTTAACGGACTTAGCAAACGGAAAACGTTAAAAAGGACCATGGGTGCAATTTTTTGGTACTTAAAGGACTATTCTTGCAACTTTTTGAAAAAAAGGACTAAATCCGCAACTTTTGAATAGTTAAAGGACCATTGGTGCAATTAACTCTTGTGGTTTACCACTTATCTCAACCTCAGTCCTTTAAGTTCGTTTATTACACTGGAAGTCCCTATGGTATGGACTTTGTTACACTGGTAGTCCCTGGTCACCTCATGTGGACTTGAAAAGACCAAAATACCCTTTTGTCCTTAATTTATTTAATTTTTATTCATTAATTCATAATAAATATTATTAAAAAAATTAAACCACTATAATTAACAAAAAATTATTCCCGCCGTCTCCCTAAACCCAAGCACTCCTGCCACCACCCAAACCACCGTCAAATTACCACCAACACCAAGAACCATCTATCACCACCAAGAACCACCCTCACAAACAACCGTCTCCCATCACCACCACCATGAACCATCTACCACCACCATCAAGAACAAACGTCTACCACCAGCATCACGAACAAGAAATTCCGTCTCTCCCACAACTGTCTCTCCCTTCCCTTCTTCATCCCTGGAACAAGAAACCCTAACAAGAAACTCCGTCTCTCCCACCACCACCACACCGCCGTCTGGACTTCAATGGGAAACCCAAACAATGACTGTAAAACCCAATAACAGAATCAGAATCTCAAAATCAGAAACTTTCGAGCCCAATTTTGAGATGGTAAGTCGCTTAAGCCCTGATCTCCTACGAGATAGCCGTCAGCTGCTCACATGCCGACGAGCTTGAGTCACCTTCTTCGAATCAAAGCCTAAAGTACTAAAAAAAGTGTCATTACGACCACCAATGTGCTTACAATCATCTTGAACAGTACCGGAATCACCATATTTGAATCACTAGAAAACCCTAATTCATTTTTCTCCAAATCAACACTCGTAATCTTTTCAGATGTAACAACAGACTTTAGATCTGTGTTACCCTTGTTACTACGAGTAATACGAGTGCTAACACCACCCTCCACGACATCGGTAGCCTGAGATCGCCTGCCTGACGGCGCCGTAGTCTTCGTGGTGGAGAAGAAGGGAAGGGAGAGAGCAGTGGTGGAGAAGAAGGGAAAGGAGAGAAGATGGTGGCGAGTTGACAGTGGCGGTGGCCGTTGGTTTTCAGGTGAGACTGGAAGAGAGAAGGGATATATGAGGCGGTGGGTTTACCTAATTCTTTTAATTAATAACAATACAAAATAATAAAATATTTTATATTAATAATAATAATAATATTTATGATTTAAAAAATTGAAAAAAGAGTATTTAAGGGTAGTATGGTCATTTCATTTGGAAAGGAGAGGGCATTTTTGTAACACCCGCGTTTAGGGCCTAGTTGTTTCGTGACGGTGGTAAGTTATTTAATTGTTTATATTAGTATAATTGATTGTTAATAATTATTTGCTATTTATTTATATATTTATTTGATGCTTACTTGGTATTTTATATTGGACCGCGAGGTAAAAGGTAAAAATATTAGTTTAATATTTTTATATGATATTGGTACCATATGATTCGTTTTTATACCAGGGTCCCGAATATTACCTCGTTGCTTGTTAATGACTTGAGTAGGACCGCTTTATTTAGGTTTCTGTATGCTAGATATCAGTATTTGCACTGTGTAGTGTATTATGTTCAGTATTGACCTATATATATAGCATTTGTGTGTGTTGATCTCATTTGTTTGGCTGCATAAGAAAAGAGAGAAAGAACATTTTGCTCACACATACATACTTGAGTCTGTGAATCTGTTTTCGAGTTCTAAAGCGAGAGTTAACGGTTGGTTTTCGAGCAAGAGGTGTGTTGTGTTGTTTATGTCGGGTTTTGATTAGGAAGTTCTTGAATGTTGTGTTTTGGCCGTGCGAAGTGGAGTCCACTACGTGCGTAGTGACTCCATTACGTGCGAAGTGAATGTTGAAGAAGATGATGTCGATGGGTTTTGGTCGCACGAAGTGAGTTCCACTACGTGCGTACCAGTGAACATTGCGTGCGAAGTGGGTTAGCCACTTCGTTAGTTTGAAGTTCAATACGTGCGAAGTGGAGTCCACTACGTGCGTAGTGACTCCATTACGTGCGTAGTGATTCAGATGTTAATTCTGTAATTTTATTGCGTGTAGCCAATGAGAGTTGTCGCTTTTGTAAATTGGAATGTAATCCCAATTACTGACTAAGTTATGATGTGTTTCAGGAAACGAGAAGGCTCAGTGAAATTAGAATACTGAGTGTGGTGTTGGAGAACACAGGTGAGTGGACTTTAATGCACCAGTGGTTTTAGTTGTAACTGTTATGGTTACTTGGATTTTATACGATTAATCATGCGATAGACTGTTTAGTCTGATATGATTGTTTGATTGGTTATGTGATGATTATTGAAATTGTGTCCAAGATATGAGTATCAAGGCATGAAATTGTGCTCATGATGTTTGTGGCAGAGGTCAGCTAAGCGTGGTTTTGGGCTGGGTCAGTTGCTTCTGGTTAGGCAGTTTTAGATCCTCTGTCGCATTTGTTGTAGCAGAGGGGGTTTAACTGTGCCAGTTAGCAGATAGCTATCGGTAGATCATTGCTATGGCCAGCATTGATCGTAGGCTCGGCAGAGCCGCCGGTCCTTTGATATTTGAGATAAACTGTTCTTGTGATCGTTGTGGTTATGCTTTAATTGCTTGTGGCTTGATTTTCATTCACTTAGCTTTGTGCTAATTCCCCACCCTAACTCTCTGTTTCAGGTTTTGAGGGCACGGTAGGTTGCAGCTTTTGTGTACAGGGAAAGTTTGACCGTAGCTCTGATATTTTGGGTTTTAGAATGATGAGCCATATGTTATTAAATGTTTTGTAACACTAAAGGAAGTACTGTATGTTTGTACAGTGTTGGTTTTAACTTTTAATGTTATTTCATTTTTAGTTTTATAACGTATTACTTCCGCTGTGATTTAAAAAAAAAATATGGCTTGTATTTTTGCGGTGTTACAATTTTGGTCTTTTTAGTTGGACCAGGGACTACCAGTGTAACAAAATCCATACCATAGGGACTCCTAGTGTAATAAACGAACTTAAATGACTGAGGTTGTGATAAGTGATTATATTAAATTCAGAATGTAATGCATTTTAATTGAAGCAAAATCAAATATTTCAAACGATGAACAAAATCAATAACAGGTATGAATGCTTTTCTAAAAAAAATAACAGGTACGAACTATGAACAAAATCAATTACATATATGAACAAAATCACATGAGGTTTCATAACATATACCATGATGCAGATATAAATAAAAGTAACAGATCTGAAGACGAAGATGAAACTGAGTAAATATGAAGATATCAAGTAGCATAACTAATATGAAGAACAAAACCCATATTTTCTCACAATATCAAAATCAAAATCCATTATAGATACTTAAAACTCGATATCACTAATTTATAATGCTTTAGTTATCAAAGAACAATATCTTTTTGAAACCCTAACTAATAAAGATGAAGAATAAAAATAGCTTCTTGATACCTTAACTATCAAAGATGAAGAATAAAAACCCTAATTCGACCCAAAAACGAGAAGCGATGAGTTGTGGGACTTGCAGGTCGAGAACGAGACGAGGTGGTGTCGTTGATGTTCTGGTGAGTTCAGATCTTGCAGGTCGAGAACGAGATGAGGTGTTATCGGCGATGTTCAGGTGAGTTCTAATCTTGTGATGGCGAGTCAGATCTACTGGTGGCGAGTCCAGATCTTGTGAGCACCGATGGTTCAGATCTGATGAAACGGTGTTCAGATGGAGTCGTTAGATGGCGGCAATGATGGTAGTGGTTCAGATCCTATAAGTGGAGATCCAACAGACGGCGGCGGCGGTTGTATAAAAGGGGGTGTAGGCGTCGGTGGTTTTAGATGAGACGAAGAAGGTTTCCGGCCATGATGTTTTGCGGTGGTGGTTAAGCGACGGTGGTGGTTAGACGACGGTGGTGGTGGTTCTTGGTGGTTAGAGAGAAGCTAGAGAGAGATAGTGACAGAGGATGTGTTAGAGAGAGAGAGTGGGGAAGATGATGTATATAATAATCACTAGTTTAGAGACCAATGTATTATACGGGTTGGTTATAGATAATTTATAAATAATAAAAAACACATAGAACGATTACTAAGAAAATGAAATACAAAATCATATAGAAATCATAAATTGGAAAATATTTCTTTGTACACAACATTAGTTGTCTTGTTACTAACTTTACCTTCCTTATCTAAGATTAATATATTTAATCCTTCTCTATTTCTAACTCTAGATAAAGTAACATATAGTTGACCATGAGAGAAAACATAGTCCTTCAAATACAAACCCACTCTTAATAGCGATTGCACTTGGCTTTTGTATATCGTCATTGCAAAACATACCACAGGTGGAAATTGTCTTCTTTGAGCTTTGAAAGGAATCCTCTTATCGGAAGGAGTCATACACATCCTTGGAATTAAATGCCGTTCACCAATATTAGTTCCATTTATATATTCTACTTCGATTACACACTTACCGATCGATGTGACTCGTAGCCTAGTTCCATTTCATAAGCCCGTGTATTACACGGGTTGATTAAGAAAAATATATAATTTAAAATTTTTAAAATAATATATTCCATCAATAAATGTCTTGGGAATAACACATGTTTGATTCAACATGATGCTCCATCTTTGACTTCTTCAGCTTCCTGCCCTGTACATATTGCTAGGGTCCTGCTCCATCAAGACACCATTGCAATCAAAATAATCTAATAAATTCAAATTAGAAACTTAACATAACATTAAATATCTAATTGTAGTTGGGAATATTGGAATAAGTGATGAATTTGGTGCTAAGCAGTAATCAATGGATTGTGATGACAATTACACACTATGTCAAAGAAAGCTTTTATATATATATATATATATATATATATATATATATATATATATATATATATATATTTTTTTTTTTTTTTTTGTGAATGGCAAATATAAACGTACCCCTTAATTCAGCATCAGTGATATTTGACTCTCACAAATTGTATATGTATTGTTCTTTTGTGATTATCTAACACATACTTTTGACTGATATTGCAACAAATAATAAACTTATTCTTAGTATATGTTTAACACATAGAGAAGAGAACAAAAATACATACCGCATCTTTTGACATCATATAACAGTTGCAAGATCTGTATTACTCCTTTACCGGTGCCAGTAGTGAGATATATGAGTTCTCAATCACTATCCTAAACAATCAATTACTGCAAAAACAGACTTCACGATGAAAAGAAGAGGATAAAAATTATAACTATCCAGCCTAAAAACTAAAGGAACAAAGTACTTGCAGAGTAAACCTTCATTTCTGTACAAACATGATCATAAAATTCCTTTAGTAATATCTGTGAAAAAACTTATACTTATTATTAAATTTTCTTAAACATCTTGTTTTGTTATCACCATGTAAGACAATAGCATAGATTAAAACCACAATTATAAGAAACACAACAAACTGCTAAAGAAGATCGAAACGAAATTATTAGTAATGTATTCCATAGTAACTCACAAGCTAACCCTACCCATGATTAAGAACTATAAAATTCTAAGTCTGGCCTGTCTAACCCAACCATAACCTTAAACCATACCTTATTCATCACTATTTTAATTTGTAGGTAACTTATAAACTAATATGTTAAAGCAGAAACCTGATACTTGGTATATTTTCTTGACCACATAAACTAATGTTTTGGTTAGATCCTATAATAAAATCAAGAAGAAATTGTATCTTGAGGCAGCCACAACATGCACAAGGTGTCTTCATACCAATTTCTTTAGTGATGATCCAAGATACAGATCCATCTTATTGTATTTATTAGGATGAACCAATAATTATGATTACACCACTTACAATAAAAATAGTAAAGGAATTTACTAATATAAATTACCCTAAAACATACCTACTTAGGTTTTAGCTATAACCAAACACATAGCTATATGATATTAGTTTTCTACCAGAAGGAAAAGAAACAACTCATATTACAACCAACATAATTGCATCACTATCTGGCATATACCTTAAGCAACAAAAACATATAACTTTATGAACACCTAGAGTTAGATCACAATAGGAGACATATTTCCAAGAAACAAAAGCAAGGTATTATTGAGCGTATTTGTTAATATACATAAGTGGTTAAGTTTCATAAAACTTAGGGATAATTTGATAGATATTTGAAACTCACTGACAAACAAACAGAAACAGTTAATTGCAAAAGAAATCACAGGCTTTTATGGACATATTTGAAAACTCTTTATGAACTAAATTGTGTTTTACATCTATATTCAACCAACACATAGGAACAAAGATAAAAATACTGAAAATAACTATTTTCAATGAGTCTGGTGATGAAAGATTTGAAGCAGAAACATCAGCTTTATTAAACACTAATTCAAAAATAGTTCAATAATCTTGGCTATGCAATAAGGTCATCTATTATGAGTCCTTAATGACTTGAGCATTTCATCAAACACCATATATGCAATATTCATAACAATCAAATTACACAACGAAATCACATTTTCCCTTCTTAAATACGATTAATTTAGACTATACTTTCACAAAGTATAACATTGTAAACAGACAAAAAAATTCCAAAAAACCATAAATCATCAATAGAGCAGCGCATACCGCTTAATGCAATCAAGCTGTGATCGAAGTGGAATTGAACCCAAACAAAAAGCATAACGCTGCAAGCAAGAAAATAAGTCTTCTGATTGAGATCAATTCATCCAATATGACGTTTTTAAACAAATCAACAACCATTCAAAATCATAATCATAAAAATGTAATCTGAAACAAAAAGTAATGATATGTAAGCCTGTTGTGCAAGAATGGAATATTATTCAATTATTCGGTTAGGTTGTAGAGGTACTTTGAGCAGCGAACCTTGAATTTAACAACATCCTTGCTTCTCTTGATTTTCACAGACCGTGCATCCTTTCTTCTTGCGGTAAGAAGAAAATCATTAATCTCGTGGATTTGCTTAGGCATATTGGAGGTTGACGACGGTAGAGAGAGAATGGCAGAGCAAATGAAACCCTAATGCTGCGACTTCATAATCGAAACCTTAATTGTTTTTGGAGTTGCAGGAGGAAAAAAAGGCGGTTCTTGAGAAAGAGATTTATCAATCAGGGGACACGTGGCAGACGGAAAATGAGCGGGAAAATGATTAAAAATAGGCCTAAAAATTGGACACGTGGCATATAGTTAGGTGTTTATTAAAGATTAAAGATAAAGATTAAAGATTTAAAGATTTCTTTTTTTATTTTATTTAAATATATAAGAGATACATGTTTGGCAACATGGATAGTGATCAAAATGACCAAAATACCCTCATGTGCAAGGCACATGAGGGCTTCTAACGGAAGAGTTTAACGGCGGTTATGTTAAAGGACCAAAACTGAAACAAAACGACAACCACAGTGACGTTTTTTGTAATTTTCAAAGTTAAAAGACCAAAAGTGTAAATTAGTGAAAACCACAAAGACAATTTTTGTAATGGAAAAATTACCATTTTTGCCAACATACTATTCACCTTTTTCCAATTTTACCAACATTCATTTTATTTTATCAATTACACCATTACACTTTCAATATTTTTCCAATTTTACCAACATTCTTTTCATTTTATCAATTACACCATTACACTTTCAATATTTTTCCAATAAACACAAGGTTTACCTACTAAGGATGACAATTTGGGTCGGGTTTGTGTTATTGGGTTCGTGTTGTTCGAGTTCGGGTCAGTTTCTTGTCGACCCAATTTCGACCTATTTATTTTCGTGTCAGGTTCAGGTCGTGTCACTTTTTTCGTGTCGGGTTCGAGTCGTGTTTTGTGTCAACCTATTTCGGTCAAAAGTATTTGACTAGTATTTTTTTTATTTTCGATTATGGTTTTCGAATACGGGTTTCGGGTACGGTTTTCGATTATGGGTTTCAAATACGGTCTTGGATTAAACATAATATAAACCATAAATGAAAAGAAATTCTTAAAATTATATGAAAATGAAGAAAAAAACTTTGCAGTGATATTTAAAAAAAACAAACTATGCAATTTAGAATTACGGAAATCACGTACTAAAGTAAATTTGCAAAGGTTTATAGTTAAGGCTCTTATTTACGATATATAAATTTCTTATATTAACTTTAAAAAAAAACAAACTATGCAATTTAGAATTACGGAAATCACGTACTAAAGTAAATTTGCAAAGGTTTATAGTTAAGGCTCTTATTTACGATATATAAATTTCTTATATTAACTTTTGTAGCTTGATGTTTATCTAATTGTTAACTAGTCAAATACTTTTTACCGAAATCGGTTGACACAAAACACGACCCAAACCCGACACGAAAAAAGTGACACGACCCGAATCTGACACGAAAATAAATAGGTCGAAATTGGGTCGACACGAAACTGACACGAACCCAATAACACGAACCCGACCCAAGTTGCCAGCCTTACCACTTAGTAGGTAAACCTTGTGTTTATTGGAAAAATATTGAAAGTGTAATGGTGTAATTGATAAAATAAAAAAATGTTGGTAAAATTAGAAAAATATTGAAAGTGTAATGGTGTAATTGATAAAATAAAAAGAATGTTGGTAAAATTGAAAAAAAATGAATAGTATGTTAACAAAAATGGTAATTTTCCCTTTTGTAATTAACTCTTTATTTTATGTACACATAATGCCTACACAGCAAGGTAGTTTTTGTTTTTGAAGAGGTAAAAACCTCTTTTTGATATTTTTTTAAACATGGTTAAAGGTCATCTTTTTTCATGTCTTTAGCAGTGAGATCACATCAAACCACCCCTCTTTTATTAGTATGTAGATACAAATTTTGACCACCTAAATCACAGTAATGATATGCCAAATATGACCACTATTCAACCATGTAACCACCATATATGTAATTATATGCATAATTCTTAATTGACCTGTTACGGTCAAAATTACTATTTGAGCATAAGTTACTCTGATTATGTTTCCATTGCTGCAATCTTTTATTAGTTAATCTAGTAATTATGTTTCCATATATAACTTGGACTACATTCTACGGGAGTAGAGAGGCCCAAGAAACAAAAGTTATGTTAAATTTTAGTAGGCTGCATTGCTGCAATTGGGGCTCATAATAGCGTTTAACGAACAAAAAACAATGACACTCGTGATAGCGTTTAACGAAAACGAAGTAGCTCTTGGAGACCATTGCAGCCGCCTTGTGATCGTCTTGTTGTGGTGTGCTTCGTTAGTAACAACCTTCATTAGTCGTTATCGATTTTATTTTTTTCCAACAGATGTAATTTTAGATAAATAATCGTGTGTGTCTAATGAGCATAGTAATGCTAGTTATCAGTGATTATGTTTGTTTATTGGGTCTAAAATATCGCTATTAATGAATCATTAATACTGTTTTTAAATTTCTCCAAAAAAAATGGTTTTCAATTTAATTTTTCAGTGAAAGATTTATTAAGAAACAAAATGGTTGGTCATTCCTTTTGTAGGGGTTGCAAGAAGCCAAGAAGTTCTTGCTTGTTATGCATTCCACTTCTATTAATTATTCTCCTATTTCATTTTAGATATTTTGTATATAAACATAGGGATGGTTAGATTTTTTTAATTGTTTATGATGCTAAAAGATTATTAATATATATATATATATATATATATATATATATATATATATATATATATATATATATATATAGACAAAAGTTCATGCGAGAACCGTTGTTAGTGCGAGAACCGCGAGAACCAATCTAAGCCGTCCAATTCCCCCTCCTTCAATGTCATTGCCCACCCATGAATTCCTCACATGCACCCTGCCACACCTCATCCCTCCACGCTCGCCATCCATGATACTTCCCATATCCAAGGAACGGCTGAGATTGGTTCTCGCGGTTCTCGCATGAACCCTCCCCTATATATATATATATATATATATATATATATATATATATATAGACAAAGGTTCATGCGAGAACCGTTGTTAGCGTGAGAACCGCGAGAACCAATCTAAGCCTTCCAATTCCCCCTCCTTCAATGTCATTGCCCACCCATGAATTCCTCACATGCACCCTGCCATACTCTATCCCTCCACGCTCTCCATCCATGATACTTCCCATATCCAAGGAACGGTTGAGATTGGTTCTCGCACTAACAACGGTTCTCGCATTAACCCTCCCATATATATATATATATATATATATATATATATATATATATATATATATATATATATATTAAACAATTGTAAAATAAATATAGAAATGTAAAATCTTTTAAAATATGTGTAAATCTATTAGAAATCAGAAATTTATACATAGCATCATCATTAAATTATTTTATATAATCTCTTTATAAACAACATTCACGTCTCTAATTTTCATTGCAAATTGGAACTTTCAAACCATACTTACTCTTTACTCAAAAAACCACAACATGTAAGTCTAATCATGAAATTGGTTCCCAAAAGTAATTAGTAGTAGCATAATTCATATAAATAAAATTGAATTTTTTATTTAATCCAACTGTTATACTTGTTTTTAGTTTTTACATATATATAACCACGTAAATAGATAGATATATCTACTAAGTGATTCTAATAAATGTTTTATTAACATATTTAAATGTTAACAAATTAAATTACCTAAAGCATTTGAGGAAACAACTTATTTTCTAAGCTATTGAGTAAATAAAGGGGTGATTAATGAAAAAATTCAAAAAAAATAAAATAAAATGATTACATTATAACCTTTTTTCTTTTAATTACAAAGTTTGTAATTACTTTTGTGATTATAATTCTTAAAAGCACCTTTAGGTTTTTTATTTTTATTTTTGAAAAGCATTTTTTACATTTTCTTTTATTTATCGGTTTCCTTTATAAATCTAGATATAAACGTTATAAGATTTAATCGCGTACATTTGCTATTTCTTTTGATATATTTGTTTTTAGGATTCAGAAATTAATGGGATATAAACTATAAAGTGCTTGTATTATATTTCTATTTATAATTATGATTCTCATTTGGAAGATAATATACATATACAATAACTAGATTATGTACCCGTGATTACACGGGTATATTTGTGAAGCTCTAATATATTA
This sequence comes from Pulicaria dysenterica, assembly GCA_947179395.2. NCBI lineage: Eukaryota > Viridiplantae > Streptophyta > Magnoliopsida > Asterales > Asteraceae > Pulicaria > Pulicaria dysenterica. Next base: position 91,827,105 of record OX359290.1, on the reverse strand, counting down.
AGTTAGGTTGTTTAAAGTTTATTAATTATAAAACTATAATCTGAAATGAATATTCATGAGTCACAGCAAGTCCGAGAATGGGAATTTTAGAGACATAGACATTCATAGAGATAACAACACAAATAAGGTGGAAATTGCTGGTAATTTATTTAGAATATCAAAGAACAATATAGGTGAAAAGCTTCAATATGGTTTCAATGGGATCATGAAAAATGAGGGAACCCCATATCAGATGCTAAAGGTATGGTGATGAGAATTGTTGAGAGAAGTGTATTATTGTATGTTATAGTCATTTGAAAAAAATATGGATATTCAAAATTGCAAATATATGGTGAGGAGAGGCTTCGTGCGTTCGGCTACAAAAGATCTTTATGAAGTTTATTTAGTTTCAAGTATAATGAAGTGAGTGAGCAATACCTTTTATACTTTATTTTGAAGTTCTTGTGTGTATTGGGTTTTACTAAAATAAGAAATAATTAGTTAAACAATATATATAAGAATAACTCTTTATGTAATTAATATCTTTTATACTTTATTAATATTTGTCATGTTTAAAAAAAGATTAGTATCTTTAGTAGCACTCATACCTGAGAACCTCAACCACAAAGCTTCTGCAACTATGAAATTGTTGTTGATCAAAACCATAGAACCTCAACTATTAAGTGTTAAAGTGTATCATATCCTTATATGTATTATTTTCTTATGCCTTTATTCGTTTGTATATGGCCCATGGCCAATATTTGTTGTATATATTTGAGGTACAGTCATTCATTATCACGGCATCAGAGTCATATCTCTGATTTATGTTTCAAATATTTTGTTTCATATTTCTTCTCCAACAACCCTAGCCTTCTTCCTCGTTTCCCTTCTTCTACAGTTCATCGCCAAACTCTCCCTTTTTCACATTGATGGCTAGTCTAAGACCCGAAAGCTCAGGTGCAAACTCTGACAAACCGTATGCAATTACAAATATCAAGACCAACATGAGGGAAAATCATTTGTTATTATAAAGCACTTAACACTTACACCTGCTTTCACACAATAGACCCAATTGGAAAAAGAACGAAATATACATTTTAAAGATAGAGAACAAACTCCAAGGCTAAAGGGAAAATTTGCCCAAATATAGAATAGGCAAGATTCAGGTTCAAACCACCTTATATCACCATGGTTAAGCAAAAGCACACTCCGTGCACTAAAACACGTATCACCATACCCTATTCCATGACTAGCAATACCGAAAGCAAACTTTCATGATTCAGGTTCAAACCACCTTAATTATATCACCATGGTTAATTAAGCAAATACGAAGATATGATACTTACATGCTTACACAGCATTCATAGCACACATACATTCGGAAATTATAGGAACACAATAATCATTAATCAAACGCAATCACCATATCTTGAAGTGAAATTAAAAGGGATTAAAACTTAAATAAATCAAAACTAAAAACAAGTATCGTTTAATGTTAACTTGCAGAATACAAGTTCAGTTTAAATGCTTTATATTCCATTTACACAAGTAAACAACTTCAATTGAAGATAAGAGTAGTACAATAACCATTTTGGATGAATATAAATACAAAGTCTTATTAAATGGAATAGCAGACTCTTAATCAAAGTCTTATTGCGAATAGAACAGGCGCTCGCATCAAATTTTTTGTCATGATCAAACAACATACTTACCAACAAATAAATATTAAAATAGAGAAAATGAGAAAAATTAAATAAAGTCTAATCGGGTTGTCTTTAATCAACGAAAGTTCCAAACTCTGCTAAATTTGAAAATTGAGTTAGAGTTACTTTGCAAGAAATAAAACATGGAATACATTAAAAATAGGTTTTTTCTGATCACCATCAATCAAGAAATAAACAAATGTACAAATTTGTTAACTTTTGTAAGTAAACCCTTGTTGATTAGTAAATGAAAAAAACACCGGAAGCGTTCTACAATAAATAATTGTTAGAAGAGTATTTGAGATTTAGGGTTACGGAAAGAATTAAGATATTTACGTGATTGGTAGCAAATCATGCTTTGAAAGCTAACAAAAAATGTGTACTTCCAATTAGTGATAACTTTCTGCTTGTGATTTGAGGATACATGAAAACAGAGTCTAATCGTCGGTGATTTTGAGAAGCCGTACCTTTAGAGCAGTAGAGAAGGGGATGTTTCTCTGTCTATAGTAACCGTTTTATATATGACGCCAACTTTGAAAAAGTGACTGCCTAATTGAAGGACATGTCAGTTTTTTTAAGAAACGGTAATATTTATGACGTAATAAATTAAATTTCAAAACTGTGTCTTGTTAGGATCTATATTATTATTTTATTAAAAGGCTTATCTTCTTACTTTTTTTAGAAATTTCCTGCACCAATAGGACCCTCCACTTCAGCAATATTTGTAACGCCATCCCTAACGAGCTTAAAATTAAAGTTAATTTAAACTTTTTAAACCACAATTATCAAAAGCGTGCAGCGGGAATAAACACCAATTACAAAAGCAACGTTGTTTACCTCGGCTAATTAATTACATCAAAAGTTAAGCCAAGTTTGTTATCTACAAGCGTTACCTACAAGTTCTCCGACCATCGGATCCATACATATAACGACGTGTTCCCCAAAAGGTATTTACAATAAAAACTACCATCAGTCCCGCCTCACCAGGCATCTAGCATCAACCTGCGAAAAAGGTAAATCTTGCACCGTTAGCTACAACTAGCTAGTGAGCACCAATTACACATAAGCAACAATAAGCAGGCTATCATGTATCAGAACAGCACACAGGGCTATCCTATCATATTGCGGCGAGCCAAACGTGTCAGCAGGAGTCGTATATTGCAGGGGAGCCAACCCCGCTCAACAACCCAACAACAGTCCACGTGGTACACCATGTCTTTCATGCTGGTTCCAATCTATCAAGGAACCCAGTCCCATAGAGGAACGACGGCCTGCAGAGCCCTACCCAATTGTATACTACTTGAGTACCGTTAGTTCCCCAATCCGTAGTCCCTAAGGACCCTGGGAACCCAGCCAAATACTAACACCCATCTACCTGACTGACCTCCGTGTTCTCCCGTTCATTGTCCGGACATAACTTCATAAACAAATAGCTGATCCAATAAGGATCCAGTTCATGCGCGCATATAATCACAACAATATCTTTCATATCAATAATAAGCATGCTTGTACAACTCTATCATATATTACCTCGTGTCTTACATATCAATGCACCAATCACGTGTCAACATGTACCACAGATAACTTACCTATTGAGACTCATGGAAACCGGTACTCACCTCGAGATTACAGGAGGCAGATATGAATGCGGGAATCCCAAGAGCACACAGAATCGTCCGAGTCACCTAACACAGTAGGTTCAGGCTTAGACACCAATTAACAACACGTAACACCACTTAAAACATAAGGCTACAAGGCTGACATCATGGAACCCCTGCTTGCGACCGCAAGGGTCACTTGAACACCATCCTTGCGACCGCAAGGGTCCTACCCAACCCACCCTAGCTTGCGACCGCACGGACACAGCCATGCGACCGCAAGGGTGTATCTTGGGGGCTTACGATCGCAACTTATGTACTTACGACCACAAGTATCTTTTCTTCGTCCTTAGACGGTACACCATGACAACGACCCACTTGCGACCGCAAGACCCTTGCTTGCGACCGCAAGTACAACACAACACAGGCTTACGGTCGCAAGGCCTTTCCCTTGCGGTCGCAAGCACCAATTTACAGCGACACACAACTCTGTTTTCCGACAGACGCTGTTTCTCGAGTTTTTAATACGAAAACCGACTTGAATCCATATTCAAGTGTTTACACAACACTTCTAACACATATACTAACTTACTAACATGATTTGGACACAAAAACAACACAACAACACATTTGAATACTTCAATTTGGACCCTTTCACTACTACAACCCAAGAACTAGGTTTTTGGATGAAAACTTACAAGAAGGAGATGGACACCAGCTGTATGAACAGATTATAACTCAACTTCAGCTTACAATCTTGATCTAACTCGATTTTCCTCTTCAAATCAACAAGGGTTTATGTGTGCGTGTGTTTCAACGTACATATGTATGCGTATATGTGTGTTTGTGGGTGTTTTGAATATTAGATAATAAGTCAAATGACTTAAACCGACCCAAGGTGGTCAAATACCCCAACGCGGGTATTTCGTTCTCCTATTCAACTTAAAACACAAATTAGTTTTATCCGTTTCAACCAACGGAGATATTTTTGGAACCATTATCCAAAACCGTTCAACTATTTATCTACTTGGTCAACTTATGACACTTTTCACATTACCACATTTTTACACCAGTTAACACCAATTTAACACCAATTAGCACCAATTCACGTTTAAAACACCAATTAACATTTAGGACTCCATTTAACAACATTTATACTACAGTTAACAACAAAACACCAGTTAATGTCAACGTACAACTATTTGAGCTACACGTACAACTGCTTACAACTAGACCCCATTTTGGGGTGTTACAAATCTACCCCCTTAAGAAGATTCCGTCCTCGGAATCTGATCGTCTACAAACAAGTTAGGGTATCTATCTTTCATGTCGTCTTCCGTCTCCCAGGTCATGTTCGAACCCAGGTTATGCTTCCATTTGACTAACACCAGTTTGATTAACTTTCTGCGCAACTTCTTGGTTTTAGAACCAAGTATTTCAAGAGGTTCTTCAACTAAACGCTTTGAAGTGTCAACCTTCAATTCCTGTAGAGGCAGAATCTGGTTCTCCTCCACCTTGCACTTACGCAAATAACACACGTTGAACGTGCTGTGAATTCCAGAAAGCTCTGGAGGCAACTCTAGCGTAACAGTCTGATCATTAACCACGCGAATGATCCGAAAGGGACCAATATAACGTGGACTCAACTTACCCTTTCTACCAAAACGAATCACACCTTTCCAGGGAGAAACTTTCAGGAACACCCGATCGCCCTCCTGGAATGCAATTGGTCTGCGTTTAGGGTCAGCATATACTTTCTGTCTGTCACGGGCTGCTTTAAGCTTTTCCCGCGCAATCTTCACTTTATCTGCCGTAATCTGAACAATCTCAGGTCCGGAAAACTGCTTTTCACCGGGCTCTAACCAACACGTGGGAGTACGACAACGCCTCCCATACAACATTTCATAAGGTGGCATCCCAATACTGGAGTGGTACGAGTTATTATAAGCAAACTCGACCAACGGCAAGTGAGAATCCCACGCACCACCAAATTCAAGAACACATGCGCGAAGCATGTCCTCTAACGTTTGAATCGTTCTTTCTGACTGTCCATCTGTCTGCGGATGATACGCCATGCTCAAATGAACACGTGTACCAAGTTCATGCTGCAAACTCTGCCAAAAATGTGAAGCAAATCTCGCATCACGGTCAGACACAATTGAACATGGCAAACCATGTCGTGACACCACTTCATCTACATACAACTTTGCTAACTTCTCCAGCGGAGTAGACTCGCTGATAGCAAGAAAATGAGCTCTCTTGGTCAATCTATCGACAATGACCCAAATAGCATCATGACCCCTAAGAGTCTTTGGCAACTTTGTCACAAAGTCCATCGTAATGTGATCCCACTTCCACTCAGGGATCTCAAGTTGCTGTAAACTATCATAAGGCTTCTGATGTTCTGTCTTAACTTGCGCGCAGATCTGACATTTCTCCACGAAGGAAGCAATGTCCCGTTTTAAAGTAGGCCACCAATACAATGTATTTAAATCATGATACATCTTTGTGCTGCCCGGATGAACCGACAGCCTAGATTTGTGAGTTTCCTGCAGTATCAGCTCACGATTATCACCATGAAGAGGCACCCACACGTGAGACTGAAAAGTCTTAAGTCCGCGAGTATCATCAACAAGTTTATCTTTCAGCTTTTTCATCGTTTCTGCTTTGAGATTATCATCTTGCAACGCCACTTGCTGCGCTTCCTTCAATCGAACAATGATATCGGGAACCACAGTAAGTTTCATAAATCTAGCATCTACGGTAGAGCTCTTACGACTCAAAGCATCCGCCACCACGTTGGCCTTACCACGATGGTAGCGAATTTCACAATCATAGTCTTTTATCAACTCGAGCCATCTGCGTTGTCTCATGTTGAGCTCTTTCTACGTGAACACATATTGCAGGCTCTTGTGATCTGTACAGACCACACATTTGGTGCCATAGAGATAGTGCCTTCACAATTTCAACGCGAACACCACCGCTGCCAACTCAAGATCATGAGTCGGATAGTTGCCTTCATGAGGTTTCAATTGCCTTGAAGCATAGGCAATTACTTTATCTCGCTGCATCAGTACACACCCCAATCCAGAATACGAAGCATCACAGTAAACAACAAAGTCTTCTGATCCCTCTGGCAAGGAAAGTATTGGAGCTTCGCACAGTAGCCGTTTCAAGGACTGAAACGCTTGTTCTTGAGCTTCCGCCCAAACGAATGCAACATCTTTGCGAGTTAGTTTAGTTAAAGGCACACAAGCTTAGAAAAGTCGCGGATAAACCGCCGATAGTAACCAGCTAAGCCGAGAAAACTTCTAACTTCAGAAGGAGTTCGAGGAACTCTCCAATTCATAACCGCTTCGACTTTTGCCGGATCAACTTTCACGCCATCGCTGCAGATCACATGGCCGAGAAAATGAACTTCTCGCAACCAGAATTCACACTTCGAGAACTTAGCGTAAAGCTTCTCCCGTTTAAGAGTTTCGAGAACCTCTCGCAAATGCAACTCGTGTTCAGCTTCAGTCTTAATAGATAAGAATATCGTCAATAAACACAATCACCGATTTATCGAGAAAAGGACGACAAACCCGATTCATCAGGTCCATAAAAACAGTAGGAGCATTGGTTAAACCGAAAGGCATCACCAAAAACTCATAATGACCATAACGGGTACGGAAAGCTGTCTTTGGAACGTCTTCGTTAGCAACTAACACTTGGTGGTATCCAGACCGCAGATCAATCTTTGAGAAGCACGTCGCTCCCTGCAGTTGATCAAATAAATCATCTATCCGCGGCAAAGGATACTTGTTCTTTACCGTTCGCTTGTTCAGCTCCCGGTAATCAATACACATTCTCATCGTTCCGTCCTTCTTTTTCACGAATAGCACCGGAGTACCCTAAGGAGAAGAACTCGGGCGAATAAAGCCTTTGTCAAGCAACTCCTGAATCTGCGTCATCATCTCGCGAACCTCGGAAGGAGCAAGACAATATGAAGCTTTAGCCACAGGGGTAGCCCCCGGAACAAGATCAATTCGATACTCAACATCTCTAACTGGCGGTAACCCAGGCAACTCGTCAGGAAATACCTCTGGATAATCGGTCACCACCGGAATATCACAAACAACACGCTTCTCCAATTTAGCGTCAATCACATGGGCTAAATAACAATCGCAGCCTTTCGAAACCGACTTACGAGCTTTCATAAGAGAAATGATAGGAACATCGGACTTTCGCCTTTCGCCACGAGCCACAGCATATGACCCGTCAGGTAACGGAACTTTGATCAACTTCTTGGAACAGAAAATCTCAGCGTTCAACTTGCTAAGCCAATCCATCCCAATCACAACATCGAATCCCGCAATCGGTATTAAAAGAAGAGAAACAGGAAAATTACTTCCTTCGATATCAATAACCGCTTGAGGGACATTATCTACAACTGGAACTACTTTACCACTAGCAGTCTCTACTCTTACAGGCTCAGACAACACAGATATAGGCATTTGCAGTTTATCACAAAAAGATACATACACAAAGGAATATGTAGCTCCAGAATCAAACAATACACATGCTGGAGTAGAGTTAATAAGAAAAATACCCGTAATCACATCCCCAGCACCCTTTGCCTCTTCCTTCGTCATCTGGAACGCCCACCCATTAGCACGGGGAGCGTTGTATTTCTTCTGCACTGAGGCAGATCCTCCAGCTCCAGCATCTGACTTTGATCGACAATCTGAAATTCTGTGCCCTGGCTTGTGGCACTTGTAGCAGACGTTCTCCTTAAACTCGCATTCATTCACCGAGTGCCCTTTCTGACCACACCTAAAACAACGAGTAGTGGCCTTCGAACAATCACCGGTATGGTAGGTGCGACACAGAGAGCACCACGAACCCTCAAACTTAGCCTTCTTCGAAGAATCAGGCTTTCCCCAGTCAACGACTGCCCCTTGGAAGTACCAGATTTTGAGAACTGCTGAAACTTCCTTTTCTGACCCTCAGTAGCGTGATCCCCCTTACCCTGGCGTCTATCCCCATCAACTTGTCGTGCTATTTCAAACGCCCGATCCATAGTAGCCGCAGCTCTCACATGAGCGCGATAATCGAGAGGCAACATGTTCACAAACTTCCGCATCTTGGCTTTCTCGTCAGTCACCAAATGCGGTATGAATCTCACCTTATCCGTGAAAGTGTGGATAAGGTCTTCTACGGGTTTGTCCCCCTTATGGAGACCGTTAAACTCATTCTTCATTCTCTCCAAGTCATGGTCTGTACAATACTTCGCTTTCAACTTCTCAGAAAACTGCTCCCAAGTCAAAGCATCAATCACCTCCGGGCTCAATGTGTCTTTGACTGTATCCCACCAATCTAGAGCTGGCCCTTTCAACATCCGAACAACGTACTTGACGCGGAGTTCATGTTCACACTCACAAGATTCAAACACCTGATCCGTCTCGCGAAGCCAACGAATCGTATCCGAGGGATTATCACTACCCTCGTAAACTTTCGGCCCGCAAGACAAGAACTTCTTGTATGAACATCTCTCTGGCTTCTTTCCTGCCAAAGCATTCTGCAATAGCTCCCTCGTCAGTCGGAGCTCCTCTTCTAACAATCTAACATATGCCGCCTGATCTTGATCGTGTCTTGGCGGCTCCACATTATGCTGAGAAGCCTCGTCCTCAGCTTCCCGTCGTTCACTTGAGGCCTCGTGTAACACCGTGTTTCACGAGCTTAAAATTAGCGCCAATTAAAACTTTTTAAACTTATTTATTAAAGGCCAGCAGCGGATATAATCACCATTCACTAAAATATCATATTTTTATCTGACTGGTTAACATTTCACAAAACAGGTGTTACCACGACTAACGACCAACCATCGGATCACATGCATATAAATAACAATTAGTGTTCCACAATTTTAAACACTACAATTTCCCACGATTAATCCCAGCTCACCAGGCCATCAGTCACTAACCTGCGAAAAAGGTAAATCTTGCACCGTTAGCTACAACTAGCTAGTGAGCACCAATTTACACATAAGCATCAATAAGCATGCTATCATATCACAATAAGGCACACAAAGCTAAGCTATCACATAGCGGTGTGCCGACATGTCAGCGGAATCATATCTTGCGAGGTAGCTAGCCTGGCTCCACGATTCAAGCTGGGGAATTAGTCACAACCATCCGCATCGGTGGGGGAGCGAAGAGCAGCCCACCATCACGTTTGAGCCACTAGGACTCCGTTTGGATCTGATCATAGACCAAGATCCTCACTGTATGTCGAGGAACGGCGGCCTGCAGAACCTTTACCCAAGAAAATCACTCGTGGGAACCGCTAATCCCTGAATAACACTCAAGGGACCCAGCCGCATCGGCGACTGACCTCAACCACTGCATCTGTCCGGACAGGAATCATAAACACTTTTGACCCATAGGGTCCACAGTACGCATGCATATCACATATCACAATTTATATCACATGGCATCACACATATCACTGTATCACAATATCACATTAGCTTCTGCTCATTCTTGATGAGCAGAATACAAATTACACTTAAAACATCGCATACAATTATCACATAAGTCATAACCCTACTTGGGTCTATCTCGTATCACTTCACTTATCTATCGTAACTACTATAATCTCATTACACGTGTTATATCACAACACGTCACTATCACTTATCTATCGTCACTATCATAATCATATTACACGTGTTATATCACAACACATCACTATCACTTATCTATCGTAACTATCATAATCATATTACACGTGTTATATCACAACACGTCACTATCACTTATCTATCGTCACTATCATAATCATATTACACGTGTTATATCACAACACGTCACTATCACTTATCTATCGTAACTATCATAATCATATTACACGTGTTATATCACAACACGTCACTATCACAATAGCACGTGTCAACACACTACAGATAGCCCTACTTATTGAGTCTCATGGGAAAACCGGTACTCACCTGGAGTCCTCACTAAGCAAATACGCCACTCGAGTCTTCCGGTTCCACAGATATACCTAACACATCGCATACACGCTTGGTTATTACTTACACATAGCACACATGGTTTAAAACACAAGTTTAACAAGCTGACAGGGCTGGACCACTGCTTGCTATCGCAAACACTATCCTTTTGGTCACAAAGGCCCTCAAACAATATCCCTTACGATCGCAAGGTACTCCTTGCGATTGCAAGAGGCCTTCTATCACAAACACATGTTTCCGATCGCAAGGGAAATCCCTTACACCCGCAAACATGGTTCCAGGGTTGGTTACGATCACAAGTTACATACTTATGGTCGCAAACCTTATTTCCTTCGCTCGTAAGCGGTAAACACACAAAACAGACCCATACGATCGCATGGACCAACCATGCGATCGCATAGCACAAATACAAGACTTACGGTCAAAATACTATCACATGCGATCACATCAAAAACTTACGCGGCGCGACCTCAAAAACTTACGCGGCGCGGAAATTCACAAAACACCCTTACGATCGCAAGCACATGTCATGCGACCATATGGATATCAGAAACCCCATGCGACCGCATGCACATGCCATGCGACCGCATGTACCCCCATGCGACCGTATGCCCATGCCATGCGACCGCATGGACCCCCGTTACAGTGTTCTTCGACTCTGTTCCGCACAGTTGCTGTAAATCGCCATTTTTAACACATAAAACGACCCAAACTTACTTTCAAACATATATACACTTTACTAGACCTAACTTGAAGCTTATGAACACTTTTAACACAATAACTATCCATCAAAATACCATTTACACCTTCAAATTGGTGTTTCATACTCAAGAACACTAACTAGGTTTTATAGTGAAGAATACTTACAAGGAAACGAGGCAATAGCCGATTAGCACCCGAAAAGCTACTGAAATCAGTTGCTACAACTTGATTCTTGCCTTGATTCTCCAAAAACTATAGAGCAAGGAGCATATGTGTGTGTTTGTACGTATGTTTGTGTAATTTGTGTTGCTTGTTTGACTCTTATGAGTCAACAAAGTCACCCACCGCCTCTTGGTGGATAAATATCACAAACAGGGTATTTTATTCCCCTTTCCAACTTACAACTTAATACACGCCATCCCGTTTTAATCAACGGGGATATCTACGGAATCATAACGCGAAACCGTTTGACACCATATCACTTTTAAACATGTTTGACACTTTTCACATAATCACTCTAATTAACGCATAACACGCGTTATCAACTTAAAACACACTAATTTAAGTCATTTAAACTCACCGTACAACTATTTATACACAAAGTACAACTAGGCACTACTAGGCCCATTTTGAGGATGTTACACCTTGTCCTCCATTCGTTTGAGAGCCTCTTCTGTAGTAGCTCTACGTTCCGCCATTTCTACTCAACTAACTATTTACACATAGACCACAGTTAGTACACCATTTATTCACCATTTACTAATACTACAGTTAATCTTTCACGTAGGACAACCACATAACGCTCAACTCAACCCCAATTACCCCGATAGGAACACTTAACGATTGTCGAACCCAAGCTTGAGATTGAATACTTCAACGAGTACCCAATTCCTCAAACTTAGGCTCTGATACCTACTTGTAACGCCACCCCTAACAAGCTTAAAATTAAAGTTAATTTAATCTTTCTAAACCACAATTATCAAAAGCGTGCAGCGGGAATAAACACCAATTACAAAAGCAACGTTGTTTAACTCGGCTAATTAATTGCATCAAAAGTTAAGCCAAGTTTGTTATCTACAAGCGTTACCTACAAGTTCTCCGACCATCGGATCCATACATATAACGACGTGTTCCCCAAAAGGTATTTACAATATAAACTACCACCAGTCCCGCCTCACCAGGCATCTAGCATCAACCTGCGAAAAAGGTAAATCTTGCACCGTTAGCTACAACTAGCTAGTGAGCACCAATTACACATAAGGCACAATAAGCAGACTATCATGTATCAGAACAGCACACAGGGCTATCCTATCATATTGCGGCGAGCCAAACGTGTCAGCAGGAGTCGTATATTGCAGGGGAGCCAACCCCGCTCAACAACCCAACAACAGTCCACGTGGTACACCATGTCTTTCATGCTGGTTCCAATCTATCAAGGAACCCAGTCCCATAGAGGAACGGCGGCCTGCAGAGCCCTACCCAAGTGTATACTACTTGAGTACCGTTAGTTCCCCAATCCGTAGTCCCTAAGGACCCTGGGAACCCAGCCAGATACTAACACCCATCTACCTGACTGACCTCCGTGTTCTCCCGTTCATTGTCCGGACATAACTTCATAAACAAATAGCTGATCCAATAAGGATCTAGTTCATGCGCGCATATAATCACAACAATATCTTTCATATCAATAATAAGCATGCTTGTACAACTCTATCATATATTACCTCGTGTCTTATATTTCAATGCACCAATCACGTGTCAACATGTACCACAGATAACTTACCTATTGAGACTCATGGGAAACCGGTACTCACCTCGAGATTACAGGAGGCAGATATGAATGCAGGAATCCCAAGAGCACACAGAATCGTCCGAGTCACCTAACACAGTAGTTTCAGACTTAGACACCAATTAACAACACGTAACACCACTTAAAACATAAGGCTACAAGGCTGACATCATGGAACCCCTGCTTAGCTTGCGACCACACGGACACAGCCATGCGACCGCAAGGGTGGTATCTTGGGGGCATACGATCGCAAGTTATGTACTTACGACCGCAACTATCTTTTCTTCGTCCTTAGACGGTACACCATGACAACGACCCACTTGCGACCGCAAGACCCTTGCTTGCGACCGCAAGTATAACACAACACAGGCTTACGGTCGCAAGGCCTTTCCCTTACGGCCGCAAGCACCAATTTACAGCGACACACAGCTCTGTTTTCCGACAGACGCTGTTTCTCTAGTTTTTAATACGAAAACCGACTTGAATCCATATTCAAGTGTTTACACAACACTTCTAACACATATACTAACTTACTAACATGATTTGGACACAAAAACAACACAACAACACATTTGAATACTTCAATTTGGACCCTTTCACTACTACAACCCAAGAACTAGGTTTTTGGATGAAAACTTACAAGAAAGAGATGGACACCAGCTGTATGAACAGATTATAACTCAACTTCAGCTTATAATCTTGATCTAACTCGATTTTCCTCTTCAAATCAACAAGGGTTTATGTGTGTGTGTTTCTACGTACATATGTATGCGTATATGTGTGTTTGTGGGTGTTTTGAATATTAGATAATAAGTCAAATGACTTAAACCGACCCAAGGTGGTCAAATACCCCAACGCGGGTATTTCGTTCTCCTATTCAACTTAAAACACAACTTAGTTTTATCCGTTTCAACCAACGGAGATATTTTTGGAACCATTATCCAAAACCGTTCAACTATTTATCTACTTGGTCAACTTATGACACTTTTCACATTACCACATTTTTACACCAGTTAACACCAATTTAACACCAATTAGCACCAATTCACGTTTAAAACACCAATTAACATTTAGGACTCCATTTAGCAACATTTATACTACAGTTAACAACAAAACACCAGTTAATGTCAACGTACAACTATTTGAGCTACACGTACAACTGCTTACAACTAGACCCCATTTTGGGGTGTTACAAATCTACCCCCTTAAGAAGATTCCGTCCTCGGAATCTGATCGTCTACAAACAAGTTAGGGTATCTAGCTTTCATGTCGTCTTCCGTCTCCCAGGTCATGTTCGAACCCAGGTTATGCTTCCATTTGACTAACACCAGTTTGATCAACTTTCTGCGCAACTTCTTGGTTTTAGAACCAAGTATTTCAAGAGGTTCTTCAACTAAACGCTTTGAAGTGTCAACCTTCAATTCCTGTAGAGGCAGAATCTGGTTCTCCTTCACCTTGCACTTACGCAAATAACACACGTTGAACGTGCTGTGAATTCCAGAAAGCTCTGGAGGCAACTCTAGCGTAACAGTCTGATCATTAATCACGCGAATGATCCGAAAGGGACCAATATAACGTGGACTCAACTTACCCTTTCTACCAAAACGAATCACACCTTTCCAGGGAGAAACTTTCAGGAACACCCGATCGCCCTCCTGGAATGCAATTGGTCTGCGTTTAGGGTTAGCATATACTTTCTGTCTGTCACGGGCTGCTTTAAGCTTTTCCCGCGCAATCTTCACTTTATCTGCCGTAATCTGAACAATCTCAGGTCCGGAAAACTGCTTTTCACCGGGCTCTAACCAACACGTGGGAGTACGACAACGCCTCCCATACAACATTTCATAAGGTGGCATCCCAATACTGGAGTGGTACGAGTTATTATAAGCAAACTCGACCAACGGCAAGTGAGAATCCCACGCACCACCAAATTCAAGAACACATGCGCGAAGCATGTCCTCTAACGTTTGAATCGTTCTTTCTGACTGTCCATCTATCTGCGGATGATACGCCATGCTCAAATGAACACGTGTACCAAGTTCATGCTGCAAACTCTGCCAAAAATGTGAAGCAAATCTCGCATCACGGTCAGACACAATTGAACATGGCAAACCATGTCGTGACACCACTTCATCTACATACAACTTTGCTAACTTCTCCAGCGGAGTAGACTCGCTGATAGCTAGAAAATGAGCTCTCTTGGTCAATCTATCGACAATGACCCAAATAGCATCATGACCCCTAAGAGTCTTTGGCAACTTTGTCACAAAGTCCATCGTTATGTGTGTGTGTGTTTCTACGTACATATGTATGTGTATATGTGTGTTTATGGGTGTTTTGAATATTAGATAATAAGTCAAATGACTTAAACCGACCCAAGGTGGTCAAATACACCAACGCGGGTATTTCGTTCTCCTATTCAACTTAAAACACAACTTAGGTTTATCCGTTTCAACTAACGGAGATATTTTTAGAACCATTATCCAAAACCGTTCAACTATTTATCTACTTGGTCAACTTATGACACTTTTCATATTACCACATTTTTACACTAGTTAACACCAATTTAACACCAATTAGCACCAATTCACGTTTAAAACACCAATTAACATTTAGGACTCCATTTAACAACATTTATACTACAGTTAACAACAAAACACCAGTTAATGTCAACGTACAACTATTTGAGCTACACGTACAACTGTTTACAACTAGACCCCATTTTGGGGTGTTACAAATCTACCCCCCTTAAGAAGATTCTGCCTTTGTTTTCATCGATTGTTTTGTTTTTCTTTTCATCTTCGTCTCCTTCTGCAACCCTAATTCTTCTATCGCATAATGATGGTTAGATAACTATGTTTTGTTGTTGCTTAATCGATACATCATCTAAGTGTTTAATCAAATCTTTTCATTTTCTGAATCGGTATAGAAACTGATCCATTATTTTGATTATATTTTCATTTTTGAAATTCTCTTGGGGGTACTGTTATCGAGAAATGGTTTTGAATATGTTGAGATGTTGTTCATGGGAAGGAAAACAGGCTATTGGTGTATGTTGGTAGATAAGCTGGGAAATAATTGGTTGATTATAATACAAATGGGGATTGTAATTGGCTGCAGGCAGTATTGGTGTATACTATTTGTGGTGAAAATGTTTTGGGTTTTGGAGTTATTGGTTTTGAGATACCGTTCAGGGGTATTAGCTATTAGTGGGAACTGTTGTGTTGATGGGGTTATAGAACTGGTTTTCCATCAAGGGCATATTAGTATGTGAGTTAGGCTTCATTACTTTCAATATTGAGTAGATTGAATCTTTCTCAAATATAGTTCCTAATGGTTAGATTAAGCATTAGGTACAACTTCAACTTTGAAGCATCTCATGATGTGGATACTATGTTTGCAGCATAACACATAAAGTTCATAAATTTCTTACTTTCTATAGATACGTAAAACAAATGTTTTGCAGTTTAATAAATATTCTTATATTTTGGTAACCAGGTGCAAGAGGCGTTTACTCAAGAGATATGTAAGTGTTCCTTTGCTTTATCTAGACTCTGATTAATATCTTACATTGTTTTGTGGCTAATCACATTCTTCTTTGTTATTCATATTTGTTAGGTTTGAAGATGCACACCAACTGTTTGGTTAAATGCTTGAATGAACCGGTAAGATTACTTTTAATTTTGTTGCGGAAATAGGATTCTCTAACTTTGTTTTTTTTATTTCTTAATCGATGTTAAATTCCAAAAGCGTTCGTGGTTTATGCTGCCTTCGTTCTCAATCGGTTGCTTCAAGGTGTTCGAGGTATTCTTGCTTAAATCGTGCGTGCTTCCTTCTGCCTTTGTTTTCATCGATTGTTTTGTTTTTCTTTTCATCTTCGTCTCCTTCTGCAACCCTAATTCTTCTATCGCATAATGATGGTTAGATAACTATGTTTTGTTGTTGCTTAATCGATACATCATCTAAGTGTTTAATCAATTCTTTTCATTTTCTGAATCAGTATAGAAACTGATCCATTATTTTGATTATATTTTCATTTTTTGAAATTCTCTTGGGGGTACTGTTATCGAGAAATGGTTTTGAATATGTTGAGATGTTGTTCATGGAAAGGAAAACAGGCTATTGGTGTATGTTGGTAGATAAGCTGGGAAATAATTGGTTGATTATAATACAAATGGGGATTGTAATTGGCTGCAGGCAGTGTTGGTGTATACTATTTGTGGTGAAAATATTTTGGGTTTTGGAGTTATTGGTGTTGAGATACCGTTCAGGGGTATTAGCTATTAGTGGAAACTGTTGTGTTGATGGGGTTATAGAACTGGTTTTCCATCAAGGGCATATTAGTATGTGAGTTAGGCTTCATTACTTTCATTATTGAGTAGATTGAATCTTTCTCAAATATAGTTCCTAATGGTCAGATTAAGCATTAGGTACAACTTCAACTTTGAAGCATCTCATGATGTGGATACTATGTTTGCAGTATAACATATAAAGTTCATAAATTTCTTACTTTCTATAGATACTTAAAACAAATGTTTTGCAGTTTAATAAATATTCTTATATTTTGGTAACCAGGTGCAAGAGGCGTTTACTCAAGAGATATGTAAGTGTTCCTTTGCTTTATCTAGACTCTGATTAATATCTTACATTGTTTTGTGGCTAATCACATTCTTCTTTGTTATTCATATTTGTTAGGTTTGAAGATGCACACCAACTGTTTGGTTAAATGCTTGAATGAACCGGTAAGATTACTTTTAATTTTGTTGCGGAAATAGGATTCTCTAACTTTGTTTTTTTTATTTCTTAATCGATGTTAAATTCCAAAAGCGTTCGTGGTTTATGCTGCCTTCGTTCTCAATCGGTTGCTTCAAGGTGTTCGAGGTATTCTTGCTTAAATCGTGCGTGCTTCCTTCTGCCTTTGTTTTCATCGATTGTTTTGTTTTTCTTTTCATCTTCGTCTCCTTCTGCAACCCTAATTCTTCTATCGCATAATGATGGTTAGATAACTATGTTTTGTTGTTGCTTAATCGATACATCATCTAAGTGTTTAATCAATTCTTTTCATTTTCTGAATCAGTATAGAAACTGATCCATTATTTTGATTATATTTTCATTTTTTGAAATTCTCTTGGGGGTACTGTTATCGAGAAATGGTTTTGAATATGTTGAGATGTTGTTCATGGAAAGGAAAACAGGCTATTGGTGTATGTTGGTAGATAAGCTGGGAAATAATTGGTTGATTATAATACAAATGGGGATTGTAATTGGCTGCAGGCAGTGTTGGTGTATACTATTTGTGGTGAAAATATTTTGGGTTTTGGAGTTATTGGTGTTGAGATACCGTTCAGGGGTATTAGCTATTAGTGGAAACTGTTGTGTTGATGGGGTTATAGAACTGGTTTTCCATCAAGGGCATATTAGTATGTGAGTTAGGCTTCATTACTTTCATTATTGAGTAGATTGAATCTTTCTCAAATATAGTTCCTAATGGTCAGATTAAGCATTAGGTACAACTTCAACTTTGAAGCATCTCATGATGTGGATACTATGTTTGCAGTATAACATATAAAGTTCATAAATTTCTTACTTTCTATAGATACTTAAAACAAATGTTTTGCAGTTTAATAAATATTCTTATATTTTGGTAACCAGGTGCAAGAGGCGTTTCCTCAAGAGATATGTAAGTGTTCCTTTGCTTTATCTAGACTCTGATTAATATCTTGCCATTGTTTTGTGGCTAATCACATTCTCCTTTGTTGTTCATATTTGTTAGGTTTGAAGATGCATACCAACTGTTTGGTCAAATGCTTGAATGAACCGGTAAGATTACTTTAATTTTTGTTGCGGAAATAAGATTCTCTAACTTTGTTATAAAATTAATTTCCGTACTTCATATTCAGATCAATTACAATGCTCGAGATTATCCTTTTTTTTATTTGTTTTAAGATATGAAGAGTTGTGTATTTGTTTAATACTGGCACTAGAAAAATGAGTATTGAAACGAATGTCTTCATTCTTTTGGCAAGAATCTGATGCTAACAAATGATTTAATGGAGTTGAAAGGTAAACAAATTCATAAATATAATTAGTTAAATCAACACTTTTTGTAATAAGAAATTAGATGGATTTATCCTTTATTTCATAATGGAGTTGAAAGATAATCCAATTATATACTGATGTGGTTATTTGTTTAATCTGCTCTATATATTTAATACTATCTTACACTTTTCCATCTCTATTTTGAAATAGTCAGATAAGCAAAGTCTCTAATTATTATTTGATAAATATTGTGATGTTGATTCCTTAATTATGCATTGACATAATATTTATTGTTGTTTGAAGGGCTTTGAACAGATTTTTCTTAGTGGAGAATTAAAAGTATTCAGAGAGAGAAACTTGAGAGAAACCTTTGGGTAATAAGAGGATATTTTCGCTATTTGTGTTAAACTATACTACTGCTATTTATACCTAAGAAGGAGGCCTAACAAGGCGATAACAGACCTTTGACTTTGTTGTTGCAGCTATATGGGATTATTAATGATGCCCAAAATTGGTGAGGAAACTTATGGGGTAAGAAGCAAGGCCTTTGGTGAAATCATTTGGCTCGTGACTGAAGTTCAATGGGATTTAGTTGGTACATGGAACCCTTCTTTTTGCTAATATTTCTTCTATCGGTATTTATTGTTTTGTTTAATGCACTTGCAACAGTTTTTCAACCACAAACATAACGAGCAAACATGTATTAGTGCCTTAATATACATTTGTTTTTTGAACTTACAGGAGGAAAGTAGATTATTTGAGCTTTTCATGATTTTGAAGAGAACCTATAAAGGATGCTCTACTGTGTGCCACTTTCCAGGTAAGTTTGTATGATGTTGCTTTTGTATATATATTTCTTGAAAATAGATACATATAGTCATACACAAAACTAATCTCATTTCTTAATGCAAAACACTGCCTACTAATTATCAAAAACTACAATAGACTCTACTTTGTTATCAAAAATTGAAGTCCAAAGAAAAAGTACTAATAAAATATGAAAGTAACATATATCTGTTCGCCTTGAATGACAAAGTAATGTTTTGCCAAGGAAATGGGTTATATTTACATAGCAATACACATCCAGTTTTAATTCAACACTTGCAGGTGATCTGTTTCATCTTATATTTAGAATAACATCTTACTAAAAAACATTCAATGTGAAAATCGTTTATTTGCTTATTTATAGTGTGATTCTTCTCTCATTATGGATCATTAGTTACAGAATTGGGTGTTCAGTAATTGGTTGATTTCTTCTGTCTACAAAACATGGCTTTGGCTCCTACTGTCAAAGTGGTTCTAGGTTGTTTTGCTTTTGTCCAAATTTTTTAAAAATTCGAAATCTCCAAATAACTAATTGATTTTTCCCAGATCTTTACCACTTTTCATATACCGATATATATATATACCTATACAGTTATTCAATCTGCCTAGACAAACAGACTCAACAACTTCTTCGATTAGCACCATGGAAAACTCAGCTTCTTTGATTATCCCCCTGGAAAACTTAAAGGTATAATGATGTTTTTCACTTTCAGTTAGTTCTTTATATATATATATATATATATATATATATATATATATATATATATATATATATATATATATATATATATATATATATATATATACCTATACAGTTATTCAATCTGCCTAGACAAACAGACTCAACAACTTCTTCGATTAGCACCATGGAAAACTCAGCTTCTTTGATTATCCCCCTGGAAAACTTAAAGGTATAATGCTGTTTTTCACTTTCAGTTAATTCTTTATATGTTTTTTATTGTTATCAATTACACATCATATGAATCATTTTTTCTGTCCCTTTCAGTTAGATGAACAAGTAACTCTGATTAGTAACCTTGATCTTATTAAAGATGATTGAGTTATCAAAGTCTGTGTTATACTTCTTTGGGGACTACCAGACTTTAAAAACCATCACAGACCTATCAACTTGAACTCGTGTTGGTAGATGAAAAGGTATGCTTTTGTAATCCCTTTTAATTGCTAAATTTTCAAGTCAAGGATTTTGTTCTTAATACTATGTTTCATTTTTCCCGTCAAGTAATGACTAACATTAATTAAAATATTTTCCAATTTATGTTTTATATTTAATTGCTTGGATGTTTGTTTGTTCTATGATTTTAATTTCATTTCAAAGAAATCAATAGGAAATGTTTGAGCAGATTAACCGAGTTTCTTTACAGTTATTTGCTTTTCAACAATTCAGTTGTCCCGTATATTTAGTATCGAGACTCTTGTTACTTCAAACGTTTTGGGGTTCAACTTTTTACTAATAGGGAGAAACTGTGAGTTGTTTATTGGCTGATAAAATTTGTTATTGGTTTGTAAATATCCTTATTATACAATGTTCTTATGCTTACCTTACTTTCTAATCATTAATCTTTATATTATTCTCTTAATTTTATGAAAGTCATTCGTCTTGGTTCACATATTATCGAGGTAAAGATCATTTCTGGAAAGAATATTGAAAATATTGAGTATATTCCTAGAATGATAATGATTCCATCAGATTTAAAAATTCCGGTCAAGTTTCAACGAAGACAATTTTCTTGACGAATTGTTTTGTCATGACAATTAACAAAAGTCAAGGTCAATCTCAATTGTTGGCTTATACCTCAGAAGACCTGTTTTTACACATGACCAATTGTATGTCGCAGTATCACGTGTAAAGAATAATAAGGGGTTAAAAGTTTTGATTTGTGACAACGACAATCCAACGGATACAACAACAAACGTTGTATACAAAGAAGTTCTTCAAAAAATTTAGTTATATTCGTGTGTAATTACTTTACATTCTATGAAACACTTCATCTTTTTCCTTTTATCTACAATAATATTGGTTTTTTAATTCACGATTATTGAGTATATAATTTATATTTTTTTAGGTTTACTTATGTAATACCCGTTGTCTAACGGGTCCATACACTAGTAGAGGATTATATAAAAGACTTATAGCACATTGTATCTAATGTTGTGAAACGGTACCCTTTCATAAAAAGTTATGGGTTCAAACTATGTTATAAACAATGTAGTAGATTAGGGATAAATTTAGTAGGTGTGTTTTTTTCATTAAAAAATATATATAAAACATTATGTTATTAATTTTAGATGAATGATAAGTTGATAACTTTAAATGTTAGGATATGAATAAAAAGCATTGTGATTTTAATTTTTTAAATAATGTAATATGTTTTTTATGTTAATATGATTCTTTTAAAAATGACAATATTTTTATTTTAAAAATAAAAACATGAGTATTATGTATTTTTATTTGCCCAAAAAGAAGTATGTTATCCAAAATTAAAATAAATCATGCTATTTTTACCTTACCATTCTCTATAACTTTATTTGCAACTATAATTTTTGTTTGAAAGAAGATTTTTTAATGTATTGGGGGTGTTTATTTAAACAATTCCATTTTATTTAGAGGGTAACATATTTTAGAAAAGTAGTTATATTAATAATTTTATTCACAGCTATAGTTTTATTTGAAAGGTGTTATTTAATAAATTGTAACATATTTAAAAAAAATAGTTATATTAATAATGTTATTCCCAGCTATAGTTTTTATTTGAAAGGTGTTATTTAATAAATTGAGAGTGTCTATTTATAAAATTATTTTTTAATAGAAAATGATAATCACAACAACTAGCTAGTTAACGTATGAAAATTACAAATCTAGTTAATGTATGAAAAGTTTAAATCTAAATAAAAAATGATCTTGTGAATTTTTCTAAAAATATAAAAAGTGATTATAGAATGTAAATTATGATTATCATGTGTAAGAATATATATTATAACTTTTTTATACTTATCCACGATCTAAATATTGTGGTTACCATTATATTTTTTTAATTGAAGTTGTATTTATTAGTGACTACACCACCTAATTGTATTTGTATTGTAAATATTTTATTTAAATAATTGCATAAAATTTACAGTCAATAATATTACACGTATACTGTCAAAGATTTTCTTGTTTAAAAAATATCATGAAATTAAAGTCCATCAACGGTCAGAAGATCGGCCGAGATACAAATCTTGGTCCCGTCGCGTGGGCTGTACGCCTGTAGTCGTTATAAAACTCCGGCCATCAAATTAACCCTTCCTTCCTTCAATAATCACATTCATCTCCATCCCTCATTTCAAAATTCAAACCCCTTCTTCCTTTATTCAGAGATCACCAAGATAGAAGACAACAGCCTCGATCAGTCATCGTCGGTCGTTGTATTACGTACCCGCCCCGTACGGCCGTACCACCACCGGCCACTCCATCTCTCCTCGATCGATCTATCTCCCCCAGCCAGCCAGACGTCGCAATCGCTAAATGTAGCCACCACTTCATCTCTCCGGCCTCTACTGTTTCTCCCGGCTGCCGCCTTTCACGCAAGACGGAGATTGCAGTTTACAAATTAAAACTCAAGCCCTTCCTTCAATCGCATTTCCGTACGTCGTTTCAAAAGTCAAACCCTTCAATTCCTTAATTAGTCAGTTGGTAAAAATACCAGGCCGGCTAGAAGACAACCGCTGCCGAACGTCCGTATGGAGTTCTGACGCAGTTTACAAATTAACACGTACGCTCTCCCACATGTACGGCCAACTTAACGTACGTACTGTCTAATTAATCTTGGGTCTTTCGTCTCGCTAGCTTCTTGTTTGATTTCTTAGAGTACGTATTTAATTTCTTTGATCTTTATAAATCGACAGCATGCAAGCAAGCATGCTTTATTAATCACTAACTTTGAAATGCAAGTTATTTAGATGGGTAGTCAATCTGACGTGTCATGTAATTAGGCTTTTGGGCTGATTTCCTAAATGGGTTTATATATGAAACGCCTCTTGAGGTGGAAGATAATCGTGTGTTCAGAGGATCAGAGCATACCTTCCGTCGTTGCTTCGTACAGAGAATCGCTGATTTTGGTCTAGGGCACAGGCTGGTAATGTGATTATTCTTTTTGATGAATGAATAATTTTTTTTTTCTTTTTGGCAGAGTGATCCTTTTTATACATTTATTTTTTTGGGTTATGGAACGCTAAATTCATGTAAGAAATTGTTGGTTTAGGACATGGACCTGGTATGGGAACAATGCTAGCAGGCGGTGCAGCCGCTGCATATGGAGTTCACCAAACTGAAACAAAAAATTAGTAAATTCAATAAAACCATTGTCAAGGGCATTCAAGTATATAGATTGCAAAGTATTAGCTTTTTTATAATCATTAATACAAAATTCTAGAAATAAAGAACAATTGTTATCTTTTCATACATTTTGCTTTAAAGAAGCAATGAAGGTAAACTGAACGAGGCCTTTGACTCTGTGATAACATGTTTACTTTTCTAGATGTTTTCTTAGTAACTTGATTTATTCTGTTTACTTATGTTTGTTGGATGTGTTTGAGACGGGTAACAATTTGTAGCACATCATGAAAACAGTGTTAGATGCTTTATCTCAATGAGTGGCACATTATTGTTCTTTAGCACTATTCTATCAGACTAATCACGTGCATTTGCTTATAGGGATCGCCAAGCTTGTTAATTGTTGTTACTGTTTCTTTTTTGAAATAGGGATTCAAACGCAGGTAGCTAAAGAACAACCTGCTGCCTTTTTTCTGAAATGTGTACGGGTAATTATGTGATTCCAATCATGATATGTTGTGAATCATACTTGATATGCAATTGTAATTGCTATTGTGTGCTACTAAGGATCAAGGTTTGCTTCTCCGAATCTTATTCCAGGTTTAATTCTTTCTTATTTTAAGTTTTTTGAGTTTATGTGTTTTTGTTCTTTGCAATCTGAAGAGGTTGATTTGTGAAGATTGATTAGTACCCGGTTTGCTCCACGCATACCTAATATACTTGGGTAAAATAAGTATACTATATCGAATGTTCCCCCATTTCTTCTTCCCATAATTTCTTCAGAGTCAATTATCTTTTGATTGACTGCTTAATATCGTAAGGTAAGTCAAATGTTCTATCAGCTGGCAATCAATACATGCTAAATTGACTCTGAAGTTTTAAGATGTTAAATTGACTCTAAAGATAGCCCTCAAAGCCTATGTTAAATCGACTCTAAAGTCTAACTTTTTAGGTTTGTCAGAAAAAGAGTACATGCATTTAGTGTAGATCAAGGGGTGGAACCTATAACTTTATTTGAGCAATGATCTTTTGAATTTCAGTTGACTCAACAACAAACTGATTATCATCATCTGTAATAGTTTTTTCATTAAGGTTTATAAATAAATAAAAGGTGCAATCAAATGATTTGAAGTGCACAAGAAGTGGATGGAATATTCACAGCAGCACAACTTTCATGCAAACATAGCCATCTTAGGTCGCATCTTAGCAAAGAAAACCAGGAGATAAAATGCACTTGAAGGATGGAGATGTTAATAATTTTAATCATAGAAGATGCAACTCTAGCAGACGATTGAACATTCACTAAAGAAAATGTATATTGTCATTTATAACTTGCCAGTACTTGATTAATCTTGGACGAATTATTCATCTTCCATGTTTGTATTGTAGTTTGGATTCCATTTATCTATATCTATTATTAAAAAGCAATTTAACTTCGTAAGAATGACTTTAAATTGGCCTTCAAGTCACCAATACAAGCAAGGAAAATGACAAAGACACTCCTCAAAGCCTATACATGTTAAAAGGACTCTACAAGTTGCCTCTTTTGTGGATCAACTTAGAAACGACTTGTGGCTTTTACTTATGATTTGATTTTTTATAGTAGATATGAAGGTGTTATTTATCAAGTTTGAATATAGTTCTTATAGTACATTAATATTGTTTATACAAGGTTAAATGTTAAAATTGATTGAATATTGGAGATCGTTTGTGTGATTACCGATGGGAAACTGAGCAAGTGGGTAAAGGTAAAGCTGTACTTTGTGTTTCTTTTTGGACATTATGAATAGGTGGAAGTTTTGATCAGCTTACCTATAAATGGGTCACTTCAGGTTATGTTTTACCTCTAACGGGTCAGAGGGATTTTGATATTTTATAAACCACTTCTGATTATTTAAGAACTTACTAGTAAAATGGCTCCTACATAAAAGATAATCAAAGGCCGTTTTGTTGCTGCTGCTGTTGGTTATTAGAACTGCTTATTTGATCTCTAAAGTTTATGTAAACTTGAATACTAGAAAATGGGGATATGCAATTTGCAAACACAAACGTAAGATAATCACTTTCAAATAGTAATACTAAACACCCCCTAATTTTGCATCTGGTGTATTGGTGTTTGGCGGAAGCTATAATTTTCATGTTTATCTTAGTTATACGTTGTCTCACTTTTATTTGTGCCTTCATATCTGATTTGGTTTTCGTCTTTAAACTTACATTCTAACTTTTAAAAAACAATCCTCCTTATCTATTGTGTATATCAAACTTTTAATCAATTGCTATTGTGTGACTTTGGTTACATAAAAAAGGAAAAAGAAATGTATAGGTTTAATACATAAAATAGGAAGTTCAATACATAGAAGAGCAAGAAATTAAATGTTCGATACACATAATAGAAAATTATGAAATTCGATACACACAACAGTAAAAGGTGTAAACTAGACACGTATCGAAGAATTTTACCCATTAATAACTAAACAATGATTACCGAAAACCTATCACTTAGCTGATCATACCGAAAACAGATCACTTAGCTGATCAGTATAAAACTTAAGTTGCCAACTCAACTAAGCAAAATCCATTAAGCAGATAACCTGAATTGAATTGAAATATAACTACTCTTTCGGTGTTTAAATGTTGCCTTATGCCTCCCTCGTGTTTTTATTTATTAATTTTGATATCGTTTCCTACAAACGAAACACTAGAGCTCAGTCTGCACCGATTTTGTTCGTCCTAAGTTTTAGAAACCCGCTTAAAAGTTGAAACTTCTAAATTTTGTTCTAATATAGACATGTCTACTGTGAAGAAGGTTGAATTGCTTATATTTTTAGTATATTTAGCAATTAATATATGTTTTTCTTTTTTGCTAAACCTGAGGATTGTGAACTATATATGTGAAGGATTTCTTCACCATTGTAATGTTAAACCTGATTAGTTTTCATTAATGCAATCTTGCGGCTGACAGAATTCTAATTATTCATCTTACTTATTCAACTTAAGATGTCAGTCTTTATGTAATGTATTCACGTCAAATATAAATATAATGGAAAAGTGGTTTTCTTTCATAAAATTTTTTCTTTTATAGTTTGTATTTTAGTATAATTTTGGTTTATAGTTTGTATGGTAGTATTATTTACATAAATTGACGTACTTGAAAGTTTTTTTTATCTAATTCGTTGTATTCAAGATTAATTCTGTAATACCCGCATCTAAGGTTTGCAGGCAGTGGCGCATAGCTAGCGCACATGAAGATTTGTGGAGGTTCTTAAATTTTGAGAACAGGAACATTAACCCCACACAAGGTAAGATGGCTTTTCTCAATTTTGGTTTTCTATGTATGTATGTATGTACCCAGGGAATTATCAGGGTTTTCCCCTTTTGGCTTTGTTTTTCTAATAAGCTAGAAACAACATTAAATGAGACATAGTAGTAAAATTTAGATTTGAGATTATTTGAAACTTAAAATATTTGCAAAATCAAATTAAGGGTGTGAACTTCATCAACAAATTTTATGGCTTACATTTTTACAAAAGCTATGATGACAACAGAGGAATCATTACTGCGTCCTTGAGGTGTGTTACAAATAGGATATCTAAGTTCGGATGACAAAACAGCCTTTTGCAAATCAATACCTGCATTTGCTACTGAAGTGTGCTATAGTTAGTTAGAACTACCTATCAAAAAGATTATAATCGAGAAGTTTAAAATGGTATACACCTTTGGGAATATGAATATCCTCACTCGCTTCAAGCTTATGATATCTCAAACTGGACAAAACAGAGTACCTGATGTCGATATCATTTTATATAAAATGGTATACACCTTTGGGAATATCCTCACTAAGTTATCATTGCTATAATATGTTGATTGGTATGCTCTACGGGTCATCTAAAGATAAAGATGTATAAAAGTGGTTATGGTGCGGTATGATGATTGCATTTTTATAAAGATACGTACTATTGGTAGCCTCAATTGGAAATCCCTTAAGAACCTCTTTCACACGAGTAGTTGGCAGGAAGTTCACACGAAACGGGTGCGTCGTCATCTTCACTTTTCCATTATTATCGGAAAGGCTGAAATTAGAGATAGCATACACTTTCCCTTCAGAAGTCAAGTCAAATTTTGATCCTGCTCTATTAACTTTATATGCTATAAATGTATGAGATTATATAAAAAAATGTTGAATCTTTTTTGCAGGAAATGATTTCAAGGACAATGTATTTATCTGCAATAACACAAAACTGTCGAGTAAAGTTGAATGTATAAGGCGTTCGGCTCTCCTGCTGCTTGTCGAGCTTTCAAAAAGTCATTATTTTTGTGATAAAATTGGTTCTGTTTCAGCAGGGGTTTTGATGCTGATTACTTTAAAGTATGTATTCATAAAGTTGCTAAAATCTTGAAAAACGTGGAGAGATCACCAAGTAACATCAAGATCATGGTAGAAAATGGAGATTGGCATCCCCTTTTGCATCATATACTGGAAGGTACTAGTAACTTTTACTATAGATATTGTTCTTATCTTAAAATCTGTAAATGAATCCAAGATATGAAATCAAACAGGTAATGAAGAGATAAAGTTGGAGATGGTTGGTTAGCGTTCTTCATATGTTAGCGTTCTTATGTGATCGTGACAATAACAAATCCATTAGAATCCTATCCAGTTGCGAAAAGTGGAGGTTCGTCATTCTGAATCCGCATGTAATTAATTATTGTTATCCGTTAGAGTTTCTTTCCCTAATTATCATCTATATATTACATTTTTGATCGTATAATTAAGGCTGTCCATGGTTCCACTAATTTATGCACAATATGGTAATTTGCCTAAAGACAGCATTCTTAAATTATCATCTGATACTTTTGACTTCACACTTCTGCTTGATTTCAATGATTCCAGATTGTTAACCTTCTTAAATTGAATCAAACCTGAACCATATCCAGTCGATGAGTTTTTTTTATGACCTCTAAACCATAGTAGATTAAATACTAGATATTGGATAAGTAAGTGCACTGATGGTTCCTGAATAAACCTTGTGTTGCTGTTATTTAGCTATTGTTAGGTTTGAATAAGTCGTTCATAAACTTCCAAAATGTTCATAATTCTAATTTGGCTTCAAATGTTAGTTGATAGATGATTTTCTTGTGTGCTATTTATTTGTCAATCTCATATTTTACTGTTTCGAAATAACTACTAATCTCTGTATATGATGTTGTGATGTATAGGAAAGGAGAGATTATGGTTTTGTTTGATATGATTGTTGCAGAATCATGCATGAAAGGTGTTTGATGGAATGTCTGAAAGAAACTTCAATAGTTTGCAAAAAAAGTTAGTCTTTCTTAATAACCTAAAATTTTCATTTGTTAATAGCAATTGCTTCTCATATGGAAGTTTAAAAAACTACAAAACAATTCAACGTATCTGATTAAAAGTATTATATACACACTTATATGTAGTGATCATATTGATTCCATCATTTGTTTGGCTTAGAAATTGTTATAAACCTAATAAATAGTTTTTTTAATAATTGTTGTGGGTGTTTGACTCAGGTTTTTTTAAATAATCATAGTGATCATATTCATTTCATGGTCTGTGTCACTCTGTGTGTGTGTGTGTAATTACTAATTAGGCTTTCTGGGCATTGTTTTAATTGAAATCTTGGATTCAGCAATATAAATATTAGGTTTGATGATAGATGAAACACAAGTGAAGTTTATGATAGGGTTTATCTTTGTCATCTATAACTAACTCTTTGGTGAATCATATATGTGCAGACACTTCATCAAATGTATATAGTTAATGCTGGTCCTGGTTTTAGACTGCTCTGGAGCACTGTAAAGTCATTTCTAGATCCCAAAGCGGCTGCAAAAATTCATGTGCGCTTTTACTTTTCTGAAGTTGTGTTTATAAGAATCCCTTTACTTTATAAGGTTGTGTGATATCATTTTTTTTCGATTCCTATGCAGGTTCTGAGTAACAAGAATAAATTGCTTGAGATCATTGATGCGAGGTATTCGTCTTCACATTATTATAAGCAATCATTTATGGCGTGTGTGTGTGTGTTTGTTTCTTATGCTTCTAATCAGTAAGTAAGGTACTGTCTAAATACTTGAAATGAGAATTGCCCTTTTGTGCAGTGAATTACCGGAATTTCTAGGTGGCACCTGTACGTGTGCAGATCAAGGATGTTGTTTTCTATCTGATAAAGGACCATGGAATAATCCTGAAATCTTGAAGGTTATTATTGACTTGAAAGCACTTATAATATTGTTCTAATATCGTTTTATCTTTTTTTTTTTAATTTAACTGAAGTAACAGTTGTGGGACACTGTATTGTATTTGGCTCTGAATAGCGAAGCTCGACGTGCCAGACAGGTGGTTAAAGTTTTAAATAGCGAGGGAAAGATTGTTGCATATGCTAAGCCCCAGCTTCATGCGGTAGGAAGACAGAATAACTGTAATTTGCTATAACTTATTCCCACCAACTGCTGGAAAATTTACCTTTTTTTTGTTAATTATTTAGAGCAGCTAAGAAGTAGTGATTCATCTGCTGAGTCGGGTTCAGAAGCTGATGATATAGCGTCCCCGAAAACAATGAGGAGTCATTCACTTCTTAGGTTGACCCCTGTTCGTGAAAGAAGAATAGCTTTACCAACAAATCTGCTGCTGCCAAGTCCAGTAGTGAGTTTTTTCTTTGCTGAATTCTGTGTTTGAGCTCAGCTAAATTTATCAGTTGCACAGACAAGACATGGTACAATGGGTTGTTTTAATTTGTTTGGTCTAGGCATAGAAAGTAGAGATATTTAAGTTTTTAATGTTAGCTTCAGAATTCATGAAAATCTTTACTACGTGTGTTAAAAACTTTGATTGTAGTTTAAAGATGTGTAAGATGATTAATTATGGCTTAATGTGATACCAAATAACTTAGTTTTCAATTTCAATATTGATGTTGAATTATCAAATTTCAGGAAAATGTTCATTGAAATTTATAATATTAGTTAATAACTCACAATTCAGTGCCACCGATCAGAGCTTTCTCTGTTCGAAACGGCTCAAAAGGCCATTCATGGTCGTTGCCTCTCTTCGGAACCTCAATAATGGGCCTAATTCTCATGATTGTAAATGCTCACAACCTAATTAACGGTTGTCCTTTGGATGATTTTGATCCCTGTCTGCTGCAGCAAGATACATGGCCATCCGTTCTCTTCACGACCTTCATGACTCCTTCCAGGGATTGTTTTTGATGGTGTGTTAATTAATAGGTTTGAATATTCCGAGTCTCAGCTTTTACTTCAACTGTTGCTAGGCATGGGCTATATATATGTTTTTTTTTTAAGAAAGTTGTATGTTTCATCTAATCCTGATTTATCTTCAGCCTCCTTTCATTTGTGAAACTGATTTAGGATAAAGATATTTAATTAAGGAAAGAGTTCTGAAGGTGATAAAAGGTGACACTGCAAGTTCAGAGGATCTTGAGCCATCAACGTTTGTGGTTCGTAGTCTCAGGTTTCCTCGACAGATGCCAGATATCGACAATGGTGGCAGTTCCAGTCCAGTAACTTGTAAATTTGGTCAGTTTGGTTATGCTTTATCTCTAACAGTTCGAACTCGTATAGTAAACATTTGAGCTTAAAGAGAAATGGGTCAAGGACTCAAACTCAAGCAGGTCAAAACTCGCTCAAAAGTGTATTTTTAATGATTAAAACCTCATAAATTATTTTACGCAGAAAATTAGATTTTCGTTTTAACTTCTATGTATTCGTATATATGAATAACAAAAAAAGAATTGGACATGAGTGTTTTGAGTCAACCAGATGACCATAGCCAACCTTCGTAAAAAAATGCTTTCTTTGTTGTTAATCCTTTATCGAAAGGCTTGTAGATATATCTCTTAATTATCTGCCTATGTTTTTGTTGTTAATTAGTTTGATTAAGATTTAATTGTAGAAAATCCTGACTTGAGCCGCAACTCAAGATAGTGCTGAAGTACCTATTTGATGAAATGTCGAAGAAAAATTTGGCATCCTGGTAAGTATGTGTACTTATTGTCTACTTATTAAAACTTACTTTTCTGTATTGAAGTCAGGTGGGTTGTTTAATTGTCGATGATGGGTTTTCTCATCTGATCTGAAGTATCAATTTGATGTTGTTATACTTATGTTGTAATGGGTTATACATTTCCTTATAGTTTGTTCGATAATATTTGTGGGTGGGGGGGGGGGGGGTGCAAAAAGGGATCGTATGCATCTGACTTAGGCATATTTGGTAATCGATAGTAAAATACACAGCAAATAGATACACAAACTGATATATATTGAAACTTGAAATGTGAGATTGTGTTTGTACATACATCGACACACACATATATATATATAGACATGGGAGGGTTGTGGCTGGCCGGTAACCGCCTGCCCTGCTGGCGGCAGTTATCCCACAGGGCTGCCAATGTGGCATTCTCTTTTCCCTCCTTTATTCATGTTACACACTAATAATAATGTACTTAGGATAAAATACATACATAATATTGTCTTATAAAACTTAAACTAAACATATTAATGAAATATATTAATTAAAAGGTCCAACATAGTTGTTAGGGTGACAAAATCTCTTGTAAAGTGAATTGTGTTGGTTAAGTTGCACTGAACTTGATGGGAGGGTCAATCACAGTATTTTTAGTGTTTCTTAAATTCCAACTTTTAAAACTTATGATGTCCATCTCACCACTCGAGAAGGTTCAATTGTCCGAAATGAATCTCTAAACTCCCAGATTTATCAACATCAAGTTTGTAAAAAGAACCAAATTCTTTTTAGTAATTATGATTATCTATGATAAAAAATGAAATTCTAAAAAGCCTTTTGTTTGTTTATACTCTTTTTCTACGAGATGCCGAGAATTCTTTATGATTCCATATGTTTCAATAGATTAAAGATTTTCAATTCATGTTGCAGAAATCTGGTGTCCATACCTTTTCTTTTTGTTTTTTGTTTTTGCATAACCCATTAAAAGAAGCCGACATTAAGGGGTTCTGGAAGTTTTTATTATCAAATAAACTGGTGTATGTACAGTTGCCGGAAAGTCCAGGTATATACATATGCACATTGATACATCTGCTCATGCACGACGGTTGTATCGGGTTATTAGCATTTCTTATTCTGAAACTATATGTATTGAAACTATATTTATTAATTTTGATATCGTTTCCTTCAAACGAAACACTAGAGCTCAGTTTGTACTGATTTTGTTCGTCCCAAATTTAGAAACCCGCTTAAAAGTTGAAACTTCTAACATTGAGTTCTTTATTTGATGTAGGATATTGCGAACCATATGTTCTAATATAGACATGTCTACTGTGAAGAAGGTTGAATTGGTTATATTTTTAGTATATTTAGCAATAAATATCTGTTTTTCTTTTTGCTAAACCTGGGGATTGTGAACTATATATGTGAAGGATTTCTTCACCATTGTAATGTTTAAACCTGATTAGTTTTCATTAATGCAATCTTGCGGCTGACGGAATTCTAATATTCATCTTACTTATTCAACTTAAGATGTCAGTCTTTATGTAATGTATTCACGTCACATATAAATATAATGGAAAAGTGGTTTTCTTTCATAAATTTTTCTTTTATAGTTTGTATTTTAGTATAGTTTTGGTTTATAGTTTGTATGGTAGTATTATTTACATAAATTGACGTACTTGAAAGTTTTTTTTATCTAATTCGTTGTATTCAAGATTATTTCTGTAATACCCGCATCTAAGGTTTGCAGGCAGTGGCACATAGCTAGCACACATGAAGATTTGTGGAGGTTCTTAATTTTGAGAACAGGAACGTTCACTCCACAACAATGTAAGATGGCTTTTCTCAGTTTTGGTTTTCTATGTATGTATGTATGTATGTACCCAGGGAATTATCTGGGTTTTTCCCTTCTGGCTTTGTTTTTCTAATAAGCTAGAAACAACATTAAATGAGAAATAGTAGTAAAATTTAGAAATGAGATGATGTCAAATTTAAAATATTTGCAAAATCAAATTAAGGGTGTGAACTTCATTAACAAATTTTACGGCTTACATTTTGTACAAAAGCTATGATGACAACAGAGGAATCATTACTGCCTCCTTGAGGTGTGTTACAAATAGGATATCCAAGTTCGGATGACAAAACAGCCTTTTGCAAATCGATACCTGCATTTGTTACTGAAGTGTGCTATAGTTACTTAGTTAGAACTACCTATCAAAAAGATTATAATCGAGAAGTTTAAAATGGTATACACCTTTGGGAATATGAATATCCTCACTTGCTTCAAGCTTATGATATCTCAAACTGGACAAAACAGAGTATCTGATGTCGAGATCATTTTATATAAAATGGTATACACCTTTGGGAATATCCTCACTAAGTTTTTATTTCTATAATATGTTGATTGTTATGCTCTACGGGTTATCTAAAGATAAAGATGTATAAAAGTGGTAATGGTGCAGTATGATGCTTGCATTTTTATTTTGTTGCACTTATTCTTAAATCTAAAGACATATACCATGATGGTTCTGGTGGTGTTCTCTTATATTTCTATTCCTATTATCCTTAAGGTGATCTATTGTTATTACTAAAACTGGCATAAAGCTTAGTAGTCGAATTTTGAAAAACAGTATCGCGTTAATGGAAACAATCAAGCAATGGGAAGAAAGAAATTAACAAGCAAGCATAAAAGCTGCAATATCAGCTCTATCTTCAGCCAGTACTAAGCCCATCATTCTTGAAGCTTTGCATAATTTGCAGGCTTTATGTAGAAAAAAACAGTATCATGTGGTAGAGATACGTACTATTGGTAGCCTCAATTGGAAATCCCTTCAGAACCTCTTTCACACGAGTAGTTGGCAGGAAGTTCACACGAAACGGGTGCGTCGTCATCTTCACTTTTCCATTATTATCGGAAAGGCTGAAATTAGAGATGGCATACACTTTCCCTTCAGAAATCAAGTCAAATTTTCATCCTGCTCTATTAACTTTATATGCTATAAATGTATGAGATTATATAAAAAATGTTGAATCTTTTTTGCAGGAAATGATTTTTAAGGACAATGGATTTATCTGCAATAACACAAAACTTTCGAGTAAAGTTGAATGTATAAGGCATTCGGCTCTCCTGCTGCTTGTCATGCTTTCAAAAAGTCATTATTTTTGTGATAAAATTGGTTCTGTTTCAGCAGGGGTTTTGATGCTGGTTACTCTAAAGTATGGATTCAGAAAGTTGCTAAAGTCTTGAAAAACTTGGAGAGATCACCAAGTAACATCAAGATCATGGTAGAAAATGGACATTGGCATTCCCGTTTGCATCATCTATTGGAAGTTACTAATAACTTTTACTATAAATATTGATCTTTTCTTAAAATTTGTAAATGAATCCAAGATATGAAATCAACACAGGTAATGAAGAGATAAAGTTGGAG
The DNA here is from genome assembly GCA_947179395.2 of Pulicaria dysenterica. Taxonomy (NCBI): domain Eukaryota; kingdom Viridiplantae; phylum Streptophyta; class Magnoliopsida; order Asterales; family Asteraceae; genus Pulicaria; species Pulicaria dysenterica. The sequence goes on along the minus strand of OX359290.1, from coordinate 91,791,683 downwards.
ATGGTTGGTTAGCGTTCTTCATATGTTAGCGTTCTTATGTGATCGTGACAATAACAAATTCATTAGAATCCTATCCAGTTGTGAAAAGTGGAGGTTCGTCATTCTGAATCCGCATGTAATTAATTATCGTTATCCGTTAGAGTTTTTTTCCCCAAATTATCATCTATATATTATATTTTTGAAAGTATAATTAAGGCTGTCCATGGTTACACTAATTTATGCACAATATGGTAATTTGCCTAAAGACAGCTGTCTGCACAATAATTATGTCAGTAATTTATATGAGGAGTATTTAGCTAATAGAGGCATTTATCATCTTTGTATATTACTGATGCAGGAGATGAAACTTCAATGTGATGAAAAAAGGTATAGTGTTTTAATCATTCAAAATTTCATCATTGTAAGTGAAGTTTTGTTAACCGCGTATAATAATTTTTAGAGAGGCCTATGAATACATGATGTCACAAGACAAAGAGAAGTTAAAGTTGAAGAAGAATGATTATACACCTTCTAACAACCTTCGTAAAAGACGATAATCCACTAACATATTTACTTGCATGAGTTCAATCAAGATATTGTGTGACAGTATCTTAAATTTTGAACAATCCTTCTTTTCATAAACAACGAAGCTGTAAACATATTTACACATCATTATGATTACAGGCCCGTGTTTACACGGGCTTGAGACCTAGTCTAATTTAATTTATCATTTCAGGCATGCAGTTTTCCTGGATACGATGATGTTGCTCAAATAAGTTTTGATAAATGTTAGATTTATCGATCGAGCTAGCTACGTACGTAAACCACACGTACTCTTTGATCGGTATCGACTTCCAAATCAATTAATTAGCAGGTATGTACGTAGCTTTTAATATCTCTTTCAGTAGCTAGCTAGTGCATATAAATCTATATAACCTTTTATTTTCAACTACATATATGTGCATGGTTCAACTATATATATATATATAGGGGAGGGTTCATGCGAGAACCGTTGTTAGTGCGAGAACCGCGAGAACCAATCTCAAACCCTAAACCCTAAACCATATATATATATATATAGACAAAAGTTCATGCGAGAACCGTTGTTAGCGCGAGAACCGCGAGAACCAATCTAAGCCGTCCAATTTCCCCTCCTTCAATGTCATTGCCCACCCATGAATTCCTCACATGCACCCTGCCACACCCTATCCCTCCACGCTCTCCATCCATGATACTTCCCATATCCAAGGAACGGTTGGGATTGGTTATCGCACTAACAACGGTTCTCGCATGAACCCTCCCCTATATATATATATATATATATATATATATATATATATATATATATATATATATATATATATACTAGTTTATTATCCCGTGTTTTTACACGGGGATGTTTAAAAAAAGTATTAAATTTGATGGGATGAAATTATAAAAGGTATAGTAAAATAAGTGTAAAAGTGTTTCAAAAGTTTTTTAAGATATTAAAATTTTCAGATAAAAATAATAAAATATCACCAAAAAATTTACATATGTCAAAAATTTTAACAATGAACAATAACTAAATTTTTTGAAGTACTACTATTAATGGATAACAAAAAATTAAGAATATACTAATTTTTAAAAAGTGTCATATTACAATAAAATTTATACCAAAACATAGATAAAAATGAGACGATCGTAAATATATAATTATTTGTTCGTTAAACAAAATGTATCACAAGTTACTAAACATAATTTATAAACACCATATAATTAATTATATTAATATACAATTTTTATAAAACCCCCTCACATTTTCTTAAAAACCCCTCACATATTTTATAAAACCCCCTCATAATTTTCATTTAGCCCCTCACAATTGATTTAGATTTGAAATTCGATGGCCATTAATCTTTCTAAAATTGTTTTTGAAATTGAATAATTTTGAAATTGAAGGTTGTGATTGGTTGATTGAAGTTTCAATTTATGGTTATTTTAGGAAAATTTGCATGTCTTTTATATATATATATATATATATATATATATATATATATATATATTTATATATATATATATATATATAGAAAAAGTTCTTGCGAGAACCGCGAGAACCAATCTAAGCCGTCCAATTCCCTCTCCTTCAATGTCATTGCCCACCCATGAATTCCTTACATGCATCCTGCCACACTCTATCCCTCCACGCTCACCATCCATGAAACTTCCCATATCCAAGGAACGGTCGAGATTGGTTCTCGCAGTTCTCGCACTAACAACGGTTCTCGCATGAACCCTCCCATATATATATATATATATATATACATATATATATATATATATATATATATATATATATATATATATATATATGAAGAAGTTCCATTGAGAACCGTTTTTAGTGCGAGAACCGCGAGAACCAATCTGAGCCATCCAATTCCCCCTCTTTCAATGTCATTGTCCACCCATGAATTCCTCACATACACCCTGCCACACTTGATCCCCTCACGCTCTCCATCCATGAATTGCAATTATCAAATCAACGGCTAAGATTGGTTCTCGCGGTTCTCGCACTAAAATCGGTTCTCAATGGAACCCTCCCCTATATATATATATATATATATATATATATATATATATATATATATGTTTTCCATTAATAGTATGTTCGATGAATATGATGTTGACAAGTTTTTGTCGAAAATCGCTACGCCTCGACCTTAATTCCATTCCATTCTGGTACGTACGTTATATATTTTCATTTTTGTCCGCTCAATTTAATTTCAGTACATACACATATAGCTTTTAGTGATTCACTGCACATATGGCTAGTTTTTTAGGATATATAATTATATATTAGGTTGTATATACAGTTCTTGAGAATGTTAAAGGATTTTACACACTTACACTTATTAATGCCTCCAAAACAACTTCTGAGGTAATATCCTTGTTCTCATATTAATTTTCAAAACATTTCAAAACATTTTTTAGGATATATAATTATATATTAGGTTGTATATACAGTTCTTGAGAATGTTGAAGGATTTTACACACTTACACTTATTAATGCCTCCAAAACAACTTCTGAGGTAATATCCTTGTTCTCATATTAATTTTCAAAACATTTCTACTCTATAAAAACAACTCAAGCGGGCCATTGCACTCAATTGAAGTGCAATTGATAATGTAATTACATCAAGTGATTATGTTCACATGCTTGCTTTAAAATATACTTATTTCCTCCAAAACAATACTTCACCACATTGAAATACCTTTAAAACGATGGAATATCCTTATTCCCGTACCAATCTTTAAAATATAACTACCCTACAAAATCAACTCAGGTGTACATTAATACACTCCATTATTAATCTAATTATGTCTTCAAGCAATTAAGTTTACATGCTTAGTGTACCATTGTCCTTCCACATACTTAATACAAAAACTTCGTGCTTAATTTTAGTCCAAAGCATATACAGTTTGCAGCCATTAATAAATCTAATTAGGCACTTCAAGCAAGTGAAACAAAACAATTAAACACTCTATAAAAATCTTCATAAACTTATATGGTATCAGTGCCAACATCTCATCAATCTACTTAAATATAAACACAACAACCTAGCTCTTGTCAATTCTACTTATATATAAATATAACACCATTAACCATCAACGATCCATCAACTATAATGTCTTAGATTCAACATGCTATTTAGAACCTCTTATTATCTCATTCGAGCTTCAAAACCTTAACTAAATTCCTTCATTCTCTTTTTTATAATTAATTCTTTTTCATCAAAGTCGTTCACGTGCTATTTTTTTTTTTGAAAGGCTGAGATTTTTATTTACTGATGCTGTAATTTACAGAATTTTACAACCCAAGTAACTTCAAAAACTACTCCAACCAGGAGCAGATCTTACACCAAAAGAAGGAAATTTTCACCTTTCCTATTTAAATTGATAAGCTTAATCCAAGTGCTAGGGGATTTGAAGTCCAGTTTTCCCAGCAATTAGATAGGTTTTTGCTTCTACTTCTAATCCAAAACAAAGATTGTTGTTGAACTAATGAAAAAACATCTTCTGTAATAATCTTTTCCTTCGCCGACTCCTCTGCGTGAACTATCTTGTTTCTCCATTTCCATATACCCCAAATAAGTACACAAGCAATACCCTGAAAAACTCTTCTTGCTATTGCGTGTTTTTGACCAAGTGAGTTCGTAACCGCGGAAATGTCGGGGACGGAATTCCCATCATGTCTAAGTCTTGTGAAGCTTTGATTATATTCGACCAAGTAGTGGTGGATCTTTTTTGACGATGCTCCCCGAAACCTCCAGAGGCTTCATATAATTTTGAGATCACGATTCTCCAAAGAGACTTAGGTTCCGTTAGGAATCTAAATCTCCATTTACCGAGTAAAGCTAAGTTCGATGAGCCAATGCCAAGACCCCCTTTGTTTTTATCGTTCATCACTTTGCTCCATTTCACCCAATTAATTTTCTTTTCATTTAACTGAGAACCCCAAAAGAAATCTCTTCGAGTTGCTTCCATCTTTTTTACAACAGCCATAGGAACACGAAATAATGAGAACTGGTAAAGAGGAAGAGAGCCTAACACAGACTTTGATAAGATCATCCTTTCTCCTATGGAAAGAGTTTTCATTTTCCAAGTGAAAGACTCTACTACGGGATTCATAGACTGCCCAAGAGGGAGACCTAAGTATGTAGATGGAAGTACCCCAGCTTGACACCCTATCTGGGAAGCCATTCTTGAAACCTCCTCCACCTTAATCCCAATACCAAAGATGGAGCATTTCTTCAAGTTTAAACGGAGACCAGAAGAATCCCCAAAACAATTTAAAATATCAATCAGCATAATGATGTTACGTTTTGACCACCTACCAAAAAATATTGCATCGTCTGCAAATTTTGTAGCAATGATAGGTTTATCTCTTCATTTTTTAGGGACAGACCATGAAAGATCTTTTTTTCACATGCCTCTACAATAAGCACTTGTAGAGCTTCCATTACGATTAAAAATAAAAAAGGTGATAGTGGGTCTCCTTGTCTTAACCCTCTTTCCATTTTGAATTCCCTTGTGGCCGAGCCATTGACCAAAATAGAAACAGATGCAGAAGTAATGCAACCTTCTATCCAAGAAATCCATTTTGAACCAAAACTAATCTGTCGTAAAGTATGTAATAGAAAAGACCAATTGACTGAATCAAAAGCCTTTTCGAAATCTGCTTTGAATGCCAACAACTTTTCTCCTGATTTGTGTGTGAAATTACTTCATTTGCAACTAAATTTCCGTCTAGGATATGCCTTCCAGCAATAAAGGCCGATTGATTATGAGAGATTAATTTATTTATTACCCCTGCCAGTCTAGACGTCTAGTTGATAGGATTTTTGACAGAAACTTATACATTGAGCCAATGAGACTGATAGGGCGATAATCGGTGATGTCTAGTGGATCTTTCACCTTTGGAACCAATGAAATAAAAGATGCATTTTTAAATTTCAATTTAGAAATCACTTTCAGAGAGGATAAATACCGTGACGAAAGTTTTATTAATTCATATTTCATCAAATCTCCTTTATCCTAATTTCAATTTAGAAATCATTTTATCATATTTTAAATTTTAAACTAAATTAGTTAATTCGTTGTCATTTACATTTGATCTATTTTTACATATTTTGATTTCTTACAGAAATCATCTCGTACTTATTTTAATAACAGTTGATTTTTACCTTATGCATTTAATATAAAATTTAAAACTAAATTCCATAATTCAGTTTTTATCAAATATATATATCGGAATATCCGTCGTTTTTATCACATCCCCCCATTCCCCACAACTTATTTTCTAACTAAATTTTATTTATTCTATTTTAATTAAATCTATCCCCATTTCAAATAAGTAAACCTTTACTTATTTTTTTATTAAATTTTAAAACAGTTAATCTTTAGATTATTCTATTTTATAAAAAAATTAAAAGTAAATTCAGTAACTCACAAATCTTCCTTTTGAACTTTTTTAATGGGTTTACTTTATCAAATTATATTTAACTTGTCATATTTTGTTATCATATGATCGATCTTCTAATTTGTCGCTATTGTGTGTATTAAATTTTTTATTATAAGCATTAAATTTATACATTTTTCCTTTTTTATATAACCAAAATGCATACAACAACAACAAATTAAAAGTTTAATACACACAACGGAAATTTTTAAAGTTCGATACACACAATAGCAAAACGTGACAAGTTAGATACATTTTTATTAAATTAAACCCTTTTTTAATCAAATCTCCCTAAACCTTATTTTCAAACTAACTTTATTTATTTTGTTTTTCATTAAATCTTTCTTATTTTCAAATAAGTCAACCTTTCTTTATTTTGTGATATAACTTTCAATATAAATTCTCTAATTTTAAAAATAGAATTATTTTGATATAATTTTTAATTAAACTTTAAATTAAATATATTAATTTTATTTTTCATTAATTCTTTTTCATCTTAGTCAAACAAATAGTTCGCTAACGTTTTTGATCAAAAATCTCAATTAAGTTCATTTCATCTTCCTCGTGCTTTTTCATAAAAAAAGTTGAAACTAAATTCCATAATTCATTAAATCTTTATATTGAGAAAGAATAAGGGTTTAAATCTTGACCTTATTTGAAATTGAGAAAGATTTCATTAATTATTTCTCATCTTAATATTAAAAAAAATTCTTCAATACAACTACTTTAATTTATTTAATTCCTCATCAAATCTTCCTCATACTTACTTTCAAAATTGATAACTTTTTGCTTATGCTGTTGCACAAAAAATTTTTTTTAAAGTAAATACCAATTTCAGTTTTACCTCTTCATGATCATTTTTTTTTATCAAATCTCCTTCAACTTCATTTTCAAATTAATTTTTTATTTCTATTTTTCATACAATCTTTCTCATCATCAGTTTCAAGTAAGCCAACCTTCAAATCATTTTCATAAGAACTTTAAATAAAATTCAATCATTCAGTTTTTCATCAAATTTTGTTAATGTAAATACTAAAAATAGAAATTATTTTAGGCATATTTTAAATAAAATTCATTATTTCAATTTTTCATTATTTTCTTATTAACTATACACCTTCTGCTATTGTATGTACTGAACTTTCAAACTTACCATTTGATGTATCCAAGTTTTAAAAAGTTACTATTTTGTGTGTCCGGTTACCTATTCTTCAGGTAACCGGTAATCCCCCCCCCCTTTTAGTGCCACGTCACTATTTAATAGCCACATCAGTAATTCTATCAATAATTCCTTAGAAAAAGATGAAGAACATGTTGAATATCATACATATAAACACAAGAACTCGGAGTTAAACTACAAATTTGAACTTTACAACAAGCTAAAAATCAAACAAAACTTGTGAAAGCAGATCTCGAATGAACTGAAAATGAAATCGTTTGAGCCCTAATCAAGAATGCTTTGTATCTAAATCAAGAACTAAATCGTATGAGCCCTAATCGAATGCTTTGAATCTGCTTTGAATAAAAAACCCAGTCGATGCGAAGAACCCTAAATCGCCGGAATGAAAACCACATATATGAAAAATCAAGAACCCCCAAAATCAAAACTCAAATAGAAAGTTACCCCCGGAATGAAAACCAAAAACCAGTAGTCGCAAACCTGGATCTGACAGTCAACAACCCTAAACTGCCGATTGAAATTTAAGAACCCTAACCGCCGAAACAAGAACCCTAAATCTCTTAATTCTTACATACCTGGAATTTTAAACCCAGATCGAAGCCCCAAAGCAGCCGCCGTTCAAAACATATCGAAGCCCTAAATCGATGGTGTCGGAGCTTGACGGTGGTGGTGGTGTCGGAACTTGACGGTCGTGGTGGTGTCGGACCGATGGGAAGCAGATGAAGATGAAACCCTTGGTCATGTCGCCGGATATGAACGAAGGTATCAGATGAAGCCCTTGGTGTATCGATGAAGATGAAGCCCTTCGTGTTGTTCAATCGTTGATGCAAATGCACATCCAGATGGTTATTATTATTAGAGTTGATTACAAAGATGGTGCATGTGGTTTTGTCTAAATTTCACATTTAGTCCTTTAAACTCGAAAATTACACTAGTAGTCCTTATGGTTAACGTTTTGTTTCAATTTTAGTCATTTAAACTAACTCCAGTTATCTTTGACCGTTAGTCAAAGGGTATTCTGGTCTTTTTCCATCTAATCCTTGTAACCAAACATGATTTACCCTTTCTTTTAAATTTATTTTCTTTTTATTTTTTTATTAGTTATTAATTAAACATTATAAAAAAAATTAGAAAAGAAAAAATAGTTCTAAACAACCTAATCCTGTTCCCCTTCGATCCCATCTTTACAAATCCTATCTCGATAGGGAAGCGTACATGAAGCATTTGGTGGATAGCTTCAACATGAATTGATTTCAGTAAACTAGGAATTGATTTCAATAATAAAGGCAAAAAAATCAACAAACATATAAAATGAATCGATTTTAATAATATAAAATTGAAGAACATGTACATGAAATAAATCAGATCTGTAAACAAACCCTATAACAAACTATGAATCGATTTCAGAAACACATCCTAATCGATTTCAACCTTCATTTTTTTGCTTTTTTTGTGGCGGTGGTGGCTTCTTCAAGGGAGCGGCGGACAGCGATGAACAGAGATCTAGAAACTTCAAGAACCCAATCACATAAACAGAGATCTAGAAACCTAATCGCAGAAGGTGATGGTGATGATGTGGCGATGGTGGCGGTAGGCGTCGATGGATGTGGCAGCGATGGTGATGATGTTGGAAGATGAAGGGATGGTGGAGTGGTGGTTCTAGGGCGGCGATGTAGGTTGGACTGGAGCTGTGGTAGTCGAGATGGAGGTTGGGAGGGAAACGGTGGTGGTGGCTGGTATTAGAGAGAGAGAGAGAGAGATAGAGAGAGAGAGGGAGAGAGAGAGAGAGAGGGGGAGAGGTCGTGTGGTGGTGAGGGTGGCGGTGTTTAGTTTCCGGCGAGTAGGGTGGTGGCGTTTGGTGTTCCGGCGGCAGTTAGAGAGAGGGAGAGAAGGAGAGATGTAGAGAGAGGGGGGAGTTGTTTCTGTGTTTGTAGAGAGAGAGAGAGAGGGGTGTGTTATACTGTTATGTGTAAGTGTTTGTTTAAGGAGGGTGTGTTTGTTTAAGGATAAAGAGACAATCACTCAAAATAATATGTTTGGACATAAAGATAAGAGATAAAAGTTGTTTGGAACAAGGATAAGATGGAAAAAGACCAGAATGCCCTTTGACTAACGGTCAACTTTAACACCAGTTAGTCTAAAGGACTAAAAGTGAAACAAAACGTTAACCATAAGGACTACCAGTGTAATTTTCGAGTTTAAAGGACTAAATGTGAAATTTGGGCAAGACCACAGGGACCATCTTTGTAATTAACTCTTATTATTATTATTATTTTTTTTTTGTTTTTGAAAAGCAATATTATTATTATTATTATTTTTAAAGAAAGAAAAACACATCAGCCGCCAACTCAACACCATGTCACTACCATGTCATTGTCACATCACTTTAACCTGTGTCACATCATCATCTTACCTGCTATAGCAGATTAGATACATAAAATAATAATTTTTTGAAACTTGGATACATCAAATGGTAAATTTGAAAGTTCAGTACATACAATAGCAAAAGGTGTAAAGTTGGATACACTTTTATGAACTAAACCCATGTTTTTACATAAAAAATTTCAACTAATTTCATTTACTATAAATATCTCGTGAAATATTCCTCTTACTTTGAAAAGTATTAACTTTTAGCCTATTCAATCTCATCATGATCTATCTATACTAAATGAAGAAGCATTGTATCCTAGGTGCCACTTGTAATTAATCTGTAATTTTTAAATCAAGCTCAATTAGAGATACAACAAATCTGACGTGTCATGCAATCCCATAAATTTGAGTTTTGGATTTTGTGGTGTTTCGACTTCTCGCGTAAATAACAGTAACCGATCTTCACATCATAAAATGGGGTAGTCATAGCAGCAGCTAATAATGCCAACATGTTCATCGATTGGGGATTTGTTGTTTCTTTCGATTTTGGGTTTCTAGGGTTTCTTCGCATGAGGTTTCCATATCTGAGTTCCGACACCATCTCCACCATCGACTGGGGTTTCTTTTGATTTTATGGTTCGAGTTCTCGCCAATTGATATTGAATGAGAGGTCGGTTTCAGTCTCTTCGATTACATGAAGTGGAGAATGAAGTACTCAATGAAAACATGGAAGCATGGATTTCAACTCTCCACATTGTAAATTGTTTTTTGTTTCAGTCTTTTCCTTTGATTTTTTCAGTTTAGTCTTTTTGTTGTTCGCCTTAACTGGATTTATCGATATTATTATGGGTTTCTGGCTTTTTTTAAGTGATATTAAAGATTGACAACTACAAATTTTTATTGTGAAAGTGGGAATTTTTATAGGGAGCTGCCCACAAGTTTTGAAGGACCATGGACTCCCAATCCTCTTATCTTTGATAACAGCTACGTCACGTGACATTTGGTTTTCTATGTTTTTAATCTTTCTGGGAAAGAATGTTATTATTTATGCAAGTAAGTCGTAAATGTTTGTATAATCGTTTGAACAGAGAACTTCTTGCTGGTGAGAAGGATGGGCTCCTGAAGCTACTGACAAAGCTCTTCTTGAGGACCCTGTATTCCGTCCCCTTGATGAGAAATATGCTGCTGTGAGTACATCTACATTATATATCTTGAAGCCTTGCCATTGTGTATAGTGGCATTACATTACATGCTTGGATGCTTAGTTGTTTTGTTTTTCTTTTGAATCAGAATGAGGATGCCTTCTTTGCTGACTATGCAGTATCTCACATGAAACTCTCTGAATTGGGGTAAACATCCAAATTTAATATTTTTTCCTTTTATCAAACATATAATGGTGTTTGGTGTTGAGAAATAAAGTGGTGATCTTATTTGGAAATCATCTATGAGGTAATTTGCTTCTAGATATAATTGCTTTTGGTTGTTTTCTTTTACAAGTATAGGTTTGCCTGCAAGGTGTTCTATGAAATGCTCAAGTGAAAAACGGCACACAATTGGTGACTGTCAGATCGATAAGAATATCTGTGGTTTGGATTGTGTCACCAGTATCTGTCCACACTGTGTGCACTTTCATTGATTGCATAGGCTCCTTCAAGTGTTCAGGTAAAATTCAAATTAAATAAAAGAATCAGACTTTGACATGTTTACTTATGTAAAATAATTTGAATTCAGTAAACATGTGGTATATGTCTTATGTGGTGTATATTCAGTTAGTTAGCATAATTCAGTAAAATAATTGCTAACTTGGCTCATAATTCCATCAGGCATATACCAATAATAGAGAAAAGTTGTTTTTATCAAGAAGAGACCTCAAAACAGGCAATGCAAATTTGAAAGGTAATTTTGCACCCATTTCCTCTACTTTATCAGTTTTAACTACTATATATAACTTGTACTAACTCCATTGTTTGACACTAAAATATATCAAAGGGTATCATAATTTGGTTTTTGTGATGTAAAGAAGTGTGAATAAGCTATTGTGATGAAAGTAAAGCAAAGTAAATATCATTTGTAATTTTTGAAAGAATTCATTTTTCTTCAAGAATTAGACTATTTACCACACTAATAAAAAAACACACACACAGAGAGAGAGAGAGAGAGAGAGAGAGCACGCATTATATAACTAGAAGGGTTCAATGCACCAATTAAGAAGAAGATGAGTACCAAAATATTTTTTATCTTTACCCCAGAAGAAGATGAGTATATTTCTACATGGTATTAACAGAAAAATTACAACTTATGATGATTGAGACTATGATAGAACTGTTGGAGTATGCCCACTGACGCACGTACGCCAATTGATCACTGCTGATGATGTATGGGCCTAACGGGTCACACGCCGGGGGTTGGTCTTGACAAAAACCTAAAAGGAGGATTAGAAATGAATAATTAAAGAATAGTTGGAAATCTGGATAGGGTTAGCGGCGCTAACCATGTTGTCACTAACTCGGCCCCGTTAGCGGCGCTAACCTTAAGTGGTTAGCGGCGCTAAACTTGGGCGGTTAGCGGCGCTAACCCATCTGACAGATTGCAACTTTATTCCTTTCACCTCCACTCTCCACCAATGCATGTGGATGACTTGGATACTTTGTTGTCCGGTCTTGGATGTTCCAGGGGGTCATTAAAAACACATGCATAACTCTCTAATCTCTCTTGATGGTCTTAGTTGAGAGAACACACAAAAGAAAAAAAAGGAAGTTGTTCTTGTGTGTGAAAGAAAGAGAGCCAAAAAGGGAGTTCCTGAAGATTTTGGGTTGATTGTTCCAGCAAGTATTCTTCAAGTAATGAAGGAATACTCATGGTGTGCTAGTACACAAAGGATCACACAAACCCGGGGTGGACTACGGTAGAGAAGGAGCTACATTTGCTTCTTGCATCAAGTTCAACACAATTTCCAGGAGACTTCAAGAGTATATTACTCTCTTCTCTTCCCTTTTAGTTGCATTTCTTTGTTGTAGAGTTTGGTACACTTCTTGGGGTTCACCTTTTGTGGTTTTGTTTGTTTTAAATTTCCGATTTTATTTCTTGTTTGCTTCCGCTGTGCCCAACCACGAACCTCAACAAGAACTTGGCATTTTTTAACTAAGCTATTGATTTATATGTTAGGGGAATCATAGTCATACTTGGCATTAGAAGCTTATGTTTCTTCAAGATTATAAGCTATGCTATTATATGTAAATCCCACCTAAGTTCATGTTCATTGCGCAGGTAATACTTGAAACTAATACTTGTGATCATAATTAACACATGATTAATTAATACTTGAGATTTTGATGGTCGATAAATTAGTTGGTGGAGGCGATAGTTGCATCATCGGTATACTTTTTCACATCTTGGTGTCACCTCTCACTATTGTCTATTATCAAATCTCTATATAATTAAAACCAAGCATTTATCAAACTACTACTATCTTTTTTATGTGTTTTAACGTCCATGAATGTTTAACAAATTGAGAGCTCAATTCTAATTGAAGTTTGCATCATTTATGTTTGGGACAACCACAGGAGAAACAACTCAAAGACCGAAATTCGTTTATTGCATACTTGCATAACATATTTTTAAGACTTCGAAAATCTTATAATGTAAGGTCAAATGTTTACTTTGTAATAAACAATTGTCACATAATGTTTTTTTGGTGTGTGTGTCATCCTACCGCATGGGTCATGCTAATCTTCAATGTGTCGCTTCACTTTTATCGGATGCCCCCGAAGGGACATCATATGACGTTTTTGATTATTATGTGAAGATAATATTAGAATAGACTTATTTTAATACAATCATAAGATTTCTCATTATAATATATATATTGATTATATATTGTTTGAAAACCCGTGTAATACACACCGTTATCGAAGTTTATTGCTGATTTATTTCATTTGTAGCTAAATTTCTTCGTGCTTTCATATTTTGAGTTAGGTCCTATATGAGAAGACTTATAGACCGGTGATCTTGCTCACTGACCATAATCCTTTTTATGCCTTTGCTGGATGATCCATTTTCAACCAACATAATATGAGTATGATAACTTTGGTTATTGGCACATTTAGAAAAAGGTAAGCATTAGTTCCACGTCAAAAGTTAAGCGTAAGCCACTTCAACATACATATGAATTATGATCCTTAATTTTAGTGTTGGGTGTTGGGTCTAAGTAAGCAAATACCTAAATGTATACATAGTTGTTGATTATTTTGTTGAGTGCTTTTAATAATATTAGCTTAGCGTTGTGCATACGAGTATTGTTAACCACTTGTATGCTCTTTAAAGGTGTACGTAATTTTCGACCATTAATCTTTAATAGTATTGATTTTATTCTTGAACAAGTCAAATAAGTAAAGTTTATAAAAAGATTGGATGGATAGAACTTAAGGTGCCTAAAGTGCATTAGGTTTGGATCAACTTAAGGATCAACCTATGAATGGTCGAATGCTGCTAAGTGTTATTGGTTTTGAAAATGACAATGTTTGGGATGTTGATAAAACCTTTGCAGAGCTTTGAGAGTTGTAATTGTTGAAAAATTGATATTTTAAAGTTTGTGTTTTCTATGTCTAATTGTATGAAATGGTAACATGTTTTACTATTATACGTATTTATTGAATAAAAATTAAAATATAAGTCCGCATTTATGCGGGCTAAAAACCTAGTTTAAAACTAAATCAATAAATCCCATGATTCAATTTTTTTATCAAATCTCCCACTTAGTCGTATATATTGTTTATTAAAATTTAAACTAAATTAGTTAATTCACTTTTTCATTAATTCTTTGTTTTCTTAGTTTTTTTTTACAAAAGTATTCACTAATGGTTTTACATAAAAAAATTCAGCTAATTTCAACTAATGGTTTCTTATGAAATATTTGTCATACTTATTTCCAAAACTATATATTAACTATACCTTATTCTTTTTCATTAGAAATGTTTAATATAGTTCATACATTTTTTATAGTTCTAATGATATTTTTGTAATTAACATGTGATGTTTTTACAATCATATGTGATTGTATACTAAATTATATGTAATTGAATATTAAAATTTCGAAACTATATTTATTATATGAACTTTATCGAACAAAAGCTCTTTAAATTGTAAATTATGTTCAATAGTTATTTTTTTCAATCAAATCTCCCTATTGGTTGATTTTTATTAAGTCACCCTCAACCTTATTCTTTCCTTGATTTGTTTTTATAAATTTCAATCTAAATCCGTTAATTCTATTTTTTTATGAAATCTCCTTTATCCTAATTTTTAAAATAAAATTCATTTTGGACATATGTTATTTATTAATTTCAAAACAATTGTTCACTAATATCTTACATAATTCAACTAATTACATTTATTTAGTTCCTATTGCAATCTTCCTCATACTTGTTATCTAAACTGTTAACTTTTAGCTTATGTGTTTGCATAAAAAAATTTAAAACTTAAATTCCACAATTCAATTTTTATCAAATATCCCACATGGTCATTTTGTTTATCAAATTTTCCTCTACCTTTATTTTAACTAAATTTATTTATTTTATTGTTCCTTAAATATTTCTCATTTTCATTTTCAAATAAGCCAACATTCCCTTCTGTTTTTTTATATGAAAAGTTAAAGCTAAAGGTGATTTTTAAAATTTTAATTTAATAAAAAATTTCTATTCATTAATAATTATTAGTAACGGAAGTCTTAAACCATATGAGTAATAAAAGCAAACCGATAAGACCATAGTGTCACACTGTGACCAAATCCACAAAAACCGTTACCATTTCAACAATAAATGAAATATTAAGTATATATTGTTATCAAATATATATAAACTATCTATCCAAAGTGCACCCAGCTCACCACGGCCAAGCTCTAAATCACCTACACGAGTACAAAACACATTTCAAAAGAACATGTGTCGGTTTACACCTTGTGAGTGAATAGGGTTTAGTAATAAAATCCATAGGAGTATAAAAGTTGCAACTTTAAAACAGTTATCATATGACCATACTCGACCTCTGTGTGTGTGTGTGTGTGTGTACATATTTGATCCATCCTGTGAATCCTACATAACATATATCTTGTATATGGGGTCAAATAACTGTAACAGCCAACATAGCATACCAATTCCATACACATAAGGATAGAAAACGTATACCGCATTGTAGTTCGTAAATCTACTCGCTAAGTTTTTCCTAGCCATTAGCCCCGGCCAGCTAGGTAACCCATACACTAATCACACGCTAAGCAACCCATGCATCGATTAGGTAGCTACTCTCGATCCATGCACGAGTGTACACTGGACGCTGCTTTCCCTACTCCGACTGTGTAGGTACAAATACCACGTTGTCGTTCAAATGTGAGTACAATTGAAAACCACCGTCATATCCTCTTTACACCCACGTGATGTATGATCAAGCCCACCATTTGGCCTACATCACCTAGCTCTACGGACACATCTGAATCCGTATACCATGTGTCACAAGAGTTATCTAGAAACAACCCAGCTTCGTACGTGGCTACTTGAAAAGACTTTTATTTTGGGGACTTATATAATACATAGAAATAAAATTAATGAAAGTTATAAGCTTGCTATTAAAGCTATAAATATTATTCAATCAGACATCCCATAATGAAAAGTATTGCATATTAGTAGAACAAAAGAAAGTATATCAGAAGATAAAGAAAAGAAAAAATAATTAAGATAAGGGTATTTTATTTATTTCTAATTAAAGAGGGACAAAAAATATAAGAAAGTCGGGTCGGTAGGGATTAAACATCAGACCCATGGATCAAATTCATAATTTTTAACAAACCACAGTGACAAAATATGTAATTAACTCTTTTTTATTTTTAGTTTTCTATAACCTCTACACTTAAATTAGGGACTCTAATATTTGCTTTAAGTTATATCGAAACCAGGTATGCTTATTGTTGGCATGAGACAAAATAATTCGACTTATGAGCGAACTAAACTACTCAGTACAGAAAAAGAGGTAGCGTCTTAACTACAAAAAATTATAATGGTAAGCATAGTAATCATAACAGCTATGACTCACACTGTTCAGTCGTCATCATAGAGGGATACAGTTCAAAGTGTCATTTACATTTAGGTTTGTATTTGTAGTGGGATTAGAATATTAGATAGACATGTATCGTTCTTGGTGAAACCCGGTTTGGGCTTGGCTTGCATTGTGTTTACGTTTGGTTTTTGGTAGATCAAAACAATGTCGGTTTAATAGCACTTCTAGTGTTGTTTGACGTTCAATTTCGTGCTATTTCTATTGTACGTGTTTCCAATGTGGTTTATTCACACTAAAAATGGTTCAATAGCACTCACTACAAAACAATGCCCCTTTTGGGTCGGAAAAATCCGTGGGAAATCCATGAGAAAAGACTGTTTCCCTCGGATTTCCCACCAATTTTGACCGTGGATAAAACCTTCGTGGGAAACCCGTTTTCCTCGGATTTCCCACAGATTTTCCTCGGATTTCGTCCGTGAGAAATCGGTTGAAAAACTTCCCACAGATTTGCAACGACTTTTTTATCCACGGATTTGCAACGGCCATCTTTACCCATGGATTTGCAACGGCTGTTTTACCCACGGATTTGCAATGACCATCTTTACCCACGGATTTGCAACAGCCATATTTAACCCTCGGATATGCAACCTTTACCCACGGATTTTCCACGGACATCTTCCCACGGATCTGCAACAGCCACTTTTCTCACGGAGTTGCAATAGATATCATAGAGACTACATCTGCTGCAAATGGAAGTTCAATGCATCACAAAACGCGGATGACCACTGCTTCACAAATATGGGTCACTACGAAGAATTTGTTTTGGTAGCTACGTATGAGGTTGACAAAGAGAAGCGCTTGCTTTTCATCTAATGTGTCTTGGATATTATATATGTGTTATTTCTTGTAATTTTGGGCTGATTATTTTGCCCAAGTGGGATGTTGCTATGTGTGTGTATTGGATTGTACTATATGTTCTACATTACTAATAAAAAGCTTGTAGTAAAAAAAAACAGCAGCCACTAGCAGAGGCAAATAAACAAACACCTAAGCATAAATTAACTAAATAAATCAAACAACCCAAAAGCACTTGGTATCTAAGGTCTGAGTAGAGGTATATAGTACCTGAGACACAAATGAACTCTTCGATAGTTCTTAAGCAGAGACAAAAAAACAATGTAGATAAACACATGGATAGTTCCATAAACAAACAAACAAACACTTAGTGGGAAGCATAGACAAATAAACAATCGAATCATTCAAAACCAAAAGAATATAAACACGTGGGAAGCATAGGCATATAAACAAACACTTGGTGGGCAGGTAAAAAACAAACCCATGATCTATATATCTAAAACAAAACCCATAACATGGATATATAAAATAAAATCTATAAGCATGGTTGTCTATACTCAGATCTCTACTACAACTAAAAAGTGGGTTTTTGTTAAATTAGAAAAATGTAGTACCTTTCTGCTCTAGAAGCTTCAAATTGAGAGTTGGGTTGGTCTTGTTTGCCCAGAGAGCTTCAATGGTTTATGCTTCTATCGAGAATTTCTGTTAAAAGCCTTTCAATTCATGTAGCAAATGAACCAATTGCTGGAAATTTTCACCATATAAAAGTCGATTGAAACAGATTGAAGAATGAGGTCAATCGTTGAAAAGGAACTGAGGTATAATGTGATTGCAGGATCTTTAAAGTAAAATGTTCAGGAGGAAGCAAACTTCATTCTGAAATCGATTGTAGGAGATTTGAAGTCTAGAAGGAGAACTTTAGGGCATGAACAAATGTTAGAGGGTTTTTGTCGTGAAAAGGGGTACGAGGGAATTTATGCCGCCTTTATTTTCACCAATTTTAATCGATGGAGGGAAAGAGGGGGAGAATGAAAAATTAAAACCTTTTAATCTTTTATACTAACTTTTATATTTAGTGGTATATTATGATAACGTGTTATAATTTTTAAGAAGTGTTAGTGGCATATTAAACTTTAATGTCATTATTAATTTTGTATATTAGTGAAATAAGATATAAAATGCCATTAAAACCATTTCTTTCATATAGAAAGTGCCACTAAAAACGTACATTAGTGGCATAAATTCTAAATGCAACTAAATGGCATTATTTTTATAGTGTGAAGTGTGAACAATATGACATTGTTTGACCAATAAGTTATATAACATCAAATTAGGTTATATTAGTTTCATATAAAAGTTGAGTTTGAAGCTTAGTACGTTTTAGTTGTAATTAACGGTTAACTTTGAGTTTGTACTTAATTCGGTTAGAAATCAATGAGAAATGCTATTTAATGGTTACTTTTTACCCAACTATGTGAGAAATTAGTGGGAAAATTATCATATATTGAACAACTTTTCCACGGAATTCTCCATGTTCGGAATCCGTGGGAAATATGTGGGTAATCGCTCTTTAATTGTTACATTATGTTATCATACTCAATTCGGTGGGAAATTTGTGTGAAATTTATACGAATTTTCCAACAACTTTCATACGGATTATTTCTGTTTCAAATCTATTAATGAAAATCCGTGGGAAATCCCTTTGTAATCATTACATATGATTTCAAACTCAAGTTTGTTGAAAATCCGTGGGAAATTTATATAAATTTGCAACAACTTTCCCTCGGAATATTTTCGTTTCAAAACCGTGGGAAATTTGTGGGAAACATGTGGGAAATGAATAACTGTGCATGTAGACTCAAATCCGTGGGAAATCCGTTGAAATTTTTTCCCACTGAATTTAGTTGTGGGAAATCCATTTCTGATACCTGTTTTTCTAGTAGTGACTTTTAATGTTGTTTGATGTTTAATTTCATGCTATTTCTATTGTACGTATTTTCAAATTATGGTATTATTCACACTAAAATTCAGCAGCATTAATGAAATCTGATACACCTGAGGAAATTGGAGTCTCTTACTTAACAACCCATATATACGACTGTTTGATGATATATTTTTTCTACCTAAGGCTGTAGACAATTTGTTCATTTAACTTTAACCGAATAAATAAACGAATACGAACGGATTTTTATGTTCGTGTTTATTCGTTTTGACTTTAGCTAAACAAATAAACGAACACAAACAAGCATTCGTGTTTGATTGTTTAAAAGATTGGTTAATTCGTTTATATTTTAGTTCGTTCATTTAAATGATAAACAAACGTAAACAAAGAAATCAACGCTATAATACAAATCCAATATTATTAGATACAAATACATACTATATATCACACACATATAATATAAACGAACGAGTAACCGAACGTTCACAAACATAAATGAACGAATGAGAGCTCTGTTCATGTTTGTTCGTTTAACTAAACAAACGAAAAAGCTTCTCCTGCAGTTCTAATGTCTACACTAATAGAATTTCTCATAATAAAGGACTGAAATAGCATAGTAGTTGTAAACTTGTAATCAATCTTCAAATTCATTTTCTTTCTTGAGGAATTTTGATTTGTATGTTTTAATTCTAAAATCTTAACCAAGATTTTGGAATTGGATGATGTCAGATTTGGCAACTACGGTACCGATAGGTGATTTGGTAATAATTGGCTCTTATACAATCGGCGGTGGTCTGTTACACACACTTCTTAAATTTAAACATAATTCTACATTATCATTTGTTCATTACGTGACTTAAACTTATAACTTTGTGGAACACTAAAAACATGTGAATCGCTAAACTATAAGTCATCTGGATTTTATATGACACGTTAATATGTGATTTCGTAGGAGATTTTAAATTAGATGACAAATTAATACATCACTTAATATAATAAAATTAATGGAAGTTGTAAGCTTGCTATTAATTACAGCTATAATAAATATATTCAATCGGACATCCCGTAACGAAAAGTATTGCATATTATTATAACAAAAGAAAGTATATCGTATTGCATATTAATGGATAACCTTGACTTTCTAAAGAGAGATTTTTTTCATTGTATTTTTTTTATATTTCTCCAAATTAGGACACCGATTAGCTACTTCAGAGATGTTTAAATCAAACTATTCACATTTCAAAATTCAAAGATAAGAGAATAAGGCAAAGATATTGCATATTACTCTTCAAGGCTCTAGTCAACTTTGACTTTGTCAATGTCAAAGGCTTACTTTCCAACCGGTCGCAATGTGAAAACACCTAAGAAACTTAATTATGGCTTCAAATAATGGCCCTTTTCCAACTAAAATCAACCATCTTAGAAAATCTTGGATGTGAATTGCAAATATCCCAATCCTACTGGACGGATGAGGCCAATGAAGGGCTAGGGAAAAAATAATTTATCATGCTTTCTGCACACCGGTTTTCGACACTAGATCGGATGAGAGGCTATGAAAAAACAGGAAAAAAAAACAGATCGACACGGCTATATATGATCCGTGTATTTAGATTAGTTGAGTTATGGGTTAGAGGCTTAAAGCATCATTGTTTAACTTATATATCAGATCATTATATTGCTTATTTGGTTATCAAAAGATCACATCATATAGCCATCCAAACTTGACATAAAGGATACAATTTCACATATCAAAACGGGTACCACATGAAAATTCCGAGTGCGTCCAAGCATCTTAAAACGGGGGTTGATGAAGAGTACTCAGGAACTTAAAAGTCTGATGGTGTAGGTCCATAAGCATAAGATTGCACAAGTTGCAAGACTTTTATGCATTTTGGCAAATAAGTCATCATAGTGCAGGTCCACAAGTTCCATAGGCTTAACCAAATATGGAAATACTCATTTATGTATGTATATAATAGAGTTCTCAAAACCACACTTGATTCAATAGGAATATTTATAACTTTTCTTTCGGATATTAGACATGTTTCGCGTCTTTATTTTCGCATCCTTGCTTTTTAATCTTATATCGCTCGTTCACTCAGCTACAGAAAACAACATTTCTACCCCTATTTGCCCGAAAAGTTTCAGCTGTCCAGCTTTTGGCCCATTCAGTTACCCTTATTACAATGCTGCCAACACAGGATGCGGGTTGATCGAGGTTAACTGTACTTTGAATCAAGAGAAAATCCGATTTGGAGGACAGTCATATGATATTGCAACTAAGCTTGATTCTGGTCCTTCTGTATTGATACATAACAGAACATTTGAAAGTCTTGGACTAAGGGAAAGCTGTGAGGTACTTAAGGATAATTTCACTTCTCCAACTCCTGAGTTGTTTTCTATTTCGATCCAACCCCTCGTCACTCTTTTCAAATGCCCAAATGATCCTGATTATGCTGCAGAACTTGGTGCTTATTTCGACAAGCCCGATTATATGAATAGCTACAACATATGCACAAATTATAATTTCTACTATAAGATTCCGATTAGCAATACATCAGCTCCAAGTGATCTCCCAAATAGATGTGAAGTAATACAGCTCCCAGGAATGGCGTATCAGCTTGGTGGCCAAGCGACCAACTACACAAACATATTTTCTCCTTTCATTTCTGCATTCTCCATTTCATTTCCGCTATCAGCTTCATGTGATGAGTGTCGCAACAAAGGTGGCTGGTGTTATATGATCCAAGGAACTTTTCAGTGTTTAGATGCCAAAAAGGGTAATATTCTTCAACAAATTATGTCTTCTTATTATAGTTGAAGTGTAAAGCATGTTTCTAACATGATATTTCAATTATTTCTTTTCGTAGATGAAGGAAGAAAATTGCCACGGGTGATTCTTGTATCAGGTAACTTATCATAAAGATAGTTTTTTTGTCCCTTAACATCACACTATTTCATTTCAAAATATAAATTTATTAAAGAATTTATATATATATATATATATATATATATATACATATATATATATTGGTTTCATTTCAAAATATAAAATTATTAAAGAATTTATATATATTGGTTTCATTTCAAAATATAAATTTATTAAAGAATTTATATATATTGGTTGTTGCAGTTTGTGTAGGAGTTGTGACACTATCACTCGCCATATTTATCTTATGCTTAATAAGGATTTTTGTATGGAGAAAAATGGAAAATTACAATGTCAATGTAGAAATGTTTCTAAAGAATCAGGAATTCCTAGCTCCAAAAAGGTACTCCTATTCTCAAGTAGAGAAGATGACAAGCTCCTTCAAAGTCAAACTAGGCCAAGGTGGTTTTGGTAGTGTGTATAAAGGAGTTCTAAGCAACCATAACCACCTAGTAGCAGTAAAGGTCTTAAGTGAACTAGAAGGTAATGGGGAAGATTTCATCAATGAAGTTGCAAGTGTTGGGAGGACTTCTCATGTTAATATTGTCAGTCTTGTGGGATTTTGTTTGGAGGGTCGTCGAAGAGCATTGATCTACGAGTTCATGCCCAATGGTTCCTTGGAAAGGTTCATATATCATCAGAGTTCTTCAAGTACTACCCAACTAGGGTGGGAAAAGTTACATAAGATTGCAATTGGGATTGCTCGAGGATTAGAATACTTACATAGGGATTGTAACACACGGATCCTACATTTTGACATAAAGCCTCATAATATTTTACTGGATAATGATTTTTGCCCTAAGATATCCGACTTCGGGCTGGCTAAGCTGTTCCATGAGAAAGAAAGCAAGATATCCATGTCTCATATGAGAGGAACACCTGGTTATATTGCTCCTGAATTATTTTCTAGGAATTTTGGAGAGGTTTCCCATAAATCAGATGTTTATAGTTATGGAATGATGATTCTAGAAATGGTTGGAGGGAGAAGAAACACTGAGGTTGGAGTTGATCATAAAAGTGAAATATACTTTCCGAAATGGATATATAAGAAAGTTCAATTCCATGAACAGTTAGGATTGCACGGAATCGTGAGTGATGAAGAAAATAGGATTGCAAGAAAGATGATTATTGTGGGCTTATGGTGCATACAAACTAACCCCTTTAGCCGCCCGACAATTACTAAAGTGTTGGAAATGTTAGAAGGGGAGTTAGAGCTTTTGGAAATCCCTCCAAAACCTTATTTGTGTTCTCCATCAAGCTCTATCCATTCCCCATCTAGAGATTCCTCGAATCCTTACAGTTCTTCTACCATTACTTTGTAATATTTTGTAATGTAAACATTTCAATATTTTTTTATTTAAACATTGCAATATTAGTCAATTCCTAATGGCTAATAATTGAATATGTGCTTATGCAAGGTAATACCTTAGTTTTAGAAATCTCATGATTATTTACGTACCAACCTTAGTTGATTGTATGTGTTATGGTATGCATTAAAAGCAGCAAGAAAAAAAAAACACAAAGGAGGTACATGGTTTGGTCAAAGTGATTTGACCTACGTCAATGGAAAGAAACCGAAGATTTATTATTCTTTTTCAAGTATAGGGTTTTTGCACGTCAATCGGGTTGGATCATAAATCCATTGGGGTTGCCATATAATTCCAAGTCACACCCTAAGGCTTGTTTTTTTGGTCGAAATTGGCTAGAATTGGAATTGTAGATTTCATAGTAGTAGTAGTGTTTGGTTGAAGGATTGTCAAGAACATAATTTGACAATTCCACTCAATTCCTTTACTTGAAGGATTTGCAGCAATGGAATCTTCAAATCCAAAGGATTTATAAACTTTCTACTGCCTTCTTTCATTATGTTGGTTGCTCCATGAAATCCCAAATAGTGTCTACAGATAGCAGCATCAGCATCATCCGGTGACATCTGTTTCCTTCCCTCCAGTGATATCTGCTCCATGGACCTACACTTCGATCTTCCCCTCCAACTACATCTACTTCCTTCAACTCATGTTTGTTCGGGTTTCATCTGCCCCGACAAACATCCGTCGCTGACACTTCTGCAATAAGAACCCATATTCGTGTTATATGATTAGGGGGTTATCTCAATGTTCTACGAAATTTGATTCCCAAATTCTTGGTTAGTCTCGATTTGTGTTCTACAACCTTTGATTCACATAATTTCTTGATTAGCGATTAGGTTTCCAATTCCAAAATTCTTGATTTGCAGGTCTTGATTGTGATACAAACAACAAATTTCATTTCTTGGTTATGCTTCACATAGATTTGGTTTTGATTTCTTGGTTTCATTCATATAGCGACGATAATCTTTAAATTCTACTATTGAATTTTGTCTTTGATTTCTAGTTAATCAACTTGCGTATGAACTTTTTGGCTTGATTTCATTGTTTTTGTCAATTTCAATTCCTATCTCAAGTTTTACCAAACATGATTAATTTTTCACCTATTCCAATCTTTTTCTGATGTTCAAAAAAAATAAAAAAAAATAAAAAAAAACCTATTCCAATCTTTACTATATTAAATAGAAAGTGATTATGATGTCATCTTTTCTGAGAATGTTTTCATTAAATATGTTTTCCCTTTATCTAACTTTTACAAGCTTTAAAATATTAATGTAATCTTGTAATTCCATGTTAGATCTTTTCTATGATACTCATTATGAACCACTATAAACCGATGATAGAAACTTGAGTTAATTCTCTAAAAGTTATAATCTCCCCCTTTTAATATTGAGCATAAACCGTTCATAGTAATCAATTCGCTCTCTTCTATAGGTTCCATAGGCTCTACTGCTCTAGGATAGACTTGAGGAACACCCGTGCTAACCCTTCCCAACCCACTGTTCCTAACCCTTTAGGTTTGTGTAACCACCAGCCTTCCCCACTCTCCTTCACCACACCACCACACTTTCTTTCTATTCTCTCTTTTTTCTCCCTCCTTTTATTCTTCCTTCTCTCTCTTAAACATAATTTAAAATAAAAAAATTAATAAAAGTTATTTTAAAGTTGTAAGGAAGTGACGTATAAAAGAAAGAAGAAATAATACGATACTAATATGATAAGAGAAAATGAAAAGAGAACTTTTAATTGTTAAGCTACATATATAATGATGGCCATTGGCCAAAGTCTCTAGATAAACATATCATCGTGAGTGGGTGCATATTTTTTTTCTTTCACCATCACATAAAAAAAGTGCATAACCTAAAAGAAAACAATTTAAAAGAGTTTTGGTTATTTCCTATGTTTGTCTGTCATATAAAGAAATAGATTATCCTTATATTTATTGTTCCTACTTAATGTTTTACATGTGCTATATACTAATTATTTTTATTCGTATTATCTCATGACTTTGACACTTGTCTTAATAAAATATATAGAAAGATAAATAGAAACAAAAAATAAAAAGATAAATCATTTATTCGCCATAAATATATGCCTTAACTAAAACCTTGCGTTTGGCAAAACTTCCCGAATTGTATGCCGCCGATTTTTGTTAATGAAAAATTATTTTTGTGCGTTCCTACTTCCTAGAGGTGCACAAAAAATCCGAATATCCGATTTATACGAAAAAATATCCGAAACCGGATTTTCTAAAAACCGGTTTTTTTTTATCCGGACCGGATTTTTCAAAACCGGATAGTATGACCGGTTTGTAGGATTTTGGGCCGACCGGTTTTTTTACCGGATAAAAAACCGGTTTTTTTGAAACCGGTTTTTATCCGGTTTTTTACTACTAGCCGTTAGGTTCAAAAAGTAGCCGTTTTCTAGCCGTTTGGGGTGTTTCTTGACCGTTTTTTTCTTATTTTTTTACCATTTTGCCACCCAAAACACTTATATATAGTGTGGGTATGTTGTGGGATTAAATCACAACTTACATATTCCAAATTCTCTCCAAATTCTCTACTTTTATTCACCAAAGCTCACTTTCATTCACTTTCTTGAGATTGATATCATGGCCGGTAGTAGTAGCATGCCGAATACGGGAGCATCTTCCGTAGGAGGAAACCCCGATGTGGTGAGGATTCTCGAGCATAATAGAAATAAAGAAATTTGGGAACATTTCGACTTGTGCGAGATGTCCAACGGTTCAAAAAGGGCTCGGTGCAAACTTTGTCACAAGTTTCTAGCACCCGAAGGCAACTCTACTTTGAGGGCTCATATTTCCAAGTCATGCAAGGCGCTAAGAGCAACATCCGATGCAACTCAAGCCAACATGACGAATCAAGGTGGTGTTTTCATTTACGACAACGACAAATTACGATACGCTTTTACGAGGTTCGTGATTACAAAAGCTTTGCCGTTTGACCACTTTGATGATAAAGATTTCACCGAAACCATCCAAACACTAATGCAACCGCGTTACACCGCTGTAAGTCGTACTACCCTTAGGCGTGATGCAATAAAAATGTGGCGTGAGGCTAGAGAAAAAATGATTTTAGGATTCCAAGAACACCGTTATGGTGTGTCACTTACATGTGACGTTTGGAGTTCTCCACATAACACCAGACATTCTTTTCTAGCCGTCACGGCACATTGGCTAGACCAAGATAGTTGGCAAATGATGAAACGTACAATCGCGTTTGAGTTATTTGGTGAACCACACACCGGCGCAAATTTATTTGCGCTTTTAAAAAGGGTGATTTGTGTTTATAACATACAAAACAAAGTTTATTCTATGTCGTTTGATAATGCGTCAAATAACACAAACGCGGTTCCACGATTAAAAATACTACTTTCACCAATTTTAGACGGTGTGTTTTTTCACACTCGTTGTGTTGCACACATCATCAATCTTTCCGTTCAAGCCGGTTTGGAGGTTATTGACTCCAAAAGAAAAGATTTCAAAGAAATGATAAAATCGATTTTTTGCTCCAACAACAAACGGTTGAATAATTATAAACGTTTTTGCAAGTCGGTTAATTGTAAAGCTTTGGGTCCAAATTTGGATTGTCCAACTCGTTGGAACTCCACTTGGATGATGATGCACTCCGCCTTAAGGCAAAGAGATACGTTGCAAACTTTTCACAAAAACTTGTTTGATAAAGGTCTTGTAGCACAAGAGTATCCGAATGAGGGTTGGGAAATTATTTCAAAACTCCACGATTTACTTGAGGTTTTTAAAGACGCAACAACTTGTTTATCCGGCGTTTATTATCCCACTAGTCCGTTGGTGCTTAACCAATTGTTTTTGATGGCTAACAAAATTGGTGACTTTGAGTTTGAAGGTGAAGAATTGAAACTCGTTGGGGCAAAAATGAAAGAAAAACTTTTAAAATATTTTAAGAAAATTCCCCCGGTATTTACTTGTGCCGCCGCTTTAAACCCTTGTTTAAACGTTGGTGGAGTTGAAACATTAATCGAACAAATTGCATTTTCTTTTAACCTTACCGAAGATGATCCCGCTTTTATAACTAACCAAACCAATTATTTCAATAAATGTTTTCGAGATATGTTTGAGATCTATTTGGGTAAATACGGGACATCTAGTGCCATTCATGATCAAATGAGAGCGGAATCTAGTAGACGCCAAAGTAATGCGGGTTTGTCACTTTTTAACACAATTATGAACTCTCAATCCAAGAGAGCACGTGGTTCCACCCCAAGTAGTGAGTTGGGAAATTACATGTCAACCAATTTTATAGCAAACTATACATATGAGGATTTTCAAACTTTTGATATTTTGGCTTGGTGGAAGGAAAGGGAATCACAATTTCCGGTTCTAGCCGCCATGGCCCGTGATCTACTAACCGTCCAAGCTTCTACGGTAGCTTCGAAATCTGCTTTTTCTGTGAGTGGCAGGGTCGTATCCGCAAGAAGATCACGGTTGAGTCCCGAATCTGTGGAAGTGTGTATTTGTTTAAAAGATTACTTGGATGGTGCGGCTAGAAGACAACACGTGACCACACTAGAAGACCCAATTGACGTCGACTTGGAATCAAACATACACAATGAAGAAGTGGAACTTGGAATATCGTCTCCCGATGAAGATGGCGAAGAAGAAGATGCGTGAACGGGTTTCTATGTAGTAGGGGTGATGGCGATGCTGAAGCTCCTCCCTAGTTTCCCTCTTTTAATTCGAAGTTTGAATGTTTTTAAGTATTTTTATTAGAATGTTTAGACGTTTGTAATTTGAATATGTTTAATTAGGAAATTGTAATTTTAATATTGTACTTTTTAAGTATTTAAATTAATCAAAATTTGAGTTTTCTTTCACATGTATGTTTTTTTATAGTATATATTATAAAAAATGTATTTAAAAAAAAAAAAAACAGACATCGGTTTTTTTGGGCAAAAAAAAAACCGGTTTTAAAAAAAAACCGGTTATAGGAATATCCGATCCGGTTTTTATAGTATAACTTTTCGAGGGAATATCCGGTTAATACTAAACCGGTTTTAACCGAAACCGGTTTTTTTTTTTTTTAAAAATCCGATCCGGATAATACTATAACCGGTTATAGTATTATCCGGTCCATGTACACCTCTACTACTTCCTACGTCCTACTTTGCTTGTAGTTGGGCTTCTCGGCCCGCTTATTACAGCAGCCTTCCAAATAAAAAATAATAATAAACGAAAATTACATAAATTGCTACTTACGTACATTTTTACCAAATAAATATTAAGGGGAGTGTTTAGAGACGAGAACCTTTTTTCCGTACGAGAATCAATCTTAGTCGTTGATTTGATAAGTGAAATTTACGGATGAATTCATGAGTGTGTAATGGCATTGAAGGATGGGTAATTGAACGGCAGATTGGTTCTCGTACAAAAAACACTTCTCATTTAAACTTTTGCCTAAATATTAAATTATTCTTTTGCTATAAACTCATTATTCTCCTTTTCTTTTGGGTGTATGTACCCCAAGAGGCACGAAAAAACTTCCAACGTCAAAATAAAAGCCTAAGGCCATCTGTGTGATATACTCGATATACTTTTAGCGACTCAAAAGTTACATCAGTGATATATTACTTTTTATTTCTCTTCTTTTTCTTAATTCAAAAGTTAGTATAGTTTAAGTCTTACCTTATTTTTTATTTTATTGCAAACTGATAGGGTAAATTGGGGGACGTACCGGTGTTCACCTCTACCCAAAGCAACCAAACACCTACCGATACATCGTCCCGATGCCATACGAATAGTCTAAGACGTATATGTTACTCGGCTACTTATTTTTAAAAAATGCCTGAGTGTTTGTTTAGAGATTAAGTTATAAATTGCTTGAAGATCTTATTTTATCTTATTTTTAGAAGTGTGACTAAACATCACTTATTATTCACAAACCTATTAACCTAGTTCATATGTTTTTTTGGGTAACCTTGGACCTCACGTCGCATAAAAGAGTCCTAAAGAAACCAACTGCGTTGTTATTTATTTCTTTCTTAATCGCCTCAAGCCCACTGTCTTATAAGCCCAAATCAAAGAAGTCCAGTCCACTTTCAGTTGCTGAACTGTTCTCGGCTTATTTACACGATTCTAACTCACGTTGAATAGTCCGCTTTCCAATACAATTCTGGCCCTTTTATAGGTTAGTTTTTGTGGTTATTCAAATCATTTCAATACGAGTTTGTATAAGTTAAACTAGTTTATATATCCGTATAAAAACACGGATCATACATAATTATTTATGTAAAAATTATTTAACCAAAGGTGATTATTTTATACGAAGGAAATAATAAATGATCTTAAACATTCTTTAAGCTAAAAAGTTTATATTAATTTCAGTAAAATCAAATATGGCATAGGTCACGACATTATTACAATTTTTAATTATTGAATTTGAAAAATCCATTTTTAGATTAAACGAAAATTCAATTTTGACTTTTTTTTAGGTTAAAATTAAATTCAATTTTGACTTTATATTGAAGCTGTCTATCTCCGTTTCTCATTTCTCGTTATTTCGTATTTATATAATTATTTGAATATTTTTATTAATATATAATATTTATCATTTTTACAACCAATCCGTGTATTACACGAGCATCTAATTTAGTTATTAATATTAAAATATTATTAAATGGTTGATCTTAATTTTAAATTAATACAAAATAATACGTAACTTATGTTTACTAAGATGTTCATTTAATAATTAAATATTTATTAAAGATAAGTTCATATATGTCCTCTTACATCCCACAATATCATATATTGCACATTTAAAATACAAATATCATATTTATCTTTTATAATATTTCAATATATTATATTTAAACAAACTCTTAGTTTTATCATTATAAAATATTTTATAATCGTTTTAGTTTTTTTAATAACCAATAAATGTTTAACATTAATGCCCTCATTGTACAACAATGAGCAATAACCATTATAAGTAATACAATTATGTATATTTGTATCATGATACCCCCTTGCACCGAAGTTTTCACCATGGTCTAAGTATTGACACTGTTTGTCGTCATTTTTCTTAATATGTATCTTTTCAAGTATTTAAAAATATATATTTAAATTAATTTAGTTACATAACCATTATATAAATAAACGTTTTAGCCTTTGAGCTTACTTTTTTCTCTATACTTGTGACTAACTTAGGATAAAAAGAAATCCTCTAAGCCGGTCTCTCCTTTTTTATTTTACAATATTTAAATTTATCTATATGTGCATCTCTCCTTTGCTTAGTAATAAAATTTTATATATTAAACTCATATAATCAACCTCAAATATTGTCGATTTTCAATTTAAAACAATATTTAGATATATTAAATTTATATCAACTTAAATATAACATTATCTTATATAAACTTAAAAATAAAGTTTCAATTTTGACTAATCAAAGTCAAAACTGATTTTTCAATTTTAATTAAAATGAATGGCTAAGATTTAGGTTAAGATCTTTTAATTAAATTGATGATAGTTAATTTTATATATATATATATATATATATATATATATATATATATATATATATATATTAGAAGATTAATTTGACTCTAAAAAATCAAAATCAAAATTTTAAAATTAAAGTAATTAACGGCTAAGATCAAATCTTTTATTAAATGAAGAGTCAAGATCATCTAATAAATTTTTTCAAATTAGTCTTTTATATATATTAGAAGATAGTAAATATATATTAGAGTTGTTAGCTTTTCTTATTTCCTCTAGTTCATTCACCTTATTTTTTTACTACTTTATGTTTTGTCTTAAACATGCATTATAAAAAATTAAGTCATTATTAACTTAAATCACTACAAAAAAGCATTTAAAGTATAAGATATGAGGATACAATTTATATGTATATTTTAGCCGATAACCCTTATTCAAATCTCACATTAAGTCCTTGCGAGAACGAATATTGATTCCTTGATTAATTTAAATCAATAACTAATTATGCTAATAATTCGTTAATGAGGGCTATTTTGAAAAATTAATCTCACTCATTAATAATGCTCTACCCGGATGCAATCTACGACCCTAAATATATGAATTACCAAAATACCCTAATTAATGAATCATTAATGGTGGTTACAAATTATTCTCGTGATTCATGTAATAACAACAATTCTCAAATGAATTTTTCACTACATACGGGAGGGTTCAAATGAGGTTTTGGTGTGAAAACCGATCACGGACGTTGATATTAAAGATTAACGGTTCAGATGGTAGAGAGGCTATTTGAACAAATCATAAGATGGGGTAGTGTTTGTAAATAAGAAGAGAGTAAATATTTACCAATTACACAGGTTTTAAAACATGAAAATTAAATTAAGATAACAATAAAATTATTCTCATTAATTTGACGCTGATATTTTTTTTTTAATTTTTTCAATGAAAAAAAGTTCGTTTTTTTTTTCTTTTTTTTTTTTCACAACTTCACTATTGTGTATATGTACACCATATTAATGGTGGATCTACTTGCTGCAAAAGATTTGCCAACAGTTTAATCAGAAGAAGATTTTAGGCAAAGATTATGATGTGAAATGCTTCAAAACACTAGAATACTTCACATATGAACGTCAATCTTGTATTGTCCCTATGAATGTGATACTATCCCGATTAAGAAGTGATCCGTGAAATAAATAAAAATGGAAATAATTTGAATGTTTAGGCATTTAGGTTTGATGCTTCAATGTTAGGTTTGATGCTTCAATGTAATCTCTTCGAGTTTGTAAACTGTTAGGTTTGGGGTTCCTGACATTTAGATTCATTTGTGGTTAGTAAAATTAGACTCAAGATGATACTAAAGTCCCGTTTGTTTCACCGTAATACGAAAGAATGAAAATGATTTTAATTCCATCCATGTTAATTATGGAATGACATTTCTCTACATAAACGGACATTAATACTTCAACGAATTTAATTCCTTTTCAAATAATGTTACTAAACGCAATATACAACGGCATTTGATTTCAATTTTATTACATTTCTTCACATTACGGTGAAACAAACTGAATCTAAATGATCCGAGAAATAATTTAAAGTTAGGGATTTCCGATCGGTTAAGCATATGCTAGGTTCAGCTCCTTATTTGCTTAACGATTATAAGAAGTAATATAGTGGGCGGGAGGATGTTACGGAACCAATAAAGGAGAGCTATTTGAAAATTCAATTGAAAATAAAATATTTGGATTGACTGGAACCATACATAATCAGTGTTAGGATTAAGACACCTAACTCAAGCGTTAAAATAATATGGAAAACAGAAAATAAACGAATAAGAGATATAACGTGGTTCGGTTTAGATTACGACCTACGTTCACGGGCAAGAAAAGAGACTTCTTTATTATGATACAATATATTCTAATGTACATATGACTTAACCTTAACCTTGTTATTTTTAGACAACCAAACTAGAAATCCTAATCAAACTCTAATTAATCCCTAACTAATTAATTCAATTTCAACTAAGACATCCCAATTCAAAATTTAAACCTTATTCATATTCATGCAACTATTTGAATTAAAAACCGGAAAATTTACGTTAACCTCGAGCTTCCCGATTAATTCAAGTTTCAAATAACGTACCGCTAATCAGTCACATCAAACAGCAAGCATGTAAGTTGGGGGATCAAATCCTGCTCCAAGCAGTGGGTTGGGGGTTTTTCCTTAAGGGTTTTCTCCATGGAGTGAATGTGTGGTGCTCGAACCTTGGTTAAAGCCAGATAACGAGGGGCAGTTGAAAACTCGCCACCAAGCAATTCGATCCACACTGGAGAGACGGAGAAGTGTCTCCATTTACTGGTAAAAAAAATGTATGTTGGTTTGATTGTTCAAACCTTTGCCTGGTTTTTTAGTGCAACGAGGTTT
Organism: Pulicaria dysenterica; assembly: GCA_947179395.2. NCBI lineage: Eukaryota > Viridiplantae > Streptophyta > Magnoliopsida > Asterales > Asteraceae > Pulicaria > Pulicaria dysenterica. The sequence continues at coordinate 91,758,106 of OX359290.1, read as the reverse complement.
TAATTTACCCGCGCTACGCAGCGGGATAAAATTACTATTTCGGTTACTTTGATATCAACTTTTTTTTATTAAAAGATCTTAGAGCTTTAATCATAACTTTTTCCATCACTTATGTGAATATGCATATACATAATACTACAATTTAACTGTGTCTCGTAAAAAATTGTATTCAAGTTTTATACATTTATTTCCTTAGTATAGTATGGTTGCTTTAAAAAAATTGTTTTATAAAAAGAGAAAAAAGTTACTTATTTTCAGTCTATATTAATAAAATCATACTATCTACTTAGTACATGCGTAAAACTAAATAACTATGTACGCATTTGCAAGATTCAAACTCTGAACCTCCTACTTCTCTGCACTTGTGATTTACCACTCCGCCCATCCTTGTAGTTGGTTTACTTTTTAAATCAGAAATATTTATCTATTAATTAATATATAATATAATTACTGTTACTGTTCATTATTCCTGCTTATTGTTATATATATAATGTGTTAATTGGTGCATAATTTGCTTTTTAATGAGTTGAGGACTATGGTAGGTCCAATTTTTTCTATTGATTACCTTCTACCTTAATACCTTATAATTAAAAAACATTATTATTCTTATGAAAACCTTTATGAGTTTTCATACCTGGTGGCTGGTGCTCAGTGCTCTTAAGTTTGAAGATAAAAAATAAACACTCTTCTTAAAAATAAACATACCCAATGTATTAAACATGCCTGGTAGTGGTGCTTTTTAACTTGCTGAGTCTGCTGACTACTTTTGACTATGACTTTAGCATTGTTAGCCTTAAAGCCTTTACCCCCAAAGCCTGGAAAATCAAATTCACTTCACAATTCTATATAAGAATCTTGTAAAAAATGTAACCTATGGCATAAAACAAAAGTCAAATGTGTCTCTAGAATATAAAGTACCCACACACACTAAATCACAAGAATAGAAATAATAAGTTTTTCTTAATTGTAATACTCTTTATTAACAAAGTTCGCAATTGATCAAGGGATACAAAGTTCTCTTATATGGAAAAACAAAGAACTAACAAGCCCTATTTATAGATAAATATATCCTTATTCTCCAAGAATCCTTGTTGAACAAGTAACCTAATCTTAATGGTATCTAAACTCCAACTAATCTTTAATTACTAAGTTACATTAAAAACCCTTTAACTAATAAGTATTGCTAATATTATAACAGTGTCAGCAAAGATAACTACACTATTGATCGATCAGGAAAAAAACATAAGATCTTATTTAAAGGATAAACATAAACACTCAATTGCAAAGTGATAAATATAACTTGACCGTTAATAGTATAACCATCCTCATTCCAATAATAATCAACAAGCAGCTGGTATATAAAAAACAGAGTCTGTAGTTTATCTATTTAAAATTGCTACTATTGTATAACAATTAGACACCATCGGTATTTTTAAGGTCCAAGTTTTTCAGTGCTTACCTTCTACCTTTTTTTAATGGTATACCACAGTTTAAGGTAGGAGTTGGTCGGTTAAGTAATGAGTCAAAAATTATTCGTGTTGAAATAGGTCGGGTCATATTAATTGGCTCTTACCCACTTATTTTTTTGCATGATTTTATGTTTGATTAAAATAAAAGTTATCGCGCTAAAACTTAACAAAAGTAGACACCTTAAATTAAAAGTTATGCTTTTAGATAAAAAAAATTTGTCATGTGTTTATATTTGAATTCTTTTCTTTATAATATGTTTAAGCTTTGTTAATACGTCTCGATACATACAGAGGTCTCTAAACCGGTAGAGATTAAAATCACATGACACCTTATATCTATGTATTATTATGGCAAAGTGTGACATGAGGGGCAATCGTCCACACCTTATATCTATGTATTATGCACAAATTACGGAAGCATAGCCTTAACAATTTTTAGACTAAAATTGTCAACTAAAATGGAAATTAATATTAAATTATAATAAGGTAAAGCGAGTACGAATTTCAAGCGCGACTTGCCAAAGGTCTGTCTCCACTTTCGCAATTCGATCCACAACGACTTTCACCATCATATTTTAACTTTAAGTCTCTAAAATATATTAGTTTATGGGATAATCAAACTCCGTAAATCTCAATAGTTGATTTGAATCAGGAGAACTTTTTTTTGAAAAACCGACCGATTGAAACTTTAAATACAGTATTTTTGAAGGGAACAATTGTCAAATTCAGTTACAGTTTAAGCGAGATGATTTGTGTACAAAACTAATTTAAATACACAACAAAAAGTGTTTCTTTTAATCATTCTTCTTCTAAAATATGTGGACGAGGAAAATTGATAGTGGATTTGTTTACATAAAAGTCTATGTTGATTGTTATGTATGACAAACTTATGGTATACGTATTACCTTTCTTCACATATCCTTACTAACCAAAATCACATATTGGGTATGTTTGGCGGAAGTAGCTGGTAGCTGTAGCTGGAAGCTGTTAGCTGATAGCTGTAAGCTGGAAGCTGGTAGCTGGAGCTGGAAGCTGTTTATTTTATTTATATGTGTTCGGCAAATTAGCTGGTAGCTGGAGCTTAATAGTGTAAAATGACAAAAAAGGACAAATTACAAAAATAGGAGGATTTATAAAATAATTAAAGAGGGTATTTAGGTAATTTGGTATATAAAAAGCTCCAGCTAGTTTTAAAAGCTACTTCAAGAAGCTTTTTGTTTTAGAGCTTTTTTATTTAAAAAAAACTTCCAGTTTTTTCATCCGAACATGACTTGTAGCTTTTTCTTTCAAAACAAAAAGCTACCTTATTAGTTCCTATTGGCGAAAACTTAATCTATAAGTGACAAAATTAGTTTAGGGTGTGAGGTGTAGCTCTGAGTTATAATTTTGAATTGAAGTTGTAAGTTACAATTCTTAGCTGTGTAGATATATTTGAGAAAAATATTTGTTTTTAATTTGATTTGCCATGTCTCGATTTTTTTAAAGTCAAGGGAGAATGTTTAATAACAACAATAAATGCAATTTAAACATCATAACGTATTTCCGAAATCACGGCATATTCGATAAAAGATCTTCACATAAGAGTTGTACCAAATGGGGTTCCTGCGGAAACATGCTGCTATCGGCTCGAGCTTGTCCCTTTTCTTTATCTATTCGTCATGATCCGGGTCTACTTGAAAAGGTTAAAACAACAAATGGTTAACAAATTTACGATTTTAATTTACTTAGTTAATGGAGGAACTACATCGGAGGAGAGAAACAGACGCAAAGGATCCCTTTCATGGCAAAGCTACCACTTTCTACTTCACCAACATCGCTGACCAGGTATTGGAAGCTGACATATGGAAGATCTTCATCAGAATTGGAAGAGTTGTTGATGTATATGTTGCAAAAAAGAAGAACAAGCAGGGACGCAGATTTGGGTTCGCAAGGTTTCTTGGAATTACAGACATCCCCGGGTTTGAAGTCAAACTGAAGAACACTTGGGTGGGAGGAATGAAGTTGCATGCAAACGTAGCAAGGTTTGAAAGGGATAAAAACCACAGTCCTAGACAAGGGGGAGAGCAGGAAGTCAGGAAGGTGTATCAAGTAAGAGCTACGACCAACAACACGTCTCAACACAAGAACAAAAGATCATTTGCAGAAGTTGTTAGAGGTGATAACTCTTCGTCGCCTACTGGTGTTGCTACGGTACCCCAGCTCAAATTGATGTCAAACGAGCTGGACCGGGATTGGTTAAAGAGTACACTAAGCTTTGTAGCCTATGGAATCTTAAAATGGCGGATGGGTGTTCTGATATTGAATTTAGATTTCTAGGGGGCTTTTGGGCCTTACTCGAATTCAACAGCTCTTCTGAAGCCTCCAAGTTTCTTGTTCAAGCTAGAGACACATGGAAAGATTGGTTTGTGGAACTCAAACCCTGGGATCATAATTTTTGCGTTAAGGAAAGGTTATGTACAATCTTTATCAGCGGGGTACCACCACATGCTTGGTCTTCTGACGCGTTTGCGTCAATTGCCAAACTGTTTGGGGACATTATTGTCCCTGAGGAGTGTGTTATCTCCAACAATAATATGGCAGTGGGAAAGGTCGGTATTCTCACCTCTCGTATGGAGTCGATCAATACTTCTATCCCAATTGAAATTGATGACAAGATTTTCCATATTGGGATTTCGGAAGTACCTACCGAATCGATCAAGCTGCTACCAATTTCTCTTGCTGCTCCATTTGAAGAAGATTCCGATGAAATTACCACCACTGATTCAGATGAGGTACCCTCCGATTATGACATAGAAGCTAATGATTTCACGAGTAATCGTCATCCATCGGAACCACATACTCCGGTGACCGGGAAACGATTGGAAGATGAAACGATTGTAGTTAATGCGACAACAGACAATTACGTGGGAAACGAAGCGGCAACCTCTTTTTTCCCCAGGAATGATTCGATGGCGGCTGGCATTAATTGCCCTACCCCACCTTTGAATTGTAATGTATCAGGGACTGATGGGCTCGCTAAATTAAATGGTTCTTCTGGACTTGGCCTTAATAAATCAAATTCACTTTCCGGGCCTACTTTTCAAGCTGGTGAGCTTAATGACTATAACATTGGGCCTAGCTCAGATATGGATAACCTGAAAGAGAATGGAGGGGAGGACACATTATCCGATTCTGGATGTCTTTCTGCTTCTAATACCCCTGCTGCAGATTGCGTGAATAAGAAGAGACGACAAAAAAAGAAAAAGAAAAAGAGAAGCAAGAAGTCTTCGAAACCCATCATTGACTTAAATGAGCTTGCCCATTCTCTTAACATATCTCATATTAGTTCCCCTGAGGCCTCCCCTTCTGGTACCAAAGGCAGTCGACATGCTTCTTCATCTAGGGTTAGCGAGTCCAGAGATATCTCGACTGAAGTCAGAGATACCATCGAAGTTGGGACCATGGTGGGATTCAATTTGGAAGGGTGCGAAACTGAGTTGTGTGGTATCATCTCAGGCACTGGTGCTGTCAATGGTCATTAATGAATGTTTTGTCAATCAATATAAGGGGGGCAAGTTGCAGTGACAAGCACAGCTGGATCCGAAATCTGTGTAGGAGCAACTCGGTGGCAGTTCTGGGAATTCAGGAAACTCATCTCCCTATGTCGACAGATAGGGATGTTATGGTCTTTTGGTCACTGCATGACTTTGAATTCGAAGCTATTGACTCAAATGGTAGGTCGGGAGGTATTATTTTATCTTGGATTAAATCGTTCTTTACTAAATCTGATGTGTATAAAGGCAATCACTTTCTGGCTGTTTGGGGGTTGTGGCATAATCCTCATCTTGTCTGTGGCTTTATTAATGTTTACGCACCTCAATCTCGCCCTTTGAAAAGAAAACTCTGGTCTGATATTATGTCTCTGATCTCTGAACACTCTGATGTAGCCTGGTTAATATTTGTGGACTTTAATGAAGTAAGGGTAGCTAACGAAAGACTGGGTTCTTATTTTTCATTTAGTGGTGCTTGTGCTTTTAATAATTTCATACATAATGGGGGACTTAACGAGATTAAAAGCGGAGGGAAAAAGTTTTCTCGATTCAGTAAAGATGGGCGTAAATTGAGTCTGTTGGATCGGTTTTTTGTCACAAACTCTTTCTTTGAGACTTGGGTGACTCCTAAATCGACTATTCTCTCGAGAGGTTTATCTGACCACTGTCCTGTATTATTTGAAGCTGCTTCATGTGACTTTGGTCCTTCGTACTTTAAATTCTATAATTCCTGGCTGCTGGATTCTAATTTTAAAAGTATGATTTCTTCTAAGTGGCATTCTTTTAGAAGAAGGAATACTGTCTCTGATGTTCAGGTTTTCATGGGAAAACTCAAGTTTATTAAAAAGCAAATATCTGTTTGGAAGGAGCTCACTGCTGATCCAAAACGCCAGCTTCTATCTGATCTTAAATCCAGGGCTAATTTGTTCGATAAAAAGGCGGAGGGCGGAACCTTGTCAGAAGTAGAAAAACAACTTCGATTGGAAAACGACACCAAAATCCTTGAAAAAGAAAGGGAGCTTGCGATGGATCTTAAACAACGATCTAGGATCAATTGGGTAAAAGATGGAGATGAAAATTCGAAACTCTTCCATGGTTTAATAAATCACAGACGAAGGAAAAACAGAATTAATGGAATTGTGGAAAATGGGGCGTGGATTACCAATCCCACTTTAATTAAGCAGGCTGCTTTATCATACTTCTCAGGTAAGTTCTCTTCACCTGGTAGAACTCGCCCGACATTTTTTAGTAGCAGATTTAAAAGGCTTAACACCGATCAGATACTGTTACTGGAAAAACCATTTTCGGAATTAGAAATTAAAATGGCGGTATGGGATTGTAGTGGGGATAAGGCTCCTGGGCCTGATGGCTTTACAACGGAGTTTTATAAAGGTTTTTGGTCTATAATAAAGGGGGATCTGATTAAAGCTATTCGTGGTTTTGAGGCTTCTGCTGTCTTTGAACCTGGCTGTAATGCGTCCTTTCTCTCGTTAGTCCCTAAATGTTCTTCTCCCATTGCATTTTCGGACTATAGACCCATCAGCTTGGTTAATTCTTTGTATAAAATAGTTACTAAGCTAATGGCAAATCGAATGAAATTGGTGATAAATGATCTGATTAGTTGCACCCAGACTGCCTTTATAAAAAATAGAAGCATTCTTGAGGGCCCTTTGATTCTTAGTGAAGTCATTAGTTGGGCTAAACATTTTAAGCACAAAACTATGATTTTTAA